>OX463232.1:16362084-17688334 GCA_949820135.1 Sylvilagus floridanus
TGTTAAAAAAAAAAAAATTTTTTTTTAAAAAAGCAGAAGAGCCAGGGTTTGAATGGGCACTGTGATACGGATGGCTGCATCACAATTGGTGCATGATTTTTAAACTTTGTATTTTTTTTACACTGGAAATCACTTTGTAACAAGGCAATCATTGCTGTGTTCTTTCAGAGGTATAAAATAGTTGTAACAACGTAATGCCAATATTAATAATGCTAACTGAAGTTTAAGATTTCTCTGTATCTCTATCTGCCCTTAAATTTACTTCATTCACTAAGAATGTAGAGTCAAGAGGCTTGGTTGTAACCAACTTGATATATGGCTAAATCCATTTATTTCTATTCATTTTCAAAGTTTAAGGACCACTATTTTAATTTCTGATTTAATTTATTTAAATGTAAAACATTTTCAAGATATCAAAGTTAGAAACATGAAATATGTTTGGAGAAAATTTTCATCAATCTATGTCCCATTCAAATGTTCCATTGTTCCCCTTTGAAAAGCATTCTGTTTCTTTTTATTTAACTTTACAGGTTTTTTTTTTTTAGAAATATTTCAGTTCTCTGATTTACTGTGTAATAACTACCCAAAACATAGTGACTTAAGACAACTTTTTTGTTATGCTCATTGATTCTGTGGGTCAAAAGTTCAGCCAGAGGCCGGCGCCGTGGCTCAACAGGCTAATCCTCTGCCTTGCGGCACCGGCACACCAGGTTCTAGTCCCGGTCAGGGCGCTGGATTCTATCCCGGTTGCCCCTCTTCCAGGCCAGCTCTCTGCTGTGGCCTGGGAGTGCAGTGGAGGATGGCCCAGGTGCTTGGGCCCTGCACCCCATGGGAGACCAGGAAAAGCACCTGGCACCTGGCACCTGGCTCCTGCCATTGGATAAGCACGGTGTGCCGGCCGCAGTGCGCCGGCTGCGGCGGCCATTGGAGGGTGAACCAACGGCAAAGGAAGACCTTTCTCTGTCTCTCTCTCTCACTGTCCACTCTGCCTGTCAAAAAAAAAAAAAAAAAAAAAAGTTCAGCCAGAGCATAGCAGGGCTGGTTTTTCTCTGGAGCCACAGCTGGAATACTTTGAATGACTAGGGCCAAGTATAGCTAGAGTTGGAATATACACTTTTTTTTTCCCCCAAAGATTTACCCATTCATTTGAAAGAGTTACACACAGAGAGGAGAGGCAGAGAGAGAGAGAGGTCTTCCATCCAATGGCTCCCTCCCCAATTGGCCACAACAGCCAGAGCTGCGCCGATCTGAAGCCAGGAGCTTCTTCCTGGTCTCCAATGCGAGTGCAGGGGTCTGAGGACTTGGGCCATTCTCCACTGCCCTCCCAGGCCATAGAGAGAGCTGGATCAGAAGTGGAGCAGCTGGGTCCCAAACCAGCACCCATATGGGATGCCAGCGCCTCAGGCCAGGGTGTTAACCCACTGAGCCACAGCGCCAGCTGCGCAATATACACTTTCAAGATGGCTCCTTCCCTCTCAGATCTGAGGTTTGGACTTGGGTGACAAAAATCTCAAGTCAGACTATCAAGAAGCACCTGCATGTGCCTTAGACTTCTTAAAATAATGGTTTTGTTCCAAGATGAACATCCCAAGACTGAGCATTCAGGGAGAATCAGGCAGAAACTGGATGGTCTTTTCGGATACAGCTTTGGAAGTATTTAGCACCACTCCCTCTTATTTTATTCGTTATTAGTGAGATTGAACGCCAGTCCCAATTCAAAGGAAGGGGAATTTGATTTCATCTCGATAAAAAAGACAATGTATTGTAGAAGATCGTTTGGGATGGGAATTGCTATTGCAACTATCTTTGAAAAATACAATCTGCCAGTTCCTTTTAGTGTCCCCTAAAAATTATTTTCTTTGGCTCTTCTCCATGAAATCTCTTCCAAGACATGCTGACTTTTTTTTGTCTTTATAAAAGGTAGCTCATGTTTGCAATTAAGTAGTTTTCTCATACTTTTTAACTTGCAGACATGTAGGAATTGGAAGGCCCCTTAAATCCAAGCGTGCAGTGCTTCAGGTGCATTTCTCTGGAAAACTGCGTGCTTTCTGTGAATTTTATTCGGGTTCACTCAGAAGACATACCTACAGGCTCCTTATTGGCTCCCAAAGAAGCTTTTGTAGAAAAATGAATTCCCTGTTGTTTCACAAAAGTGATAACAGCACCATAAATGTGTTTCTTTCCCCCTTCAGGCCTTTTATGGCTGTGGGAGTACTTTGCTACCCGGAAAGACTATGGAGCATCTATATTTCCTTGCAATTACACTTGAAATCTGCATCAATTGGTGTAATGAATATAATATGATTTTTCCTTAGTCTGTTAATGTAATGGGTTTTCGAATATTTGAACCAGCCTTGTCTTCCTGGAATAAACTTCGTTTATTGTGGTGCACACTTGAATTTTTATTATTAAAATTTTCATTTATCTGGGAGGGGGAGGAAGAGAGGAGAAGCATTTTAATGTCATACCTACAGGGATACTTCCTTTTATTTCTGATATTGGTAATTATTTATTTATTTGAAAAAGTTACAGAGAAGGAGAGGCAGAAGCAGAGAGAGAGAGAGCGAGAGAGAGCAAGCTTATTCCTGTCTCCCACGTGGGTGCAGGGGCCCAGCACTTGCACCATCTTTTGCTTTCCCAGGCCATCAGCAGAGATCAGAAGAGGAGCAGCCAGGATACAAACTGGCACACATATGGAATGCTAGCACTTTGAATTGATTTTGATCTTTTCTAATTCCTTACAGTGGGAGCTTAAATTTTGATGCGATTTTCCCTTTTCTTCTGAGGTAAGGATTGGATAACTGAAAATTTTACTAGCATTTATCTCCCCAAAATTTAATCTTTAGCTGCATCTTACACATTTTCATATTTTCATTAAGTAAATAAACACTTAAATTTCTCTTAAAACTTACTCTTTCAACTATGGATTTATTGTTTAAAAGTATATTGGTTAGTTTGCAATGTTAGGACATTTTTCTGTTTCATATCTGTTACTGACTTCTAATTTGATTCATGTGGTCAGAAAACATACTCTGTATGAATTGTAGGGTTTGTTTGTTGAGGATTGTTTTATGACCCAATGTATGATCTATTTTGGTGAGTGTTCCATGTGTGCTTGAAAGGAACACACACTCTGCTGGTGTTGGGTAGAATTTTCTGTAATGCTGAAGAGATTCTGTAGTGTAGTGCTGGTATTCGTTTTTTGCTGATTTTCTTCTAGTGATTCTGTCGATTACAGAGAGAGGTAGATTAAAGTTCTAAGGTATAAATGTAGATTTTCTGTTTTTCCTTTATCTTCCAGTAGCTTTTGCTTCATGTATGTTGAAACTCTGATACACAGGGCATACATATTAGGATTATATTTTCTTGAAGACTTGATCCTTTCATCATTTCATGCAATTTTATAATCCTTGTGTATTCTAATTTTCTTTGAATTGACATCTGATATTAGTATTGGTGTTTGTTTTTAAAGATTTATTTACTTGAAAGGCAGAGTTAGAGGAGAGAGAGGTACTGGTTTTCTGTCCACTGATTTACTCCCCAAATGGCTGCAATGGCTGGGGCTGGGCCAGGGCCAGGATGAAGTCAGGAGCCTGGAACTCCTTAACTCCTTACTCCTTTTCTTTCTTTCTTTCTTTCTTTCTTTCTTTCTTTCTTTCTTTCTTTCTTTCTTTCTTTCTTTCTTTCTTTCTTTCTTTCTTTCTTCCTTCCTTCCTTCCTTCCTTCCTTCCTTCCTTCCTTCCTTCCTTCCTTTCCTTCCTTCCTTCCTTCCTTCCTTCCTTCCTTCCTTCCTCCCTCCCTCCCTCCCTCCCTCCCTCCCTCCCTCCTCTCTCTCTCTCTCTCTCTCTCTCTCTCTCTCTCTCTTACTTTCTTTCTTTCTTTCTTTCCTTCTTTTGACAGAGTTAGTGAGAGAGTGAGACAAAGAGAAAGGTCTTCCTTCCGTTGGTTTACCTCTCAAATGGCTGCACGGCCGGCGCACTGCACCGATCTGAAGCCAGGAGCCAGGTGCTTCTCCTGGTCTCCCAATGTGGGTGCAGGGCCAAGCACTTGGGCCATCCTCCACTGCCTTTCCAGGACACAGCAGAGAGCTGGACTGGAAGAGGAGCAACCAGGACAGAATCCGGTGCCCCAACCGGGACTAGAACCTGGGGTGCCGGCGCCGCAGGTGGAGAATTAACCTAGTGAGCTGCAGTGCTGGCCAGGAGCCTGGAACTCCATTCAGATCTCCCACATGGGTGGTGGGGGCCCAAGTTCTTGGGCCATCTTTGACTTTTTTCCCCAGGCACATTACCAAGGAATGGATTGGAAATGGAGCAGTTGTGACTCAAAGCAGCACTCATGAGTTGCTGGCATCACAGGCAGTGGCTTAACCAGTTGTGGCACAATGCTGCCCCCTCCCTTAATCTTTATCCAATTACTTCTGACCTATATCATTACATTTGAAATTAATTTTATATATAAAACATGCCTATATCCATATAGGAGTGCCTGTGTTTAAGTTGAAGATCTGCTGGCACCGAGGCTCAATAGGCTAATCCTCTGCCTTGCGGCGCCAGCACACTGGGTTCTAGTCCTGGTCGGGGTGCCGGATTCTGTCCCGGTTGCCCCTCTTCCAGGCCAGCCCTCTGCTGTGGCCCAGGAGTGCAGTGGAGGATGGCCCAGGTGCTTGGGCCCTGCACCCTATGGGAGACCAGGAGAAGCACCTGGCTCCTGCCATCGGAGGAGCGCGGTGTGCCGGCTGCAGCGTGCAGACCGCGGCGGCCATTGGAGGGTGAACCAATGGCAAAAGGAAGACCTTTCTCTCTGTCTCTCTCTCTCAATGTCCACTCTGCCTGTCAAAAAAAAAAAAGTTGAAAATCTGCTTCAGATTCCAGCTTCCCGCTAATGCACACCCTATGAGGCAGCAGGTAATGGCTCAAGAATTTGGGTCCCTGCCACTCACCTGCGAGACTTGGAGGGGTTCCGGGCTCTGGGCTTAGGCCTGGTCCATCTCCAGCCATTCTGGACATTTGAGAAGTGAACCAGCAATTGAAAGAGTCCCCTCTGTCTCTGTCTGCCTTTCAAATTAAATAAATGGCCGGCGCCGTAGCTCAACAGGCTAATCCTTCACCTTGCGGCGCCGGCACACCGGGTTCTAGTCCCGGTCGGGGCACCGATTCTGTCCCGGTTGCCCCTCTTCCAGGCCAGCCCTCTGCTGTGGCCCAGGAGGCAGTGGAGGATGGCCCAGGTGCTTGGGCCCTGCACCCCATGGGGAGACCAGGAAAAGCACCTGGCTCCTGGCTCCTGCCATCGGAGGAGCGCGGTGCGCCGGCCGCAGCGCGCCGGCCACGGCGGCCATTGGAGGGTGAACCAACGGCAAAAGGAAGACCTTTCTCTCTGTCTCTCTCTCTCACTGTCCACTCTGCCTGTAAAAAAAAAAAAAAAAAAAAAATTAAATAAATAAGTAAATAAATTTAAAGGAGAAGAAACATAAGGAGGAAAAGGGTAGGAATTTTTGATAAGGAAGAGAAAACTAAGCAACAGAACAATGGAAGAAATATTTAGATTTCAAAATTTGAAAGCCTAAAGCTAAGGAGAAGTGGTAGTCTTAAAGTGAGGGGCAATCTCTACAGAAAAATTTTTTTATTATATATTTGAAAGGCACAGTTACAGAGAGGCAGAGAGTGGTCTTCCATCGGTGGTTTACTCCCTAGTTGACTGCAATGGCCGGAGCTATGCCGATCCAAAGCCAGGAGCCAGGAGCTTCTTCCAGGTCTCCCATGTGGGTGCAGGGGCCCAAGCACTTGGGTCATCTTCTACTGCTTTCCTAGGCCATAGCAGAGAGATGGATAGGAAGTGGAGCAGCTGGGTCTCAAACCGGTGCCCAAATGGGATGCTGGCTCTGCAGGTGGTAGCTTTACCTGTTATGCCACAGCACTGGCCGCCAGAATATTCTTCTTGAAGGAATTATCAAGGAGACAGGTAAAACCATTCATAAGACACTTGCTTTTTCTCTCATTTAACTTAATGATTTCAAAGAAAATGGATTCCATCATTAAAACACAAATTGCAAATCAGTAACATTGCTATAGGAAACAGAGTTTACTCACATGCACTGTGTAAGCATTGGCCTGTGTGTGTGTGTGTGTGTGTGTGTGTGTGTGAGGGGTGTCATCACCCATTTATCTGCCACAAATAACTTAAGCAGCAGCCTTCTAGCTTCCTCAGCAGAAGAACCTGGACATTTATGGCCATGACTTGTGAGTGGCAACAGCCCAAACTGGCTAAGTGTCTATAAGCTCTGAACCGCAGGCAGAGCTACTGTGAATCACTGTTAAGCTCAAACATCAACTGATGGGCTGCTCACTGCACAGACTGAAAGCGCAATATAATCTCTGTACCTTTCCGTATGACTTGATGATAACAATGGAATCATCTCAGTGACTCCTTAATAGCAGATTAAACTTTCCAAAAATTACACATAATAATTCAGATAAATTTCCCTAAGTTGCAAAATCCCAGGTTTCAGTTTAAAAATGCTCACACAGAGGAGGCAGTCAAGAGGCCCACAGAGAGAAACGCAGGTCTTTGTAAATACCCTGACAGGTAAGACCACCATCCTCGAGGTCGAGCCTAGCAACACCATGGAGAGTGTCAAAGCCAGCATCCAAGACAAGGAGGGCGTTCCCCCTGACCAGCAGCGTCTGGAGGACGGCCACACTCTGTGGGTCTACAACATTCAGAGCATTCGACCTTGGTTTGGTGCTGTTCCTGTGAGGTGGCATCTTGGAGCCCTCCCTCCGCCAGCCCCCCAGAAGTACAACTGTGACAAGATGATCTGCCCCAAGTGTTAACCCTCGCCTGTGCTGCATGCTGTCAATTGCCCTGAGAAGAATTGCAGCCACACCAACAACCTCCACCCCAAGGTCAAATAGGGCCCTGGCTCACAGGCAGCCTCCTGCTCACGTCCCACGGCCCGGGGACCTCAAACAAGTTTCTCTTTTTGTTGACTGGAAAACAAAACAACTCACATGGTAATCCTGTCAGTGTTCAACAAAATCAAGCCCAAAACTTCAGAGCACCCTGTTATTTATATCGCCAATTTGAATTTTTTTTTTTTTTCTGACAGGCAGAGTGGACAGTGAGAGAGAGAGACAGAGAGAAAGGTCTTCCTTTGCCGTTGGTTCACCCTCCAATGGCTGCCATCCTCCATTGCACTCCTGGGCCACAGCAGAGGGCTGGCCTGGAAGAGGGGCAACCGGGACAGAATCCGGCGCCCCGACCGGGAGTAGAACCCGGTGTGCCGGCGCCGCAAGGCAGAGGATTAGCCTGTTGAGCCACGGCGCCGGCTGACCAATTTGAATTTTAGACATATCCACTATCAGTCCTGTGAGCCATGTTTGCTAGGCTGAGGCTAAGAAAAGAAATGAAGTCAGAAGTCATCCAGTGGATTAAAAAAATCAAAGTGATATTTGTGGAGTGCACAGAGCAGCCCTGAGCAAATCACAAGGCATGCCAGCGTGTCTCTAAGACACTGTGATCAGAGTGCTGCTTTGGTAGGGGCATTCCTATAGTGGATCTGACTAGCAAGGGCAAAGTGCCCTTTATGCTAGGCTACAGGCCATGTTAGGAGCTTAGAATTGCATAGTAAAAGACAGAAATTAACTGCTGGGTGGGCCTCTTTCTTACCAATTTCAAGATGCTACTGGTAAACCAGCAGGGGATGCTACATAGCAGTCTGTTCATTGTCTCCAGATGCTGCTTTATAGAAAATGTTCTGCTTTCATTTTTCTTTAAAAGAGTGCCTTTTTTATTAAAACATTTATTTATTTATTTGAAAGTCAGAGTTACAGAGAGAGGAGAGGCACAGAGAGAGAGAGAGAGAAAGAGAGAGAGAAGTCTTCCATCCGATGGTTCACTCCCCAATTGGCCGCATTCGAAGCCAGGAGCTTCTTCCAGGTCTCCCATGTGGGTGCAGGGGCCCAAGCACTTGGGCCATCTTCTACTGCTTTCCCAGGCCATAGCAGAGACTGGAAGAAGAGCAGCTGGGACTAGAACCGGTGCCCATATGGGATGCTGGCGCTTCAGGCCAAGGCATTAACCCGCTGTGCCACAGTGCCGGCCCCTGCTTTCATTTTTAAGTAGAGCACTTTGGGGCTGGCGCTGTAGCACAGCACATTCTATGCTGGGGCAGGCACTTCTGTCTGTGATCATTCCCATTGAAGGCTGCAGGGTGCAAGCATGCTTCCCTCTCGAGCCCAGCTCCCCAGACTCCGGAATGGATGCTACAGGCAACAGTTCCACTCTGCTCAGTGACAACTTGTGCTCCGGCCCAAGCTCCAGACCCAAGTCTAGTAATTCTTCTGTCATTTTACTCTACTGTTGAATCCTAGTGGGTTATTTTTGTTGTTGTTGTTGTTGTTATAGTTTTCAGTTTTGGGGCCAGCACTGTGGTGCAGCAGGTTAAGCTACTACCTGCAGCTCTGACATCCCATATGGGCACCGGTTTGTGTCATATCTGCTCCACTTCTGATCCAGCTTCCTGATAATGGCCTTGGAAGGCAGCAGAAGATGGCCCAAGTGCCTGGGCCCCTGCCACCATGTGGGAGACCCACATAGGAGTGCCTGGCTCCTGGCTTCTATGTTGCCTAGCCACTGGCAGTTGCAGCCACCTGGGGAGTGAAACAATGGATGGAAGATCTCTCTCTCTCTCTCTCTCTCTGTGTAACTCTTTCAAAATAAATAAATTTTTTTTAAAACCAAAAGCTTACATTAAAGATTAGGGAACTTCTGGATCCAGTTATTAAGGTGGATTGAAATTGGTCAAGTAGTAATCCAAATTTGGTCATGATGAAATATTTATACCACTGAAATCAGTAAATGCTACAAATCAGAGATATTTTTCCAAAGAACTAAATTCCCAAGGCATCATTGACTAAAGGTAACTTTTTTTTTCTGCTCTGTGTCTAAGTTGGATAAAAGAGACATCAGTTAATACATAATAACCAGATCAACAAATCATTTTTAAAAACTTGGGGCTGGCGCTATGGCCAGTTCGAGACCCGGATGCTTCACTTCTGATCCGGCTCTCTGTTATGGCCTGGGAAAGGGGTGGAAGATGGCCCAAATACTTGGGCCCCTGCATCCTTGTGGGAGATCTGGAAGAAGCTCCTGGCTTTGGATGGGCGCACTCTGGCCGTTGCAGCCAATAGGGGAGTGAACCAATGGATGGAAGACCTCTCTCTCGCTCTGTGTGACTCTGACTTTCAAATAAATAAATAAATAAATAAATAAATAAATAAATCTTTAAAAAAAAAATCAATGTTTCAGGATTACAGAACTTTTTAGAATCCTGAGCCTATTTTCACAGGATAAAGCAATAATGTTTGATCTCCTGGTGTCGTGTAAGATTTCATTATGCAAGTAACACTCCAAAGAATAGATTAACAATCACAGAGAGTGAGGGCCGACGCCGCGGCTCAATAGGCTAATCCTCTGCCTTGCAGTGCCGGCACACCGGGTTCTAGTCCCAGTCGGGGCGCCGGATTCTGTCCTGGTTGCCCCTCTTCCAGGCCAGCCCTCTGCTATGGCCCAGGAGTGCAGTGGAGGATGGCCCAGGTCTTTGGGCCCTGCACCTGCATGGGAGACCAGGAGAAGCACCTGGCTCCTGGCTTCGGATCAGCGTGATGCGCCGGCTGCAGCGCGCTGGCCGCAGTGGCCATTGGAGGGTGAACCAACGGCAAAAAAGGAAGACTTTTCTCTGTCTCTCTCACTGTCCACTCTGCCTGTCAAAAAAAATTTTTTTAAAAAAGAGAGTGAGGTGCTAGAAGTTATAAATATTCACCTTAATGTTTGTGTTGGCCATATTGAACCTCTTGTTCATGTTTGTAGTTGTGTAGCTTATCACATCCAGTTCTTTTAACTGTTTTCATGATGCAGGCAGGTGTTTCTTGCCCTGCAGGTATTGGGAGGCAAGAGATGGGAGTGCTCAGAGATTTTTAAAAATTTTTGGCCTTTGCTAATTCAAAAGAACTGTATGCTCCATAATGGACTTTGGAATTATACTTGGGGGTATGCAGTATTGTAATTCAATATATGTGTATAGTGCATAATGATCAAGTAAGGGTAATCAACATTTCTGTTTCCTCAAATATTATCATTGCTATATGTTAGGGACCTTTATTTCTTTTGGAATGTAGGCTGCTTTTACCCTATGGTGCTATATCCCCTTGGAATTACTTCTCTCCTCTAGCTGGGCCCTGGAACCCATTATCTACCCTTTTACATGCTTCCTCCCCGCTCTCTGTTGACATCGCTCTATTCTCTACTTCTATGTTATCAGCTTTCTTAGTTTCCACAGGTGAGAAAATGCAGTATCTTTCTGTTCCTGGTTTACTTCACTTAACATAATGTTCTCCAGTTCCCTCTATGCTGCTGCAAATACCGGGATTTCATCTTTTTTATGGTTGAGTATTCCATTTTCCATGTACATCACTTTGAAAAATCCATTCATCTGTGTATGGACACCTGGGGTTGATTTTATATTTTGGCAATTATGAATAGCCATGGGCATACAAGGTATTTCATTGGTATAATCATTCCTTTATTTTGGAGACACACCTAGTAGTGGGATTGCTGAATTGTGTGATAGCTCTTTATTATTGTTGTTTGTTTAAAGTCAGGGTGATAGAGAGAAGGACAGAGATATCGTCCATCCACTGGTTCACTCTCAAATGGTCACAACAGCCAGGTCTGGGTCAGGCCAAAGCCAGAAGCCAGGAACTCCATCCTAGTCTTCTACGTGGTTTGTGGGGACCCAAGCATTAGGGCCATTTTCCACTGCCTTCCCAAGTGGCATTAGCAGGAAGCTGGGTTGGAAGTAGAGCAACTAGGACTGGAACTGACAATACGGTATGTGATATGGGCATCATAAACCACCACCCAACCTGCTACACAGACCCCTGTATGATAATTCTATTTTCAGTGTTTTGAGGAAACTTCATACTGTTTTCCATAATGGCTGTATGAATTTACATTCTCGCCAGTAGTGTATAAGACTTCCTCTTTCTTTCTTTCCTCACCAGCATTTATCATATTTTGTTCCTTTGGCAATAGCCATTCTAACTGGGGTGAGATATCTCATTGTGGTTTTGATTTGCAATTCTCTGATGCTCAGTGATGAGCGTTGTTTCCATTTACCATTTTCTTTGCATTTCTACATCAGTTGTAATGTCATTTTTATCTCTGATTTTATTTATGTGGGTCTTCTCTTTTTTTTTCTTGGTTAGCCTGCCTAAAAGTTTGCCAATTTTGCTTATCCTTTCAAAAAAGTCCTCTTTATTTCATTGATATTTTGTAATCTCTGTTTTGTTTCTGATCCAATCTTTATTATTTAACTCCTTGTATGAATTTTGCATTTGTTTTTCTAGTTCCTTGAGTTGCATTGTTAATTTCAAATCTTTTTCTTTTTTGTTAGATGTGCTTACTCTATAAATGTCCTTTTTTTAAAAAAAAAAAATCTATTTTCATCTACTTGAAAGGCAGAGTAACAGAGGCGTGTAGGATCTTCATGTGCTGACTTACTCCCCAAATGCCCTCACAGCCAGGATTGGGTCAGACTGAAGCCAGCAGCCAGAACTCCATCCTGGTCTCCTTTGTAGGTAGCAGGGACCCGAGCACTTGAACATCATCGGGCATCACAGCAGGAAGCTAGATGAGAAGGGATGTAGCCAGGACTTAACCTGGCACTGTGATACAACCTGCACCACAATGCCCTCCCCAAATTTCCTTATTAATACTACTTGTGCTGTGTCCCATATGTTTTGGTATATTGTACTTGCATTATCATTTGTTTCAAGAAATGTTTAAATTTCCCTCTTGAGTTCATCTTTGACTCAATGGTAATTTAAGAGCGAGTTGTTGAGCTTCCAGGTATTTGTGTAATTCTAAATTTCCTCTTGCATGTGATATGATTTTGATTTTTAAGAATTTGTTGAGGCCTATTTTTTGTTCTAGCTTATATTCTATCCAGTAGAATATTCCATGGGCTGAAAAGAATATGACTTCTGCAGCTGTTGGGTGGAGTGTTTTGCAGCTCCATTTGGTCTGTAGTATAGTTTTAACTTAGATGTGTCTGTTGATTTTTTTGGTCTGGGATGTTTCAACCGTTCTGGTGGAGGAGAAGGAACATGATAGGGGGTGCCCTCAGGTCCAGTGCTGGCAGGCATCCACATCAGTAGTGGAGAGAGGTAAAAGCAGGGACTGGCCCCAGGACCCAAGCAGAAATCACCTTAGTTTCTCACCTTGGCATCCCCCACCATGCCAAACTACCTGTTTCTAGTAATGAGGAGTACTGCATGGGCTCGAGTGCTGGCTCACAGTTGCACTGCTGGGCTGCATTTGTGAGCCTACAGCCCTCTCTGCAAGTGTGGTGGAGTGCCTGTGGGCCCTCCAGGATACTGACAGGCGGAGGTTTCTGTTCCTGAGGGCTCTAAAATCTGACAGTGGCTCCAGATGGCAAAATGATGTAGCAGCCGTGGCTCCAGGTGTTGGGTGTAGACAACGTGAATTCCTTACGTGAGGCAAAGCTGTGATATAGGCTCCAGGTAGATCCCCTAACTGAGCTCCAAGCACGTGACAACTGTCAAACTCCTCTGAGACTAGGATTGCTCTCATCCATTGTGAAGGAATCTGCTGGGACTCTCCTGTTTACTCCCCACCCCCGGAATGGGTAGCCCCCCCTCCCCACTGCCACCTGCTGAGAAGCCAGAGTTGTAGTTGCCAGGGTGTTGTGTTTCTAGGTCCATGCTGTCATCCCAGGTCTCAGTGTCTCACTGGGTTCTGTCCTCTTCCTTGGAGAGTTCCAGGTCACCTTAAGTGCAGTTATCCACTTGGGTTGTTCTTTATGGAGAAGGAGGTAAGTGCTGGGCACCTTTATTTTGGCCATTTTGGAATCCTTTCATTTGTTTGAGCATTTTCTTATATAATAAAGACCCAATAATGGATTTTTCATAATAAATATCTTTATTAAGTATCTGTTAAGTGCCATTTAATGATTTAACATAGATCACATCATTTTTATAATAACATGTTATCTCCATTTTAAAGTAAGATGGTGAAGTTGGCCCTCTGCAAACTGTTCAAGAACACATAGTGGTAACTGTGATAGCTGAGATTTTATATCCAGGATGCTTGAAAACAACACCTATATTAAAATTTATGACCAAAAATCATCTTCCAATGCCATGCTTCCTTATTTTTTTTCTATATGCCTTTCCTCTCAGTAGTTCTTGGTTACTCAACAGCACTGAAGAATGGATCATCATTATTGATAGAGTATCTTTATAATTAATCATTAAATGGAATCTGTATAGGGATTAATCTGTATAGGGATAAAGACCTCTCAAAAAAGTCAGATGATATACCCCCTGAAGATGTGGATGGGAGGCCGGCACTGCGGCTCAATAGGCTAATCCTCCGCCTTGCAGCGCCGGCACACTGGGTTCTAGTCCTGGTCAGGGCGCCGGATTCTGTCCCGGTTGCCCCTCTTCCAGGCCAGATCTCGCCTGTGGCCCGGGAGTGCAGTGGAGGATGGCCCAGGTCTTTGGGCCCTGCACTCGCATGGGAGACCAGGAGAAGCACCTGGCTCCTGGCTTCGGATCAGCGCGGTGTGCCGGCTGCAGCACGCCAGCCGCGGTGGCCATTGGAGGGTGAACCAACGGCAAAGGAAGACCTTTCTCTCTGTCTCTCTCTCTCTCTCACTGTCCACTCTGCCTGTCAAAATAAATAAATAAATAAAGTTTTGGATGGGAGATATTCTGGAAAGCTATAGCGTTTTTGAACTCTGGAAGTGAATGGGCTCATGAAGTATGCTATGTATCTTTTTATTACACTGTATTTTATCATTATATGTTTTTTATTACATTAGTGATAGATGCAAAGTGAGATTATTGGGTTAAGATGTTTCAGCAGATTTTTGAAGAACATCATTGCCAGGAGGTATTTCTTAAGTAAAGCAGACCCATTTCTGGGAAATATTAACAACAACACCAATGAAATCCTCATCAATACACATGACGTCACTCAGGAACTTCTAGTCATATTTATCTAGCAGTAGTCCAACATACATAGTTAAATTTAGCATACAGATTGTTTCAGATATTCAAAGCTGGAAGAAACAAGATCATTCAGTGAAAATACAATAGCTTTTTAAAGAATATCTGTATCTCAGGGCCAGCACTGTGGTGTAGCTGGTAAAGCCGCTGCCCGTAGTGCCAGCATTGCATATGGGTGATGGTTCAAGTCCCAGCTGCTCCACTTCCGATCTATCTCCCTGCTGTGGCCTGGGAAAGCTGAGGCTGGGAGCCAGGAATGCTATCAGGGTCTTACACATGAATAGCAGGAATCCAATTACTCCAGCCCTCACTGCTGTCTCCCAGAGTCTGCATTAGCTGGAAACTGGAGTCAGGAGTGAGAGTTGGGAATGAAACCCAGGTGCTCAGATGAGAAGCATGGGTGCCTGCACTAGCATCTTAAATGCCAGACTAAATGCCTGCCCCTAGCTTGAATAATTCCTACTTGATTCAATAGTACATCACACTGCTTACTTATAATTCTGCCACCATGTTTTTATTGTCCTAAATCACATCTTTAGCACTGTGTGCACATCAATATTGACTTATACATATTGTTGTCTACATTTGTCCTTGAAGCATATAGGAAAAGAAGAGTCACTAAGCAAATATACGTTTATACTGGTTTTTATATTTATATATGTAGTCATTTTTACCTGTGTTCTTTATTTTAAAAAAAAAAAGTATTTATTTATTTAAAAGGCAGAGTTAGAGAGAGAGAGAGTACACTTCCATCCACTGGTTCACTCCCTCAATGGCCACAACAGCCAAGCTAAAGTCAGGAGCCTGGAACCCCACCAGGGTCTCCCACATAGGTGCAGGGGGGCCTAAGTACTCAGGCCATCATCTGCTGCTTTCCCAAGCTCATTAGCAGGGAGCTGGATCAGGAGTGGAGCAGCTGGGACTATAACCCATGCTTACATGTGATTCAGGTGTCACAGCTGGTGACTCAACCTGCTGTTTCACAATGCTTGACCCTATGTTATCTCTATGTGGGTTTGGATTACTGTCAATGGCCCTTTTATTCCATTTTATCCCAAAGAGCTCCCGTTAGTATTTCTTATCTATCATGGCTGGCACCATGGCTCACTAGGCTAATCCTCTGCCTGCGGCACCAGCACCCCAGGTTCTAGTCCTGGTTGGGGCACCGGATTCTGTCCCGGTTGCTCCTCTTCCAGGCCAGCTCTCTGCTGTGGCCCAGGAAGGCAGTGGAGGATGGCCCAAGTGCTTGGGCCCTGCACCCACATGGAAGACCAGGAGGAAGCACCTGGCTCCTGGCTTCAGATCAGCGTAGCACACCGGCCGCAACGGGCCAGCCGTAGCGGCCACTTGGATGGTGAACCAACGGAAAAAGGAAGACCTTTCTCTCTGTCTCTCTGTCTCTCTCTCTCACTGTCCACTCTGCCTGTCAAAAATAATAAAGAAAGAACTGGTCCATCAATATTTGTTCAGGATTTGTTTTTTGGTTCAATTTGTTTTAAAATCTAAATATGACTTAGATTATTTCACTCCTGTTTTGCAGATGTAGAATTCTTGGTTGACAGTATTTTCTTTTTCCTTTGAGCACTCTGTCATTCTACTTCTTTCCGGCCTTCATAGTTTCCACCAAGAAATCAACCATTAGTCTTACTGAGGATACCTTGCACATGATAAATTGCTTCAAGTCCAGCCACTCCACAGTTCTGTAATATCCAGGGTTTTTAGTTAGCTATACTTAGTGAGAGAAGCCTATTCCATCTTTCTAGAAAGGAAATTCCATCAATTGAACTTTTTATTTTCACAAGGACAACTGAATAATTTGTTAGGGCTGGTGTTCTGGCCTACCAGGTAAAGCCACCACCTATGACACTGGCATTCCATATGAGCATTGCTTCAAGTCCCGGCTGCTTCACTTCTGATCCTGCTCCCTGCTTCTGGGCCTGGGAAAGCAGTGGAAGATGGCCCAAGTCCTTAGTCTCCTGTACCCATGTGGGAGACCTGGAAGAAGTTCCTAGCTTTGGCCTGGCCCAGCCTTGACTGTTGCGGCCATTTGGAGAATGAGCCAGTGGATGGAAGATCTCTCTGTGTCTCTCCTTCTCTCTCTCTCTGTAATTCTGATTTTCAAAATTAATAATTTGCATAGCCAGTGCTGTGGCGTAGCAGGTAAAGCCACTTCCTGCAGTGCTGGCATCCCATCTGGGTGCCGGTTCTAGTCCTGGCTGCTCCACTTCTGCTCTAACTCCCTGCTAATGTGCCTGGGAAAGCAGTGCAAGAAGGCCCAAGTCCTTGGGCTCCTGCAGCCAGGTGGGAGACCCAAGCTCTGGCCATTGTGGCCATCTGGGGAGTGAATCAGCAGATGAAGGATCTCTTTTTCTCTCTCCCTCTGCCTCTCTGTAACTCTGCCTTTCAAATAAGTAAATAAATCTTTTTTAAAAAAATAATTTATCTCTCACTGATGCTATTGTAGAGATGTGCCATATCCCATCATATCTTTTCAAGAATGTCATTCATACTTATTCTAAATTCCTGTTCAGTGTATTGTTGCCTTGGTAGTATTTCCAATCACGTTTCTTCCCCTTTTCTATGGGCATCAGCCTTTTTCCTCCCGAAACGTTGATGATTCTGATGTATGCTCAAGTTACATAGCTGAGGATCCTTTTGATGTAGTCTGCTTCAGTGTAGAATAGGATGTTCTGCTCTGACTAGCACTCTGATCTGTTTTTAGGGAGTTATAGGGTAGCAGCAGGTTTGTTAGAAGACTACACGGTTCCTTGCTAACTATCCTTAGGATTAAGGGAAGCCCCTGTTTTCTCAATGCAGCACCATGGTCTCCCATAGTCCTCCTGAAATCAGAGAACAGTATTTGCTAGCCAGTTTAAAGAAAAGTGATGCACTAGGTTGAATTACTTCCCCCAAGTAACCAATATCTCTATTTTCACTCTCTCCGCTCTTATTCCTATGACAAATCCTAGACCAAAATCACCTTTACTATGTTAAAGTGGCATCCACGATCGTTTTGCTTTCTGACTTCCTTAGATGATCTAATGGCAAGTGCTTCCTGTGCTTCAGATATTCTCCATTTCTCAAAAGTTCCTTAAATTTTAGAAACTATTTAAATGTATGTGTACATGCATATGTAAGTAATAGTTCCAATACCATTTACTAAAATTTATTGAGAATATATATATATATATATTGACAGAGTTAGACAGTGAGAGAGAGACAGAGAGAAAGGTCTTCCTTTTTCCATTGGTTAACTCCCCAAGTGGCTGCTATGGCCGGTGCATTGCGCCTGGCACGCTACGCTGATCTGAAGCCAGGAGCCAGGTGCTTCTCCTGGTCTCCCATGCGGGTACAAAGCCCAAGGACTTGGGCCATCCTCCACTGCCTTCCTGGGCCACAGCAGAGAGCTGGCCTGGAAGAGGAGCAACCAGGAGAGAATCCGGTGCCCCAACCAGGACTAGAACCTGGGGTGCTGGTGCTGCAGGCAGAGGATTAGCCTAGTGAGCCGCAGCACAGCCTACAATATATTTTTTTTAAAAGATTCTCCTTTATTCTTTTTTTTTTAAGATTTATTTTATTTATTTGAAAGAGTTACAGAGAGGGGTAGAGACAGAGAGAGGTCTTCCATCTGCTGGTTCACTCCCTAATTGGCTGCAAAGGCTGGAGCTGTGCTGATCCGAAGCCAGGAGCCAGGAGCTTCTTCCGGGTCTCCCATGTGGGTACAGGGGCCCAAAAACTCAGGCCATCTTCTCCTGCTTTCCCAGGCCATAGCAGAGAGCCAGATCAGAAGAGGAGCAACCAGAACTAGAACCGGCGCCCATATGGGATGCCGGTGATTTGGGCCAGGGCTTTTAACCTGTCGCGCCACAGTGCCAGCCCCCTATTGAGAATATTAAAATGCCTTTGTCCAGGAAGCTATTTTCAGAAAATTATTTTTAAAAAGAATTAAATTTGGGGTTGGTGTTGAAGTATAGCAGGTTAAGCGTCTGCCTGCGATGCTGGCATCCCATGTGGTCAACGGTTCCAGACCCGGCTGCTCCACTTCTGATCCAGCTCCCTACTAATGCACCAGGGAAAGCAGTGGGAGATGGCTCCAGTCCTTGGACCACTACACCTACTTGGGAGACTGGGAAGAAGGTTGAGCTCCTGGCCATTGCAGCCTTTTGGGGAGTGACCTCTCTCTCTTTATCTCTTTTCATCTCTTTCTAACTCTGCCTTTCAAAGAAATAAAAAGAAAATCTTAATAAAGGCCGGCACCGTGGCTCAACAGGCTAATCTTCTGCCTTGCGGCGCCGGCACACCATGTTCTAGTCTCAGTCGGGGTGCCAGATTCTGTCCCGGTTGCCCCTCTTCCAGGCCAGCTCTCTGCTGTGGCCCGGGAGTGCAGTGGAGGATGGCCCAAGTGCTTGGGCCCTGCACCCCATGGGAGACCAGGAAAAAGCACCTGGCTCCTGGCTTCAGATCAGCACAGTGCGCCGGCCGTGGTGGCCATTGGAGGGTGAACCAATGGCAAAAGGAAGACCTTTCTCTCTGTCTCTCTCTCTCACTGTCCACTCTGCCTGTCAAAAAAAAAAAAAATCTTAAAAAAAAAAGAATTAAATTCAAATAAGCCCTTGTGTTTGGTTTATATATATATATATATACATATATATATACATATATACATATATAATATACATATATATACATATATACACATATATATATGTGTGCATATATCCCATATTCCATCAGATATTAAATGCTTTAATATTGGCAGAATGTTGATCTTACCACAAAAAAATCAATAAAGTTTTTCACAGAAAGACATCTTGGCTGGTGTTTAGCCCTATACAGTTATAAGATAGTATTGACTAAAATGGCATCATTTTCAAAATGCTAAAATGGCCAAGGGAAGTGTTTTTTTAGCATTAATGAAATTGGGAAATATCATAATTAAATATATCTTTTTAAAAAAGATTTATTTATTTATTTGAAAGGCAGAGTTACAGGGGCGGGGGGTAGAAATCTTCATCCACTGATTTACTCCCCAAATGGCTGCAATTCTTGGGGCTGGGCCAGGCCTAAGCCAGGAGCCAGAACCTTCACCCAGGTCTTCACAGAGTTCCCAGAGATGCAGGGGCCTAAGGACCTGAGCCATTTTCCACTGCTTTTCCCAAGTGCCTTAGCAGGGAGCTGGATTAGAAGTAGAGCAGCCAGGACTAGAATTGGTGCCCATTTGGGATGTGGGCACTGCAGGCGGAGCCTTAACCCTCTATGCCACAGTGCCGACCCCATAACTAAATATATCTAAGAAAATAAATCTAAAAGATATCAGATAAAAGATAAATTCTTTTTCTGTCACTTATGCTGGAAGTATCCAGATCTAGAAAATTCTAGTGCCTAATCATCATATACATAATTTTGCTGACATTTTATTTAGTATTTGACTTTTTTCTTTAATTAGAACTCATTTAGATTTTGCTTTTTACAGTTGGATGATGTCAGCTATGCAGCATGAACTGAGAAAATCCTGACAGTTTTAATCCAGTTAAAATGTAGTGTGCTACCAAATTGTGCTAGCAGACTGCATGGTTGTGTGAGATAACCTGAGTTGGTTTAATTTTCCTGTTAATTCACTAGATAATTCATGCTTGATTGTTTTGTTAATTTTAGTATAGTATATTTTCTGGAGAATAATCTATTGGATGTGGAATATATAGTAGCATTTTCTCATAATTTCAAAAGGTGATATCCATATCTGTGGCAAAGTCCCTTTAGTTATTCATTACACTATAGCTGTTTGCAATCTTGTTTTTTTTTTCTTTTTTGTCAAATTAGGAAAAAATTAGATAAGACCATTAGCTTACTGTTTATTTTTCTTTCTTTTTTTTTTTTTTTTTTGACAGGCAGAGTGGACAGTGAGAGAGAGAGACAGAGAGAAAGGTCTTCCTTTGCCGTTGGTTCACCCTCCAATGGCCGCCGCGGCCGGCGCGCTGCGGCCGGCGCACCGCGCTCATCCGATGGCAGGAGCCAGGTGCTAGGTGCTTTTTCCTGGTCTCCCATGGGGTGCAGGGCCCAAGCACCTGGGCAATCCTCCACTGCACTCCTGGGCCACAGCAGAGGGCTGGCCTGGAAGAGGGGCAGCCGGGACAGAATCCGGTGCCCCGACCGGGACTAGAACCCGGTGTGCCGGCGCCGCAAGGCGGAGGATTAGCCTGTTGAGCCTCGGCGCCGGCTATTTTTCTTATTAATATCTAATTTTAATTTTATTAACTACTTCCTTCTTTTAGCATTCACCTTATTTTGTACCACTTTTTTCTTGAGTTGAATATTTATTTTTTCCTAAGTACCTATTACATAAAAGGTATTCCAGTGGGTGCTGAGGGTAAGGAGAACAAAATATTCTATACCTCAATTGTGCTTTTCTGTGTGCATTAAGGCGCATTAATTTACCCTGAGTAGAGCTTTGACCACATCTCACATGTCATTAGCATTCCTTTCTGAAGTTTATCATTTAAATTTTGATTATCACTTTAATCCAAGCCTGAATAATATAACATATAGGTGATTATAAATTTCTAAAAGGAGATGCAAATTATCACCCAATTACTTAACTAACTTAAAAGACAATAATGTACCTTTACAGTACAAAGATCTGGCAGTTACCACCTTAATGAGTGATCAAATTTAGTATCACTTATAATGGGACAAATTGGCATTATATATAGTGTGTGTGAACTGTACTGTACCTGTGACTTGTTCTTGCTAAACATGTAAGATCCATTTTGAAGACAGAAGAACAAAATGAACAATATGAGGAAATGAACTACACCAGTAAAAAAATCCAGGGTATTTTAAGACAACTATGATGGACTGTTCAAAAAGCTAGTATCACAAAACAATGATGGGAGGTTGTTTAAAGTGACAGAACAAAATATAACAATGCATGATTCTAGAGAGTGTTAAATATCTATAAAATATATTCTTATAACAATTGGGGAACCTTCAATATGCAGTATATATTATAAGATTCTATTAAATTATTAATTTTAAGGTATGATTATACTATTTCAATTATATGTAGTTCTCTTAGGAGTTACAAACCAATTTATTTCAGAATGAAGTGATATGATGTATTTGTGTATATATATATATATGTTATACTCACAAATGGTACAGTAAAAATAATATACTTTATTAAAAACCAAAGTAAATATGCAAATTAAATGTTCAATTCAAAGTGGAGGGTAAATGGGTGCTATTATAGAATGCATTCTGTTTCTCTGTCAGAAAATTTTCATAACAGATTTGTTTAAAAAAAAAATCCTGAGGTGGATAGCTTTTTCTTATCCTTTTAATTTCCACAGTATTATAGATAAATTCCTCATACCTCTAACTGGTGCCTCATTATTTTTTAAAGTGAAGTTTACTTACTTATTTGAAAGGCAAAGAGACAAAGATCTTTGATCTGCTGGTTCACTCCTCATATGCCTGCAGCAGTCAGGGCTGGGCCAGGCTGAAGCCAGGAGCCTGGAACTCAATCTGGGTCTCCCATGTGGGGAGCAGGGATCCAAATGCTGCCTCCAGGGGTGTGCCTCAGCAGGAAGCTGGAATCGGGATTCCAACCCAGGCACTCTGATATGGGATTCAGGAGAGCCAAGCAGTGTTTTAACTGCTACACCAAATGTCAGTGCCAGCCACTATATTCTTATCATCTTCACTCACTATATTTTTAGTTTCTTTCCAGCTCTAAATGTCTGGTAGAACTTAAGCAACAAGGTCTGAATTCAGATCTCCACATGTCCTATATTCAAATAAATCATCCTAGTTTGGGCTGGTATGTAACAAAATATCAGATTCAGTGGTTTATAAATAACAGAATTTTTTTTCTTACACTTTTGGAGCTGAAGTCCAAGTTCAGGGTGCTAGCATACTTGAGTTCTCCTGAGGACTTCCTTCTGTGCTGCAAACTGTTGGTTTCCCCCTGTATCGTCACATGGTTGAAAGAGAGCTAGAGACAGAACTAGAGAGCTGGAGAGTGCCAGTGAGCTCTTGGGTCTCATCTTATAAGGGCATTAATCCCATTGATAAGGGCCCCACTCATGACCCAGTTACTTCCCAAAGGCCCCACCTCCACATATTATCACAGTGGGATTAGGGCTTCAACATAAGAATTTTGAACATTCAGTCCCTAGTACAAATTTTATCAAAGATGAATTTCCTCAAATACAATGTGGCTTTTCTAAATTGTTAAGTCTACTGCATTTAAAGGATTCACTAAGAGTAATGTTGCTGGTAATAAAAACAATAATGTCCAATATTCAAAACAGTTATTATGAAGGACACTTTTTACAGAAAAAATGAATATTATAAACCATTAACCACACTTTGAGGAGGATATCATTTTACAATTGAGGCACCAAGAGGTAAATGCTTTGTCTCACATCACACAGGCCATAAGAGAAGTAGAAAGGCAATGATGATAAGTATATATTACTGCTAGCAAATTTCTCATAATTTTTACATTAATTTTTATGTTCAAGTATTTCTTTCATTCTAGCAAAAACTAAGAGGTACTAGAAAGCTCTTACACATTTATTAAGTTAACATGTCTAGAGACTGACACATTGACAGAATTTCTATCTAGCATGATTATTCCATATTATATTATTATATCCTATAAATATTAGTTTTTCAAAAAGTTCATGGAAAATTTATATAATGAAGACCATGAATGGATTTCAGTTTTTGCACAAAAATAAGCATCTTTTACTCCATTTTTTTCATCAGCTTTTTGAAGTCACCTTGAAAAACATGCCTGGTTTCTTATCTTAAGTTATGTTATGAATTCTCTGATGTTGATAAAGATGTGAATGTTGTCTAAAGGCCTTACTACATACTTTACACTTATAAGGTTTCTCACCAGTATGAATTCTCTGATGTTCATTAAGGTGTGAATTAAGCCTAAACGCCTTTCCACATTCTTTACACTCATAGGGTTTTTCACCAGTATGAATTCTTTGATGTATTCTAAGATCTCCACTGCGACTGAAGTCCTTCCCACAGTCCTTACATTTGTAGGGTTTTATACCTGTATGAATTTTTTGATGTTGTGTAAACTGTCCACGCCAACTAAAAGTCTTCCCACATTCTTTACACTCATAGGGTTTTAAACCAGAATGAGTTTTTAGATGCTCTTTAAGATTTCCTCGGCGAATAAAGGCCTTTCCACATTCTTTACATTCGTAAGGCTTTTCACCTGTGTGAATTCTCTGATGTTCACTAAGGTAGAACCCAAATCTAAAGGTTTTCCCACAGCGTGTACATTTGTAGGGTTTTACATCACTATGAAATTTCTTATGCAGACTAATTTGTGAGCGCCCTCTGAAGGTCTTCCCACATTCCTTACATTCATAGGGCTTTACACCGGTATGGATTCTCTGATGTTCAGTAAGGGCTGAGCGAAGTATAAAGGCTTTCCCACACTCTTCACATTCATATGGTTTCTCACCAGTGTGAATTCTGTGATGTACTCTAAGGTCACCACTAAAACTAAAAGCCTTCCCGCACACCTCACATTCAAAGAGTTTTACACCAGTGTGAATTGTCTTATGCCTATTAAGCTGTCCACGCACATTAAAGGTTTTCCCACAGTCCTTGCATTCATACGGTTTCTTACCTGTATGTGTTCTCCTGTGTTCAGTAAGATAAAAACCAAGTCTAAAGGCCTTCCCACATTCTTTACACTCATAGGGTTTTGCACCAGTATGAATTTTCTGGTGACGGGTAAGCTGTCCACTTGCACCAAAGGCCTTCCCACATTCCTTACATTCATAGGGTTTCTCACCTGTATGAACTTTCTGATGTTCTGTAAGGTAGAAGCCAAGCCGAAAAGCTTTTCCACATTCTTTACATTTGTAAGGTTTCTCACCAGTATGGATCCTCTCATGCTGAGTAAGCTCTAAATGACTGAAAAAGCCCTTATCACATTCCTTACACATATAGGATTTTTTGCCCATATGAATTCTCTGATGCCGATTAAGCTGTGAGTGAACACCAAAGGCCTTCCCACATTCTTGACATTCATAGGGTTTCTCCCCTGTATGGAACCTCTGATGCAGAGTAAGCTGATAGTTACGACTAAAGACCTTCCCACATTCCTTGCATTCATAGGGTTTTTCACCAGTATGAATTTTCTGATGCAGAGTAAGTTGGTAGCCACTATTAAAAGTATTCCCACATTCTTTACAATCATGATGTTTCTCATCAGAATGAATTTTCTTATGTTGTACTGTGTTGGAGTCACAACTAAAGGATTTTCCATGTTCTTTGTCATTTAGAGGAAAAGAAGTATTGTTTTGAGATGTTGGCTTTTTGTCATTGCTGATTTTCATTTGACTGCAATATCCTTCTTGAGCTTCATGTCGTCCTTCACACTCACGTTTGCTCTCCCAATCCTTCCTCAAAGTGGGTCCTTTAAGGTCAAAGGTTTTACTTCTTTTTATTTTCTCCCAGTTGGATAAACCGATTTCACAACTACAGTTTTCTGGAGATAACCTCTTATTCTCAGTCCTGGAGAACAAACCTGAAAGAAACAAAAAAGCAAACAAAGATTATTTTCCTGTAGCCATGTAAAGATAAAGCATATATCTTCAAAATAGGAGATGAACATTTTCATTAGAAGTAAATGGCTTAAGGACTTTATAGTATAGTTATGTAATTTGAACTCAGGCAATATGATCTTAGAGAATGAGGGATTATATAAGATTGTGATGATATGGGAAATAGTTTACATTCAATGGTTCTGAAATGTTGGTGTGGATAAGAATTACCTGGGGAATTTGTTATAAATACTACTATTCTGACACCACTCTAGATCAAGTGAAGATCTATAGGAAGAGCTGAGTAGCTTAATTTTTTAATTACACTGGATTGTTCTGAAAGAGATTATCAAAGTTTGAGAATCTCCATTTAACAATATTAGTTGTTTTCCTTTATTCTCAGAATAAAATCCAAAACATGTCACCACAGATTAGAGTATGGTCTTTGATTACTTAAAAAACTCTTTCAAAGGCACTGTGCTCCTCATTCTCTATGACAGCTTTTTCTATTCAGCTTCTAGATTTTTCTGTGACCTTGCTGATACAATACAGATTTTTACATGCTGTTTCATTTCCTAAAAATCATCTGTCCTGGCTCTGTGAAAGGCTGATTCCTCTTCATCCTTCACTCCTCGTCATCCTTCAATATTAGGTTAAACATCTCTTACACAGACAGGGCTACTGGCTGTCAGTCAGTCTTTATCCTTTATTTTCTATTGCAGCATCAGTTTCTTTATTTCATTTCACAATTTTCAAATGCATAGCCATTGATTTTCTGCTCTTATGTTTATTTTCTGATTCCTAAAGTTTCTCTAAGGAAGATGTAATATAGCACATAGCAGGTGTTAAGTAATTATAGAAAGGACATTATATTTTAAAGAAAGGAAATATGATGAGACTCAAGGCAGATACTCATAATACAACGATAAATCACTCTGTGAGACAACTGAATATTGATGACAATAACCTAATTTCTATAGTTTTTGAAGAATCACGTATTTCTCCCTACCTTTAAACTCCAAAACTTCACTATAGAGATTAAATGCACTCTTTCTTTCCTTACTTCCTTTACAGATCATAACAAAAGTAAATCCAAGGTAACTCAGCCAAATGAATAAAAGAAAAGGGCCCTTGTGTTATTTAATCATTCTTTAAACAGCTGCCCAATTAAACAGATATGTGTCCACCACTGTTTTTCATTGCTTATTCTATATAGAGATCCACATCAATTACGTGTATTCAGTTGAGTTTTACAATTATTCACCCATCCTATTGGATTGCTAACTCTATTTCCTTCACAAATTTCCCAGACTTCCCTTCTGTTCACTTACTTCTACAACCAACCATTCTTACACTTTATGGACGAGTATCTGAATGACTTTTTATGTATTACTATGGGTTACGTGCCATACTGAACAGTTTTTTTAAGAACAAGAAAATTTCATAACTTCAGAAAAAGAATAATTAAATAGTATGGGTAAATGGTCAGGAAATTTACAGTGCCAGGGGATCTATTTTTTGTGTGTGTTTGTTTACTTACTTTTAATTGAAAGGCAGAGCGACAGGAAGGGAGGGAGACCGATCTGTGAACTGATTCATTCCCCAAATGCCTGCAAGGGCCAAAACTGGGCTGGCTGAAATCGGGAGCCTGGAACACCATCAAGGTCTTCCACAGGGGCAGCAGGGGCCCAAGGACTTGAGCCGTCATATACTGCTTCCCAGAACACATTAGTAGGAAGCTAGACCAGAAGCAGAGGAACTGGGACTCAAACCAGCACTCAGGTAAAGGATGTGGGCATTGCAGGTGGTAGATTAACCAACTATGCCACAAAGCCACCCCAGGGGATCTATTTAAAAAGACACATTAAGGGGCCAGTGTTGTGACACAGTGGTTTAAGCTGCTGCTTGTGATGATCATGTCCTGCAGTGTCAACTGGAGTCCTCGCTGCTACGTTTCCAATCCACATCCCTGTTAATGTTCCTGGGAAGGCAACAGAAGGTGGCTCAAGAACTTGGGCCCCTGAGACCCATGTGGGAGACGAAGATGGAGTTCCTCGTTCCTGGCTTTGGCTTGGCCGGGTCCTGCCTGATGTGGCCATTGGGGAGTGAACCAGTGGATGGAAGATCTCTCTCAGTCTCTTCATCTTTGTCGCTCTGCCTTTCAAATAAATAAATAAATATTGTTTGAAAAGATATATTAAATGAAAGCTGGAGAGTGGTAATGCAGAGAAGGGCAGAATCTAAAAACATCTACATAAATCAGGTGCAGCTTGAAATAGAGAGGAAGTTTTCTCTAACTGTTTTAAGTGTAAAAAAAATTGGGGGTGGAGGGAGGAACTTACGTTCCTCACTTACAGTGTTATGACATAGCAGGTAAAGCCAGCACATAGCAGGTAAAGACAGTGGCATCCCATGTGGGTGCCAATTTCATGAACTGGCTGCTCCACTTTCCATCCAGCTTTCTGCTAATGGCCTGAGAAAAGCAGTGGAATATGGCCCAAGTACTTGGGACTCTGCCTCCTATATGGGAGACCCAGACAAAGCTCCTGGCTCCTGGTTTTGGCTTGAACCTGTCCCAGCCATTGTAGCTATCAGGAGAGTGAGGGAACCAGCAGATAGAAAATCCATCTTTTCCCCTTTCTTTCTGTAATATTGACTTTCAAAACTTAAAAAAAAAGCTCTTAATTTATTTAACAAACTGCACTTTATTCAAAATATCATAATAGTATTGTATTAGATAATGTATACTTATGTGTATGAGAGGTCTTCAAAAAGTTCAAGGAGGGGCCGGCATTGTGGCGTAGCTGGTAAAATCGCCACCTGCAATGCTGACATTCCATATAGGCGCTGGTTTGAGTCTGGGCTGCTCCACTTCTGATCCAGCTCCCTGCTAATGCTCCTGGGAAAGCAACAGAAGATGGCCCAGACTTGGGCCCTTACACCCATATAAGGAGACCTGGATGAAGCTCTTAGCTCCTGGTTTTGGCCTGGCCCAACTCTGGCAATTGTGGCCATTTTGGGGAGTGAACCAGTGGATGGAAAACCTCTCTCTCTGTCTCTCCCTCTCTCTCTGTAACTCTGCCTTTCAAATAAATCTTTTTTTAAAAAGTTCAAGGAAAATGTGTATTATTAAAAAAAAGTCATGAATTTCAAATTTTTTGCACAAAAATAAGCTTATCTTTTAATTTCATTTCCCATGAAAATTTTGAAGTACTCTCAAATGCTTTGAATTACACTTCATATAGAGTAAACAATCAGTTAAATGTTAACTGTTACTATTGTTAATTGCTGACTGAGAAAATAAAAAGTGAAAAATGCATGTAAACAAACATTAAAGAATAGTGTCTTGTACTTCAAACAGGCGACTCTTCCTTCATCCCTTCCATCATCTCTTCCAGTTCTAAGCTCATGATCTTCCTTAGCCCTCCAATTAGAACCAAGCATTGAAAAGAAAGGAGTAATCTTTCCTTTGTCACATTAATCAGTCAACTGCATTCATAGTTGCATCCACAGTTCTCTCTCTTAATTGTTGTGCACCCATTCCTATCCCCTTTCCCAATTTCCATATTTATCCTTCCCTCTACTACATTTTCTCCCTTAGATGGAATCATTCTTACCTGAAAATCTCATATCTTGAAATATGCTCTGATATCCTCTATCACTTTCTAGCTACTAATCTTGTCACTAGTTCCCTTCCTAACAAAATTCCCATTAAAGACATTTTCTGTCTCAACATCAGCACTGCCTCACCTCCAGTTCTCTTTGAGACATATCTAGCAAGCTTTCACCCCACAGTCCACTGAAACGTTGACCCGCTGACACAGTCACGGCCGACTTCCTTCCTGCCAAGTCTTCCTCATAGATGGACACTTCCTCCTGCCTGGAACATTCTCTTCCTTCTTCTTCCTCCAGGACTGCTTGTTCTCAGTCTACTGGCTCCCTTCTCTTCCTTCTCTACACAGAGCTCCTGACTCATCAGGCCTTCTTCATTCTCTCAGCACGTATTCATTCATTCCCTGGGGACGGGTCAGCAAACTTTTTCCATAAAGAGCTGGATGGTCAGTACCATAGGCTTTGTGGGCCACATTGTTTCTGTTTCAACTGCTCAACTCTACCAAACAAAATGTGTATAAGTAAACGCATGTGGCTATATTCCAGTAAAAATTTATTTCCAAAAGGAGTCAGTGGGTCAGATCAGGCCTAAGTGATTTTTCCAGTCCCACTGATAAATGTCCAAGTTTCTATAAATAGTACTAACCTCTCCATGAGCGCTATATTTGCTTCTTCAGCTGCCTACTCAACACCTCAACCTTGAGTAATTCATAGGCATCTTAAGTGTAATATATCTGAAACAGGACTCTCGTTCCATTCTCCAAGCTATATTTCCCATCTGCCCATTATAGTACATTATATACACTCATTCTGCTTACATAAAGATATGATCTCCTTTGATCGTCCATTTCCTTTTTTCCCCACACCCCATGGCATGTTTGTTGCTCTACTTTCAGCATCTTCCCACCACTCCTCAGCAAGCCTCTATCACTGCTAGTCTAGACCTCTGAAAGAGTCTTTTAACTCATCGTCCTACTTATAATCTTGTATATTCCCTACAGAGCATCTATAGTGATTTTTTAAAAACAGATTATGGCTATGAATAAAATTTCTCACTGTGATAAAACTATATAAGATCTGGCCTCTGCTCAATTCTAAACTTATAATTAACGATTCTTCCCTCTTCAAATCTTTGAACTTCTTGCTGTGCCTCAAACACACAAGGCTCATTCTTCCCTTCATATAGTATGGTCCTTTCCTAAATACTCATGTGGATTAAGCTAGCCCCTCCTTAGAAGAACTTTCTGGAGCCAGCACTGTGGCATAGCGTGTGGGGCCGCTGCCTGCAGTGCCTGCATCCCACATGGGTGCTTGTTTGAGTCCCAGCTGCTCCACTTCCGATCCAGCTCTTTGCTATGGCCTGGGAAAGCAATAGAAGATGGCCAAGTCCTTGGGCCCCTGCACCCATGTGGGAGACCTGGAAGAAGCTCCGGGCTCCTGGCTTGGGATCGGCACAGCTGCAGCCGTTGCGGCCAATTGGAGAGTGAACCAGTGGGTGGAAGACTTCTCTCTCTCTCTCTCTCTCTCTCTCTCTCTCTCTCTCTCTGGCTCTCCATCTCTCACTGTGTAACTCTGACTTTCAAATAAATAAATCAATCTTTAAACATAAAAAAGGTTTCCTTGAGCACCCCACCTAGATTAATCCTGACCCACCTCTGTCCCCTTGCCTTTCATACCTTCATAGCAAGCATCATTATTTAATATTATATTATCAGTTCGTTTATTTATAAGTAGTTGCATCTCTTGCATAATGACCAAGGCAATCTCAATGGTGTGAGGAGGTCTTGGCCTTGCTAATGAACGTATTGAGAGTATTTGGCACTGTGCCTGGCTCTGAATGTGCACTTGGTAAATACATACTGAATAGGTGAAGGAGTGAACTTTTAGGCACTGGAAACAAGCACATAAGTACGCAACGAAAATTGGATGAAAAGCAAATGGTTGTACTGAAAAAAGGGGGGGCATTCTCTTTATTGAAATAAGAGGCTATTAGGAGGTGGTAGTGGGGAAACATGGACAGTGATAACTCGGTGCCAAGATGACACTGTTTTGGTAGTTTATGCTAAGAAAGCCTGTTTCCTTCCCTGTCTTGAGCCTTTGGGCCTGAGGCCTCAGGAGAGAACTTTCCAGATTATAAAGCCAGGGCATTCTCCCTAAACAGCTGGCTTTTCCTGGCAATGATAACTTCCATTTGACTGATGAGTCCTCACTCACCTGGGTCTGGTCTTGCTGTCACAACCCTTGCCACCGTACAAGGCTCTCGCCCTTGCTCCAATAAGGTGATCACATCTGGCTTTGAGGCAGCATGTCCTGTTTGCAAGAAGGAAATACAAGAACCAGAAGTAAAACATGCAAATTCAGAAACACCTTGAGGCTTGGTTAAACCTAGTAATAAAGTCTGAATCAACAAGAATTGATTAAAACTTTCAAGAAAATTGATAGGATTAAGGAATATTCAATTTAGGGTGATCCAAGGATCCCAGAGATCCTAAAACTTGGTGAGCAGGGGAAGGGTCTCATTTTGGAAGTAAAACTCATACAGGTGGACTCTACCAAGAGGTGGTCGCGACTGAGAGCACAGACTCTTGAGCCAGACTTTGTGGGCTCAAATTCTGCCTGACCTCCTACTGACTGATGGTTATAGTAAACTATACCAATTTTCTGGGCCTCAGTCTTCTCTCCTGTAAAATGAGAGTAAAAGTAATATTTATTTCATAGCTAATACTTGGAACAGTGCCTGGCATATAGTAAGCATTTTATTAGCTATTCTTATTTTAGCTGGTATTAATCTATATAAAGCAAAAAAAAAAAAAAAGTTTCCTAATATATTTTAGGTTCCTGCTACTATATTCTTTTAGAGCTAGTTGCTAAGTTAATGAATTTTACCTTTTAATCAAAAACAAGTAAAAGAAAATGTTTATTGTAGGGAACAGAATGTGTTTAATTTAAAGTACATTTTTGAGGGGCTGGCACCGTGGCTCACTTGCTTGATCCTCAGCCTGTGGCACTGGCATCCCATATGGGCGCTGGGTTCTAGTCCTGGCTACTCCTCTTCCGGTCCAGCTCTCTGCTGTGGCCTGGGAGGGCAGTGGAGGATGGCCCAAGTGCTTGAGCCCTGCACCTGCGTGGGAGACCAGGAAGAAGCACCCAGTTCCTGGCTTCGAATGGGCATAGTTCTGGCTATAGTGGCCATTTGGGGGATGAACCTTTCTCTCTGTCTCTCTCTCACTGTCTATAACTACTTGTCAAATAAATTAAAAAATACATTTTTTCTGCCAAGGCCATTTGGTTATTTATGACATCATTCATTGGCCATATGAAAGTATCAACTTAAAAATCAGCCTGTTACAGATTTATTGAATTTTGAGTCCCACATATAGTTGCCTTGGCAGGGCCAGGTCAAATGGTTTTTGTGAGCCTTACATGATTCATGGGCCAGACTTTGTCACCCCTGAATGACATATAAATTGTAGACCTTGGGGGTTGGCTGTTTTCCTTGTAGCTAGGATACCGAAAAACAAAAAACATCCATTACAATTCTAAACTTGAATACATTATAAAACTTGATTTTCTTGGCATTGACTTTGCGGTAAATGTCTCAGCATTCAAATCCAATCTCTTAGTCATTAAGAAAGCCGATTACAGGAGTAGATAAATGTTTCACAAAGATCACTAAGTGTAGTGAAAAAGGAAAGTATTTAATAGGAGTATCATTTACAAACCAGCAAAGTTCAGTTCATCTCTTGAGAAACAGATACGAAATCCAGCTAGTCTCTGAAAAAACTGTGCTGAATTTAAGGAAATGAAAGCTACCATTGCAGAGAGCAGAGTCTACCTCAAATAGGTGGATGACCTTACCTAGTGAGACAAGGTTACGGTAATTCTCCAACATCACATCTCTGTACAAGTTCCTCTGAGAAGTGTCCAGGCACTCCCATTCCTCCTGAGAGAATTCGACAGCCACATCCCTGAACATCACCAGTGCCTGAAACCACAAAGCAACAGGCTAATGGTGAAATTACAAAACCTTGACTTAAGAAAGGAGAAGAGGAGGTGAAAGATCTCACTGCAAGAAGGGGAACTAGACCAAACTGGGTTAGGGCTGAAGGCATATGACAAAGGTAGGACACAGTAGGGAAACTGGTGTTCTGAGATAGTCACCTCACTTTCTTTTCTTTTTAAGGATTTATTTGAAAGGCAGTGTTGCAGGGAGAGAGATACACTCATAGAGAGCACTTGCATCTGCTGGTTCATTCCTCAAGTGTCCACAATGGCTGGGCCTGGCCAAAGCCAGGAGCCAGGAACTGCATCTGGGCCTCCCACGTGCAGGGGCACAAGGACTTGAGCCATATTCTGCTGCTTTCCCAGCTGGATCAGAAGTGGAGTAGCTGGGACTCGAACTGGTGCCCACATGAGATGCTAGTGTTGCAGCTCAATTTGCTATGCCACAGCGCCAGCTCTGTCACCTCATTTTCTTTTCTTTTCTTTTTTTTTTTTTTTTTTTTTGACAGGCAGAGTGGACAGTGAGAGAGAGAGAGACAGAGAGAAAGGTCTTCCTTCGCCGCCGTTGGTTCACCCTCCAATGGCTGCCGCGGCCGGCGCACTGCGCTCATCCGATGGCAGGAGCCAGGTGCTAGGTGCTTTTTCCTGGTCTCCCATGGGGTGCAGGGCTCAAGCACCTGGGCCATCCTCCACTGCACTCCTGGGCCACAGCAGAGGGCTGGCCTGGAAGAGGGGCAACCGGGACAGAATCCGGTGCCCCTACCGGGACTAGAACCCAGTGTGCCGGCGCCGCAAGGCGGAGGATTAGCCTGTTGAGCCACGGCGCCGGCCTGTCACCTCATTTTCTTAAAGAATCCAGTTGCTGCGTGTAAAATTTGCTAAAATTGTGGGAGTCTCTAATTAAGTATTTATGGGAACAAATGTTCCACAATTAAGTGAAGGAGTGGATATAAACAAATAAGCTACATTCACACCTGCCTCAAATTTTTCAATAAATAATTTAAAATAGGGGCCAGCACTGTGGGGTAGTTGGTAAAGCTGCCACCTGCAGTGCCAGCATCCCATATGGGATCTGCTCAAGCCCCGGCTGCTCCACTTCCGATCCAGCTCTCTGCTATGGCCTGGGAAAGCAGTGGAAGATGGCCCAAGTCCTTGGGCCCCTGCACCCATGTGGGAGACCTGGAAGAAGCTCCTGGCTTTGGATCAGCACAGCTATTGCAGCTATTTGGGGAGTGAACCAGTGATGGAAGACCTCTTTCTGTCTCTCTCTGCTGCTGCCTCTGTAACTCTACCTTTTAAATAAATATTTTTTAAAAAAGACAATAATAAACAACATCATAATAAAATAATGAAAAGTTAATCATAGCAGGTTATTTAAAGGAAAATGAAGAATACTATATCCCTTTTTTCCTTTAAGTAAATTTTAAAATGGATTTATTTATTTGGAAGGCAGAGTTGACAGAGACAGAAAGAGAAATCTGCTGGTTCACTCCCCCAAATGGCTGCAGCAGCGAGGTGTCAGTCAGGCCTGAGCCAGGAGCCAGGAACTCCATTCTAGTCTCCCATGTGGGTGGCAGGGACCCATGTACCTGGGCCATCTTCCATTGCCTTCCCATAAGCATTAGCAGGAAACTGGATCAGAACAGAGCAGCCAAGACTTGAATTGGCACTCTGATACCTCTTGCCAGTGGTGCAAGTAGCAGCTTAAACTGCTGAGCTACAATGGCAACCCCCTTTAAAGTAACTTTTTAAAAATAAATCATGGATTTTTTCTTAAATACTGTATAAAATTTTTTAAATCATGGATTTGCGTAACATTAGAGAATTTAAGCCTTAAGTTCATCATTATTTCATTTTATAATATTTTCCTTGTTTTCACAAATTATGTTATAAGGTATTTTCTCAGCTATGTGGTAGTAATTTTATGGATATATCAAATTTAATAACAGAGTTCAGAAAGTTAAACATTTAACTTGGACAATACCTCTTAAGCCTTCTCTAATTCTGGGAGAATATAATGATGTAACATTAATGCATTTGCATGATTTTCTTATACCTGTTGTATACCTTCCTTGATTTTGAGATAAAAGATACTTCTTTAGAATGAACCAGAATTGGGCCTGGCATTGTAATACAGAGGGTCTTGCAATGCCAGCATCCCATATGAGCACCAAGTTGTGTCCTGGCTGCTCCACTTCAGATACAGCTCTCTGCTATGGCCTGGGAAGCAGTGGAGGATGACCCAAGTGCTTGGGCCCCTGTACCCATGGGAGACCCGGAAGAAGTTCCTGGCTCCCAGCTTTGGATCTGCGTAACTCCTACTGTTGCAGCCATTTGGGAAGTGAACCAACAGATGGAAGACCTCTCTCTCTCTCTCTCTCTTTCTCTCTCTCTCTCTCTCCCTGCCTCTCTGTAACTCTGTCTTTCAAATAAATAAATTAAAATATTTTTAAAAATATGTTTAAAAAAGATGAAGAAGCAAGAAACAGCAACTTACATGGGCCATTTTAGAATCACAAGAATTTGTGGTCTTTCTTAAGATTTCTCCTGGAGAAGCAAAGTTCTGAGAAGCCTGAATTGGGCAAGAAAAAAATGAAACAATGAAATCAAAATATATAAATGAATAATCTTTTTTCCTCAATTCTTGCTTACAAATATCTCCCCCAAACACTTCTCTCACCTTCCCCATACACACCCTCACCACACCAAGGAAACACACTCTATCGGGATGGACATGGGGCAGTACTCCTGAATTAGAACTCATGTCTAGCACTTCAATAAGAGAGTTTCTTTTTAAAGATTTATTTTATTTATTTGAAAGTCAGAACTACACAGAGAGAGAAGGATAGCCAGAGACAGAGAGAGAAGTCCTCTATCCACTGGTTTACTCCCCAATTGGCCACAATGGCTGGAGCTGCATCGATCCGAAGCCAGAAGTTTCTTTCGCGTCCCCCCACATGGCTGTAGGGACCCAAAGACTTGGGCCATCTTCTACTGCTTTCCCAGGCCATAGCAGAGAGCTGGATCAGAAGTGGAGCAGCCAGGGCTCGAACCGGTGTCCATATGGAATGCCAGCACTGCAGGTGGCGGTATTACCTGCTATGCCACAGTGCCTGCCTCAAGAGTTTTTTATAAAAAATTTTTGATTTATTGATTTATATGAAAGGAAGTTACAGAGTGAGGTAAAGAGAGAGAGAGAGAGAAGTCTTGTCTTCCATCCACTGGTTCACTCTCCAAATGCCTGCAACAGCTGGAGCTGGGCCTGAGCTGGGCCGATCTGAAGTCAGGAGCCAGGAGCTTCTTCCAGGTCTCCCACATGTGTGCAGGGGCCCAAGGACTTGGCCATCTTCTACTGCTTTCCCAGGCCACAGCAGAGAGCTGGATCAGAAGTGGAGCAGCCAGGGCTCGAACCCGTGCCCATATGGGAAGCCCACGCTGCAGGTGCGGCTTTACCTCCTATGCCACAGTGCTGGCCCTGTCAACAAGAAAGTTTTGGGCCAGTCCTACTACAAGAATGCTTCTAGGTCTGAGGCTTGGATTCATAACTGCCCAGAACAGATGCTCCTTCCTTAAATCTCACCATCCAAAAAGAGGCACATGGTTCAGAGCTGACCATCTTCATGGCCTCAGGTCTTTCTGGCCTCCCCAAACTTGAAGACAACAGATAGGAGAGACCAGATGGTTCATGGACCAAAATTGGCCCACCCATAAATTCTGTAAACACAGTTCCAGTGAAACACAGTCATGCCCATTTGCTTACTCTTGTCTATGACTACTTTCAGAAAACTATACAGCCAAGTTGAATAGTTATAATGGAGATTTTATGGCCCTAAATCCTAGACTATTTACTGTTTGGATCTATATTTAAAACAAAGTTGGGGCTAGCGCTGTGGTGCAGCGGGTTAATGCCCTATCCTGAAGGGTGGGCATCCCATATGGGCACCGGTTCGAGACCCAGCTGTTCTACTTCTGATCCAGCTCTCTGCTATGGCCTGGGAAAGCAATAGAAGATGGCCCAAGTCCTTGGGCCCCTGTACCCACATGGGAGACCTGGAGGAAGCTCCTGGCTCCTGTCTTCAGATCGGCACAGCTCCGGCCATTGCAGCCAAATGGGGAGTGAACCATCAGATGGAAGACCTCTCTCTCTCTGCCTCTCCTTGCTCTCTCTCTCTCTCTGCCTCTCTATGTGTAACTCTGACTTTCAAATAAATAAATAAATCTTAAAAACAAAAAGTTTAGGTCGGTGCTGTGGCATCATGGGTAAAGCCACCACCTGTGATACTGTCATCCCACATGGGCATCAGTTTGTGTACTGTTTGCTCCATTTCCAATCCAGCTCCCTGCTAATGGCCTGGGAAAAGCAGCAGAAGGTATCTTCATACAGGGTGTGATTTGAGGACATGTAACAAAATGGACTCATAAAAACATGTCATAGAAAATGACACAAATTCTCCTTTCCATTCCTATGCTAGGCGGGCAGACTCTGCAACCACTTAGAGAATGAATGGGAGTGTGGACACATGCCCATCACCCTTTTCACATCTTGGTAGGGGGAAGTTATAGCCCCATGCGCTTCCACAGAAGAATGGCAGAGAGTACAGGGAGGCTGTAAGGAGAGAGGGTGTGAGCCTGAGAGTGTGATTTGCTGCTGGCCAGCATTCAGCTAGATGCCGTGGGTGCCCTCCCCATTTGTGCTCACCTGCCAGTCAGTAGGCCCTCCTCAATTCTGCATGAGGACTTTGCTCGTCACATCATGACCTGGACTGGGGTCACCAAGAAAGGCCCCATGGAGCTAGGGAGGGGGGCAGGAAGGTGAACACTGGACATCCCAATTCTCAGGACCCCTTTTTACCAAATGGCTCTGAAACTAATAACAGATTTCAAGTATATTAAAAACATCAGTTCACTTAAAAAAAAAGACAAGGCAGAGTGGTTTTCCTAGGGTAAGCATGGTTGAAAACTCAAGAACTTGGGCAGCGGCATGTTCTGCCCACCCCTCACCTGAAACAGTCATGTATAGTTTCAGTTTTGTTTCCCAGCCTGAATCCTTTTCTTTCTTAAACACACATGAGCAAGGGCTTACACACAAATGTATGGATACACACACACACACACACACACACACACACACACACAACAGCTGGAGGAGGGAGCTTAATTCACCTAACAAATAATAGCTGGAGAGAGCGTGGGCCATTCCCCATTTGTGAGCCAAGAGCAGTTTGGACTTATCCTGCTGGGCCCAGTGGGGCTGGTAGGCAAGGAAGAAAGACAGTGAGAGCCTTATTCGGGGTACAGAAAATGAGGAAACAGCAGGACAGTGTTAGGCCAGGAGGTGGGACATAAATTTTGACAAGGAGCTGGAAGAGTGAGGGCAGAGTTGGCCAGAACTGAGCCTCACTCCTGAGCTACCTGGCTTCCAGCCCCAGGAGTCCCAGTTTCCTGTGTCCCATGCTTTGCCACTCACTCCTCCTCCCATTCAACCAAATGACAGGGCAAAGGCCCATGCAGGTGCAGGTTTTCCTCAGGGTCAGTTCTAATCACGTGTCTTCCAATCATCAAATACACCAGCCATGCTCACGACAGTTAGCTCCTCAATGCCAGGGTACAGCTATGTGAACGGAGACTGTCCTGAGCTTATGACACAGTTGATTGGTAGTATTTAGTTTGTGAGAATGGAGGTAAGGCAGGTAACTGGCCTCCCATTCTCAGAGCCTGGAATGGGCCCCACTAGGGGCCAGGGGCCCCAGTAACTATAGGACACCCCAGAAGGAAGGGAAAGACCTCAAAGTTGGGAGTGGGCGGGGCCAGCATTGCTTCACATGCCTTTGCAGCCATTTGCCTCACTGTGCTCACTGATCAGCAGTTCCCAAGGCACAGAGAGCTCAGACTGTTCTGATGAAGGTGGGTTCATTTGAGGAGCGGAACAGGCTGCTGTTCAGGGGCACCTCTGCTGCACCTTGGGGCCCCTCCTCCGCCACCAAGTTGCCCAGTGAGAACTTAGAGATAGATATCCATGTCCAAACAGCCAGCCTCCTTTTCACAGAGGTGATGCTGGCATTCTGGAGGCTGAGCAAGATGGTAGTCCTGGGCATCCCATGGTTCACCCTCCTTGATGAGGGGTCTAGCTGGTTGATTAACACCTCAGAGGTGCAGGAGTTATCCTCTCATGCCTATGCCCTCTCCTTTCCAGGGGGCTTCAACGTGTGGCTTTGCTCCTCAGTGTGACAAGTCCTCCAAGTTGGGCACTTAGTTCTTGGAAAAGACCACGAGGGGTGCCAGGGAAGTGGGGAGCGCCAACCCTCTTGAAGTCCAAGCCCAGGTCTTGGTCCCAGGACCCTCTTCTCACTACTGCATATCTTCATTGCCTTCTCCCCTATCTGCTTGACAATATTGTTGAAGGTCTCCTTCCTTTTGGACAGAAAGCTGAAGATGTTGACATTTTTGGTCTTCCTGTTACTTTTTTTTTTTTAGATTTTATTTATTTGTTTGAGAGACAGAGTTACAGAGAGAGGGAGACAGAGAGAAAGGTCTTCTTTCTGCTGGTTCATTCCCCAAATGGCTGTAACAGCTGGAACTGAGCTAATCCAAAGCCAGGAGCCAAGAGCTTCTTCCTGGTCTCCCACAAGGGTGCAAGAGCCCCAGGACTTGGGCCATCTTCTACTGCCTTCCCACAACATATCAGGGAGCTGGATCAGAAGAGGAACAGCCGGGACTTGAACCAATGCCCATATGGGATGCCAGCACAGCAGGCGGCGGCTTCACCTGCTCTGCCACGGTGCCAGCCCCTTGCTGCGTTTCTTTAATGGCTTTGTGGATTTCTACAAACATTTCTACCTTAAAGTTGACCAAGAGGAGATGGCAAGGCCAGCCTCAAGTAGATCCAGAGCTGTACATAGTAGTATGTACCACAGTAGTATGGTAATTGGTGCTAAGGTTCACATCAGCCACAAAGTCACAGAAGCTGATGGTAGAGATGGTGATGAAGGAGTAGTAGAGGCACTCGACTGGTAGGGGCACTCATATTCAGTCACCATGAACATGAAGGGCGGGATCACCAGATGAACTAGGATGTTCTACACCTTGAAGACGGCCACGTACATTATCTGTGCCATCCACAGACTCATGTATTTCCTGGTGAGGAACTGGCCTGGGCCATTGGCACATCCCTGGAAGAACTTGCCCAAGGTGTTGACCCACATGAGGCAGAACAGCAGCCCAAGGGACCACAGAAGAGACACCTAGCAGTAGTCTTTGGTGCCACATTGGCATAGCCAATGATGGTGGCGATAGCTGGCTGCAAAAACCCTTGCCCTGGCCCAGTTCCAGCTGTTGACAGTCTGGTTCCTTGTGATGGCCACACTCTGTCCTATAGCATCAGGACATTGTCCAGGATATTGTCCAGGCTCACTTGGCCCAGGCACGGAAACCCCTGTGCAGATGCAGCTTCTGTGCACAGTAGTTTTTCTTGGTCTCCTTCCACTATCATTTCCAAGATGCCTGCCTGGATGGCCAGGTAGAAGATGATGGCTGAGGGGAGCAGAGCCTCAGTCCACATGGTTCTGGAGCAGCCACTTCTTAGACAAACCTCCTCATCTCCAGCTCCTGATCCACCCACCTGCCAGCCTCTGCAAACAACCTTTTGACTTTGGAGCTCTGCATACTTAATACCTGTTCCTGCCAAGGCTGTTCTCTGAGCAAAGCTGCTGAAAGTTGTCCACTGAGCAAGAGGAATTTTGCAGGGTCCTATTCATGGGGGCAGAAGTGGGTGAAAATTAAAGGGGCTAAGGGAAATGTCAGGGCATATAGAGTGAGTGAACTGAAGGCCTGACTTTGGGAAGATACATATGCTGCTTTTCTGCATACCACAAACCACATTCCTTATTCTTTTTTTTTTTTTTTTTTTAAGATTCATTTATTTGAAAGGCAGAGTTACAAAAAGGCACAGGCAGAGAGAGGTCTTCCATCCGCTGGTTCACTCCCCAAATGGCCACAATGGCCAGAGCTGGGCTGATCTGAAGTCAGGAACACAGGAGCTTCTTCTGGATCTCCCATGCGGGTGCAAGGGCCCAAAGATGTGGGCCATCTTGTACTGCTTTCTCAGGCCATAGTGGAGAGCTGGATCAGAAGTGGAGCAGCTGGGACTTGAACTGGCGCCCATATGGGATGCCGGCACTGCAGGTGGCAGCTTTTCCTGCTAGGCCACAGCACCAGTCCTCATTCTTCTTCTTCTTTTTTTGACAGGCAGAGTTAGCCAGAAAGAGAGAGAGAGAGAGAGAGAAAGGTCTTCCTTTCCGTTGGTTCACCCCCCCAAATGGCTGCTATGGCTGGTGCACTGTGCCAATCCGAAGCCAGGAGCCAGGTGCCTCCTCCTAGTCTCCCATGCGGGTGCAGGGGCCCAAGCACTTGGGCCATCCTCTGCTGCCTTCCTGGGCCACAGCAGAGAGCTGGACTGGAAGAGGAACAGAATCCGGCGCCCCGACCGGGACTAGAACCCGGTGTGCTGCAGGTGGAGGATTAGCCAAGTGAGCCGCGGCGCCGGCCCGCATTCTTCTTTTTAAAGGTAGGTATTTACAGCTTAGATTTCCCTCTGAGCACTTTCCCTTAATCCTACCATTTGGGTTATATTGTTTTTGTTTTCATTTACTTCAAAGAATTTAATAATTTCACATGTAATTTCTTTTACCAATTTATTTATTCTAAAATGCTTATTTCAAAGGCAGACTCATACATCCCCCCCACACACACACACACGAGAAGAGGGATGGGAGATATATATCTATATCTATATCTATATCTATCTATCTATCTATCTATCTATCTATCTATCTATCTATAGAGAGAGATGGATCTTACACCCACTGGTTCAGGCTCTAAATGCTGGCAATAGCTAGGTCACAGCCAGGCCTAAGCTAGACTTCTGGAACTCCATCTTGGTCTCCACATGGATAGCAGAGGTTCAAGCACTTGAGCCATCATCTTCTGCCTCCCAGGCTACCTTAGCAGTGGGGGTTTGGAAGCAGAGTAGCTAGGACTCAAGTTGGCACTCTGATAGGAGATGCAGGTGTCTCAGGCAGTGGCTTAACTCACTGCACTATAACAATCACACATGATCTCATTTTAAAACATTTTAGTACCCTCAAAAGAAACCTCACGCAACTGTAATGTTTCTAACTCTACACTCTGGCAACTGCTAATTTATTTCTACATAGATACCTTTTCTAGGTATTCCATACAAATGGAATCATAATATATGGCCTTTTGTGTCTTACTTCCTTCATATGTGTAATGATTTTGAGGTTTATCAATTTCTGTTCAAATCTGTTTAAATCATTTACACATTATTCAGATAGCTCAACATTAAAAATTTAGTTATTGAGATTTTCCTATCAAGTTGTGAAAATTCTTTGTATATTTTGGTTATGTCATATATTGAATATGATATTTTTCAATTTTTTTGTTTATGGTTTGTGCTTACTCTCACACAAACATTTTAATTTTCATGATAAATTACCACTTTTTGTTTTTAATTTGAGAGTGAACAAGAGGGAGATCCCATTTGTTGATTCCCTGCCCTAAATATCTGCACTGGTCTCCAGCTACAGTTGAAGCTGAGCGCCAGTTTTTGTCTCAGCTGCTCCACTTCCAATCCAACTCCCTGCTAACGCACCTGGGAAAAGCAGCAGAAGATGACCCAAGGCCTTGGGTTGTTGAACCCACATGGGAGACCCAGAAGTTCCTGGCTCCTAGCTTGAGCCTGGCCCAGCCCTGGCTGTTGCAGCCATTTGGGGAGTGAACCAGTAAATGGAAGTTCTCTCTGTCTCTTCTCTCTCTCTGCAACTTTTTCAAATAAATAAAATAAATTAAAAATATATATACAAACTGGATTCAGGGGCCAGCACTGTGGCACAGCAGGTTAAAGACCTGGCCTGAAATGCCAGCATCCTATATGGGTGCCAGTTTGAGTCCCAGCTGCTCCTCTTCCGATACAGCTCTCTGCTGTGGCCTGGGAAAGCAGTAGAAGATGGCCCAAGTTCTTGGGCCCCTGCACCCGCGAGGGAGAGCTGGGAGAACTCCTGGCTCCTGGCTTCAGATCAGTGCTGCTCCAGCCATTACAGCCATCTGTGGAGTGAACCAGTAGACAAAGACCTCTCTCTCTCTCTCTCTCTGTATAACTTTCAAATAAATAAATGAATCTTAAAAAAAAAAAAAAAGCTTGATTCATAGATTAATTGGGAAATTTCCCTACTGTATTTCCTGGAAAAGTTGTGAAGGATTACTATAATTTCTTCTTTAGCCGTGGAAGTTTGAGTTTATCTCAGTGCAAAAGACTTAAAAATGATTCTCTTTACTTATCATAGGTCTGTTCAGATTTTATATGAGGAACTTCAGAAAGCTCATGGAAAGTACAATAAAAGGCATGTTTATTTTGGCACAAAAAGTGTTTGAAATCCATTCATAAGGATTTTGCAATATGTATTTTTCCGTGAACCTTTGAAGAACCCTCATATTATTCAGTTTGATGGTTTCTGTACTCCCAGGAATTTGTCTCATTTAGTAGTTGCATAATCTACTTGCCATCAGTTGTTTATAATGATCTCATCATTTTAATTTTGTAAGGTTGGTAGTGATATTCATTCATTATTTTAGAAGTCTTATTTCTTTTTCTTGGTCCATCTACCTAAAGGTTTTTCAGTTTTGCTGATTGTTTCATTTACTTTTTTTTTTTTTTTTTTTAATTTGAAAGGCAGAGTTACAGAGAGAGAGAGAATGAATACCATCACTTCCCCGAATGGCCACAAGTGCCAGAGCTGGGCCAATCTGAATCCAGGATTCTGGAGCTTCTTCTGGGTCTCCCATGCAGGCACAGGAGCCCAAGGACTTGGGCCATCTTCCACTGCTTTCCCAGGCCATAGAGTTGGATCGGAAATGGAGCAGCCGGGACTGAAACTGGCACCTATATGGGATGCTGGTGTTGCAAGGTGGTGGCTTTACCCGCTATGCCACAGTGCCAGCCCCTGTTTTTTCTATTCTTAGCACATATTTAATGACTTAATGTAACAGAAATGTGTTCTTTTACAATTCTGGACATGAGAAGTCTCAAATGGGTCCCACAAGGAAATATCAGTTTGTTACAGGGCTTCTACCTTAAAGGGGCAAATTCATTTCCTCACCATTGCCAGGTTCCAAGTACCATCCTCATTCTTTGGCTCATGGCCCTGAATCATTTGTTGTTCCCTCTTTCCATCATGACATGGCTTTCTTCCTCTTTGGGCTTTCTTGTTTTGCTTTGAAAGGACTTGTGATTACACTGAGAGCCCACCCAGGTAATCATGAATAATCTCCTATCTAAAGATCCCTAATTTAGTTTTATCAGCAAAGCCTCTGGTGGGGCGGGAGTCCCTTAAAGAAACAGTAACATGTTCCAGTAATTAGAATGTGGCTATTCCTGTGTGTGTGTTTCCAGTTTACTACATTGTCTGTTTTTTTTTTTAATTTTTTTTAATAACGCTTTTATTTAAAGAATATAAATTTCCAAAATACAGCTTATAGATTACAATGGCTTCCCTCCCCATAACTTCCCCCCCACCCGCAACCCTCCCCTTTCCCACTCCCTCTCCCCTTGCTTCACATCAAAATTCATTTTCAATTCTCTTTATATACAGAAGATCAGTTTACTATATATTGAGTAAAGATTTCAACAGTTTGCCCTCACATAGCAACACAAAGTGAAAAATACTGTTGGAGTACTAGTTATAGTATTCATTCACAATGTATAGCACATTAAGGACAGAGATCCTACATGATATATTTTTTTAAAAGATTGATTAATTTTCTAGGCAATTTCCAATTACATTGTCTGTTTTAACTTCCTTTTGCCTGAAGAATTTCTTTCAGTATTCTTTGTTAGGAAGTTCTGTTAGGAATTCATTCAGCTTTTTATCCAGAAATGTCTTCATTTTATCCAGTATTAGAAGATAGTTTTGCTGGATATGGGACTCCTAGTTGAGACTTTTTCTCTCAGCACTTTTCTTTTTTTTTTTTTTTGACAGGCAGAGTTAGACAGTGAGAGAGAGAGACAGAGAAAGGTCTTCCTTCCGTAGGTTCACCCCCCCAAAATGGCCACCTCAGCCAGCGCACTGCGCCAATTTGAAGCCAGGAGCCAGGTGCTTCCTCCTGGTCTCCCATGGGGGTGCAGGGGCCCAAGCACTTGGGCCATCCTCCACTGCACTCCTGGGCCACAGCAGAGAGCTGGACTGGAAGAGGAACAACTAGTGCTGCAGCTCACTAGGCTAATCCTCTGCCTGTGGTGCTGGCACCCTGGGTTCTAGTCCCAGGTGGGCGATGGATTCTCTCTCAGCACTTTAAATGTGTCATCCTAATGCCTTCTGATCTCAGTTGGTTCTGTTGAGAAGTCAGTTATACATTATTTTCTTTCTATATGATGGGTTGTTTTACAAAGTGCTTCTTTCAAGTGTTTCCCTTTGTGCTGTCTTTCCAAAGGATGAATATGATATACCTATTTATTTCTGTGTTTATCTGACTTGGAATTAAATGGGGTTCATAAATATGCAGAATTAAAAATTTTCAAAAAAATTAGGAATTTGTCAGCCATTATTTCCTCAAATATTTTACTGCTCTGACATACTCATTAAGTGTATGTTTTTATGTTTAATGCTATTCCACATGCACATATCTGAGACTTTTAAAAATTATTACTGGCCAGCGCCATGGCTCAACAGGCTAATCCTCCGCCTTGCGGCGCCGGCACACCGGGTTCTAGTCCCGGTCGGGGCACCGGATTCTGTCCCGGTTGCCCCTCTTCCAGGCCAGCCCTCTGCTGTGGCCCAGGAGTGCAGTGGAGGATGGCCCAGGTGCTTGGGCCCTGCACCCCATGGGGAGACCAGGAAAAGCACCTGGCTCCTGGCTCCTGCCATCGGATGAGCGCGGTGCGCCAGCCGCGGCGGCCATTGGAGGGTGAACCAACGGCAAAGGAAGACCTTTCTCTCTGTCTCTCTCTCTCACTGTCCACTCTGCCTGTAAAAAAAATAAAATAAAATAAATAAAAAAATAAAAAAAAATTATTACTTATTCATTCTTTGTAGCCTCCAGTTTAGTCTAGTCTATATTGATCCATCTTAAAGTTCACTGGTTCTTTTCTCTACCAATTTTAATTAGCTGTTGATACCCTGTAGTGAATTTCTTCTTTCAATTATTTGAATTCTTTAACTTTACTAACATTCAATATTTGACATATCATTATCATCATACTTTCTTATAATTCTTTTACAATGGGTTTCTTTATTTCTTTGAATGTATTAATAATAGCTGTTTTAATCCTTGTCTGCTAAATCAACATCTGGTCCACCATATTCTAGTGCTTGCTCTTATTCCTGTCTATAGGTCATGTCTTAAAACTTTGTTGAAAACTGGTTATTTTAGGTAATATATTATAATATTTCTGGATTCTAATATTTCTTCTCTTCCTCTGAAAATTGTTCTTCCTGCTTTTTCTAAATGAAAAACCAAATAGATGCTGGATTATCTGGTTCTATTAGTCTCATTTGTATCTAATATTTTTTAGACAAAAATGTCAGGCATAAATAATACTGCCCCAAATACACTGATGGTGGGAATGCAAATATACAGCCACTTTGTAAAAATACTTTGGTAGTTTCTTATAAAATTAAACATATACAATACCATATAACTTAGCAAGTCTCCTCATTCACACAAACATCTACAGTGAATATGTATAGAAGCTTTATTCATCACAAAAAAACTGGAAATACTCAGATGTCCTTCATTAGAGAAATGGATAAACTATGTAATATTCATACAACTGAAAATGACTCAGCAACTGAAGGAATGGACTTTTGATTCATGCAACAATAGGAATGAATTTAGAATGCATTTTCCTAAGTGAAAGAAGCCAGACCCCAAAGTCTACATTTTACATAATTCCATTTATATGCCATGGGATAAAAAAAAAAAAAAAAGCAGATCAGTGGTAGCCAAGGGTTAAGGATAGCGTAGTTTACTATAAAGGGGCAGTAAAGGGAATCTTGGCAGTGAGTTAAACTGTTCTGATTTATATTGTGGTAGTAAATATATAACTCTATGTATCTGTCAAAAGACATAGGCCTGCACAACACAAAGAATACATTTTATTGTATATAAAATTCTTTATTGCATATAAATTTTAAAAAATTAACCATGATGTCAGGGGATCTCAAGCTGGCATGCAGATGGCAATGCACCTGACTTATAGAGTGGCAATCGCAATGAAGGAGATGGACAAGAAAAGACGCAATCTAAATAACTTTGGAAAACAGTGTTTTGTTTGGATGCTACAAGACTTAGACAAAAATAAATGTATACTGTATCTACCTGCTATTATTTGTTTCTCACTGGGTTAGCAGTTGTGAAACCAAATGTATACTTTTGTTGAACAAAAGAAGCTTTCTGTAGATATTGAGAGCCATGTTTCTCACTGGGGAAAGAAGTTAAAGTAAGCTAAAAGTGAATGCTAGAATGAACCCTGTATTAGACTGAAGTCAGGAGTATCAGAATAATCTCATTTTTTTTTTACATAGATAGGTATGGATACAGAAATAAATATAATTATGTATGTACATGTAGGTTAGTATTCATGCATATATTTCCTAGTTTTATCTGCTAAGAGAGGCTGGAAACAGTGATACCTCAGTAGTAATGAGCATATTTACAGCCCAGACCTTAGTTCTTAAATGCCATTACCCAGTAAAAGGAAATTGGTTTCTTAGAGAAGCAGTTGATTCCACAAAATGATGATGACGACGACGATGATGATGATGTGGTAGAACATGTCCAAAGGACACGGGAGTCAACATGAAAGAGCAGGAACAGTTTGACTGACAAATAAACATAACTGTAATATTGGGATATATGTAATATTTATTAAATAAGTTATATATTATTATATAATGAATAAATAGCTATATACTCATACAAATGCAAATGATTAACAAAATGGAGAAGGGACACACAATAATTCTTTACAAAAGAATTTCAATTACTAAATGTAGAATCAATGTGGAAAATAATCATCACTAGTATATCCCAGTAATCACTGTTGCAGGTACGATCCACTAATGAATGCTAAAATTAGTGAATGAAACCTTAATGAGAAACAATGTATCTGTATAGCCTCTAGATATTTATTAATTACAAAAAAACAGTAAATTTACATTGGGGAAACCAGGCAGACACCACCTGAACCATGTCATCACAATTAACATCACCAACAATAAGACATGTTGTATCTCCTGATATGATGTGCTGAGAACACACTACTTGTGAGGTGTTCTTCCCCCCAAAATCGGTAACTTCAATCTAACCATGAGAAAACAGTAGGTAAATCCAAAATAGTAGATATTCTATAAAATACCAAATTCATTGACACACCCATAAATTTTTTCCTAGAAGTTTATAATGTTATCTTGTAACTTTAGGTCAGTAGTCTGTTTTGAATTAATTTTTTGGTAAGGTGTGTGTGTGTCAAAGTTCTTTTCGTTCTTTTTTCCTTCTGCATGTGGATTTTCAGTTATCTCAGCACCATTTGTTGAAAATATTGTCCTTTCTCCACTAAATTGCCTTTGCATCATCGTTAAAAATTACGTGTGAGTATCTGTCTGTGGTTTGTATTCTGTTCCATTTATCTAGAGGGTATGTTAAAAAGTTCATGGAATTAAAAGACCAGTTTATTTTGGTACAAAAATTTTTTTGAAATCCATGCATACTTTTTCCATGACATGCATATTTCCACCCCTCAGTATGTCTATTGTTTTCACCAATATGCTGTCTTGATTACTGTAGCTTTACAGTAAGTCTTGGAATTAAGTAAAGTGAATCCTCCGTTTTTTTTCAGAATTGTATTAGCTGTTTTTCTCTGCCTTTCCCTAAAATCTTACAACCAACTTGCTGACATCTATAAAAAAAATTGCTGTTATTTTGAGGTTGACCTGAGTCTACAGACCACATTGGAAAAAACTGACATTTTAAGTCTTGGATGCTCCAAACTATGAACAAAAATCTACACAAAAAATGTACTTATTAAGATCTTTTATTTCTTTAATCAGTATTTTATAGCTTTCTGTATATAGATCCTGCACATAATTTGTTAGATATATCTCTATAAGTATTTCACTTTTTGGGTTTTTATTGGAAAGGCACTATTTTTTGAAATTCAGCTTTAGTACAAACAGTGACTGCCTTTTTATGCCAATTTTGAATCCTGTTCTCTTGCTAAACACACTTATTAATTCCGAAAGTTTTGTATTCTTTGAGATTTTCTACAAATCATGTTTAAATACTACTAATAATACTAATTTATAAATTTCAGAATTTAGTCTAACGAATGCAATTCTTTTTTAAATAACAATATTCTCAACAAGTTTCACAGAACAAAAGGTGATAATGACTGGCCAACCTCAGCAGTTAACAATCAAAGAGATATCATTCTATATCATAAAACCAGTTCAAAAATTCTGCTCTGATAAAATGAGAAACAGAAAATGTTAACAGAGGCTCAATCTTATTACCATGTCCAATGAAAAGCATGTGAATATTTATAGTAACATCTTAATTTTGTTATTAAAAATTTGTCCCTCAAATTGTTTTTTGTTTTGTGTGATACCTTAACTCCATATATTGCCAACATCTGCAAATTAATCTTAAACTTCCAAAAAAGTAATTCCAAATGGCTGTTTTACCTGTTGATGTGTTATCCTGGTCCCTGTCATGTTAAAAGGCTATTCATACTTTGTTAAATCAAATGTAGAGTATATGTACTTCTTATAAGCACAGAAGTAAAATAAAACTCATTACTAGGTTATAGTCCTTTGTCTCCCTTAAATTGATTAAGGTAATTCTGTATGTTTTCAGCTAGTATGAGAATAAGCAAACATGTCTGTAATTGAGAACAAACAAGGGAATCAAGGAGCTGAATTCAATGCATAACATCTAACTGCTCTTGACCATCCTTCTGCTGCATCGTACCAATGGAATGAGACATTTTCATTACCAAGGTTCTTCGATGAATGATTTCGATGCAGGTATGTGGCATTTCAAGTCAAAGTCAATCAATGTGTGCAAAAGAAACTGCAATGTGGTACAAACTGATGTTCAATAAATATGGTTCTACCTCTTTACTTCTCCAAAAACAAATCAGTTTAGATATAATCCTTGCAAACTTCCTTCAAATTAAAATATGAATGTGGTCCACATATAATTGAATAATCTGTTGGGAATTCTTGTTTATAACTATACAGTCTAGCATTACATCCTAATCATTTTTGCTTATGACTGAATCTTTAGCTGAATGTTATTCTATCAGTTTGATCATTTCCATATTATTGAGTGTAAATTGTGTACAAATGAATACACAGCAGATGTATTCACCAATCTGTGTATAATTTCGAATGGCTTGTTGCTTCTGGAAGCCTGTAAATGAAGGCAAATGATTGAGAATCAAGAAATTCTTTTTTATACAGCTTTGACATTTGGCTTCATTTTCTTATCGACAAGTGCCAACAAAATTAATTTCACATTGTCATGGTTCTGGGTCTACAGAAAACTGAAGGAGAATGATCCAGAATCACCATATCGTAAGAGCAGGTAATATTTACTGAGTGGGCACTGCTCTAAGGATTTTACTCTACTGGGGCTTGGCACTATGGCACAGCATGTTAACACCCTGGCCTGAAGTGCCGGCATCCCATATGGGCACCAGTTCAAGACCTGGCTGCTCCACTTCCGATCCAGCTCTCTGCTATGGCCTGGGAAAGCAGTAGAAGATGGCCCAAGTCCTTGGGCCCCTGCACCCACATGGGAGACCTGGAAGAACCTCCTGGCTCCTGGCTTCAGATCAGCCCAGCTCCAGCCATTGCAGCCAATTGGGGAGTGAACTATCAGATGGAAGACCTCTCTCTCTCTCTCTCTCTCTGCTTCTCCTCTCTCTGTGTAACTCTTTCAAATAAATAAGTAAATCCGTTTTAAAAAATAAAAAAAAAAAGGATTTTACTCTATGGCAAAAGGAGGCTCAGCAAACTACCCAAGCTCGCACACCTAGCAAGTGTCAAGGCTATGATTTAAAACAAGTATTCAAGTTGTATTCTTACTCTGTATTATATTGCTTCTCATATACCACACAAAAATGTGCCCTGAAATTCTTGCTGCCTAGCTACTAAAACAAAAATCCCACTATGAATTGAGGTTGGAAGAGCAGAGGGAATCTCTACCATTGTTGGAACAGAGTTCTCTGCTCAAATACATCCCTACTCCGAAAAGCCTCAAAAACCAAAGTCCTTGTTAAGCTATCTACTTTACCTTGTTGTCTAACTCGACTCTGTGCAGAAGAGTAAGAATATGTGGTAAGTAATTGCAAGTAGGTATATCAGCCTGTAACAAATCACTGTCTAAAATAACGGGTTAATATAATCCTGCAGATTTTATTTCTATAGCATACGAATGCTTAGTAAAAAGAGCCAACAGGATTAACTGAATGATTTGCAAACACGGTTACATAACTAAGTAGACAGATACGCAGCTGCACTGGGGAGTGGGATCGATGCCCCGAACCTGTGACATTCAGGTGGGAGGCAGACTTAGGGCTGGATCAAGGATTCTTCTTGGACAGGACAATTCAGGAGGACATCGGACTTGTCCATGTTTTCAGAGAAGGAAGAGGAAACACAAGCTCACCTTTACTTTTCAGACGTGCAGCACTGGTTCTCCCCTCTCTCCAGAACAGCCTTCTTTGGGGGAAAGGAGGGACGGGGGTGGGGGGAAGTGGATGCGTGAGACACCTGGCCTTTATTGACGCCTGCTCAGAACCCAGCCTTTATGACGACGCCCGGCCCCGACTCCCCCGTGCCTACGCAGACAGAACGTCTGGGTTCGCAGCTCTTCCAGCACCTCAGAGGCCACGCCTACGGCTGCCCTTCTAAACTCCCATCCCTGGCTTCCTCATTGGGGTTTTTTTCTCCGCAGCTGGGCCTCTGCGGAGGGGAGGAGAGGGGTGCGCGGGGCCGCCCCCGCCAGGAACCGAGCCCCGTATCTAATCACCGCCACACGACCTCAACCTCGCCCCACCCGTGCCGACCCTGCGGCGGACGTAGAGAGCAGGACTCTCGGCCCCGGCAGCCTGACCGAATCCTCAGCTCTCCCATGCCCATGCCCATGCCCCGCCAGGTCCACAGCCACCCCGACCAGGGCCCGCGGCCGCTCGAATTCGCGCTCACCATCCTCAGGCAGCGCAGAGAACCACCGCTCCCCGAGGTCAGCGGCGCCAAAGCCCGGGGATGCGCCTGTCGCAGCCCAGGGCAAGCCCCGCACCTAAGAGCGGGTCCACGGGCGCAGAGGCTGCAGCCGACGGCGGCGGAGCCAGGCACTCAGCCTGGCAGGGATGAGCCGGCGAGTGACTGGCGCTGTCAGAGCCCTTCGTGCCTGGAGGCCTCTGGGAAATGTAGGCCGGGCCCGGAGAGGAGGCGCGGAGACTGCTGGGAGTTGTAGGCTCAGCCTGGCGGCCGCCGACGTACAAAGAAAACTAGCGGGTGCCCACGCGGCCTGCTGGTGGCTGCTGGGCTGGGGCCCCGGTCCTGAGGCCGGCCCTCGAGAGGCGAGCTAGGATTGTGGGGCGCTACGCTCTAAGTGTGCCCCTGTGTTTGTGCGTGGGGCTCCGCCTGCGTGTCATCCTTTGGATGGTGTGCTCCATGGAGACCCCTCGGAGATTGCATGCTGTCACGCCCAGCTGACACCTGACGCAGGCGGCTGTGCGGGGGCGGCTCGGTGCGTGACTCGGTTCGTGACGTGCCTGAGACTGTTTATCCACGCAGGCGTCGGCACCCCCGGCGGGGTGGCTTTACTAGCCAGCGCTTCCGATTAGTGTTCTCCAGGGGACCGCGTATGAGGCTGGGTATGGCATTCTGATGAACCACCGGTGGGTCAGGATTGTACCGGTGGCAAAACTGGGGAAGGGAGAGGTTAAATTCGTCATCACTTACAGAGGCTGTTATAGGAATGTGTACCTGGACCGGTTCCAAGCCGTTGAAACGGCACGGCTCCATAGTAACATGCAAGGGAATAACTACTATACATATGTATGTTTCTTTTCCCCTCTACTTGGCCCTTGCAAGTTTCACTGTGAGTTTCCTGCTTTTGAACATGAGATCTTGGATGAGTCCAATGGCTGCCTCAGTCACTCTTAGATAATAACTTTTAAAATGTTATTTTAACTATTTTAGCTAAAAGAGGAGACGTTTTAGCGGTTAAATAATTAAAATGTCCCATTTAATGATCACATCAGAATTCATTTAAGGGTCAGCGCTGTGGCATAGAGGGTTAAGCCACCGCCTTCCTCATTGGTATCCCATATGGGCAGCAGTTCGAGTCCCGGCTGCTCCGCTTCCGATTCAGCTCATTGCTAATGTGCCTGGGAGAGCAGCAGAGGAGGACCCAACTGCTTGGGCCCCTGCAGCCACCTGAGAGGCCCGGATAAAAACTGGCTCTGGCTTCAGCCTGGCCCAGCCCTGGTTGTTGTAGTCATTTGGGATGCGAACCTGCAGATGGAAGATCTCTCCCTCTCCCTCTTTCCCTGTAAGGCTTTCAAATAAATAAAATAAATCTTAAAAGAAAAAAATTCATTTAAAGCAAGCACATCCCATCCTCTGCCCTCACTTCCAAATATAGTTGTATCACAATGGTTAAAGTAATATTTGGTTTATATCATAAACACACAATTTTGCCTCAGAGCCAAGTAGATTTTTTCCTGTTTTTATTTATCCTGAATTTAATAAACTTGTTTTGTATTTACATTTACTTTGCTGTCTTGTATTTGTTCCTATCGCTACCTCTTCCCAAATGTTGCAACAAATACATCAAATTCCCTGCAATGTTTCTTCTAAGTGTCAGACTTTTCTGGTGTCTTTGTTTCCTTTGCAGAATCAATCCTTCCTTCCTTCCTTCCTTCCTTCCTTCCTTCCTTCCTTCCTTCCTCTCTCCCTCCCTCTCTCTCTTTCTTTCTTTCAAGACTTATTTATTTATTTGAAAGTCAGAGTTACACAGAGAGAGAAGGAGAGGCAGAGAGAGAGAGGTCTTTCATTTGCTGGTTCACTCCCCAGTTGGTGGCAACGGCTGGAGCTGCGCTGATCCGGAGCCAGGAGCTTCCTCTGGGTCTCCCACGCGGGTGCAGGGGCCCAAGGATTTGGGCCATCTTCCACTGCTTTCCCAGCCAGAGCGGAGAGCCAGATCACAAGTGGATCAGCCGGGACCAGAACTGGGGCCCATATGGGATGCCGGCACTGCAGGCAGCGGCTTTACCTGCTGCGCCATAGTGCCAGCCCCTGCAGAATCTCTTTCACAGCTCTCCTAGTTTTAGCTCCAGTTTGCATTGTAGAATTGTTTGAGGACTCCATTTCTCCCTTTTGCTCACTGGATTCCCGTGTCCCAAGTCTTTATTGTGCCTAATTCTCATTTTTTGCTGACTGCCTCTCTTCAACAGCTCCCCTAAAGGCATGACTTTCAAGTAAATGTTTAAGCTCTGAGTTGTCTGACAATGTGTTTATTGCACTAGTACTATTTTCTAGGGCGAGCATTCCATAAATCAAAATTTAAAGGCATTCCTTGAAAATCTTTTAATAGTTGTCTTTATTTATAAAGACTCTTGTCATCTGTTTGCTATTTGTGGATAATCTTGTATTCCCAATCCTCCTGGAAATGTTTAGGTTCTCTTGTATTTCCAATATACTGAAATTTCATGATTTTGTGCTTGGTGTGGATATTTAACAATTTTTTAGGTTGGCTACCAGGTGGGCACTCTTAATCTAAACATTCATGTACTTGTGGGCTGGGAAATTTGTATGTCTTTTTCTTTATTTCCTTCTCCCTCTCATTGGAATTTATAATATTTGTTTGAATTCTTTTACAGTTCGAACCTGTAATTTTTTCTCTTGTATTCTATCTAGCAATTTTATTTATTTATTGAAAGTCAGAATTGCATAGAGAGAGGGAAGGAGGGAGGGAAAGAGAGAGAGAGAATCGTCCATTGGCTGGTTTACTCCCCAAATGACCACAACGGCCAGGGCTGGGCCAGGCTGAATCCAGGAGCCAAGAGCTTCTTTGGGGTCTCCCATGTGGGTGCAGGGGCCCAAAACTTGGGCCAGCCTCTGGTGCTTTCCCAGGGGCATTAGCAGGGATCAGAAGCAGAGCAGCAGGACTGGAAATGGTGCCCATATGGCATGCCTGCCACAGCATTGGCCATATAGCAATTTTATTAGCTTCCAATTGTATTTGAGTTATGCATCATATGGTTAATTCCCTGTACCTCTTTGCCAGATCTTACCTTTTCCTTCTTAGTAAATACTACCATTTGGATATGGTTTGAGGGTTCACATGTGGGAAGCTTGGTCCTCGGGGAAGCAATATTAAGAGATGGTGGAGCCCATGGGGTCACTGTTGTGGTGCCTGACTTAGAACCCTGTATCGGGTTGCCAGATTGAGTACCAGCTACTCTCCTTCCAATCCAGCTTCCTGATAGTATACCTGAGAAGGCAGTGGAAGACGGTCCATGTGGGATGGAGTTCCAGTGCTTGATTTCAGCCTGACCCAGACCTGGCTGTTGTGGCCATTTGGGGAGTGAAACCAGTGTTTGCAAGGTGTTCTCTCTGCCATTCTGTCTTCCAAACAGAGAGAGAGAGAGTGGTCATGAGAATATCACCCTTGAAAGGAGTTGATATAATTCTTGTGGAACCCTGTCTGCTGCCCCAGCTGCTCTGCTTCCTGTCTCACAATATGATGCCATCTATCATGAGGTTATAACCAGAGCCCTGCTACGCCGGTGCCATGCACTTGAGCTCTGAAACTGAGGGCCAAATAAACCTCTCTTTTTTATAACGTTTCCAGCCTTAGGTAGTTTGTTACAGCAGTGGCAAGTGGGCTAATACAGATACAGTATTTTCCCTGATAACTCATACTATTATACATCTTTTATACAGCATACATAAGGGTACTTGAAAAAGCTTATGAAAAATGGAACTAAAATATAAGTTTATGCCAGTGCTGTGGTGTAGCAGATGAAGGTGCCGCCTGCAGTGTTGGCATCCCGTATGTGCGCCAGTTGGAGTCCTGGCTGCTCCAGTTCCGATCCAGCTCTCTGCTATGGCCTGGGAAAGCAGTAGAAAATGGTCCAAGTCCTTGGGCCCCTGCACCTGCGTGGGAAGACCCATAGGAAGCTCCTGGCTTTGGATAATTCAGCTCTGGCCGACCCGGCCAATTGGGTAGTAAACCAGTGGATGGAAGACCTCTCTCTCTCTTTCTCTCTCTCTCTTTGGCTCTCTCTGACTCTACTTCTCTCTCTCTGTAACTCTTTCAAATAAATAAATAAATAAATCTTGCAGCGGCGTGGCTCTCTAGGCAAATCCTCCACCTGCGGCGCCGGCACACCGGGTTCTAGTCCCGGTCGGGGCGCCGGATTCTGTCCCGGTTGTCCCTCTTCCAGGATAGCTCTCTGCTGTGGCCAGGGAGTGCAGTAGAGGATAGCCCAAGTGCTTGGGCCCTGCACCCCATGGGAGACCAGGAGAAGCACCTGGCTCCTGGCTTCGGATTAGTGCGGTACGCCGGCCGTAGCGGCCATTAGGGGGTGAACCAACGGAAAAGAAAGACCTTTCTCTCTGCCTCTCTCTCACTGTCCACTCTGCCTGTCAAAAATAAATAAATAAATCTTTTAAAAACAAAACCAGAGGATATCCAAATGAGCAACATTTGTGTTGAGTTTTCCCTAGGGAACTGCAAACTAAAATCATATTGTGTTAACACATCACCTATTAAAATCACAAAAATTTAAAAGAAAATTGTAAGTGTTTAAAAAGATGAATTACTTAGAGTTTTACCCCATTCAGATCTTGAAGGCAAACTGATGTTCCAGGTTGGGCTGTCCAACCGGAAGACTGCTAGCTTCATGTAGCTGTTTAGATTTCTTACAGTGAAGACAAATTCTAGACTAAAAATTCAGCTCCTCTAACTAGTGGCGACAGTACTGGACAGTGCAGATATAAAAAAAAAATTGTATCCCAAAATGAAAATTGGCAGAAAGTTACTGTTCAACAGCACTACTCCAAAGCGTCACACAAACGTCACCTCCATATTACAGCTGAGGAAACAGCAACTCGGAGATCGTCACGACACAGAGGTGCATAAAATCCTGCTCATCCTCACATACGAGGCTCACACACTTCCTATCCCGCATTCACTGCCACAAGCAAACCCTCCACGTTATCAGTCACTGGAATTCCATAACAATCCATTCTGAATCCATACACACAAAAATCATTATCTTACAAGTTAGAAGAAAATTCACCGCAGACCTAAGTCTGATTAATTGCAGACGTACTCCTCGAAACTACTCATAACTGGCTTCAAAATCTGACAATCCCAAATAGGTCATCAATGAACTTTCCCTCTACAGTCTCACGGGCACGGTCCTAGTCCCCTCCTCCTCCGCAGAGGACAGTCGGACACATCACCCAAGCCCTCTAGCTGATTACCGCGGCCGCAGCTTTGGGCCAGAGCTCTGGCTCAGCTCCAGGCCCTGCCGCACAGCCCCGGACTACATTTCCCAGAAGGCAACGCAGCAGACGTACCCTCCGTGCGGGATATCCCAGAATGCCACTTGTGTAAATGAAATAGGTCGGCTCAGACCAGGACTGCGTGAGGTCCACACTTGGAGCAAGGGACTCTCTAGGCTCACCATTTTCTGGACGGCATTGCTTCCGAGCTTACGTTCCTCGGGACCGGACGCGTTTCCTACTTTAGACTACGCTTCCCGAAGGCCACCGCGTCGCTACGCCGTTTCGTATGCTTGTGCTGTTACGTCTTGGCGCAAGGATCCAGTGTGCGGGCTCGGTGAGTGTGGGTCGGCGCACCGAGAAGGATGCCGGGAGTATCAGTGGGCGGGCGGGAGCTCGGGGTTGACCCTGGCTACTTCTCCTAACGCTCAGCGCCCCGGGGCATTTACTGACGGAAGTGGTCTTACCCCGCTGTGGCGCGTTGTTGCCCGTCTCCGCCGGCCAAATCGGCCCTGTCACTTTGGTTCCGGGAGCGCGGTGCCACCAGCTGTGTTCCTCCGCGCGCTGGAGCCCCTCCGTGAGCGTCGTCCCTGCGGCTGACAGGAGCCGGGAGGAGGAGGAGGAGGGCGCCGCTGGTAGTGTGCGTTCTCCCTGAACCTGTGCGCTCCTGTGGCCTCCCTTGCGCGGCTCCGTACTCCCCACCGAGTGACTTCTGCAGCTGAGAACGCGCCGTTACCCGCAGTGCGGCTCTTGTCCTTTGTGCTCGGGAGAGCGAGGCTCCTTGGAAGATGCCTTGATGAGGAGGCGTTTCTGATGTGTTCCGGGAAGGAAAACACCTTAATAGATGCCCTGTTCTGCCTTGAAAGATCAAGACAGAACCTGGAATAAACCCATCTGGGTACTCCACAACCCCACCCCCACAACAGTACTAAGGGGACCAAACCACTACAAAAAAGGGAAGATTCAAGAAATCTGTGACAGATGTTTGAACAACGTATGAAGACACACGGTTGCTTGACCAGGAAGGGTCCAATTATTTCCCTTTTCTACACCCTAGACACTCCCCTAACCCCTGCTCTGAAAACCCTAACAAATTGCTTATCTAGGAGGCAGTTTCTCTAGAGAACTATACCTTCCCATTCTCTTTACTTTTCACACATAAATAAATCTTTCCTCTGAGCAACTTTCTCTGGAGGTGGATTATTTGGTGACACTCCAAGGAAACAGACCCCTTTGTGTCCTTTCACTGTACTAAAGGGGGAAAACGGGGAGTATAGAAGGGTGTTGGCAAATGTTTTTAACTATGGCGAGGTTTTGGACACTTGGGTTTCTTATTATTTTGTATTCTGATTGAAAATATCCACAGTAAGGTTAAGGTCCTTAAAGTTCTTCAAATTTTGCTCCAGAAGGTATAGTTATTTTTCACCAAACCCTTAGACCAGAAAGGAATGACATGTGACTGGGTGGAAAACAGAGGTATAGTGTGGTTTGGGAGTGGAGCTAAAACATTTTTTTTTTTTTTTTGACAGGCAGAGTGGACAGTGAGTGAGTTCCCCATGTAATCAGGGACCATGCGCAGGGAGCAAAAGCACAAGAGTCCTGAGAAAGGCCTCACTTCGCTTATTTAAGGATCAGCAAAATAGCCATTGTGGCTAGAGCAAATGTAGTGGGAGGATAAATTAGAGGTGAGGACAGAGAAATGGGCAGAGATCAGATCACACAAGACCTTGTTGTTCTTGCAAGGATTAAGATTTTATTGTAAGTGTATAGTATTGTAAGAATGTATTTTATTGTAAGAATATTGGTGAACCTGACAAAGTAGGTTTAAAAAAGAGAGAAACAGAAACCTGATTGGAGGATTAAAAAGAGAAGAAAGACAAAATAAACCAGTAGTACAAACTCAAATGGGATAGTGAATAAACTTAACAGGAAGTGCTAAAGGCACTTCTCAAAGGTATAAACAGAGTTTTTTTTTTTTTTTTTTTTTTTGACAGGCAGAGTGGACAGTGAGAGAGAGAGACAGAGAGAAAGGTCTTCCTTTGCCGTTGGTTCACCCTCCAATGGCTGCCGTGGATGGCGCACCGCACTGATCTGATGGCAGGAGCCAGGTGCTTCTCCTGGTCTCCCATGTGGGTGCAGGGCCCAAGGACTTGGGCCATCCTCCACTGCACTCCCGGGCCACAGCAGAGGGCTGTCCTGGAAGAGGGGCAACCGGGACAGAATCCGGCGCCCCGACCCGGACTAGAACCCGGTGTGCCGGCGCCGCAAGGCGGAGGATTAGCCTGTTGAGCCACGGCGCCGGCCAATTATATTAATTTCTCCACACTGAAATGAAATTGGACACACCAACATTTTTTCCCTTTCTCACCACTATAATTAATGTCACCATTATTTCCTACCTTACTTTTCTCCATACATTTTTTACAAAGTTGAAATAATATCGCACATATAAAGTTTAATCACAGTTCTTTCCCCTGATTACTATAGTGCTGTTATTAAAAGCTCTTTTTTTTTTTTTTTTTTTTTTACAGGCAGAGTGGACAGTAAGAGAGAGACAGAGAGAAAGGTCTTCCTTTGCCTTTGGTTCACCCTCCAATTGAACGCCGCGGCTGGTGTGCTGCGGCTGGCGCACAGCGCTGATCCAATGGCAGGAGCCAGGTGCTTCTCCTGGTCTCCCATGGGGTGCAGGGCCCAAACACTTGGGCCATCCTCCACTGCACTCCCGGAGCCATAACAGAGAGCTGGCCTGGAAGAGGGGCAACCAAGACAGAATCGGCGCCCCAAGCAGGACTAGAACCCAGTATGCCGGCGCCGCTAGGTGGAGGATTAGCCTATTGAGCCCTGGCGCTGGCCTAAAAGCTTTTAAAATACTTTAAAACTCTGGGGCCAGCACTGTGGCACAGTGGGTTAACGCCCTGGCCTGAACTGCCAGCATCCCATATGGGCACGGATTCAAGTCCTGGCTGCTCCTCTTCCAATCCAGCTCTCTGCTATGGCCTGGGAAAGCAGTAGAAGATGACCCAAGTGCCTGGGCCCCTGAACCTATGTGGGAGACCTGGAGGAAGCTCCTGGCTCCTGGCTGCAGGTCGGCACAGCTCCAGCCATTTCGGCCAATTGGGGAGTGAACCAGCGGATGGAAGACCTCTCTCTCTGCCTCTCCTCTCTCTGTGTAACTCTGACTTTCAAATAAATAAAATAAATCTTTAAAAAAACAATACTTAAAACTCTGTTAGGCCGGCGCCGTAGCTCAACAGGCTAATCCTCCGCCTTGCGGCGCCGGCACACCGGGTTCTAGTCCGGGTCGGGGCGCCGGATTCTGTCCCGGTTGCCCCTCTTCCAGGACAGCCCTCTGCTGTGGCCCGGGAGTGCAGTGGAGGATGGCCCAAGTGCTTGGGCCCTGCACCCCATGGGAGACCAGGAAAAGCACTTGGCTCCTGGCTCCTGCCATGGGACGATCGCGGTGCGCCGGCTGCAGCGCGCCGTTCGCGGCAGCCATTGGAGGGTGAACCAACGGCAAAAGGAAGACCTTTCTCTCTGTCTCTCTCTCTCTCACTGTCCACTCTGCCTGTCAAAAAAAAAAAAAAGAAATTAATATAATCATTGTTAAAAGATTAATGACATTTAGCTTCATGATGACATAACGTAGATAGTGATCAATTTCAAAGTGTTTTTGTGGAATTCAAGTACAGTAGATACAAACTGTGATTTAACGTACAAATCTCTGAGCATTGTTTGTATTACAGGCCTAGTTGTGTGGATGTTAGAGTTGCTTGATTTGACTATCCTGAAATTGTGTCTGTGTGTAGGCCTAGTGTTGGAACAGCGTATGAAGGTAATATATCATTGGATGATATTAGCATATGAATTGATATTTCTATAGGTATACTACTGGGTTCTCAGCTTTGAGTAGTAGTAGTTCTCCTGATTTAAGAACTACTGTGGAAACTATGTAGGAGGGGCCTGTGTTGTAGCACAGCAGATTAGACCTGCTCCGGCCACATCAGTATCCCATATGAGTGCCCATAACCCTGGCAGTTGCAGCCATCTGGGGAGTGAACCAGCGGATGAAAGATCTCTCTCTCTCTCTCTCTCTCTCTGTCCATCTCTCTCTGTAACTCTGCCTTTAAAATAAGTAAATAAATATTTGCCAAGAAAAAAAAACTACATAGGAGCCAAAATTTGTGTCTTTATAATTTCTATATTCATAACTTCAGTATTGTTGATGGCTTACAGTTTTTCCAATTAGGAAATGGTAATTAATTTCATCTTATATATAGGATTTGTGAAGATGGTAAAGTAATTAGGATTACAATAGTAAAATAAGTAAAATAGTTCACACTGTTTCTACCTCTTGCATATCTATAGTAATCATGTGGGTTAATTGTTAATGAAATAATATAAGTGACTAAAAAGCTAATTAAAAATAAAATTATTGGGAGTGGGTCTTTAGCATAGCAGTTAAGATTCCTACATACAGTGTCAGAATACCTGGGTTTCATTCACGGCTAAAGCTCCTGACCCCAGCTTCCTGACAGTGCAGATCCCCAAAGCCAGAAGTGATGGCTCAAGTAGTTGTGTTCCTACCACTCACAGTAGCCCAGCCTAACCCCATATACCCAGGGATTTGGAGCAAACCCGTGGATGGAGTTCTCTTTTTGTAGCTCTGCTTCTCAATTTTTTAAGAAAGAACTACTACATGCATTAAAAATACTATTATTAAAAATATGATCATTAAAATGTGTATATTCCTGTGGAACAGTGGTCTTTCTACTTTTTATTGTTGAATATTATGGTTAGTGGTAAATTAAGTCTGTGATTATAAAGTAAACTGAAAGTATGTTATTGAAAGGAAGGAGAGGGAATTGAGGTGGGGCAGATATCCTCTTAGAATTGAATTATGAAATTCATTCTCTTTATATTAATAATAAAAAAGAAATAAAAACTTGAATTTACTTATATGTATTTATTTCTATTCTCATTACTCTCCTCTATTACATTCTACAGCCTGTATGCAGTATCAGAGTCTGTGCCTGGTGATCTGGTCATATTAGATAGAGTCTCAGGTGCCTTGTGAGCACAGTAGGTAGCATATCAGGTCTCATAATCTGAAGATAAGTCTCTCCCTGGGATGGAAATTATACATGTTTTGTAACTTCTTTATTCAGAATAATGCAAAATTTTCTTTGTTTTGTAAACTTGTTGGTACTTCTAGAACTTTATCTGGCTACATTTCTGTGAAATATAAGAATATTTGGCCTTGGGGCCAGCATTGTGGTATAGCAGGTATTGCCACTGTCTGCCACGCTGGCATCCCATATGGCACCAGTTCGTATCCCACCTGCTACCCTTCTGATTAGCTCCCTGCTAATGGCCTGGCAAAAACTGCAAAAGATAATTCTAGTGTTTGGGCCCCTACCACCCATGGGGAGACCCAGAACTCCTAGCTTTGGCTTGGCCAAATCATAATGTGGAAAAATGCTCTGAAATTAAGAGACATAGAAAATCCTTAAGCAACAAGCCATACTGCAACATCAGAGGGTTCAAACTGGTGAGAAACCTTATGGGTGTATGGAATGTGGAGAGGTCTTTGGCCATAGTGCTGACCTGATTCAACATCAGACAACTCATACTGATGAAAAACCTTATCAGTGGAAAGCATGTGGGAAAGCCTTTATTCGTGGCTCACAGCTCACTGAACATCAGAGCTCGTAGAGGAGAGAAACCATATGAATGTAAGAACTGTGGAAAAGCCTTTGGTTACCATTTACAAGTACTCTCCATCAGAGAATTCACAGTGGTGATAACCCCTATGAGAGTAGGGAGTGTGGGGAGAAGACCTTTATTCTAGGCCGTCAGCTTACCATAGAATTTATAGTGGTGAGAAACTCTATGAGTGTAAGACTGTGGGGAGGGCCTTAATTCTTGGTTCACACCTTACTTATCATCAGAGAGTTCATAGTGGTGAAAACAACCACTACAGATGTAAAGAATGTGGGGAGGTCTTTTTATGTGCATCCCAACTTAATGAACATTAGAGAGTGAGAAACCCTACAAATATAAAGAATGTGGAGGACCAGCTGGAGTTGGGCTGATCAGAAGCCAGGAGCCAAGAGCTTCTTCCGGGTCTCCCACGTGGGTGCAGGGCCCAAGCATTTGGGCCATCTTCTGCTTTCCCAGGCCATAGAAGAGAGCTGGGTTGGAAGTAGAACAGCCACGTCTCGAACTGGTGCCCATATGGGATGCCAGCATTGCAGGTGGTGGCTACACCGCAGTGCTGCCCCCATACCCTGTGATCTGCTTAAGTCATGGAATGTTCTGTGGGAGCTCGTGTGGGACCCCTCTACCATCCTGAGGGGGTCAGGCTGCTTAGGGGAAGTTGCCGAGTTCAGTGGACCCTGGAAGATGTAGCCCAGAGTCCTGACAACCTTTGACCGTTTGGCACCTGACGGCCTCAATTCACAGGCCCTGGCCTTGGGCCCCATCCGTGTCTTCAGCAGAGGCCGCCACTCAAAGCAGATGACTTCAGAGAATTCCAGACTGCTTTTAGGATGTTTCAACCAAGGCCTCCACGCTGCTCTTCTCTTGAATAATGGTGGCAGCCCGGGGGACCAGAACTGTAAGCCCAGCTCCTCTTGCTATTGGAAGTGGCCTTGGACATGACGGCTATGCATGTAGGGATGTGTAGTCCAGAGCCTAACCGACACGCCGCAGTAGGAGGGTGTGATTCCTTCCAGGGAAAGCTGTGTGGGCCTCTGGGAAACATGATGTGGTAAGGAGGTCTGGTAAAATCTTGCCATTTAGCCGGTGGGTCTGTCTCTGCCCCGGCCTCGGCCCGGCTGTGTGGACATCTCTTATTGCACAAGCCCTGGCTGGCATAGGATGAAGGGAAAGAGGCTCTATGGTACAGAGCTTGGTGTGTGCCACAGCGGGGTCCCCTGCAAGAAAATCCCTGAGAACTCCTGGAACCCGGATGCAGTATCCTTCACATCCTCAGAATTATTTTCGTCTCCAACTACCCTTAAAGTGTTTGTCTAACGCCCGTGACATCAGCATTATGCTGTAAATGTGCATGCCATTCTTTTATCTGAGGTAAATATTTGCTACTTTAAAAAATGTCTTTCCTGGGGCTGACGCTCTGGCACAGGGGGTTAAAGCCCTGGCCTGAATCACCGGCATCCCATACGGGCACTGGTTCTAGTCCTGGCTGCTCCTCTTCCAATCCAGCTCTCTGCTATGGCCTGGGAAAGCAGTAGAAGATGTCCTTGGACCCCTGCACCCACGTGGGAGACCCGGAGGAATCTCCTGGTTCCTGGCTTCGGATCAGTGCAGCTCTGGCCATTGTGGCTACTTGGGGAATGAACCAGTGGGTGGAAGACTTCTCTCTCTGTCATTATCTCTCTGTAACTCTATCTTTCAAATGAATAAAAAAAAATTTTTTTTAATTTCTTTCCTTTGTTTTTATCATTTAGATTTATATCATTTAGATTCAGACTTTCTGACAGAGGAATAATTTTTTAAGTATTTCCAAGCTCATCAGGTAAGTTATATTTTTCTTAAAAATTGTTTATTTGTGAAATATCAACTACTTGAAGAAAATGTGCAAATTCACCCAAGTGAATAAATAATACATTGTATTAATAGCTTTACTTCTTAGTTCTAATCTGTTTTTGCAGTCAAGTAAAAATCTTTTGTCTTGATTAGTTGTCAGACTTCTAGCTGGATTAAGTCAAGACTCCATACTAAAGAAGGAAAGATATTAACATACTCAAAGTTAGGATTGTGGTCAGTGGGAGGCTGGGATTAGCCAGTTCCTGGCTTCAGCCTGGCCCAGTGCTGCCCATTGTGGTCAATTTGGGAGTGAACCAGAAGATATTTCTCTCTCTATGTATATATCTCTAAGCTCTCTCTCCCTGTCTCTCTAATTCTTTCAAATAAATAAATAAATCTTTTTTAAAAAATTTATTTGAAAGGTAGAGTTTACAGACAGAGAGAAAGAGAGAAAGGTCTTCCTTCCATTGGTTCGCTCTTGAAATGGCCGCAACAGCCAGAGCTATGCCGATCCGAAGCCAGGAGTTTCTTCCTGGTCTCCCATGTGGGTACAGGGGCCCAAGGACTCGGGCCATCCTCCACTGCCTTCCCAGGCCACCGCAGAGAACTGGACTGGAAGAGGAGCACCAGGGACTAGAACCCGGCGCCGATATGTGATGCCAGCGCAGCAGGTGGAGGATTAACCTAGTGTGCCATGGCGCCAGCCCCAATCTTTAAATTAAAGAACAATTTTTTAAAAGAAGCAGGTTTCTAAGAGATGATTAAGTCATGAGGGAAGAGCCCTGCTTGGTGGAATTAGAGCCTTGAGAGGGTCAATCCTCATCACTTCCACAGTGTGAGAATACAGTGTTGGATCCAGAAAGGCAGCATCTTGGAAGCGGAGAGCAGCCTCACTAGCTACCAGTTCTGCTTGAGCCTTTGTCTTAGATTTCCCTGCTTCCAGAGCAGTGAGAAGTGAATTGTTTATAAATTACCCAGTCTTAGGTATTTTGTATGGTAGGGGTAATGGGCTAAGACACCTTAGTACCTGAAACAGTCTGGAGTAATAAACATAAAGGATTTTGTTATTCCTGACAAACCCTTTTCAATCACAACTGAGTTTATATTAATGAGGTGATTATAGGAAATACCCTGTATAACCAGGTGCAAGGGCACCAAGAATATTATTAGACCTTAGCCCCTGACCTGGTAGGGAAAAAGGACTAAAGGTTGAGCTAATCATCAGTGGCCAACAAGTTAATCAATGATGCTTATGTAATGAAGCCTCCATTAAAACCCAAAGGAATGCATATCACAGTAAATGCATATGGAGAAGAGAAACAGTTAAAAGGTAGCTTCTTTTACAGTATTTTATTTAAATTTTTTAAATCAATGTGCTGCAGCTCTGGCCATTGCGGCCAACTGGGGAGTGAACCAGCAGATAGAAGATCTCTGTCTCTCTCTGCCTCTCCTTCTCTCTGTGTAACTCTGACTTTCAAGTAAATAAATCAATCTTTTTAAAAAAAATCAACTTGCTGATTAATTTAAAAACACATAAAATAAGAAAGCTGGCAGAAGGGATGTTAGGAGGAAGGTGGCAATGATTTCTAAGCTAGAAATGTCATGAGGTAGTGGAGGTTGCTGAAATATAATGGTAGGAAGTCTATGCCAATGGAAATGCAGGTGAAAAATACAACCTCGAATGTTTTGATCGAAAGATAAAAAATGACATTTAATCAAAATAAACCCCATGCAGATTTGGGTCTGCGCTGTGGTGCAGTGGTCTCAGCTGCTCCACTTCTGATCCAGCTGTCTGCTATGGCCTGGGAAAGCAGTAGAAGATGGCCCAAGTCCTTGGGTCCCTGTGCCCACATGGGAGACCCGGAAGAAGCTCCTGGTTCCTGGCTTTGGATCGGTGCAGCTCTGGCCATTGCAGCCATCTGGGGAGTGAACCAGCAGATGGAACACCTCTCTCTCTCTGTCTCTACCTCTCTAATTCAGTCTTTAACATAAATAAAATAAATATTTTTAAAAAAACAACCACCATTAAAAAAGAATGCGGATTTATGAAGAACTGACTGTATATATCAAAATGAAGAGGAAAGGAACCAGCGCTGTGCTGTGGTGGGTAAAGCTGCTGCCTGCAGTGCTGACATCCCATGTGAGTGCCAGTTCAAGTCCTGGCTGCTCTACTTCTGACCCAGCTCTCTGCCATGGCCTGAGAAAGCAATAGAAGATGGCTCAAGTCCTTGGGACCCTGATCCCACATGGGATTCCTGGAAGAAGCTCCTGGCTTTGGATCAGCCCAGCTCTGGCCATTGTGGTAATTTGGGGAGTGAACCAGTGGATGGAAGACTCTCTCTCTCTCTCTCTCTTTTTAAGATTTATTTATTTATTTGCAAGTCAGAGTTACACAGAGAGAGAAGGAGAGGCAGAGAGAAAGAGAGGTCTTCCATCCACTGGTTCACTCCCCAATTGGCCACAATGGCTGGAGTCACACCAATCTAAAGCCCGGAGCCTAGAGCTTCCTCTGGGTCTCCTATGTGGATTCAGGGGCCCAAGGACTTGAGCCATCTTCCACTACTTTGCCAGGTCATAACAGAGAGCTGGATCGGAAGTGGAGCAGCCAGGACTTGAACTGGCGCCCATTTGGGATGCCAGCACTGCAGGCGACGGCTTTACCTGCTACACCACAACACTGGCTCTGTCTCTCTTTCTCTCTCTGCCTTTCAAATAAAAAAACAAACAAACAAACAAACAAAAACCAGGCAAATGGTCCTCGAGGATCTGCTTGAATAAAAGAGAGTGCTGAAGTAGGAAGAATGATGACTAAAGATGTGCATTTCCTAAATCTTAGTCACAGAGGGGGCTCTAAGGAATTCCTGAAAAGTGTTTTACTTGTCTCAACCTCTTCATTGAAATCTGGGTTCTACCTGCTCCTCACTCATTCGCTTGGGCAGAATCTTCTTTACATTTCTTCTGCCATAACCCATTGCCTCTCCTCTTGTTTCTACTGGAAAATATCACCCATCTGGTGATGTGATAGCCTTTATATAGGCAAATGTCACAAGACTTAAATTTTAATTTAAGCACCACCTTAAAATGAGACAGAGACTGAACCTTTAATGATGTTACCATATAAAGAACAAAGTAAATGGCCTTTCATATTGAATCATACAGGAAAGGGCTTGAGATCTAAGCCTGCATCTCTAAGCAGAATCCAGTATGCCATGTGAAGTCATGGGAGAGAGAACACTTTACTTTCAAAATCTGGATTATACAGAGAAACTCTGCATACCGAATGTGGCTGTATTGCTGTAGTTCTGCAGCATCGCATTTCTGTACAGCTTCCTCTGACCATCCTGTAATTGTGGCTGATACTCTGGGTTGAATCTCTGTAAACATCTCTGAATGTTTACACCACCAGTGTCTCCCAATGAACAGAGAATATGCCTGCAGAGAGGGTCCTGGACATAATCCCAAACAGACACCCCATAACAAAATGCACCTTGTTTAAAAAGTCATACTGCTTTTGATTTTCAGTCTGGAACAAATGTCTGAATGTTAAATGTTTATATTAAAAATGCTATACCGTATACAGGGTGAGTGGCGGAAGTCTGCAAGCTGCACTCTGAGGCTGTGTTTTATCAGAAAACCACAGGACCAGGCAAGAAAGACGTTGTCAAACATTATTACAAAAGCCAGCTTCAAATACTTTCAACAATGAAGCGTTTTCCTCAAAAATTGACACACCCTCGGTCTCAGCCACCCATTTGGTGACCTTCAGTCAGGTGATCACCTGCGTACCCAGCATTCACAGAACCATACACAATGTTGTTACCCTCTCTCTCTCACACACACACACACACACACACACACAACTTGATCCTCCACTCTTGCTCTTGACCACACATCTCATACACAGCAGTTTCACTCAACTACCCCTCAAATCCAGCTGCAACTGCAGTCACCACAGCCTCACACCCACTCAAGCCCGCCTTTGCCCACAAGAGTGGGCTCAGGGACTCTTTTGGTTTGGCTCTGCTGCCTGGCCCATGCCTGCCTGAAGAGCTCCCACAAGGTCCTAGTGCAGAAGGAATGCCAAACGGCTTCTTGGCACAGTCTGGTCCCTGTGGCCAGCCAGGCCCATCCAGTGCATGGCGAGGTCAGGCACTGCATTTCCCAGGAGGCCATGCAGCCCAGCAAACTATAGGGTGAGTGGCGGAAGTCTGCAAGCTGCACTCTGAGAAAACCACAGGACCAGGCAAGAAAGAGGTTGTCAAACATCATTACAGGCCGGCGCCGTGGCTCAACAGGCTAATCCTCCGCCTTGCGGCGCCGGCACACCGGGTTCTAGTCCCGGTCGGGGCACCGGATTCTGTCCCGGTTGCCCCTCTTCCAAGCCAGCCCTCTGCTGTGGCCCAGGAGTGCAGTGGAGGATGGCCCAGGTGCTTGGGCCCTGCACCCCATGGGGAGACCAGGAAAAGCACCTGGCTCCTGGCTCCTGCCATCAGATGAGCGCGGTGCGCCGTCCGCGGCGGCCATTGGAGGGTGAACCAACGGCAAAAGGAAGACCTTTCTCTCTGTCTCTCTCTCTCACTGTCCACTCTGCCTGTAAAAAAAAAAAAAAAAAAAAAAATCATTACAAAGGCCAGCTTCAAATACAGTAGTAGCTGGATATTCATAGCTAACAGGTGGAGTGAGGGAGATAGTGGATGGTAAATTACCAGGGGGAATTTAAGCATCAAGGGGGCGGGAGGGTCTTGCTAAACCAGCTTGACAGGATTCTTGCTGAAGTGGGGTTCTGGGGCCAAGGAGGGGGCCTAACCCCCGCTCCCCTCAAACTCCCCACCCCAAAAAAGAGATTCAGAAGAGCCTGATTTGTTAAAATGAATACACACACACACACACACACACACACACATATATATATATATATATAACTAGCGGATGCTGAATATCAATTGCTTTTTGCTTCTGCTTGCTCAATGACTTAATGCGAGATGTTCAGCGTAAGAAAAGAGGGGGTGATAATTGTACCTCCATGACAGGCTTCACAAACTCCAGGAAGACAGGAAGGCCCAGTTCTTAGAAAACGAAACTTAGTGAATACTTCGTGAAATTAATGCTCTCCTACTTCCTTCTGTGACGCATAGTCCCCGGACTGCTGAGATGCACCAATAAAATGCTCAAATTTAAGTAATTACCATTTAGAGAATAAGGAACTTACATACGTGTGTAACGACCAGTGTACTTGTTTACTCAAGCGTATAAAAACGCGGAGAAGGAGAGAGCCGGGGCTTCTCACCCCCGCACTGCACTATGTTGTATGTGTTGGTGGGAGCCCCAGCTAGCTGGCAATGAAACAATAAATCCTCTTGCCCTTTCATCGGTGACTGTCTTTTGCGGGTTAATTGGGAAAGGTCTCGGACCCATAATTCAACACATTGAAATTTGGTCGAGGGAGTCCTGGTCAGCTGAGAATCCCAGAAAACCCAGAAAACAGCTCCCCGGTTTGGGCCGGATTCAGGGTTCCCGCCATGGGAAGAAGCCACCTGTCGCTTTCTGGACTACAACTCCCAGAGGCCCCCGGGCCCCGCGCTCCTCCCGCGAGAACGAGGCCCTTTCTGTGCGTGGAGAGGGCGGGCTCTTCAGGCGACTCTGGGCGAATAGTCACAGGGCTTTGTGAGGGCTGGGCTCGGTTTGTGCAGGCTGGAGTGGAGCGGAACTTCCCCCGTCGCAGGAGGCGTAGGTGAGGCGGCTGCGAACGGGCGTCTGTGGGACCTGTGGCCTTTGCAGGGTGTGTGGAGGAGCGGGCTGAGAAGCGGAGATCGGGTCTCCGTGGTGGGCGCAAGTGTGCCCGCGCACAGAACTGTGAGGGCGGGAAGAGGACTTGCTCTGCCGTCAGGGTTTGCGCGTGAGTGACGAGTTCGCGGTGTGACCGGGTTTGGCATTGTGTTGGCGAGGGTGAGGTTCCGGGTCCGCGGCTCTGTGTGTGTGTGTGTGTGACCGCTACACTCCGGGCGTGGGGACGCCTTGACTGAAGTCGGTGGTGCGTTTGCGATGTTGTTGGGGAAGGGTGCTTGTGGATTTGTCCTCTGTGCCCCCGGAGGTTCGAGCGCTGGCTGCGGGCCCTCCGTCCCCACGGAGGCTGCGGTTGTGTGGCTGTGCGCACCCCTTTGTGTTTGGGTCCGCGGCGCCTGGGACCGACTGCGTGTGTTGCCAGTGTAGGCGTGCGGCGCCTCTGTGCCGTTGGGACCCCAGTCCCAGCCGCGGCGGCCCTGCGCCCGTCTGCCACGCTCGGACCTGCTTCCCCAGGGGGCGGGCGGTGGCGCCTCGGCCGCGCGGTCGTGGGTCGCGGCGGAGCTGGCTCCCGGAAGAGCCCGACGGCTCCTGACTCTGCTCTCCCTTCGCAGCTCGGCCGCGCGGGAGGAGAGGCCTCCGGCGACGCGGGGAGAGACTGGCTGAAGAATGGCTGTTGGACGTCCGCGGGGCCCTGGCCAGGTAGTCTGTTGTTTCCTCAGATTCCCTGTTCTTGACCTGCTTTCTTTCGTAAGTGCCCGCTCCCCAGGGGACCACCACCCCCGCCGAATCCCCCCTCCCTCGTACCTGAGCTCCCCTGATTAATTTGTCTCATGAGTTTAATTTTTCTTTATGCTGACTTTTTGAAAAATACGGTATCTTTCTGATTATAAAAGTAAAACATGGCTATTTTAAATCTCAAAGGTACTGAAATTTTCAATGAAGAAAATTTGAATTCTGACTCTGACTCTGTGCCTCTGTAAAACAGAGAGTGATAGAGGGGTGGGAGAGAAAAGTTTTGAAAATTCCCTTTCTGATGTCCTCTAAACCTTGGATTCCATTTATATACACATTTTTTCCTTTCTTTGAACCTCTAACTTCAGCCTGGGGTTGAATAGAAACATGCTTATAATTTCTCCTTCAAATCTTTCTTGGGCTTCAGATAAGCCCAAGGTATATTGAACTTTTGAGTCAACAAGCAGGTTACTGATAACTGCCTGGGAAAGACAGGTTAAAGGTTCTTCATACACGGTGTCCTTCCAGTCTTTATTGTTGCTTCAATTTTGTTTTATTCTTAGCCTTCTGAAATAGCTCTCTTAGATCTAGAGGGTGTAAAGATTAGTTGTTGATTTAGATATTTACTGTCTTAATATTTTTAATATCTATTCCAGTCTCTATTTTCTACCCATCATACTTCATTTTTAACTTTCCTTTCCTCTCCCTGTACCGCAGTGCTCTGTCAAGTAGTTTCTGTTCCTACGTCTTTGCCATCTATTCTCATCAACCCTTCAGTTCAAGTCTTGACTATGTTGGAAAAAGTTGTATATAATTTTTTAAAGATTTATTTATTTATTTGAAAAGTCAGATTTACAGAGAGAAGGAGAGGCAGAGGAGGCAGAGAGAGAGGTCTTCTATCCACTGGTTCACTCCTCAAAAGGCCGCAAGCCCCAGAGCTGCACCGATCCGAAGCTAGGCGCAAGGAGCTTCTTCCAGGTCTATCTCATGGGTGCAGGGGCCCAAGGACTTGGGCCATCTTCTACTTCTTTCCCAGGCCATAGCGAGAGCTAGATCAGAAGATGAGCATCTGTGACTAGAACAGGTGCCCATATGGGATGCCGACAATTGTTTTACTTATATAAATCCCTCTGTAATAAATTCTGATCTCAGCTGATTAATATTTTAATGAGAGATAATACCTTTCTGCCAATGTTAAGATTGAAATAAGGTGTGTGTAGAACTCCTGATACTCATCCACTGTTTGATAATTGTGAGCTCTCTTTTTTCCTTAATTCCCATTCTTAGACCCTTTATGGCAATTACGGTATAAAGTATTTAAATAAAGGTGTTTGGTTTTCCCCAAAGAATCTTATATGCAAGTTTTGCTCCATAGCTACATTGTAAATCCTCTAGAACTAGGATTGTATCATTTAATTCTCTTATATAAATAACTTATTACTCCATTTAAATTTGTTTTGTTGTGTAATAGTAATCTAAATTCAATTTTTTCTCATTTACCCAGTATTATTCCAATATAACTTATTTAATAACTTATTCCCTTTGCCTTTACTTTGTACTGCCTACTTAGTGATGTACTATTTAAATAGTTTGTGTTATATTTTTAGATTTTTTCATTTCATCAACTTATGTCTCTGCTTCTACCTGTACCATGTTTAGATTCTTTTTAAAATCTTTGAATACCTAATCAAATATGTCACTTCTTTCCTGAAGATTGTCATAGTCTTTATTCCTTTCAAGAATTCCTTGTTCTAGTACATTTAGGAATCATAGAGAAGCATAAGGAAAAACCAGAGGTTACTATTCTATAAATTAGAGATAACTACTGTCAAATTGTTAGCATAAAGGCTTATTCTTTTTTAATTAGATTCTTCTGTGGCTACTGACCTGTTACCTGATTTTATCATGCCAAAATACAAATGAACAGCTGTGTTAGTCATTAATATTTATCTTTACCATGAGTTGTAATAGCCCTTTGGTGTTACCATTTCATCAAACTCCTTTTGTTGAAGATACTTTATTTACTTAAAAATTATTGACATTATAAACAATGACTATCTCCTAGTGGTTAGATTTTTTTTACCTAAATTATAATCACATGCATAATTAATATATTTTTATTGTGAAAATGATTTATATATTATAGATAGGCTCAAGTCCCATGTGACAACAGTCCTCAATCTATTGAAAGGTAACTACTGTTACCAGTTATTCATCCTTTTTATTTTTGTCTCATCCATTTAAGTATGTACACATGTCAGTGTGTGTCTGATAGGGTTTTGTCCCTTAAAAATATGTCTACACAAAGGGGATCATAAGTGAATACTGCAGAATGTGGAAAATAAAGTAACTACATTACAGAGTTGGTTCAAAGAGTGAAGTGGTTCGTGAACCCCTGGAACAGTACCTAACGCATTGACTTATTGTTACTGTTCTGAAACTTGCCTTTCATTCTGTGTGTAGAATTAACCACATAGTATGGAGCTACCTCACTTCAGTTCCTTCGTATAAGACCATATTTTATAATACTATGGTGTGTTTAGTAATTTTCTGGTTTTTAAGTATTTAGATTTTATATAGTTATCACTGTTCCAAACAATGGTCCAATGAGCATCTATGTATAATATTTCTCTAAGATACATACTAAAAGTGAAACTATAGAGATAATAGAATATTTTCCAGGATTTGGCCACTGGGACCCATTCAGGCTGGTTTCTGTATCCTTTGGAGTTCTCTCAATGACACAGAACATTTCTTTACATCCTGAGATGATGAGATACTCCATCCTCATTCCTAAATACGGTTCTCTTAGTTCCAGGCTGGAATGAACCACTTCTCTAAAAAGCTGTTTCCTGGCAATGAAGAATATTGAGAAATCAAGATCTATATAGGTGGTAGGATTACAGCATTTCTTCTAGTCTCAATGTGTTCCACAATTTTATTTACCGTCTTCAGTTAAAAATCTGGCTACCCTTGTTTTCCTTGTATTTTATTTTTATTTTTTATTTTTAAAGATTTATGTATTTGAGAGGTACCACAGGTGGAGGATTAACCTACTGCACCATGGCCCCTGGCACCGGCCTGTTTTCATTCTATTTACTAATTTCTTTAATTATAGGGTATGTTAGCATATAGTTTTAGAATGCTAACCTATGCTGTATTAAAAATCAAGCATAGTAAGTAGAGCTCAGTATTTATAGTTCTTTGTCTTCAAACTGAGGGATCGTATCAAAGTAATGTGTTCAGGTTTAGGTGGATTGCTTATCCCCTCATTCAGTGTGGTTGTGTTTTTCATTTGAAGTACATTTAGGTTTACTTGTTTCTGTTTGTATTCTGTTTGATGTCACTCCATCTCTTGTTATTTGATTGTATGAGTATGTAAAGCATTAAAATGTTTCCAAAAGTTAAAATGATACAAAAAGCAACAGTTACAGCAATGCCACTCTGCTCTCACAGCCCTTGTTTAGTGAGTGTTAGGGGCTACATTGTGTACCCTCCAAATTCATATGTTGAAGAGCCTAAACCCCAGTACATTAGAATGTGACAGTATTTGGAAGTAGGGGCTTTAAGGAGATGATTAATATAAAGCAGGGCTTTCAGTGTCAAATTAAGACTCCATTGCCAAATCTGAGATCATGAAGATTTACAAATCCCTATATTTTCATGAAATACTTTTATGATTTAGCTTTTCTATTAAATTGTTGATTCACTTTGAGTTAATGTTTTATAAGGAGTAAGATAGATGGGTGTTTGAGTTTATTCTCTTTCTTGTGTTTATCTGGTTGTCCCAGTACCATTTGTTGAAGAGACTTTTCTTTCTTCATTGGGAGGACTTATTATCCTTGTTGAAAATCAATTAGCCATAGATGTTTGGGTTTATTTCTGGATTCTTGGTACTATTTCATTGATCTGTATTTCTGTCATTATACCAATATCACAATATTTTTATTACCATAGCTTTGTGATAAGTTTTAGAGTCGGGAGGAGTGAGTCCTGCTAGTTTATTTTTTCTTTTCAATATTATTGAGGACCTATTCCTGTACCATATGAATTTGACAATTGTCTTTTTCATTTTTCCAAAGGCTGTTGAAGTTTTGCTAACCATTGTATTGAATTTGTAGATCACTTTGGGGAGTATTGCCATCTTTACAATATTGTTTTCCAATCTGTGAACGACATGTTATTCTGTTTTAACCCCATCTGGTGTATTGAAATTCAGCTCCAGCACTAACCACCAGAATTAGTGTTGTTCAGTTTAAGAGCCCACCTGGTCCTCAGTAAATCTGCCACTGCTTCAGACCAACTGGCTACAAAACTGGGGGCTTCTATGTCTGCCTCCTTCCTAGGATTAGTAATTTAGCACAGTGATCACAGTACTAAGGAAAGCACTATCCTTAAAATTATAGTCTTACATAGATGATTAGGATACAAGTCAGGAACAAAAAAATATAGAGACACGTAGAACAAGATCTAGAAAGATCCTAAGCATGAGTTTCTGCAGTCTTCCTTTGTGGAATTAGAGCATGTCACCCTTCTGGTACATCACACCAGTATCTTCACCAACTATCAAGTTCTACTGAGTGTTAGAATCTAAAGTTTTCACTAGAGTTTCATTATACAGAAATGATTGGTTAGTGATAGGCCATATAATTGAAAATTTTTTAAAGATTTATTTTATTTATTTGAAAGACAGTTACAGAGAGAGGTAGAGACAGAGAGGTCTTCTATCCACTGGTTCACTCCCAGATGGCCTCAACGGCTATCCTCTGGGTCTCCCACGTGGGTGCAGGGGCCCAAGGACCCGGACCATCCTTCACTGCTGTCCCAGGCCATAGCAGAGAGCCGGATCGGAAGAGGAGCAGCTGGGACTAGAACCAGCGCCCATATGGGATGCCAGCGCTTCAGGCCAGGGCTTTAACCTGCTGCGCCACAGCGCCAGCCCTGAATTTTATCTCTAGACCTACACCTCCTCAGACATTGGGCTGGCTCTAAATGTTTTTGATGACCAACTAACTGTGTAGTAGGGGTGCTTCATGAGTCAATTTATTAGTATAAACTCAAATATGATCTAATAGTAAGATATTTTTGTCACTTGGGAAATTCCAAGGATTTTTTTTAGAAACTCTGCCCTAGGAACCTCTGTTATAACTCTGGATAAAGATTTGACATGTCCTTTATTACATAAACAGATCTGTTTCTGCTAATTTAGTGATTCCTTTTCTCTTGGCTTAGCTTTCTGTTTGTGATTTGAGAATGATCTTTATATGGGATGCTAGTTATCTGACAGATATTTTTGCAAATCTCCTCTCCTGTGATTTGCTTTTTTATATGGATTTTATCCAAAGCTGAAATATAAATCATGTTTACAATGTTGTTAACTTTGTTCTCCATGTAATTTGTCCAGGGGCGGTCATTTGGCGTACAGTTTAAGACACCTACATTCCATACCAGAATAGTTGGGATTGCTATGCATTGCCACTCCTGACTCCAAATTCCTCCTAAAACAGGCTTTGGAAGGCAGTGGTGGTGGCTCAAGTAAGTAGATTCCTGCCACCTATGTGGGAGATCTGAATTGAACTCCCCAAGATTTCAGCTTCAGACCCAGCTGGGGATTGATGTTAAGGACCTGGGGAGTGAACCAGTGAGTGAGAATTCGCCCACTCTCTCTCCCCCAGATTAATACATAAATTTTTAAAATATCCTTGGAAAATGGGATTAAGATAAATTTATTTTTATGCAAAATCTTTTGAAAGCCATACATAGTTTTCATAATACATGCCTTCCATGTACTTTTGAAAACCCCTCTTACATCACTAATTTGCATTCCACGTCTACCAAAGACACGGTTTTTTCCTAATATGTTCTGTCAGTTTCCTGTGTTTGGAAATATCCCTCCCATAATCTTTTGGTTTTTTTGTCTGCCAACTGCTTATACAACTATTGTCCTAGAATTTGTCTTTTAAAAATATTCCGTATCCTTCCATGTTGTTCTTTATTTTATGTTTTCCTATTCTTGGCTTCCTCCTTTTTGATAGAAATGGCATGCTTAGGGAGAATGAAAATTAAATTTTTTGAGTTCTGGTATATCTGAAAATGATTTTACAACCATTATATTATTTCTTTGGCAAAGTATGGAATTTGACACTGGAAATATTTTCCTTCAGAATTTTTTTTAAAGATTCATTTATTTATTGGAAAGGCAGAGTTACATAGGCAGAGAGAGAGAGAGAGAGAGAGAGAGAGAGAGTCAGTCTTCCATTTGCTGGTTCACTCCCCAAATGACTGCATCTGCTGGAGTTGGGGCACTCTGAAGCCAGGAGCCAGGAGCTTCTTCCAGGTCTCCCACACGGTGCAGAGGCCCAAGAACTTGGGCCATTTTCTAGTGCTTTCCCAGGCCATATCAGAAAACTAGATTAGAAGTGGGGCAGCCAGGACTCAAACCACCACCAATATGGGATGCTGGCAGTGCAGGTGGCTGCTTTACCCACTATGCCACAGTGGGTAAATTCTCCTTCAGAATTTTGAGATTATGAGGTTATTTTGAGGTTATGAGATTATTTTGAGGTTAAAAACTCCAAAGATATTTTCATTCCTGATCTTTTGTTTGTATCCTGTTTTTGTTTTTGGCCTGTTGGAACTTTTAAGAGCCTTTTCCTTGTTCGCAGTGTACTACGGTCTAATGAAAATATATCTTAGTGTGATTCATTTTTATTCTTGATGCTAAGAACCAAGTGGACCCTTTAAATGTACAGATTTGAGTTCTTTTAGTTCTGGGAAATTTTTTTGAATGCTACTTCCAAGAAAAATCTGTTTTTTTCTGTTTTCATTGAAAAGTTTTAATCACTGAGAACAATTGAAAGAATAGTCTAGTGAATACAGTATGCCCATTGTCATAGTTTCTTATGTCTATACCATAAACTGGATAGCTTAGAAATTTATTTCTTAGAGTTTTATAGGCTCCAAAGTCCACAATCAGGATGCCAGCAGATTTGATGTCTGATGACAACCTGCTTTTTACAACTTTTCTGTGTCCTCACATTGTAGAAGGGACAAGGTGGCTTTCAATGGCCTCTGTCATAGAGCACTAATCCCGTCCATGAGGGCTCTGCATTCATCCCACTGTCCTTATGACCTAATCACCTCTCTAAAGTCCCATATATTTTTTTTTATTTTTAAAGATTTATTATTTATTTATTTTTTGAAACTTAGAGAGTGGAGAGACAGACAGAGAAATCGTCCATATACTGGTTCACTCCCAAGTTGGCTGCAGCAACCAGGTCTGGGCCAGTCCAAAGTCAGGAGCCAGGCGCTTCGTCCAGGTCTCCCACATGGGTTCAGGGGCCCAAGGACTTGGACCATCTTCTGCTGCTTTCCCAAGCACATTGCCGGAAAGCTGGATCAGAAGTGGAGCAGCCAGGACTCAAACTGGTTTCCATGTGGGATGCCTGTACTGCAGACAGTGGCTTAACCTGCTGTACCATGGTGCTGGCCTCCAAAGTCCCATATTCTAACACCATCATTTAGAAGATTAGATTTGAATGTGGGAATTTTAGAGAGACACAAACATTAAGGCCATGGTACCCATCACCTAAATTCATGAATTGTTAACATTTTTTCACATTTGCTTTGTCTTTGAAAATACACACACACATATACTTTCCCCTGAATCATTTGAAAATAAATTGGGGATATCTTACATTTTACATTTGATAGATATTTCCTAAGAACTAAGGACATCCGTAAACCTGTAAAAATAAACATTAACTCATTAATCTCAAAAATCCCAGATATCATATTAGGTATAGTCTTCATATTATAAATTATATTTCTACGCTTATTCTTCTTATTTGTAATTTTGACCTACATTTCCCAGTTCCCCACTCCACACCCTTAATCCCTGGTAGGCACAGTTTTATTCTGTATTTCTATGTATTTTACTTTTTAATGGTAGATTCTACATACAAACGAGATCATGCAGTGTTTCTCGGTGTGTCTGGTTTATTTTACTTAGTATGAGGTCCTCCAGATTCATCCATGTTGTGTCAAATGACAGAATCTCCTTTTTTAAGGGTGAATTATATTCTACATGTGTGGAATATAATTTTATATATATACACACACACACACACACACACACACATTATTCTTGCCTGCATGAAGCTTAGCTCTGATGTATCAAACATTCAACAACATTTATATATTTATATATTATAATTTCTCTATTCATTCAAAGATGGATCCTTAGGTTGTTTCCATATCTTGGCTACTGTGAATAATGCTTCTGTGAATGTGGGAGTCCTATCTTTACTAGGTAGTAATCTATTTGTATTTTAGATTGGTTGATAAGAAGCTGATGTACTTTTCCTAATGTCATTGGTCGACTTTTAGTGCCTCCATTTCATAAACCATTTTGTGGTTGTGGAGCATAAATTATTTCCTTTTCAGTTTTTCTTAACTTTTAGTTTAGTTTTCATCTTTCTTTGGTTTGTTAAGTTAGTCATCATTTATCTTTATGCTTTCTAGCTTCAAATGTTTTGTGTACAAATTTTTCTCTAAAATTCTCTTTTAGTTTGTATATTAATTTTCTATAAAATATTTATTTATTTGAAAGGCAGAGTGACAGAGGGACAGAGAGAAGAAACGGAGCAAGAGATCTTCCATCTGCTGGTTTACTCCCTAAATGCCTGCAAGACTGGGGTTGATTCAGGCCGAAGCCAGTTTTCCAGAACTCCGTCCAGGTCTCCCACTTGGGTGGCAGGAGTGAAAGTACTTGGGGCATCATCTGCTGCCTCCCAGGTGTATTAGCAGGAAGTTGGGTTGGAAGCAGAGGCAGCAATTAATCCTAGGCATTCTGTTATGAGATGCAGGTACTTTAACCTGTTACGCTATGCTCAGCCTTGTTCCTTTTAAAAAAAACCTCCTGTTAGTAAAAAGGTTCCCTTAGAAAGGGCAGGGATTACTGCATACGATCTACATACCATTTTTTAAAGAAAGTATGCCCTCTTTCTGAAGAACTCTTATTTTTAGGAAATTTAAAATGTTATTTAATGTATTAGCCATTTAATAAATGTGTATTCATCCTTTTGTATCACTGAGATTCAAGTTGATTAAATAACACATTATTCTTGCCTTCATGATACTTAGCTGTATTGTATTAAACAGCATTAAATAAAACCATGAAATTGCAATTATAAGAGATGAATGTATAATTACCCATTACCAAAAAAAAAATGAAGGAACAAAGAAGTGCTCTGAAAATGTAGAATGTACATAATTAAGACCGAACATTCAGGAAATATCTATTAAGATATGCCAATTAGCAGAGACCTGGACGATGGGCAGAAACTTGAAATGCTAAGAGTAAGGACAATGGTTGAAGGGAAATGAGAGATAACGTTTCAGACAGATGAAATTGTGGTGAGGGATAAAGTCTTGTACATTTGGAGGACTGAAAAGTCCAGTATTTATATACCTCCTGTTATGGGGGATATCAGGTTGAAGATGCAGGCCGTAAAAATGATGGAGAATGACTAACACCATCTTCATTTGTTTTTATCCTTGTAATCTTTGATAGTATCAGAGTAACTCCTTTATTCTCTTCTCTTTTCTCTGGCTTTACTTTTAAAGTAAATCTACTTTTAGATTGTTAATTATCCAACTGTCCTCACTGAGTTTTCTTTTCTTTTATTAATTTTTCTGTTAAGATTAGCCTCATAGATTTTGTAAGCAAACCTTGCTTTTATCAAATCAAGTAAACAAACTGTATTCTCACTACAGAATAATCTTCCTTCTCCATTACTCATTCTGTACTCATTCAGCAATAGTTTTTCATCTGGAAACCGTTACATCTGGGATACCATTTTCTATTTTATATGCAAATTGTGTTTGCTACTTGACTATCCCAGACTTTTCCTCTCAAACTTACTTTCTGTTCCAATGACATCTATGAAATTGGTATAATGATAACTCATTTATAAGTATATATGATGCTAGAATCATCCTTTAAAAATCAGGAAGGGACCAGGACATCTGTATATTTAATAAACTCCCTAATTCTGCAAAAGATTTTTTATCTAGATCACTGTTTAGGAATAATTGACCTAATCTATTTTTCTAACTATCTCCTTTGTAGTGTGACATTTTCTCCTTCTGTTTTCCTTAACTGTATCTCAAATTGCCCAATCATATTTGAAAACTGTTTAAGCCACTCACTTTTTATGAGAGTTAATTTCAATTAAGTCTTTCATATCTATTATAAAAGTTTCATTTCTCCCAGAACACAAGAAAAAGTGAATGTTTGCTTTTATATTTTTTTTCAGACTGTGAATCAAGGTTGAGAACAAGAAATTATTTCTGAAAAAGGATATTTATGGAATAGAATCATCCTGATGGGAGATAATGGAAAGACTTACAAAACACATCATTGAGTGTTCAAGTTTCAGAGGTGATTGGGAATGGAAAAGCCAATTTGAGAGAAAAGAGGTATCTCAGGAAGGACATTTCAGACAGTCCTGAAGACATGCCCACTTTCAGTACCAAGCATCAGACAATTCACACTGATGAGAAACTCTTTGAATGTAAGGAATGTGGGAAAGATTTTACTTTTCTATCAGTCCTTATTCGACATCAGCGAATTCACACTGGTGAGAAACCTTATGAGTGTAAAGACTGTGGCAAGGCCTTTGGTAGTGGTGCAAACCTTGCTTACCATCAAAGAATACATACTGGTGAGAAACCTTATGAGTGTAAGGATTGTGGGAAAACTTTTGGCAGTGGTTCAAACCTTAGTCACCATCAAAGAGTCCATACCGGTGAGAAACCATATGCATGTAAGGAATGTGGGAAGGCTTTTAGTTTTGGATCAGGCCTTATTCGACATCAGATAATTCACAGTGGTGAAAAGCCTTATGAGTGCAAGGAATGTGGGAGGTCATTTAATTTTGAATCAGCCCTTACTCGGCATCAAAGGATTCACACAGGTGAGAAACCTTATGAATGTAAGGATTGTGGGAAAACTTTTAGCAGTGGTTCAAACCTTACTCAGCATCGGAGGGTTCATACTGGTGAGAAACCTTATGAATGTAAATCATGTGGAATGGCTTTTAGTAGTGGTTCAGCTCTTACTCGGCATCGGAGAACTCATACCGGTGAGAAACCATATATGTGTAATGAATGTGGGAAGACCTTTAGTTTTGGATCAGCCCTAACTCGTCATCAAAGAATTCACACTGGTGAGAAACCTTATGTATGTAAGGAATGTGGGAAAGCTTTCAATAGTGGCTCAGACCTCACTCAGCATCAGAGAGTTCACACAGGTGAGAAACCCTATGAGTGTAAGGAATGTGGGAAAGCCTTTAGAAGTGGTTCAAAACTTATTCAGCATCAAAGAGTGCATACTGGGGAGAAACCCTATGAATGTAAGGAGTGTGGCAAGACCTTTAGTAGTAGATCAGAGCTTACTCAGCATGAGAGAATTCACACTGGGGAGAAACCTTATGAATGTAAGGAGTGTGGGAAGACCTTTGGTAGTGGCTCAAAGCTTATTCAACATCAGCTAATTCATGCTGATGAGAAACCCTATGAATGTAAAGAATGTGGGAAGTCCTTCAGTAGTGGAGCAGCTCTTAACAGGCACCAGAGAAAACACTGGTGAGAGACCTTTTGAATATAAGGAATGTGGGAAGGCTTTTCAGAGGAGTTCAGAACTTTCAGCAACATAAGAAAAATCCTAGTGGTGAGAAACTGGGAATTGGAAACTTATGAATTAAAATTATATGGTAAAGAAAGGACTTTCAACACATGATGAAAGAAAATTCAAACCAATGAAAATCATGTCAAATGTAATTAAAGCACAAATGCCTTACGTGTGTTTCATAAGCTCGTCAGCCTGAGGGAGTTCATATAGGGAAAGAAAAATCAAAATTATTCTGAATAAAATAAATGTTTTAAGTTCTTTAGCTACACTCCTTTGTTGCTTTCAAAAAATTCTTATGAATGTTAAAAATTTAAACAACACACTTAATGCATTTTTTCTTTATTTTAAACATTGAAAGATTAATTTCATGTTAGCTCTGCTACTTTAAATTTTAAATATTTATGTATTATTGAAAATTACTGATCCATCTCAAAATGATTTTATTTATTGAAAGTCTAAGTTTATCATTTCCCTCCCCCAGACCTTATCCTAACACTGTTCATTGTTCAATAACTCTATCTACTTTAATATTTCTTATTGGCTATTTGATGCTAAGTTATATTTTTGTTCATATGAGGCTTGGATATCAGATCAGTGGTTTTTAAATTTGCACATCATCCTATTGCTATCACACTATTTATAGTAGGTAACTGTTACTTTAATTATCTTTCATTATCTGATGAATCTGAACCTTTTGTTTTGGAAGACTTTTACTTTCCTTTTATAAATATTATACTCTTCATTTTTCAAAACAACTTCCCCTCCATAAAATGTAGATGAGAACATAAAAATAGATATGGTTATGTATAGCTTTCTCAATCATAGATTATCACTGTCAAACTTGGAGCAAACCCTTTAAGACTTTATCTCATTGTTTTTTTAAACAAAGTGTGATTAGGATGTACTATAACCAGCCTTTGATATTCTTTTTCTGTAAATTCATTATTACTATTTTATTGGCTTTATAGTATCCACCTGTCTGTCAAATATTGAAAATTTTGCCATTATAAACGTTTACACTAATGTGTGTGCATTGTTTATTTATCCTTCATTTCAGAGATAATGTGTGGATTTCTTTTACTTATAAAAGATTTATACATTATGGATTCAGCTGTACTTCTCTTAGACCAACAGCCCTGACCTCACTTTCTCCACTATGTTAACCAACTCACTCTAACCAGATCCTTTTATATGCATATATGATGCACATATGGTAATGTGGGCATAATTAGAGTACTTCAGAGGTTTGTAAAATGGATTTTATAACTGTGCCTGTTATATAATAAATGCTTCATAAATATTAGCCATCACAATTGTTATTTTCTTCTCCAGGTTCATTCTTATTTATGGAAAAACATTTAACAATGATCAATTCAACAATAAATGGAAAAAATCATGTAAATTAATGTAGAAAAGTTTGATTAACACTTATTCCTTATCAAATAAGAATTGTTCATCCTAATGAAATATATGAGATTATAAAGTGTGAGAAATCAGGCGCACCACAACATACGTATGAGAATGAAAGGAAAAATAAAACTATGACAGCTCCTCCATAATAATCTGATTAACTGCCCATCTGTATCATTCTTTGGATAAAAATAAAATAAAAACTAAGGTTAAGTTTTCAAACTTTTAATTTCAGAAATTTTAAATTTACAAACAAAAATTGTGAAGTAGCAGAATTCCCATATATCCTACACTCAGCTTCCTCTGTTGTTAACACCTTAGTGTGATATATTTGTCACAATCTGCAAACCACACCCAGCTTCCCATATTTTTGTTTTATTAATATATTTGTCGCAACTAATGAACCTCACCCAGCTTCCCCTCATTTTTTTAATCCAGGTTCCCTTTTATCAGTTCTACCCCAACCTCTAGCAGTCAGTCTTCTATATTCAGATTGAGGTTTTTTTTTTTTAGTTCCCACATATGCAGGAGAACATGTGGTATTTGTCTTTCTGTGTCCAACATATTTCACTTAACACAATGTCTTCCAATTCCATACAATGTATGCTGCAAATGACAGGATTTCATTTTTTGCTCAACAAGTATTCCATTGTGTGTTTTCTTTATCTGTTTATCTGATGGTGTAAAATTAATTTTTAAAAAATATTTATTTGAGAGGTAGAGTTACAGACGGTGAGAGGGAGAGAGAGAGAGGTCTTCCTTCCATTGGTTCACTCCCCAAATGGCCGCACCAGCCGGAGCTATGCCGATCCGAAGCCAGGAGCCAGGTGCTTCTTCCCGGTCTCCCGTGCAAGAACTTCGACCATCTTCTACTGCTTTCCCAGGCCACAGCAGAGAGTTGGATTTGAAGAGGAGCAGCTGGGACCAGAACCGGCACCCATATGGGATGTGGGTGCTGCAGGTGGAGGATTAACTCACTGTGTCATGACGGCGGCCCCATAAAATTAAATTTTTAAAAAGTATTATTTATTTTCATTTTATGTGAAAGAGACTTCTGTTGTTTCACTCATCCAAATTCCCACAGTAGCTGGGTCTGGGCCAGGCCAAAGCCAACTGCCTGAGACTCAATCTGTAAGTGTCCCCCCATGGGTGGCAGGGACCCAAGTACTTGAGCCATTATCCGCACCCTCCCAGGGTGTGTAGGAACAGGAAGCTGGAATCGGAAGCAGAGCCAGGACTGGCACCAAGCCACTCTGATATGTGATGGATGCGTCCCAAGTAGATGGCTTAACTGCTGTGCCAAATGGCCTGCCTTTAAGATTACATTTTAAAGATGTCATTGAGGATCTGACAAATCTTTTTTTTAAAGATTTATTTATGTGAAAGTCAGAGTTAGAGAAGAGAGAGAGAGAGAGAGAGGTCTTCCAACCAGTGGTTTGCTCTCCAATTGGCCGCAGTGGCTGGAGCAGTGCCTATCCTTAGCCAGGAGCCAGGAGCTTCTTCTGTGTCTCCCTTGCAGGTGCAGGGGCCCAAGGACCTGAGCCATCTTCCACTGCTTTCCCAGGCCATAGCAGAGAGCTGGATCAGAAGTGGAGCAGCCAGGTCTCAAACCGGCATCCATATGGGATGCTGGTGCTTCAGGCCAGGAGGTTAACTTGCTGTGCCACAGCAACTCTGGCCGTTGTGGCCATTGGGGAGTGATCCAGTGGATGGAAGACTCCCTCTGCCTCTACTCTCTGTGTAACTCTGACTTTCAAATAAATAAATCTTTTAAAATATATATATATATATATATATATATATATATATATATATTAGGTCCATTGATTATGACACACATAGCCCAGACCATCTGTTTCCTAATATGCTGAAGTAATACTCAGGTCCTCTCCAGTATGCTCTGCCATCTGTCCAGTTAACTGCTCGTGGTGCGTGTCTGGACTCTATGGCTAATAACAGAGACACCCTAAGGTGGTCCTCTTGATTTTGTCTGAAATACAGGTTAAATTCTAATTGCAAATCTCCAAAAATACTAATAGAATGAAAAATATATACTTTTATATGTATAGGAGAAAGTGGTAAATTTTATTACTTGAAAAGTAAAGTTTCTGTTAATTAAAAAATAGCATAAAAAAGTCATAAGATAAGCCAGGAAAAACAGTGATACAACACGTCAAAGCATTCAATTGAATATATAAAGAAATTTGTAATCAGTAAAGATGGCCAACAATGTGATGGAGATGGAGAAATGAGAAGTTCACAGAAACAAAGATAGGATTTTTAACCATTTTGGAATAAAGATCAGTTTCACTACTGACATACAAATGCAAATGAAACTATACTAGAAATTGTTTCTCTGTCTCATTGAATTAAATTTTTGATGATGCATGTATAGGATAATGCGTGCTTTTCACAAGATGTGGCAAGATGTTTTCCTTTCTCACAATACTTACAGTGCCAGTACACTAATAAATCATGAAACCATCAGGGCAAAAATCTTTTATCTCTTTACCCTGATGACAGCTGTCTGTATAGTATCTGTTATTTCCAGGTCTTTCCTCAAGAGTCATTCCTCAGTGTAAGATTCTAACAAATAAGGCTTGTATAACATTTTTTAAAAAGATTTATTTGAAAGGCAGAATTACAGAGAGAGAAGGAAAGAGAATTCTTCCATCTGCTGGTTCACTCCCCAAATGGCTGCAATGGCCAGGGGTGGGCCTAGCTGAAACCAGGAGCCAGGAACTCCAGGTCTCCCACATGGATGACAGGAGCCCAAACACTTGGACCATCCTCTGCTGACTTTCCAGGCCATTAGCAGGAAGCTGATTGGAAGTGGAGCAGCAGGGACACAATCTGGCACCCATATGAGATGCCAGCGTTGCAGGCAGTGGCTTAACCCACTACACCACAACACTGGCCCTGTATAACCATTTACTGTCCTATTACACCAAATTCACTGATCCATCTGCTCTGCGCTCTGAAATCCCTAGTAGTTCATCAGCAAAATTCAATTATCTATAAGAATGTTCTATTTATATGTGAAAATACTCAATATCTATTTTTTCTGACAAATCTCTCCAGAATTTTCATTTCTACATATAACAACTCCTTCTATCGTCTCAGACTAAAGAAACTTGAGAGTCATGGTTGACTTCCCGCCTCACCCACTTTTTCTAATTTTTTTTTTTCTGAACAGGCAGAGTTAGTGAGAAAGAGAGAGAGAGAGAGAGAGAAAGGTCTTCCTTCCATTGGTTCACCCCCCAAATGGCTGCCACAACCGGCGCACTGCGGCCGGTGCGCTGCACCAATGCAAAGCCAGGAGCCAGGTGCTTCCTCCTGGTCTCCCATGTGGGTGCAGGGCCCAAGCACTTGGGCCATCCTCCACTGCCATCCTGTGCCACAGCAGAGAGCTGGCCTGGAAGAGGGGCAACCGGGACAGAATCCGGCACCCCGACCGGGACTAGAACCCAGTGTGCTGGCACCTCAGGCAGAGGATTAGCCAATTGAGCCATGGTGTCGGCCCCACTTTTTTATAACACATTCTTCGATCTAGCATGCTTTTCTTTCAGCTCTATCTACAGCATATATCCATAGTCAACTACCTTCCCCTGAGCTACTAGTATGTATGGTGAAAGTCAAACATTCTCAAAATTGGTAATTTCTTACCATTTTCATGCTTTTTAGGAAGTTATCCACATTTATAACTGTTTTAGGTAGGCTTGGTTCGAGTTTGTCATTTTCAGAATCTGCTACAGGATAGCAAAGGTTTTACATTGGCAGGTTTGAATTTCCGTTGGTTTGTATGTCAACAACATTTAAAAAGAGTGTTCTATTTGTAGGTAGTTGACATTGAAGATGTCTAATGACAAGTCTCTGGTTATTCTTGTCCATGCACTGGACGAATCTTCATATGCCAATGACTCAAGGCTGTTATAAGCACTTTTCTTGTACGTTAAAAAAAAGTTACCTTTCTCTTTTCAGTTGTTCTTAATTTAAAAATACCTATTAGATATATTTAGGTATTTAGGTTTCTCTTATAACGCTAATGTATTTTGCTGTTGCTCTGGGTTACATGACAATGTTTTGAGCCATCCTTCAGATGGTCTACCTTAGCCTACTTTGGAAACAATTACGCTATCAAGTTTCCCTTTTTTTCTCTCCTGTTGGAAATATATTGTTCAGCTTCAAAGTTTCTGTGATGTTTGGTGGTTTCTTCCTGACTGTAGCCTGTTGTAATATAAATACTATATACAATATTGTCTCATTCTCTCTGAGAACATGTTTTAGGGTTCTGTGCAGTACTCTGTTTCTGGGGGCATTATTACCCAACCCTGTTTTCCTGGGCATTAGTGGTGCAGGCTGATCTCCCATCTCTGGATTGTGGACTTGTGTGTGCTATATTGTTTTTCTGTGTCTATCCATACCTGTAGAAGATGGTCCAGTGTGCTCAGTTTGACAGATGACAAGGTCTCTTAAGATTCTAAGGGTTTTTCATGTATTGGATTAACAGTGCAGATATATTCTATAGCATTACATAAAGTTTTTCTCTCAGAGAAGATTAGAATCCTCACAATCATATGCAAACAATTTTACCTCTCATTTTATCTTAAGTACACCACTTATTATACTTGTTTTGACTTAGTATGTCCAGAGAAATGTTAAAGACTCTCACAATTGCAGTCTCACAAGTGCAACGCCAGGGGATAAAGGAACTGCTCACACAACAGCATAGGAACAGTCCTCTGCCTATGGACTTGCCAGCACCAGTCCACAAACATACACCATCTCCCAATCCCCCCTCTTCATCTACAGCCCAAGTTTCCTGACACCTCAACTCCTGTCACCCCCAGGGACAGACCATGAGGTGGCAACTGACCACAGTTCTGCATTTGAATTCGGAGGTGGATGCAATTCCTGGAAATGACGCTGAACTGCAGGTCCTTCGGGAAATAAAAGTCGGCATGGGGTCCCTGAGATGCCGCTGGCCTTGACATGCTGATTCCTCTGAGTGCTGTACCCGGCATAACCCTGACAACTCTAGGTGTTAGTGCCTGGGATCCGTCCACTGAGAAGCTGGCCTGTGGCCTGAGGATCTTGGCGGATATTGTTGACCCAGCCCTTTTACTCCCAAGTGCCCGACACCAGTTGCAGGTCTCCAGCATCTCGGCAGAAGATGATTTGCACCACGCGGTCTCTTGGAGTCACCAGCCAGGGTCCTTTGGGGTAACCTTGCCTGTGATCTTGAGATTTCTCATTTGTGCAGTGTCTCTTCTAGGTCATATGATCTTTGTGATGTAATGAAGTAAAGTGATCCTGTTTATAAACAGATACTTTCTTCAAGAAATTCACAGTGATTTTCTACATTCTTTCTGTTTTTGTTCTCTGGACACTGCGATAAAGAGAGCCAGTGTTTTATTCTGAGCACAAATTTTGATATATGAAAAGTACAGAACATGACTTTTGATAATATAGTATTGCTAAATGATACTACATGGGGTACCAAAAGGTTGAATTATACACTTGGAGACCTCTAGTAATGAAAGCAGAGTTGTGAATTCCTTTTTGCAGCCAAGAATCCAGTGAAAATCAATTCAGATGTGTAGTGAGTTCACACAAGTGGACAATGGCCTTTGTCTTGGTTTTGGGAAGTTAAGTGTGCTATTCCAAGGTGTAGGGGCTGAAGAAAAGAGGGAGAAAAATTCTAATGTAGTGAGTCTTGGAGTTTCCAGTCTGTCAGTTTTCTTACGGTCCAGTTCTCTTTCTCCATATTACCATCTTAATATTCTGTTCTTGCCAAACAGAACAATTTATAGGAAGTTGGAATACTCCACTTTGCAGGGATGAGGAAAAATACATTGTTTGTGAAGCATCGAGTAAAGATTTGTGCTTAGTTATTATAGATGAATAATTTTCACTATTCACTAGTCAGTCAAAGATTCACTGATCAGCTAGGAATCTGTGCTAACAGAGACAGTGTGTGATCTCTTTCTGTTTTCTTGTGGGAGGAGACTTCTCAGTCTAGGAGCTCTAAGAACTCTTCTGGATCTTCTCCCCCAGATCTGCTTTACTAGTGTGTGTGTGTGTGTGTGTGTGTGTGTGTGTTTCCTTACAGGTCAGATTACAACTGTTTCATCCTGGGTTGTAGATTTGCAAGCATGTAAGGCAGACTTTCTATGCCTTTGTCACCTCTTCCTGGAATGATAATGTTATAATCTATGCCCTGTTCTTTTTTATTAAGTACATTTTCTCATCTAATCCTGCAAGTAACAGGCACTTCTGATAGAATTATCTTTATTTTACAGGGGAAACCAGGACTGAATTAGTGCCCCCCCCTTTTTTCTTTTTTGACAGGCAGAGTGGACAGTGAGAGAGAGAGAGAGAGACAGAGAGAAAGGTCTTCCTTTGCCGTTGGTTCACCCTCCAATGGCTGCCGCGGATGGCGCACCGCGCTGATCCGAAGGCAAAAGCCAGGTGCTTCTCCTGGTTTCCCATGGGGTGCAGGGCACAAGCACTTGGGCCATCCTCCACTGCACTCCCGGGCCATAGCAGAGAGCTGGCCTGGAAGAGGGGCAACCGGGACAGAATCCAGCGCCCCGACCAGGACTAGAACCCGGTGTGCCTGCGCAGCTAGGCGGAGGATTAGCCTAGTGAGCGGCGCCAGCTAAGTGCCCTTTCAAGGGTCCCAGAACTAGTAGATGGCAGAGATTCCAATGAGCTGTCTCCAGTATGGTCTTCCATCTAGTAGGCTACATGTCCCTCAACACTGTGATAATATAGTATTTTCTGTATGTACCCTAATGTGATAAAGATTGGAAGCACTGTCCTCTTGGTTCAAGATAAAGAGAAATGAATGGTAGGGAAATTGGAGACAAGAAGCTGATGACTGAGTGACTAGGGTTAGAGGAAAGAGGACAGGGAAATCTTTGGATGTAAAATTCTCTTGTTCAAGGAATTAAATGGATTTACAAAACAAAGTTTACAGACTGTTGAGAAAGTCTTATTTTAGTTTCAAATCTGAATGGCTTGGAAGGTAGTGTTGGCATTAATGGAAATCTGTAATCAATGTATTAGTTGATATCTAAACCACTGATTCATTTTAATATCACTAAAAGAGATACTAAAACATAGTATGTACTTCTTGATGTACCCTGAGCGAGTACACTGTAGTCTCACCCATGAAGTATTGTTGCTGAGGAGAATAAGGACTCTAATGAAGCTTGCTCTTTTCCTTTAAGCTACTTTTTTTTTTTTTTTTTGATAGGCAGAGTGGACAGTGAGAGAGAGAGACAGAAAGAAAGGTCTTCATTTGCCGTTGGTTCACCCTCCAATGGCCGCCGCGGCCGGCGCGCTGCTCATCCAATGGCAGGAGCCAGGTGCCAGGTGCTTTTCCTGGTCTCCCATGGGGTGCAGGGCCCAAGCACTTGGGCCATCCTCCACTGCACTCCGGGGCCACAGCAGAGAGCTGGCCTGGAAGAGGGGCAATCAGGACAGAATCCGGTGCCCCGACCAGGACTAGAACCTGGTGTGCCGGCACCGCAAGGCAGAGGATTAGCCTGTTGAGCCACAGCACTGGCCTTCCTTTAAGCTACTTTTAAAGTTAACAGGAAATTGAAGGTTTCAATAATAAGTTCATTGATTTCCAAAAGGAAGCCATCAGCCAAATCTCTCCTCTGTGTGCACATTTGCTGGTATCTGTACTCTGATAGCCTTTTCACCAGTCAGATTGGGTTAGGACCCCCTTAATGGCTTCATGCTAACATAATTGCCTCCTTAAAGGCGCTCTCTCCAAACACAGTCACATTCTGAGGTAGCAGGGGTTAGAGATTCAACATGTGATTCTGGAGGAGACATAGGTCACAGCCCATAATAATCTTAGATGCATTTTTGGGCAGGTCCTACAACTTTATAAAGAATCTTTCTTAAATACAGAAAGTTCTCTGATCATTTTTGGCTGCTATGGCTGGCACTGCGCTGATCCGAAGCCAGGAGCCAGGTGCTTCTTCCTGGTCTCCCATGTGGGTGCAGGGGCCCAAGCACTTGGGCCACGTTCTACAACTTTCCCAGGTCACAGCAGAGAGCTGGACTGGAAGAGGAGCAACTGGGACTAGAACCCAGTGCCCATATAGGATGCTGGTGCCACAGGTGGAGGATTAACCAAGTGAGCCACTGTGCCGGCCCACTTTATAGATATTTAATATATTGTATGCAGTGAATAAGACACAAAGACACACTAAAACTCATAATAATAAAATACATATTGGGCCATAAAGCAAACCTCAAAAAAATTTCAAAGAACTGGTTTTATATAGACTACCTGCACTGATCACAACAGCAATTGTGTTACATGTAAGTCATCAAAGGATGATTATGGGGAGAAAAAAACCATATATGCTTAAGAAACATAATTCTAACCATGAGTAAAATAAATCATAGAAGAAATATTTACAACTGAATGGTAAGATTTGTGTATATCAGAAATTATAGAATGCAGTTAAAGTAATACTTAGGGGAAAATTATAAGTTTATATTAGATGTATAAAAAATAATTACTTAGGCCAGTGATGTGGCTAAACAGGCTAATCCTCCACCTTGCGGCGCCAGCACACTGGGTCCAGTCCTGGTCAGGGCTCCGATTCTGTCCCGGCTGCCCCTCTTCCAGGCCAGCTCTCTGCTGTGGCCCGGGAGTGCAGTGGAGGATGGCCCAAGTGCTTGGGCCCTGCACCCCATGGGAGACCAGAAGCACCTGGCTGCTGCCATTGGATCAGTGCGGTGCATCGGCCACAGTGCGCCGGCCACTGCAGCCTCTGGAGGGTGAACCAATGGCAAAAGGAAGACCTTTCTCTCTGTCTCTCTCTCTCACTGTCCACTCTGCCAGTCAAAAAAAAATTACTTAAGCATTCAGCTTAAAATATGAGAAAACTGGCAAAAATAAACCCAAAGAATATAAAAGCAAGGAAATCAGAAAGATAAAAAAGAAAAAAAAAATGTAAAGAGGGGGCAAGCCTTTAGTCCAGCAGCTCAGATGCTACTTGGGGCAGATATACCCTAGGTTCCAGTCCTGAGTCTGCTGCGGACTCCAGCTTCCTGCTAATGCACCTCCTCAGAAGCAGCAGGTGATGACTTAAGTAATTGGGTTCTTGCCACTCAAGTGGTAGACCCATATTGCATTCTGGCCTCCTGGCTTGGGCCTGGCCCAGCCTCAGCTGTTACCAGCATTTGGGGAAGACCTCAGTTTCTCTCCCTTTCAAATAAATGGTTTAAAATATTTATTTATTTATTTATTTGAAAGCAGCTGCAGCTGGGCCAGACTGAAGCCAGGAACAGAGAATTCCATCCAGGTCTCCCACCTGGGTAGCAGGAACTCACGTACTTTAGCCATCATGATCTGCTCAGGATGCTGACATTGACAGGAGTTTGATGTGCATCGCTGTATAAAACATACACTCTTTACATTAATTATATCATGTGGTATGCTAAAAATAAATCCTCAGTTTCTGCAGTCTGTATTTCTAAGAGTCTTGCCATTTATTTCTTTGTGAATCTGGTAAATTGTGTAATTTCTTTTTCAAATATATCAACACATATGAATTACCACAAGTTTAACAAATAACAAGAAGCCCATGCAAAAGGAAGCCACTCAGCTCAGGTTAACAATTCCTGTTTTTCACTTTTTTTTTTTTTTTTTTGACAGGCAGAGTGGACAGTGAGAGAGAGACACAGAGAGAAAGGTCTTCCTTTGCCGTTGGTTCACCCTCCAATCTGTTTTTCACTTTTTTAAAAAATTAATTAATTAATTAATTTGAGAGGCAAAGTTACAGATAGAGGGAAAGACAGAGAAGTCTTCCATCCACTGGTTCACTCCCCAAATGGCCACAATGGCTGGAGCTGGGCTGATCCAAAGCAAGGAGCCAGAAGCTTCTTCCAGGTCTCCCACATGGGTGCAGAGGCCCAAGCACTTGGGACATCTGCTACTGCTCTTCCAGGCCATTAGCTGAGAGCTGGATAGGAAGAGGAGCAGCCGGGACACCAACCAGCACTCATAGGGGATGCCAGCACTTCAGGCAAAGGCTTAGCCTACTATGCCACAGCGCAGACCCCTGTTTTCCATTTTTAAATCAATAGATTCCTTTTTCTTGCAAGTATCTGTCACTGCTATTCAAAAGCCAAGAGATTACCCAGAACCAGATAGGGGAGGCTTGAGATTAATGCATCCAGTCCAGTCTGAAACCAGAGTACACCTGCCATCTCTTAATAAAAAACAGAACAGTTTACATCTCCCATGTATACTGACATAATTCTTGCTCTACTTTCATTCAGTGCAATTTTTATTTCACATAGCCATTTCTTATTATGAACACAGGTTCATTTACTTAACAAGTCCAGTCACCAACTTGTTTCTCATCACATTATAGGGAAGAAAACAAAATATTTGGGTATGGTCTTGAAAGAGCAAAAAAATTTTTTTCCCCCTCTGAAGGAGCAGTGGTGAAATTAAAACTTACCTCCTCTGTGCTGGAGGTTCACAAGTTTGTAATTATTAAAAAATAAAAAAAGTGCCCATGATATCTTGGAGTAAGAGAAGATAGTTCAGGTTTTGGATTAACTGTATAGCCTTAAATTCCTTTCTCCGTGAGCTGAGGTTCGCTCATCAGAAAATGGGTCTTGCGGTTAAGACGCCCAAATCCTGAATCTGAGTCTCTGGGTTCCATCCCTGGCTCCTGATTCCAGCTTCCTGCCAGTGCTGCCCCTGAAAAGCAGCTGTGATGGCTTAAGTAACTAACTGTCTCCTGCCCCCTACACGTGGGTGACCTGGATTGTGTTCCAGCTCCTGGCTTAGGTCCAGCCCACCACCACCTTGGCCGCATCTGGGGAGTGAACCATTCATTGTTTTGGAGTTGTCTGTAGGCCTCTCAAACAAAATTTAAAAAAAAACAGAAAATGGAAACAGTGTTTTTGCTAGAATTCAGGAAATCTAATGATGTACACTCCTTTGAGGTATGTTTATTTTTTCACATTTTATTTTACTAGTCAGTGATCTCTCAACATTACCCCTGTAATGTCCTTATAATAAAAAATAATGGATGTCCACTTTTGGAGTCCGGTGGCAGAGAAAAAAATTACCCTAGGATTGACTTTGAAATCTTTATAAAAAGAAGAAAAAAAAAACCCTCTTGATTTTGCATTCGTCCCCATAAGATATATATTTGATCCAAAAAAAAAAAAAAGTCATGTCCACATTACTTGTCAGATAAACTGACTAACCTCTTCCAGATCATCAAAATGAATATCCAAAGAAGAAATAACTTGATCGTAGTTTTTTTCACTGAACACAAGCTAGTAAAATCCCTATAGAAAAGCCCATTTATAAACACAAATCATCACCAGCTATTCCATTATGGACAAAAACCAGAGGTACACAGACCCTTCACAAACCACAGCAGCCAACAATTCCCTCAATATTACAAAATGCCATGACCATGCAGCTTCAAGTCAACTCACCCCACACCCAAGGGCAGGAAGAATGACACTCGGAGAGAAACACAACGATGCACCGGGCACTGACGACACCCCCACCCCGCAAGCCTTCAACGTCTCGCGCGGCCACCCCGCCCGCCCCTAGGATCCCAGCAAGGCATCCGTAGGAGCCCAGGCAACTCGCAGGCCCCAGCCGCTCGAAGCCCCAGCTTGGGCTGGGAGACTGCATCCCCCCGCGGGCGGGTCCCGGGTCCCACCCTCCTCCTGAGGAAGACTCTGGGACCACGCAGCGCTCACTCCAGGGCCCGGCCACTCAGACTGAGCGTCTGCCGCCTGCGCACTGGGCGCCGGCGGGCACTCCGACATCTCCGGGCGCGGGGGCTTCACGCGGGCGGGTCCCAGCCGCCCGGCGCACCCAGCCGGCAAAGTGCGTGCACCCGGCCTCCCGCTTCCGGACCGGCCGGCCGCGGCCCTCCCCGGCGCTGGACTACATTTCCCAGAAGCGCCGGGTACGGCACGCGGCAGCGTTTCCGTTTCTGCGAGTTTGGGCGTCCAGGCGTCGGGAGAGGACCGCATCCGAGGAGCAGACTGGCAGCCGCTGGGCGGGCGAACTAGAACCGGGCCTCGAGTCTGGGCGCCAGGTCGTGGGTCCTGAAGTGCACTTGGGCTGAGGTAAGCGCTTGCGGAGTGCCAGGGCGGAAGTACGCGGGGCCGGCGTCGCGGGAATGACGTGTGCGGCGGCGTCTCCCGCGGCGTTGGTGCCTGAGGAGAACTGGGCATGTGCGGCGGTGGTTTTGTGTGCGAGCGTTTGGGAGACTGTGAGCAGGTTGTGCCTCCGAGGGTGTGTGTGACCGTGTGCGGACGGGCTTCCGTGGCCGTGTGGCCGTGTAGCCACGTGTGTAGCCCGGGTTTGCTGGTGACTGTGAGGTGGGCGACACTGTCGTGACAGGGTGTTTGGGCGTGCTCGGGTCCCTTGGAGGTTGTGGATGTGCCTGGTGTCTTGTGCATGCCTGGGACTTGCCTGTGCACGACAGTGTATCTGTGACACGGTGTGACTGCGTGTTGCCTTGACCTGGCACATGAATGTATTTCACTGTCAGGTTGGTTGGTTGTGTGTGTGCTCTGTGCCCCACAGTGCGAGTTCGTGTGTTTGCACTATTAGGGGAACACACACAGTAAAAGCGCGCTGAGAAAAGGCGTTTTGGCCGGCGTGTGTCCCTGCCAGGGTGCTTGAATGTTCGGGTGTACGGCCTGTGCGTGGTGGGTTTTAAGATTAGGTGGTCCAGCGGTGTAGCATTACTGATGATTATGGTTTTGCCTATGTGATTGAAAATGCGATTGTCTGTGACTTTGTGTGGTCAGGTGTGTACTTTGCACTCGCTGAGCCTGCGGACGTTTCGTGGGGTCCCAGGGTAAAATTTGGTTTCGGTGTTTCTGGAGGTCATCCTGGAGCTGATTCCCATGTGGCTTTTGCTCCTCTGAGGACTTCAAAGTTTTGACCACAGTGGCTGCCCATTTACACACATAGGCTGTGCCTCATTTATGTATCTTTCCTCGGTTCACCTTGAAATTGTAGCTGTAGGTTTGCTGCTGCTTCCTGGTGGCCTCTCACCATATAGACTTTTTTTTTTTTTTTTAAGATTTTATTTATTTATTTGAGAGGTAGAGTTACAGACGGCGAGAGGGAGAGACAGAAAGGTCTTCCATCCGCTGGTTCACTCCCCAAATGGCCGTCACGGCCAGAGCTGCGCCGATCCGAAGCCAGGGGCCAGGAGCTTTCCCCACCATATAGCCTTAAGGGAACTGGATGCAGAGGAAGTAGCAGAAAGGAAAGAAGTCAAATTTGAGCCTCCGAGTGAAGAATAGTTATATCCAAGCCACAGAACTGGTTTTGAGATGAGAAGTTTAGAGTTGATAGCCCCTTCAATATAGGCCATTTGGGAATGTAATGGTGTTCCAGGAGTGGAAATACTTCCAGAGGGAGTGCTGTAGGTGCCAGGTACCCACTTTAGAACTTGTACCACTCCACGGCAGGGCTCTGTCTCCATAAATAGCTTTGAATTCAGAAATAAATTCTAAGGTAGCGTGGCCGTGGCCCTCTATGACACAGAGGGTACAGACCTGTTTTAGACTCTTTCTGACTATTCCTTATGTTACATGAGGGGTGAATAATGGGAGTAGAGGAAGAGAGAGTGTGTTCTGATTCAGAGTATGGCCCGGGTTGGCCTAGCATCTCATTCCCATTTTCTTTTCTGAGAGCAGATCCCAGAAGTGGAAAGAATGGCCCTTGTACATTCAGAAGCCAAGTGCAAGGTAAGTAGTTCTTTTTTCATTTCCTAGCATGCCTTTATTTTTTCAGAACATAGGAATCTTTGTTTTATTTCTTAAATTTGCTACCTAGGCTTCTGAAGTGATGAAGGAACAAAGCAATTTTTTTTTAATTTTTATTTTTTGTATATTGGAAGCAAGGAAAATCTGTAGTTAATTGTGATTGATGCTTCCCAATACTGGTTGAGTGTAGGAAAAACAGAGGATTTAAAAATGAGAGCTCTCTGTTACTTAACTTTGTTGTGTTTTAGCTTTGATTGAAATTTTCAGAGGTACACAAAAATATAATGCCATCTTATTTCTAGAAGTTATCACTAGCCAATCTTACTGCGTTTTTTCTGCCTTCAGTTAAAAAGCCTTTCTAATTTGCCTTTTGATGTTTTTCATCAGTTCATGGGTTATTTTGGTGTAAGTTATTTCATTTTCAAATATTTTGGGCATCTTCCAGGGATCTTTTATTACTGAGTTCTAATTTAATTCGACTGTGCACAGAAAATGTTTTGTTTTGTGACCTAGAATTTGGTGCTTTTTAGTAAAATGTTCTGTGTGCACTTGAAGAGTCTGCTGTTCTGCTGCTTTTGGGTGGAGAGTTCTATAAGTGTCAACTGGATCAGACAGATTCGTAGTATTGTTTAAATCTTCAGTATCTTTACTGATTTTCTGTTCGTTGGATTTATCTCATTCTCCTGGTAGTTTCTGCTTCGTGTGTTTTGACATTGTTATTAGGTACATAAATTATTAGATTTTATGTCATAATAGTTAAATTAACCCTTCATGGTCTTTATTCCTGATAATCTTTGTTCTGAACATCTGCTTTGTCTGAAATTTATTGTAGCCATCCTTATATTTTGACTAGTGTTAGCATAGTATATTTTTTTCTATTCTTTTAATTTTAACCTGTTTGTATTTCATATTTCAAGCACATTTTTCTTTTTTTTTTTTTAAATATTTATTTATTTGTTTAAAGGAGTTACAGAGAGAGGGAGAGAGAGATAGAAGGAGAGATCCTCCTTCTGCTGGTTTACTTCCCAAATGGCCACAATGGCTGGACCTGGGTTGGTCTGAAGCCAGGAGTCAGTATCTTCTTCAGGGTCTCCCATGAGGGTGTGGGGGCCTGAGTACTTAGGCCATCTTCCACCGCTTTCCCAGGTACATCAACAGGGAGCTGGATTGGAAGTAGAGCAGCCATGACATATGGGATGTCAGCGCTGCAGGCAGAGGCTACTGGCCATACCACAGTGCTGGCTCTTCTAGTGCATTTTTCTAGAGGGCAGTGTATAGTTAAGTTTTTTGTTCTTATATAACTTGGCAATCTTTATATTTTAATTGTAATATTAGACCATTTATAGTATGTGTGATAACTGATGTGATTTGGTTCAAATTCATCATCTTGCTATTGTTTTACTTTTATTCTATTTGTTCTTCATTCCCTTTCCTACCCCTCCCCCCCTTTGTCTTTTGGACTGAGAAGGATAAAGAATTTCAAAATAAAAATAGAAATACTTTTTACTAACCATATGAATACAAAAGAATCATCAAGACCTCTTAGAGTAGAATAAAATATAACCCACTGGGATCTATAATGAAAGTACAGTACTTTTATTTGTTATATTCATTTTATTTGAAAGGCAGAGAATGACAGAAATCTTCCATCCACTGGTTCACTCTCCAAATGTCTGCAACAACCAGGGCTGGGCAAGGCTGAAGCCAGGAGCCAGGAATTTCATTCCGGTCTCCTACATTGGCAGCAGGAATCCAAGTACTTGGGCCATCATCTGCTGTCTCCTAGCTTTAATAGCAAGAAGCTAGATCAGAAGTGCAGTAACTGGGATTTGAACCTGCATTCCAATATAGGATGCTGGCATTCTAAGTAAGTGGCTTAATGTGCTGTGCCCACTCCTCTATGTTCTGCGCCTTCTTTTTTCTGTCACACATTTAATATATCTTGGAGATCTCTCCATAGTGGCCTGTGGAGACTCTTCATCATTGTTTTTTATAGCTACATGTTTTATTGTGTGAGTATAATAGCATATTCAACCAGTCTTCTATGGGTAGGAATTTGATTTTTGCAATATTTTTCCATTGTATAATGCAGTTATCAGTAACTATAGATGCGGGGTTTTTGTTTGTTTGTTTTTAATCTGTGAAAGTTTATCTTTTGGACAAATTTCTAGAAGTGTTCTGCTTGTAGTTTAATGGCTTTGGGCATTAAGTTCTACCTGAACTGTAACTAATATGGATGAAATTGGTGCATTTCTTCATCCTCCTTACCTACCTTTTCCTCCATTACCTTATTTTTAAAAATTTGTTGTAGAATTTATACTGTTAAATATTCTTTTTTCCTCCAAATTTAGTGAGAATTTCTTTTTAAAAAATAGTTGCATGTCCTTGTTTAGAATTTCAGAAAGCTGGGTTTTTTTGTTTCTGATATCAAAGTAGTACATGTTTATTGGAACAACTTAGAAAATATAAAAAATTAAAAGAAGAAAATAGCAATTACTGAAAAACTGTCCTTGAAATGAGCCACTGTTTCTTTTTTTATTTTTTTTATTTTTGACAGGCAGAGTGGACAGTGAGAGAGAGAGAGAGAAAGGTCTTCCTTTGCCGTTGGTTCACCCTCCAGAGGTCTCTGTGGCCGGCACATTGCGACCGGTGCATCACACTGATCCGATGGCAGGAGCCAGGTGCTTCTCCTGGTCTCCCATGCGGGTACAGGGCCCAAGCACCTGGACCATCCTGCACTGCACTCCCGGGCCATAGCAGAGAGCTGGCCTAGAAGAGGGGCAACCAGGACAGAATCCGGTGCCCCTACCGGGACTAGAACCCGGTTTGCCGGCACCGCAAGGCGGAGGATTAGCCTATTGAGCTGCAGCGCCGGCCAAGTCACTGTTTCTATGTGGAATCCATCATTAAGTTTTTTAAACTTATTATTCAAAAAATTAAAACATGGCCGGCGCCGTGGCTCAACAGGCTAATCCTCCGCCTTGCGGCGCCGGCACCCCAGGTTCTAGTCCCGTTCAGGGCGCTGGATTCTGTCCCGGTTGCCCCTCTTCCAGGCCAGCTCTCTGCTGTGGCCCGGGAGTGCAGTGGAGGATGGCCCAAGTGCTTGGGCCCTGCACCCCATAGGAGACCAGGAAAAAGCACCTGGCTCCTGCCATTGGATGAGCGCGGTGCGCTGGCCACAGCGTGCTGACCGCGGCAGCCATTGGAGGGTGAACCAACGGCAAAGGAAGACCTTTCTCTGTCTCTCTCTCTCACTGTCCACTCTGCCTGTCAAAAAAAAAAAAAAAATTAAAACATGCAAAAGTAAAAAGAATAGTGTAATGTATCCCTATTATTCTACTTGTTACTCAACTTCAAAACTTCAGGTTTCAGCTATACATGTTTCATCTATAGCTACACTCTTCCCCCAACCCCTCCAAAAAACAAAACGGGTTATCTGAAGAAAATTACAGATCCATAACTTTATCCACAATTATTTTAATATATATTAAGATTCGTTTTCTGTTAACTTTATACACAGAAGACCAACTCTATACTAAGTGAAGATTTCAATAATTTGCACACACATACAAACAAAACAAAAAACTGAGAACAAGTTTTACAGTTAATTCTCATAGTACAACTCATTGAGGGCAGAGGTCCTACATGGGGAGTAAGTGCACAGTGACTCCTGTTGTCATACATAGGATTGTTAATTGTTAAATTAACATCAGTGATTACCCGAAGCTCTTGACATGAGCTGCCAAGGCTATGGAAGCCTTTTGAATCCGGAGTCTTGGTCTGTATTTAGTCTAGGCGATAAGCAAAGTGGAAGTTCTCTCCTCCCTTCAGAGAAAAGTACATCCTTCTTCAATGGCTCCTTCTTTCCACTGGGGTCTCACGCACAGAGATCTTTCATGCAGGACATTTTTTTTTGCCACAGTGTATTGGCTGTCCATGCCTGAAATGTTCTCCTGGGCTTTTCAGCCAGACCAGAATGCCGTAAGAGCTCATTCTGAGGTCAGAGTGCTATTTAGAACAAATGTCATTCTATGAGTGTGCTGTTTGGACTGCTTCTCAAGTTGGAACATTCTCTCCTTTTTAATTCTATTGACTGTTATTACCAGACACTTGATCTTATTTATATGATTGCTTTAACATCCAATCCTACCTATAGGATCAATTTAACACTTAATGTGATCACTTTAACAGTTAAGATGGCATTCTTACCACCCAGCTTAATGGGATTTGGAGTCCCACGACAAGTATGTCCATAGTAATGTATGCTGAATTATAAAGCTTTACAGTTACAAGTAAGTACTCTTTAAGTGTACTTATTTAAGTTCAGTGGGGTTCAAATTTCCGCATTGTTACTAATTTTTTGTTTTAGAATCAAGATCTAATGTCTACTTATTATAATGGTATGATACATTTCTTAAATCTTCTTTTTTTTAAGATTTATTTATTTATTTGAAAGTCAGAGTTACAAAGAGAGAGAAGGAGAGTCAGAGAAAGAGAGGTCTTCCATCTGCTGGTTCACTCCCCAATTGGCCGCAATGGCTGCAGCTGTGCCATTCCAAAGCCAGGAGCCAGGAGCTTCTTTGCAGTCTCCCACATGGGTACTGGGGCCCAAGTCCAGGCCACCTTCTACTTCTTTCCCAGGTGCATTAGCAGTGAGCTGGATTGGGAGCGCAGCAGCCAGAACTCGAACCTTTCTTTCTTTCTCTCTTTCTCTCTCTCTCTTTCTCTCTCTCTCTCTTTCTCCCTCTCTCTTTCTCTCTCTCTCTCTTTCTCTCTCTCTTTCTCTCTCTCTCTCTTTCTCTCTCTCTTTCTCTCTCTCTCTCTTTCTTTCTTTCACAGGCAGAGTTAGAGAGAGAGAGAGAGACAGAGAGAAAGGTCTTCCTTTTCCATTGGTTCACCCCCCAAATGGCTGCTATGGCCGGTGTGCTGTGCCAATCTGAAGCCAGGAGCCAGGTGCTTCCTCCTGGTCTCCCACGCGGGTGCAGGGCCCAAGGACTTGGGCCATCCTCCACTGCCTTCCCGGGCCACAGCAGAGAGCTAGACTGGAAGAGGAGCCCTGGGACAGAATCCGGTGCCCCGACCGGGACTAGAACCCAGTTTGCCGGCGCCGCAGGTGGAGGATTAGCCAAGTGAGCTATGGCACCAGCCCTAAATCTTCTTTTGATCTATAAGTTATTGTACCTTTTCTCTCTCTTGATTTTCATGCAGTTAATTTGTTCTAGAAATTGTTTCTTTGTAAAGTTACCCATATTCTGGATTTTGTTGTTTTCCCATCTGTGATGTCATTTAACATTTTCCTCTGTGCCTGTGTTTCTTGTAAACTGTTTAATTCTACAGAATTGATCAAGTTCAGATTTTTTGGTTTGCTCTGCATTAATTCTTTATACATAGTGAAGCATACTTTTATGAAGTGGTGCATAGTATTTAGTTGCTTTCCTTTATGTGGTATTAGCAGACATCGATATTACTACTTAAATCTATTATTTTTTCAGGGGTTACAAAATGATGTTCTAATTCTGTCCTTTCTGTTGCATTGATTGTAATACTTTTTTTTTTAAAAAGGATTTATTTATTTATTTTGAAAGTCGGAGTTACACAGAAAGGAGGGGCAGAGAAAGAGAGGGAGGGAAGAGGGAAGGAGGCAGAGAGAGAGAGAGGTCTTCCATCTGCTGGTTCACTCCCCAGTTGGCCACAATAGCTGGAGCTGCACCGATCCAAAGCCAGGAGCTTCTTCCACGTTCCCCACGTGGGCACAGGGGCCCATTGGGCCATCTTCCACAACTTTCCCAGGCCATACAGAGAGCTGGATTGAAAGTGGAGCAGCCAGGACAAAAACCGGCACCCACATGGGATGCCAGCACTGCAGGTGGCAGCTTCACCCACTATACTACAGCGCCCGCCCCTGTAATACTTTTGTCTTCCCTTCAAATCAAATTAAACTATAAGCCAGCTTCTTAAGGTGGAAACCTAAAGCATTGCTCTTTCATCATCTTTTTTTCCTAATACAGTATAAGCATTTAAAACTATCAATCTTCCTCTAAATTCTGCTTTTGCTGCAGCCTACAAAATTTGATAAGTATTTTCTAATGTCTTTTGTGATTTCTTCTCTGAATCATAGGTTTTTTTTTTTTTAATTTTTTTTTTTTATTTTTTGTGACAGGCAGAGTGGACAGTGAGAGAGAGAGACAGAGAGAAAGGTCTTCCTTTTTGCCGTTGGTTCACCCTCAAATGGCTGCCGCGAATGGCGCGCTGCGGCCGGCGCACCGCTCTCATCCAATGGCAGGAGCCAGGTGCTAGGTGCTTTTCCCTGGTCTCCCATGGGGTGCAGGGCCCAAGCACTTGGGCCATCCTCCACTGCACTTCCGGGCCACAGCAGAGGGCTGGCCTGGAAGAGGGGCAACTGGGACAGAATCTGGCGCCCTGACCGGGACTAGAACCCGGGGTGCCGGCGCCGCAAGGCGGAGGATTAGCCTGTTGAGCCACGGCGCTGGCTGAATCATAGGTTATTTTGAACTGTACTTAATTTCCAACTGTTGAGGATTCTGCTAGACCTCTTATTGCTACCAGTTTCTGATTTAGTAATGTGCAAAGACCGGAGAGTATATACTGCACAATTCAGTTTGTTTGTTTATTGATATCTATTTTATGTCCCAGCATCTGGTTTATTTTGGTGACTTTCTTTGTGCCCTTTCTGGAGTTGTTGAAGAATCTGGCTCCTGCCACAATTCTATGGGTAGGCTCTCAGCCTCCACCAGAGACAAGTCTGGCAGGCCATACTAGGGAAAGCTGTCTTTCCCAGACCAGCCCGGGTATACAACCAATGGATGTGCTATCTTCACAGGCTCCCCTTATCAGCTGTGCTCTTAGGCATATCTAGCCCAGGCACTTCCATTAGGAGACCTCTCTCTTAGGCACCTCTGCCAAGGCATCCTTAGCTAGGGAGGCCGGAGAAACCTTGAAGACACTTTTTCTGCATTCTGCATCAGTACTTTGCTACTCTCAGCCCCTCCTCCATCTCCCTTTCCCCTGCTTCCAGTCCATAAAATGTCATGAGCCCTTTGTTCAGGGCTCCCTTGACAGTGAGATTATTCTCCACATCTATGCTGATCCACCTGACTCTTTCCTTGTGTTGTTCCATGGGGGAAAATGGAACATTGTTGGGAGTCAGGGCTTTCTCTGAGTTAACTACTTGCTTATATGAGTACTGGGTGATTGGTAAGTGATAGGAGGCTTGACTGTTACTTTTTAAAAAACAGATTTATTTATTAATTTGAAAGAGTTACACAGAGGATGAGACAGAGACAGGTATCTTCCTTCTGCTGGTTCACCTTCCAAATGGCTACAATGGCTGGGGCTGGGCTGTGCCAGGCCAAAACTAGGAGCCAGCACCTTCATCTGGGTCTCCCACAAGGGTGCAGGAGCCCAGCCACTTGGGCCATCTTTCACTGCTTTCTCTGGCCATTAGTAGGGAGCTGGATTGGAAATGAAACAGCCAGGTTTGAACTGGCATTCATATGGGATGCTGGTGTTGCAGGTGGCAGCTTTACCCTCTTGCCACAGTGCTGGCTCTATTTCTTTTTAGCCTGTCTTAATCATCTATTCCAACACATGGCAGCTCAGCTCTTTCCAGCTGAGTTCAGGTCATAACAAAGGGTGTTGTATTCTATATTCTGTCAATTATGTTGTAGTAGTTCATACAGTGTTATAGAAATCTGCTATATTGTTTCTGTTTTTTTTTTTCCCCTAATAATTGTATTAGCTACCGAGCAAAAGACATTAAAATTTCCAACTCTGATTGCAGATTTGACTCTTCCTTTAGTTCTGTCAATTTTTGCCTTATAAATTGTGAAGCTTTATGTTACATCTACATTTAGGATTTCTGTGTTTTCTTGATGAATTAGTCCTGTTAATTGAAATTTCTTTCTTATATTAATACAGATATACAAGCTTTTTTTTTTTTTTCTTTTTTTTTTTGACAGGCAGAGTGGATAGTGAGAGAGAGAGAGACAGAGAGAATGGTCTTCCTTTGCCGTTGGTTCACCCTCCAATGGCTGCCGCGGATGGCGCGCTGCGGCCGGCGCACCGCGCTCATCCGATGGCAGGAGCCAGGTGCTAGGTGCTTTTCCCTGGTCTCCCATGGGGTGCAGGGCCCAAGCACTTGGGCCATCCTCCACTGCACTCCCGGGACACAGCAGAGGGCTGGCCTGGAAGAGGGGCAACTGGGACAGAATCCGGCGCCCCGACTGGGACTAAAACCCGGTGTGCCGGCGCCGCAAGGCGGAGGATTAGCCTGTTGAGCCACGGCGCCGGCCACTTTCTTTTGTTTTTAAACAGGTTTTTTTTTTGTTTGTTTTAAAGATTCTTATTTATTTGAGAGGTAGAGTTAAAGTGAGAGGGAGAGATGGAGAGAAAGGTCTTCCTTCCTCTGGTTCACTCCCAAATGGCTGCAATGGCTGGAGCTGGGCCCATCTGAATCCAGGAGCCGGAACCTTCTTCCTTGTCTCCCATGTGGGTGCAGGGGCCCAAGCACTTGGGCCATCTTCCATTGCCTTCTCAGGCCATAGCAGAGAGTTGGATGGGAAGAGGAGCAGCTGGGACTAGAACTTGGGATGCTGGTGCTGTAGGCAGAGGATTAACCTACTGCACCACAGCACCAGCCCCATACAAGCTTTCTTGTGATTAGTATTTGTGTGGTGTGTGTGTGTGTGTGTATATATATATATATATATATTTTTTTTTGTGTGTGTGTGACAGGCAGAGTGGACAGTGAGAGAGAGAGACAGAGAGAAAGGTCTTCCTTTGCCGTTGGTTCACCTTCCAATGGCTGCCGCGGATGGTGCGCTGCGGCCGGCGCACCGCACTCATCCGATGGCAGGAGCCAGGTGCTAGGTGCTTTTCCCTGGTCTCCCATGGGGTGCAGGGCCCAAGCACTTGGGCCATCCTCCACTGCACTCCGGGGCCACAGCAGAGAGCTGGCCTGGAAGAGGGGCAACTGGGACAGAATCCGGCGCCCCGACCGGGACTAGAACCTGGTGTGCCGGCGCCGCAAGGCGGAGGATTAGTCTGTTGAGCCACGGCGCTGGCCTTGTGTGGTATATTTTCCTCACCATTTTGCAATCAGTACATCTGTGTCTTTATATTTAACATGTTTACAAACTAAAGTATGTTTATATAAAGTATATAATGAGCTTGTAGTTGAGACCTTCATTTTCCTCTTGTCCTGACACTGTCTTTTTATTGGGATGGGTGGATTATTATTAATACAATTTTGTTTAAGTTCTGCCAGGAAAAGAGCAAAACAGTAAATTTTTAGGCTTTGTGGGCTATTCAGCTCTGCCACTGTAATGTGAAAATACATTATAAATAGTTATAAGCATAAGCATTTTGTTATTTGTACCTTCTTATATAGTTGTATATGATCACTCATAATATATTGGTCATTATTTTTACTTCTGATATAAGTATGTGTTATTTCAGAAATCAGACAAGTTATAAATATTTTGTTTCTGTATATTGAGAACACTGAGAGTTTGAGTTAAGAAACACCACCTATACACATCCACTGAGTGTGTATTTTGCAAGTGGGAGAAGAGACAGGAAAAAGATAGCAACAAACAATTCTAACATAATCATTTAGAACTTTGCAAAAAATCTGGTCTCATTGTTCTGTGTTCTTATCCCCTCTCTGCCTTCCCCAGACTCTACACTTATCTAAGATGGGAACTCAGAAGAGGACCATTCTTTTCTGGCAGCTCTGAAAACCATGGCTCAGGTGAGTTGACGTTTCTTTGTACTCTCTGTAGTTACTATTTTACAAGTTAGCATTCCTTACTCCTGAAACTTCCTTTCACATCGACCCTACTCAGGAATATGCTCTTCAGACTGCTTCATTCTTATAAATGATAATCTTCTCTAAGTGTGTCTTTTTTTTTTTTTTTTTTAAGATTTATTTATTTATTTGAAAGTCAGAGTTACGCGGGGGGAGGTGGTCTACTCCATCTGCTGGTTCACTCCCCAACTGGCCACAATGGCCAGAGCTGCACCGATCTGAAGCCAGGAGCCAGGAGCTTCTTCTGGTCTCCCACTCGGGAGCAGGGGGCCAAAGACTTGGGTCTTCTTCTACTGCTTTCCCAGGCCATAGCAGAGAGCTGGATTGGAAGTGGAATAACCGGGACTAGAACCGGTGCCCATATGGGATGCCGGTGCTTCAGGCCAAGGCGTAAACCTACACTGCACCACAGTGCTGGCCCCTAAGTGTGTCTTCCTAATCTAACCTCTATTCACATTCTTTTTTTTTCTTTTTTAAGATTTATTTATTTACTTGAAAGGCAGAAGGTACAGAAAGGCAGTGGCAGTGGCAGAGAGAGAGAGAGAGAGAGAGAGAGAGAGGTCGGTCTTCCATCCACTGGTTCGCGAGAGAGAGAGAGAGAAAGGTCTTCCATCCACTGGTTCGCTCTCCAGATGGCTGCAATGGCTGGAGCTGTGCCGATTCGAAGCCAGGATCCAGGAGTTTCTTCTGGGTCTCCGATGTGGATGTAGGGGCCCAAAGACTTAGGCCATTTTCTATTGCTTTTCTAAGCTAGATTGGAAGTAGAGCATCCAAGATATGAACTGGCACCCGTATAGGATGCTGGCACTGCAGGTGATGGCTTTACCTGTTACACTACAGTGCTGGCCCTTATTTTATTTTATTATTTTTATTTATTTATTTTTTTGACAGGCAGAGTGGACAGTGAGAGAGAGAGACAGAGAGAAAGGTCTTCCTTTTGCTGTTGGTTCACCCTCCAATGGCCGCCATGGCCGGCGCGCTGCAGCCGGCGCACCACACCGATCCGATGGCAGGAGCCAGGTACTTCTCCTGGTCTCCCATGGGGTGCAGGGCCCAAGCACTTGGGCCATCCTCCACTGCACTCCCGGGCCACAGCAGAGAGCTGGCCTGGAAGAGGGGCAACCGGGACAGAATCTGGTGTCCCGACCGGGACTAGGACCTGGTGTGCTGGCGCCGCAAGGCGGAGGATTAGCCTATTGAGCCGCGGCGCCGGCTCTATTTTTTTCAATATTTATTATTTATTTATTTGAAAGTGAGAGGATGAGAGACAGAGAGAGAGATCTTCCATCCACTGGTCACTCCTCAAATGGTTGCAATGGCCAGGGCTGGGCCAGACTGAAGCCAGGAGCCTATATCTTCTTCCAGGTCCCATGTGGGTGTAAGAGCCATCCTCTGCTGCTTTTCCCAGGCCATTAGCAGGGAGCTGGGTCAGAAGTGGAGCAGCCAGGACTTGTACTGGCACATGGGATGCTGATGCTGCAGGCTGTGGCTTAACTACGCTGCACCACAGTGCTGGCCCCTTTATTCACATTCTTCGGTAATCTATTCAGCATCTTTGACTAGAAACACTGATGTAACAAGAGCAGATTTTCCTGATTTTATAAAATAAGTAAGGATTTTAAATGATGTCACACATGAAAAATCATTGATTTTTCTCTTTATACATGTTTCCCAGTTAGACATTGTAGGAGTTGGTCTTGAATGGGCTCATTCTCTCTCTCTGTCTCTGTCTCTCTCTCTCTTTTTTTAACATTTATTTATTTTTTGGAAGTCAGAGTTAACAGAGATAGAGGAGAGGCAGAGAGAGAGAGAGGTTTTCCATCTGCTGGTTCACTCCCCAACTGGCCACAACGGCCAGAGCTGTGCCGATCCAAAGCCAGGAGCCAGGAGCTTCCCCCGGGTCTCCCAAATGGGTGCAAGGGCCCAAGGAGTTGGGCCATCTTGTACTGCTCTCCCAGGCCATAGCAGAGAGCTGGATGGGAAGAGGAACAGCTAGGACTAGAACTGGCACCCATGTGGGATGCTGGTGCTTCAGGCCTGGGCATTAACCTGCTGAGCCACAGCACTGGCCCCTGGGCTCATTCTCAGTACATATGGCAAGAGATCATGCTTTAGAAGCTTTTAAGATTAGTTCATTATCGGGGACTAAATACATAGAGATCAAGATTAAATGCATAGAGATTGGGGATATTCCCTGGGAATGCATAATTCATGAATATCAATAATGGTATCATTTTGAGATTCCACAGTATGTGATCCTGAATGAGCATATCTGGGTTATCTTTTCCACTTTTCTATTGCTTGGACTGAGGAAAAGGTATATTTATGAGTGATGAGTAGTAACAAGAAAGATTATCATTTACCTCCATAACTTGCTGAGAACCAAGAAATACTTATGAAGTTTTTATATAGCCTAAAATATTCAAATATGAGCACTTAAATCAGATAATTCTCTATATGGAGCTGTTCTGTAGCCCATAGAAATATTTCATAAATTACTGGTGATAAGGAAAATGTTTATGATGTAATACTCTGATGTAATGATGAATCTGAGACTTAAACAAATTCTTTTTTTTTTTTTTTTTTTGACAGGCAGAGTGGACAGTGAGAGAAAGAGAGAGAAAGGTCTTCCTTTGCCGTTAGTTCACCCTCCAGTGGCCGCCGCGGCCAGCGCATTGCGGCCGGTGCTCCGCGCTGATTCAATGGCAGGAGCCAGGTGCTTATCCTGGTTTCCCATGGGGTGCAGGGCCCAAGCACTTGGGCCATCCTGCACTGCACTCGCAGGCCACAGCAGAGAGCTGGCCTGGAAGAGGGGCAACCAGGACAGAATCCGGCGCCCCGACCAGGACTAGAACCCAGTGTGCCGGCACCGCAAGGCGGAGGATTAGCCTATTGAGCTGTGGCGCCGGCCTGACTTAAACAAATTATTTAATTTTAAACAAACTTAACAAGACTTTACAGAAAAATTTTAAAACTTTCTCACTTTTTTATTCCTTAAACAGAGAAGAGAGAGAACATATGATATTTAACATAAAATATTTTACAGGGTGCTTATATAGGCTGTTTCATTTGGACATTGCATTTGTTTTAATTCTGTCTTATCTGCATAATGAGATACTCTTATAACACAATAACCTACAGCAGCAAGTACTTAGGAATATGTTGATACGTAAGCAGCACCAAGTTCTCTACTGTCTTCCCAACATCACAAGCTTCCCAGTCTGTTTGCTTTTTTCTCCCTTTGCAGAGTGCCATCATCTCCTTTCCATTGAAAGCAGTATTTTCTTGATTTCCACAACTAATACTATGTTTGTTGTTCCAGAGATCAGTGATGTTCAGGGATGTTGCCATTGACTTTTCTCAGGAAGAGTGGGAATGCCTGGACTCTGCTCAAAGGGATCTGTATAGAGATGTGATGCTGGAGAACTACAGCAACTTGGTGTCTCTGGGTAAGAATATCTGCCCCTTGTATCCCAGGACCTACTTTTGGAATGGCTGTCTTCTCTGCTATTGTTTCAAAGTTGCTTTTAAAGTAACTAAATGAATTTCTTATTATTCTCAAAGGAAAGCTTGAAATACTGCAAGTAGACATATTTCATAGGTCACCTTTATCATTCTATATCCTTCAGAAAGTCTTAAAGTCACCTTATAGTACTTCGCTTCCTGCTATCTTCCTACATAATCAAGGAGCTAGATTTGAATTCTGAGATACTTGTAGTACTGTCAGATAAAACAAACTATGTGTTGTTATACTTTAGATGTGCTAACGAAACTCTAATAATACACGGCCCCAATCACAAATTTAAGAAGTAGATGCAAGAAATGTATGGCTGTGCTGATGAGAAGAGATTATAGATTTGTATAGTGATAGGGCAGATCAAGGCTTGCTTTTTTTTTTTTTCACTAATTCAAGTATTCAAGTTACCTGAATATATTACTTAGCATGAACACATTCTCTTACTTAGTAGTAGTTAGTAGTTGGATATTACATATTAGGAACTTTGTGTTTTATAGTGAATAAATGATAGAATCATCTTTTATTGGAATTAGCTCAAAATAAATCTTTGATTCTCTTTTTTTCCTGTAGTTTAATAAGGGATAGAGCCCATTTCAATTAAAACTTCTATAAGTGATTTTCCTACCTATGCGATCACTTTATTCCTTGCATTCCTTATGTCACTGAAATATAACTGTCTCTTGCCCCTTTACTTACTTTTCCTCTGAAGTCTTTATGAAAGTACTGATTGTTATACTCCCCTGCAGGGCCAAAACTGTATGGAAAAAGTTTGTGACTTGAGAAGAAAAGCAAGGCATTTCAGTGTGATCTCCTTGAAGGATCCCATAGAATTCCCTACTTTTTCCTGTTTCTTTTTTATTGTGATCTTTCTACTTTCAAAGGAGGGAATGGCTCTTCCTCTTCCCCAGTGATATCCCTTGTATGTCAACTTGGGAGTCAGTTCTTTTCCAGGTGTTTTCAAAAATTTAGACTTTAATATTATCTCCTCTTTAAAATGCATTTATTCAAAATATATTAATTGAAGGCCTGTTCTGTGTCAAGGGCAGTAGTATACATTGTGGAAATAATTATCTAGACAAGCCTTTCACACTCCTGTTTAACTGATATTCTTGTGGGAGAGATACAAAATAAATGCAGAAACAAAATGTGTATACCTACATATATATGCATATATATGCACATATATAGATTTATTTAATAAATATAACTGTAGTAGGCAGTGATTAACACCATAGATGAATACAGGGTAAGCAAATAAAGGAAGGATGGTAGCTGTTTTAGATAGGTGGATTTTGGATAAAGGCCTCTCTGAAGAGGTAATTTTTTTTTTTTTTTAAGGGAAAGGGTTTATTGGGAGAAACCCGACAGACCAGAGGGAAGGGGCGAAGAAGGAAAAAGAGGGAGAAGGAGAGCGTAAGAGAGAGATCAAGAGACAGAGAGATCAGGAGATGGAGAGAAAGAAATGAAGAGGTAATATTTGTACAAAGAATTGACTGAGGGCATGCATCAGACCAATATTTGGGAGAACAGTATTCTAGTTAGAGTAGTAACTGTAAAGGCCTTGGGTGGGTATTAACTTTGTACCAATAACAGAAAAACATTATATCTAGAAAAAAGTAAACAATAGAGTAATAAGAAATAAAGATGATTAGGAAATAGAAAAAGTTGAAATTTTATTCTCTAAGGTGGTGCACTATGACTGCTGGCTGAAGCAAATGCAAATTTCTGGAGGAAAATTAAGAGGCCTATAGAAATCTTCTCTGGAGGAAAAGTAAGAGGCCTATAGAATTCCCACAAATTAAGATCAACAAAAGGTGAGCTCACAAAGATTGTCACATTCATAAAGAAACAGGTCACAGATGAGTAATAGATAATCTGAAGAAGTAACAGATTGCATGGCTACAACATTACTTATTAGATGTTGATATAAACTACTGAGGAAATATTTAAAGACATAAATATTAAATCACAAGAATGAGAAGTGATGAGGTTTTCATAAGGGGAGAGAGATGAAATAGAACCAAACATCTTTTCTAAAGGTTCTGTTTAATTCTTTTTGAAAATAATAATTAAAAGATGGATACATTGCAATGTGTGAAAATTACTCTTATCAAAAAACAAAGTAAAAGATAAGCAATGAATGGGATAAAGATATTTGCAATGCATATAAACAACAGAGAAATTAGTATTCAGAGTATAAACAGCATCTACAGATTGGAGCAGGCATTGTGGCATAGTGGATTAAGCAACCACTGGGGATCTCCACATCCATTTTGGAGTGCCTGAGATTGAATCCTGGCTCTTCAGCTTCTGATCAAGCTTCCTGCTAATGTGTCTGGGAGGCAGCATATCATAGCCCAAGTACTTGGGTTCTTGCCACCCACATGTTGGAGTTCCTCACTCCTGGCTTTTGCCTGGCCCTGTCCTGGCTGTTATGGGAATTTCTGGAGTGAACCAGTAGATGGAAGATCGATTCTCTCTCCCCACTCTTTCTTTCAAATAAGTAAATAAATCTTTAAAAAGAAGCTTCTATAGAATAGTAAGAAAGAGGTAAATAACTTTTTGAAAAATCACATAAAAGTTATTTATAGGCAATTTGGGGTAAAGGAAATGGGCCAGTAAACATATTAAAAGATGATCAACCGAAAATTAAATTAAAATCACTGATAATTATGTCACATGCCACAGATTGTATTTTTGACATTTGGAGGTAGAAGGTATACTTCCCTATTCACAAAGGCCAAAAATGGAAAGAACCTATCTGTTCTTCAACTAATGAAAAGATGAATAAAATTTGGTCTATCCTTCTAATGGAATCTTATTCAGCAGTAAAAATAATGAAGTTCTGATACATGCTACAGTGTGGGTGAACTTTGAAAACATGTTAAATGGAAGAAGCCAGACACAAAAGGCTACATATTGGATAACTGCAGTTATATACAATGTCCACAATTGGCAATCCTATGAAAATACAAAGTAGATTAATGGTTGCCCAGCAAGGAGATAGGATAAGGGCAATGGGGAAATGAGAAGTGACTGTTAATAGGCAGAGTGTTTTTTTGGTGGTGGGAGGGGAGGTGATAAAATATTAACAAAATTTTGTACATAAAAAACCATTTCATTGTGCACTTTAAATGAATGAACTGTAGATACATGGATTATATCTCATAGAATTGTTTCATGGTATCAATTGGCATAACCACTTTATAAAACAATATGGAAGTAGTTTCTGAATTTGTGTGCACTTTAGAAATGGTTGAGGTTTTAAAAATTTCAGAGCCAAGGGCATACCCCATACAATTAAAACTATCTCTGGGAATGGGTCATAAATATCATTATTTTTTTAAACTCTTCATGTTGTTCAAATATTTACACATTTGATAACCACATTTGATAATATAGTATTATCAGAGAATTTAGTTTTTAAATTTGAAGGTTCACTCCATGTAGTTAACTATATATCTACCAGTATGCTTGGATTTATTTCTTTCCAATTGTATGTGTTGTTTACTAACTTTACAGGCTACCCATACTTATTCTCTTTCCCTGTTTAGAATGGATGTAACTGTTTTTCTTTTTTTAAACTATATCATTTTGCCCCCTTGTTTACTTTGGAAGACATACACTATTTATATACTTATTCAAGTTATCTTTTTTTTTTTATTTAAAGTATTGCTCAAGCTTTTTTTTTATTGTTTTAAAGATTTATTTATTTGAAAGGCAGGGTTATAGGGGTGGGGGGAACAGAGATAGATCCTCTACCTGCGGGTTCACTCCCGAAATGGCTGTGTGGCCAGGGCTCATTCAGGTGGAAGCCAGGAGCCAGGAATCTCATCCACATGGGTGGTAGGGGACCAAGCACTTGAGCCATATTCTGCTGCTTTCCCAGGCCATTAGCAGGAAGCTGGTTCAGAAGTGAAGCAGATGAGACTCAAAACTGGCACTCATGTACGGTGCTGGCATCACAGGCAACAGCTTTACCCACTTCACCATAACGCTAGCCTCTCTCTCTCTCTCTCTCTTTTTTTTTTTTTTTTTAAGATTTATTTATTTATTTGAAAATCTGAGTTAGAGAGGGGGAGAGAGATTTTCTGCCCTCTGGTTCACTCCCCAAATGGTTGCCAGAGCTGGGCTAGCCCAAACCTAGGAACCAGGAGCCACATCCAGGTCTCCCACATAGGTGGCAGCGGCCCAAGCACTTGGGCCATATTCTGATGCCTTTCCTGGGCCATTAGCAGGGAGCTGGATCAGAAATGGAACAACCAAGACATAAACCAGGACCCATGTCAGATGCTGGTGTTGAGGTGGCTTTACTTTGTATACCACAACGTTGGCTCTACGAGTTATCTTTTACGTTTTCATCATATGTATCTACTTTAAAAAAAAAAAAAAGACTATATGAAAGTCAAAGTTACACAGAGAGAGAAGGAGAGGCAGAGAGAGTATGGCTACAACAGCCAGTGTTGGGCCAGGCTGAAGCCAGGCGCCAGGAGCTTCTTCTTGGTTTCCCACATGGGTGCAGGGACCCATGGACTTGTACTATGTCCCACGGCTTTCCCAGGACATAGCAGAGAGCTGGATCAAAAGTGGAGTAGGGCTGCCACCTGCAGTGCCAGCATCCCATATGGGCGCTGGTTCGAGTCCCGGCTGCTTCACTTCTGCTCCAGCTTTCTGCTATGTCCTGGGAAAGCAATGGAAGACAGTCCAAGTCCTTTGACCCCTGCACCTGTGTGGGAGACCCAGAAAAAGCTCCTGGCTCCTGGCTCCTGGCTCCTGGCTCCTGGCTTCGGATCGGCACAGCTCCAGCCAGCGTGGCCATCTGGGGAATGAACCAGTGGATGGAAGACCTCTCTCTCTCTCTCTTTCTGACTCTCAGTAACTCTACTTTTCGAATAAATAAATAAATCTTAAAAAAAAAAAAAAAAGAAAGTGGAGCAGCCGGGACTTGAACCAACGTCCACATGGGGTGCTGGCACTGCAGGCAGCAGCTTTACTTGCTGTGCCATAGCACCAGCCCCTCTAATCCCTTTTAGTGCAAATCAAGTTTTGCAGTTTTTATTAATAATTGTACTAGAAGATATACATATTTAATGATTATTAAATGTTTTAATGGATATTAAAACAATCCAAATACAATGTTTTGTTTACATAGTGCTTTGCAGAAATCTTTTAGTAAAATACGAGAGTATTTTAAAAGTTCTTGAATAGTGGAATTGAAAGATAAGTTTAGGGGCCGGTGTTGTGGCGCAGTAGGTTAATCTTCCGTGTGCAGTGCTGGCATCACATATGGGCAGTGGTTTGAATCCCAGGCGTTCGTCTTCTGATCCAGCTCTCTGCTATGGCCTGGGAAAGCAGTAGAGTATGGCCCAAGTGCTTGGTCCCTGCACCGTGTGGGAGAACTGGAGGAATCTCCTGGCTCCTGGCTTTGAATCGGCTCAGCTCTGGCCATTGTGCCCAATTGGGGGGTGAACCAGTGGATGTTAAGACGTTTCTATCTCTCCCTCTCACTGTCTGTAACTCTACCTCTCAAATACATAAATTAAATCTTTCAAAAAAGAAAGAGATAAGTTTATTAAGGGAATGGATATTTGTCTCACTGGTTAAGATACCATTTGATGCCTGTATCCCATATCAGAATACCTGGGTTTGAATCGCAGCTGCAGCCCTGAATCCATCTTTATTCTAATGTATGTCTCTGGGAGGCAACTGATGAAGGCTCAAATAGTTGGGATCCTGCTACTCCTATGGGAGACCTGGACTGACTTCCTGGCTTCCAGCTTTAGCCCCTGGCTATTGCAGGCATTTAGGGAATAAACCACTGCATGATAGGTTGCTCTGTCTACCTGCCTGTCCATCTGTCTGCTTCTCTCTGCCTCTCAATAATTAAAAAAAATTTTTTTGGTACAATAAGTATTGAAATTCATGCACAGTTTTTTTTAATATGCATTCCATTTCCATGAACTTTTTGAAGACCTCACATATGCATGGATTTCAACATCTTTTGCACTAAAATAAACTTACCTTTTAATTCTGTTTTTCACAGACTTTTGAGCATAACCTTGTATATGCCTTCCTCCCACCTCTAGGGTATCTAGGCTAACAAGATAGTACACCATAAAATAAATTGGCTGTTATGGCAATGAGGTTCAATAGAGAGATGATAAAAAATTAATAAAATAAATCTTAAAAAAAAAAAAGTCAGAGATGGAGATCTCCCATCTGCTGGTTCATTCCTCATATGCCCCTAACATGTGGGGCTGGGCTAGATGGAGGTCTAGAGCTGGGAACTCAATCTAGGTCTACCTTGTGAGTGATAGGGACTGAATTACTTAAGCTATCATCTGCTGTCTCCTAGGATGTACATTAGCAGAAAGCTGGATGGGATTCAAACCAGATACTCTGATATGGGATGCAAGCCTTGTCTTTACTGCTATACCTAATGCCTGCCTCATCACAGAATTCCTATCAGCAATTTACCAAGAAGTATACAACTGTGCTCTTTTTCTATACTTTTATCAATACTGGATATTATCACTTCAAGATAACTTTGTCAACTTTTTGTAAAAAATAACATTTCTGCCATTATTGCTGAATTGAAACATTTTTGGGGTATTTTTGCCTGTTTTGGTATTTAAATCATTATCATTATTGTCTAAGTCATACACACATACACACACACTGAATTCAACAACAGCTAAAATAAACATCTAAATTCCCCACCCCCAGGACAATAGAAAGGAATATGGAATGCTTTAATTTTGATTTCTCTCATCTATTATGTTGTCTGGTATTTTAGTTCTGTTCTCTTTTTAAACTCTAAAACATGCTTTATTTTTGTTTTATAATGTCAGTGTTTACTTGTGAATTTATTCATATGACAAATCTTTTATTTGCAAACTACTTTTCCATCATACATTCCTTCCATGGTCATTTTATTTATGATGAAATACATTAAGGAAAGTGTTTTAGTAAACCCTATGTGTTTTAATTTTTGTTGATTTTGCAAAATAACCCGTTTCATGGTCATTCTTTCCTGGTGATTTAGCTGGGTATAAATTTCTGTGCTGACATTTTTTTTCTCAGCACTCTGAAGATACTATTCCACTGTCTTCTGGCCTCTATTGTTGTTGCTCTTGGGAAATCTGCCATCTGTTTCATGTTGTTCCTTTTGTAAGTAATGTGCATTTTCTCTCTGGCTGCTTTTAAGAATTTTTTTTAAGATTTTAATTTAATTGTTTACATTATTTCAGTTCTAGATGCTTGGTATTCTCCCCTTGTCTCAGATAATTTTAAAACTTGTCCCTTTCATGGCCGGCGCCGTGGCTCAACAGGCTAATCCTCCGCCTTGCGGCGCCGGCACACCGGGTTCTAGTCCCGGTCGGGGCGCCGGATTCTGTCCCAGTTGCCCCTCTTCCAGGCCAGCCCTCTGCTGTGGCCCGGGAGTGCAGTGGAGGATGGCCCAGATGCTTGGGCCCTGCACCCCATGGGAGACCAGGAAAAGCACCTGGCTCCTGGCTCCTGCCATCGGACGAGCGCGGTGCGCCGGCCGCAGCGCGCCATCAGCGGCGGCCATTGGAGAGTGAACCAACGGCAACGGAAGACCTTTCTCTCTGTATCTCTCTCTCTCACTGTCCACTCTGCCTGTCAAAAAAAACAAAAAAACTTGTCCCTTTCTTTTGGTTTTTATTTGATATTTCATATATTTTAAGCATTTATATTCAGCAATTCAGCAACTTTCTGGGGAAAGTTCTAATTTTGCTATTTCATTCACAAGTGACATCTCCTGTATAATAATAAATTATCCATAACATTTTTTTCTTCTTTTCATTAAGAGACCAGGACAAGACTGAGATGTTCCTTGTCATTTCCCTCTATTTGTCTGATCTGGAGGCCTTGGATAGTTCCACTTTTATAAAGAGGCTTAATTCTAACACCAGCTTTCTTGTGTGCCCATTGCTTTATCTCTTGGAATTTTTCAGACCAATATGATACTTTCAGGTAAATAAAGTCAGTAGATGTCCTGAGAGTATCTGTAACTTAACAGCATGTTTACTTCTGTAGTTTCTAATTCTTATTTCATTTGCCACTTCTGAATCTTTACTGTCTTTTAAGCTTAGCATGCTGTTAAAAGGATGGTTGTCATATTTTATCCAACATTCATTGATGTTTTACAGGAAATATACTCTTTAAATATTAACAATTTTTACTTTTTTATGTCCTCTGTACATTCATTTTTTTCTCAAAGGTTCTTGTGCATTTCTTCTAAGCAATTTCCTTAGAGCTTCAGAAATTTTATTAACATAATGAATAGAATATTTTCTATGACATTATCTAAATGGTTAGCACATAGGAACACATTATATATTTATGTATGATGTATGTATTATACATATTTGTATAATTTATATATGTGTATATATATAAATACCCATTTGTGGAAATTGTCAATAACCTGATAGAAATATCTAACCATATTTTAGTGGATAATACTGGATTTTAAGGTCTTGGTTTCTAAATATATCTTTCCTTTTTCTATTTATCTGTTTTTTTTTTTTTTTTAAGATTATTTATTTGAAAGTCAGAGTTACACAGAGAGAGGAGAGGCATAGAGAGCGAGGTCTTCCATCTGATGGTTCACTCTCCAATTGGCTGCAATGGCTGGAGCTGCACCAATCCAAAGCCAGGAGCCAGGAGCTTCTTTTGGCTCTCCCATGCACGTGCAGGGGCCCAAGGACTTGGGCCATCTTCTGCTGATTTCCCAAGCCATAGCAGAGAGCTTTGATTGGAAGCAGAGCATCCGGGTCTCGAACCAGTGCCCGTATGGGATGCTGGCACTTCAGGCCAGGGTGTTAACCCACTGTGCCACAGCGCCAGCCTCATCTTTTTTTTTTTTTTTTTTTTAATACTTATTTATTTGAAAGAGTTACAGAGAGAGAGAGCCAGAGAGAGAAAGAAGTCTTCTATCCGCTGGTTCACTCCCCGAATGACCACAACGGCGAGAGCTTAGCTGATCTGAAGCCAGGAGTCAGGAGCTTCTTCCAGGTCTCCCATGCAGGTGTAGGGGCCCAAGGAGTTGGGCCATCTTCAATGGCTTTCCCAAGTCACAGCAGAGAGTTGGATTGGAAATGGAGAGGCCAGCGCTGTGGCACAGCGGGTTAAAGCCCTGGCCTGAAGCGCCAGCATCCCATATGGGCTCCGGTTCTAGTCCCTGCTGCTCCACTTCCTATCCAGCTCTCTGCTGTGGCCTGAGAAAGCAGTAGAAGATGGCCCAAGTTCTTGGGCCCCTGCATCTGCGTGGTAGACCCAGAAGAAGCTCCTGGCTCCTGGCTTTGGATCAACATAGCTCCTGCCATTGCAGCCATCTGGGGAGTGAACCATCAGATGGAAGACCTCTCTCTCTGTGTCTACCTCTCTCTGTAAGTCTTTCAAATAAATAAAATAAATCTTTAAAAAAAAAAAAAAGGAAATAGAACAGCCAAGACTCGAACTGGCACCCATGTGGGATGCTGACGCTGTATGCTGGGGTTTTAACCTGCTGCGCCACAGTGTTGGCCCCTCTATTTATCTTTTTGGAAACTATATTCAGTTGGCTATTTAGCAGAATTTGTAAACAATTTTTTAAAAGATATTTATTTTTGAGAGATGGAGTTACAGAAAGAAAGGTCTTCCATCTGCTGGTTCACTCCCTAAATTGCTGCAGTGGCTAGAGATGGGCAGATCCAAAGCCAGGAGCCAGGTACTTCTTCCAGTCTCCATACAGGTACAGGGGCCCAAGCATGTGAGCTGTTTTCTATGCTTTCCCAGGCCATCAGAGGGAGCTAGATTGGAAGAGGAGGAGTTGAGACATGAACCGGCACATATATGGGATGCTGGCACTGCAGGCAGTGGCTTAGCCTACTACACCTCAGCGCTGGCCTCTGAAAACAATTTTTTTAAAAAGATTTTATTTATTTAAAAAACAGATGAGAGAGCGATAATCTTCTATCTGCTGGTTCACTCACCAAATGGCCACAGGAGATGGGACTAGACCAGGCTGAAGCCAGGAGCCACAGACTCCATCTGAGTCTCCCATATGGGTATAAATAATTTAAGTAATTGAGTAATCATTTACTGCTTCTCAGGCACATTAACAAGGAACTGGATTAGAAGCAGAACAACTAGGACTTGAACTGGCACTCTGATATGGGATGTGGGCATCCCAAGTGGCAATTTTAACTGCTATGCCACAATGCATGCCTCCAAATATTTTGTTTTTTTTTTCAAACTTTATTTACAATGCTATTAATGTTTATTAAATGTATTTCTATATGTGTCTGGTAAATATCCCTAATTAGGTTAAAGAAGAACTATTCTGATTTAAAGAGTTTTTTAAAAAAGTTATATTTGGTGGCAGTGCTGTGGTATAGTGGGTAAAGCTACCACCTGTAGTGCTGGCATCCTATATGGGCACCTGTTTGAGTCCCATTTGCTCTACTTCCAGTCCAGCTCTCTACTATGGCCTGGGAAAGCAGAAGATGGCCCAAGTGTTTGGGCCCCTGCACCTGCGTGGGAGACTTGGAAGAAGCTCCAGGCTCCTGGCTTTAGATCGACTCAAGCTCTGGCCGTTGTGGCCATTTGGGGAGTGAGCCAGCGGATAGAAGATTTCTCTCTTTCTGCCTCTGCCTTTCAAATAAATCAATAAATCTTTTAAAAATATCCCGGTTGGGGTGCCAGATTCTGTCCCGGTTGCTCCTCTTCCAGTCCTGTTCTCTGCTGTGGCCCAGGAAGGCAGTGGAGGGTGGCCCAAGTGCTTGGGCCCTGCACCCTCATGGGAGACCAGGAGGAAGCACCTGGCTCCTGGCGTCGGATCAGCACAGCGTGCCAGCCATGGCAGCCATTTGGGGGGTGAACCAATGGAAAAAGGAAGACCTTTCTCTTTGTCTCTCTCTCTCTGACTAACTGCCTGTCAGAAAAAAATTAATTAATTAAAAAATAAAATAATTATATTTATTTGAGACACAGTATTATCCACTGGTTAATTCCTCGATTATCCCCAAGGGTTGGACCCAGGCAGAAGCTGAAAGCCAGGACCCAGGAACTCAGTTGAGGTCTCCCACATAGGTGGCAGGAATCCAACTATTTGAGTCATCACCACTGCCTATCAGGGTCTTCATTAGCAGAAAGCTGGATTCAGAAACCAGACCCAGGAACTGAACTCAGGTAATCTGATTCAGGATGTAGGTATTCAAGCCTACAGCTTAACCATATACCCATCTCAAATAAGCCATATACACATCTCAAATCTCATATAGTTTTTGATAAATGGTCTTAAAATACATTTTACAAATTTTTTGTGGGGCCGGCATTGTGGCATTAAGGGTAAAGCCACCACTTGTGATGCCAACATCCTATATGGGTGCCAGTTTGTGTCCAGCTGCTCCAGCTCCCGTCCAGCTCCCTGCTGGTAGCCTGATAAAAGCAGCAGAGGATGTCCCAAGTGTTGGGGCCCCCACCATCCACATGGGAGACTTAGATGGAGTTCCAGGATTCTGGCTTAAGCCTGACCCAGCCCAGGCCATTGTGGATATTTAGGGGTTGAACTAGTGGATGGAAGACACCTTTCCCCAAGCCCCCCTTCTTTCAAGTAAATAAATAAATCTTTAAAATTTTACCTATGTTTATTCCTGAGATTGACTTCCTGAGCTGTGTGTCTAGTTTTATTATGTGAGTTCATTTAACTTCATAAAATACTTTGGTAGATTTCCAGAGTTTTATATATTCAACAACAGTTGTGAATGATCTGAATTATACCCAGATACTCTTTAATGGATTGGATGGTCTTGCCAGTAATATCATTAGGCATCATCAATATTCAGTGACCCTAAATCACATAGATCCCATGATCAATAGATACAAATCTGTCATCATCAGAACTATTACCTTTTAGGAGCATGGCCGTTAAACTCAAATTTAAAATTCTTTTTGCTTCTTTTTTCTTTTTTTCAATTTTTTTGACAGGCAGAGTTAGAGAGTTTGCTTATTTTCTAATGTAAATTGACAATTATAATTGTGTATCTATATATATATATATGGGGCACTAATTGATTTATGAATATAATGTGGATTATGTAAATCAAACTAAGCAGAATATTTGATATTTAGCGATTTTTATAATGTAAACTACACTATTATTCACCATGCTTTTAGGCAAATTTCAAAAGTAAAAAAGCCCTGATTCCTCCTATCTGAGATTTTTGTATCTGTTGACCATTATCTATCATTCCCCTACTCTCATTTTATTTTTTAAAAAAGATTTATTTATTATCTGAGAGGCAGAGTTACAGACAGAGAGAGTGACAGACAGGGTGAAAGGTCTTCCATCTGCAGGCTCACTCCCCAGATGGCCACAACAGCCATAGCTGGGCTGATCTGAAGCCAGAGCCAGGAGCTTCCTCCAGTTCTCCCATGTTGGTGCAGGGGACCAAGCACTTGAGTCATCTTCCACAGTTTTCCCAGGCCATCATCAGGGAGCTAGATTGGAAGTGGAGCAGCCAGGATTCAAACTGGTGTTTAAATAAGTGGCTGCAGGTGGCTGCTTAACATACTACACCACAGTGCTGGCCCCTCTCAACTTTTGTGACTACCATTCTATTCTTTGCTTCTGTGGGTTTTACCATCTTTGATTACACATAATTAGAAGTATGTGTTGTTTGTGCCTTGTTTATTACATAATATAGTGATCTCCAATTCAATACTTATCACAAATGACAGAATTTCCTTCTAATTTTTTGTGTATACACCCATACCACATTTTCTTTCTACCTGTTGATGTGATCCTTAGGCTGATTCCATAACTTAGTGATTGTGACTAGTGCTTCAGGGGAGTAGAGGTATCTTCAACAAACTGATTTCAGATCTTTTTAGTATATACTCAGGAATGGGATTACAGATCATATAGCAATTCTTTCTTTAGTGTTTTGAGGGATCTCTCTGCTTTTTGTGAATGGCTGTAGCGATTTTACAGAACCACCAAAAGTATACAAAGGTTCCCTTGTTACATATCATTGCTGACATGTACTCTCATCTTTTTGAGAATAGCCATTCTGACAGGTATGAAGTGATACCTCATTGCGTTTTAATTTCTCGAATTATGAGCAGTGCTGAACTTTTTTTTTCACTTATCTCTTGGCCATTTGTGTGTCATGTCTTCAGAAATATCCATTCAGGCCCTTGGTTATTTTTAAATTGTTTTTGTTTTCTTTCTCTTGAGTTCCTTATATATTTTGGATATCAGTATCTTTTCAGATGTAAGCTTGTATTTTCACCCAATTTGCAGATTCTCTCTACACACTGAATTACATCCTTTGCTATGTAGAATCTTGTAGTTTGTCATATTAATTTTGCTTTTGTTGCTTTTTTTTTTTTTTTGACAGAGTGGACAAAGAGAGAGAGAGAGAAAGGTCTTCCTTTGCCGTTGGTTCACCCTCCAATGGCTGCCGCAGACGGCGCGCTGCGGCTGGTGCACTGCGCTGATCTGAAGCCAGGAGCCAGGTGCTTCTCCTGGTCTCCCATGGGGTGCAGGGCCCAAGCACTTGGGCCATCCTCCACTGCACTCCCGGGCCATAGCAGAGAGCTGGCCTGGAAGAGAGGCAACCGGGACAGAATCCGGCACCCTGACCGGGACTAGAACTTGTGTGCCGGCGCTGCAAGGCAGAGGATTAGCCTGCTGAGCCATGGCACCGGCCCGCTTTTATTGCTTTTTAATTTTGCTTTTATTGTCTGTTCTTTTGGAATCAAATCAGACAATCATTGCCCAGATAAATGTTTTGTAGTTTCCCCCATTTCTTTTTAGTACTTTTATAATTTCTGGCCTTTAATCCATTTTGAGTTGATTTTTGAAAGAAGGATACAGTTTCATTTTCCTTCATATTTTCCCAATACTGTTTCTTGAAGAGATTGTCCTTTTTCATTGTGTTTTCCTGGCATCTTTGTTAAAAATCAGTCAGATGTGGGTTCATTTCTGAGGTCTCATTACTTGATGTGTCTATTTTTGCCAGCATTTTAGTTTTAGTTTGAAATCAGGTAGTATAATGTCTCCAGATTAGTTCATGTTTTTCTTGCCCATGATTGCTGTGGCTGTTTGGAGTTTCTTGTAGTTCCAAATGAGTTTTAGTATTTTTGTGTGTGTGTGTCTGAGGGGAATACAATAACATTGGAATTTTGATAGCAATTGTATTGAATCTATAAATCACTTTGGGTAGTATGGATATTTCAGCAGAATTAAGTCTTCCAATCCATGAATGTGGAATATCTTTCAATGTTTCTTCTGTTTTTCTCTTCAATATCTTAAAATTTTCAGTATACAAGTCTTTCACCTCATTTGTTAAATTTATATCTGATTTCTTTTTAAATTGGTAACTATTGTAAATAGGATTGTTCCCTTGGATCTTTTTATTGTTGTTTCTGTTTTCAGATAGTTTGTTGTTTGCACAAACTGTTGCTTTTTTGTATTGATTTTGTGTCCTGCAATTTTACTGTATTTGTTCATTTATAGTTTTTTGGTAGAGTCTAGATTTTTTTACATATAAGATCTTGTCATAAGCAAACAATAATGATTTCCTTTCTTTCCAATTTGAATGCTTTTTATTCTTTTTCTTGGCTAACTGCTTTAGCAAGGATTTCCAGTATCATGCTGAATAGAAGTGATGAGAGTAAGCATTCTCATTTCAGATCTTAGTAGAAAGCTTTCAACTTTTCATTGTTCAGTATATTAGCTGTGGGCTTTATTGTGTAGAGGTACACTGCTTCTATGCCTAATTTGATGAGGGATTTTTATTATGAAATTATTTTGAATTTTGTTAAATGGTTTTTCTATATTTAATAAAATTGTCTTAAAAAAAAAAAAAACACTAGAACTGGGGAGCTGGGGGAGACCTTGGAGGAAAAAAATAAAAGAGCACTTGTTTGAAAAAAAATAATAAAATAAAATAAAAAATAAAATTGTCTTATCATTTTGACTTTCATTCTATTAATATATTACATTTATGGACTTTGTTGAACCATGCTTACATTCCAGGGATACATCCCTGGTGATCCTTTTAATGTGTTGGTGAATTTGCTTTGCTATATTTAGCTGAGGATTTTTGAATCTACATACATTCATCAAGATGTTGGCTTTTTTTTTTTTTTTTTTTAACGTCTAGCTTTGGTATCATGGTAATGCTGGTTTTGTAAAGTGAGTCTGAAGTATTTGTATTTCCCCCTCTTCAGTGACTGGAAGAGTTTGATAAGGATTGATATTGCAAGTATTCTTGAAATTTTGGTAGAATTCAGGAGTGAAACTATCAGATCCTAGGCTTTTCTTTGAAGGAATGTTGCTGTTGTTAGTGATTCGTTGCCAATGCTACTTATTACTCTATTCCTTCATTATTCTGTCTTTTTTAAAAAAAATTTTTTTAGTTTATTTGATAGGTAGAGTTATAGACAGTGAGAGAGAGAGAGACAGAGAGGTCTTCCTTTTCCGTTGGTTCACTCCTCAAATGGCCGCTACGGATGGCACTGCGCCGATAAGAAGCCAGGAGCCAGGTGCTTCCTCCTGGTCCTGGTCTCCCATGCAGGTGCAGGGCCCAAGCAGTTGGGCCATCCTCCACTGCCTTCCCAGGCCACAGCAGAGAGCTGGACTGGAAGAGGAGCAACCGGGACTAGAACCTGGCACCCATATGGGATGCTGGCACTGTAGGTGGAAGATTAACCAAGTGAGCCACAGCGCCAGCCCCCATTATTCTGTCTTAATAGATTGTATACTTCTAGGAATTCATTTCTTCTAGTTTATTCAATTTGTTGGTATGTAGTTGCTCATAGTAGTTTCTTATGATTCTGTAGTATCAGCTGTAATGTCGCCTCTGATTTTGAGTTTTTTTCTTAATCTACCTAAAGGTGTGTTAGTTTTATTAATCTTTTTTAACAAACCAACTCTTCTTTTTGTTGATCTTTTGTATTATTTTTCTAGTTTTTTAAAGTTTCCTCTCTAATCTTTTATTATTTCATTCGTTCTACTAACTTTGAGCTTAGTTTGTTCTTTTTCTAATTCCTTAAGGAGAAATGTTGAGATCTTTCTTTTGATATAGGCCTATATTGCTGTGAGCTTTGTGACTAGCTAGCATTTTAATCTATCTCATCATTTTTTAATTTTCCCTTCTAATTTCTTTATTGGTCCATTGGTTATTCTGGAGCTTGTTTAATTTTCATGTGCAAATATATGTGGGTTTTCTAAAATTCTGTCTGTTGATTTCTAATTTCATACCGTTGTAATTAGAAAATATATGTGCTATGATTTGGATCTTAAATTTATTAAGCTTCTTTTTGTACCCTAACATGTGATCTATCCTGGAGAATGTTTCATGTGTAACTGAGAAAAATGTACATTTTGTTGCTGTTGAATGGAATGTTCTGTATTTCTGTTAGGTCCAAAACTGAAGTTAAAGTGTTGTCCACATCCAGTGTTTACTTACTAACTTTCTGGCTGGATGATTTGTCCAGTGTTGAAAATAAGACATTGAAGTTCCCTACTATTTTTTTTAAGATTTATTTATTTATTTGAAAGTCAGAGTTACACAGAGAGAGAAGGAGAGGCAGAGAGAGAGAGTGAGTGAGTGAGTCTTCCATCTACTGGTTCACTCCCCAATTGGCCGCAACGATCAGAGCTGCGCCAATCAGAAGCCAGGAGTCAAGGGCTTCCTCTGGGTATCCCATGTGGGTGCAGGGGCCCCAAGGACTTGGGCCATCCTCTACTGCTTTCCTAGGCCATAGCAGAGAGCTGAATTGGAAGTGGAGCAGCTGGGACTCGAACTCATATGGGAATATGGGATGATGGCACTGCAGGCGGCAGCTTTACCCGCTATGTCACAGTGCCGGCCCCAAAGTTCCCTACTATTAATTGTATTGCACTCTCTCTTCTTGTTCAGATCCCTTAATATTTGTTTTCTTTATTTATGGTCTCTGGTGTTAATTGCATATATATTTGTATTTGTCATATCCTCTTACTGAATTGAGCTCTTCATCATAATATAATGTCCTTTTTCGTTATAGTTTTTGACTTAAACATCTATTTTATCTGATGTAAGTTCTCCCTGTTGTAGTTTGGTTTCCTCTTGTGTGGATAATTTGCTATGTCCTTTTACTTTCAATCGGTGGGTGTCCTTATAAATGAGATAACAACTCATTTTATAAGCAGCATGTAGTTGAGTCTTTTTTTTTAATCTGTTCATTTGCTATGTTTTTTTTTTTTTTTAAGATTCATTCATTCATTTATTTGAAAGGTAGAATGACAATGATGGGTAGGGGATGGAGAGAGAATCATCTACTGGTTCATTCCCCAAGTGGACATGACAACCAGATCTAGGTCTAGGACAGGCCTAGAACTCCATTCTGGTTTCCTACATGGGTAGCAGGGGCCCAAATACTTGGCCCATCTGTTGCTGCATCCCCAGGCACATTAGCAGGAAGCTGAATCTGAAGCAGAGTAGCCAGGACTCACACCAGTCCTGAGATACGGGATGCTAGAGTTGCAGTGATGACTTAACCTACGGTATCATAATGCCTACTCCACGCTCTGTACTTTTTGAAGGGAAAAATTAATCAATTTACATTCCAAATAAATGTTGACATAGGTAAGGAAAGGTAACTGTTGATTTAGGTAAGGACTTTACTACAGTTTTATTCTGTTTTCTAGATTCTGTGTTTTTTACTTTTTTGATGTCTTCCTTAGTGGGTTGGTAGTTTTTTGTAGTTAAATGCTTTGAATCTTTTCTATTTGTTTTATGTGTCTCCTGAAGATTTTTGCCTTACAGTTACTTTGAGGCTTATAGAGAATATCATGTAACAGCTTATTTAAAGGTGATGACAACTTTGCATGCAACGTTTTTACTGCTTTCTCTCACATTATGTGTTTTTGATATTTACATCATTTTGTAATGTGTCACTTGACTATTTTTGCTGTGTGTATTAATAATTTTGTCTTTAACTCTTGTACTAGAGATAAAATGATATGTCATTTTAATCTTTGTATATCCTGAATATGGCTCTGTTTTAATTACTATTTGAATTTTGTGCTTTCATATATTTCATATTAGGTGCCTTTTGTTTCAGGATTTTTAGTAAATCCTGAGTGGCAAGTTTATAGTTAATGAACTCCCTTAGCTTTTGTTTGTCTTGGAAGGTTTTTATTTCTCCATTTCTTCTTCTTTTTTTTAAATTAAGATTTATTTCATTTATGTGAAGGGCAGAGTTACAGAGAAAGGTGGGTGAGAGAGATCTTCCATACACTCGTTCACTCCCCAAATAGATGCAGTGGCAGGGCTGCAAAAACCAGAACCAGAAGCCAGGAGCTTTTTCCAGGTCTCACACATGGTTGCAGGGGCCCAAGCACTTTGGGCCATCTTCTGCTATCCCAGGCCATTAGCAGGGAGCTGGATCTTACATGGGGCAACAGGGACTGGAACCAGTGCCCATATAGGATGCTGGTGTTACAGATGGTGGCTTTGCCTACTATATCACAATGCCAGCCCATCCATCATTTCTGAATGACAGTTTTGCAGAGTACAGATTTCTTAGTTTGTAATTTTTTCTTCAGCACTTGGAATATATCATTCTGCTCCCTTCTGGCCTACAGGGTTTCTTCTGAGCAATCTGCTGATAGTACTATTTGTCATTCTTTTGCACATTACAAGTTTCCTGTGTTGTGGCTTTCAGAACTTTTTCCTTATCTTTAATTTTTGAAAACTTAATTATTACCTATCTTGGTGAATTCTTTGAGTTGAATTCAATTGGAGGGCTCTATGTTTTTTAATTCGTGGATATTGTCATCCATCTCTGAGTTAAGGAAGTTTTCAGCCCTTACTTCCTAAAATACGCTTTCTGGCCTCTTTTTTCCTTCTTCTACAAACTTCAAAAATGTTGTCAATTGATGGAAATTTCCATAATTCCCAGACTTCTGTTATTCTTTTTCATCTTTTTGCTTCTCTGAGTAGATAATTTTGGATGTGCTGTCTTTGAGCTCACTGATTCTTCTGCTTGAGTTTGCTGTTGAAACTTTACATTAAATTTTTAAGATCTGCTGTATTTAATATATCTCTATGATTTGCTTTTGGGTCTTTTTTTTTTTTTTTGCAAACTTATGTGTTTTTCACATTTCATATAATTTTTATCAATATTTTCTTATAGTTAACTGAATTTATTTAAGAGCATTATTCTGAATTATTTGTCAGTTATCTCATAGATACCCATTTTGTTAGGGTCCATTGTTGGAGCTTTATTCATTTCTTTTGAAAGGTTCCTTGATGGTTCCTCATTCTTGTGTCTTTGCATTTCAGTGCTTTTAAGGAGACAGTTCTTCTTTTGGCCTTTATAGAAGCTCTTTGTCAGAGAATGAGCTTCACAGCTTAATTTAGCCTGTGGTTCTGGAAGGACCAGCTGGTGATAGCTCTGGTCAGGCAGAGCTTGTTTTAGGGTCTGTAGTTGGCTGTCATTGCCTTTGCTTTGACATCAAGTGGGGCTGGGGGCTAGACTTACTGTCTGGCAAGACCACTGACCAAGGTGCTGTTATGTGGAGCTGCTGGCAAGGTACTACTATGGCTTCTGGTCACAGAACTGCTCTGTCTGAGCAATTCTATTTTTGCAATTGGGCAGATCTGTGGAGTAGCCTCTGAGGTTAGGTGGAGACACAGCTCAAGTGGGCGGGCCCCAAGGCCATGCTACTGGGAAATACATGACAGAGGATTGCCTCTATGTCAGGGTGGAACCATGGAGTCTTTTCTTGGCCGAGTATAAAATGTCTTTGATCCAGGGTTAAGCATATCTAGCCTCTTGCTTCTTTGAAGTTCACAGAGTCTGCTTGCCTTTGTGGGGTCACTGTGTAGGCTTTTTGGTTCTTCACTGTTGTAGCTCCTATTTATTAAAAACAATTAGAGGCAGGCATCTTCCTGCCTCAGCAGTGTCATTGGGGTGGGTCTGAAGGTAGGTGTGGAAAATAGCTAACTAGAGACCCAAGTTAGTTGAACTTTCCACTGGCTTCTAATGGTAACCAGCTCAGCTTTATGTGGCAAGTTGCTGGTACCTCTTACTATGTAGGTGTGACTCAAGATCTACACGCTGGTCACCATGGCCTCTGCCTGATTTCTTTGTTTCTTTTTGATCTCAGGTGATTTAGCCATACTCTTATCCTCAGTGTTTCTTGTGAGATTAGACTGTAATGGGAAGTTTCCTGGGAAATGTATCATACAGATTTTATTTGCATTTCCCTGATGGCTATTGAATACTGAGCATTTTATCATACATTTGTTGACCATTTGTATTTCTTCTTTTTAAGAATTGTCTATTCATTTCTTCACCCATTTCTTTTTTCTTTTAAATATTTATTTATTTATTTGAAAAGCAGAGTTGAGAGAGAGAGAAAGATCTTCCATCCACTGGTTCACTCCCCAAATGGCCACAATGGCTAGGGCTGGGACAGACAAAAGCAGGAGCTAGGAGCTTTTTCTGGGTCTCACACATTGGTGGCAAGGGCCTAAAGCCATCTTTCACTGCTCTCCCAGGCCATTACCAGGGAGCTGAATTGGATACGGAGCTACTGGGACATGAACTAGTGACCATATGGGATGCTGGCATCACAGGCTGTGGCTTAACCTGCTACAGCACAACACTAGCCTCTCTTTGCCCATTTCTTAATTGGATTGCTTGATTTTTTTTGAGTTGCTGATATATTTTGAATATAAATAAATAGCTTGCACATATCTGTTCCCATTCTGTCAGGTGTCTCTTCAGTTTAACTTCACTTTTACTTTCCTGTGCAGAAGATTCTGAATCTGATATAATCCCGTTTGTTTAGATTTACTTTTCTTGCCTATGCTTTGGTGGTCTTATCCAGGAAGTCATCACCTACAATCAATGTCTTGAAGTATTTCCCCTATGTTTTTTTCTTGTTAGAAATTGTTGTTACATAGTCTCAGGTCTTTGATCCAAATTGTTGTTACATAGTCTCAGGTCTTTGATCCACCTTGATTTTTTTATATATTGAGATATAGGGATCTAATATGTACATCCAGTTTTGCCAGCACCATTTATTGCAAAGAGTATCCTTTTTCCAATGTATGTTCTAGGCAGTTTTGTCAAACATCAGTTGGCTCTATGTATGAGGATTAATTTTGGGGCTGTCTATTCTGTTCCATTGATCCTTGTGTGTGTCTTATGGTAGAATCATGCTGTTTTAATTACTATAGTTTTGGGGTCAGTGCTGTGGCTCCGCAGGTTAAAGCCCTTGTCTGAGGCATCAGCATCCCATATGGGCACCAGTTCTAGTCCCTGCTGCTCCTCCTCTGATCCAGCTCTCTGCTATGGCCTGGGAAAGCAGTAGAAGATAGCCCAAGTCCTTGGGCCCCTGCACCCATGTGGGAGCCCCTGAAGGGACTCCTGCTCCTGGCTTTGGATTGGCACAGCTCCAGTCTTTGCAGCAATCTGAAGAGTGAACGAGTGGATAGAGGACCTCTCTCTCTGTCTCTACCTCTCTCTGTAACTCTGTCTTTCAAAAAAAATAGATACTTAAAAAAATAATGACTATAGTTTTATAGTATGTTTTGAAATCAGGTGTTGTAAGGCCTCCAGCTTGATGTTTTTTGCTCAGGATTACTTAGGCTATTCTGGATCTTTTGTGATTCCACACAAATTTTAGGATTGCTTTTTGTAATTTTGTAAAGAATGCTATGGTATTTTGATAGAGATTGTATTAAATCTGTAGATTGCATTAGGTAGTATAGACATTTTAATGCTATTAATTCTTCCAATCCATGAGCAAGGAATATCTTTGCATCATGTGTCCTTGATGATTTTCTTTGATCAGTATTTTATAACTTTCATTTATAACTTTGCCTTCCTTGGTGAACTTTATTGTGAATTTTTTTTTTTTGTGACTACTGTGAATGGGATCTCTTTCTTGATTTTTCTTTCAGCAAGATCATGATTGGTTCTTTTCCTTTGTATGTTGATTTTATAACCTTCAAGTTTTACTGAATTGGTTAATCAGTTTTGAAAGCTTTTTGGTGCAGTGTCTAGGTTTTTCCATGTATAACATGTCATCTGCAGAGATATTTTGACTTCCTACTTTCTAATTTTGATACCCTATGTTTCTCCTTCCTAATTGCTCTTGATGATATTTCCAGTACTATATTAATAAGGATGTCTACTTTCACTGTTCTTATCTTGTTCCAGATCTGAAGAGAAATACTTTTAGCTTTTCCCCATTCAGTATGATCATGGCTGCTGTTTTGTCGTTTATAGCCTTTATAATTTTGAGGTATGTCCCTTCTATATATCTAAATTGTAGAAAGTTTTTATGAGGGGAGGTTGAATCTTATCAGATGCTTTCTCCACATGTACTGAGATGATTGTATGGTTTTTGTTCTTCATTGTTACTGTGATTTGTGGCATTTATTTATTTTCAAAGGTTCAACCACCTTTGCATGTCTGGGATAAACTCCAGTTGATCGTGATATATGAGCTCTTTTATGCTGTATTGGATGCAGTTTGTTGGCATTTTGTTGAGAATTTTAAGATCCACATTCATAGGACAGTGGTCTGTAGTTTTTTGTGTTGTCTTTGGTTTGGTTTTGGTATCAGAATGATGCTGCCCTCCCAAAAATAATATGGCAGTTTGTTACTGTTCAGTATTTTGGAATAGTTTGTAAAGTACTGGAATCAATTCTTCTTTAAATGTTTTGTAGAAATCAGTAGTGAAGCCATGAGGTTCTAGGCTTTTCTTTGATGGAAGACCTGTCAATCTCTGCTCAGAATTTCTGTATCGTCTTGATTTAATCATTATAGGTTATCTATCTATCTATATATCCAGGAAGCTATCCATTTCATCCAGGTTTTCCACTTTATTAGCATATATCTCGTAGTTTCTTATGCTCCTTTGTATTTCTGCAGTATCAGTTTTAATGTCTCCTTTTTCATCATATTTGAGTTTTTTTTTTTTTCCTTTGGTGGTCTGGCTAAATGTCTTGTTTATCTTCTCAAAAACACTTTTCAGTTTGATCTTTTTATACTTTTTTTTAGTTTCAATTTCATTTTTCTCTGATTCTTATTGTTTCCTGCCTCCTGCCTATTTGGAGTTTAGTTTGTTCTTGTTTTTCTAAGTCCTTGCAATGCACCATTAGGTTATTTGAGATCTTTCCATTTTGTTAATGTAAGAACTTATTGCGATAAACTTCTCAATATTGCTTTTGTTGTATCCCAGAAGTTTTGCTATGTTGCATTCTCATTTTCATTGGTTTCAAAAAAAATTATTTCCTTTTTAATTTCTTAAAACACCCATTGGTCATTCAACAGCATGCTGTTCAATTTCTATATATTTTTACATATTTTGTTGTTCTTATTGTTGATTTCTGGTTTTATTCCTTTGTGGTCTGAGAAGATACATGATATGATTTCAATCTTTTTAAATTTACTGAGGCCTGATTTTTGACCTAATATATTGTATCATCCTAAAAAATGTTCCATGTGCTGCTAAGAATGTGTACTGTTAGCTGTTGGACGAAATCTAATGTAAATATCTCTTAGGTCAATTTACTCAATAGTCTAGTTCAAATATGATGTATCTTTGTTGATTTTCTTTCTTAATAATATGTTCATTGTTAACAATAGGGTTTTGAAGTCCCCCACTATTACTGTATTGGAGTCTATTTCTCCCTTTGGGTCTAATAATAATTGTTATATATACTAGAGTCTTATGCATATATATTTGTTATGGTTATATATTCTTACTGCTTCAGTCCATTTATCAGTAAATAATGGCTTCATCTCTTTAGTTTTTGATATAAACTCTTTTATCTGATGAGTACAGTTCTTCCCACTTATTTTTGGTTTCTGTTTTCCTGGCATTATGTTTATCCACCCTTCATTTTCAGTCTATGTGTATCTTTATTTATTGAGTTTAATATCAGGTGGTTTTTTTGTTTTAAAATTTTATCCATTTATTTGAGAAGCAGAGTTAGAGGGGGAACAGAAAGGTCTTCCATCCCCTGGTTCACTCCCCAAATGGCTGCAGCAGCTGGAGCTGGGCTGATCTGAAGCCAAGAGCCAGGAGCTTCAGGCTTTAGTCTCCCATCTCCCATGCAGGTGCAGGGGCCCAGGCATTTGTGCTGTCTTACACTGCCTTCCCAGGCCAATAGCAGGAGGCTGGATTGGAAGAGGGGCAGCCGGGACATGAATCAGCAACCCATATGGAATAATGGCACTGAAGGTGGAGGCTTAGCCTTCTAGGCCACAGCACTGCCCCCTCTTATCCACTCAGCTGGAGGTGTATCTTTTTACTGAAGAATTTAACCTGTTTATATTCAAAGTCAGTGTTAATAAGAGTTTGATAGTATCAACTTTGATACTGAGTTTGATAGTATTAGGTGTTTTCATGATGTTTACTTTTTTTTAGATTTTTTTGAGAGGGAGAGACAAAGAATCTCTCATCTGGTTCACCACCCAGATGACTGCCCTTGCCAGCACTGTGCTAGACTGAAGCCAGGACCCAGGAGCTTCAACTGAGTCTCCCACGTGGGTGGCAGAGGCCCAAACACTGGGGCCATCTTCTGCTGCTTTCCCAGGCCATTAGCAGGGGCTGGATTGAAAGTGGAACAGGTGGGACACAAATCAGTGCCCATACGGGATGCCATTGTCACAGGCAGCAGCTTTCTCTGCCATGCCATAACACTAGCCCATGATGCTAAAGTAAGGCTTCAGAATTTCCTATAAGGCTACTCTGATGGTGATGAAGTCTCAGTTTTTATATTTCTGGGATATACTTTATTTCTCCTTTACTTATAATAGGTAACCTCACAGGATATAATATTCATAGTTGGAATTTTTTCTTCCAAGATCTCGAATATGTCATCCTACTTTATTCTAGTATGCAGCATTTCTGCTGAGAAGACTGCTGTTGCTTTCATTGATCTCCCTTAATTTGTAGCTTGACATTTTTCTGTTTTTTTTTTTTTTTTTTTTGACAGGCAGAGTGGACAGTGAGAGAGAGAGATATAGAGAGAAAGGTCTTCCTTTTGCCGTTGGTTCACCCTCCAATGGCCGCCGCAGATGGCGCGCTGCGGCCGGCGTACCGCGCTCGTCCGATGGCAGGAGCCAGGAGCCAGGTGCTTTTCCTGGTCTCCCCATGGGGTGCAGGGCCCAAGCACCTGGGCCATCCTCCACTGCACTCCCGGGCCACAGCAGAGGGCTGGCCTGGAAGAGGGGCAACCGGGACAGAATCCGGCGCCCCGACCGGGACTAGAACCCGGTGTGCCGGCGCCGCAAGGCGGAGGAGACATTTTTCTGTTTTTAGGATTCTCTCCTTGTCCTTAATTTTGACAGTTTGACTGTTATCTTGGAAAAGGTCTTTTTGGTTGAGTCTGGAAAGTTGCCATTATTTTATTCAGTAAGTCTCAATGCATTTTTCCTTCTGTTCTCTTCCAGATATCTATACAATGAGTATGTGTTCACTTAATGGTATCCTATATGTCTCATATACTTTCATCATTATTTTCTCTTTTAGTCTGACTGCATTATTTCAAAAGTCTTGTCTTCCGGAACAGAAATTCTTTTCTTGTCTTGCTCTGTTCTGCTGCTGACATTCTCAAATTTTGTTTGGTTCATCTCATCTACTGCTTCCCTCAATTTTTTAAACTATCTGTATTCTCTTACATTGTACCAGTTTTCTTTATGATCATTGTTTTGAATTTTGTTTCTGGCATTTCTCAGATTTCCTTCAGTTCAGGATTATTTCTGGAGAACTGTTATGACTGCACATCTTTTTTTTTTTTTTTTTTTTTTTTTTAAGATTTATTTATTTATTTGAAACTCAGAGTCACACAGAGAAGGAGAGGCAGAGAGAGAGAAAGGTCTTCCATCCACTGGTTCACTCCCAAACTGGCCGCAACGGCCAGAGCAGTGCCAATCAGAAGCTAGGAGCCAAGAGCTTCTTCCTGGTCTCCCACATGGGTGCAGGGGCCCAAGGACTTGGGCCATCCTCTGCTGCTTTTCCAGGCCTTAGCAGAGAAGGCCTTAGCAGAGAAGGCCTTAGCAGAGAAGTGGAACAGCCAGGACTCGAATTGGTGCCCATATGGGATGCCAGCACTGCAGGCAGTGGCTTTACCTGCTATGCCTCAGTGCCCCCCTCAATCTGATTTAATAGTCACTTCTTTATGGAGTAGTTTTGTTGGAAAAGTTTTTTGTTTCAGTGGAGTACAAGGTACCACTTGGATTGTTGCCTTGGCCTTGGTTCTAAGTGAGCTGAAAAGTATAACCTGATTTTTTTAATCAGTGCCTATAAATGCCACGGTTGTCTAGTCTGCAGCAATTTGTGAAGGTAGAAGAATGACTTTGAAGTGGCTTTGGGCTTCCCAGTGTATGTATCTTCAGTTCCCAGAGAATTGGGTGTCAGTCACACTAGGGTTTGTGGTAACCATAACCTTGTTCTTGATACCGAGTGACTTTTCCCCTGGGCAAGCCTGAGTGATGCTGCAGCTTGTGGATTATAACACCAAATTCCCTAGTTCCTAGAACTGGGGGATCCTGCTCCAGTTTTATAGGGTGACTACAAGATATACTGGAGATTTTGCACTGGCAGGTGTAGGCGCAGCTCAAGTTCTTCCCTGGGTCTCACAGGATAGCTTCTGGTGAATCTGTGGAACCTAGTACTAATTGTCACGGTGTTGTGCTTCAGGATGCAGTAAGATCGCTACCCCATTCAGAGTGTGACAGCCAGACTGCTGGGAATTGTGCACTGGTAGCTTCCAGCCTGAACTGACAGTGAGAGGAATGCAAATAGAGCTGTCCAGGTACCACAACTGAGTGTGAGTTATTCCAGAGATTGTAATATCAACATCAGCAGTCCTAGATCTGCAAGGTACAGATGGAACTGCCCCTGCTAGGGCTTGTGCACTGGGTTCCCAGTGAGCTAGGAGGTGCAAAGGGACCTTCCTTAGGTCTAGTCATCTCAGACTTTTTATGATGGTCGCCATAAGAAGCCAGCAGGAGGCCGGCGCCGTGGCTCAACAGGCTAATCCTCCGCCTTGCGGCGCCGGCACACCGGGTTCTAGTCCCGGTTGGGGCGCCGGATTCTGTCCCAGTTGCCCCTCTTCCAGGCCAGCTCTCTGCTGTGGCCCGGGAGTGCAGTGGAGGATGGCCCAAGTGCTTGGGCCCTGCACCCCATGGGAGACCAGGAAAAGCACCTGGCACCTGGCTCCTGCCATCGGATGAGCGCGGTGCAAAGGAAGACCTTTCTCTCTGTCTCTCTCACTGTCCACTCTGCCTGTCAAAAAAAAAAAAAGCGCCAGCGGGAACCCCCTGATTCACATAGAGTGATTAAGCGCAGTTCTAGGGCTTACGCCCAGAACTCCACAGCTGCAAGGCACCAAGCTTCCACTCCCCATCTTGGGAAAGTGCCCTGGCTCTGGTGACTTCTGGTAGCTGTGATGCTGCTTGCTATCCCCTAGATCAGAACAGAGTTCAGCAGTAGCTCTACCACAGTAGAGTCGAGTCTGGCACTTTGAGTAGAGGGAGACAATTTAGATTACCTTTTTGGAGCAGACTAGTTGCTGAGACCCCAGGTCAGCTCTCCATGTTGGAGCTGGAGTCACTGAGGACTATGGGATTCTCCTGTAGTTAGGACTGCTGGTCCATGTTGCTGGCAAGGAATGCGGTGCCTTCTTACCTTTCTTGGTAGTGGTGTGGAAGCTGCCATTACCACGGCCATCAGTTGCATTTGTCCTCTGTCCGGTGGCTTCGGAGTCTCTGTGCTGTTGCACCACTTCTTTACTGAAGATTACCCTCAGTCAGTCCCCTGAAAACATGGTTCTTCCTTTGTTCTGGTGTTTTACTATGGCTGAGGTGAGTATGGCTTCTCTCTATTCAGCCATCTTGTATTCTCTGTCTTATTTCCTAGTAAGTGTATTTAAGTTTTCTCCAGGTACAACTGTAGTGAAACACATGGGATTTCACCTGAGGTTTCTTTTGGTAGAATAGGGACATAGTCTGAGAAATACATCAGGTGATTTCATTTTTATGCATCCTAGAGCATATTTTCACAAACTAAGATGCTACACTCTCACTAGGTGATACAACCTTATAGTACTGCTGTCCAGTGTGTAGTCAATTGTTGACCAAAATGTCACTAACTAGTGCATGACTGTATCAGTTCTAAATAATTTGCAAGTTTTATTTTTACTTCCTCCTATAACAAACATGTATAGAAGTATCTTACTTAAGTCTATTAATATTTTTTGAATTTTCAGTTTTATGCTACTGTGATAATTAACAATCTGATGTTTTATCTTTATTATGTTCTAGTCTTTTTTCTTTATGTCCTCCATCATGAGTAGAGTTTATCAATTTCTCTTTGTATTTCTGTTTTTATTTACCTCAAAGCTGAATTGTTAGCTGTATAATGGTCATGATTATTTTTTCTTTTCTTTCTTTTTTTTCTTTTGACAGGCAGAGTGGACAGTGAGAGAGAGAGAGAGACAGAGAGAAAGGTCTTTCTTTGCCATTGGTTTGTCGCTGCGGCCGGCACACCGCGCTCATCCGATGGCAGGAGCCAGGTGCTTCTCCTGGTCTCCCATGGGGTGCAGGGCCCAAGCACTAGGGCTATCCTCCACTGCACTCCCGGGCCATAGCAGAGAGCAGACTGGAAGAAGGGCAACTGGGACAGAATCCAGTGCCCCAACTGGGACTAGAACCTGGTATGCTGGCGCCGCAGGCGGAGGATTAGCCTATTGAGCCGCGGTGCCAGCCATGATCATGACTATTATAATTTCCTTGGCTGGACTCACAGATGCCTTTAGGTGACTTCACTGAAAAGTCTGAGGCATTTAAGAAAGAGCTTCTGTTAAGTTTCTGCTGCCTTATCAGTCAGTCTGCTTAACTGAAATATATTCTTTCTACCTTTTTTTTTTTTTTATGACATATGAACCTATTTGTTTACCTAAGGCCAGTTCCTTTACTTACATACTAAATGACATTCTTTCTCATTTTTAAGGGATACTTTAGGAGAAATGAGTGCAATATCTACTTGTGTCTGTTATTATTAGAAGCTGCAATTTTTTCTATCTAAAAAGGAAAAACAAAACAAAAACAAATCTCTTGACACACATGTTTTCTTCTTGAAATAACCCTATTTCTCTGCTACATTTTTTAGAAAAGATTTTCCTATCCTATCTCCATCTCTTCTCCCACTCTCATGAATCTGTTCCAATCCAAACTTAGACCCATTACTCCACCAAAACTATACTTGAAGATAACCTATTACCTGTTAACTTCTTTATTACTAAATTAGAAATCAGCATTTTACTTTGTTTTTCAGCATTTGAAGAATTGATAATTCCTCCTTCAGACACTTGACTTGGCTTCTGGGATTCCACACTTTCCTGAATTTTTGGCTGTTCCTGCTTAGTCTTCATTGTTCGTTCATTCTTATCTTCCTTCCTTACAATGTTGATGTACCCGAAAGCTCAATTCTCAAACTTCCCTTTTCTTCCTTTCACTTCTCTACTGTATCCAGATACTCCTTGTTTGATCTCATCAAATCCCCCAGGGTTTAAATATTATCTATTTGGTGATGACCCCTAAATTTATATCTCTAATCTGAGTATCTCCCTAGAACCACATATTTGTGTCAATGTGTGTGTAATAAACACTTATTATCATATCTAAAAGTTCAAAATCAAGCAACAGTCTCTTCTAAACCTGCTTCTTCTATAATGCAAAGTTCTCAGTATATAGTACGTCCATAGTTCCAAATGCTCAGACAAAAAAGTATTCCTTGTTTTGTTTTTCATATTATGTGTTCATTCCACCATAAAATCCTCTTCATTAGAATGTCAAAATATATTCAGAATCCAGTGATAACTCACATCTTCTACCCCTATGTTCAGTCATCTGGCCTGAACCATTTGGATTATAACCAAATGGTTATAATATATATAATATATATATAACCTCATAACTCTGTGCACCAAGTTTCAATTCCTAATCCCTCATCTCTGTGGGTCCGAGGCCTTGTCTCTCGAAGTTTTTCAGATTATTAACATTCAGACTCAGTCAGGTGAAGTCACTAGATTTCTCAGAGGAAGCTGTGACTAACTTTGGAATATATTTGTGTCTCTAGTTTCTGTTCTCATTTCATTGTGACACCTCTGAATCTTCTTTTCTAACCTTGGCGATACTTGTAAAAGGGTTTTTCTTTTTTTTAAATCATATTTTAACCAACATTTATTGCTATTCCCCAGGCAATCTGATACACCATTCACATGTCAAGTATATCCACTATCACAGTTTTACTATTGCCAATCCCCAAATTCTCACACTATTACCTTTATATTACTACATCAAAATACTTCATGAAGCTTTATAAGGGGAAAAGGTTGTTTTAGCTCGGTTTCGGAATCTGAAGTCCAAGATTGGATGTCTCCATTGACTTGGCATCTGGTAAGGGCAATGGATGACAGTGGGAATAAGGATTACTTGGTGAACCAGGATCAGACAGAATGGTTAGGCCCAAACACAGGCTTTTATAGTAACCCTCACATTAGAAATACCTTCTGACATCATGTTCCCAGTAACCTAAGGACAACAATTAGGGCTTATCAGAAAATACCAAAATAAGTTTCCATTTTAGTACCATTAACTGAGGCTTAAATGTCCTGCATGAGTGCAGGGGCTAAATCATATTCAAACTATAACACTTTCCTTGTTTTGTTAACTCCTTATTCCTTTTCCCCAGGCTATTAAAACTACTCACCATTCACTATTTGCCATTCCTAAAGTTTTGTCTTTTCAAGAATGTCATACAGGGGTGGGCATTTCGGTACATCAGGTTAAGCTGCTGCATAAGATGCCTGCGTTTCATTTTAGAGTGCTGATTTGAATCCCAGCTCTTCTACTTCCAGTCCTGCTTTCTGCTAATGCATCTTGAAAAGCAGTACGTGATGGCTCAAGTACTGTGGTCCCTGCCATCCATGTGGGAGATCCAGAGGGAGTTCTGGACTTCTGGCTTTGGCCTGGCCCAGCCCTGGCTGTTGCAGGCATTTGAGTGGTGAACCAGTGGATTTAAGAGAGGGTGTGTTCACTCTTGCTCAGTCTCTCTGCTTTTCCAATAAAAATAAACATTTTAAAAACAGAATGTTATATAAATGGGATCAAAATATGTAGCCTTTAGGGTCTGGCTTTGTTCACCTAGCGTATATTTAAAATTTGTCCGTATATTGTGTGAATCAATAGTGTGGATCTGTTTCCCACTAAATAGAATCCCATTGTAGGGAAGTATCTGTTTGTTGATTCATTCATCTTTTAAGGAATGACTGGGTTGATTCCAGTTTGGAGAAGTTAATAAAGCTGCTATAATATTTGGTGTACAATCTGTCTTAACATAAGCATAAATACCTACAAATATGCTGCATAGCATATATGCTGCATAGCAAATATGCTACACTAAATATATTTAAAAGAAACTATGTCACTTTCACTGTGGTTATACCACTCTGCATTCCCGGCAAGAGTATTCTGGTTCTTGATCTGTATATCCATCTAAAAGAAAAGTCTTTTATAGAATTGCTAGAATCCTTGTCATTCAGACTTTCCAATATTCTCAACATTCCATAAGATTACAGAGCCTTGCTATGCCAGGGAAATAATAGGTATTTTTCTGTGATGAACACCTAGAGTTGGGCTTGGATATATAAGTAAAAGAGATGACAGGAGACAGGAATGAAGGATGAAGGATGAAGTAAAGTAAACAAAGGCAACTAAATATCTTGTTTGAAAATAATAGGGAAAACTAAAGATAATCATGGCTACTATCTGGGAAGCAGTATGCAGGAGGCAGGTCAATTGGAGACTGATATGATCATAAATTTAGTGTAGATAGCTTTTGTTTCCATATGTAAGTAACTAATGGGGAAGCCACAGATAAGTGGTTTCCAAGCATCTACCTCTAGGATGGCAGGAAGAGTTAACTACAAAGGGGTACCCAGGAGTGACAGACGTTTGATAGGGGGCAGGCACTATGGTGCTGGCTATCCCATATGGGCACTAGTTTGAGTCCTGGCTGCTCCTCTACCAATCCAGCTCTCTGCTATGACCTGGGAAAGCAGTGGAAAATAGCCCAAGTGCGTAGACTCCTGCATCCGCATGAGGAACCAAGAAGCAGCTCCTGACTCCTGGCTTAGGATTGGCCCCAGCCATTTGGGGAGTGAACCAGTGGATGGAAGACCTGTCTCTATCTGTCCCTCTCTCTTCTCTAACTCTGCCTCTCAAGTAAATAAATAAAATCTTTAAAAAGAAAAAAGTTTGATTGTAGGTACATGATTTGAGCTATTTTGGTTTTTCTTCTGTTTTTCAGTTGTCTTATGCCTTAGTTTTACTGAGTGTTAGGCATTATAAAGAAGAAAACTCTAATAAATATTTAATTGTACTGTGGCAAACAATCTTGAATTACCTCATCCCAAATTCTGAATTTATAGTTCAAAAATGACTCAGGCTTCAGACCTTGCCCAGACTGACCAACATTTTCTACATTATTCCTCATCATAGCTCTCAAGAGTTCCCAACCTAATATATGGAGAATTTACAACAGGACTTACTTTCCAGCTGTTGTCACTGAGTCATTTGCAGCAGTCCAAAATACTGTTTAGTTTCTCTACCTCTCAATTTACTCTTCTGCTTAGGGAAATCTTAGTGGACCCAAATATTTTAAACTTTTACCCTATTAGCTGTTTATTTAAATATTAACTCTCCAGTGTCTTCATTCAAGTGCTTTTTATATGTTGTCTAATTTATGAAACTGCTTTCAACAGGAATGGTAGTCTGAATTACCTAAATTAACAGAAATGAATCCTTAAGATTGAAGAATGAAAAAGAGAAATTCAGTTTGTATAGTCCTATGGAGAACCATCTAAGGCTTTGGCTAGTTGTAGGTGTGATGGGAAATGCCTTTGTGGGCTTTTCAAAGTTGAAAGGAAGCTTATGTGTTTGGTAGATAGTGAACAAAGCTGAGAAGTATCATAGGAAAAGTCATATAGATAGGTAGGGACCAGACTAGGGAGGGCTTTCTCAAAGTTATAGAAGAGTTTGGATGCTGTTCTAAGTTTAACTACTGGGCCGGTGCCATGGCTCACTTGGTTAATCCTCTGCCTGCAGTGCCAGCATCCCATATGGGCACCGGTTCTAGTCCTGGCTGCTCCCCTTCCAGTCCAGCTCTATGCTGTGGCCCAGAAAGGCAGTGGAGGATGGCCCAAGTGCTTGGGCCCCTGCACCTGCGTGGGAGACCAGGAAGAAGCACCTGGCTCCTGGCTTCAGATCTGCGCAGCTCCAGCCGTAGCGGCCATTTGGGGAGTGAACCAACAGAAGGAAGACCTTTCTCTCTGTCTCTCTCACTGTCTATAACTCTACCTGTCAAATTTTTTTAAAAAAGTTTAGCTATTAAAAAGTTTTAAGCAGAGATAGAAAATCACAATCCAAGTCCAAATATGAATCAGTGAGAAATGTTCTAGAGATCTCGATGTTCATCTTCTGATTCACTGGATTCAGTTAGTCTTATGGAATAAATTGGACATCTTTAGTTTTAACAAGCTCTCATGACTTTTAAAGTTTGAAAACCACTGATTTCAAAATTTCCTTTTAAAGTCTCTTCCTTTATGCTCCCGAGTATTCATTATTCTGACCTCTCAGCTACCCTTTTTACATTCTAAGCTAATATTTCTTTCAGGCTCTAGGTAGCAACATTACCATGTCATAAGTTTAGTGGGTTTTGATTGAGAGAAATAAAAAGGAGTAAAATTTATAGCACAGAATACAGCATTTTATAAAACTGTATTTAATGTGAAATGTACGTCTAACTATAGGTCATAGTAAACAGTACTTTAACACCACTTATGTAAGCCTATTATTTCATATGGTTATTGTTTTATTTGACATTTCTCCTATTGAAATTATATTTCTCCTAAATTATTTAATGTTGTCTTATCTTTCAGATTTGCCTTCAATATATGGAAGTAAGGACTTATCTTCAAAAAGGGATACTTATGAAACAGAATTATCCCAATGGGAAATAAGTGACAAGCCTGGAAACCGTGATCTTCAGGAGTCTAATTCTAAAAATTATTTGGAAATCCAAGGCAACTTGGAAAAACAAGAAAATCAGAAGGAATATTTCAGGCAAGGGATGATTATATATGACAAAATGTCCATTTTCAATCAGCAAACCTACTTATCTCAACATCCACAATGTCATTCTACTGAGAAACCCTATAAATGTAAGGAATGTGGGAAAGCCTTTAGACGAGCATCACACCTAACTCAACATCAGAGTATTCATACTGGTGAAAAACCCTATGAATGTAAGCAATGTGGAAAGGCCTTTAGTCGTGACTCCCAGCTCAGTCTTCACCAGAGACTTCACACTGGTGAGAAACCCTATGCATGCAAAGAATGTGGGAAGGCCTTTACTCAAAGCTCACAACTTATTTTACATCACAGAATTCATACTGGTGAAAAACCATATAAATGTGAAGAATGTGGGAAAGCCTTTATTCGTAGCTCACAACTCACTCGACATCAGAAAGTCCATACTGGCGAGAAACCGTATGAATGTAAAGAATGTGGGAAGGCCTTTACTCAGAACTCACAACTTACTCTGCACCAGAGACTTCATACTGGTGAGAAGCTTTATGAATGCAAAGAATGTAGAAAGGTCTTTACTCAGCTCTCACAACTAATTCTGCATAAGAGAATTCATACTGGTGAGAAACCCTATGAATGTAAGGAATGTGGGAAAGCTTTTATTTGTGGCTCACAGCTTTCTCAACATCAGAAAATTCATAATGGGGAAAAGCCATATGAATGTAAGGAATGCGGGAAGGCCTTTATCCGGGGATCACTCCTTATGCAACATCAAAGGATTCATACTGGTGAAAAACCCTATAAATGTGAAGAATGTGGGAAAGCCTTTATCCGTGGCTCACAACTTACTCAACACCAGAGAATTCATACCAATGAAAAGCCCTATGAGTGTAAGGAATGTGGAAAGACCTTTAGTCATGGCTCACAACTGACTCAACACCAGAGAATTCACACTGGTGAGAAACCCTATCAATGTAAGGAATGTGGGAAGGCCTTTAATCGTGGCTCACTCCTCACTCGACATCAGAGGATTCATACTGGTGAGAAACCCTATGAATGTAAAGAATGTGGAAAAACCTTTAGTCGTGGGTCAGAACTTACTCAACATGAGAGAATTCACACTGGTGAGAAACCCTATGAATGTAAGGAATGTGGGAAGTCTTTCATTCGTGGCTCACAGCTTACTCAACATCAAAGAATTCATACTGGTGAGAAACCTTACGAATGCAAAGAATGCAGAATGGCCTTTACTCAGAGTTCACATCTTTCCCAACATCAGAGACTTCATACTGGTGAGAAACCCTATGTATGTAACGAATGTGGAAAGGCCTTTGCTCGGGGATTACTACTTATACAACATCAAAGGATCCATACTGGTGAGAAACCATATCAGTGTAAGGAATGTGGGAAGGCCTTTATTCGTGGTTCTCAGCTTACTCAACATCAGCGAATTCATACTGGAGAAAAACCATATGAGTGCAAGGAGTGTGGGAAGGCCTTCAGTCATGGCTCTCAACTTACTCTACATCAGAGAATCCATACTGGTGAGAAGCCCTACGAATGTAAAGAATGTAGAAAGGCTTTTACCCAGAGTTCACACCTTTCTCGACATCAGAGAATACACACTGGTGAAAAACCATACCAATGTAAGGAGTGTGGGAAGGCCTTTACTCGTGGCTCACAACTAACTCAACATCAAAGAATTCATATCAGTGAGAAATCTTTTGAATATGAGGATTGTGGAATAGAATTTAAGCATGGCTCACAAGTTTATATATGAATTATTGGATTCTTTGCAGTTAACAGATTTCTCCTGCAAAGAATTCTTACAGATGTGAATATGGGGGCACATTTGCCTCATAAAGGTAAACATCAGAGAATCTGGATGGCATAATGAAAATGTTAATGTAATCCATGTAGAAAAGCCTATCATTTCTGGAAACCCACTAAAATTTAGCAAGTTAAAACAGAAAATAATTCTGTTAATGTAGAAAATGTAGGAAGGCTTCTAGCCATAGCGAATGTCTTTTTCAAAACTATCTTGGCTCTTGAGAATTCATTTCCTTAAGCTTTGGTTTAATCATTTGTATATAGACCTAAGAATAAATACCTTTCTGAGTATTCATGGAAGTATCATGTGTTATTTTATGTAAAAGCTCTTAGAACAGTGCATTGAAGCATATCATAAGTATATCATATTTTTAAAGTATCAAATACCATTTATATTATTTTAGAAACATTTCATAAGAGGAGGGTGCTATCAAAAATATTTCATTAAACATTTACTACAGATTTGGGGGAGGACACTGTATGTTATAAATGAGAAAGCTTTTATCCAAATCTCATCAAATACTCTGTAAGAGGAAATCCATCCTGAACAAAAGCACTGTGCATTAATCAATGGGTTATTGAGAGAAATGTTTAAAAAATACAGAATTTGTATTTTCCAATATCCCTGGCTAAAATTTAAGAATAGCATTTATAAATGAAAAAAATTTTAGCAGAAATATACCTAGGGGAGAGCATTGTGGTACAGTGGGTTAAGCTGCTGCTTGCAATGTTGGCATCCCCTACTGGAAAGCCAGTTTAAGTCCTAGCTGCTCCACTTGTGACATAACTTCCTGCTAATATCCCTGTAAAAGCAGCAGAAGATGGCCCAAGTTCCTGGGCCCCTGCCACCCATGTAGGAGATCAGGATAGAGTTCCTGGCTTTAGCCTGGCCCAGCCCTGACTGTTGTGTCCATTTGAGGAATAGACCAGCAGATACAAGATCTCTCTCTTAAATAAAGGAATAAATCAACTTTAAAAATAACCCTAGAAAAGACGATCTATTATAACAAAAACTGTATCTATGAAATTTTTTTAAACCTCAGTGAACAAATTATGAATTATACAGAAAATAAAATCTGACATCATAGACTAATGAACAATGAAAATCTGAGTTTGTGTCAGAGACTGTTTCCATATTCGATAGCCAATCTTCCATTCTTCAGTAACAAGTCCCAGAGTTAAAACTATTTTAGTCTCTCCTAAAGGTAAACAAGATAGAAGTGATATTTGTATGAATAGGACATTTAAGAAATCCTTTTATCCTCCATGTATATTCATACAATGTGGACCTGTATGCCAGAGTTCCAGCAGTCTCAAGGGGACACTGAGAATAACATCTGGGTGGTGTAGAGGGTGGAGAAGAAAACAGTAGGTTCTGCAACCCTAATGATTTTTTTAAACAGTCATACCAACTCTGATCTGCCTCTGTTCTTTTTCTGGGAACTAAACCTTTTATTGATACAGTTTTAGTTCTCTTATTAATAATCAAATTTCTTAAGAATATCAGAAGTGTGCCTAGAAGTGGCATTTTGTGGGCAAAAGAAATCAAATATAGCATTAAAGTAAGGTCATAGACTGATTATCTACCCCATTCAAGCTAAAATAATAAACATTCTTATTTTTATAGTTAGGGCATTTGTTGAGATTGCCTCCTGTGCCAATCCAGGATGTAATGCTAGAGGAAATGATAGGAGTGATTCAGGATGTGTTTCAGGTTTTTTGCTGCCTTTAGTAATCTCTAAAAGAGATCAATTCAGAGGAGAGCTAGCCAGACCACTAGTTAGTAAGAGATAAAAGTTAAGAGACGCTATCTCCTTGGCTGCAGGTAATTTATCTTCTACCTCACTGACAAACCATCATAATTTAAAGGGCTGGCCTAGGCAAGAAATGAAGCCAATACCCATTTTTACAAAGAAAACTAATCTGATAATAAAAGTTTATGCTTTCCCTTCTCATGCCTATTGTTATAAATTTTACTGAATGCTCACTTTATTCCACCCACTATGCTTATTGTTCAGAATGTATCAATGAACAATTCTTGTGTGGAGAGAGAAGATAATGAATGTAGAATGTTAAAATAGTGGTACAGAGTAAAAAAGTCATTCAAGAAAAGTTGGTAGGTTATGACAGCTTAGGTTGATACATGAAACACAATGACTCAGGATAGACCATTAGGGAGTAAATATCAGAATCAAGATTTGAAGGGGTGTAGAATAAAGGAAAAAAGAGGAAGAGCCCATGTTGTGTTTAAGAAATAGCAGGGATGTTACATAATTGTGTACAAGGAGGTGGCAGATCAGACAGGAACTCAGATAACAGTCTCATCCAAAGCCTTACAGTCATTGTGGATTTTATTTTAAGGGAAATAGCCACTGGTGAGTTCTGAGCAGAAGAGGTGATATAACAAGCGGCTACTGTTACAAAAAAGTTTACCATCTATTTTTCTTAAAAAGTAGGTAAGAGTAGGATACTAAGGCAGTAACTCATATGAAAGATGGTGATGGCTTAACCAGGATGGTAATGATACATTAAGAATTATACCCTAAATATATGCTGTGTAATGAAACAAGCAAATTTTCTTTAGTAGTTAAATGTTAGATGTGAGAAAAGTGCAAGGGGAAACTGACATGGAGACTTTGGTCTCCAGTAAATGGAAAGACAGAAATTCATGAAACAAGGTGGGGAAAGCTGAAGGTCCAGAAAGTCTGTTGGGGAAACTGGTAGTTCAATTTGGAATAAGCTTGCAATGTCTTAGACACAAAATGGCAATACTGACTACTGTTATGGATATAACAGCTTCTAGGAGAGATTATCCTTATTTGGTAGTTAGTACTTACATTTATCTAGAATCATCAGGCAACAGGATCATTGAGTATAAAGAAAAGAGAAACATGAAGCATTCCAGCATATCACTTCAAGAAGAAAAAGGACATGCAAGGTGGACACACAGAGAAGGCCAGCCTTGCTTCCTCCTCCACCAAGGAGGTCCAGCACAGCTGCATCTGGGGATAAGTGTCTAAGCAAGAGTACCTGACACAGAAGAGTGACAACACACTGGGACACTGGTACTAGGCAGCAGCACAGGGAAAGGAGAAAGAGGAACAAACCCAAACCAGCTGAGGAGTCCCTGTTCTGGGGGGAAAGGTGAATAGGACAGTCGGTGTAAGCAGAGCCTACAGAAACCCCTTACCTGGGTTGTCCTCCCCAGGGAAATCCAAACAGCACAGACCAACAGCTCAGGAAGGAGGGTTCCATGGAAAGCTCAGAGCTCCTTGACTTCAGAGAAGGAATCTGCATGGTCCCTTCCCCCACCCCTCTATCTTGAGAGGGGAGTCACTGTCAAAGTCCACACTGTGCTAAGAGACAGAGCCTATGTCTGTCTTTCCAGGGCCCCCAAAGACATTCCTGCATTCCTTCAGTCTACAAGGCAGACTGAAACCCCATGTCCAAATGGGCCCAACAGTGCAACCATAACCCCACAGCCTGAACCAGTGGGAGCAGGGGAGCTGGGATATACAGCCTTTAGGACTTTGGAAATAAGGGAACCTGCCCTGTCAGAATTGGGGATCGTATTTCCCACTGTCTCCCTTTCCCCAATCACTTGGTTGTGGCTGGGTTTCCATGCACCAACCTGTCTGCCTATGCAGAGGCTCAGAGCGCCTGCATACTGGGGACAGATCTCACAATGGGATTGGAGGGCCCATTAGACCTTACTGTGCCCTGGATGTTGCCTATGTCAAGGGAGGAGGGGTGAAGTGCACTGGCACTGTGCACTCTGAGCAGTGCATCAGCTAGTTTACACTGGCACAGTAAAGGGATAGGAAACTGAACACACCAGTCAGCCCCTGCATCTTCCTCTCCACTGACAGCCACCAGAGGTGCTGTACCATGCCCATCTCAAGTCCTGCTGTGGACTCTTGCTCCTCCAAATGGACAGTGGCTGGAAATCCTCGGGCCCACCAAATGTGTGACTCAAGTCTAGTGTAAGTTTTATGCATTCCAACTAGCCCAGCAACACAGTGCTAGCTGGGACAACTGGGTGGGCTCTTTGTACTGAGTGGAACACAGCTTCGGCTTCCTGGGATCTATGGCCCAGAGTATGTGTGTTTGGGCCCAGTGTGGGGCTTAGGGCTTGAAGCTCCAGCCGCTCCCACAGAAGCTGCCAGAGTTTGGTTGTTACTGCTCATTTGATGCCCCAGTCTGAGGTAACTGCACCCAACCCAACCCAGTAAGCAACACAGAGTGGCCCAAGACAACTTATCCTGCTGTTGGAGGGCCAAATTCAGTCTCACAGATCCAGCCACTTGATAGACAGCACCTGTGGGTCCTTCCTGCTCCACTCAACATTAGTGCAACTAGGAGCTCTGGATTTCAGCAGTGGCTAGGAGTCTCTAAGTCCAACCAGCTCCTATACTCAGCATTGGTCTTGCAACTCTAGTGTGTGACAAGGATATTGGTTGGGAATCTATATGCCAGACACACCTAGAACACCAAGATCCACTCCCAAAACCCAAGAGGCTCATCACACAGTCCTTCCCTAAAGAGACAACTAGGAATCTCAGTAACCACACCAAGCCACAGCAACAGTCCAGATTTCTTAACAGCTATCATCAACAATAGCAAATAAAGGCATAGGGAGCCTATAAAATCTAATTGGAACTAAAGCTAAAGCACTTTACCAAACCAATACCCAGAGAGGCACGTCTCCCATCAATAAAGCCTTCAAAACCACCCTCTAGAACTGATAGAAACAAGAGATACCCTAGATGTGTAAAAATCAATATAGAAATACCAGAAGTATGAACAAACTAGGCAATATGATTCCTCAAAAGGAACACAATTAATAATGGACTGTGGAAAAAGGAAGATTGATAAAATTCTTGAAACAAGGATTCAAACAAATGATTGTGAGGTTACTCTAAAAGATACAAGAGTATACAGAGGAACAGTTAAATGAAACAGGGAAACTGGTATATGGCATGGATGAGAAACTCATCAGAGAGGTTGAAATACTGAAGAAGAACCAAATAAAAATAATAGATATGAAGTACCAATAAGTCAAATAAAACAATTCAGTGAACAGTTTTACAACAGACTAAATGAGGCAAAAAAAAAAAAAAATCTGATCCAGAAGATAAGTCTTTTGAAATACATCCCCCAAAAAGAATAAAAAATTAGAAAGAATGAAAAGTGTTTTGGATTTCTGGAATATCATTAATCAACCCAATACACGTATCTTAGGATTTCCTGAAGGAATAGGAAAAAACACATGGTCTGGAAAACTTACTCAAGGAAATCATCAAATAGGAGAATGAAATAGCAGAATATTTCCCCAATTTGTACAAAGATACATTTAAATAGAGAAGTACACAGACCCCAGATAAACGTGATCAGAAAAGATCCTCACTACAACACATTATAGTCAAACTTTCAAAAGTAAAGCATAGGCCGGCGCCACGGCTCAATAGGCTAATCCTCCACCTTACGGCGCCAGCACACAGGGTTCTAGTCCCGGGTGGGGTGCTGGATTCTGTCCGGTTGCCCTTCTTCCAGGCCAGCTCTCTGCTGTGGCCCGGGAGTGCAGTGGAGGATGGCCCAAGTGCTTGGGCCCTGCACCCCATGGGAGACCAGGAAAAGCACCTGTCACCTGGCTCCTGCCATCGGATGAGCGCGGTGCGCTGGCTGCAGCGCACTGGCTGTGGCAGCCATTGGGGGGTGAACCAACGGCAAAAGGAAGACCTTTCTGTCTCTCTCTCTCTCACTGTCCACTCTGCCTGTCAAAAAAAAAAAAAAGTAAAGCGTAAACAGAATATCCTAACATGCAAGAGAAAAGCATCAGGTCATTTTTGAAGGAAATCTCATCAGACTGGTGGAGAAAGATACAACAAAAACCGAGAACTATAGACCAATATACCTGATGACATAAGTGTAAAAACCCTCAAGAAAATACTAGCAAATTGAATCCAACACCACCTCAAGAAGATCATCCACCTGGACCAGGTGGAATTTATCCCAGTGAGGCAGGGATGGTTCTACATATGAAAATAAATGTGACACAGCTAAGAAAATGCTTTATGGCTTATTTTTAAAAATATTTTAAAAAGCATGGCCATTCTTAGACCAGCCATAACACTGACCTCCAGCTGCACATACTGTAGTTTTACAAAAAGGTGGGGGAAAAAACCCCAACTACTCAACTTGCTGAACATGTTTTGCACACTCTGCTATTTGTGCGATCTGTAAAGCCATCTGTAACCACAAGGCTCCTGTCCTTGGGATAATTCTGAACAACAAGTGTTCCCATACAAGGCCTCTGCCACAATCCCAGCCAGTCCCCTACCCGTCTGTTTGCCTAGCAACTGGTCTGGGAACCCAGTCAATCACCTGCCCTGTCTTAGGCAATGTCCAAGGAATCAGACTGTGACTCCCAAAGTACTCAGCCAATGAGGAAATGGGGAATGGATCTGCATATCGGGGGATGACAGAATGCTTGGTTCCTGTCTGAAGTATACCTGCCACCAGACACCAAGGTCATGAATAAAACTTTGGTTCTCACTACCTTCATGTGTCCTGAGTTCATCCTTCGGTGGTTAAATTGTCTCAAGTGGGCTTATATCCTACATATATCACATCAACAAAATGAAGAATAAAAATCATATGATAATCTCAATACAGAGAAAGCATTTGATAAAATACAACCTGCTCTCAATATTAATACCTTTAAAAATTAGATATAAGGAGAGACAGAGAAAGGTCTTCCATCTGCTGGTGCACTCCCCAAATGGCCACAATGGCCAGAGGTGGGCCAATTTGAAGTTAGGAGCCAGGAGTTTCCTCCAGATCTCCCATGTGGGTGCAGGAGTCCAAGGGTCATCTTGGGCCATCCTGGGTCATCTTCCAATGCTTTTACAGGCCATAAGCAGAGAGCTGGATCAGAAGAGTAGTATCCAGGACATGAACCAGTGCCTATATGAGACACCGGCACCACAGGTGAAGGCTTAGCCTACTACACCACAATGCCGGCCCCAACATGATTTTTAATGTAGGGAAACCAAGAGACTCCTTTAAGAGACTATGCAAAGTGATAAAACAATTCAGCAAAGTTTCAGGATATAAAATCAACACATAAAAATTATATTCTTATACACCAAGAATGAGGTGGCTAAGAAAGAACTTACAAGGTCAGTCCCATTCACAACAGCTACAAAAAAATTTAAATACCTTGGGATAAATCAGAAAAAAAAATTCTAAAGTTCACATAGAAACATACACCAAAAAATAGAATAGCCAAAGCAATCTTAAACAATGAAAACAAAGCTGGAGGCATCACAATCCCAGACTTCAAAATACACTACAGTGTTATGATAATCGAACAGCATGTAGACCAATGAAATAGAATAGACAGCCCAAAATTAAATCTGCACATCTACAACCAACTAATTTTTGACAAATGGGCTAAAGTCATTCCCTGGAGAAAAGACAGTCTCTTCAAAAAATTGTGGTGGGAAAATTGGATTTCTGCATGTGAAGTCTGAAACAACACCCCTAAATCAAATTAAAATGGATCAACAATCTAAACTCATGACATGAGACTATCAAACGACTAGAGGAAATATTGGGGAAAATGCTGCAACACATTGGCATAAATAAAGACTCTTTAGGTAAGAGCTCAAAAGTACAGGCAATAAAACCAAAAATAGACAAATAGATTCTATGAAGCTAAGAAGCTTCTGCACAGCAAAGGAAACAATAAAGTAAAAAGACAACTGACAGAATGGGAGAAAATGTTTGCAAATGATGCATCTGATAAAGGATTAACATCCAGAATATAAAAGGAGCTCAAGAAACTCAATGACAAAACAATCCAGTTAAAAAAAATGAGCAAAGGATACAAACATTTTTTCAAACAAATGGTCAACAGGTACTTGAAAAAATGATCAGGATCACTAGCCATCAGGGAAATGCAAATAACAACCACAATGAGATTATCACTTTAGGATGGCTATTATCCAAAAATAAGAAAATAACAAACGTTGGCAAGGTTGTGAAGCAGAGTACCCTTAATACACTGTTAGTGGGAATGAAAATTGGTACAACCATTAGGGAAAACATTATTGCAATTTCTCAGAAAACGAAAAGTGGATCTACCACATGACTCAGCTGTCCCAATTCTGGCAAGATATCCAAAGGAAGTGAAATCAGCATAAGACAGATCTGCACCCCCATGTTTTAACAGCCCAATTAACAATGGCATAGATGTAGAATCGACCTATCAGCTGGTCACTGGATACAGAGAATGTGGCATATATATACAATGGAATAATACTCAACCATAAGAAAGAATGAAATTCAGACATCTGCAACAAAATGGACGAACAGAAGATGATTATTTTAAGTGAAATAAACCAGACCATACCTTCCCTTATCTGTGGAAGTTATATACACAGTATAAAAACTATATGGATATCATATCATTTGGTATAGTTATACATATTGCTTCAGTGGATTATACCAGATACATAGTAATATATCATTCTTTCTCCACATTATGATCACTGTCACAAATCCTTCATTGTATGATATTAATATCCCTATTTTCAAGAATAGTGTATATGTGTATGTATATAATATCTACACAGGAAGTGAATGTGACAAAATGTCTACAAATAGTTAAATTTTAAACCTAAAAATTTATCTAAAAAGAATTTTAAAAAAAGAAAAAAATGATGGATCAGTAAAGGAACTAAGATGGAGAAACAAATGGGTGGAAATAAACAGAAGGGAATCATAAAAACAAACAAAGGTGAATAGAAGGATGATCACTGACAAAAGACACACTGGCAGATTAAATAATACCAAGCTTCTAAAGTGACTGTTATATTTACAATTCCAACAATGATAATGTCCATGAGATTAATGTAACTGTTTCTTTCCAAATAACAGGTAGAAAAGTGTGATAAGGAATAGAGGACAAAATGACCAGACACATACCAATGGGGATCAAAGCACTTAATATGCACAAAGGCAATCTTCAATGAGAACATGAACACAGATAGTGGCAGCCGATGCCAACACTAGTAAGTGAAGTCAACATAATACCTTCAGTAAGTCCTGCAGATTTGGAGTGACCAGACTCCTGGGGTGCTCCCTGCTTGGAAGCATGATATAGGAAGAGCTGACTCCCTCATGGATCTGGCTGCAAAGCCGAGATGGCTTGGGTGGGAAGTCTGCAAAATGGTGGCATGGTAGGCATGGGGCCTATCCAGGACATTGACACTGTTCAGTCTGAAAGTTAAGGTGTCAACTAAAAACACACTGACCCTGGGTCTTCCACCTGGACTCAGCAGGCCACCAGAGAAGTGCTGATGGAGGCTAAGCCAAGTTGGAGGGTGGCAGAGATGACAAAGAGGCCTCTCAAAGCAGCATGGGCCCCAAACAACCAGCACTCCACTCACCCACACTCCAAGTCCTGTTTCTTTAGTGAAAACTCTGGAAGCCAAAACATTCACTGTAGACAGTGAGTCATAGGGTAAAGCAAGAGCTGGATGTCACCCCGATAAAAAGGACAGGAAATGACACTGCTTCGACAAGGTGAAGGCTAGTCAGACCAGTACATCCCATCAAGGGTGGGTCAAAAGGGGCATCTCTGATCGACTACCGAGACCAACAGCTACCTGATATGCAGCAGGCAAAGACAGGTACCCAGAACTCCATGGTAATCCTACCTGCACGGTCATTAAGACATGTATGGAAAAGGAAAACCTTATTAACTGTACCCCCAAGTATCTGTCCTTGAGTAACTGAGAAACCCATCTTAATTACAAGTGACCAAAGAAAAACTGGAGCACATGAACCACATGAAAAAAATGTAAGAGGACACACAGGAGAAATCACTCAGCAGCCAGGTGAATCTGACATCAGTGGGCAATTGCTGAATTGGCTACAAATGTACCTCACCTAGCTAAACAACTTGTTGCCCAAGTTTCTCCCCTTTTCTTGATTACTGAGCTATGGTGAGGATTCCTGTTTTGAAAGACAGGAACGGTGAGACCAGCACCTTCTTTGGCCTGCATGCCACTTTCCTCTTAGGTCTACACTACGTTCCCTGGTGAGTTCCTGTGATTGGAGTGGAGTGGGGTGTTGGTTCTGTGCTCCTTCCGTGAGCTGACCTCTAAAGTCCGAGACTACCATTCACGATTCAAGAGCCCTAACAAACCCAACCGAAAAAAGCAAAAACCAAACACATCTGGCCATAAAACACCCAGATAGCTAGACGGGTGCTCAGTACATTCACAAATTCTCGTACAAAGATGCATCCCAAGCTACAGGGCTCTGCCCCAGAACCTACGACCCTATGGTTAAGCACAGGGCAACTCACAAGCACCAGCAGTACCTTCCTGAGGTGACCAGGCGGATACCCCTGAGGGGATGGTGATACGCTGGGATCCTGCAGTCCACCACTTGCTACCAAAGCCGCTTCTTCGGGCTGCCCCCTTAACTCCCGTGACTCCGGCACCATCACTCTAGAACCACACGTGGAGACAGGCCTGAAGGAGCTGGCAGGGCGCACAGGAAGAGATGGCGACCAGATCCTCCTTGCTGCTGGCAAGCAGCCGCAGGCCGAAGCCGGCTCACTGTGACGTCAGCACCAGGCTTGAGGCCAACGCATGCGCTGTGGCAGGTCCTGGAATGCCGGGCGGCTGCTGCCTGATGGGAATGAGTGCTGCCACCTGCACGGATGAGGCGGGCCAGCCCCGGCCTCGCCTTCGCGTTCCGTTAGACCAGACGCCTTGCTCGCTCACTGCCAGGGGACTCTGTTGCGGACGGCCTGAGTGGGAAGTGAGCTAGCTGACCGCCCTGACGAAAATCGGTAACAAGTGAAGGGCCTTGCGAATTCCTCTCCCCTTGTTCATCACGGAGCTATGATGGGGTTTCTCAGAACCTTTTAGAGAAAGAGTAGGAGCTGTGTCACCAGCAACTGTGTACCCCTCTTCCACGGATTTAAACGCATCTTCCGGGAAGATGTTTGGTTGCGCATGGCTACTGAGTTCCTTCTGCTAGTTGCTCCCCGCTGTCCGGGACAACCACCCAACTCAAGACCCCAAAATACCTGTACAACTGAAAACGGAAAAACCCACACCCTGTCACGCAAGGGATACACCACACACCTGAAGCTGGGATGGTGCAGCCGACCGACGAACCACGCCGCGGCTTCCAAATGATCTTGCTCTCCTGAACTCCTGGGATTCCCGCACTGCACCCTTCGGAGGTGCGAGGAGGCAGGCCGGAAAGCACAGGGGTGCGAAGAGGCAGGGAGGGCACTTACTCCGCTCTTCTGCCCAGCCTCCAGGAAATAGCTCCAAGCAAGCGTCGGGTTCATTGTGACGTCAGCGCCAGGCGCACGCATGCGCTGTGGCAGGGCCGGCTTGGCGTCCTGGACGCTGGGGCTGCTGCTGCCGGCCCCCAGACAGCTCCTCACAGTCCCATCCACCAGACACCTGCATTGCTCCGTGATTCAGGGTGTGAGATGGGCTCGGTAGACTACTCTGGTTTTGCATGCAGAGGCTGGGTGGAACTGAGAAGAATCCCGGCCGCGAAATCGCCTAAGGCGGCAGTGGGCCTACCCAGGACAAGGACTTCTATGTCCAAAACGCAGTGGATATGCACTCACTCTGGGCCCAGTACCCCCTAAGACCGGGGCCTAGCAGGGGCCAGCTGTGCACTCAAACCCCCGGGGGCCACTCATTCCATGAATCGCCTTGGTGAAAATGTTGATGTCAGGGCCTCAAAGTATAAAGTATTGCCATTGTCAGATGGGCCACACATACAACTGGGATCCCGGGGGTGGGAATGGGAGTGATCAGAGCAAGAGTGGGATTCAGACTGATAGTGACGCTAAGTGGTGTTTTCTGAACCCTCGAGAGGACAGCCTTTTAGGCCAAGAAAAGCCCAAATCGTAACCTGGAGCTGCAACAGAAGCTGTGCTTAAGTCCAAACCAAGTTACTGGAATGCTACAAAGAAGATTGGCCTCTCAAAGGACCACCGGACCTTCACCTTGTATGGCCACCATCCCACTTCCGCTCACCCAGCTTCCCAGTCCTATTTTCTTAGCGAAAACACTGGAAGCCAGAACATTAAGTGCGGGGAGGCAGTCACACACAGGCAAGCAAGTACTAGGTATCACTCCAATGGAAAAGGAAATTAGAAATGAAAGACACGGTCCCTGACAAGATGAAGGCTGCTCACACGTGTGAACATCCCCGCGTTGAGTCACAAAGAGCTTCCCTCTGATAGGGCACTGAAACCAAGAGCTAGCAGTGAGTGCAGGACATGCACAGAGAAACCCAGAACTCCATGGTAATCCCCACCCTGCACAGCCATTAAGAAGTATGCATGGAAAAAGAAAGGCACATGAACTGGAACCTCTAAGTGTTTGTCCTTGAGTAACTGAGAAACCCCTCATGTTCAAGAGTTACCTAGGAAAAAATCAAGTTCCACTCAGCACATTAAAGATAGGAATGATGGAGCACCCAGTAAAGGCTAGAAGTCAGAGGAGAATCGCTCCCCAGGGGGCAGGTGGATCTGGTACTGACAGCGGGAAGCTGCCCAACTGGCTGTAGCATGTCCCCATTTGAAGTGACCTCCTCCCTCGGGTTCCTCTCCTCTTGATCACGCAGTTATGGTCAGACTTATTGCTACCTTTCACAGGGAGGATGGGAGCGGTATCCTGAGAACCTCCTTTATCTGTGCTGATCTTCCATAGATCTAAACAGAGCTCCCTGACAAGGTTGTGTGGTTGGGGTTGGGACACTGGTGCTGAGTTCTTTCAGCTTTCTGCCCCTATACTCCCAGGCAACCACCCAAATCACAATCCCTAGCAGATCCACGAGACCCAAAAACAAACACATCCTGCCATGCAAAGAAAAGTACATACACTGGTACAGTATGTCCAGGAATGAGGCAAACTGGGCAAAGAGCTCAGTCAGCCTCATCAAAGCCAATCATACTATGGGGCAGTATGCCAGCCCCGATTCCCTAGAAAAGAAAGCTAGGCATAAGCATGTTGGGGGGAGGGGTCCCCTCCTCTGGGTGACAGGGCACATTCCCTTCAGGGAGAGCCACATGCCCTTCCATGAAACAGAAAATTTAAGGTCCCACAGTGAGCCAGAGTCAACAGGTGCTACTTCCTCACCCACTGTGACCTCCTGGGTTCCTGGAAGGCTAGCACCATCCCTTGGGACCACCTGAGGATACAAGGATGCATTCAGGTGTGGTATAGGGACAGTGTGTTAGGTAAGTACACAGATCACTAAGACCACAACATCAGGAGGGTCTGGATTGCATGTACGTGCTGTGGCAAGGCCAGCCTGGAACCCTGGAGGCTGGGCAGGAGTCAGGGCTGCAATCTGCAAGGATCAGATGAAGGGCTGGCCCCAACTTGCCCTTATGTTCACATCAATGAGATGCCTGGTCTGCTTAGTGCTTTGGGCTTGATTCGGCCACAGTGAATGCCCCTTGGGACCAAATACAAACACCAGATAGCCTGGGTGGGAAGTAGGTCAGATGATGGCTGAGATGAAACCAGTTAAGACAGGGATGTGGCCTGTGTAGGAACTGCAGACCACTGTGTCCAAATGTGAAAGAGTCAACTGTGAACTCACCCTCAGTCAGGCCTACCAGGCACCAGGGGTCCCAGGTTAGGAGAAGCACATTTAGGGAAATGTTGATGAGAGCTACTAAAGTACAAGATACCTCAGTGGTCACATGGCCCCACTAGAGTGGGATCCCAAGAGGGCAGGTGGAACAAGAGGGATTAAATTCCAGTATATGGCAATTCCAAGACTGCCCATGATGCCAAAGAGCGCTTCCAGGAACCCTGAGGACCCCAGCAGGCTCAGGAAAGCAGAAACCATATGCAAGACCACTCAAAAAGCTGTGTTGGACGCCAAGTTTTTGGAATGTTGTAGAGAACACAAAACACTCCTCTCAAAGGAGCTTGAGCCCAACATCTTGGGCAGCCCCCACCCCACCCTGACCAGTCAGCTTCCAGTCCTATTTTCTCACTGGAACCAAGAAAACGCAGTGTTAGTAGGCAGTCACACACAGTGAGGCAGGAGCTGGAGGAAGAGAGGAAGTGAAAGAGCAATCTGACAAGGTGAAGGCTGGTCACAGGCGTCTCCTCCTGGGGGAGTCATACAAGGCCATCATTCAGATTGGGCACTGAGACCGAGACACCTAGTGCAGAGAAGGCATGCATGGAAATCTAGGACAGCATGGTAATCCCATCTGCCCAGTCATTAGCCATATGTATGGGAAATAAAATGCTCCTGGATTGGATTCCCCAAGCATTCGTCACTGAAAGTGACCTAGGAAAAATAAATTTCTATCTAGAACACAAATAGGAATGCTAAAACAGTGGAAAGGTGGGTGTCACGTGGGAGAAATCACTCCCAGCTGCCTGGTGGATCCACTGACGTTTAAGTGAAATTGCTGAACTGGCCATAAAAGGACACCATTTGAGCACATCACCCTGTGCCCTAGTTTCTCTCCTCTTTAATCACATAGGTAAGGTCAGGTTTGCTCCCTTTCTACAGGATGATGTCAGTGGTATCATAAGCATCTTCTTTGATTTGTGCCCCCTTAATTTAATCAGAGTTCCCAGGATGTTTGTGCAGCCAGTGGTGGGGCAGAGCACTGGTGCTCTGTTCTTTCAATGAGTTGTCCCATAGGATCTGAGGTGACCACCCAACTCACCACCCCTAAGAAAACCCATACAGGAATCACATAAAACCACACTGGGATCCACAGGTAAAACAGAAACACAGGAACAGAATCTCCAGGAGTAATGCGCACAGACTCTGAGACAAGCCACAATCATACACACACTCATATAGATCCTTAGGCTATGTGGCTCTTGCTCTGGTGCCTAGACCCCTATGAGAACAGAGCAGCCCACAAGCACATGAACATTCTCATCCACTGGGTCACAGGGCCGATTCCTTGAGGAGAGCCACATGCCTAGCCACAGTCAGGTCCTTAGGCTCATAGTGGTGAATACTAGGAAAATGATTTGTTATTAGAAGAATAGTAAGGTATACACATTGTCCTTATGCTTAATGTATGGAACATCACAAAGGAGGACAGTTGAAGACCTACACTTCTGAACTAGCCTGGTAGGGATGGGTAGCAAAGGACTTTGAGAATTTTTCATTGCAGACAAGATATGAGGTAGAAACCCACACAGATATAATCATAAACTCTGCTCCTTTTTTAGGCATTGCAAATACCAAGGCCCTGAGGCTGGAACTAAACTGATGTGTTTGAGGCACTTGGAAGAACAGGTCCTGAAGTATGTATCGCATGAAGATGGACCTAGAGCAGGTAGTTATGGTATGTTTGTGTTTGTTTTAACATTTGTTCTTGTGAAACTCAAAGACACTACTGGTGGGTAATAAGGGAGATTACAAGTTAAAAATATACTCTCAGCTTCCCATGTATATAAATAGGTTTTTTTAAAAAAATTATACACTTTTTCTTCAAAGAATTACTCAATGATAGAACAGACATACACAAATGTGTTAACAAAAGAATGAAAAACACCCACAACTGTTAGACAATGTGTTCTGCATCAAACTACTCACAGAATTTAGAATTATCATTATGGTATTTACGAGTATTAGTTGTTTTACCAATTTGTTGAACTGTACCTATTACACAGAAAACACAATTATCATTAACAGGATTTAACATGACCTTCCCTAAAATAATTTGCTAACAGTAATCCATGATATTTTAAACATTATTCCATGATGTCTTCTAAGACATCAAATTGACTCAGTTCCTTCTCAACATGAATGCCCCAGGTTTAATGAGGCTGACAGCAATGAGATGGAAGTCCCATTTACTTCAGTGCTTTCTTCAACCTCCTCATTTTAAGTGCGACATTGACGGTGTGGATATTTCTACTTAGTAATCACATAGTATTCTATTGGACGGGTTCAACACTGTACAGTGTCTTCACTGAGGTTTTTTTTCACTCTATCTCAAGTGTGAATACTCTGATGCACACTGAGCACTGATTTCTGCACAAAGCCTTTCCCACAGACTGCACACTTGTAAGGTTTGTCACCTGTGTGTGTTGTTTGATGTTTATTCAAGTTTGACCTGTCAGTGAATGCCTTCCCACACTCAGAACACACATAAGGCTTCTCTCCTGTGTGAATTCGCTGATGTACTTGGAGCTGTGATTTCTTAGTGAAAGATTTCCCACAGTCAGAGCATTCATAAGGTTTCTCTCCAGTATGAATTCTGTGATGTGTAATCAACTCTGACTTTTGTCTAAAGGTCTTCCCACATTCAGAACAGATGTAGGGCTTTTCTCCAGTATGAGTTTTCTGATGTTTACTGAGATTTGACCTTCCACTAAAGGCTTTCCCACATTCAGCACACACATAGGGCTTCTCCCCTGTGTGAATTGGCTGATGCACCAGCAGCTGAGACTTGGAAGTAAATGATTTCCCACAAACACTGCATTCATAAGGCTTCTCTCCAGTATGAATTCTTTGATGAGTAACAAAGTTTGATTTTCGAATGAAGGCTCTTCCACACTCACTGCATACATAGGGTTTCTCTCCTGTATGAATCTTCTGATGCACGATGAGTATTGATTTTTGATTGAAGGCTTTCCCACATTCATGACATTCATACTGTCTCTCTCCAGTATGAATTTTCTGGTGTATATTAAGGTGTGACTTCTGGGTGAAGGTTTTTCCACAAGTACTACATTCATACGGTTTCTCTCCAGTATGGATTCGCTGGTGAGTAATCAAGTCTGATCTCTGGGTGAAGGCCTTTCCACACTTAGAACACATATAGGATTTATCTCCTGTATGAGTTTTCTGATGTGTAACCAGATTTGACCTGTTGGTAAATGCCTTCCCACATTTATTGCACACGTAGGGTTTCTCTCCTGTGTGAATTCGTTTATGCACATGGAGTTGTGATTTGGAAGTAAAGAATTTCCCACAGTGACCACATTTATAAGGTTTCTCTCCAGTATGAATTATTTGATGTGCAATCAAGTGTGTCTTTCGGATGAAGGCCAGCCCACATTGCATGCAAACATAGGATTTTTCTCCTGTATGAATTCTCTTATGCACTGTGAGTGCTGACTTCTGAGTAAAAGCTTTTCCACAGTCACTGCATTCATAAGGTTTCTCTCCAGTGTGAATTCTCTGATGTATAATTAGTTCTGACTTGTAGGTAAAGGCCTTCCCACACTCAGTACATATAGAAGATTTCTCTCTAATCTGCACTTTCTTCGGTGAAATAAGGTTGGAACTATTGTTGAAGACTTTCCCATATTCAGTGCATAAGTAAGACTTGACTCTTGTGTGAATTCGTTGATGTACCTGCAGTTGTGACTTAGAGATGAAAGATTTTCCACAGTTATTGCATCCATATGGTTTTTCTCCAGTATGAATTCTTCGGTGTGCAATCAAGTGTGTCTTCTGGATGAAGGCTTGTCCACATTCAATACATATATAGGATCTCTCACCTGTATGAATTTTCTGATGCATCTTGAGTGTGGACTTTTGTGTGAAAGCTTTGCCACAGTCACTGCATTCATGGTGTCTCTCTCCTGTATGAATTTTCTGATGTATAATGAGATCTGAATTATAAGAGAAGCCTTTCCCACATTCACTGCATTCATACAGTTTTTCTCCAGTATGAATTCTCTGATGCCTAAAGAGAGAAGATACTTGGAAAAAGGATTTTCCACATTCATTGCACTTATAAGGCTTTTCTCTAGTATGGTTTTTTTGATGTGTAATAAATTCTGGCTTCTGTACAAAAGCTTTCCCACATTCAATACATACATAGAGCTTTTTTCCTGTATGAACTTTCAGATGTACTTTGAACAATGATTTCTCAGCGAAGCTCTTTCCAAATTCGTCACATTCATATGATTTCTCCCCTGTACGAATTTTCTGATATTGAGAGGATGCTCGTTTATAACTGAGGAGTGTTCCATGTTGCTTATGGTCCCATAATTTCTCTCCTGTTGGAGTATACTCATGGTCAGTATAGGAAAAAATTTTACCATATCTGGCAATCTCTTTAACATTCTTTGATGCATTATTTCTATTATAACTGTGTAAGTCTAAATTATGCTTCAAATTATTTCCAAATGAGTTCCATTGATGAGGTCCTTGGGGGAAAAGAATAATGCCTGTACTCAAATGAATTGCTTTTTAATATTCTTATATTAATAAAGATTTTTTTTTGTAGTCAATATTTTTTGATGAAATCTCAACATCTCTTAATGCTCTTTGCTGATAGCTCTCTTATGTGGTCACCAATCTACCATAACACTTCTATAGAATATATATACACAGTATCACTGGTACCATCAACTTCCCTCTTGAGGTAGAAAGCTTTTATTGAAATTCTCTGCTTAAGGTTTGAAACCCAAACTCTCCTTCTGAAAGAAAATACAGGTGATTTTACTTTAAGGAACAGCTGAAAGAAGCTAGAAAGAAGGGTAGATAGGGCTAGTCCAGGTTGAACACAGAGAAAAGGATGAAAGAGAATAATTTATGAGATTGGTGACAGTGTTGACAGGAAATATTCTGGGACAGAATTCAACAGTTAGATGAAATAAACTAAATGAACAGACTGTACTATAGCCAAGTATGGGAAAAGTAAGGCAAAGAACAAGATATATGGAACAATGCCATTTATATAGGCTAATTTAATATGTATCCCTAACTCACTTTATATTTTATAATATGCATGAATTTTCAAATGCTTCCATCATATAAAATAGTGACCTATGGTGGGAAAGACAGATGTGGGGATAAGAGACAAAAGACAGTAAGTCAAAGAATAAAATAAAAGAGAAACTTCATCTGGACTCATAATGATGAATCCTAAACTAAGGATTATAATTAAACTCACACCTCGGCAGGTGAAGAAGAAAAGCAAAGCAAAAAACAAACTAATCAATTAACTAGGCAGAGACCCTAGTCAGTATACAATCATTCAAGCAACATTAGTAAGACATTTTAGGGAAGGTGATTAATAACGTCAAACAGCAGAAGGGTACCCTTCCCAGGTTAAATGCCAATGATAAAGTCATCGGTTGGATAAAATGCATAGGAAATTGAGAATTCAGTGATCTCTGGGGAGAAAACAGGAATACAGCCTGGTTAGATATAAGGTTCTGAGGTATCTCACAGAAAAAAAAAAAAAAGAAAGAAAAAGCAATTCATAGGAATTGTAGTGTGTACCATATTGTAATTTTACAAGAAAGCAGACCCATGAATGCCTGAATGTAAAAAGAAAAGACTCTAGAATTATGAGAATACTCAAGAAAAATCTTTAATCTTTGGCACATGGCCTAGAATCCAAACACTTAGAGAAGACAGAGATGATAGATGTCATCTAAGTAGAAGATATTTAGTTACTTTAGTGGTAAATTATCAACAGTTTTCAAGCAGTACAAAAATTAAGAACCTTCCAGAAGAGTCAAATCTCAACACTATTTCAAAGGTGCCAGTCTTCCTAATAACAGCTGAGATTTATTCCGGTCTCCATCACTCACCTGGACAGTATTGATGTGGGTTCTTACTCTGCAATTCCCATGGCTCTTTTCCTTGCTCCAACATGAAAACTTCTGGCTCAGGAACTTGAAACCCTGTTTGTGGGAAATGATAAAAAGACTGAGTCCAGCTAATTAAATGAAAACCAGTTGTGTAATGAGGGCTTGCTCTTCAGAAAAATAATTATTTCTGTCTGAACAGAATATTACCAAAAATTATAAAAAGGACAAGAATCCTGGACAAATCAAGGACAGAACTATCATATACTAAAAATGTCTTACAGCATTCATCAAGAAACCTGTAACATCCCAGTGAGGCCTCCTTTCAGATACCAAAGTGACTGCTTACCTACTGAGAGCAGGTGGCTGAAGGTCTCCTGCATCACATCCCAGTAGAGACTTCTCTGAGCAGGTTCCAGGTGCTGCCATTCCTCGCTGCTGAAATCAATAGCCACATCCCTGAAGGACACTGATCCCTGCAAGGGCAAATTCCTGTTCAATGTGAAGTTAGCTTTGGGGGATGGAGAGACTATACTTATGAATATGGAACATGGATTTTGTTGCTTTTGTTAATTTGTCTCCTCTTTTTTATTCTTTTTAAAGATTTATTTATTTATTTGAGAGGTAGAGTTACAGACAAAGGCAGAGACAGAGAGAAAGGTCTTCCATCCACTGGTTCACTCCCCAAATGGGCGCAATGGCCAGAGTTTGGGTGATCTGAAGCCAGGATCCAGGAGCTTCTTCCGGGTCTCCCACACGAGTACAGGGGCCCAAGGACTTGGCTCATCTTCTACTGCTTTCCCAGGCCATAGCAGAGAGCTGGATCAGAAGAGCAGCAGCCAGGAAGGAACTGGCACCCATATGGGATGCTGGCACTGTATGTGAAGGTTATCCCACTATGCCACAGTGCCGGCCCCTGCCTCCTCTTTTTCAAAAACTCAGTGCCAGAGTATGACATCAGCAAGATGACTAACTAGAAGCCCCTATCATTGTACACCCCCCTCAAATTTTGATGAAAATAACTGAAGGCAAGTGCTGGAGCATATAAAAGGAACAGCAGAGGGGCCGGTGCAACACTGGCATCCCATATGGGTGCTGGTTCAAGTCCCGGCTGTTCCACTTCCAATCCAGCTCCCTGCTAATGCACCTGGGAAAACATTAAAAGATGGTCCAAGTGCTTGGGCCCCTGCACCCATGTGGGAGATCCAGAAGAAGCTCCTGTTTCTGGCCTGTCCCAGCCCTGGCCATTGCAGCCATTTAGGGAATGAACCAATGGATGGAAGATTTTCTCTCTCTCTTTCTCTGTGTCTGTCTCTGTCTCTGTAAGTCTACCTTTCAAAATAAATAAATAAATCTTTAAAAAAAAAATAAGGAATGGGGCTGGCACTGTGGCACAGCAGGTTAACACCCTTGCCTGAAGAGCCGGCATCTCATATGGGCACTGGTTCTAGTACTGGCTGCTCCTCTTCCAATCCAGCTCTCTGCTATGGCCTGGGAAAGCAGTGGAGGATGAACCAACTCCTTGGGCCCCTGCACCCACGTGAGAGACCCAGAAGAAGCTCCTGGCTCCTGGCTTTGGATCAGCACAGCTCCGGCCATTGCGGCCATCTGGGGAGTGAACCAGCAGATGGAAGACATTCTCTCTGTCTCTACCTCTCTCTGTAACTGTCTTTCAAATAAATAAAATAAACCTTAAAAAAATAAGGAATAACAGAAACCTTCTTATAGAGCACAGAAAACCAGGAGAGCAGGAAAAACCTCACTTTCATCACCCTATCGCCAAGCTCTGATGAGTTTACAAACAGAGGAAAAGCTAAAAAAAGGACCCCAGCAGTCCCCATCAATACCCCTGATATCTACAGGACTCACTACTGGGGACTCCTACAGTCTTCGCTGGTGCTAAGCCCAACTTAGGAGGCTGCCTGGAATCCATATAGCTGCACTTCCCACAAAGAATAATCTGACACTGTTCTGCCCCTTGTGGCCCACACAGATATTCAGCTATGCAATCAAAACTGGAAACACTGATGGGTGAGGCCATTTCCAGGGCTGAGTAGCCACAGCACCCTTTCAATCCCTGAGGCTTTGTTGCTGAACTGCACCTGTCTGATGACTGACCATCTGCAAGCTGAATTGTTGCTTTGTCCTACCCCATACAGCCAAGCTGACATAGCTGCTCCGTCCACCCCTCTCACTCACTGCTGCACCTGCCTCTGAGTGCCTGAGCTGAGCACACCGCCTTCCAGGGAATAGATCACTTGCCTACCCAGAGTACCATGCCCCCCGTGTCTCAACTGCAGCAGCTCCCTGCCTTCTAGGGAACCAGTACTTCTTCCCAAAACAGTACACTACCATGTACATCACCTCCTGGAGAACAGGTGCCTTGGCTGGGATGAGCAGAGCATGGTCAGCTGACTGGTCTAACAGGAGAACAAAGCACTGGCTCAGCTAAGACACCCTGCCTACAGGCCAAACAACTGGGCTGGCCCCTGGGACCCAGAGCCCAAGCAATAGCTGCTCTCCACCATCACGAGACCATTGTTGCTTCTGCATCTGGCTCACAGATCTGATATACTGATCTATGTTCAACCATTCCAGAGTCCAGAATCACCACCAGACAGTACATCATCTCCTGAGGCCTGAATTGCCACTATGCCCTATTGATTGTGGTTCCTAAATGATAGCTGTACCCTGCTCCTCAGGCCCAAATCCCCAGAGCACCCTCACTCCCTGGAGCAGGACCAGACTTGTGCTTTGCCACACAAGGTCAGGGTCACAACTACAACCCAGCCCCCTGACAATGAGCTCCAAGGGGTGGGGTCAGAGTCACATAATTTGGTTTTGTGGGCCATCTGCATCCAATCCTGCCTCACGAAGTGAACCTGCACGTTCAAACCAGGTGTCACAATAGGTTCAAGAGACCCTAAGCCCAGGATGCCAGCTGTACATCCACTGTCAGCATGCAAGACATGGACCCCAGTGCTGCTGTAGCTGCTTGTGAGCCATGTCAGATCCAACAAAAGGATGGATCCCCTCAACTACAACTCCCTGTTGTGAGAAAAATGAGAGACAATTTACACTGCTATCTCCACTTCTACAAACTCCTACAGCCTATGCCACTGAGGCACCCACCGTCGTCACTGATGTCAGGGCTAATGGAAGATGCTGCATGGCAACTATCCCACTACTCTCCTTGGACTACAACTACCACAGCCTTCTCAACAGCCACACTAAGACCCTTTTCAGGGGAAACTACTTCTCTACAGAAGTCACTCTGTAAAGTTTGGAAGAGGTACTGCTCTCCCAGATGCACAGATCTTAATACAGGAACACAATAAACACCAAAAAGGTAGAACACATGACATTGCCCAAAAACATAAATTATCCAGTAACTGAGCCCAGCAAAACAAAAATTTACAAAATGCATGAAAAGGAATTCAAAACAAAGATCTTAAGGAAACTTAATGATATACAAATAATATAGACATTCAGCAAAATCAGGAAAACAAATTATGATCTGAATAAGAAATTCAACAGAGATATAAAAGGAACCAAACAATACTTTGGAGATGAAGAATTCAATGAATAAAATTAAATATACAGGCCGGCACCACGGCTCACTAGGCTAATCCTCTGCCTTGCGGCACCGGCACACTGGGTTCTAGTTCCAGTCAGGGCGCTGGATTCTGTCCTGGTTGCCCCTCTTCCAGGCCAGCTCTCTGCTGTGGCCCGGGAGTGCAGTGGAGGATGGCCCAAGTGCTTGGGCCCTGCACCCCATGGGAGACCAGGAAGAAGCACCTGGCTCCTGCCATCGGATCAGCGTGGTGCGCTGGCTGCAGCGTGACGGCCACGGCGGCCATTGGGGGGTGAACCAACGGCAAAAGGAAGACCTTTCTCTCTATCTCTCTCTCTCTCACTGTCCACTCTGCCTGTCAAAAAAAACAAAAACAAACAAAAAAAAACCCTAGAACAAAGTTTGGGAAAAAATAAAGGTATAAATTCATTAGGTTGTTGAAAAATAGTTATCTACAAAGGATACATGGAGGGCCCAAATGAAGAAAAAATGCCTCTACATGGGAAAGTGAGTTATATTCCATAGAGTTGATGAATTTAAGCTGAAAGTTAAGAAGTATAATACAGAATAGGAAGTGAGGGGGACATTTCCCACAAAAGGTAAGAGCAAGGTATTAAGACAGGAAAATATGTAACAAGTTCAGTGACAGTGAATAGTTCTCTATAAATGAAGAGAAGTCTGCATGATGTATCAGGAAGGTACTTACTGGAAAAATAGTTTGCTCATACAGCAAGTATGATTTTCCTTTAAGTAAAGGTAATTAAGGTAATCAAATGTATGTCTAATCTTTCCCCTATATGATCAATATTATAGGATAGCTAAATAATGGAAAAGTTCTTTATAGACTGATTCTAGTTAATACAGAAAAAAAGAATACAATAAAATGTTACCGTTTGACATTCCAAATGGAATAATGAATTTGGACAATCATCATAAGTGGATTCTCCAATGTTTAGGGTGAAATAGAGAAATTTTAGAATGGACAAGACTTGGAAGATCAGTCACAAGACCTACTGCACAATTCATGTACTAGACTATAAATTACGTACTCACCTAAAGTAAGGTAAAATGAATTGCTAAAAGGGATATAGAAGGAAACTAATATTCATTATTAAAGAGGCAAAAATGATTTTGAATATGAAGGTGAGAAAAAAGGATTTAAAAATAATTGTTACCTTTCATTTTTTAATAACTACGAAGACTGTGATGTAACAGATGGATTAAGAACAAAAGGAGGGCCAGCGCCATGGCTCACTTGGTTAATCCTCTGCCTGTGGCACCAGCATCCCATATGGGTGCTGGGTTCTAGTCCCGGTTGCTCCTCTTCCAGTCCAGCTCTCTGCTGTGGCCCAGAAAGGCAGTGGAGGATGGCCCAAGTGCTTGGGCTCCTGCACCCGCATGGGAGACCAGGAAGAAGCACCTGGCTCCTGGCTTTGGATTGGCGCAGTGCCGGCCACTGCAGCCATTTGGGGAATGAACCAACAGAAGGAAGACCTTTCTCTTTATCTCTCTCTATCTCACTATCTATAACTCTACCTGTCAAAAAAAAAAAAAAAAAAAAAAAAACAAAGAACAAAAGGAAGGGGCTAGAGAAAGAAGGCAAGAGAAAGTTATTTAGATTTTGTACATAGCAAGATTCAGTGACAAGAGATGTATGAGGATGTATACATAGCAGCTGTGTAGAAATCTTTTGTGCAGCACAACATAAAACACACCTTTCCACTGGTAAACAGAAGAGACACATAAGGACTCTGAAAGATGACAGTGAAAAGATGAGCAAAGACACACATGGAAATACCAACAGAAAGGAGCTGAAGTGTAGGGGGAAATATTAAATATGACAAAGATACAATGTGAAATGCATTTTAGATGCTATTAATATCACTATATGGACTTACATAGCACAAAGATTTATATACTAAAACTATAGAAAGATACAGAGAGAAGTTCATTTTTAGTAAGAAACTTTAAACATTTCTCAGCTCCATGAAATACAGTGAAAAAAAGCAGCTAATTCTGTAAGAACCTTGTAATATCTTATAGATATCAAGTTTCATATCCTGGAAATAGATTTCTTTTCAAGTATCTGTTATCTTTTCGAGTGTCTATGTTACATTCAGAAATATTTATCATAAAATTTACAAACAAAAGTCCTAATGACACTCCAAATGGCAAATGTATCTCTCCAATGTGGCAGTACTAACTTTATTAAAAGTAGAATTTTTAAAATCAAAATCTGAACATCTACAAATGAAAATGTGAGATATGGCAATTAAAGATATGGTAGGAAATTTCATGTTTCTAGAAATCCACCCTTTTCATCTAGATTTTTAAATGTATATGCATGATATAAATTATTTTTCTAAATTATCTTTAGACTGTAAGTTTCTAGCATTTCTTACAAAGGCATTTAACACCCCCCCCCCCCCCGGCTTAGCTTTACCTTACAAACTTTAAGATGTAGCAAGTTATTTATTGAAATACTGATTTTTTTAAATTGTGACAAAGTGTACTTAACCAAATTTATCATTATAATCTTAAGTGTGCAGTTCAGTAGTATTAACTACATTCACAATGTTGTACAAAAGCCTTTTATTTTTGTTTCTAAATTAATGTTTTTGCTTAGAGAAGAAAAATAATATTATGTCAAAGATTTACAGGTTTTTTTTCTTCTTTAATCACTAAGCTTTTAAGGGTAGTGTGAATGGTATATTTAAATTTTGGGGGGCCAGCGCTGTGGTGTAGTAGGTTATGCAACCACCTACAGCACTGGCATCCCATATGGGTGCTGGTTTAAGTCCCAGCTGATCCACTTCCTATCCAGCTCCCTACTGATGGTCTCTCTCTGATGATGGCCTGGGAAAGCAGAAGATGACCCCAGTGCTTGGGCCCCTGTACCCGTATGGGAGACCCAGAGAAGCTCCTGACTTCTGGCTTCAGATTGGCCCAGTGGCCATTTCGGGAGTGAACCAGCAGATGGAAGACTTCTTCCTGTCACCTCCGTCTCTGTCAGTAACTCTGCCTCTCCAGCAAATAAATGAGTCTTCTAAAAAATATTCTGTTCATGTTTACCTAATAGAGTTAAAAGAAACATTATCAGTTAAATAAATGTTGATAATTTTATAACTCTTTGTAAACTGTTCCTTTTATAAGTATGAACCATCCTTCTTCATCCTTTTAGGTGTTTTTCAAATTAAAGCCCTTTTGATGTGTTACAAAAATTATAGCCCTAGCTTGCTTGATTGTATTTTTTTAAAAGATTTATTTTATTTTATTTTTATTTGACAGGTAAAGTTACAGACAGTGAGAGAGAGAGACAGAGAGAAAAGTCTTCCTTTCATTGGTTCACTCTCCAAATGGCCACAAAGGCTAGAGCTGAGCCGATCCAAAGCCAGGAGCCAGGTGCTTCCTCCTGGTCTCCGATTTGGGTGCAGGGCCCAAGGACCTAGGCCATCCTCCACTGCCCTCCCGGGCCACAGCAGAGAGCTGGACTAGAAGGGAAGTAACCAGTACTAGAACCAGGCACCCATAGGGGATGCAAGCGCACAGGAGGAGGATTTACCTAGTGCACCACAGCACCAGCCACTTTCTTGTTAAAGATTTATTTATCTGAAAGTGATTCACCACCTGGATGGCTGCCACTGGGCTAGGTCAAGCCAAAGCAAGGAGCCAGGAGGTACTTCCAGGTCTCCCACATGGGCTTCTGCTGCTTTTCCAGGGCCATTGGCAGGGAGCTGGATCAGAAGTGGAACAGCTGGGACATGAACCAGTGCCCATATGGATGCTGGTGTTGGAGGTGAGGGCTTTACCTGCTATACCACAATGCCGGCCCATCCTAGATTTCTTTTGGTTCTTTTTTTTAATCAATCCCTTTTTTTTTTTTTTTTTTTTTTGACAGGCAGAGTTAGTCAGAGAGAGAGAGACAGAGAAAAAGGTCTTCCTTCCATTAGTTCACCCCCCCAAATGGCCACTATGGCCGGTGCACTGCAGCCGGCGCGATGCGCCGATTTGAAGCCAGGAGCCAGGTGCTTCCTCCTGGTCTCCCATGCAGGTGCAAGGCCCAAGTACCCGGGCCATCCTCCACTGCCTTCCCGGGCCACAGCAGAGAGCTGAACTGGAAGAGGAGCAACTGGGACAGCACCCCAACCAGGACTAGAACCTGGAGTACCAGCGCCGCAGGCGAAGGATTAGCCTAGTGAGCCGCGGCGCCAGCCCTGAATCAATCTTTTTCTGCTTCTTTATTTTTAAATGAGGAATTAGCCAACTAATCGTATTATCCATGGTGTTATACAAAAATCAATCTCACAAAACAATGAAGATCACTATTCTGACCATCTTGACACAATGCAAAACAAAGATCACTTTGCAATCATGTCTGAGCACAAAGATCAGAACACTATTCAAACCACAAAAGCGAACATTCCCTGCTCTAATATAAGTGATTGCTGCTTCTTTACCATAAGTTTAGTCTTACTCCATTATGCTTACCTTCCAAATAAAAAGAATTAAGATATGCAATCATAAAAATGCCCAACACCAATGGCAGTGGAGGTTCATGGAGATCTGGCTAAAATCTCACTACACTTGACTGACTCCCTGAAATGAAATTCTACTACTTCCTATATATTCAATAGAAAAGTGAGTGATAACAACAATGTCCACTGCAACACTGTTCATAACGTGATCTGTATTTTACCAAACATTAAAAAAGCAGTAAGCAGGGCCAGGGCTGTGGCATAGTGGGTAAAGCCACTGCCTGCAGTGCCAGTATCCCACGTGGGTGAGGGTTTGAGTCCAAGTCCTGGCTGCTCCACTTCCAATCCAGCCCTCTTCTGGGTCTTCTTCTTCTTCTTTTTTGTTTTTGTTTTGTTTTTTAATTTTTCTTATTCCAAGGGCCAGCACTGCGGCATAGGAGATCCAGAAGGAGCTCCAGGCTCCTGGATTTGGATTAGCCCAGCTCTGGCCATTGTGGACATTTGAGGAGTGAACCAGCAGAGGGAAGACTTTTCTTTCTCTCTCTCTCTCTCTCGCTGTCTCTGCCTGTGTCTCTCTGTAACTCTGCCTTTCAAATAAATAAATCTTTAAAAAAAGCAATAAGCAAAAGTGTTTCTAAAACACAATTTCTGTGAAATCAAAGAAAAAACAATTTGTGGTTGTTTTTATTTATATACAGAATGAAGAATCAAAGAAAACTAAAAAATGAAACTGGTCATCTATATTAGGAGATGTGGGCAGTAGGGGTACAATAGGTAGGGGTACAACAGTCCCACTTTCTTCCTGAACTTCTATCACCATAATCCTTTTCATGTGTTGCTTTCTAGACTTTTCTAATTTTTAAACTAAGTGAATACATTTCCTATTCTACCATTCCTAGTAAACTATCATCTTATCTTCAGATGAATAGGAATTACATAAAAGTCATAAATAAGAACAGAACGCTTATAAAAAGAATATTTAGAAAACAAACTAGAATTTATGAAAATTAAAACACTGAATTGAAAATGTTGATAGCAGTGCTAAGCAGCTCAACAGAATAACTGGAAGACAGGCTTCAAAGTTCCCCAGAAAGGTGAATAGTAAAGAAATAGAAGACAGTGGAGGAAAAAAATGGAGAAAATTGAAAAAGAAATTTCAAAGAAAGAATAGAGAACATACTTGTATTTGGGGAGAAAGTTTAGAAAAAAATAGAGAAATACCTTCAAACTCTTAAACAGAAGTGAATTCTAACCAGGAATCTTACCTGCAGCCAAAGATCAATACAGTGTGAAGAAAAACAAGTTTTCTTTCACAGTCACTTTTCCACTGTCATACAACCCACTTCTAGAGATGGAGATATTACCCATGTATTGTTCATTCTTGACAGAAAGATCAAATTTTGGGGTGGCACTGTGGTGCTGTGGGTTAAGCCACCACCTATAATGCTGGTATCCTATTTGATCACCAGTTCAAGAGCCAGCTACTCCACTTCAGATCCAACTCTCTGCTATGGCCTGGGAAAGCTGCGGAAGAAGGCCTAAGTGCTTGGGCCCCTGCACCCACGTGGGAGACCTGGAAGAAGTCTGGGCTTCTGGATTTGGCCTGGCACAGCTCCAACAGTTGGGCCATTTGGGGAGTGAACCAATGGATGAAAAATCTCTCCTCTCTCTCTCTCTCTGCCTTTCAAATAAATAAAAAAAAATTTTCTTTTCTTTTAGAAACAACAGGTCTACAGTCTGGCTGCTTCCTATGGCCCATGTACCTCTGCCCTGAGGTTCTGGTGATAGATCAGAGATATACATTGTGGGATGAACTGCCAGCCCCTGGGACCACCTCCTCACCTCACATGAGCTGCCATGATCTTCTGGAGCTAGGACTGGGGACTGCTGGGTAGAGGTCCAGTTAGCTGGCATGGCCACACTGGGTCTCAATCCTTGTTCTCAGGAGCTGAAAGCTTAGGGCTCATCTATAAACTCAAGCAAAACTGTTGGAAAGAGATCGCCTGGAGTTGGAGAAGACCTGGTCTGGGGCTTCCTAGAGACACCAAGAAACCTGGAAGGACAACAGCCATAGTCAGTCATTTAACATTCATCACAAAAACATTACCAAGTATACCTAAGTACAGGTCCCTGAGCTAGAAACCCAGAGCAGTGGCTTCCAAATCTGACTATACACTGAATCACCTCGAGGGCTTATTACAACAGTTAAAAATTCTCAGCCTCACCCTTGAGTTTCTGATTCACCGGGTCTATGACAGGGCCTAAGACTTTGCCTTTCTATCTATGGCCCAGGTGATGCTGATATTGTTGGCCCAGGGATAACACTTTGAGAAAGTGTACTGAGAGACTAGAGTATAAGCAATCTGTTGGGGCTGGCGCTGTGGCACAGTGGGCTAATGCCCTGGCCTGAAGCGCTGGCATCCCATATGGGTGCCGGTTCGAGACCCAGCTGCTCCACTTCCAATCCAGCTCTCTGCTATGGCCTGGGAAAGCAGTAGAAGATGGCCCAAGTCCTTGGGCCCCTGCACACGCATGATAGACCTGGAGGAAGCTGCAGGCTCCTGGTTATCGATCGGCACAGCTCCAGCCATTGCAGCCATTTGAGGAGTGAACCAGTGGATGGAGGACCTCTCTCTCTGTCTCTACCTCTCCCTGTGTAACTCTTTCAAATAAAAAAAAAACAAAACAAAAAAAATTCTAGCATGACCGATCATTTAAATATATGTACTTTTTAAATGCCAATACAATATTAGCATAAATTTTACGAGTATACATTTCTATAACATTATGGTAGGCTGAGAGGGATATCATTACACACAAGAAGAAACTCAGAAGCTATAAAGGGAAACACAGATATTTCTGAATTAAATACTTCCTAATTATGTTAAAATATACTGTCAAAATAAAAACGGAATATATAAATTTTTTCATGATATTATAATAGGTTATTTCTAGTGTTATATCTAATACAGCCACTAAGGTGAAAAAAAGACCAGGGGAAAAAACTAGACAAAATATATGAATATTCAAAGAAAAGGAAACTTACATGGCAATTAAATAAAAAGATGGCAACTTTAGCAACAGGAATATACATTAGAATAATTAAGTATAATTTTTCCTCTGAATGATAAAGCTTTTAAAAAAGGCAACGATTGGGGCCAGTGCTGTGGCGCAGCAGGTTAAAGCCCCAGCCTGCAGTGCTGGCATCCCATATGGATACCGGTTCGAGTCCCGGCTGCTCCACTTCTGATCCAGCTCTCTGCTGTGGCCTGGGAAATAAGTGGGAGATGGTCCAAGACCTTGGGCCCTTGCACCAACATGGGAGACTGAGAGAAAGCTCCTGGCTTCAGATTGGTGCAGCTCCAGCCATTGTGATCCTCTGGGTAGTGAACCAGCAAATGGAAGACCTCTCTCTCTCTCTCTCTCTCTGGCTCTACCTCTCTCTGTAACTGTCTCAAATAAGTAAATCTTTAAAAAAAAAAAAAAAAGAAAGAAAGAAAGACTGACTGCTGGAAACAGCAATTTTCTAAAAAGTAAATAAATAAATAAAATTTAAAAACAGCAATATCTGCTGCTAGAAAGCATTCAGGGAAATGTTTTATAAATTTGTTGCTGAAAGCTTGAAATGCTGTATCTTTTGACCTATTCACTGATGACTATTATTTTAAAATACACATAATTGTTTATAATAATATGGTTCGAACGTACAAGAGGAAACAGGAAAAGGACACACAGGTAGACATGCTTCCTCTCCACTGTGAGCTTACCTTCTTAGACAAAATAATTTGTAAGGAGATGCAAGTAGATATGTATGAAATATATGCTCAACACGTATTAAAATACAGTCAGCGAACGCAGTTTCTATGTAGTAGAGGTGACATTTACGAAAACTAACCAAGACCTAGGCCATAAGGCAATTTTTCAACTCCAGCACTACTCAGACATTATTTCAAATAGAAAACGCGCTTTTAGGCAAATCATGAGTCAACTAAAAAAGTGACTAAAATTCTTTTCAAAATCACACTTGAGCCATAAAGAAAACTGGTGAATCATTATATTAAAGAATGTGGAAAATTAATGAGCTACTGTTCCACCTCAGGTTACAAAGAAAGCGGTCCCTGGATTCGAGAGACTCCTGAAGCTGACCCCACAGGCTCTCAGCTCCCGAATCCCAATAACTCAGCTCAAAAACTCCACCACTGCCCAAGGACTCCGGTCACAGACAACCACCAACCGACGCCACACACCTTCCCCCACTCCCCATACCTGGACTCAGAAACCACCAGCACTAACTCCACGGACCACTCCTCACTCCCCCCACCCCGCCTCCATTACTAATTCTACGCAATCCTTAATCGCAACTAACCCAAATCATCCCAGCGACCTCTTCGCATTAAAATAGGGAAATACGTACTCCTGTCAGCAGTGGCAAAAAGCCCCCCGAGGGCCACTTCCGCTTACGCTCCCATTTCTACGACCGCCCCTTCGTACTATTGGTGCTGCGCATGCTCCGTATTTACTTGGAAGCCGCAATTCGCCCACAGTCAACAGGGCGCTGAGGCGTCGTTAGAGACAGTGACCAGTACCGTAACAGAGGCTGCGGGCGGAAAACATGGCCGCGCCCACCGGAGTTTCTTCGTGTGGGCCGCCATCCAGGAAGCAGCTGCATTCCGTACGGCGGACCCAAGGGACTCCCGCCCAGAAACTGCCTTTGGAAGTCAGGGTGGTGGGAACTCTACAGTTCTGGGAAATAAATCCGAGCGAGCAGGGGGAAAAGTCAGGGCGTCCTTTTCTGACAGGCTGGTGGAGGGAATGAATGCTTGAACTCCCAAGTTTTGCCATCAGCCTCTTCTCTAAGTAAGACTATAGCAGGCAGCAATAATTTTAAAATGACAATGGTGTTTAATATGGTCAATGTGCGACTAAAACCACCCGCAGAAAACTTTGCTGTTTTTTTTACTCGCCCATTAAAACACATCATGAATAACACTCTTACTATGTAAATGAAGGCTTCAGTCCACTCTCTCACTGTCCACTTTGCTTTTCCTAGATGGAAATTCTGAGGCAACTAACAATCCCGTCATCCCCCCACCCCTCCACGAGGGTGCGCGCCTGCAGTTGTAAAGAGGCAATTCCTTTCACGTTGTGAAGACCTAAATATGCTTCAAACCCCATCATAAATACTGCTTCCAACAGCAAGTCCTGCATGGCACTGCTGGGAGGGTCTATGCTCTCCTCAAAATGTTCAGTCCCTGCAGGTGCGGAAACATTTTTTTAAAAGATTTATTATTTGAAAGACTTAGTTGCAAAGATGTAGAGAGAGAGAGGTCTTCCTTCTGCTGGTTCACTCCCCAAATGACCACAATGGCCAGAACTGAGCTGATCCTAAGCCAGGAGCCAGGAGCTTCTTCCTGGTCTCCCTCACAGGTGCAGGGGCCCAAAGACTTGAGCCATCTTCTACTGCTTTCCCAGGCCATAGCAGAGAGCTGGATCAGAAGTGGAGCAGCCAAGACTTGAACTGACACCCATAAGGGCTGCTGGCACAGCAGGCCAGGGCTTTAACCTGCTGCACCACAGCGCAGGCCCCGGGAAAACTTTTAAGGGGATTGGACTTATGCTGTAATGTAAACGTCCTAAGTACTTTCAGGTCAGTTATGTCCCTCTCTGGAACTCAGCTTAAAAATAGGTTCAGGGTGTTGGCTTGGGACACCCACATCCCAAATCCAAGGGACTGTTCAAGTCCTGGCTACTTTGCTTGGGATTCACTCTTGGGCTAATGCACCTGGGAATGCAGGAGATGATGTCCCGCATGCTTGGGTCCCTGCCACCCATGTGGAGAGATTTTCTTTTGGATGGATCACCCAGCAGCACCTTTCTCATTTGTGGTGAGAACAGCAGTATCACTCAGAGCAAGAACTTGGTCAGCTGCAAAGAATTCTTGACTGCCAGTAGACCCCCTACTTTAACCCTGGCCCTTTTTCCCCTTGAACTATAACTCCTATACCAACATGTCTCCAAATCTGTCACATCCAAGTTCTTTTCACTCATGCCCCTATCCTATTCTAAGCTCGAGAAATAAGAGTGACCAATAAAGTTCAAAATCCACATACTGTCTTCACATAAGATCCTTATTCATTATAAAAGGAAAGAGTGACTTTATGGAGGAGGAAATTTACAGATACCATCATAACAAAGATAAAGGTTCACATCACTGTCAACAACATATGACTATACTGGCAGCATGTCACCTGTGATAGGACACAAAGTATTCCTGTTGCAAAATATATAACTTCAATACAATCATGAAAAAATGACTCAAATTGAGGTAACTCTCCAAAAAATCAATTTTACTTCAAAAGCGTCACAATCATGACAAGGAAAGACTGAGGAGATGTCACAGTTTGTAGAAGACTAAAGAGATTCAAAAATGAAGTGCAGTGGAGGATCCTGGACTGGATCTTGGATTAGAGAGACTAAGGAAGTAAATTGGAAATTTTTGAGTAATTTCTGTAGTTATATCGTCTTATAGTGTTATATCGCCATCAATTTGTTAGCATTGGTAATTGTATTGTTATTATGTTAGATGTTAATTTTAGGAGAATCCCTTTGAAGGGTACACAGAAGTCCTACATACAATTTGGTTACCTTTTCTGTGAGTCTAGAAATTTTTTTGAAACAACTTTTAAAAGAAATTCCTAATCTTTTGGAGCCCGTGTTCTAATAGGGTATAGAAATTTTCAAAAGGTAAATATAGCATCTATTATTTTTAGATGGTGATATGTTCTAGAAAGAAAAATAAGGCAAGGGGGAAGAACTAGAAGTATTGGGGGGACCTATGCAGAGCGGCTACACAGCCATGTTTATGGGCTGTTTCAAAAGATAGTGGCCCATGGGCTTGAAGCTTCTCAGACAAGTGGATCCCACACGCACCAGTATGAACCCAGGCAGTCCCACTCTCCTAGTGACAGGGCAGACTCCCTGTGCGAGTCATTCACCAACCTGACCAGCCATTCTGCACTCCTCAGATTCCTGGACCATCGATCGATCCCCTGGAGGGGACCAGCCAGAGCCCAAACCCAGGGAAGTGCCACAGAAAGCTTCTGCTTGTCAACGCTTCAGGGACACAACGCTAGGCAACCGAAGCTGTCTTTGCAACCGAAGCTGTTGTAGCGTGCGCATGCTCAGTTCAAGGATCCGAAGCTTGAACCCTCCCCCCTCCCCTTCAAAGCAGGGTTGGGGGCAGGGGACAGGGGGCAGTCTGCAGCTTTCGTCAAACCAACCTTTGGGTCACTTCTGCCAAGCCAGTGACGGCAGAGCTGTGTGGGGCTGTGGTAGACAAACTCCTCCGCGGCTCGGATTTCAGAGAGGATGAGAATGGAGTCAGACTGAGCGGCAGATGAAAAACCAGATTGGCTGCGGACAGGCCAGGGAGGCGATGGAGGAGTTTCCTGAGTCCCCAGGTGAAGCTGTCAATGGAAAACTCAGTGACCCTGAGTCCAGTATCCCTCGTGGGGCCGGGCCTAGGAACCCCCTGCCCTGTGCTCAGACCTTCGAGGAGGGCTTTGTCTTTGAAGTGTGTTGAGAGAAATGTTGGCAGTCTGCGTGCCCGTTCTTCAGAACCCTGTCACCCCTGACCTCTTCAGGTACCTGGGGATGCCCAGGAAATACCTGACCACGGAGGAATTATCCCTCTGGAGGGAGCACACATTTTTCAGACACCTTCTGTAACTCTAATGAACATCTTTCTTTCTCTAACTGGTGATCTTGTGACTAATCAGAATGTTTGCTCTACAGATAAAATAATGCCTACTTAAGAACTCCAGGGGCTGACTGCATGGAAGTGGCTAGAATGGTAGATCTCACCTGAAGAGGAAATTTGCCAACACCAAGCCTACTTTTATTTGACATCACCACCTGGTCAAGAATCTGTTACTACCAGCTGCAAACAACCAGGCTTTATGTCAAAGGAACCTCCATCTAATTGGCATCAAGAAGATTATCAAAACTGATGCTGGGAGCTGCCCACCAGGCTTCCCAAAGTCCCCTTTCTCCAGCACTCTTTGTTATTATTAATGTAAGGGACTGACTGTTTTGGCAAAATTTCAAAGGATAAATTTTTTTCTTTCTGAATTTTCTTTAATTGTATTTTATTCATATTTATTGTTTTCTTCAACTTAGCTTGGGTTTGATTTGTATATATTTTCCTATTTTTCTCAGGTAATAACTTAGGTCACTTATTTATTTTAAAGATTTATTTTATTTACTTGAAAGACAGAGTTACAGAGAGGAGGAGTCAGAGAGAGACAGAGAGAGAGAGAGAAAGAGAGAGAGAGGTCTTCCATCCGATGGTTCACTCCCCAAATGACCGCAGTGGCCAGAACTTAGCTGAACCAAAGCCAGGAGCCACAAGCTTCTTCTGGGTCTCCCATGTGGGTGACCCAAGGACTTGGGTCATCTACTGCTTTCCCAGGCCATAGCAGAGAGCTGGATGGGAAGTGAAGCAACAGGGACTCGAACTGGCAAACATATGGGATGTCAGCACTGCAGGCTGGGGCTTTAACCCCCTGTGCCACAGTGCCAGCCCGTAGGTCATTTATTTATTTATTTATTTTTGACAGGCAGAGTGGACAGCGAGAGAGAGAGAGAGAGAGAAAGGTCTTCCTTTTCCATTGGTTCACACCCCAATGGCCGCTGCGGCCGGCGCGCTGTAGCCAGCACACCGTGCTGATCCGAAGCCAGGAGCCAGGTGCTTCTCTTGGTCTCCCATGCGGGCGCAGGGCCCAAGCACCTGGGCCATCCTCCACTGCACTCCCGGGCCATAGCAGAGAGCTAGACAGGAAGAGGGGCAACTGGGACAGAATCCGGCGCCCCAACCGGGACTAGAACCCGGGGTGCCCTGCTGCAGGCGGAGTATTAGCCTACTGAGCCGTGGCGCCAGCCATAGGTCATTTATTTTTAAGCCTTTCCTTTTACATTTTTAAGATTAATTTTTTATTTATTGAGTAATCTATTAGTACATTGGATTCTCAGGATCACAACAAATGCATAATAATTACAACACAATCCCCATTAATTCTCATGCTAATTTGATATTAATACAAAGAAAACAGTTTTAATGTAGTTCACAGATACAGTTCTAACAATATAATACTTCCTGGGGCTGGCACTGTGGCATAGCAGTTAAAGCTGCCGCTTGCAGGGCCGGCATCCCATATGGGTGCTCATTCTAGTCCTGGCTGCTCCTCTTCCGATCTAGCTCTCTGCTGTGGCCTGGGAAAGCAGTATAAGATGGCCCAAGTCCTTGGGCTCCTGCACCCGTGTGGGAGACCCAGAAGAAGCTCTTGGCTCCTGACTCCTGGCTTCGGATCAGCGCAGCGCCGGCCATACTGGCCAACTGGGGAGTGAACCAGTGGGTGGAAGACCTTTCTCTTTCTGCCTCTCCTTCTCTCTGTGCATAGCTCTGCCTTTCAAATAAATAAATCTTTAAAATAAAAAGAATATAGAGCCGGCGCCGTGGCTCAACAGGCTAATCCTCCGCCTTGCGGCGCCGGCACACCGGGTTCTAGTCCCGGTCGGGGCGCCAGATTCTGTCCCGGTTGCCCCTCTTCCAGGCCAGCCCTCTGCTGTGGCCAGGGAGTGCAGTGGAGGATGGCCCAGGTGCTTGGGCCCTGCACCCCATGGGAGACCAGGTAAAAGCACCTAGCACCTGGCTCCTGCCATTGGATGAGCGCGGTGCGCCGGACGCAGCGCGCCGGCCGCGGCAGCCATTGGAGGGTGAACCAACGGCAAAGGAAGACCTTTCTCTCTGTCTCTCTCTGTCTCACTGTCCACTCTGCCTGTCAAAAAATAAAAAAAATAAAAATAAAAAAAAATAAAAAGAATATAATACTTCCCTTCCCCCTCCCTCCCTCTCTTTTCCTTCTTTCCTTCCTTCCTTCCTTCCTTCCTTCCTTCCTTCCTTCCTTCCTTCCTTCCTTCCTCTCTTCCTGGAAAAGCACTCTTGAGAATGAAGATATCTGCTCTCCCCACTTAGACTGCTAGCCTCCTGAATAAGCCTATTTCCTGCCATCAACTCTTGTCCCTGGTGAGTTGGCTATCCAGAGGCGAGTAGCCCAGGCCTGATTTCTTTTTAGATAGATAGATAGATAGAGAGATAAAAGCTTTATATATATAAGCTATATATATATATATATACATATATATATATATAAATCTTTTATTTAATAAATATAAATTTCATAAGTACAGCTTTTGGATTATAGCGGTTCTTCCCCCCATACCCGCCATCCCACCCTCAAACCATCCCACCTCTTACTCCCTCTCCATTCTTCATTAAGATTCATTTTTAATTATCTTTATATACAGAATATCAACTCTATACTAAGTAAAAATTTCAATAGTTTGCACCCATATAGACACACAAAGTATAAAATACTGTTTTAAGAGTAGTTTTACCATTAATTCTCATAGTACAACACATTAAGGACAGAGTTCCTACATGGGAAGCAAGTACACAGTGACTCCTGTTGTTGATTAAACAATTGACACTCTTATTTATGACATCAGTGATCACCCAAGGCTCTTGACATGCGCTGCCAAGTCTATGGAAGCCTCTTGAGTCCACAAACTCTGACATTATTTAGACAGGGCCATAATCAAATGGAAGTTCTTTCCTCCCTTCAGAGAAAGATACCTCCTTCTTTGATGGCCCAGGCCTGATTTCAACAGCGTCACTTCCTCTCTGTGGGGCCAGTTTCACTTTGTAAAGGCCTTCCTGACTGTAGGCCTAAGTAGTTATCTCTCTATTTTCAAAAAGAAAGGCTGATTCTCTCTTGCCATTTGTCTACTGGTAGACACTTTTTGGCTACTTTGCATAAATCTGCTGTGAACACTAAACATTAGTGCCATGGTTTGCAAATCCTCCCAAAACTCATGATCCTGTTATAAGGATCAAAGGGTCCCAGGCACAGCTCCTGCTGCCACTCTGCAGGGAAAAGGTGAAGGTGGCAGTCTTTGGTGCTGATGCTACAGGCATGCAGACGCAAGAGCTGTGAGGTCAAAGTGGTTTCTGCTGAGATTTCAAAGGAAAGCCTGGGAAGCCTGGCACAAGGGTGGGGCTGTCACAAAGCAGCTCCCACTAGGGCAATGCCTGATGAAGCCATGGAAGTGGGACCACCACCAAGACCCTAAAACTATAGAGCTACCAATGTGCAATATCAGCTTGGGAGAGCTGCAGGAACAAAACTCCAAGAGAGAGGAAGCATGAGATTCAGCTTAGTGAATCTGAGGACCCAGTGTGCACAGGATGCTGCACATGGGACTTTACAATTCAGTGCCTGCTCTGCTGAGTTCTGAGACTGTTTTGGACCAGTGACTCCTGTCTACTTGTCTACTCTTCCTTTTGGGATGGGGCGTGTTCCACCATTGTACATTGAAAGTAGAGACCCAGTTTTGATTCTCCATGCTTACAATTGGAAGGACTTTGCTTTGAGTCTCAGATGAGACTTAACAGACTCTGAACCTTAGATTTTTTTTATTGATGCTGGAACAAGTTAGGACTTTAGGGGATGGAACAGATGCATCGTGTGTGTAACCAGGACATGATTTTTGCAGGGCAGGGACAGAACAATATGGTTTGAATATCCCTAATATTCCCACCATGAGGAGTTAGAAAAGTAGAAACTTTATCCAAATATGGTGTTTATAGGTGGAGTCATTGGAGGTGACTAACATTAGATAAGCCCATTAGAATGCAGCCACCATAACTGAATACTAGTGGCTTTATAAGGAGAGGAAGAGAGTCCAGTGGTGTGGTGCAGTGGGTTAAACCACTGATTGCAATGCCAGCAAACCATATCACAGCGCTGGTTCAGTTCCCAGCTGCGCTGCTTCCGATCTCACTCCCTACTAGTGTGCTTGGGAAATCAGCAGACAGTCTAAGTGCTTGGGCCACTGCCATCCATGTGGGAGACCCAGATGGTGTTCCAGGCTTCAGGCTTCAGCATGGACCAGCCTCAGCTATTGCAGCCATTTAGGGAATGAACCAGTGAATGGAAGCACGCGCACAGTGCACACACTCTCTCTCTCAAACAAAATTAATCTTTAAAAAACAAGAGGAGGGGGGCCGGCACCGTGGCTCACTTGGTTAATTCTCCGCCTCAACGCCAGCACCCCATATGGGCACCGGGTTCTAGTCCCGGTTGCTCCTCTTCCAGTCCAGCTCTCTGCTGTGGCCAAGGAGGGCAGTGGAGGATGGCCCAAGTGCTTGGGCCCCTGCACCTGTGTGGGAGACCAGGAAGAAGCACCTGGTTCCTGGCTTTGGATCGGCGCAGTTCCGGCTGTAGTGGCCATTTGGGGAGTGAACCAACGGAAGGAAGACCTTTCTCTCTGTCTCTCTCTCTCTCTCACTGTCTATAACTCTGCCTGTCAAATAAAAAAAAAAGATTAAAAAAAAGAGGAGGAAGAGATACTACTACAAAACACACACATGCATGTGCACACACACGTTCCCTACCTCTTGCTGTGTGATTCCCTGAACTGTCTAGGGACACTGTCAGAAAGAAAGCTACAAACGGATGTGATCCCTTGACTTTCAGCCTCCAAAACTGTGAGCCAAACAAACCTCCTTCCTTTAAAAAGTCCATACCAACATTGTTATTCTAATAGAAAACTGATTAAAATGATTAGTGTACAAATATCTGTTCAATCAAGTCTCTGCTTTCACTTCTTTGGTGCATATCTCTCAAAGTAGAACTACTGGATCATATTGTGTCCTAGTCTATTTTCCATTGCTATAACAAAACAAACGGGACTCTGTACTTTATAAGGCAAATGGGTTTATTTTGCTCACAGTTCTGGAATTCAAGGTCACAGGACCAGCATCTCTGGTGAGGAGAGATGGTAGCTGACATCATGGTGAGAAGGGGCCTGAGAGGGAGAAATCATATGGGCAAATAGGAAGCTAGAGAGATTTAGGAGCCATACTTTCTGTTTTTGTAATAACTCACTCTCATGGGAACTACCAGGGTCCCTTGTGAAGTACATTAATCTCTTCCAAGGAGTGCCCAAAAGACCTAATTATCTCCTATAGGACTTTACCTCTCAAGTGTGCCACCACCTCCAAACACAGCCACACTGGCGACCAAACTGCCAGTGTGTTATCTTTGGAGAAAACACTCAAACCAGATCTAAATCATAGCATTTGGTAAGAAGCTGCAATCAAAGACCAGAATCCAGACCCCCACAACAAGGACCTCATTTCCCACGACTCCTGCTTGTTGCCCTAGGAAGAAGGCATAGCTGCATTCCATGGATCAGGAAGTGGTTGAGTGTTGCTACTGTGCTGAGGGCTGAGATTGCTCCTGTACTACAGTTTATCAAAACCAACAGCAACGTATTGCTCAAGCCTTCCCTTGGCAGCTGCAAACCTTTGAATAGACTACAAAGTGCCAAAATTCTGACATAAGTCAGAATCTAATTTAGTTCATGTCTAAGTAGAAAAATATATTTCTAGAATGCCCCGCTCTGCCATCTTTCTTGGCATCACTCTAGTATCATGATTTTTATTTCAAGTTCCAAATATCTGTTACTGCTATGTATATTGGATGATTTCAAAAAATTCATGAGACACTCCCGTCTTCTCTTAATTACATTTCCCATGAACCTTTTGAAACTCCCTCATATAAAAAAGCAATTTAGGCCGGCGCCGTGGCTCAACAGGCTAATCCTCCACCTTGCAGCGCCGGCACATCGGGTTCTAGTCCCGGTCAGGGCACCAGATTCCGTCCCGGTTGCTCCTCTTCCAGGCCAGCTCTCTGCTGTGGCCAGGGAGTACAGTGGAGGATGGCCCAAGTGCTTGGGCCCTGCACCCCATGGGAGACCAGGAAAAAGCACCTGGCTCCTGTCATTGGATCAGCGCGGTACACCGGCTGCAGAGCGCCAGCCGCAGCGGCCACTGGAGGGTGAACCAACAGCAAAAGGAAGACCTTTCTCTCTGTTTCTCTCTCTCTCACTGTCCACTCTGCCTTTCAAAAAAATAAATAAAAAATTTAAAAAAGCAATTTAATTTTGCATATTAATCTTGGATCTTGTAACCTGGTTGTAATTTCTTATTAGTTCCAGGAGGATTTTTGTTTATCCTTTGGAATTTTCTACCTGGGCAATCACACCAACTGCAAAAAAGACAGTTTTATTTCTTCTTTCCCTATCCATATACTTTTTATTTCCTTTTCTTATTTTATTGCATTAGCTAGTACTTTCAGAGTGATGTTGAATATGAGTGGTCACAGTAGACATTTTCGTCTCACTCCTGATCCTAATTTCTCATCATGAAGTATCATGTTAGCAATAGGTTTCTAAGTACATTGCTTATCAAGTTAAGGAAGTTTTTCTCATTCTTATCATGTGTGTATGTTGGATTTTGTCAAATTCTTTGTTTCAGACCTACTGATAATATCATATGATATTTCTTCTTTAGGTTGGTGATGCAATGGGTTACATTAATTGACTTTCAAGTGTTGGACCAATTCGGTAACCTTGAGTAAATCTCTTTTGTTGTAGTGTATAATTCTTTTCACATGTTATTGGATTTGCTTTGCTAATACTTTTGTTGAGGATTTTTGCATCTATGTTCATGAGAAACCTTGGTTTATACTTTTTCCTTCTTATAATGTTGTTGTCTGGTTTTGGTATTATACTCATAGTAGCCTTCTAAGAATAAACAAGAAAGTACTTTTTCCAGTTTATTTATTGAGGTGGGGGAAAGAGATTGTAGAGAATTGCTATTTTCCCCTAAATATTTGCTAGTATTCACCAGTATGCCCATCTTGTCTTGGTGCTTCTGTATTGGAAGGCTATTAATTTTTTTTTAAACATTATTTGAAAGGCAGAATTATAGGGAGAGAGGAAGAGCTAGAGCGAGAGCTAGAGCTAGAGAGAGAGCTAGAGCTAGAGCTAGAGCTAGATAGTGATAGAGATAGAGCACTTCCATCTGCTGGTTTAACTCCCCCAAATGGCTGCAATAGCTAGGCGATGGGCCATGCTGAAGCCAACAGTCAGGAGCTTCTTCTGGGTCTCCCACATGGGTGGCAGTGACCCAAGCACTTCTGCTATCCTCTACTGCTTTCCCAGGCATATTAGCAGGAAACTGGGTCCAAAGTGGAACAGGCAGGAATTGAATAGGCACTCACGTGGGATAAAAGCATCACAGGCAGTGGCTTAACCTGCTATGCCACAGAACCAGTCCCATCTTTTTGGAGCATATTATTTCTTCATTCAATTTCTTTACCAGATATCAGCCTATTTTGATATTCTATATCTGATATTCTGATATAATCCCTTAGAATTATATATTATATCTTTCAAAGAATTAGTCTATTTCATCAAATTTGTGGCCCTAGAATTATTCATAATACTCCTTTAATACCCTTTTGTTTTTCTTTTAATGAGATTCATAGCGATGGCCCCTGTTTTATTTTTTACATTAGTAATTATTAACTTCCTTTTCTTTTTCTTTATTTTTTAAAGATTTATTTTATTATTTGAAAGACAGAGTTACAGAGAGAGGTAGAGACAGAGAGAGAGGTGTTCCACTCACTGCTTCACTCCCAAGATGGCCACAACTACTGGAGCTGCGCCAATCCGAAGCCAGGAGCCAGGAGCTTCTTCCGGGTCCCTCTACTGCTTTCCCAAGCCATAGCAGAGAGCTGGACCGGAAGTGGAGCGGCCGGGTCTTGAACCAGCGCCCATATGAGATGCCAGCGCTTCAGGCCAGGGCTCTCACCCACTGTGCCACAGCGCCGGCCCCTTTCTTTGCTTTTTCTTAGCTAATCTGAGCAAAGTTTAATAAATTTGTATTGAATTACTCAAAGAACTATACTCTGATTTAAAACATTTTCCCCACCAATCTCCCTTTTTAAATTTTACTGATTTCCATTAATTTTTGTTATTTCTTTTCTTCTGATTACAGTAGATTTAATTTTCTCTTCTTTTTCTAGTTTCCTTCATTGGGAGCTTAGGTTATTGATTCTTTTCTAATACAGGTATTTAATGCTGTAAATTTTCCTCTGTGCAATGCTTTTTTTTTTTTTTTACAGGCAGAGTGGACAGTGAGAGAGAGACAGAGAGAAAGGTCTTCTTTTGCCGTTGGTTCACCCTCCAATGGCCGCTGTGGCTGGCGCAATGTGCTGATCTGAAGCCAGGAGCCAGGTGCTTCTCCTGGTCTCCCATGGGGTGCAGGGCCCAAGCACTTGGGCCATCCTCCACTGCACTCCCTGGCCACAGCAGAGAGCTGGCCTGGAAGAGGAGCAACTGGGACAGAATCCGGTGCCCCGACCAGGACTAGAACCCGGTAGGCTGGCGCTGCAGGTGGAGGATTAGCCTAGTGAGCCGCAGGGCCCGCCAATAAGCTTTATTTTCATTTTCATGTTATTCAAAATGTTTCGAAATTTCTCTTTGGACTTCATTATTTACAAGTGCTTTGTTTAACATCCAGCTATTTTAGGATCATTCCATCTTTCTTTCTGTTGTTGATATTTAGTAACATTTCATTGCAATCTGACAGCAAATTTTGTATGATTTCCATTCTTTTAAACTTGGTAAGGTGCTGTTAATGGCTCAGAATGCCGTGTACTTTGGTGATGCTCCACGTAAGCTTGAGAAGAATATGTGATCTGCTGTGGTTGGACAAAGCATTCTACAGATGTGTGTTAGGTCCAATGGATTGATGGTGCTGCTCAGTTCAACTATTTCCTTTTGATTTTCTACTTGGATCTGTCAATTACTTGAAAAGGATACTGAAATCTCCATCCATAATGTTGGATTCATCTGTTTCTCCTTGCAGTTCTATTAGTATTTGCTTCACATATTTTGATTCTCTATTGTTAGGCCAACATTTAGGACTGTTATATAACTCATTCTTTATCCCTGATAATTTTCCTTAACTGGAAGTTGGTTTTCTTGAATTTAATAAAACTTTCATTGTTTAGTGTGAGCATGGTGTAACTGTCTCTATTCCTTTACTTTTTAAAAACAGAGTTATTTATTTATTTGAAGGGCAGAGTTAGAGAAAATGAGAGACACAAAGTCTTCTATCCACAGGTTTACTCCCCATATGGCTACAACAGTTGGGGCTAGGGCAGGCTGAAGCCAGGGACCAGGTGCTGCTTCTGAGTCTCTCCTGTGTGCGGGGCTCGAGGACTTGGGCCATCTGCTGCTGCTTTCCCAGACACATTAGCAGGGAGCTGGATCAGAAGTGGACCAGCCGGGACACAAACTGGTGCCCATATGGGATGCTGGTGTCACAGGCAGCAGCTTTACCCACTGTGCCACAATGCTGGCTCCTACCCCAGCACTTTTAAACTTTCTCTGTCTTTATATTTAAAGTGAATTTTCTGTGGACAACATACAGCTGGATCTTGTTTTTATATGTATTTTGGCAATCTCTTTTTATGGCTTTTGTATGCTTGTTTTGTGTACAATTTATATACAATGAAATATATAAATCTTAAATGTACTATTTTCTGGCTTACATTTAGCCACTAACACTTCAGCTAGAAAAACTAGAGGCATATGCATACAACTTGGTAAAAAGTTAGTTGATGTTTGTTTAAAAGTAATGATTATAATATCACTTTAAAATGCTACAAAATATAATTCCACACTGAAATATTTTTTTCAATGTTTGAATCACATTCATTATGATTAAACTATAATCATTACCTGCTTTCTTTAACTGATATTTCAGATAGTCATATTACATTTTTTCTATTAAATCTATAATGCAAGCTTCTTTGTAAATTTTTGAGAATTGAGACATAAAATTCCAGTAGATAACTACAACATTTCAAACCTTAACATAGTCTTGGGGCCAGCACTGTTGGTAATGGGAGCGGCGCAGCTTCAGCCATTGTGGCCAGCTGGGGAGTGAATAGGCAGATGGAAGACCTCTCTCTCTGCCTCTGCCTCTCTGTAACTCTGCCTTTCAAATAAATAATCTTTTTCTAAAAAAAAAAACATACTCTCACATTTTTATAGCCATTACCAAATTGCTGTTGCCTTATATGTATGTATGTATATTTAAACTACATATATATTTAAACATATGTATTTATGTGTATATATTTAATATATATGTATTTAAACTAATATATAAATATGTATATTTAAATAAATATATAAATAAAATAAATATTATTTATTTATTTGAAAGACAGAGTTACATAGAATAAGAGACAGAAAGAGACTCCATCTGGGTCTCCCACATGGTTGGCAGGTGCCCAATCACTTGGATCATTTCTATGTTTTCCCCTGCATATTAACAGGGGTCTGGATGGGAAGTGGAGCAACTGGCACTTGAACCAGTGCTCATATAGGATGCTAGCATCATAGGCAATGGCTTAGCCTGCTGAGCCCCAACACTGGCCCAACTGCTCTTGGCCATGTTTTAAAAAAATATTTTCCATCTCTTAAATAAGATTCCCTATTTGATGGGACATTGTTATCCCAGTGTCCTTTACTTCTCTAAGCATACTTTTTATAGTTATTTGAAGGTATGTGTCATCTACCAAAAGAGGTTGGAGGAGTTGCTATAGAAACCCCAAGCTGGTTGATCCACAGTACACATAGCTTTCCTCCTCCTCCTCCTCCTCCTCCTCCTCCTCCTCCTCCTCCTCCTCCTCCTTCTCCTCCTCCTCCTCCTCCTCCTCCTTCTCCTTGTCCTTCTCTTAGGGTTTTTGCATTTGAAATCATCTGAGATGTTGTAGTTCATTTTCTTATAATGTTCTTATGTGGCTTTGGTGTCAAAGTAATGTTAGCCTCATAAAATGAATTTGGACATGTTCTCTCCTCTACAGTTTTCTTTAAGATATAATTATTTGAAAGGCAGAGTCACAAAAAGGCAGAGAGAGAGAGAGAGAGAGAGAGAGAGAGAGAGAGAGAGAGAGAGAGAGAAAGAGGTCTTCCATCTGCTGGTTCACTCCTCAGATGACCACAATGACCAGAGCTGAGCCAATCCAAAGCCAGGAGCCAGGAGCCAGGAGCTTTTTCCAGGTCTCCCACGTGGGTGCAGGGGCCCAAGAACTTGGGCCACCTTCAACTGCTTTCCAGGTCACAGAAGAGAACTGAATCAGAAGTGGGGCAGCCAGGACTTGAACCAGAGCGCACATGGGATGCCGGCACTGCAGGTGGCGGCTTTACCCTCCATGCCACAGAACCAGCCCCCAGCCACTACAGTTTTTAAAGTGGGTTTGAGATGAATTGGTGCAAGTTCTTCGTTAAACTTTTTACAAATTTCACTAGCAAAACTGTCTTAATCTACACTTTTCATTGTTGCTAGATTTTTAAATTATTGAATCAATCTCCTTAAATTTGTTAAGACTTGTTTTGTGGCCTAAAATATGATCTATCCTGGAGAATGTTTCATATGCACTTTATTACAAAAATGTGTACTCTTGCTGTTGAATGGAATGGTAAATATATGTTAGGTCCATTTGGTTTAAAGTACAGTTAAAATTTAACGTTTATTTCTTTTCAGTCTGGGTGTTTAACCCATTTTTGAAAGTAGGATATTGAAGTCCCCAGCTATTATTGTTTTGTTGTATATTTGTCCCTTAATATCTAATAGTATTTGTTTTCTACATTTACATACTGTGATGTTGAGTGCATATGTATCTTTAACTTTCTCATCCTCTTGCTGAATTGATGCCTTTACCATTACATAATGATCTTGCCTCCTGTTAATATCTCTTACAGACTATTTTGTCTAATGTAAATATAGCAATCCTCGCTTTTGATTTCATTTGCATGGAATAAATTTTTCCATTCCTTCACTTTTAGTTTACGTGTGTCCTTAGAGGTGAAGTCTCTTGTAGGTACTCTATACTTGAATTAAAAAAAAAAAAAAAATCAATCCGAGCCAGCGCCGTGGCTCAACAGGCTAATCCTCCACCTTGCGGTGCCGGCACACTGGGTTCTAGTCCCGGTTGGGGCGCTGGATTCTGTCCCGGTTGCCCCTCTTCCAGGCCAGCCCTCTGCTGTGGCCCGGGAGTGCAGTGGAGGATGGCCCAAGTGCTTGGGCCCTGCACCCCATGGGAGACCAGGAAAAAGCACCTAGCACCTGGCTCCTGCCATCGGATGAGCGCGGTGCGCCGGCCGCAGCGCGCCGGCCGCGGCAGCCATTGGAGGGTGAACCAACGGCAAAGGAAGACCTTTCTCTCTGTCTCTCTCTCTCACTATCCACTCTGCCTGTCAAAAAAAAAAAAATTCCATTCAGCCACTCTGTCTTTTGGAGAATTTGGTTAATTTATATTTAATGTAATTACTGATAAATAGAACTTACTATTGAATTTTGCTAATTGTTTTCTATCTTGCATACTCTTATTCCTTTCTTCCTCTTTTGCTGTTCTACTTTGAAGATTTTGTATAGTGGTATTTTTTTTTCTTCATCTTTTGTGCATCTAATATAGGTTATTCCCCTGAGATTACCATGAGTCTTGCATAAAATATCTTATAGTTATAATAGTCTACTTCAAATTGTTAACAACTTAACTTGGAGCCCATGCAAACATTCTGGACTTTCATCCCTCACAAACACATACATGTTTTTGATGTCACAATGTATAACTTATAATTTATACTAGGTGTCAATTGACAAATTACTGTCATCATACTTTAAAAATATTTTCATCCTTTAGCTTTCATACTAGAGTTACAAGTGATTATACACCACCATTAGTTTTATTCTAAATTTGTACTGTACACTACTTTTACCAGTGACATTTATCTTGTTCAATTTTTTCATACTGTTAATTAACTTTTCATATCAGCTTGAAAAACACCCCTCAGCATTTTTGTAAGAAAAATCAAGTGATGAACTCCCTCAACTACTTCTACATTTTCCTAGAATGTAGTCTTTATCATTTTTTCATTTTTGAAAGGCATCTTTGCCTAATAAGTAACCTTGGCTGGTGTTTTTCTTTCAGTACTTTGAATGTATTTTTTCTGATCTCTCCTGGCCTACAAGCATTCTGCAGAGAAATCCCTGGATATATGCGTATCTGAATATATTATAAGTCTCTCCTCTTGCTGCTTTCAAAATTCTCTTTCTCTTTGGATTTGGATGGTTTGAATGTAACATGTCTTGAAGACCTGTTTGGGTTGAGGTCTTTGAACTTCATGTCCTGGATGTGTTTCTTTCTCCCCAGACTTCAGAAGCCATTATTTCTTTAAATAAATCAAAATGTCCTTCTCCTAGTCTTCTAAGATTCCAAAATGGATGTATTAAGCAAGTTGATGGTGTCTCATAAATTCCATATGCTCTATCATAATTCTCATTTTTTCTTTTTGTTACTCTGTCTGGGTAATTTCAAACAACTAGTGTTTGAGTTCATAGATTCTTTCAGTTGTTTGAGCAAGTCTGCTATTGATGCTCTCTGTAGCTTTTTTCCCCCCTTAATTTAATGCATTGTATTCTTCAGCTCCAGAATTCATTTGGTCCTTATTTGTGATTTCTATTACTTTCTTGACATTCCCATTTTGTTCATGTTTTGATTTCATGATCTTGTTTGTTTTCCCTTCCTTAAGACAATTATTTGGAAATCTTTGTCCAGCAATTCATAGATCTCCATTTTTTGAGGTCAATTATTGGAAAGTCATTGTGTTCCTTTGTTGGTGTCATGTTTCTTTCATTTTTTATGTTTCTAGTTGCCATATAGTGATTTTCCCCTCTTGTATTAAAGGATTGGATCACAAGGAAAAGACCTTTACATGTGGATGTCCAAGGACTCTGACTGGATGTGGTGTAAAAGTTCTGGTTGTAGGCCGGCGCCATGGCTCAATAGGCTAATCCTCCACCTTGTGGCACCGGCACATCAGGTTCTAGTCCCGGTCGGGGCGCTGGATTCTGTCCCAGTTGCCCCTCTTCCAGGCCAGCTCTCTGCTGTGGCCCAGGAGTGCAGTAGAGGATGGCCCAAGTGCTTGGGCCCTGCACCCCATGGGAGACCAGGAGAAGCACCTGGCTCCTGCCATCGGATCAGCGCAGTGTGCCGGCCGCAGCACGCTGGCCTCAGTGGCCATTGGAGGGTGAACCAACGGCAAAAGGAAGACCTTTCTCTCTGTCTCTCTCTCTCACTGTCCACTCTACCTGTCAAAAAAAAAAAAGTTCTGGTTGTGAGATTGCCACAGTATAGTCTCTGTATAGCTCTGTCAACTAGGGTCCTCAGCGGCCAAGGCAGCAAGTGTCCCTAACAGCAGCAAGAGCTTTTGGGGGTCTTCAGAGGCAAAGGTCATTGGGGTCCTCCTAACCTCTTTTCCCTCAAAGCAAGTTGTAACTGAAAGAAGTCCCTCTCTGCACTGGGTCCAGCTTACAGATGCACTTGTCAAGCGGGTGGCACTGGTGCAGAGCACCTGTAGAGCAACCATGGAGTCAAGATGAGAATGGATCATAGGTCTGGGATCCAAGATGCCTTAGGCACAAATTCCCCTGCTGCAATGTTAATAATGGTGTATAAGGCACAGGCACCTGCAGAGCATCCACGGAACTGTGTCCAGAGCATGGGCACATGTAGAGCTACAATACCTGTGGGATCCAGTACTCCTGCTTATAGTAGTGACTCCAGGGTCTTAGGCACGGGCCCTTGTAGGGCACCTGCAGAGCCAGGTTCTGCAGTTTGGGCACACACCCAAAGACTGACTCTAAAGTCCAGGTCTTGGACTACACAGCAGCAGCGATGACTCCAGTCTGAGGTGAGGGTGCAATTAGGGCAGCTCCAGAATTGAATGTGTGGAAGTCATTGCTGTGTGTTCAGGGTTTCAATATAATGGCCTGAGCCCCTGTGCAGCTCAATAGTGGCGCCTTCTTGGGTTGGGGCATTACAATCTCTCCCTCTCCAGGAAGCCACAGAAGCAAAGGCTGCTTACCTCAGGAGCAAAAGTTGCTGGTGTCCTCTACAGAGCAGGCTACTGGGATCCATGCTAAGGAACACTAAGGAGAACTCCATCAAAGGCAGTCTACTGCAGTTATGGGAGCTGTTAGACCTCCCAGCATGAAAGATTTCTACGATCCAGTGTAGAGCAGACCCCTGCAGACCATCCAGCCACCACTTGATTGACACTGAAAGATCCCATCCTCTTGCTTTCTTCGTAGCCGTTACCACATCTCACAGATATGTGAAAATCCCCAGGCAGCCTTTTGGCATATTGTTTTTTCATTGTTCCAATGTGTTGCTGCACATTCTTAGTTGGACTATCAAGCCCTGTCAGGTTTTTGTCCAATTTTTAATCTAATTGTTCTTTGGGTGGGGGAGGCTGGTATCTCCTATTCCACTATCTTGCCAATAACATTTCCTCTTATAATATATTTTTAAATAGCCATCCTATTGGCTGTAAGCAGTATCTCATTGTAGTTTTGATTTTCATTTCTCTAATTGTGTTGAACTTCTTTTCACAGGCTTATTGAGCATCTATACCTCTTCTCTGGAGAAATGTCTTTTCAAAAACTTTGCCCATTTTATTTTTTTAAAGATTTATTTATTTGAAAGACAGAGTTACACAGAGAGAGAGAGAGAGAGAGAGAGAGAGAGAGAGAGAGAGTCTTCCATCTGATGGTTCACTCCCCAGATGGCCACAATGGCTGGAGCTGTGCCGATCCAAAGCCAGCTGGGACTCCAACCAGTGCCCATATGGGATGCTAGCACTGCAGGTGACCACTTTAGCTGCTATGCCACATCACTGACTCCCAGGTTATTTCTTCTTATTGTTCTTTATATATTCTGGATACTAGACTTGCATCAGAAAAATGATGGGCAAAGTTTTTTTTTTTTTTTTTTAATTCTGTGAGTTATTCCTCCTACTCTTTGGCACTGTCCTTTGAAACAAGAAAGGTTTAAAATTTTTTTACAAAGTCCAATTTAACTTTTTAAACTTGTTTTCACTTTAAGGTGCCAGATAAAAAAAGTGTTGTCTAACCCAAGGTCACTAAGACCACACCCATGTTTTCTTTGTAGCACAGCCATTGTGCAAATCACATTTCCCTATTTCAACATACCCCCATACTCATTCTAAATACAACTAAATTTCTTTCCACTGCCTTCCCCACTCACAACTTTGATGGCTCCAGATGTGCCCTCCACTACTGACCTGTCTCGGAGATCAAGAAAGATTCCTACAGTCAATATCACATTTCTGGCAAAAGGATATTTGTTGTACCTCAGCCATCTATCTTCTTCTCAACTGTCTTTTGGGTTCTGGACTCATACTTGACAGCTTCAACTCCCATGTCTACTCTTTAGTAAGCTGTGACTTTGAGTGAACCACTGAGTTTTCCAGGTCTGTGGGCTCACACTGTGGTCTGAGTATTGACAGCATCAATATCACCTGAGAACCTATGATAAAAGCAGATTTTTCAAAATTTATTTATTTATTTATTTATTTGAAAGGCAGAGTTACAGAAGGAGAGAAAGGGAAAGACTGCGGGAGAGAGAGATCTTCTAACTGTTGGTCCACTCCCCAGATGGCGGCAACAGCCAGGGCTAAGCCAGGCCGAAACCAGGAGCTTCTTCCAGGCCTCTCACATGGGTGGCAGAGCCCCAAATACTTGAGACATCTTCTGCTGAAAAGCAGATTCTTGGATCTCACCCACTCTGCTGAATCAGAAACTGGTGGTCCCAGAAATCTACATGTTAAGAAACTTTTTTAAAAAAAAAATTCATTTATTTATTTGAAAGTCAGATTTACACAGAGAGGAGAGGTGGGGGTGGGGGTCTTCCATCCAATGATTCACCCCCCAGTTGGCTGCAACAGCCAGAGGTGCGCCGAACCGAGGCCAGGAGCCAAGAGCTTCTGGGTTTCCCACGTGGGTGCAGGGGCCCAAAGACTTGGGCCATCTTCTGCTGCTTTCCCATGCCTTACCAGAGAGCTGGATCGGAAGTGGAGCAGCCAGGACTCAAAAACGGCGACCATATGGGATGCTGGCACTGCTGGTGGTGGCTTTACCCGCTACACCATAGGGCCAGCCCCGAGGTAAAGATTTTTTTTATATATATATATATATTTTGACAGGCAGAGTGGATAGTGAGAGAGACAGAGAGAAAGGTCTTCCTTTGCCGTTGGTTCACCCTCCAATGGCTGCCGCGGCCGGCGCGCTGCAGCCCGCGCACCGCGCTCATCCGATGGCAGGAGCCAGGGTCTAGGTGCTTTTCTTGGTCTCCCATGGGGTGCAGGGCCCAAGCACTTGGGCCATCCTCCACTGCACTCCCGGGCCACAGCAGAGGGCTGGCCTGGAAGAGGGGCAACCGGGACAGAATCCGGCGCCCCGACCGGGACTAGAACCCGGTGTGCCAGTGCCGCAAGGCAGAGGATTAGCCTGTTGAGCCACGGCGCCGGCCCGAGGTAAAGATATTTTAAAATTACAACTGAGAAAAGGGTTGTTGGCTCTTATTATTCATATCAGAATGCATATAGAAAGTTTCTTGGGGCTGGTGCTGTGGCGTAGCAGGTTAACTCTGGCCTGAAGCACTAGCATCCCATATGGGCGCTGGTGTGAGACCTGGCTGCACTTCATTTTTTTTTTTTTTTTAATAGGCAGAGTTAGAGAGGGAGGGAGGGAGGGAGAGAGAGAGAGAGAGAGAGGTCTTCCTTCCGTTGGTTCACCCCCCAAATGGCCACTACGGCCGGCATGCTGAGCCGATCTGAAGCCAGGAGCCAGGTGCTTCCTCCTGGTCTCCCATGCAGGTGCAGGGCCCAAGGACTTGGGCCATCCTCCACTGCACTCCTGGGCCACAGCAGAGAGCCGGACTAGAAGAGGAGCAACCAGGACAGAACCGGCGCCCCAACCCAGATTAGAACCTGGAGTGCCGGCGCTGCAGGCAGAGGATTAGCCTAGTGAGCTGCAGTGCCCGCCCTGGCTGCACCACTTCTGATCCAGCTCTCTGGTAGGGCCTGGGAAAGCAGCAGAAGATGGCCCAAGTCCTTGGGCCCCTGCACCCACATGGGAGACCCAGAAGTTGTTCCTGGCTCCTGGCTTTGGATCAGCACAGCTCTGGCCATGCAGCCAACTGGGGAGTGAACCAGCAGATAGAAAACCTCTCTCTCTCTCTTACTCTCTGTGTAACTGTGACTTTCAAGTAAAATAAATAAATCTTTAAAAATATATGTATCTTTACCTCATGAGGAACCTAAACAATTTGTTTTTAAAGATTTTCTTATTATTACTTGAATAATTACTGGGTACAGCATGATAATTTGATACATTTATTCAATGGGTGATGACTAAATATTGTTTTCTAAATTTTATTAACATAACTACACATTTACAGGGTACATTGTGATGTTAGAATAAATATATACCATGTGTAGTGATCAAATCAGTGTAAATGACAGTGCCTTCTCCTTGTCAATAATTTGTTTGGAATGTTTTTCTAATTGTTCATAAAATACATAACAGTTACTGCAAACTATCATCACCCCCAATCAATACGGTTTTTACTTCTTGTGTGCATCCTCTTCTTTCCTCTCTATACTTTGAAAATCTTTGGGATTCCACTTTCCCTTTAGCATTCACTAGTAATTCCAGCATTTCAATTTGAATAATTCTAGGCCTTCTTATTGTTATGAGAATAATCTCAACAGGACAAGGAATAGAAAACACCATTTTTCTCTATAGCTTCTAGAGAAGTAGACAATCACTAGTCTCTATTCACATGCTGTGGAAGCCACTGGCCATGAGAGGTTGATGATGTTTTCCAAGGTGTTCCCCTTTAATCTCTGCTCTGCCTCTGATCTTGACCTTCTGCTCTACCTCAGAATGACTAGCCAATTTATAGGACAATTTTTGACAGAGAGCCAATACTTGTGTCTCTCGTTTGTGAAACAGTAAGGATGGCATTAGAACTTCCTTCTTTCTCAACTGTATAAGGTAAAACAAAAAGGACTGCTGAATTTGTTTAAGGCTTTTGAGAGTATTTCATCTAGCAGTTAGCTGCTACCACCTAGTGGTACTAGCAATTAGTGGCAGCACCAGCAGATCATCACTCTATGAAAGGTCATTATGTGGGCTATCAGGAAGTGAGACACGGATTCCAGAACCAAGGGTGACTAGGCTTTCTAATGTTGAAATTGAACAATCACATACTGCCCATCCTTTGATGGTTGTGAATAACATCACAGATGTCACAGAAGTGACTTGTGTAGGCTGGTATAGTCTGAGTTGTGTAACACTTAACTTCATTCTAAAGCTGTAAACCCTATTGTGACTATATTCGGGAGACTAGGATTTCAGAAGGTATTTAAGCCTAACTGTAGTCATAAAGGTGGGATCCTAATCTGATAGGATTGGTAGTCTTGAGAGGAAGAGGTTCTCTCTCTCATTATGCATGCATCCAGGAAGGGACACACAAGAACACAGTAAGATGGCAGTCATTTGCAAGCCAAGAAGTGAGCTCTTGACAGAACCAGATCACGCTGCCATATTTATCTTGTACTTTCCAGCCTACAGAACTGTGAAGAAACAAGTTTCTGTGGTTTAAGCCGCTCAGCCTATGGCATCTTGTTACTGCAGCCCACACGGAAGAAGCCAGAGAAGATACTGATTAAATAGGACTCAGTGGAGCTGCTCTTTTCCTGTCTTCATGGGCTGCTAAGTGCTACCGTGAACCTCAGATAGGGAAAGACTTCCAGGGAAAATAAATGAAGAAATGAAGCCATGTCATTTAAAGTGTTCATCACTCATGCACAACTTTAATATGAAAATATTAAAAGTGTGTCCATGGGGTAGGAGTGAAGGTATAGGAATAATGAACTTTATTAGATAAAGTATTACAACTACTCTATGGTATTATTTATATATACAACACTGTAACCCAGATTGTAATTGACCATACTTATGATATGCTCTGAAGAGCAACACTACAGAGAGGTTAATATAATGGACACTAGTCAGCTGGTCTGGGTTTTAATTCCCTGTGCTTTTTCCATTACTTTGTAAACTTGGGCAAGTCCCTTTAACTCTCTGAGACTCAGATTTCAGATTCTTCATCCATTAAACAGAAATAACAAGTGCATCTATTCCCAGCATTGTATGGAAGGAGTAAGTTTAAATTTTTAAAGAGTTTAAGTTCAGGGCCTGGTGCATATTAAACACTTAACTAACATTTGTTATCAGGAGTGAATTAAGCTGATGGTTGGGATACCCAGGTTTCATATCAAAGTACCTGAGCTCAAGTCCTGGCTCTGTTCCCAACGCCGGCTTCCTTCTAATGTGCACCCTGGGAGGTAGCAGGCGATAACTCAAGTACTTAGGTCCCTGTTATCTACTTCCAAGATGTGGACTGCATTTTTAGCTCTTGGCCGCAGCTTGGCTCAACCCTGGCTTTTGCGGCTCTCTGGAGAATGAGCTAGCAGATAAGAATGCTGTCACTTGCTCTAAGAAAAATTTAAAAATAAAATTTGCCATCATCATCATCACCATTATCACTTCTAGTACCATGTACTGGGTTCTATATCATTTAACTCTCAGACATCTTGTAATCTGTGATAAAATGTGAACCCTATTTCCTTCTGGTTTACAAGACTACTATCATTCCTAATAGTGGTATCAACTGCAATGATAATATTATAAATGCAAATAATCACAATGTCATCTTGGTAGCCAGCTTCCAAAACTGTTCTTAATGACTCCACTTCTGCTATTCAAATTTCTGCTCTCAGAATGAAAAGCACTGACCAATGTAATCAATTTAGCCACCATATGAATATACTCAAATAGTCCTATGATAGGCTCCATGTGGTTACAAGTTAGTGCCTTCAGCCTTCTGCCAGTAGTCATGTGAGTGGGCTAGGAAAAACATCCCCCTCGCTCCAATCACCCTTCAGATGATTGTACCTCAGATAAACATGACTACAGTCTCATGAGAATCCCTGAGCCACAGCCACCTACTTAAATTCTTCTTAGATTTCAGGCCCTCAGAGATTGTGAAAGTGTGTGTACTGTTATTTTTTCACTAAATATTTGGTCATCTGTCCCACAGCAACAAATACTGTCGCTCTTTTGTATTGTTTGGGATGCTGTCACACAGCAACTTGCACTGGATCATTTCTAAGCAATAAAAATTTATTGTTCCCAGTTCTGGTGGCTGGAAAGTCAAACAAGCAGCAGCAGACTCAGTGTCTGGTGAGGGCTCTCTCTCACAGACGGCACCTTCCAGCTGTGTCCCCACATAATGAAAGGGGTAAACAAGTTCCCTTTGGTCTCTTTTGTAAGAGCATTAACCCCATTCATGAAGGTAGCGGCCTTATAACCTATTCAGCTCCTAAAGACCTCACTCTCCTAACATTATCCCATTGTGAATTAGAATTCAACATATGGGTTTTGGGGGATATACAAACATTTACATCACAGTGGTACTCAACACTGAATTATAAGTGTGCCCATTTTCCAGAACTTCACCCTGGAAAATATTAAGTAGTATGATTGTGCTGATTTCAAAAGAAGGGGCAATATATTATCTGTAGAAGGGGAACTATTATTAATATAATAAAAACACGAATATGAAGATAGCAAATAGCAGACATTTTTTTAGTATCAGAGTTGATATGTTAGATGTGACACCTTAATAATTAGAGGCATGTGATAATGACAGGATCTTATGTTAGGTATAAATTATAATGGTTGAGGTCAGCTCTGTGGCACACTAAGTTAATCCTCCGCCTGCAGCACCAGCATCCCATATGGGCACCAGTTCTAGTCCCGGTTGCTCCTCTTCCAGTCCAGCTCTCAGCTATGGCCTGGGATAGCAGTGGAGGATGGCCCAGATGCTTGGGCCCCTGCACCTGCATGGGAGACCAGGAAGAGGCACCTGGCTCCTGGCTTTAGATCGGCGCAGCTCTGGCCATTGCGGCCATTTGGAGGGTGAACCAACGGAAGAAAGACCTTTCTCTATGTCTCTTTCTCTGTAACTCTGTCAAATAAATAAAAATCTAAAAAAAATTATAATTTTTAATTATACTGAAAATCAAAAGCATATAATTATGGAATTAAGTATAACAGTTAAGTGGCATGGCATGAGGAGTGAGAAGTAGGGTAGGGTAAGGTTGGTTAGGGTAGAATATATAATATAGGTAAAGTCACACTGGCATCAGTAGGTGATTGAACAGTGAAGGTGAACGGCCCAGCTCATCCTGCCATTAACCAAGCTGAACCCCACTTTGACCACAGGATCAACATCTGCCTACTAAATCTCATTCACTGTCTGATGTGGTGCCAGAAGCCCAGAAGTCTCAACCACAATATTTTTGTCAACTGTATTCCAAATCCGCTAGTGGTTGCTGTAATGCAGGGAGTGAGGCAGACCGTACTGATGATTGGGGTCCAAGATTAAAGGTGTTGGAGCCAGCATGGTAGCATAGTGGGTAAAGTTGCCACCTTCAACACTGGCATCCCACACAGGTGCCTGTTCATGTCCCACCTGTTCCACTTCTGACCCAACTCCCTACTAATGGCTCGAGAAAAGCAACAGAAGATGGCCCAAAGAAGTATTTAGGCCTCTGCCACCCACGTGGGAGACCCAGAAGTCCCAACCTTACCTGAAATAGCTCTGTGTATGGTCCCTCACTAATGTACCCCACCTTGTATGCAACCTGCACACTGAGACCAGGAGGAAGCAGAGTAAGGAGAGCTGGTAGACACAGAGGGGGAGAATGTAGGTAAGATTTTCTGGGGTAAGATGTAGGATGGTTGGGCAACAAAGAGTTAGGGCTCTCTGTGCTGCAGCAGGGGGAGGCACATTAAATACAGAATTAGAGGAACTGTAACCACCTCCACCCCCAACTCCATGTATTTAGTGCCCTCTGTGTGGTCAACCTTCGTGCTACTGCTTTCACTCAATGATCTATTTAACAAGCTTGTAGTATTTGTGCAGGTGCTGTATTTGGTGCCTTAGACATAGAACAAAAAAGACAGTTTCTGTCCTGTGAGGCTGATGGTCTAGCAGAGGTGGGGGTATTAAAAACGACAGCAAAAATAAAAAAATTACTATCAGGTCAGACACTACTACTTGCAACACAGAAATAGTACAAATCCTGGGGTCCAAAAACATGACCCCAGGAACTATTTTATTTCAGATTCAATGATAGAAATGGAGGCTCTCTAGAAGAGGAGAAGACCAAGAGCTGCAACAGCAGCAGAATACGCTCAGAGATCGCAGTCGACGTGAAGGCCCAGAGCCAGAGCAAGCTTTCTTGATGTTACAACAGCCAGAACTGGAACTTTTGACAGATAAGAAAAACATGGACCACCTAATCTAGGGACTTTCCAAACACTATGACCCTTTTTATTACAACTTTACACTATAAACATGAAACACAAATAAGTGAAAACAGAAGTAACATTACTATGTGAATGTTTGATATATAAAATATAAAAATTACATAATCTAATATAGAAATCATATAGATATTATATAAAATGGAAACTATAGTATTACAGTAATATATAATAATTACAGTGGGTCACAAAATATACTATAAATATACAAGATGACTATACAATGATATGTACATATAAATTATAACTCCAATTTTAAACTTTTGTAAAATATAACTTGTTTTCATATAGTAAGACAGTAAAATATAACAATACTTTTGAGATTAATCCATGTTGCATACAGTGTTAATAAATCTTTTCATGTCTGAGTAAGATTCCATTATAGACATGTACATTTTGCTTAATAACTTATTAACTCATTGATGTACCTTTGGATTGTTTCCAAATTTATGGCAATTATATAGCTGCTTTTAACATTTGAGTATAGGTATGTGTGTGAAAAGTTTTCAGTTGTTAAGGATAAATACCTAAGAAGGAGAACCATCAGGTCATATGTTAAGTGTTGTTTACCAATACAAGAAACTGCCAAACTTCTGTGTGTCCATTCGTGGCAGAAATGCACGGAAGTTTCCACTACTCTGCATCATTGTCAATGCTTGGTATTTTTACTTTTAGCCATTCTAAAAGGTGTGTAGTAGTATATCATGTGGTTTTAATTAGCATTTCCCTAATAATTATTTTGACCATCTCTTCACCACCTTATTCTCTCTTTGAAGCTCCTACAACCAGATGGATAAATCTCAAGTATATCAAATTTAATGGAAGTAGTAAAATCAAAAGGAGACATCCTCATACATAACACATATATTTAACTCCATTTATACAACACTGTAGAAAATGCACAACTGTAGGCACAGAATATAGGTCAGTGATTAACAAAGGTTGGGAGTAGGATGAGGGACTAACTAAAACACAGGAGGGAATCTGCGGCAGTGATGAAACTGTTCTATCTTGAATGTTGTGTTGATTGCATGATTGTAACACATGTGTCAAAATCTCATAATTGTATAAGTGAATATTATTGTAAAAAGGAAATAACATTTTGAAAATATTTATGTTCACACAAAAACCTGCACAGAGATACTTATATAGCAGCTTCACTACGTTTTTCAAGAGGCAGAGTGCTAAAGAAATAGAGAGCACGCATCTACTAGGTCATTCCCCAAATGCCTGCAATGACTGAGGCTGGGCCAAGGCCAGAGGCAAAAATGGAAACGCAATGCTGGTTTCCCACATGGATGACAGGAACTCAATTTCTTGAGTCAATACTGCTAACCCCCAGGGTCCACACTGGCAGGAAGCTGGCTCAGGGATAGAGCTGGCCATCAAACCTAGACACTCCAATGTGAGATACAGGCATCTTTAACACTAGATTAAATGCCCACCCCAGCAGCTTCAGTATTAATTGTCAAAATTTGGAAGCAACCAAAGTGTTCTTCAATAAGTGAATGGATAGATAAGTGAACAGTGATACGTCTAGACAGTGAATATTACTCAGTGCTAAGAAGAAAGAAACTATCAAAGCCATGGCAGAAACCTAAATGCATGGTATTGATTGAAGAAGCCAATTTGAAAAGGCTGTATGTTTCCAAGTATATGACATTCAAAAAAAGGGGCAAAAACTATGGACAAAGCAAAACTTGCCAGAAGTTAAGGTGGAGGGAGGGATGTATAAGCAGAATAGATTTCTAGGCAGTGAAACAAGTTTGTATGCTACAGTATCAATGGATACATGCCACTATTCATTTGTCTCAACCTATAAAATATACAGTGAGCTCTAATGTAAACTATGGACTTTGAGTGATTATGAATGCTAATATAAGTTTATCAATTGCCAAAAGGAAAAAAAAAAAAACCTCTGGTGGCAGGTGTTGATAATGAGGTGACTATATGGTTATGGGGAGGCAGTGGATATACAGAAAATCTGTTTACCTTCCTCCCAAGTTTGCTATGAATCTAAAACTACTCTAAAAACAGAAAAACTCTCACACACACACACACACACACATATATATATATATATAAAACAATATTATAAAAGAGGGAGTATCTTCAGAAAACTAGAAATATAACTACCATGTGACACACCGATACCATTATGAGTATAGACCCAAAAGAAAGGAAATTAGTATGTCAAAGATATCTGTACTCCCATGTTTTTTTTTTTTCTTTTTTTTTTCTTTTTTTTTTTTTTTTTTTTTTTTTTTTTACAGGCAGAGTGGACAGTGAGAGAGAGAGACAGAGAGAAAGGTCTTCCTTTGCCATTGGTTCACCCTCCAATGGCCGCCGCGGTCGGCGCGCTGCGGCCGGCGCACCGCGCTCGTCCGATGGCAGGAGCCAGGAGCCAGGTGCTCCTCCTGGTCTCCCCATGGGGTGCAGGGCCCAAGCACCTGGGCCATCCTCCACTGCACTCCTGGGCCACAGCAGAGGGCTGGCCTGGAAGAGGGGCAACCGGGACAGAATCCGGTGCCCCGACCGGGACTAGAACCCGGTGTGCCGGCGCCGCAAGGCGGAGGATTAGCCTGTTGAGCCACGGCGCCGGCCTGTACTCCCATGTTTTTTGCAGCACTATTCATGTCAGCCATGATACAGAATCAACCTAGGTGTTCCATCGATGGATGAATGGATAAAAAAAAAATCTGGTTACATACCTACAATGGAATAATATTCAGACATAAAAAAGAACAAAATCCTGTCACAGCAACATGGAAAAGCCTGGAGGATATTATGGTAAGTGAAGTCAGTCAGGTACAAAATGACAATTATTGTATTTCTCACTCATATATGAAAGCTTAAAAGTTGATCTTATAGAAGTAGAGTAGAGCAGTTACTAGAGACTGGAAAGCAGAGGAAGGAATGAACAGAGAAATGGTTAACAGGAACAGCGGTGCACTTGGATGGGAGGAATGACTTCTAATGTTCTACAGCAGAGTAGGGTAACTGATAAAAATTCTTTATTTCAAAATAGCAAACAGAGAGGGTTCTGAATGTTCGCAACACAGAGAAAGGATAAATGCTTGAGGTGATGGATATGCTAATTACTCTAATCTGATCATTACATGTTATGCATTGAAATGTCACATTATAGCCCATAATTACAATCACTGTGTCAATAATATACTGAAAAACATTAAAGAGGAATAACTTAAAGTAATATATGTCTTTCCCCATATGAGGCATGGGCATGCAGAAGACAAATGCTGTGTCAACTGGCTAATATGCTCATTGGCTTCTGCCAGTAGTACAGCTATCATGGACCCATATTAAACCACTTCATCCTATAATCCCTGGTCTAAGTCCCTTATGCCTTGTGAGGCACTCAGAGAGAAGCTGAAACCTCGTCTTCATCCCACTCCTGGGGCTCTTGTCCTTGTAAATGTGGAGAAGAAATATTGGGGAACTTGCAGTAGCCAAACATGACGGATGAGCCGTGTAAAGCAATTTGGTAATGAGGAATCAGCAGACATTGCATTGGAGACCAACGAGGAACCAACAAATGTCACCAGGATATAAGAGAGGGGTCACAGATGCTTTTAGTGATAATGGGCATCAACAGGTACTGTGCTTATTTCTAATGGAGATGGGGATAACGGAGTCTCTAAAATACAGATGGGAAATGTAAAGATTGATTCACTATCAATCATTGCCATTCTTTGAATGGAGGGGGGCAGGTTAACAATATGTACCATTTTGGGGGTGTTAGGATAGATACTGCTAGGAAAGCAGTGGAGGAAACTGGTTATCACTGTGATGGAGAAATAAATGGAGGAAATCCCACCTTGCTAGAGGTTTAATATAAGTATCATGAGATAAGAGTTGGATTAGGTGGAGTACGCTACTGTTCTCCATTCTGGGGGTTGTAATCAGTGGTTATCAGACACTGGAGTATGGAGGCTACCAGGCATTATTACAAGTGGGATGAAGTAACAGATATTACAGTGGAGTGAGGTAATTGAGGAAGCAGTAATCTGAAGATTTGCAGACACTATCTTGTGGAATTAATGAGGAATAACACACACAGTACTGGAATAAGGTAGGAAGGAGATAAAGAGGATATCCAGACATTGATTTGGGTTACAAAGGGGAGAAGAGGGTGCTCTCCAGACACTCTACTGAAGGATCAGCAGATATTATCGTACCTTGGGAAGTAATGGTAGCTCAGAAGACATCCTAAAGTGGGGAATACAGTGCTGGATAAGGTAAAGGGGAATAATAGTAGGTCACTAGACATTGTTCTAAGATGGAAAAGGGTATATGGTGATTCATCAAAGACTAGGAAGACATGAAGAAGAACTAATCATGATCAGCAGATATTGACCTAACATAGGGTAATGGGATGTGTCAGCAAGCCCTGCCAGATTAGGTCTTGGGGGATGAAAGGGGAATCCTTGGCTCTGTTCGCTTAATGGGGTTCTCTCATCTTCACCTACCCATGCTGGTCTTCACAAAGGCTTTGAGACTGGCACTGTGGCTTAGCACGTCAAGCTAACCCATGTATCCCACATGGGTTCCAAGTTTGAATCCTGGCTGTTTCACTTCTGACTGAGCTCCCAGCTAATGTGCTTGGGAAAGCAGTGGAAGGTGGCCCAAGTGCTTGCGCCCCTGTACCCAGATGGGGTGGGTTTCCAGCTCCTGGCTCTGGCCTGGCCTGGCCCAGCCCTGGTTTTGTAGTTATTCAGGGAGCGAACCAGTGGATGGAAGGTTGTCTCTCTGCCTCTCCCTCTTTCTCTGTAACTCTGCCTTTCAAATAAATAAATCTTTATAAACCTTTGGCCTGAAACATACATATATGTATACACATACACACACACACACACACACACATAAGTAATATGTATGTATGTTTCAGGCCAAAGGTTTATAATGACTTTTTCTTTTTTTTAAAGATTTATTTATTGTATTTGAAAGTCAGAGTTACACAGAAGGAGAAGCAAAGAGAGAGGCAGGCATTCCATCTACTGGTTCACTCCCCAAATGGCTGCAATGGCCAGAGCTATGCCGATCCAAAGCCAGGAGCTTCTTTCTGGTCTCCTACATGGCTGCAGGGGCCCAAGGCCTTGGGCCATCTTTTACTGCTTTCCCAGGCCATAGCAGAGATATAGCCCAGGTTTAAAGACAGGGAAAGAAAATGCCTGGTGTGTCTGAAGCAAGTTGGTTCTCCATTCTGGAGCTTCTTATACTGCAATATATATTCATGTAATGAAGAGGGGCCAACATTCTGTAATGTGTATTTATAGAAAGCGTGCTCTGTGACTGGCATGTACCTAGGTTCATAGCGGTAAACAGAAAAGGGAAAATGGGGGCCAGTGTTGTAGTACAGCAGGTTAGGCTGACACTTGCAATACTGGCATCCCATATCAAAATACCAGTTAGTACTGATAGCTCTGCTTTTTATCCAGCTTCCAGATAATGTGTCTGAGAAAGCACAAGATGGCCCAAGTGCCTGGACCCCTGCCATCTATGTGGGAGATCCAGATGGAGGAGTTCCTGGCTTCTTACTTGGGCCTGGCCCAGTCCAGGCAATTGTGGTCCTTTGGGAGGTAAACCAGCAGACAGAAGATATCTCTCTTTCCCTAGCTCCTTCCTTCCCTCCCTCCATCACTCTGCCTTTCAAAAGAATCTTTAAAAAAAAAAAAAAAGGAAATAAAATCTTTCAAAACATATGTAGTGTGGGAATCAGACAAATAAGTGAAATATACAGAATACCATTGTTGTTAAGTGTTATGTTGTTAAGTGTTATGGAGAAAGATGGAGGCGGATAGAGCTGGAAATTTATATGACAGGGAAAAACAGGAGGACCATGAGGAGGTGTCACTGCAGGAAAGAAAGCAGTAAGCAAACCACACAGATGCGATGAGTAACTGTGCTCTTTGCAGAGGCACTACAAATGCAAAGGCCCTGAGGAGGGAATTGAACTGAGATGTTTGAGACACATGGGAGAAAAGGTCCTTACAGAGGACATGGCATAAAGATGGACATAGAGCAGAAAGTGAACATATATTGGGGTTTTGTTATAGCATGACATAGCATGAGTACAGATTTGTTATTATGAAAACCTGGTCATTAAGGCAAATGAGTTGAAAGAACTGTGACAGCAGAAGAGAAACTTAAGTTGATCCAAGGTAACCTGAATATTTGTAACTCAGACGCTTTCCTGAGGATAATGGGAGTTCACAAGACACTATGTTGGTGCGTCAGAAGACAACAGGCTGCTGGCTTCTAAGTCTCAATGACACTACAGGTAGGCTAATAAGAGGGGTAAAAGTAATGGTGCTAAGTGAAAATACACTGAGTGCATCAGGATACAGGATTTGTAATGTGATATCTACTGACAGAAAAAGTCAATGATGGATTTGATATGCACAAATGTGTTACATTAAAAAAAATGAACACAGATAACTGTTAAGCATTGTGTTCTGCATCAAATAACTCATAGATATTAAAATTAATCACTATAGTATATATGAGTATGAAGTTGTTTCACCATTTAATTTATTGGCATTCTATTTATTCCATAGTAAACAGGATTATCATAACATCATTCTTCTTTATGAAGAAATTGCTAACAGCATTCCATCATGTTTCATGAGGCTAGTTCTAAGGCATCAACTTTATTCAACCCCTTCTCAGTATGAATGCCCCAAGGTTCAATAAGGCTGGTGAAAACATAGGAAGCGATACCCCCTCAAGTGCTTTCCCAGAGGTCCTTTTCTGAACAGTGAAGTATGAGTGACATTGACGTGGGCATTCCTACTCACGATATATGTAACATTCTACTGCATGGATTCAATAATATACAACCATATACAACCTCAGTGAGACTCCTCATATTGTTTTTGTCAAGTGTGAATATTCTGATGCACACTGAGCACTGATTTCTGCACAAAGCCTTTCCCACAAACTGTACACTTGTAGGGTTTGATTCCAGTATGTGTTGTTTGATGCTTATTCAAATTTGACCTGCCAGTAAAGGCCTTCCCACACTCAGAACACACATAAGGCTTCTCTCCTGTGTGAATTCGCTGATGCACTTGGAGCTGTGATTTCTTAGTGAAAGATTTCCCACAGACACTACATTGATAAGGTTTCTCTCCAGTATGAATTCTGTGATGCGTAATCAACTCTGACTTCTCTCTAAAGGTCTTCCCACATTCAGAACAGAGGTAGGGCTTTTCTCCAGTATGAATTTTCTGATGTTTACTGAGATTTGACCTTCCACTAAAGGCTTTCCCACATTCAGCACACACATAGGGCTTTTCCCCTGTGTGAATTGGCTGATGCACCAGCAGCTGAGACTTGGAAGTAAATGATTTCCCACAAACACTGCATTCATAAGGCTTCTCTCCAGTATGAATTCTTTGATGAGTAACAAAGTTTGATTTTCGAATGAAGGCTCTTCCACACTCACTGCATACATAGGGTTTCTCTCCTGTATGAATCTTCTGATGCACGATGAGTATTGATTTTTGATTGAAGGCTTTCCCACATTCATGACATTCATACTGTCTCTCTCCAGTATGAATTTTCTGGTGTATATTAAGGTGTGACTTCTGGGTGAAGGCTTTTCCACAGGTACTACATTCATACGGTTTCTCTCCAGTATGGATTCGCTGGTGAGTAATCAAGTCTGATCTCTGGGTGAAGGCCTTTCCACACTGAGAACATACATAGGATTTCTCTCCTGTATGAGTTTTCTGATGCGTAACCAGGTTTGACCTGTTGGTAAATGCCTTCCCACATTTATTGCACACGTAGGGTTTCTCTCCTGTGTGAATTCGTTTATGCACATGGAGTTGTGACTTAGAAGTAAAGGATTTCCCACAGTGACCACATTTATAAGGTTTCTCTCCAGTATGAATTACTTGATGTGTAATCAGGTGTGTTTTCCGGATGAAGGCCAGCCCACATTGCATGCAAACATAGGATTTTTCTCCTGTATGAATTCTCTTATGCACTGTGAGTGCTGACTTCTGAGTAAAAGCTTTTCCACAGTTAGTGCATTCATAAGGTTTCTCTCCAGTGTGAATTCTCTGATGTATAATTAGTTCTGACTTGTAGGTAAAGGCCTTCCCACATTCAGTACATATAGAAGACTTCTCTCTAACTTGTACTTTCTTTTGTGTAATGAGGTTAGAACTACGGTTGAAGACTTTCCCATAGTCAGCACATATATAAGGCTTCCCTGCTGTGTGCATTTCTTGATGTACCTGGAGTTGTGACTTGGAAGTGAAGGATTTCCTACAGTTACTGCATTCATATTGCTTTTCTCTAGTATGACTTATTTGGTGTGCAATCAAATGTGTCTTCTGGATGAAGGCTTGTCCACATTCCATACATATATAAGATCCCTCACCTGCGTGAATTTTCTGATGCATCTCAAGTGTGGATATTTGTGTGAATGCTTTGCCACAGTCGCCACATTTGTGGTGCGTCTCTCCAGTATCACTATTCGGATACATACTGAGATCTGAGTTAGAAGACAAGCCTTTCTGACATTTATTGCATTCATTGAGTTTTTCTCCAGAATGAATTCTCTGAAGTCTAAAGAGAGAAGACATTTGGAAAAAAGATTTTCCACATTCATTACATTGACAGAGATTCTCTCTGGCATGGTTTTTTTGATGTGTCATGAATTCTGGCTTCTGTACAAAAGTTTTCCCACATTCAATACACTCGTAGAGTTTTTCATCTGTATGATCTTTGAGCTGTGACTTCTGAGTGAAGATCCTTCCAAATTCAGCATATTCATAGGATTTCTCACCAGAATGAATTTTCTGATACAGAGAAGATGCTTGTTTATAACTGAGGAGTTTTCCACACTTTTCATGTTCCCATAATTTCTCTTCTGTTGGAGCACACACATCATCAGTATGGGAAGAAATTTTACCATACTCAGTCATTACTTTAACATTTTTTGATGTGTTACTTCTATCAAAATTGTGTCAGTCTAAATTATGCTTGAAACCATTTACAAATGAGTGGCACAAATGGGGTCAGTTGGGTGGAGGAATGTATGGACTCACATAAATTATTTTTTTAATGTCCTTATTTTCATAATGACTCTTTGTAGGCATTATTTTCTTGAAGAAAGCAACATCAGTTAAGGATTTTTTTTTCTCTTTACTGATAGCTGTCTATCTGACCACCAATCTACTAAAATACTTGTAGAATGAAAAACAAGGGGTCTTCAGAAAGTTCATGGAAAATATCTACTATGAAAAAAACTAGCTATAAATTTCAACAGTCTTTGCAGCAACATAAATTTTTCCCACAAACTTTTGGAAATATCCCTATCAAATATCAAATTTATGATCACTTTCCCTTCCAATGTGGGAAGGAGCTTATGAGAAATGCATTACTTTAGGTTTGAAACCCAAATTCCTCTTCTGAAAGGAGAAATGGGTGATTTTAGTTCAAAGAACATCTCAGCAGAGGCTGGAGGAAGAGGTACATAGAGAAAAGGGTGAGGGGGAGTAACCTGATGAGGAAGGTAGTGTTGATAAGAAACCTTCGGAGATTAATTCAATCTAGGTGAAGAGATTATGCTATGCATAGATGCATAGATATAAAAAAAGGCAAAGAGCAACATATATAGAACAGTGATATTTATATAAACTAATGATACCAATCTCCTAAATTTTATAAGATGTATGAATTAGAAAATGGCTTATGGGGGCCAGTGCTGTGGCACAGTAGGTTAATCCTCCGCCTGCGGTGCTGGCATCCCATATGGGCGTTGGTTCTAGTCCTAGCTCCTTTTCTTATCCAGTTCTCTGCTGTGGCCTGGGAAAGCAGTAGAAGATGGCCCAAGTCCTTGAGCCCCTGCACCCAAATGGGAGACCAGAGAGGAGCACCTGGCTCCTGGCTTTGGATCAGTGCAACTCTGGCAGTTGCAGCCATTTGGGGAGTGGACCAGTGGATGGAAGACCTTTCTCTCTCTCTCACTATCTGTAACTCTACCTCTCAAATAAATAAATAAAATCTTTAAAAAAAAAATGGCTCATGGTGGGAAAGTACAAGGTTATGGGGAAAAGAAAAAGGATTTAAATTTCAAAATGACAGAGAGAGAGAAAGAGAATCCTCACCTAGACTCATGCATGAGTTCTTAATTTAGGATTATGTTTAAACTCCAACCTCATCAGGTAAAACACATAAAGTAGTAACAAAAACATCAGCCATCTGGGCAAAGAGATCCTAGTTAGTGTGAAGTCACTCAAGCAACGTTAAAAGGAAATACCAATTATGATGATTAATAATGTAAAACAGCAGAATGGTACTCCCAAAAGTTAAGTGACAGTGACCCTAGAGTCATTAGTTGGATGAAACAAATGGAGAATTGAGAGTAAGGGAGAAATCCTATGACAGTGCCTATGGAAAAGAAAAGAGAAAACCTGGTTAAAGATAAAGTTCTGAGGCACTTCACTGTGAGAAAAAATAAATAAAAGGAACTAGCCAGAATGGGAATGTGTGCCACATAGGGATTTTCTTTTTTCTTTTTTTTTTTTTACAGGCAGAGTGGACAGTGAGAGAGAGAGACAGACAGAAAGGTCTTCCTTTTGCCGTTGGTTCACCCTCCAATGGCCGCCGCGGTCGGCGCGCTGCGGCCGGCACACCGCGCTCGTCCGATGGCAGGAGCCAGGAGCCAGGTGCTTTTCCTGGTCTCCCCATGGGGTGCAGGGCCCAAGCACCTGGGCCATCCTCCACTGCACTCCTGGGCCACAGCAGAGGGCTGGCCTGGAAGAGGGGCAACCGGGACAGAATCCGGTGCCCCGACCGGGACTAGAACCCGGTGTGCCGGCGCCGCAAGGCGGAGGATTAGCCTGTTGAGCCACGGCGCCGGCCCACATAGGGATTTTCAAATACAGCAATCACCTGAACGTATAGACAGACAGACTCTACAACTATTGATAAAGTAGAACAATGAAAAAGGACATTAGAGTGTCACATTGAAAGATCTTCAACGATACAAATTGGCACATGACCCAGAATCCAAAAACTCAAAGAAGAAATGGCAAAGGTCATCCAGGTAGAAGATCCTTAGCTAGTTATCCAAGAAGTCAATGTCAAGGGTCATATATAAGCAATACAAATAATTTAGAGCCTTCCAGAAGAGTCACCTTAATACCATTTCAAAGTTGTCCATTTTTCTTCTGACTGCTGACATTTACTTCCTTGGCTCCTGTCTACCCGGTCATACTCACCTGAACAACTCTGATATGGGCTCTCATTCCACAACGCCCATGGCCCCTTTCCTTGCTCCAACATGAAAATCTCTGGCTCTGGAACTTGATAGCCTGTTCATATGAAATGATGAAGGATTCAGTCCAGCTTATTACATTTCAGAGCACAATCAACAGTCTTATTGTTAATGAGGATTTGTTCTTCAGAAAAGTAACTGTATCTCTAGAAATACAGTATTTAAAGTAACCAAAAGACACAGAAAATTCTGAACAAACTAAGGACAAATCATCACAATTTGAAATTCATCAACTGAAGACAGTACGCTCTTAGAGAGGCCTCCATTCAGATACCAAGGTGACTCTGCTTACCTACTGAGAGCAGGTGGCTGAAGGTCTCCTGCATCACATCCCAGTAGAGACTTCTCTGAGCAGGTTCCAGGTGCTGCCATTCCTCGCTGCTGAAATCAATGGCCACATCCCTGAAGGACACTGATCCCTGCAAGGGCAAATTCCTGTTCAATGTGAACAGTTAGCTTTGGGGGATACAGAAACTGTAGGAATATCAAACTAGGGTTTTGTTATTCATTTACTTCCTCTTTTAAAAATTTTTACTTATTTATTTGAAAATCAGAGCTAGAGAGAGAGAAATCTTCCATCTACTAGTTCACTTCCCAGATGGCCACAACAGCTGGGGCTGGGCCAGACCAAAGCCAGCAGCTTCCTCCAGGTCTCCCACATGAATGTCAGGGACCCAAGTACTTGGCCCATCCTCCATTGTTTTTCCCAGGCCATTAGCAAGGAGCTAGACTGGCAGTAGAGTAGCTAAGAGACGAACTAGCACCCACATGGGATGCAGGCATAGCACACAGTAGCTTTACCTGCTATGCCACAATGCTGACCCCAATTTATCTTCACTTTTAAAAAATGTATTTGAAAGGTACAGTGACAGAGTGAGGGACAGAGGGGGTGGGGGAGATCTTTCATTCTCTGATTCAATCCTCAAAAGACCACCAGTGGGCAGGCCTGGGCCAGGCTGAAGCCAAGTGCCAAGAACCCCACTCTGGTCTCCCAAATGGTGGCAAGGGCCCAAGTACTTGGCCCATCTTCTGCTGCCTTCCCAGGTGCATCAGCAGAAGCTGGATATGAAGCAGAGTAGCTGGGACTCAAACCATCACTCCAATATGGGATGCAAGTATCTCAAATGTTAGCTTAACCTACTAACCACAACATGGGCCCCAACTGACCTTCTATTTTGCTTTGGTTTGAAAGATTTATTTACTTTTATTTGAAAGGCATAGTTAGAGAGAGAGAAAGAGAGAGAGAGAAAGAGAGAGAGAGAGAGAGAGAGAGAGAGAGAGAGAGAGAGAGAGAGAGAGAAATCTTCCATCCACTGATTCACTCTCCAAATAGCTGCAACAGCTGGAGCTGGGACTGTCTGAAGCCAGGAGCCTGGAGCTTCTTCTGGGTCTCCCAGGTGGGTGTAGGGGCCCAAGCACCTGGGCCATCTTCTGCTGATTTCCCAGGTGCATTAGCAGGGATCTGGATCAAAACTGGAGCAGCTGAACTCCAGCTGGCATCCATATGGTGCCACATATAATCTGCTATACCACAGCACAGGCCCCTTACCTCCTCTTTTTAAGAACTCAGCCCTGGGCCAGCGCTGTGGCTCACTTGGGTAATCCTCCGCCTGCGGCGCCGACACCCTGGGTTCTAGTCTCGGTTGCTCCTCTTCCAGTCCAGCTCTCTGCTGTGGCCCAGGAGGGCAGAGGAGGATGACCCAAGTGCTTGGGTCCCTGCACCCACATGGGAGATCAGGAGGAAGCTCCTGGCTCCTGGCTTTGGATTGGTGAAGCGCCGGCCATAGCAGCCATTAGGGGAGTGAACCAACAGAAAGAAGACCTTTCTCTCTCTCACTGTCTATAACTCTCTCTCCTTTTCTCTCTCTCTCTCTCACTGTCTAACTCTGCCTGGCAAAAAACAAAAACAAAAACAAAAAACTCAGCCTTGGTGTTCTCACAGAGGCCATGGGGTAGAAATGGCAGAGATGGTGGCAGTTAACAGTCCCATTGCTGAATCTTACATCTGGGTTCTGATCATGACCCAGCCATGGCCACTGGGGAAACACAACCCAGCAGTATGGCAGATAAGACAGAAAAATCTATTCAGTCCATAACCCAGTGTTGAGTCCCTCCATCACTACTATACTCGTTTATTAAAAAAGTCAGATGTTTCTTAATTTCTTGAAGAAATTAAAGAGGTTCAGCAATATTAGATGACCATGAATTTGATCAATCACCTGATATGCAGGTATATGATTTTGATGATAAATGAACAGAACAGAAAGAAATGATGGAAGGAGAAACAAACTTCAGTTCTAACATAAGGGATATTACAAGGGAAGTGACATACTAATTAATTTCTCACCCTTTATGGTTCTGATATAATTGAATTATATCTCTGAAGGTTTCTTATCAACATTACCTTCCTCATCAGGTTACTCCCCCTCACCCTTTTCTCTATGTACCTCTTCCTCCAGCCTCTGCTGAGATGTTCTTTGAGCTAAAATCACCCATTTCTCCTTTCAGAAGAGGAATTTGGGTTTCAAACCTAAAGTAATGCATTTCTCATAAGCTCCTTCCCACATTGGAAGGGAAAGTGATCATAAATTTGATATTTGATAGGGATATTTCCAAAAGTTTGTGGGAAAAATTTATGTTGCTGCAAAGACTGTTGAAATTTATAGCTAGTTTTTTTCATAGTAGATATTTTCCATGAACTTTCTGAAGACCCCTTGTTTTTCATTCTACAAGTATTTTAGTAGATTGGTGGTCAGTAGTATTCGACTACCTGAAGAAGATGAAGAGGAAGACAACAGAGGCTGTGGTGGGGAAAATAAATGAAAGAATATAAAGGATTTTTTGGGACAGGAAGATGAAACTCAGTCTTCCATAATGATCCATCACAATCTGTTGCTTTTCAAGATGCCCAAGAAATAATCTCTCCATGTTGATGTAAATATTTTGATGCAAATAGTGAAATAGAAGAAGCATGTGAAAAAGATAAAGATTATATTCTATCAGAAGACTGAAAAAAAGATTATGGCAGGCTCTATGTTTCAGGCAGAAAGTCCCATTGGCATTTGTGAATACAAAGAAAATGAAAAAGTTTATCAGCTCCTGTGGGATTCTGAGTACTCACCAGAGGAAAGCTAAAATGATCAACTTCCTTAAGGACACATCTAGAGGAACAGATGATGAGAAAGGGGTGCAAGCAATTCCTGAAGGCTCTCACACGAAAGACAACTAACAGCTTTATAGGAGTTGGTTAAATGCAATGTCGATACAGCAAAAGCATTAATACTCAATGTAAAAGCAGCTAGAGAGGAACTGTCTGTATGGACAAAGAGTGTAGAGCTTTTGAACAGGGTCTGAAAGCCTACAAAAAGGATTTTCATTTGACTTAGAGTAATTCAGTGCAAACAATACAGTACTGCTGCCCGCAGTGCTGGCATCCCATATGCATGCTGGTTCAAGTCTCAGCTCCACTTCCAATCCAGCTCCCTGATAATGTGCCTGGGAAAGCAGTGGAAGATGGTCCAAGTTCCTGGGCCCTGCCACCTACATGAAAGAAGTTTCTGGATCCTGACTTCAGCCTGGCCCAGCTCTGGCTACTGCGACCATTTGGGAGGTGAACCAGTGGATGGAAAATATCTGTCTCTCCTTCTCTCTCTGAAACTCTTTCAACTAAATAAATAAATGTCTAAAAAATAAAAATAAAGTACAAACAAGGTCAGTTACTAAATGTATAGCATTCTATTACATTTGGAAACAATATGAACACTATAATCTCATTGCTCTGCAAACACTATTTGGAAAAAAAATCCCCATACTGGTGTAATAAACCACTTTGGATGAAAGTGAAAGCACTGCTTTTAGTCTAGCAATGCCCCATGCCCCAATGCTTCAAACAATACTAACAGCCACAGAAAGAAGACGGCACTAAAAGCAATGGTAATCAAAATAGGGTGTCACCTAAAATACTAACCAAAGAAAAAGTTGAAGGGTTACACATTAATGGACCAACAGATGGGAATGAGAAGCCACTTCACACAAATATGGATAATAACAGTTATGAAACAGATAACCCTTAGCACTGACCCAAAACTTGCCCATATGACCACAAGAAATGAAAATTATTTTGATGATGGAAGTGAGAGACCTGCAAAATGGTGAAGGATTAACAGCAAAGGAAAAGAAAGCCCAGGTTCTTCTGAATTCTTCCAAGCCATCTCATATGGAAGATCTGAAGAACTTGGAAACACAGATGACTAAATTCCAAATATATTTTACTTTCTCTGGAGTAACTAAAATGTTCAGGGTTGACGGGCCACCTTATAAAGCTGATTTCCTGTAAGGAGTTAAAAATTGAAAATCTGAATTGGGTCTTCACTTTAGAGAATAAGATAAAAAGACTCTTTTGAGGATACAAAAAAGGGGCCAGCATAGTGGGTAAACCCACCACCTGCAGTGCCGGCATCACATATGGGTGCCAGTTCGAATTCTGGCTGCTCTGCTTCTGATCTAGTTCCCTGTTAACGCAAGTGGGAAAGCAGCAGAGGATGGCCCAAATATTTGTGCCCCTGCCACTCACATAGAAAACCTGTATGGAGCTCTCTGTCCCTGGCAGGAGCTCTTGCCTGGACCAGATCTGTCCGTTGTGGTCATTTGGAGAGTGAACCAGAAGGTGGAAGATCTTTTTCTCACTTGCTTTTCCCCTCTGATATAATAAACAAATCTTTAAAAAGCAGCAGCAAGTCTATTTTACTTAGGGTCCTAACTTTAAAAAAAAAAAAGCAGATGAAGAGGATCACACTAGAAATAAACTGTCACACAACAGAACACTTTCAATATAATTCAAGGAATTAACTATAAAATCACTTAAAATAATTAGGGATAAAAGAGCCAAGAAATAATATTTTAAAAGATAGGCTAAGGAAACAGTTATGGACATTTTTGAAAAATAAACTGGTAAAACTCAGTAAAGAAGTGCTAAGGAAAAAAAAAATGTTCTCCCTGAAAACAATTAAAGAATCCTGCTAAATCACAAAAGGTAGCGAAGAGCACATCAAGTGTGTATTACTCACAGTAGAAATTGAAGATACCGTGTTAAATAGATTAATTTCATGCAAGAAGTTAATGCTACAAAGATAATGCTTAAAGAAAAAATCAAAATGTATCTATGCATGTCAAATTGCTAGAAGGGTCACAAAAACAATGCAAACCTACAGAGGATATAGAGAATGATATATAAAAGAAGTGTTCATATCAGAAGTAGAACATAACCTTTCCAATGCTATATAGAAGCAATGCAAAAGGACCCTAACAGTGACAATAAAAGGATGAACAAGGGCATTATTTAGAAATGCCAGCAGAGAGGAAACAAGAGTGTCTACTTAACATTAGAGCTGAACTGTAATGGAAAAATATTACACATAACAATTTAGAATGAATTTTTTTTTTTTTTGACAGAGTGGAGAGAGAGAGAGAGAGAGAGAGAAAGGTCTTCCTTTACCATTGGTTCACCCTCCAATGGCTGCTGCTTCCAGTGCACTGTGCTGATCCAAAGCCAGGAGCCAGATGCTTCTCCTGGTCTCCCATGGGGTGCAGGGCCCAAGCACTTGGGCCATCCTCCACTGCACTCCCTGGCCACAGCAGAGAGCTGGCCTGGAAGAGGGGCAACCGGGACAGAATCCGGCGCCCCGACCAGGACTAGAACCTGGTGTGCTAGAGCCACAGGCAGAGGATTAGCCTATTGAGCCGTGGCGCCGGTCATAGAATGAATTTCTATGTCATTACAACCACTTCACCAAATTACATAGCATCAAAATTTATAAACAAAATTACAGGAAAATATTTACAGAAACACACTTATAGTAAGAGATTTTAAATATCTCTCAGCTCTATAAAATAAGGTAGAATAACAAACAAACAAGTAATACTGTAGGAAACTTGTAACAAAGGTATCTTACAAATACCACGTTCTACATCCTGGAAACAGCACCTATGTGACATTCGGATATATTAAACATAAAATTTACAAAAGTCCTAAACGATATTCTAATAGGCAAATAAATCTAATAGTCATCTTATTTATGAAAAATAGGATTTTTTGAAATGAAAGTAACACCTAGGAATTAAAATGTGATAGATGGCAATTAAAGATTTGGTAGGAAACCTAATGTTTCTAGAAATTCATCCTTTTTGAGGTTTGAATTTATTTGCATGAGACAAATTGTTTTTCTGAATTATCTGAATAATTATTTCAGCTTTGCTATAAAGCTATTTTCTAACATACAGTGTTTTATTATTTTTTCAAGATATCTTATTTTAGTTTTGACTTCTGCTGAGTGAGAAAACAGTGTTTGCTTCACACTTCCCGCTGATAAATTTTATTAGGGTACTGTTTTCATCTACTCTTGAATGTAGTTAATTAACAACTTGGACATCAGAACCCATGTTCATAATTTAAAGTTCTTTAAATCACCTTTTATTTGGGCATCAGATTAACATTGTCCATAAAACAAAAACCAAACAAAAAGTAGGAAATAATTTTAGGCATTATCTTTTACCCACAACTTTGTAATAAAGATATAACTTTAAATGCATGATGTCTTTCCATCATTTTGACTGTGCTGAAAGTGCTGAATCAACATTTTGATCCCTTCAAGGGCTTCTAAACCATTTTTCTTATCAATTTTTTTTTTTTTTTGACTGGCAGAGTTGGACAGTGAGAGAGACAGAGAGAAAGGTCTTCCTTCCATTGGTTCAGCCCCCAAATGGCCGCTACGGCCGGTACACTGCACTGATCTGAAGCCAGGAGCTTCCTCCTGGTCTCCCATGCAGGTGCAGGTGGGCCATCCTCCACTGCCTTCCCGGGCCACAGCAGAGAGCTGGACTGGAAGAGGAGCAACCAGGACAGAATCCTGGTTTTTTTATATTTGTTTTTAATTTTTCCCCTTTTGCTTAGGTTTTATATTGTTTGTATTATTTTATATAGTATTTCTCTTTTTTAAAAAGATTTATTATTTATTTGAAAGTCAGAGTTACACAAAGAGTGGAAAGGCAGAGAGAGAGGTCTTCCATCCAATGGTTTACTCCCCAAGTGGCTGCAATGGCTGGAGCTGCACCAATCCGAAGCCAGGAGCTTCTTCTGGGTCTCCCACATGGGTGCAGGGGCCCAGGGACCTGGGCCATCTTCTACTGCTTTCCCAGGCCATAGCAGAGAACTGCATCGGAAGTGGAGCTTCAGGCCAGGGCGTTACCCCACTATGCCACAGCGCCGACTCTATATAGTATTTCTAAATGATTTAATGTTAGGTAGAGCAGTAACTGTATGTCCTATTTTATTATCACTGATTATATATTTCTTTACTCTCTTTTCTTGATCACCATCATATAGAAGCAACTTGTGTTGCTGTCAGACATCTTTATCAGCTTATCCTCATTCCCTAAGTAACTGATTTCTTTTATTGTTTTTATTTGATTCTTATTATACAATTATTGAGTTTTACATTCTTTACTTTCTTCAGATGAAACCATGACTTATATTTTAGGTCTTTTGTTCCTTCTCACACATCCAGAATTCCTTAAGAAGGCATTTACATCTATATTTCCCCCTTTTATCTAGTTTAGCTTTACCATACAAATTTTAAAATATACTTTATTGAAATACTTTTTAAAATCTGGCTAAATATGAACATTAAATAAAAATAATTTGTAAGTACAATGTTTAGTAGTATTAACTACATTCATACTATTGTATAAGTCTTTAATGCTTTTGGTCAGAGAATAAATCAACATTATAATTATTATTTGTAATATATTTTGTATGCCTCATATAAAACATTGGTAGCAATAATATGACTTAAACCAATATCATTAAAAAAATAAGGAATGGAAAATTATTGACTCAGAAACAAGATCCAAAACCTAGGGTTGCAAATTTTGGAATCAACCAAAAGGAATTTAAGATGATAAATAAATTTTTAAAAAATAAAATAAAATAAAATAGGCCGGCGCCGTGGCTCAACAGGCTAATCCTCCGCCTTGTGGCGCTGGCACACCGGGTTCTAGTCCCGGTCGGGGCGCCGGATTCTGTCCCGGTTGCCCCTCTTCCAGGCCAGCCCTCTGCTGTGGCCCAGGAGTGCAGTGGAGGATGGCCCAAGTGCTTGGGCCCTGCACCCCATGGGAGACCAGGAAAAGCACCTAGCACCTGGCTCCTGCCATCGGATGAGCGCGGTGTGCCGGCCGCAGCGCGCCGACCGCGGCAGCCATTGGAGGGTGAACCAATGGCAACAGAAGACCTTTCTCTCTGTCTCTCTCACTGTCCACTCTGCCTGTAAAAAATAAATAAATAAAATAAAATAAAATAAAGCAGGGCCCAGCACTGTGGCACAATGGATTAAAAGCCCTGGCCTGCAGCACTAGCATTCTATATGGGTGCTAGTTTGAGTCCTGGTTGCTCCACTCCTGATCCAGCATTGCTATGGCCTGGGAAAGCAGTGGAGGACAGCCCAAGTCCTTCGGCCTCTGCACCCACGTGGGAGACCCACAAGAAACTCCTGGCTCCTGGCTTCAGCTCAGCTCCAGTCATTGCGGCCAATTGGGGAATGACCAGTGGATGGAAGAAGACCTCTCTTTCTGTCTCTACCTTTCTAACTCTTTCAAATAAATAAAATAAATCTTTAACAACAACAACAAAAAAAACAATTTAAGACAAAAACCAACTAAAGGGATTAAGGACAGTTCATACTTAGAAAAGAAATAATATACAAATAACCGTAAAAACTGTTAGCATTTAATAACCTATCTTTGAACTCTATTAAGCAAGAGAACTCTATTAAGTGAGAACAGAATGGTAAATATACCATTGCTATTGTATAAACTTCTCTCAAAACTTACTGATCATAGCAGAATCCTGTAAGGTTTACCAAGGTTCATCTTGTAGCATTCCTTTGGCACCAAAGAGCCAAACTGTGACATTTTGTCTATTGACTCCCAGTTAATGGCTTTGAATGAAGATGACATTATCTCTGACAGGCCAGTGTTTTCTTCAGGATTCAAGAACCATTCAATTCCAGGTTCACTTGTGTGGCAGCCCTCAGAATTCAAAGGTATTCTGATCTTCATACAATCTTTAAGGCAGGATGTTAAGTTAAAGCAGCCTTTGACAGCTGGGAGTTAGCCTGGAACTATCAGGTAGGCCTCAGTGTTACTAAGAGCCAAACTCCCACTATATTTGATGAAACCCGGAAATGAAATTTTTCTACCTTTTATGCATCCAACAGAAAATGAAGACATGACAAGAATGGCCGCTGTAATGTTGTTTATTTTTACCAAATAAACAATAAATAAGATGCAAAAGTATGTTCAATATATAATTTTTATGAAATCAAAAGAAAAACAATGTTGTAGTTGTTTGTACCTAAATACAGAACCAAGCAGTTAAAAAAAACTAAGAAAACCTTTCACCTGTACTGGGAAAAATGGTCAGGTTGGGGACACAGGTAGGTGAACCACATGTGGTGGAATGAGAAGGCCATGCCAAGATGTCCGCTGGCAAGTGAGTGCCAGTTACTCAGGAATGGCTTTGGAAAGCCCCTGGGAAACTCCCTGGGAAACCACCTGGCAGTGGAGCCTGCCTAGCAACAGGCTGTGATTGGTTAGGGCATAAACCGCCCCTTGACTGGATTGGTTGCCTCGGCTATATAAGCTGCTGCACCAATTGAAATAAATGAGTCTGCCAGCTGCTCGCCTCTGGCCCACTTTCACCCGACTCCCAAGGTCTGTGTGGTGACTCCTTGCCTCTTGCCCCACCACGCTTCTCCTGTCAGAACAAATCCACAGCAACATTTGACACCAATGTAACAGGACAATGTGTGTCAGACTCGGCGAGTTCCCCCCTTGATTTCGGCAGAATTCAGAACCAAGTCATCTTCCCTCACTCAAGAGAGATGACACTCAGGAGACACCGTATGGGAATACAGTGTTGACCTAACAAATCAAGGAAGTCCTCCACTAAGCACAGGACATACATACGATCTGATACACCACTGTCTGTTCATCTAACGTAGGGAACCCCTTGCAAAATGCCATCAGCCACTGAGGTGCTAGGAATTTGTTTTGTAATGGCAGCAGTGCTGTGGGTGTCTTTCCTTTGGCTAGAGTTGGCGTGGCATGCTGCTCTTAAGTGCTCAAACATGGGAAAGATACCCCCCTCTCAGAAGCCCACATAGATTACCAAACACAGGCAGTGGAGAAACAATGAATCTGTGAGTGAAAAGAGCCTGTCACTCCAGGCCTCTGCCTCACAAGCAACAGTTGATGACGTAGGGAGAGAGAGCTGTGAAAAGTGACAGTGAAAATGACATGACAGTGGACAATGCAACAATGCCTATTCAGCCACCCCCCAAGTATCCGTGGGATGAACTTAGACAATCTTGAGGCAATAACCCATGTGAGGTCACCCTATCTGCACCCAGTGAGGATCCCCGCATTTGTAGCAATCCCTGGGCCCCCCAGGCTCTTAAGGCAGCCGCTAGACCCCATCCTACCTGCATGTTTGCTGTTACTAAGAGCGGACGCAGAATTCAGGCCCTGGATTCCAATGCCTGTAAATCACCTTACTACACTAAAAAAGGCTTCTCAAGAGTCAGGTTCCGACTCTCCCTACTTTGAACAGGTGCTCACACAATGGGCAGCGGACCTTCAAACTCATTTTGACTGGGTTACACTGCTCAAAGCATGTTTGTCAAGACCACAGTTCTTATAGTGGAAAGCCTCCTATCAGGAAGAGGCTGAAACTGTGGCAAGGAATAATGCTGCCTATGGAATGCAGTAACCTTTGATATGCTTACTGGCCGCGGCACCTACATATATCCTCATGAACAGGCCCACGTTGGAGTAGTTGTCTATTTTGATCAGGTTAGAGATTTGGCACTTAGAGCCTTAAAAAATATAAATCCTCCTAATTATAGTCAGCTTTTTAGAATCCTAGTTCAAGGCCCAAGCGAATGGTTCCCCAATTTCCTTGCCAGAGTCTTGGAGGCAGTAGAGAAAAGACTACTGCCTGGCCCCAATCAAGACAATTTGGTCACACAATTAGCTTGGGAAGGTGCTACCAAAGAGGCAAAAGCAGCAATCGCCCCAGTCCATAATAAAGACTTTTCTAAATGGATAGTAGCTATAAAGGAGGTAAACCCTGCTGATACACCCATACAAGCCCTAACTGCAGCCATTAACAAACTGAACACAAGGAAGTCTGATGATGCTCCGGTTTGTTGGGGATGTCAGGAAACGGGACACTTACTGTGAAACTGCCCAAATGCTGACAGATGGGGCAAGCCCAAAACGCTCTGTCCCAGATGTTAAAAAGGCTTTCATTGGGCAAAAGATTGCAAGACTAACCCTTTAAACTCCCAGTGGGGCGGCCCTCAGCCAAGCAAATAAGAGTGAGTCCCACCACCATTAACTGATCAATGCCTATCTTCAATCTGAGGCCAAAATTAACCCTATATTTAGATGACATTGCTTTTGTGGGTTTAATTGATATGGGGGCAGATGCCACTGTCTTGAAAGCTAGGGATGCAAGGAAAATGCAACATTGGAAGACAGCGCCTAGCCCCAACCTCCAAGGTGTTGGAGGATTAAAATTTGCTGATCGGGTCATCACGCCTGTAACATGGCGAGATGACAATGGAGATACGGGAACCATCTTTCCGCTAATTGCTGAGGTCTCCATGACCTTATGGGGGAGAGATGTGCTCTCACAAATGCAAGCGGTCCTTACTATGGATCATAAATCTCCACGAGCTAACAGCTTTAATGGAGAGCCTACAAGTAAGATTCACCCCCAATTCTAGGAGCCACTGCTCACCTCATACAAAAGCCAGGCCCAATCCCCATTGAATGGGAAAAAACCAAGAAACATCTGGGTAGAGCAATGGCCAATATTACAACCCAAACTTGGCATCTTTAGAGAACTGGTACAGGAACAATTAGAAAAAGAACACATAAAGCCCTCCACTAGCCCTTACAATACACCCATTTTTGTGATACCAAAGAAACAGGGAAAATACAGGCTACTACAGGATTTGCGAGCCATCAACAAAATCATAAAAAAGATGGGAACATTCCAGGCTGGCATTCCTCATGCAGGGGCCATTCCTAATGGATACCATATAGTTACCATTGATATCAAAGATTGCTTCTTTTCCATTCCCATCATGGAGCAGGATAAGGCTTACTTTGCCTTTACTGTATGGGAGCCCAATTTCCAGCTCCCTGCAAAAAGATTACAGTGGACAGTACTCCACAAGGCATGAAAAATAGCCCTGCCATTTGCCAAAGATATGTTTCTCATGTGACCAGCACACTTAAAGATCAGTGCTTGGTCATACATTATGTGGATGATATCCTACTTGCTCACAAGAATGCAGCAATTCTGAATGCCTGTCTAAGTGAGACAGTAAGAAATTTACAATTCCTGGGTTTGTCTATTGCCACAGAAAAGGTATAACATTTCCTTCCATTCAATTCCTAGGTTATCAAACCTCTTCCCATGTATCTCCAATGGGCCCAACCTAAAAGTCAAGCATAAATACTCACTGAATGAATTTCAGCAACTATGCAGCCAAATCAGTTGGCTGAAGCCCTTCCTTACCCTAACACCTGCAGAGCTTAGACCACTATTTGATTTACTAAGGGGAATAGCCCTTTCTCAAAAATCACATTGACATCAGCAGCCAAATCCACTGCAGAAAAGATCAACACCCAATTGTCAAATTTAAAAACCTTGGCCGGCGCCACAGCTCAATAGGCTAATCTGCCTGCGACGCTGGCACACCAGGTTCTAGTCCCAGTCGGGGCGCCGGATTCTGTCCCGGCTGCCCCTCTTCCAGGCCAGCTCTCTGCTGTGGCCCGGGAGTGCAACGGAGGATGGCCCAAGTCCTTGGGCCCTGCACCTGCATGGGAGACCAGGAGAAGCACCTGGTTCCTGGCTTCAGATCAGCACGGTGCGCCAGCCGCGGCGGCCATTGGAGGGTGAACTAACGGCAAAGGAAGACCTTTCTGTCTCTCTCTCACACTGTCCACTCTGCCTGACCAAAAAAAAATTTAAAAACCTTTAGATATGACCCTCGAGTGGCTCTATTTGCCATAACCCTATCTATCTCCAAGGCCCCCTTAGGAGTTATTTGGCAACAACACGGACCACTTTTTTGGGTGCACATAGCCTGGAGCGATTGTCGTAAAATAGTAAACAAAGTAGATACCATCCTTATTATGGGACTTAAATTAAGATATTATAATACCAATAAGATATTTAACATAGAGCAAGACATAGTGGTCCTACCCCTATCACAATTAGAACTATCCACACTGATGCAGAACAGCATGCTCTTTCAAACTTTAATGATACATTTCCCAGGACAGGTTGACAATTACCTACAAGCAGACAGACTACCCCAGACGTTACAAACCTTAGAAATGGACTATCCAAAACATGCTTTCCCTGCTGATCAACATATTCCCATGGCGCCATGTGCGTTTACAGATGCCAACAATTCACTCTTTGGAATAGTGATCAGAAAACAGAAAAGATCCATGTAGCACCCCACGGAGGATCAGTACAGTTGGGAGAAATAAGGGAATAGTCAAGGATCTACTCCTTAGCCAGGATGGGCCGGTGAATATATTTTCAGACAGCAAATACTCAGTACAGGTAGCAAAGGCGATCCCTTTTGCATTCTTTAACCCAACCAATAAACCAACTGATCAGATGTTCACAACACTTAAAGAGCTAACTGAGAATAGAAGACACCCATGGTGTATCTCACATGTAAGATCAAATACTGGGTTACCTAGCTTTATTTTCCAAGGCAACGAAAAGGTTGATTGTCTTATCTCCGGCAACACGGCTTCCTTTGGACACCTAGAACAAGCCTGTATTCTACACCAAAAATTTCATGTCAGCAAGCAACATAAAATCACTTTTCCTGGAGCTAACAATGAGCCAATGCAAACACCTAGTGCACTCTTGCAAGAATTGTGCCCCCTTTGCCCCGTTAGGCCCACTGCAACAAGCAGGAGTGAACCCGTGAGGCCTTGCTCCTAATCAGCTCTGGCAAGCGGACGTCATCCACATTAACTCCTTTGGTCAACTTAAGTTTGTCCATGTTGTGGTAGATTCTTATTCAAAGGCTGCATTTGCAACAGCCCAATCCGGAGAAAAAGCTAGAAATGTGATAAAGGGCGGTTAAGTCAGCCATGCTGGTCCTTGGTGTCCCCTGGACCATAAGACAGATAACAGGGCCGGCGCTGCGGCTCAACAGGCTAATCCTCCGCCTTGCGGCGCCAGCACACTGGGTTCTAGCTCCTGGTCGGGGTGCCAGATTCTGTCCCGGTTGCCCCTCTTCCAGGCCAGCTCTCTGCTGTGCCCCTGGAATGCAGTGGAGGATGGCCCAAGTCCTTGTGTCCTGCACTCCATGGGAGACCAGGAGAAGCACCTGGCTCCTGCCTTCGGATCAGCGTGGTGTGCCAGCCACAAGTGCACTGGCCGAGGCGGCCATTGGAGGGTGAACCAATGGCAAAGGAAGACCTTTCTCTCTGTCTCTCTCTCACTGTCCACTCTGCCTGTCAAAAAACAAACAAAAGACAGATAACGGGCCAGCATATGCATCACAAGAATTTAATTCCTTCCTGAGGTCCTGGAACATACAGTCTGCCACAGGTATCCCATACAACCCACAGGGACAGGCAATCATTCAAAGAACTCATAGGGTGATTAAAGATCTCTTTCAAAGACAGAAAAACAATCATATGCCCCCAGACCCACAGCTTTCTTTGACTGAGGTCCTTTTCACTATCAATTTTCTTACTTTTGATTCCCAGGGGGTCACCCCAGCTTATAAATACGGGGATCCTTTCCATTCCAGACCCCTGCTCCTATGGTTAGGTGGAAATACCCCTGAGAGGAGAATGGAAGAGACCACACCCTCTGCTATCCAGGGGCCGAGGATATGCTTGTGTCTTTCCAGAGAATGTGGGACAGCCCATTTGGGTACCAGCCAGAAACATCAAGCCTGCAACTGACAGTCAACCAGAACCAGCTGAACAAGACTGAGAGTTGCCTTGTTAGCAGATGCATCTGCTACCGATTGTCAAGCTGCTGCCCTATCATCTTACCCTGAGGAACTGCCCATAGCCACATCCACTACTGCTTTATACCCCACTAGCTCTGGTCAGCCACTCGAATGGCCCACAGCCTGTGCATGGTTATGCCATTCCTGATTACCATTGTTCCTCATTCCTACCCCTATCTGAGCAAGCACACCAGTGTTCTCCTGTTTTGAGGGCTGATTAGTCAATGATGGGTAAGATCCCCTGGGGGACAACCTAAGACAGGCACAGCCACGTACAGAGACCATATGGAAACGGGTCAACAATGGTACGGCCAAGAATCATGCCTCCCATTGCTCAAAAATAAACAAAAAGGGGAAAATGTGGTGGAATGAGAAAGTCATGCCAAGATGGCCGCTGGCAAGCGAGTGTCAGTTACTCAGGTATGGCTTTGGAAAGCCACTGGGAAACCCCTTGGGAAACCACCTGGCAATGGAGCCTGCCTAGCAACAGGCTGTGATTAGTTAGGGCATAAATCGCCCCTTGACTGGATTGGATGCTTCAGCTATATAAACTGCTGTAGCAACTGAAATAAACAAGTCTGTGGGCTGTTCACCTCTGGTCTGCTTTCACCTGGCTCCCAGGGTCTGTGTAGTGACTCCTCGCCTCTTGCCCCCACCACACTCCTCCTCTCAGAACGAATCCACAGCAACAACCATACTTCCATTTTTACTTTGAATTTCTTTCACCATAATTCTTGCATGTTGCTTTTTACATTTCTGATTTCTTTTTTTTTTATTTTTTTATTTTTTTTTATTTTTTTATTTTTTATTTTTGTGACAGGCAGAGTGGACAGTGAGAGAGAGAAACAGAGAGAAAGGTCTTCCTTTGCCGTTGGTTCACCCTCCAATGGCTGCCGCGGCCGGCGCGTTGCGGCCGGCGCACCGTGCTCATCCGATGGCAGGAGCCAGGTGCTAGGTGCTTCTCCTGGTCTCCCATGGGGTGCAGGGCCCAAGCACTTGGGCCATCCTCCACTGCACTCCTGGGCCACAGCAGAGGGCTGGCCTGGAAGAGGGGCAACCGGGACAGAATCCGGAGCCCTGACCGGGACTAGAACCCGGTGTGCCAGCGCCGCAAGGCGGAGGATTAGCCTGTTGAGCCACGGCGCCGGCTACATTTCTGATTTCTGAACTGTGAGTATGTACTGCCTATTCAAAAAATTAGACTGTTTCTAATAAACAATCATAGTATCTACAGAGGACTAATACATGATAACCATAAAATAAGAACAGAACACCTATAGAAAAGAATATTTAGGTGTTGGCATTGTAGCACAATGGATTAGGTCACTGCTAGGGACTCCCTTGGCAATTCCACATCTGCGACTGAGTCCTGCCTCCCCGTCAGATTCAGCTTCCTGCTAATCAGTATACACCCTCAGAGGTAGCAGGTGATTTCTCAAGGATGTGGTTCCTGCCACACCTGTGGGAGACTCAGATGAAGTTTCTGGCTCCTGGCTTTGGTTTCACCAGTCCCAGCTGTTTCAGGCATTTGGGGAGGGAACCAGCAGATGCAAAAATCTCTTTCCCTCTCTGTTGTTCTGCCTTTCGAATAAATAAAAGTAGGTATACTTTAAAATCTATTTAGGCAACTAGGATTTTTGAAAATTAAAACACGGAATTAAAATAGTGATACCAGCCATGAGAAGCTCAATAGAAGGACTAGAAGACAAAATTGACCAAGTTTCCCAGAAAGAAGAGTAGCAAAGAAATAGAAAATAGTGGAGAAAAGTGGAGAACCAGCATATGATAAACAAAATTTCAAAAATAGGAATACAGGGGCTGGCTCCATGGCTCACTTGGTTAATCCTCCACCTGCGGCGCCAGCATCCCATATGGGCGCCGGGTTCTAGTCCCGGCTACTCCTCTTTTAGTCCAGCTCTCTGCTGTGGCCCAGGGAGGCTGTGGAGGATGGCCCAAGTGTTTGGGTGCCTGCACCCACATGGGAGACCAGGAGGAGGCACCTGGCTCCTGACTTCAGACCGGCATAGTTCCGGCCGTAGCGGCCATTTGGGGAGTGAACCAATGGAAAAGGAAGACCTCTTTCTCTGTCTCTCTCACTGTCTGTAACTCTACCTGTCAAAGAAATAAAAAAAAAAAAAAAATAGGAATACAGAAAATATTTGTATATGAGGAGGAAGTGTAGAAGGAAAATGGAGAAATATTTCAAAACCCCATTCAAAAGTGATTTATAACCAGGACTCTTATCTGTGGTCAAAAGATCTAAACAGTGTGATAAATTTTCATTCACAGTTCACCTCTCCACTGTCTTACACCTGGCCTTGCAAGTTAACACCCACGTGTTGCTTATTCTTGACAAAAAGATCAAAATTTGTTTTAGGAGCACCAGGGTCTATAGTCTGGCCCAACTGACTGCCCAGAGATTCTGCTGACAGATCAGAGATATCTATTTCTAGAATCAATTCCCACACCCTGGGACTCCTCACCTCGCATGAGTTGCCATAACGCTCTGAAGCCAGGGCTGGGGGCTGCTTGGATGAGGTGCAATTAGCTGGCATGGCCACACTGGGTCTCACTAAGCTGAGAGCTTAGTGCTCATTTATAAACTCAAGCAAAACTGCTGGGAAGAGGCAGCTGGACTCCAAAGGAAGATCTGGCCCAGGCCTCTCCAAGAGACATCAAAGACACCTGGAAAGACAATAGCACATAGTCAGTCATTCAACAGTGCCTGGGCACACTAAGGTTCAAGTCCCTGAGACAGAAGGCACAAAGCAGTAGTTCTCAAACTCGATTATGCATTCGAATCACCTGAAGGGGTTGTTAAAACATAAAAACTCTCAACCTCACCCCCCACATTTTCTGATTCAGTATTTCGAAGACTTGGCTCAAGAATTTGCATTTCTAAGGCGCAGGTGATCTTGAAACTATTGGTCCAGGGACCATATTTTGAGAGACAGGACTGAGGAGAATAGAGTTCAACAAAATCTGCGACAGCCATTAGTCATGGGAAAAACCATGGGAGTTGGAGGAACATTACTGCAGATTTGAACTGCAGATCAGTAATTTTCAGCTATGAAAATATGAACAAGTTTCTTCATTATCAGTTTTAAAACTGAGGATGAAAATGCCTATCTCATAGCCATGAAAAGCAAATGAGATGATGGTTGTAAAGTGCTAAACACCTCACTGGCACAGGAGAATCATGCAATAAATATTAGCCTTTACCATGCTCTTATGAAGTAAAATTTATAAAAAATTAAAAAGCATGTAATCAGATAAAATAAGCATACCAGACAACTGTTATTTACATGTCACAGAAGTGATATTTGTGCACAAGACATTCACTGCAAAAATGGTGCTGTTTCACCCATCTGAAACAAAACATCACACTAGTCAGACAGTAGACACATTCTAATAGGACTGGACAGTTAGATATATGTATTTTTTTAAATCTCAAAAAACTTTAAAATAAATTTTAGTAGTATATTTTTGTGTGCCATTGAGGTGGGCTGGGAGGAATGTTACACATAAAATTCAGCAACTATAAAAGTAAAGGGCAGTTATCTCTAGACGATACTCCCTAATAATGTTTCAATACACCATAAAAATCAACATGAAGTTTTAAGCATAATTTTTTTATTATGTGACAAAAGGTTATTTCTAATTCAAAAAAAAAAAAAGGAGTGGGCATTTGGTGCACAATTAAGTTGCCACTTGGTACACCTGCATCCCATATCAGAGTGTCTGGGTTGGAGTCGAAGCCCTGCTCCCAATTCCAGATTCAACTAATGAGCACTCCAGGAGGCAGCAGGTGATGGCTCAAGGACTTGGGTCCCTGCCACCCACCTGAAAGCTCTTGGGGCTCCCGGCTCCTGGCTGCAGGCATTTGGAAAGAGAACCAGCAGATGAGAGGGTTTTTTTTTTTTTCTCTGTCTTCTCCCTTTCTGCCTCTCAGATAAAACTAATGAATAATTTGAAAAATTTTTAAATCTAGCAATCACTAGATTTAAAAAAGTAAAGAGAGCAGGAAAAAAATCTGGACAAGAAAATGAAAATTCACAGAATAGGAAACAAGTGATAACTTAAAAGATTCCAACTTTACTAAAAGCAAAATATATTAGATCAATTAAACCTCACTGCCTCTTAGAACTGTAAAAACTAAAAATGTAGTTGGCAGCCAGGAACTCAAATGTTAGAAAACATTTGGGAAAATGACCTGCTTTATAAATTGTTGACAGAAGCCTCAATTGTTATATTATCTTTTGAGCTATTTAGTCAGGTCTATTATTTAATACACATAATTGTACCTAATAATATACTTTCAAAAATATAAAGCAGAAACGGCCAGAATAAGTGGACATATTACTTAGCCAATGTGAGTATTTTACCTTCTTCTGTAATTCAGCAGACAAAATAATCCAAAAAGAGCTAATATTAAATATATGCTTAATATTACTAATTAAATTATTAATAAGTTTAAAGCATTTAAATGTAAATATATGCTTAATATATCACATACAACAAGGCCATACATTGTTTTTAGGCTATAAAGCCATTTTTTCAACTCAAATATTAGCCAGAGAAATTAACTGAAACAGAAAATACACTTTTAATAATGGGTCAAAAAAAAAAAACCTTAACACTTTTTAAAGGACAATAAAAAATGCTACACACCAAAGCTTTTCAATCTTTATATTAAAAAAAAAACTGAAAACTAAACAACTTAACTTTCAACTCAGGTTAGAAAACTAGCTGAATACAAATCCCATAGACTCCCCATTACTGACCTACAGGCCTCTCATTGACCACTGAATCCCATTACTAACCCCCCACCCCCAAATCCCAACACCTCATCGCTGAGAGCCCCTCACTGTCAAGAGAAAACGCCTGTCACAAACATTAACGGCTGCCAGCCTCTGCCAGCATTTAACTCAGGGACCACCACCACTAACTCCAAGACAACTCTCCAACAGTCCATTACAGACCCCACAGAATCCCTAGTCGCGACCAACCAAATCGTCTCAGAGCCCTCTTGACGTTAAAATATGGAAATACGTACTCTACTCAATAGCAGCGAAAAAGCCTTTGAGAACCACTTCCTTTCACGGTCCGCTTTCCAATACCGCCCCTTCCGGGCACTAGTACCACGCATGCGCGGAATTCCCTTGCGGTCACGTGGTACCAACAATCACTATCGCGTAGAAGCGTCGTTAAGAGACTATGTCCCGTTTCCGTAAGAGGCGCCGTTGGGTAGAGAACGTGGCGGCGCCCGGACGGAGCCTCTTCGTGTGGGCCGCCATCTTGGAGTTGTATCCGTTCCGTAGAGCGGAAGAACTGAACTCCTAACGGGATTTACGGGGCTGGTAGGGATTGTCCTATAGAACGCAGTCATGCAGGGAGGGGCAAGGTACTGGAGATAGGATCTGGAGCTCTATTTTATATCTAGGACCGTCAGTCACCAGTTTGGAGTCGGCACCCTGCGGGAAACAATTATCCGCTGGGAGAAACCACAGGGGAACGCGGCCGGGGGTCGAGGGGGGTTGGAGACAAAGGGAGAAATCAGGGTGGTACAATCCGCTTTGAGGAAAACAGGATGGGCAAAACCCCAGCAAGACCAAGACACGCTGGAGTGGGCAGTACGCAGCTGAAAGTGTGCTGTAGCCTCTAACGGGAGAAACTACCTTGGAAAACAGGTGGAAAGCCGGAAAGGGGCGACACGTCAAGGTACCCCTTACTGAGAGGTTGGTGGAGGGGCTACAAGCTTGAATCTCCATTAGCCTCCTCCCTATGGCAAGTAAAACTACGTAGGCAGCAATAATTTAAAAAATAAATGGTGTTTCATATGGGCCAGGTGGGGCTAAAAGCACCTAAAGAAAACTTCGCTATTTTTACTTCTAATTAAAAGTATAAACAATGTCCTTTCTACGTAAATGATGCCTTCAGTCCATTCTCTCATTCTTCCCTCAGCTTCTGTGTGGAAGCTGTGAAGCAGGTAACATTCCCCTCGCCTCTGCCCACACCACACTTAGTGTCAAGAGTTCTTTCACCTTTCCTGAACATTCTTCAAAACCCTAACCTAAATACTGTTTCTGCCAGGAGCTCCAGTCTGATGGTGGTGAGAGGTTGTGAGAGCTCTTGAAAACATTCAGTCCCCTCCAGGCCAGGGAATTCCCTCTCTGGGTCTCAGCTTAAAAACAAAACCCGTTAGAAGGCCAGGCTGCTTGTCCCAGGTTCTTTTTCTTCCTCCAAAGTATACTCTGAGGAAAAATCTGTGAAATCCATTCTTAAACACACATTTCTAGTGGAAGCCAAAGAATTACTGTTAATTTTGTCGGTAGTGTGGCTTTTGTTACAAAGGAGATGACCTCTTTTATTGATTCATGTGAAAATATTTATGGCCAGAATATTACTAACTGTAAAGACTCCATTGAGTGGGGCATATGAATGAAACAAGAATAACTAAATGTTGATAAATGTTGAAGAGTAGATGGAGTTCACTGTAATGTTCTCTCTTTACTATTTCTATGGAAATGTCACATAAAAATTCAACTTACAAACTCAGCAATCAAAAAATTACAAAGAAAAAAAAAGACAGGTGGAGAAAGCATTTGAGTCAATTGAAGATAATTGTTCCTATTACCAAGACCTAGCGGATATGGGTTTGATTTCCCATGCTCTGAAGATAAACAGACCCTCTTCCTGGACCAGGTACATACCAATTTAGACAGCCAAGGCCTCTGAATCTATGTCAATAGATTGACCTACATTATATATTCATTGTAATTTATTAGCATGTTAAATTACACACATACCAGCCATCATGACAGGAAACATCAGACATATGGAGCAGTAGCTAGATTCTGGGACATCTCCCCCTACTTCCTGGGAAAAAAAAAAGTAAGTATTTCTCCTGCTTATTAGACTATACCTCCCCTTTCATCCAATGACACATGCAATTTTTTTTTTTTTTTGGACAGGCAGAGTGGACAGTGAGAGATACAGAGAGAAAGATCTTCCTTTGCCGTTGGTTCACCCCCCCCAATGGCCGCCGCATCCGATGGCAGGAGCCAGGTGCTTTTCCTGGTCTCCCATGGGGTGCAGGGCCCAAGCACTTGGGCCATCCTCCACTGCACTCCCTGGCCACAGCAGAGAGCTGGCCTGGAAGAGGGGCAACCGGGACAGAATCCAGCACCCCGACTGGGACTAGAACCTGGTGTGCTGGCGCCACAAGGCGGAGGATTAGCCTGTTGAGCCACGGCGCTGGCCCGACACATGTAATGTTAAACACAGTTTAGAGACAAGGACATTCCTCTCGTATATAGGTTCCACTCTGTCTGCAGTGTGTATCTTTACTTTCTCAGTAAAATGCTTGCTGCTTGCTATTAACTGTTCTCCAGCTTGTTCTTCAGTTTCTTTTTGAAGCAAAGTTAAGAACCTGGGTATGAGGCATCCGTCTTCTCCAGCAGCATAGCTGCTAAGATTATACAAAACTTTGAATATTTATAGCAATATATACTGGAACTTCTGGAAGTTTGTGGAAGTTGGAATTAAAAGATAAATATAAAAATTGTCAAATTTCTCAAAATTTGTTCCTTCAAGTTCAAGACACTTTTTTTTTTAAAAAAAAAAGATTTATTTATTTGAAAATCAGAGTTACACAGAGAGAAGGAGAGGCAGAGAGAGAGAGAGAGAGAGGAGTCTTACATCTGCTGGTTCACTCTCCAATTGGCAGTGATGGCCGGAGCTGCACCGATCTGAAGCCAGGAACCAGGAGCTTCTTCCAGGTCTCCCATGCAGGTGCAGGGGCCCAAGGACTTGGGCCATCTTCTACTGCTTTCTCAGGCCATAACAGAGAGCTGGATCAGAAGTGGGGCAACTGGGACTCAAACTGGTGCCCATAAGGGATGCCGGCACTGCAGATGACAGCTTGACCCACCACGCCACAGCACTGGCCCCTCAAGACAATTTTCTAAGTGATGCTACCAGCCATTTGGTCCATGCCTAAATACTCAGGGTTCTAGGAATTCAACCATGTCACTACAGCTTTTTTTTTTTTTTTTTACAGTATGCACTAAGGAAAAATGGTACTCATTCAAAAGTTTTTGTTTTGAAGAGATTCATTTTATTTATTTGAAAGGCAGAGTTACAGAGAGAGAGGGAGAGATCTTGTGTCTACTGGTTCAGTCCCCAAATGGCCACTACAGCTGGGGCCAGGCCAAGCTGAAGCCAGGAACCTAGAACTCCATCAGGGCCTCCTATGTGGGTGCAGGGGCCCAAACACTTGGGCCATCTTCTGCTTTCCTAGGTACATTAGCAGGGAGCTGGATTAGAAGTAGAGCAGCCAGGACTTGAACTAGTGCCCACATGGGATGGCAGCATTAACTCATTAAGCCACATGCTGGCCCCTCTCTAAGAGCAAGAAACAGGGGGCCAATGCTGTAGCTCAGTTTGTTAATGCCCCTGCCTGCAGTGCCAGCACCCCATATGGGCACCAATTCTAGTGCCAGCTGTCCCACTTCCAATCCTTGCTAATGCACCTGGGAAAGCAGCAGAGAATGGCCAAGTACTTGAGCTTCTGTACCCACGAGGGAGACCTGGAAGAAGCTCATGGTTTCTGACCCACTCCAGCCCTTGAGGCCATTTGGGGAGTGAACCAGTGGATGGAAGACCTCTCTCTGTGTCATTACCTCTCTCTATAACTCTTTCAAATAAATAAAAAATAAATGTTTAGAAAAAAGACCAGAAAACAAAAAGCTAAGCAACCAAATCAGAACTGTAAGGTGACTGCCTAATGATTCCCCATCAAATTGCCCCTGTCTGCTGAGAAGCGTGAGCAGGAGCATTGTCCTGTAGTGAAGGACTCCTTGGCATTTTTCTGTTTATGCTAACTTTCTCAAAATGGTCATGATCAGCAGGTGCTATCATTCTTTGGGCTTTCAGACACTTAATCAGAAAATGCCTGAGCACCCCAAAAAACTGTTGCCAACTTGCTCAGTTGGCAACTCTCAGATATAACCTTGGAAAGGTAAGTGTGTATACACAGAAGGTAATTAAAGAGTAGGTTAAGTCAGTGTTTCTAAAAGGTTGCAACTTGAAACCTTGTCAAAAATACATGTGGCACTTCACATAAAGTACTATTGCAGATCAATTGAATCAAAATTGGAAAAAAATCAAAAACAACCTTGGCTTTAGGAAAAATTTCTATTGATTGTGATGCAGTCTGAAGTTATGTTTGCCTTTGTACTTAGTATTTTTCTGAAGAACTTAGTGTTAACTACAAGGTGATTCCATCTGCTTCTTCTATCTAGCATTTCACTGAATGATTCTCCCTCCCTAGTTCACTGTACTCTGTCCCAAGAGCAAAGTGTTTCTCTACATCAGTGATTTTCACTGTCATTCTCTCAATCAGTTAACTCTCAATGTAAATAGAATTATAAGACATTAAAAAGTACTGCTTCCAAACAGCATCGGATAACACCACTCTTGTTCTAGTATCCAGATAGCTACCTGCATTTGTTTTCCCTGAACTATTTATCTAATTTCCTCATTCTCTGCACTAGATTTAAAGTTCCCTATTAAAAGGGGCCATGTCTCCTTAAGCTATTATTGTTTAACCAACTTCTAGCACAGCGTCTAAGATATAGTAAGTTTTCAATAAGTAACTATTAAATAGTGAATGTCAAGGAAAAGGAATTAAAATGGAGATACTGGAATACATCAAGGAGTTAAAACAAAGGAAACTATGTTAAGGATCATTAGCATAATTTTTTTAAAAAATCTCTGATGGAGTCAGAGGAAAGAAAAGAGGTCACAGTAATATGCACTTGTTCTCAATGTAAATTGTAAACATCTTTTGATTTCTGTGATTCTGCTGAGATGGTGTACTTGGCTGTCTTACCAAAGAGTACATTTCTACTTATCAAAATCTTGCAATCACTAATTGTTCCTTTTTAAGATCTTGGGGAACTTCATCTCTGTAAACATCTGAAAAATCAAAATCAGATTCCAGGATCAGAAACTCTGAACTCTGATGACTCCCTCTTTTGGAGGCCCTTCTGGCAGAACTAAAATGTCTAACCATCCTTACATTTCTGTTATGGTTTGGGTGCAATTTTCTTTTTTTTTTTTTCTTTTTTTTTTTTATTTACTTACACACACACAGAGAGAGATGGAATCTTTTTCCTAGAGATATTTCTACATACATCAAATTCTACTTCATTCTTTTTTTTTTTTTTTTTTTTTGACAGGCAGAGTGGACAGTGAGAGAGAGAGACAGAGAGAAAGGTCTTCCTTTGCCATTGGTTCACTCTCCTATGGCCGCCGCGGCCAGCGCACCGCACTGATCTGATTGCAGGAGCCAGGTGCTTCTCCTGGTCTCCCATGGGGTGCAGGGCCCAAGCACTTGGGCCATCCTCCACTGCACTCCCGGGCCACAGTAGAGAGCTGGCCTGGAAGAGGGGCAACCGGGACAGAATCTGGCACCCCGACCGGGACTAGAACCTGGTGTGCTGGCGCCACAAGGCAGAGGATTAGCCTGTTGAGCCATGGCGCCGGCCGCAATTTTCTTCCAAAGCCTCAAGTGATGGAAGCTTGGTCTCCAATATAATAGTTTTTTTTTTTAATATTTATTTATTTATTTATTTATTTGAAAGACAGTTACAGATAGAGGTGGGGGGGGTGGGTCTTCCATCTGCTGGTTCACTTCCCAGATGGCTGCAACAGCCAGAGCTGGGCTGATCCAAAGCCAGGAGCTTCTTCTGGTCTCCCACGTGGGTGCAGGGGCCCAAGAACTTCAGCCATCTTCCACTGCTTTCCCAGGCCACAGCAGAGAGCTGGACTAGAAGTGGAACAGCCCGGCCTCGAACCAGTGCCCACATGGGATGCCAGCACTGCAGGCGGCAGCCTTACCCACTACACCACAGCGCTGGCTCCTGTAATGCTTTTGCAAGGTAGTAGGCTCTGTAAGAGGTGGACCCAGTGGAAGGTGACTGGGTCATGGCTGTCCCCTTAAAAGGATTAATGGTGGAATGGATTAGGTCTTGTGGAGTGCAGTATTCCATACAGAGCAGAGCAAGTTTTTATAAAGGAGCAAGCCTGGCCTCTTCCTGGTTCTTGCGTCCTCTCCTGACATGTGATTCATTCTCTCTCTCTCTTCTTCTTCTTGTGTGTGTGTGTGTGTGTGTCTTGCCTGCTCTCTCACCATTTGCTAGCACCACTGGACATTGCAGCCACCAGAATCATGAGCCAAATAATACTTTTTTTAAGATTTATTTATTTATTTGAAAGTCAGAGTTACACACAGAGAGAAGGAGAGGCAGAGAGACAAAGAGGTCTTCCATCCACTGGCTCACTCCCCAACTGGCCGCAGCTGCGCTGATCCAAAGCCAGAAGCCAGGAGTTTCTTCAGTGTCTCCACACAGGTGCAGGGCCCAAGCATGTGGGCCATCTTCTAATGATTTCCCAGGCCACAGCAGAGAGCTTGATGGGAAGTAGAGCAGCCATATGGAATGCTGGCACTGCAGGCAGTGGCTTTACCCGCTTCGCCAGAGCTCTAGCCCCTCCTTAGTATATCTTGTAAGTCATGTCTGCTAGCCACAAATGATCCAGTTTCATTTATTTGGGAATGTCTTAATTTTCTTTCATTTTTGTAAAATACCCTTTCTGGATATATAATTTTTAAAAAATTTTTATTTAAGTTATCAAGTTTAATGTATTTCATATGTACAGATTTAGGAACATTGTGATACTTCACAACCTGTCATCCCTCTTGCCCACACTCCAACCCTTCTTCCTCCTCCCTCTCCCATTCCCACTCTTAATTTTTTTTTTTTTTTGTGTGACAGGCAGAGTGGACAGTGAGAGAGAGAGACAGAGAGAAAGGTCTTCCTTTGCCGTTGGTTCACCCTCCAATGGCTGCCGCGGATGGCACGCTGCGGCCGGCGCACCGCGCTCATCTGATGGCAGGAGCCAGGTGACAGGTGCTTTTTCCTGGTCTCCCATGGGGTGCAGGGCCCAAGCACTTGGGCCATCCTCCACTGCACTCCCGGGCCACAGCAGAGGGCTGGCCTGGAAGAGGGGCAACCGAGACAGAATCCGGCGCCCCGACCGGGACTAGAACCCGGTGTGCCGGCGCTGCAAGGCGGAGGATTAGCCTGTTGAGCCACAGCGCCGGCCTCCCACTCTTAATTTTTATAAAGATCTACCTTCAGCGCCAGCGCTGTGGTGCAGTAGGTTAATCCTCTGAACCCATATGGGTGCCGGTTCTAGTCCTTGCTGCTCCACTTCTGATCCAGCTCTCTGCTATGGCCTGGAAAAGCAGTAGAGGATGGCCCAAGTGCTTGGGACCCCACACCCACACGGGAGACCCAGAAGAAGCTCCTGGCTCCTGGCTTCAGATTGGCGCAGCTCTGGCCATTGCGGCCATCTGGGTAGTGAACCATCAGATGGAAGACCTCTCTCTCTCTCTCTCTCTCTCTCTGCCTCTCCTTCTCTTTCTGTGTAAGTCTTTCAAGTAAATAATAAATAAATCTATAAAAAATGAATAAAAAGATATACTAAGGAGATTCTTCAGCTCGAGAGCAAGTAGCCCCAAACAGAAACTGAAATTGACATGAAGGAACAGACACTAGTAAAGATAATTCTCTTTATTAGGATAGTATAAATGAATATTTCTTCTTTCTTAACTGATTTAGAAAATGATTTTATGAAACAATTACAAAATGACATTTTCAGACTCTAATAGATGGGAATTGAATATATTTGGCAAGAAAAGCACAAAAGAGTTTGGAGCAAGGCTCTGTTGGGCTAAGAAATTGAATCCACAGGAATAAATGAAGAGACTAGGCATGGCAAATAAGGTTAACATAAGAAATGCTATAAATACAAGGGGTCTTCAAAAAGTCTTTGGAAAATGTGTACTGTAAAAAAACTATTGGGGCCGGTGCTGTGGAATAGCTGGTAAAGCTGCCAATTGCAATGTCAGTATCCCATATGGGGTCAAGTTCAAGTCCCAGCTGCTTCACTTCTGATCCAGCTCTCTGCTATGGCCTGAAAAAGCAGTGGAGGATGGCCCAAATCCTGGGGCCCCTGCACCCATGTAGGAGACCTGGAGAAGCTCCTGGCTCCTGACTTCAGATCGGTGCAGTTCCAGCTGTTGCAGTCATCTGGGGAGCGAACCAGCAGATAGAAGACCTTTCTCTCTCTCTGCCTCTGCCTCTGCCTCTCTGTAACTCTGCCTTTCAAATAAATAAATAAATCCCTTCTCTTGTTAAAAAAAAAAAAAAGAAAGAAACTATGCAGGGATTTAAAAAAATAAATTTCACTTCTAGTTTGATTTTTCTATAAACTTTTCAAAATATCCTTGTACTTGCTCCATTTTTTCTCTCAGTTTGTTTAAAATATACACAATTATAAAAATTTTGCAGTACTAAGCCTTTGAAATAAATAAATACATAAATAAATAAAATCTGTTTAAAAAACTGAAAAGTAAGGTGGACATTTTGCCTAACAGTCAAGATACTCAAGTCATACATACATTTAGTAATTTGGGGGGTTTACAATTTTTTTTTTATTTTTCATTTTTATTTATTTGACAGGTAGAGTTACAGACAGTGAGAGGAAGAGACAGAGAGAAAGGTCTTCCATCTGCTGGTTCACTCCCCAAATGGCGGCGATGGCAGGAGCTGCACCGATCCGAAGCCAGGAACCAGGAGCTTCTTCCGGGTCTCCCACGTGGGTGCAGGGGCCCAACAACTCAGACCAACTTCTACTGCTTTCCCAGCCCATCAGCAGAGAGCTGGATAGGAAGAGGAGCAGCTGGGACTAGAACCAGTGCCCAAATGGGATGCCAACACCACAGGAGACGGATTAACCTCCTGTGCCACAGTTCTGGCCCCAGTAACTTCAGTTCAAGTCCTGACTCTGATGCCCGATTCAAGGTTCCTGCTGATGTAACCCAGAGGACAGAGGTGATGGATCAAGTAACTATTCATGGTACCCAAATGGGAGACCTGGATTGAGTTATTGACTTTGGCTTTTTCCAGTCATTGTTCAGTCATCGCCATTGTGAACATCTGGGGAGTGGACTTGTGGAATATTATTCAATAGTAAAAAAAAAAAAAAAAAAGTGCTACCAAGCCATAAGACATGGAGACAACGTATTACTAAATGAAAAAAGCCAAACTGAAAAATCCACATGCTCTGTGATGCACACTGCATAACATTCTGGAAAGGTAAAACTATCTAGACAGTAAAAAGATCAGTGGTTGGGGCCGGTGCAGTGACACAGCAGATTAACGCCCTGGCTTGGCCTGAAGCGCCAGCATCCCATATGGGCGCTGGTTCTTGTCTCGGCTGCTCCTCTTCCTTTCCAGCTCTTTGCTATGGCATGGGAAAGCAGTAGAAGATGGCCCAGGTCCTTGGGCCCCTGCACCTGCGTAGGAGACCTGAAAGAGGCTCCTGGTTCTGAATCGGGGCAGCTCCAGCCATTGCGGCCATCTGGGGAGTGAATCATCAGATGGAAGACCTCTCTCTCTCTCTCTGCCTCTCCTCTCTGTGTAACTCTGACTTTCATTTTTTTATCTTTTATTTATTTATTTATTTTTTTGACAGGCAGAGTCGACAGTGAGAGAGAGAGAGAGAGAGACAGAGAGAAAGGTCTTCCTTTGCCGTTGGTTCACCCTCCAATGGCTGCCGCGGCTGGCGCACCGCGCTGATCCGACGGCAGGAGCCAGGTGCTTCTCCTGGTCTACCATGGGGTGCAGGGCCCAAGCACTTGGGCCATCCTCCACTGCCCTCCCGGGCCACAGTAGAGAGCTGGCCTGGAAGAGGGGCAACCGAGACAAAATCCGGCACCCCGACTGGGACTAGAACCTGGTGTGCCAGTGCCGCAAGGCAGAGGATTAGCCTGTTGAGCCACGGCGCCGACCTTAACTCTGACTTTCAAATAAATAAATAAATAAATCTTGGCCGGCACCGCGGCTCAATAGGCTAATCCTCCGCCTAGCAGCTCCGGCACACCAGGTTCTAGTCCCGGTCGGGGTGCCAGATTCTGTCCCGGTTGCCCCTCTTCCAGGCTAGCTCTCTGCTGTGGCCCGGGAGTGCAGTGGAGGATGGCCCAAGTTCTTGGGCCCTGCACCCCATGGGAGACCAGGAGAAGCACTGGCTCCTGCCATCGGATCAGCGTGGTGTGCCAGCCACGGTGGCCATTGGAGGGTGAACCAACGGCAAAGGAAGACCTTTCTCTCTGTCTCTCTCTCTCTCACTGTCCACTCTGCCTGTAAAAATAGATAAATAAATAAATCTTTAAAAAAAAAAAAAGATCAGTGGTTTTCAGGAGATGAGGGTGGGAGGAGGGGAGAAGTTTAGCAGAACGCAGCACAAAGAGGATTTTTAGGGCAGTAAAACTCTTCTGTATGACACTATAATGTGGATGCGTATCATTAAACATTTGTCCAAACCTTTGAAATACATACCGAGTGAACTCTAATGTAAACCATGAGCTTTGGGTGATAATGTCAATCAATTGTAACAAATGTACCAGTGTGATGCAGATAGTGATATGGGGGTGGTGGGTGCAGGAGATATGTACAAACTCTCTGTTATGTCCATTCTATATTTCTATGAACTTAAAACTGATCTAAAATATAGTCTATTGAAAAAACCTTAAAATAGCCTAGCAGTTATGACACCTGTGTCAATACATTGGAGAAACTGGGTTTCATACCTAGCTCCTGATTCTAGCCTCAAGGTTGTCGTGATAACTCAAGTAATTGGGTTCCTGCCACCTGCATAGGAGACCTGAGTTGAATTCCTGGCTCCTGGCTTCAGCCCATCCCAGCCCTGCCTATTTCAGGCATTTAGGAATGAACCAGCAGATGGAAGAACTCTCTGTCTCTACCTTTCAAATAAAATGAAATTAAAAAATAGGCAAATTAAAATGTGAATAAATTACACAATGTAATCAAAAGATCAAGACTGTCAGACTTGATTTAAAAAATAAATAAAAAAACCAAATTTCTGCTTCTTCAGATAAGCGGCAAAAGCTATCTAGAGACTGAAAGTGTAAGGATGGAAAACATACCGTGTAAAAGCAACCATAAGAAAACTGGTATTGTTAAACTAATACCATACAAAATGACTTTAAAACAAAAAACCATTACTAGAGATAAAGAGAAATTTATATTATCAACAGTCCATCACTCTTTTGAGTGATACAAAATTATAAACATACATGAAACTAGTAGCAGGCCCCAAAACACATGAAGCAAAATGTGACAGATTTGAGTGCAGAAATGGTTAACTCAACTATAAAAGTTTAAGGTTTCAATGTTCCACACTCAATAATAGATAGAACATCTATGTAGTAGGCCAACAGGGAAACAGATGACTTAAGCAACAACATGAATTAGACCCACAAGACATCTTCATAACCATTTTCATGCAACAACACCAACATTCTTTGTAAGTACATATGGAATATTTCCTAGGATAGATAATATATCAAACCATAAAATGATCATCAAAAATTTAAAAGGAATGAAATCATATAAAGTACATTGTCCAGCCACAATGCAATGAAGCTAGAAATCAATGGTATTATCTTATAATTACATAGGTCAAAAGTCTGAAATGGGCCGGCGCCGTGGCTCAACAGGCTAATCCTCCGCCTTGTGGCGCCGGCACACCGGGTTCTAGTCCCAGTCGGGGCGCCGGATTCTGTCCCGGTTGCCCCTCTTCCAGGCCAGCCCTCTGCTGTGGCCCGGGAGTGCAGTGGAGGATGGCCCAAGTGCTTGGGCCCTGCACCCCATGGGAGACCAGGAAAAAGCACCTAGCACCTGGCTCCTGCCATCAGATGAGCGGATGAGCGCGGTGCGCGGGCCGCAGCGCGCCGACCGCGGCAGCCATTGGAGGGTGAACCAACGGCAAAGGAAGACCTTTCTCTCTGTCTCTCTCTCTCACTGTCCACTCTGCCTGTCAAAAAAATAAAAATAAAAAAAATAAAAATAAGTCTGAAATGAGTTTTCTTGCAGGCAAATCGAGTTGGAATGGCTGCATTCCTTTCCGTAGACTCTGGAGAATGTTTCCTTCCTTTTACAAATTTAAGAAGTTGCCTGTCTGTATTCCTAAGTGCAGACTGGCTGAATGGGAAAAAAAAAATTTTTTTCTGCCTACAAGAAACACATCACTTCAACAAAGATACACACAGACTGAAAGTAAAAGGATGGAAAAAAGATATTCCATGCTAACAGAAACCAAAAAAGGGCTGGAGTAGCCACCTAAATATCATACAAAATAAACTTTTAACACAAAAACTGCTAAAATAGACAAAGAAGTGCATTGTGCAATGATTAAGGAATCAGTTCAACAGGAAGATGTGACTATAATAAATGTATATGCACATTATTACAGGGCACCTAGCTATTTAAAATAAATGTTGATAGATCTAAAGGGAGACATAGACTCCCATACAGTAGTAATGGGGGACTTCAATACTCCACTTTCAGCAATGGATAGATCAACCAGACAGAAAATCAGTAAGGAAAGAATAGTTAATCAACACTGTAGACAAAATGGACTTAACGGGTATCTACAGAACTTTTCATCCTACAGTTGCAGAATATACATTCTTCTCATCAGTCCATGGAACTTTCTCTAGGACAAACCACAGACCAAGCCATAAAGCAAGTCTCAACAAATCCAAAGGAATCAAAACCATACCATGAGGGGCTGGAGCTATGGTGTAGTAGGTAAAGCCATCGCCTGCAGTGCCGGCATCCAATATGGGCACTGGTTCATGTCCTGGTTGCTCCACTTCCGATCCAGCTCTCTGCTATGGCCTAAGAAAACAGCAGCAGATGGCCCACGTCCTTGGACCCCTGCACCTCTGTGGGAGACCAGGAAGAAGCTCCTAACTCCTGGCTTCGGATCCACACAGCTTGAGCCGCTGTGGCCATTTGGGGAGTGAACCAGTGGATGGAAGACTCATTCTCTCTCTCTCTCTCTCTCTCTCTCTCTGCCTCTCCTTTCTCTGTGTAACTTTGACTTTCAAATAAATAGATCTTAAAAAAAAAAGCACTGTGACACTGATTCTCAATGAGGCAGTTTCTTCAGAGAACTAACTATACTTTTTTTGTCACAAATAAATAAAACTTTAAGCAGCTCCTGCTGCAGCCTGATTACTTAGTGACACCCAAGTGAAGGGACCCCTTTTGTGGAGCAACAGAAAGAACACACAAAGCATGAAACATAAAATGGTGATAAACTGGATTCTATCAAAAGTGAAAACTGCTTTGAAAGACACTATATAAAGATGCTGAGAGCAGATAAAAATATTCCAAGAACTAAAATTAAAAGGGATGTCAAACAAGTGAAAACTTCATACAGTGCTGGTGAGAATGTAAATGGTACCACCACTTGGTAAACACAGTCTGCTAGTTTCTTGTAAAATTAAATATTCACTCGTGATCCACCAATTCCACTATTTATTTCCCAATATAAACGAAGGCATATGTTTACAAGAAGACTGGTACACAAATGCTTCTATATCAAACTGGAAACAAACCAAATATGCAAAAGCACTTGCATGGATGTACAAATGTAGATGCCTTCATAAAACGGCATACTAACCACCAATAAAAAGCCACACTGACCCAGAAAACGGCACAGATAAACCTGAAGAACCTGCTGAGAGAAGCCAGCCCACCCTCACCCCCAAATACCTACCATGTGATTCCTTTATATGGGACGACAGACAAGCAGGGGGAATCTACAGCGACAGAAGGCAAGTCAGCGAACGTCGCGGTGCACAGACGGAGGTCGAGCAAGGTCACAGGAACTTTGTGGGGGGAGAGTGTGCTGCGCCTCACACTTCCCAAGGAGTCTCACAGCTCCGTCAACTTCTAGCGCGAGCTGGCGACCGCTTGCTTTCTCTCAGGGAACTCGTACGTGCAGTGTGCGAGGCTGTCCAGCACCACGGAGGAAGCCGGCGCCGCCTGCGAGTTTCAGTACGAGGCTGCGCCCGGATCTCGCAGCGCGGGGCAGGGGTGGGACCCCCCAAGACCCGGGGGCCATCTTCGCCTCGCCCTCCGCCGCGGGACTACATTTCCCAGAGTTCCCGCGAGAACAGGGCTGCCCTTGCGTTTGCCTGCGGGACGCTGGGCGTCCGGGCACGGGAAAGTCCGCGGTGAGCGGCCTAGGTCTTGCGGGCTCCACGACGCCCCGCGGGTGCGTCCCTGGGCTCTGGAGGGAGGCAGCTCCGGGAGTGTCAGCCGTGTGCGGGCGGGTGGGGCCCGGGGGCACACGCGAGGCGTGGGCTTGTGTGCGTGATTGTGGGACGCTGGGCGTGCGGGTGGTGAGAGCCCCGCTACGTTCCTCTGATAGGTGTGTCCCTGTCACTGTGCGTGGAGCGGTCTGTGCAGGTATCTTCGTTGTAGGGGTGTAGCTGCAACCGCGTGTGCCTGTGTCCTCGTGGGGGGACTGTGGCTGTTGGCGACTGTCTAACTTTGTGTGACTTGTGTGCGGGCCGCCGGGGCATGGGGTGGGAGCTGGAGAGTGTGATTATTCGGTGTGGTACTCTGAGGTACGTGCGTGGAACTGGCTTTGGGTAAGTGTTAGGGCCATGTTGCCTGGATGCCTGGGACGGTGAGGATGTGGGAAGGTGATCACAGAAGTTTACCTGGCACTGCGTGTGCGGTTGAAAGGCGCATCTGGTTGTGCGCCAGGGTGACAGGAGGCAGTCCTAGTGGCCATTGTGTTATTTTGAGTGTGTGATTATGTGTAGCGCTCATCAGGGGGTTTAGAGGAACTGTCTCTCTGGGTGGCTGTGCACTGCATGTGGTGTTGGGACTGCAGCACTGTGCCCCCGTGGCTTGTGGGGTGCTGATTGAGGGTTCTGTACACCATGTATCCCTCAGAGTGGGTGTGGAGCTGTGGCTCTAGGGCCAGTAGAGGGCTGTGGTTTGGGGGAGGTTGCCTGTGAGGGCGGAGGATATGTGGGTCCTCACGGTGCGTGACTGTGACATTGGGGATATGGGTGTGAGCTGCCTGCGCAGCCGCGACCCCTCTGGCTGTATTTCCTTCTCTGCCGAGGCGGTGGATGTAGGTCGAGTGGCCTCTGACTTGCTCAGTCTGGGCCACAAGAAAAGCCTGGCATCTCATGATCCCTTTCTGCTCCCTAGTTCTCCGGAAGTATGGAGAAAGAAAGAGCAATGGCTGTTGACCAAGCCAAGTACAAGGTATGCTGGGATATCTTTCTGCTCTACTTTTCTTGCATGACCATGCTTAACAGACTCATCAAGTGACCTGGTTCTAACAAACTCCATTCAAGAAAATGGTGGGAAGCACTGAGATGGACACACCGATCTCAGTATTCTCCCCGACTTCCTTCTACATAATATTCTCATATTAATTTAGAAAATAGATCAGTTTCTCTTGTGTACCTAGTTTTTACTTTTTAAATATAGACACAACGTAGGCACACACATATCCACACGAAAATCTTTCAAAAAGTTTGTAGAAAATGAAACAAAGGGGCCGGTGTCTGGCTCACTTGGTTAATCCTCCGCCTGCAGCACCAGCATCCCATATGAGAGCCGAGTTCTAGTCCCAGTTGCTCCTCTTCCAGTCCACCTGTCAGCTGTGTCCTGGGATAGCAGTGGAGGATGGCCTGGGTGCTTGGGCCCCTGCACCTGCATGGGAGACCTGGAAGAAGCTCATGGCTCCTGGCTTTGGATCAGCGCAGCTCCGGCCCTTGTGGCCAATTGGGGAGTGAGCCAATGGGTGGATGACGTGTCTGTCTCTCCTTCTCTCTCTGTGTAACTCCAAGTTTCAAATAAATAAATCTTTTAAAAAAAAAAGCTTTAAAGAAGAATGATTTATAATAAAAAGGTCAATCTACCTTCATAGAATGGATTCAAATATATTTGACAGAAATATAAGTACTAATACAAAAATTACAGTCATAGTGAGGGCTTGGAACCCCAGCCAGGTCTCTCACATGGGTACAGGGGCTTAAGGACTTGGGCCATGTACTGCTGCTTTCCCAGGCAGATTAGTAGGGAGCTGGGTTGGAAGTGGAGCAGTCAAGACTTGAACCAGTACCCCCATAGGCTGCCTGCATTGCAGGCGATGGCTTAACCTGTGGCACCACAACACTAGCTACATGTTAGTCATTATTAAATGTATATTTCAAGAAGTATTAAGTATATTCATATTGTTGCACAACAGATTTCTAGAAGTTTTTCATCCTGCAAACTAAATCTATAATCATCTAACAACAGCATCATATTTCCCACTCTCCCCAGCCTTTGGCAGCCACCTCTACTTTCTGTTTCTGTGAGTTTGACTGCTTTAGATACCACTGTAAATGGAATTACACAGTATTTGCCTTTTTGTGTTTGGTTTATTTCACTTAGCATAATGTCCTCAAAGTTCAAAAATGTAGCTTGTGGCAGTGACATAATTTTTTTAAAAGCACGTAGCTGCATTTAATTTAGACAATTTGTGACTTTTTAAAGATTTATTTATTTGAAAGGCAGGGTTACAGAGAAGCAAAGACAGAGAGAGGTCTTTTTTTTTTTTTAAGATTTTATTATTTATTTATTTGAAAGGCAGAGTTACAGAGAGGCAGAGAGAAAGAAGAGAGAGGTCTTCAATCTGCTGATTCACTCCTCAGATGACTACAATAGCCAGAGCTGTGCCAATCCGAAGTCAGGAGCGAGGAGCTTCCTCTGGGTCTCCCAGGCAGGTGCAGGGGCCCACAGACTTGGACCAACATCCACTGCTTTTTCAGGCCATAGCAGAGAGCTGGATTGGAAGTGGAACAGCTGGGACTCGAACTGGCCCCATATGGGATGCTGGCACTGTAAGTGGCAGCTTTATCCACTATGCCACAGTGCCAGCCCTGAGAGAGAGGTCTTCCATCTGCTGGTTCACTCCCAAATGGCTGCCATAGCCAGAGCTGGGCTGATCCCAAGCCAGGAGTCAGCAGCTTCTTCCGGGTCTCCCACATGGGTGCAGGGGCCCAAGGACTTGGGCCATCTTCTGCTTTCCCAGGCCATAGCAGAGAGCTGGATCTGAACTGGAGCAGTGAATCTCAAACCAATGCCCATATGGTATGCAGGCACTACAGGTTTTGGCTTTACCTGCTACGCCACAGTGCAGACCCCATCAGTGACAGAATTTATTTCATTTTTGTTTTGTTTTCAGTAGATTTTATTTTGCAGAGCAATTTTGGGTTCACAATGAAATTGTAGAGATTTCATAATAGCAGTCAGCATCCCTCACACAAGGTGGTATATCTATTTCTTTTTTTTTTTTTTTAAGATTTTATTTATTTATTTGAGAGGTAGAGTTACAGACAGTGAGAGGGAGAGACAGAGAGAAAAGTCTTCCTTCCATTTGTTCACTCACCAAATGGCTACAAAAGCCAGAGCTGTGCTGATCCGAAACCAGGAGCCAAGAGCTTCTTCCTGGTCTTCCCACATGGGTGCAGGTACCCAAGAACTTGGGCTATCTTCTACTGCTTTCCCAGGCCACAGCAGAGAGCTGCATTGGAAGAGGAGCAGCTGGGACTAGAACCAGTGCCTATATGGGATGTCAGCGCCGCAGGCGGAGGATTAACCTGCAGCACCATGGCACTGACCCCGGTATATATGTTTCAATGAATGAAGCTACATTGACACATCATTCCCACCTAGAGTCCATGGTTTATGTTAAGAGTTCATTCTTGTTATTGTATGCTCTGTAGGCTTTGACAGATGTGTAATGATATGTATCCACCATTACAGTATCCTATGGAGAAGTTCCATAGCTCTTAGAAGCCTCTGTTCATCCCTCCTTCTCCCCACCCCTACTCTCAGCGCCTGGCAACCACTGATTTTTTTACTGCCTCCATAGTTTTGCCTTTGCCAGAATGTCATGTGTGTAGCTGGAATCATTTAGTATGTGATCTTCTCATATTGGCTTCTTTCATTTAGTAATATACACCTAAGTTTCCTGAACCACTGATCATTGTGCCACGTCCCTTTGTATACATCATCAAACATGTAAGTTGCTGTTTTTATATTGCAAGCATACTTCAAAACATTCATGGAGAAAAGGAATTAAAAGGTGAGTTTAATTTGGTGCAAAAGTTTCTTTGAGATCCATGCATAAGTTTTTTGTAATATGCATTTTCCATGAAATTTTTGAAGACTACTTAGATATGTTCATTTTTGTAACTTAGTTTGTTTATTGAACAAGCTGCATACTTTAAATTTCATATGATCTACAATGCCATTAGATTTTATTGTCATGAAGGTATATGTGTTTTTTTTCCAAAATGTACATCTCTCTTGTTGATACCACAAAAAACAATAATATATAATAAAGATAATATAAACATAAGTTATATGAATATATAATTGATAACCATATACCATAATCTTTTACCAGATAATCTTATACCAATTTAAATAATTGATTAAAATATTTACTTACAACAAATAAAAGCATTAAAATTGTAGAAGAGAGAGAAATTTATAGAAATATGGAAGGTGGAAAAAAATCTTACCCAGAAGCTATAAAATAAATGCTGACAGTTTGTTTTGCATGGAAAAACATAGAGGAAGTAAAAGCAAAGCTAGAGAGTAACAGTGAGTACCTGTGTGTGCACAGACACTCCTACACCCACACCCACACACACCTGCCTGCACAGCGGTGGAAGGTGACTGCCTTTTGGGGTTGCAAAGCAAAAAGAGGTCAGTAGGGGAGTCTTTGGTCCTTCTGGTCTGAGAGTACTATCTTCCCAGCCAAAAGTCTCCATTTGAGTGAGTCTGGCTTGGGTTCTGAGGGCTGCAGAGAGGGGTTTTTCAGGGCGGATTGTAGCAGCTGATCCTTGTGTTCAGAGCACCAGCATCACTAAGGTTGGGCAAGGTCTGGCTTCACTCCCTTGGCTGAGGCAGAAACCTTGGTGGTTTGGGTTAGAGAGAGTAAATTTCAGCCTCTTCCCTTGGATTCAGCTACTGTGTTTTGTTTTTGTTTTTGTTTTTTTTTGACAGGCACAGTGGACAGTGAGAGAGAGAGAGAGAAAGGTCTTTTTTTTTTTTTTTTTTTTTTTCCTGTTGGTTCACCCTCCAATGGCTGCTACAGCCAGTGTGCTGCGGCTGGCGCACCTAGTCTCCGATGTGGGTGTAGGACCCAAGCACTTGGGCCATCCTCCACTGCACTCCCGAGCCACAGCAGAGAGCTGAACAGGAAGAGGAGCGACTGGGACAGAATCCGGCGCCCCAAATGGGACTAGAACCCAGGATGCTGGTGCAGCAGGCAGAGGATTAGCCAAGTGAGCCATGGCGCCAGCCTATTTGACCATTCTGAGGGATGTAAGACCAGTGTACTCTCTAGGGAATTTCTTCCTCTTTTTTTTTTTAAATAATCTTTTTTAAATAATCTATGTTAAAGATTTATTTATTTATTTGAAAGTCAGAGTTACACAGAGAGAGGAGAGGCAGAGAGAGAGAGAGAGAGGTCTTCCATCCACTGGTTCACTCCCCAATTGGCCACAATGGCCAGAGCTGCGTCGATCCGAACCCAGGAGCCAGGAGCCTCTTCTGGGTCTGCTGCACGGGTGCAGGGGCCCAAGGACCTGGGCCATCTTCTACTGCTTTCCCAGGCCACAGCAGAGAGCTGGATTGGAAGAGGAGCAGCCAGGACTAGAACTGGCACCCATGTGGGATACCAGCACCCCAGGCCAGGGAGTTAACCCGTTGAGCCACAGCGCTGGCCCTTCTAGAGAATTTCTTTACTCCCTCCCTGTCTTGCCTTCTCACAACAACTGTTTTTTTTCAGAACAGCCCTGAGGAGAACTGATCATCTTCACTGCTGAAAACCATGGCCGGAGTAAGTTATTGCTTTTTCTTGCCTTCCTTTTTCATTAAGGGGAAAAAAAAAAAAAAAAAAAAAAACACCTATGTGATCATTTGCTTTCCTTATCCTGACACCTTGGTGAACAGGTTGCCCCATAGGACCGTGGTCCCCATTTCTTTTAGCTAGTGAACCGTATACAATCCGTAAGTGCCCCTCTTTTTTTTTCCAACCAGTTTTTCTCATCCCACTCCCAGGGACTATGTTGGAAAGGAAATGTGTTCTTTTTAAGGAAACAAGAAATGAGAATAGATTTATAGAATGAACTTGTCCTGTCTGGAATATGACTTGATGAGGTATGAATTGCTTAGCTGAGAGCAAACATGGAAAAGTCAAGGTTATCTCTACAGAGTTAACATTCTCCAGTAAAACAGTATGAAAAGTAGTATCGGTAGCTCCAAATGATAGTCTGTTGCAAGATCTCCTGGTCTATGAGGATTTGAGAATCATGGGCTTGGTGGCTTACACAAAGCTCGATGACTGTTTAGAGTATCCATGGGTGAAGTCCAATGTAAAGCTAAACAGGGTTTTGAGAGATTTCTATATGAATTGTCAGTTTTTTTATCTCAGAAATAAGGATGGGGGGTGATAGATGTTCCAATGAGTTTGGCCACTGTATAAGTTATTGAGATAGTACTGCCATGGCCCAGAAGAACTTTATAATTTGTGTCTAGTAATATAGAAAATTCTGCTAGCATGATAATAATTAATTTGTATTGATAGAAAATAATTATTTTTTATAAATTTATTTATTTGAAAAGCAGAGAGAGAGAGAGGTATCTTCCATCTGCTGGTTTACTTCCCAGATGGCCACAACAGCCAGGACTGAGCCAAGCTGAATCCAGGAGCCAGGAGCTTCTTCCAAGTCTCCCCGGTGGGTACAGAGGCCCAAGCTCTTGGGCCATCTTTCACTACTTTCTCAGGCACATTATCAGGGAGCTGGATCAGAAGTGGAGCAGTCAGGACTTGAACCAGCATCCACATGGAATGCTGGGATGCATCAAGAGTAAACTAGGATGCCTGCACTGTGGCGTTGTGGGAGGGGCCACCGCCTGCAGTGCCAGCATCCCATATGGGAGCCAGTTCAGGTCTTGGCTTTTCCACTTCCAATCTGGCTCTCTGCTATTGCCTGGGAAAGCAGTGGAGGATGGCCCAGGTCCTTGGGCCCCTGCACCCACATGGGAGACCTGGAAGAAGCTCCTGGCTCCTGGCTTTAGATCAGCTCAGCTCTGGCCGTTGTGGGCATCTGGGGAGTGAACCAGTGGATGAAAGACCTCTCTCTCTCTGCCACTGCCTTTCTGTAACTCAGTCTTTCAAATAAATAAATAAATCTGCTAAAAAAAAAAAAGAAAAAGAAAAAGAAAATGGGTAAATATAAAAGCTTCAATATATTGAATTGGATTTTTTTCAAAATTATTTCATAAGTTACTGATACATAATTTCATCAGGCATATTATATCTGGTTATGTTTCTCTTTGTAATATGATAGCAATTGACAATTATTTTTAGATTCATTGGGGGTTGCCAAGTGATAATTCAATTTTGCTATTCCTTTTTCCTAGATTAAATACTTCTAACTGTAAAGTAAAACTTTTCCTCATCAGCTGTTTAGTCACCCATAGAGGAAAGAATGTTTGATTCTTTCCATTTATTCATCAATTTTCAAAACAGTAACTTGGCTTCTTGGAATCCTCTGAAAGTGATCAATAATTTTTTTCAATATTACAAGCTCAGGGCTCAAACATGTTAATGTAATCAGTCCATTGCAGTTATTGTCCTTTTAATTTGATATACAAGTGGACCATTTTTGGCCAAGGGTAGATTCCTCAAGTTGACTCCTGAGTCTTTTCAAGTTGATCCTAGTAGTTTGGGGTCACTTTCTTGCTTTTTGATATAATAATATGTTCAGACTCTTCCTGTGCATTTTTGATTTTTGCTTGAAATGCATTCTTTCCCCAAAGAACCTTAGTTCTTTTTATTTGAAAATGGTACTTAGAAACTACAATCTACATACTAGGGGTGCTCCTTGCCCTTATGTCTAGGTCTTTTCAATAGACACAATCAGGAATTTGTTCAATTATTTAATATAAAATAAACTTATTACTCTTCCATCTATTCCTAAGATACAAAAATACTAGTTCTCAGTAATACCAGTAAAATTATTAATTTGTTTTTCCTCAAAATACTTGCATTGGAGTATTTCTTTTAGTATAAATTAGTACATATGTTTGTTGTTTCAGGGACCAGTGACGTTCAGTGATGTGTCTGTAGACTTCTCTCAGGAGGAGTGGGAGTGCCTGGACCCTACTCAGCGGGACTTGTACAGAGATGTGATGCTGGAGAACTACAGCAACCTGGTTGCCATGGGTAAGGGCATCTGTACGAATGATTCAGAGTTCTATGGGATGTCTGCTTCTTCCACAGTGAATTTCTTGGCTGCTTTTCAAGTTTCCAGCTGAATTTCTCCTCCTTACTCCCAAACAAGAAGTTTGAGCTGAAATGAAAAGGAAGAGTAACCAATGGGCTATGGCTGAAGCTTCATCTGCATCTTTCTTTGGCTGTTCCTGTAGTGGCAACCCTTCATGAGCATCAGAGGACTGGATCTGATTTACCCACAACATAATCATGTCCCATATCTTTTCTCATGAGCAGGACTTTATATTCCTAAGCCTCAAGTGATTTCCTTATTGGAGCAAGGGAAAGAGCCCTGGATGATTGGCAAAGAGCTGACAAGAGGCTTGTGTTCAGGTAAGTGAGAAAGGCCTCAACAGAAATCAGGACAGCACAGGAAATATCTCCAGCTGGTCAATGGGAAACAATACCTTTTAGGTATTACCATGGTTGCTTCCTCTAAGATTCTAGGCCTCTGGAGAAAACTGAAGTGATTTATTTTTATTTTTATTTTTATTTTTATTTTTACTTTTTTTGACAGGCAGAGTTAGACAGAGGGAGAGAGAGAGAGAGAGACAGAGAGAAAGGTCTTCCTTCTATTGGTTCACCCCCCAAACGGCCGCCACGCTGCACCAATCCGAAGCCAGGAGTCAGGTGCTTCCTCCTGGTCTCCCATGTGGGTGCAGGGCCCAAGCTCTTGGGCCATCCTCCTCTGCCTTCCCGGGCCACAGCAGAGAGCTGGCCTGGAAGAGGAGCAAACGGGACAGAATCCGGCGCCCCAACCGGGACTAGAACCCGGGGTACCAGCAGCACAGGTGGAGGATTAGCCTAGTGAGCTGCGGCGCCGGCCAACTGAAGTGCTTTTAGCAAGAGTTCACAAATAACTTGTTTCATCTCTTCCCCCAACTCTACCACTACTCTTTTCCAGCCCTCTCAATTTCAGGCAGAAAGTGCCTTTCACTACCCCTCCAAAGAAAACTCTTTTACTCATACAAGCCTTTAGATTGAAGTCCTTGCTAGCTTTCCTGCTTTTTTATATTAGATTTTTGTAGGTGTTTATATGTCCACCTTCAAAAGAATATAACAGTATGTACTCATGCATGTGAATCAGTATCCCCAGACTCCCTACCTGCCCAAGTACTGGTCTTCATTATAGCTACTGTCAGTGACTTGTTTTTATCAGTTTGTCTTAGAACTTTTTCTTTATCCAGCATTTTTGATTTCTTCATTTGTGTAAGGGACTCTGCTAAGTGCTACAGTTCGTGTCACCCTTAGGAACTTGAAGATTGAAAATGGTGCTAAAATATGCCCAGAAAACAATAAAAGAGAAGTCATGTTAAATATGTAGAAGTAAGATTAGTCCATGCTAATATAGTAGTTGGAGCCTTATAGGTGATTGAGGTCACCATGTATAGACAGACATTACTGGGGGCCAGAAAGGGGGAGATTCTATGCCTACATTGAAAAGGAAGAGGTATAGGGGCCAGTGCTGTGGCTTAGTAGGTTAAGCCTCTGCCTGTGGCACCAGCAGCCCATAATGGTGCTGGTTCATGTCGCAGCTGCTCCTTTCTTTTCCGATCCAGCTCTCTGGGAAAGCAGTGGAAGATGGCCCAAGTGCTGGGGCCCCAGCACTTGCGTGGGAGGCCCAGAAGAAGCTCCTGGCTCTGGCTTCAGATAGGCCCAGCCAGCTGTTGCTGCCATTTGGGGAGTGAACCAGGGGATGGAAGACCTTTTTCTATGTCTCTCCCTCTCTCTGTTTGTAATTCTGCCTCTCATTAAATAAATATTAAAAAAAGAAAAAGTAAAGGAAGGGGTGGCAGAGAAGAGAGATTTAAGATGAGGTAGAGAACCAGAAGGGTACTTACCGAGTACTACTATAAACCAAGAATCAGGCCACGTGCTAGGATTATAGTATTAATCAAAACTTTTTATATATTATTTATATTTTTTGAGAGACAGAGAGCGTGTCCATCTACTGGTTTTTTCCACTATATGCCCATAACAGCCAGGGCTGAACTGGGCCTGAAGCCAGAAGCCACAATTGCAGTCTAGATCTCCCATATAGAGCAACATTCCTTGAGCCATCACCACTGTGTCCCAGGATCTGCATTAGCAGGAAGGTGGAATCAGGAGCCTGAACCTGGAATTGAACCCAGGCACACCAATGTGGGATGCAGGCATCCTGTCCACTAGGTTAAATACCAAATAAAGTAAACCTATTAATAAAGGTCTTCATTTTTTTTTACAAAGTATATGCAGAGTTTTAACTGTCCCAAGGAGTCAGCAATACTAACCTCCATGTTGTTCAAGGGTTGACTATATAATATATATATATATATATTTATTTATTTATACCACAAATAAATATATAATGTGCTTATGTTATTTATCTAACATATATTAGTACACATATCTAACATATATTAGTACATATATATTTCATAACCACACACACAGACATGTGCATACTCTTCTACCACTCAGGAAATGCCAAAGGTTTTTGAAGCTCTGTGCTAGGAACCAGGGCAAAGACTAAATTTATTCTTTACACCACAGAATACCCAAGAATCTTCCTCATTTGCACTTATTTCTATTAGGTGACCTTTAACAGAAGCTAGAAATCCACTTTTTTATAGTATGATGATGTACTTTCTCTTCTGCACATATACATACATATTTATGTAGATATATGTGACTAGTCATGTTTTAATATGGGCGATGACCCAAGCATTGCATATTTATCAACCTTTCCAGATGACTCTGACCTTCATCAGTATTTGAGAATCATTATGGTGACTTACTTCTATTGTCCCTTCCCTCTACTGTCTGCATTATATTTTGTTATTTTCTGTGCATTTCTTGCCCATTTTTTAGATTAAACAGGTACCCTTGAAAACTCTATGACATTTACCTGCTGGATTTTATTTTCGCTTTAATTTCTGTTACAAAAGGTTAACTTTTCTCAAGAGGGGTAAAGGAATGTTTACTATTTCCTTTTCTTTCAGATCTGGAGTCAATGTGTGAAAGCAAGTTGTTATCTCTAAAGAAAGAAGTTTATGAAATAGAGTCATGTCAGAGGGAGCTAATGGGACTGACAAAGCATGGCCTTGAGTTCTCCAGCTTTAGAGATGTTTTAGACTATAGAAGCCACTTTCCAAGTCAACCAGGCTATCATAATGGGCATTTGAGCCAAGAAACATTCACTCATGAATACATGCCTACATTTATTCAACAGACATTCCTTACTCTACATCAAATAATTAATAATGGAGAGAAACCCTATGAATGTAAGAAATGTGGAAAGACCTTTAGTCAGAACTCACAGTTTATTCAACATCAAAGAATTCATATTGGTGAAAAATCTTATGAATGTAAGGAATGCGGGAAATTCTTTAGTTGTGGTTCACATGTTACTCGACATCTGAAAATTCACACTGGTGAAAAACCATTTGAATGTAAAGAATGTGGGAAGGCCTTCAGTTGTAGTTCATACCTTTCCCAACATCAAAGAATTCATACTGGTAAGAAACCCTATGAATGTAAGGAATGTGGAAAGGCCTTTAGTTATTGCTCAAATCTTATTGACCATCAGCGAATTCACACTGGTGAAAAACCCTATGAATGTAAAGTATGTGGGAAAGCCTTCACTAAGAGCTCACAACTTTTTCAACATGTACGAATTCATACAGGTGAGAAACCCTATGAATGTAAGGAATGTGGCAAAGCATTTACTCAGAGCTCAAAGCTTGTTCAGCATCAGAGAATTCACACTGGTGAGAAACCCTATGAGTGCAAGGAATGTGGCAAAGCTTTCAGTAGTGGATCAGCACTTACTAATCATCAGAGGATTCACACTGGTGAGAAACCCTATGATTGTAAGGAATGTGGGAAGGCATTTACACAGAGCTCACAACTTCGTCAACATCAAAGAATTCATGCTGGTGAGAAACCCTTTGAATGTCTTGAATGTGGGAAGGCTTTTACCCAGAACTCGCAACTTTTTCAACATCAAAGAATTCATACAGATGAAAAACCATATGAATGTAATGAATGTGGAAAGGCCTTTAATAAGTGTTCCAACCTTACTCGACATCTGAGGATTCACAGTGGTGAAAAGCCCTATAATTGTAAGGAATGTGGGAAGGCATTTAGTAGTGGTTCAGATCTCATTCGTCATCAGGGGATTCATGCTAATGAATAATAAAAAAGCTCTGTCACTTTCCTGGTATTTTTAAATAGAAATTCATTTTTGCTAGTTTCTTTCACTACTTTTGGTTTATTTGTATTTAAGTTTTTAGTACAGATGTATTTCATTGTAAGTTACGGATTCAGAGTCTAACTGACATCCTTCCCCCTCCCCAACCTGTATCAGTGTCAATTATTCAGTAATTCTTTCCTTTCTCATTGTTTTGTTTTACGTTGTTGATACTCTATATATTATTCTTCATATTTGCTTGTGTTTGTAGAACTATTTTTTCTGTTTTGTATATTTGTACTTGTGCCAATATCACACTTTAAATTGTGTGAACTTTGGTTTTTCTAGTATACTATGGAACTAATACTTTGTTGTTTAAGTCTGTTCATCTTTTTCATTGCAAAAGTTTATATCTTTTATTGTAAAACAAAATAAGAAATCAGAAGCTGAAAATCTAAAATGGTTTTAATTATACTAATTATACTCATATATGAGTGCTGTCAATTTGGTAAGTCTAATCCTGCTAGACTTTTTACAGAATACTCATTTATCTTCATCTACTTGAAAGGCAGAGCTAGAGTCCAGTGCCGTGGCTCAACAGGCTAATCCTCCGCCTTGCGGCGCCGGCACACCAGATTCTAATCCCGGTCGGGGTGCCGGATTCTGTCCCGGTTGCCCCTCTTCCAGGCCAGCTCTCTGCTGTGGCCAGGGAGGGCAGTGGAGGATGGCCCAAGTGCTTGGGCCCTGCACCCCATGGGAGACCAGGAAAAAGCACCTGGCACCTGGCTCCTGCCATCGGATGAGCGCAGTGCGCCGGTCGCAGCGCGCCTGCCACGGCGGCCATTGGAGGGCGAACCAATGACAAAGGAAGACCTTTCTCTCTGTCTCTCTCTCTCACTGTCCACTCTGCCTGTCAAAAAAAAAAAAAGAAAGAAAGGCAGAGCTAGAACTTCCATCCATTGGTTCAATCCCCAAATGCTGAGCAATAGCCAGAGCTTGGCTAGCGGGAGACAGGAGCTTGAAACTCCGTCAAAGTCTCCTACATGTAGGCCAGGGTCCTAAGCATTTGGGCCGTCATCTGCCTCCCAGGGTGCATTAGCTGGCTCAGAAGCAGATTAGTGGGGACTCTTTAACAGGTACTCTGATATGGGATGGCAGCAATCCAAGTGGTGGCTTAATCCACTACTCCACAACACCTGCCCCTAGACTTTCTTTCTAAAGAAAGTAGTCATGGTGTGCATGCTGTGCCTTTACTTGGTTTTATCATGCCAAAAACATTTCAGTTTCAGTAAGTTTAGATTTTATTATTTTAATGATGTATTTAATAACTTTATAGTGACTAATATTCTTATTATAGTTGCCTCTAAATTTTTAGTTACAAAAACTGTCATTAATAGGAACCAAAGTTTATGTTTGAGTGCTTTTTCTTTTAAAGAATTTATGTTAATTGTTGAAATTATTCATATTTTCTCTTGTAGACTGTTTCACTCTTTTTCATTAACCCTAATTCTAGTGCCACACTAGAAAGGTAATTACTGTTACCAGAGCGTTGTTTATATTTCCAGATACTTTAAACTTTTCTTATATGTGTTAATGATGTTTTCTTATGTATAACTATATACAAACATGCTGTATGTATTGGTTTGCTGTGAGGAGTCAATGAGTTAATAAATGTAAAGTACTTAGCACTCTTCCTGTCACAGAGATATGTTTAGTAAAAGGGTCCTACTAGTATTGTGGATACATTAATTATCACAATTATTTCATTATGATTGGTAGAAAAGGTCTTTGTTGTTGCTGTTGTTGTTATTGTTGATCTAAACCTCAGGGCTCTAGGTATTACATGCTTTTTAAAATTTTTTCTCAATGTGTTTATTAGAGAGCTCCCATCCTCTGGTTCACTTACCAAATGCCCACAACATCTGGAGCCGAGCCAGGACTGAAGCTGGGGCCTGGAACCTCAATCCACATCTCCCATGGCAGTGGCAGCAACCTAATAACCTGAATCATGACCAATGCCTCCAAGATTCTGGAATTGAGAGCGGGAGCTGGGAACTAAACCCAGGCACTCTGTTGTGGGATACAGGCATCTTAACTGATACCTTAACCACTAGGCTAATAGCCTACCCCTGTGGAAACGATTTTAACATGTTGTTTATCTTTGTCACAACTGGAGAACTCAGAATGGAGAAAGAAATAATTGTGATGAGTATACAAAAGCTGTTCCCCATCACTCATTTATTACTTATCATGGAATTTTAAAAGAAAAAGAAAAAATACGTATGGGTGATCTTTGTTTAGACTTCATCTTTTATGCTGTATGGAGAATATCAGTCTGAAACTTTGTGGATATAATGATGGATAGTTGAAGGCACAAATACCAAAAAAAAAAAAAAAAGGCAAGAAGAGATTAGAATAACTTTCCTAATAATTAGTTCCAAAAAGAGCAGAAAGCATATGAACCATAGTCTTCGACCAGAATGGGAAAAACAGTTGTAATAGACTAGCCATCAACAACCTGAGCATTAATTCAGTATCCTACTAACAAAAGTTAAGGAATTAAACCCTTAAATACAAATTATTTAAATGGTAATGAAAATGAGAACACAATCAAAAACTTGTGAGTCATAATTAAATTTTTATAATCCAATATGCATGCATATATATATATTTTAAGATTTAGCTATTTGAAAGGCAGAGGCAGAGAGAAGCCTTGCATCCACTAGTTCACTCCCCAAATGGCCACAACAGCAAGGGCTGGGCCAGACTTAAGTCAGGAACCAGGAGCCTCATCCTGTCTCCCACGTGGGTGCAGAGCCCCAAGCATTTGGGCCATCCTCTGCTTTCCCAGATCATTAGCAGGGAGTGGATTGGAAATGGAGCAGCTGGGACATAGGATGCCAGAGCTGCAGAGGGCAGCTTAACCCGCTATGCAACAGCGCCAGCCCCTCTTGCATATATTAAAATACTAGAAAGAAGAGAGGGAGCAAGTGGCCAAGTAAGCTGTCCCAGCAACTAACTCCTTTCAGAAACACCAATTTAGACAGCTATTCAGCACCAATTCACCTGGGTAAGAGCTACAGAAAGCAGATGAGAGGTTTCAGTGCCTGATTTTTGTAAAATAATGAAAGCCATATTCCAAGTAGCACTGTGTACAGAAAGATGCCACCTGTGTGGGGAAGGGAGAAAGCATTTAACCCCAGTGTTAGCTCACTGGAATAAAGTTCAGCATCACACAAGGCCCCTTCCCCCAGGGCCCCTACCCTGCACACTGAGTATTTGGACCTCCACAGCCAAGCAACCTCTGCCATCCATTCCCCAACTATTGGCAGAAATCGGGGGAAGACCCCAGCTTCTGGAAGCTAGGCAGGAGAGGGAGTTTTGGAACTTGCCTTGGATTTCAGACCTGACACACCACCTTGAGACCTAGCACCTTATAAAGTCCAAAGAACTCTACCAACCAGACCAGTGCTGGCAGGCTGAGCCACTAGACTTGTCCTGGAATCAGGCAGAGACCACACTCTGCTAGGATGGACTGCTGGTGCGTGTCACCATTAGCTTCAGGCAGGCCTGGCACGCTTGTACCCCTGTGACTTTGGGAAGCCCACGGACTGTGGGACACAGATGAGACCCAGCCTAGTGCTAGTCTGGCTGACTGGGAAGCTGCCTTTATCACCCTCTGCCAGCCTTAGGAAGATAAGAACCCACAGGGCTGTGTTGGCACTTAGGTAAAGGCCAGGTTTCTCTTCCTCTTAGGCAAGTGCCATTGGACAGCATGGGCCTTCCTCAGTATCAGGCAGGCACCTGGCCCTGTTTAAGATGGACTTGTTTTGGTATGTGTGTTATCACTAACCTCACATGGGCCTCATGTGCACACTCAGGATTGCACAGGGCCTAATGTCTCTGAGACCCAGGTGTGACCCACACACGAAGATAAGGGACTGCCTTTATCACCCCTCCTACAAATTTGGCCAGAGAGCAAGGAACCACAGGACTGTTGGGGGATTCAATACCAAGTTGGTAAAACCCAACATTGGGCAGATCCAAATGGTTCCTGTCTCCAGGTCTACCTACGGAGCTTCTGTGCCTGCTGCAGTGCCAACTGGAGTTCTGTAGCCCCAATAGATAATACACTAGCCAGCAACACCAGTGACCATTAGGAGTGGCATCAGTCAGTGAGTCTACCTCAGTGATAGATAGACCATAGTAGGGTGGGCTTCAGTCCTAATCCCAGGTGGGCTGTGGGCCACAGGTGTGAGCAAGCATCATGGCATTGTTGGACACAAGACTAGGAGTTTGGGTTATTGAGATCTTTCTTAGTAGATATATTTATAACTGTACACATCCATCTATGTTCTGCTTTAGCTGAATACCATAAGTCTTGATATGCTGTATATTAATTTCATTCTTCTGAAACTATTTTATGATTTCTTCTTTGACCAGTTGGTTATTTAGGAATGAAGTGTTTAATTTCCACTTATGTGTGAATTTCCTCAACTTTTCCTGTTGTTGATTCCTTATTGTAAAATATTGTGTTCAAAGAGCTTTTGCATTTTTGACTTCAGCTCTGAGATGAAATTATGTGAGGCTGAGTTGACTGCCTCTCCCTGAGGATTCATGGGTTAGACATACTGGGCTGAATGGTATCTGGATGCCCTAAGTTATTTCGTAAATCAGGACCATCCCAACCTGGACTCATAACAAGTAGGGCTTTCTACAGAACTGGCCTCTGTTTTTCAAAAATGTTCATGTTATAAAAAGCAAAGAAAGGCAGAGGAAATGTTTAGACGACAAGACTCTTAAGATATGTGTGGGGCCAGAATTGTGGCCTACAGCACAGGCATCCCATGTGGGTACCAGTTCAAGGCCCTGCTGCCCCACTTTTGATCTGGCTCCAATCTAATGCACCTGAGAAAGCAATGGAGGATGGCCCAAGTGCTTGGGCCCCTGCTACTTACATAAGAGACCTGGAGGAAGCTCCTGGATCCTGGCTTCAGCCTGGCTCAGCCCTGGTCATTGCAGCAATCTGGAGAGTGAACCAGCAGATGGACGATCTGCCTCTCTCTGTAACTCTGACTTTCAAATAAATAAATAAATCTTTTGAAAAAGAAAAAGATTGGGGCTGGTGCTGTGGTGCAGCAGGTTAAAGCCCTGGCCTGAAGTGCCAGCATCCCACATGGGTGCTGGTTCGAGACCCAGCTGCTCCACTTCCAATCCAGCTCTCTGCTATGGCCTAGGAAAGCAATAGAAGATGGTTCAAGTCCTTGGGCCCCTGCACCCATATGGGAGACCCAGAAGAAACTCCTGGCTCCTGGCTTCGGATCAGCGCAGCTCTGGCCGTTGTGGCCATCGGGGAGTGAACCAGTGGATGGAAGACCTCTCTCTACCTCTCTTTGTAACTCTTTCAAATAAATAAAATAAATCTTTAAAAAAAAAAAGAGACATGTGACAACAGATTTCAAGACATGATCCTGAAGTAGGTCTTACACTGGAGGAAAAAAAAATGTTATAAAGAACATTATTATTAGGGCAACTAGAAATGCAATACTGTTCACTGATGCAATAATTTTTAATGTAATGTGACACCTCTTCAATTTGATAAGTATACTGTGGTTATGTAAAAGAATAGCCTTTTTCCTAGAAGAGAAAGACACTGGAGAATTATAGGTTAAAGGGACATGGTATATGTATCCTACTCTTAAATGATTCAGAAAAAAATCGTGTGTGTGTGTGTGTGTGTGTGTGTGTGTGGAGAGAGAGGGAAAGAGAGAGAGAGAGACAGAGAGAAAGAGAGAGAGAGAGAGAGAGAGAGAAGGAGCTGGAATATAGTGCTGGCACCTCGGCTCACTAGGCTAATCCTCCGCCTTGCAGCGCCAGCACACCGGGTTCTAGTCCTGGTTGGGGCACCGGATTCTGTCCCGGTTGCCCCTCTTCCATGCCAGCTCTCTGCTGTGGCCCAGGAGTGCAGTGGAGGATGGCCCAAGTGCTTGGGCCCTGCACCCCATGGGAGACCAGGAAAAGCACCTGGCTCCTGCCATCGGATCAGCGCGGTGCGCCGGCCGCAGCATGCCGGCCTTGGCAGCCATTGGAGGGTGAACCAACGGCAAAGGAAGACCTTTCTCTCTGTCTCTTTCACTGTCCACTCTGCCTGTCAATAAATAAATAAATAAATAAATAAATAAATAAATAAATGGAGCTGGAATAGTAAAGTAAATAAAGCAAAATTCTTTTTGAAAAGGGTGAATCCCAGGGCCTGGTGTTGTAGTTCAGTGCTTTAAGTCGCTGCTAGTGTGCCTAGGAAAGCAGACAAAGATGGCCCAAGTGCTTGGGACCCTGCCACCCAGGAGGGAGATCCAATGGAGTTCCAGGCTCCTGGCTTCAGCCTGGCCTACCGCTGTCTATTGCAGCCATCTGAGGAGTGAACCAGCAGATAGAAGACCTCCTTCTCTCTGTCTCTCCCTTTCCCTGTCATTCTGCCTTACAAATATATATATATATATATATATATATATATATATTACACAGACAGAGGAGAGGCAGAGAGAGAGAGAGAGAGATGTCTTCCAATTCGTTCACTCCCCAATTGGCCGCAACAGCCAGAGCTGAGCCAATCTGAAACCAGGAGCCAGGAGCTTCTTCCAGGTCTCCCACATGGGTGCAGGGGCCCAAGCACTTGGGCCATCTTCTACTGCTTTCCCAGGCCACAGCAGAGAGCTGGATAGGAGGTGTATCAGCCAGGACTTGAACCAGCACCCATGTGGGATGCCGGCACTGCAAGCAGTGGCTTTACCTGCTATGCCACAGCACCGGCCCTGATCAATGAACTTATTTAAGGTTGATTTTTAAATAGGTACATGTGAAGATATAGACAGGTATCTATACCTGGAACAAGGAGGCAAGGAGTGACTTGAATTTTGTGTTTGAGATTATTTTTAGCACCTGGCAATTGGGAGATTTCACCAAAAATTCAGACTATTTGATTCTCTGAAAATAATCTGCCCAATGGCAACATGGTCCTTTGGTGTCAGATAATTTGAGCTGAACAGTACCTTTACATTTGAATGAGGTCTGTAGGGTCTATTTGCTGAAGTTTTCTGGAATCTTCATACTGGGGTTGAAACCACTGGCCAGCCACCATTTTCATGCTGCTTTTGTTTTTATTAGCTATTTGTCTCCTCATTGATTTGCATTTTCCACCTCTGGGTCTGAGTGGGCACAGATCAGATAGAATCATGAATGCCAGACTAATGTATTTAGAATGTTTTTTGAGTAATTTGAGTTTGGAAGAATGTTGAGAAGAGATTTGAATATGAAAATAGATAATATATGGTATATAGGCATATAGGGACGTTAGGGGAAGCTTTCAAATCCCTGAGTATGGTGACTATGATGACCTTGCTTTAAATAAATGCAGTCCTGACATAGTTGCCAGGCTGTTTTTCTGTCATTTCTGATATGAGATAATTTAGTTATTTCAGACTTGTTTTTCTTTATAGAAAAAAAGATAATTTATTTGAAAGAGTGATTGGGAGAGAGATTTCTCTATTTTGCATCTTACTGGTTCACTCCCCAAATGCCCTCAAATGCCAAGTCTGGCCCAGGACAAAACCAGGAACCAGGAACTGCATTCAAGTCTCCCGCAGAGGTGGCAGGGACCCAAGCACTTGGGCCACCATCTGCTGCCTTCCCAGGCACATTAGCAGGAAAGCTGAATTGCTGTGATTAGATCCAGTACTCCATGATGGGATGCTGTCTTCTCAAGCAGCGGCTTAATCCACTGGACCACAATGTGGTCCCTTCAGACTTCCTTTGTCCTTCATAAGAAATAAGAATAGAATTTAGATAGGAAAAGAAATTAGGACTTATTCTTAATCCTATACCCCTATGTTGATGATTTGTATGTTCCTGGATTTTAATGAAAAACTGAGAGTTCTGTGTCTATTATTTGTAAAATATTTCATTAATATAAAAATGTAAATACCGGCTGGCATCCCGGGTTCTAGTCCCAGTTGGGGTGCTGGATTCTGTCCTAGTTGCTCCTCTTCTAGACCAGCTCTCTGCTGTGGCCTGGGAAGGCAGTGGAGGATGGCCCAAGTGCTTGGGCCCTGCACCCGCATGGGAGACCAGGAGGGGGCATCTGGCTCCTGGCTTCCCATTGGCGCAGCGCGCCAGCCGTAGCAGCCATTTCGGGGGTGAACCAACAGAAGGAAGACCTTTCCCTCTGTCTCTCTACCTCTCACTGTCTAACTCTGCCTGTCAAAAAACAGAAAGAGGCCGGCGCCATGGCTCAACAGGCTAATCCTCCGCCTTGCGGCGCCGGCACACCGGGTTCTAGTCCCAGTTGGGGTGCCGGATTCTGTCCCGGTTGCCCCTCTTCCAGGCCAGCTCTCTGCTGTAGCCTGGGAGTGCAGTGGAGGATGGCCCAAGTGCTTGGGCCCTGCACCCCATGGGAGACCAGGAAAAGCACCTGGCACCTGGCTCCTGCCATCGGATGAGTGCAGTGCGCCGGCCGCGGCGGCCATTGGAGGGTGAACCAACGGCAAAGGAAGACCTTTCTCTCTGTCTCTCTCTCTCACTGTCCACTCTGCCTGTCAAAAATAAAAAATAAAAATAAAAAAATAGAAACAAATAAAAAAAAAAGAAAATGTAAATACCAAGAATGCATGAGAAATCCAATTCAGGATTTGCCAACATGATATTGAATCATGTGTATATGTACTTGCTTACTACTTACTCTTTTTTTTTTTTTGGACAGGCAGAGTGGACAGTGAGAGAGAGACAGAGAGAAAGGTCTTCCTTTGCCGTTGGTTCACCCTCCAATGGCTGCCAAGGCCGGCGCGCTACGGCCGGCACACTGTGCTCATCCGATAGCAGGAGCCAGGTGCTAGGTGCTTTTTCCTGGTCTCCCATGGGGTGCAGGGCCCAAGCACTTGGGCCATCCTCCACTGCACTCCTGGGCCACAGCAGAGAGCTGGCCTGGAAGAGGGACAACTGGGACAGAATCCAGCGCCCCAACCGGGGCTAGAACCCGGTGTGCCGGCGCCGCAAGGCGGAGGATTAGCCTGTTGAGCCATGGCGCCAGCCCTACTACTTACTCTTTGTGTTAGTAGGGAACCCTTCTGATTTGCTGGGAAACACCAGATGTTTGTGCAAGTTGAATATTCCTATGCCACTTCTTCTACTGTTAGTTTCCTAGGCATCATTTTAATATTTTCAGAGGCCTTAAAAGTTTGAGTGCTTTAGCCAAACTCTTGATTTGATCTTCATTCTGAGACCATTTGGCATTTTGAGACTCTCTTTGGCTACAGATATAAAAATGATTTTATTGTCTAACCCAGTAAGTGCTGACTTGTATGTATTTCCCTTAAATTATACTTGTAAACTGCCTAGTTGCTTCTTTAGTTTGTTTATATCTTATCATATATATACACATATTTATATTCTCACCTTTCAAAGTACAGCTTTCTAGGGTGCAGGGATTCATTTGAAATTTGCTACTGAAATATAGTAAATAATTTTCAGTCATTTAAAAATATTAGGTTGATAATGTTTGCAGGTTCTGTTTCTAGGTAGCAGGGCAATATCAGTGAACTGTGTAGGTGGAATTTACAGTCTACTGGAAGACAGGAAAATAAAAATAATACATGTATTATCTTAGAATACAGTAGGGGCTGGCATTGTGGCACAGTGGGTTAAGTTGCTACTGCTCCCACTTCCAATCCAGTTCCCTGCTAATGCACCTGGGAAAGCAGCAGAAGATGATCCAAGTACTTAGGCTCCTGCCACCCACATGGGAGACTCAGATGAAGCTCCTGGATTCACAGATGGCAGCCATTTGGAGATTGAACCAGGGAATGGGAAATCATTCTCTCTCTCTCTTTCTCTCTCTCTCTCTCTCTCTCTCTAACTCTGCCTTTCAAATAAGTAAACAAATCATTTTTTTTAAATAAAAGTGCAGTAAAGGAGGAGAGGGATAACACCCAAGTGAGGGATGGAATTTTATATAGAATGGCTAGAGAAGTCCTCCCTGGATCCTTAATTGTGTTCAGTATTCAGTTGTCTGAGTCCTTTACAATTAACAGCTCATCTAATCCTCACCATAACCCCCGAGATGAACACTAATTTTCACTTCACAGAAAAAGAAACTGAAGGGTTGAGCTGTTAACTAACTAGTTAACTTGGTTGCAGTAGTTGAGTACAGAGATGGATTCCAAATTCAGACATTGTGGTTTGAGTCCATGGTCTTCACCACCATTCACTTCCCTTTGGACCTGAGAAGGGTGCATTTTGGAGTGAGGTTGAAGGAGACTCCTGCTATATAAGGTAGTCCTGCTATATAGAATATTGGTGGGTTAACACTACCACCACTAGCACAACCATCCCAGATTCTCTGCTGCTTCAAGTAGAACAGAAATGCTTAGACCAAGCAGTCTCTGAAATTCTTCAGACTCCACAAGATGATAATTTACTATATCATTGTATGTGGCTTCTCCTTTTTTTTAATTATTTAAAAAATTATTTCAAAGGCAGAATGGGCTGTGGGAGAGTGAAAGCAAGCCCTCTGATTCATTGGTTCACTCCCCAAATGCTTGCAACAGCCAGGGATGGGTTAGGACAAAGCCAGGAGCCAGGAACTCAATCTGAGTCTCCTGCCTGAGTAGCAGGTTCCCAAGTAATTGGTGCCTCCCAGGGAAGGAAGCTGGAATTGGGAGTAGAACCGTAATCAAACCTAGGCACTTGGATATGGGATGCAGGCTCCCAAGCAGCCTCTTAACTGCTATATCAAATGCCTAACCCCGTCAGGTTTTAAAGCTCCCCATAGGTAGAAGCTTTTGTTTTGTTTTTATCCTCCATAGCATCTAGCCTAGGCTACTGGCACTAGTCTGCACAAATGATGCTGACTGGTAACAGCAGAATAATGATGTTTGAATTCTTGGCATCAGCATTGCAATCCAACATAAAGTCTAGAAATCTTCTCCACCTCCCTCAGGGAATGCTCTTGGCCTTCCATTCTTACCTGTGGTTAAGGCAGACTCCTAGATGATCAGGGCTCTGTTTTGTGTTAAAGGTGTTCATGGCATTCAAGGATGTGGCTCTGGACTTTACTGAGCAAGAGTGGAGGATGTTGAGCCCTGCTCAGAGGACACTGCATAGGGAAGTAATGCTGGAGACCTATAATCACCTGGTCTCTTTGGGTAAGAATGGCTTCCCTTAGCAATTAAAATTTGTCCATCACAGTATGCCTATTTTCCGCTTCTTCAAAAAATTGTAACTTTTTTCTTTGTAAATAGTGTTCATGTAAATAAAGTTTTATTAGAACACAGCTACACCTATTTGTTCATAAATTTTTCTGGCTGCTTTCCTGTCATGATAGAGTTGAGTACTTGAGTCAGAAAATGTATGGTCCACAAGTTTACAATAGTTTATTATCTGGCACTTTAAGAAAAATTTCCAGATCTTTGCTTTAGAAGATTGTATACTATTCCTTTTTTAGTTTGTTTATATTGTGAATTATGTTAAATGATTTTTGAAAGTTGAACCAGTTGTGCATTCCTGGATTAAGTCTTCTTTAGTCATATAGTGAATCATTTTTATATGTTGTTGGATTTGATTTGCTAAGGATTTTTTTTTAATCAGTGACCATGAAGGATTTTGGCTGGTAGTTTTCTTAAAATGTCTTGTCTGGGAGCCAGCATTGTGGCACAGTGGGTTTAAAGTCCCAGCCTGCAGCATCAGCCTCCTATATGGGTGCCAATTCAAGTCGCAGCTGTGCCTCTTCCAATCCAGCTCTCTAGTATGGCCTGTGGATGGCCCAAGTTCTTGGGCCCCTGCACCCGCATGGGAGACCCGGAGGAGGCTCCTGGCTCCTGGCTTTGGATCAGCTCAGCTCTGGCCATTGCGGTCATTTGGGGAGTGAACCAATGGAATGGAAGGCCTCTCTCTCTCTCTCTGGTTCTACCTCTCTCTGTAACTCTGTTTTTTCAAATAAATAAAATAAATCTTTAAAAAAGAGTCTTGTCTGAGATCAGAGTAATAGTGACCTCATAAAATGAGTTTGGAAGTATCCTGTTTTTTAAACAAAAATGTCTATTTCTATATTTAGATGCTATATCTTTTCTCTCATTGACATATTTTCCTTTAGTTCTTTGAACATAATTTCCTTTAATTATTTGAAAATATTTATAATAGCTATTTTGAAATCTTTGCTACATTCAAGAACTGGGCCCACTCCATTGCATATCTTTTATTTCTGTTTTGTCATACTATGCTGTTTCTCATCTGAACTCAAACTGTGAGCCGTGTCTTCCTGGAAGCATGTAGCAGCTGGTATACCTGCAGTTATGCCCCCAGAAGGAGCTTATTTTATTTAGCCTGGCCTCATGGGGAGGTTCTCCCATGTGCCTGCACAATTATCCTGTCATCTGAGGAGTTGAGGAAAGATCATATTCAGATTTTAGAGCCATTTCCAGTGGTTTTCTTGATTTTAGTGATTCACTAATTCCCAGCTATTCTTCTGGCCTTTGGTTTTCTGCTATTTCAAGCTCATAAGCCTTCACCTCTACCTCCTTTCCCCTAGTGCTAGAACACATCAGTTGAAAATGCAGCAAATTCATAGATCCTATCCCATGCAGCTCTTTCAGGAATAGGTTCGTCTCTTATCGCTGCCTAGTTTTCTTTTGCCATGCCTCTGTCACTCTCTAGTAGCATAGGCTACTAGTTGGCCAGTGATTTGAGCAGTTTATTTTAAGGTTTTCTATCTTATTCCTTCTGCGGTTTTCTTGCTCTTAGGAATTCTCAAATCTGCAGCTGCAGTTCCAACTCTGAATACTGATTTCTAGAATCTTGAGCCAGTAAGGCTATGGTATTTCATCATTGGTGTAGCTGTGGATTTTGCAGCTACAAAAACAAGAAATTACTACCTTTTCCTGTTGCAGTTTTTTAAATTATTATTTTTTTTTGACAGGCAGAGTGGACAGTGAGAGAGAGAGACAGAGAGAAAGGTCTTCCTTTGCCGTTGGTTCACCCTCCAATGGCCGCCGCAGTCGGCGCGCTGCGGCCGGCGCACCGCGCTCGTCCGATGGCAGGAGCCAGGAGCCAGGTGCTTTTCCTGGTCTCCACATGGGGTGCAGGGCCCAAGCACCTGGGCCATCCTCCACTGCACTCCTGGGCCACAGCAGAGGGCTGGCCTGGAAGAGGGGCAACCGGGACAGAATCCGGTGCCCCGACCGGGACTAGAACCCGGTGTGCCGGCGCCGCAAGGCGGAGGATTAGCCTGTTGAGCCACGGCGCCGGCCAAATTATTTTTAATTTTTTAAAGATTTTTTTTTTTAATTTGAGAGGTAGAGTTGTAGACAGAGAGAAAGCTTTTCCATCCATTGGTTCACTCCCCAAATGGCCACAAGGCCAGCTGGAGCTGGGCCGACCTGAAGCCAGGAGCCAGGATCTTCTTCCAGGTCTCCCACATGGGCACAGGGGCCCAAGCAGTTGGTCCACCTTTGACTGCATTCCCAGCAGAGAGCTGGATTGGAAGAGGAGCAGCCAGGAAATGAACCAGTGCCCATGTGGGATGCTGGCACTGCAGGAAGAGACCTGGCCTTCTATGCCACCGTGCCAGCCCCTATTTTTTGTTTTTGAAATACACAGTGACAGAGAGATGGATCTTCCATCCACTCCCCAAATGCCTGCAATGGCTGAGGCTGAGGCAGGCTGAAGGCAGGAACCTGGAATTCAATATAGATCAACCCCATAGGTGGCAGGGACCCAAGTATCTGAGCTTTTTCCACTCTACCTTGTGGGTACATTAGCAGGAAACTGGATTTTGCAATAGAGCCAGGATTCAAACTCAGGCATTCAGATGTAAACAGGAGTGTCTTACATGGCATTTTAACTGCTAGGCCAAATCCTGACTCAGCCGTTATTTCAGGAGATATGTTTTCTGCTCTTTTCTCCCTCCTCAGTTTCCACTCCACTTAGGGTCACTGCCTGATGGCACCTCACATGTTTCTGGGGCTCTGTTTTTCTTTATTCTCCCCCTCCCCATCTCTCTGTTCTTCAGTTTAGTTAATTACTTATTGATCTATCTCAAGTTCACTGGTTTTGTTCACTCAAATATGCTGCTGTATCTGTCTGGTAATTTTATAATTTCAATTATTTTACTTTCGTATTCTTGAATTTCCTTTTGTTTTTTTATAGTGGTTTCTTTATTTGTTTAATCATTGTTTTCTTTAGTTTTCTGAACATATTCATAATATCAGCTTTGAAGTTATTTTTTTCTTAAATCTGGGCCCACTCTAATATTTTCTGTTGATTTTTTTTTGAGTATGGATCACTTTTTCATGTTTTCTCAAAATTGAATGTTTTAAACGTTTATTTATTTATTTATTTGAGAGGCAGAGGGAGAATGAAAGTGAGAATGCTGTAGTCCACTGGTTCACTCCTAGTGCCACAATGCCCAGGGCTGGCCCAGATTGAAGCCAGAAACCAGCAAAACTAAGTTTCCCATATGAGTGACAGAAAACCAACTACTTGAGCCATCACCTGCTGCCTCCCAGAGTGCACATTAGCAGGAAGCTAGAACTGGTAGGAGAGCCGGGATTCAAACCCAGGCACCAACTAGTGTCCTATCCACCAGATAAAACATCCGTCCTATAATTGGGCATTTTAGATATGATATTTAGCTCTTCTGGTACATTACGTATTTCCTGCCTGGAGATTGTTTTTGTTTCTGCTTTTTATTTGTTTAGTAACTTTTCTAGATTAATTCTCTGGAATGTCTCTTCTGTGAAGATGATACTTCAGTTTGATCTTCAAATTTTATTCTTGTTTTTGTTTTTAATCCTGGCTTCCTACCTTTCAACCTTGTGGCTACAGAGCTTGGTGGTCAGCAAGAATCGATCATAACCTGTACTCAAAGACCTTGAGTGACGAAGACTTCCTATGTATAGTGATAGTTAAGTTGTGTGGGTTGGGGAGTACATTCAAAAATCAGACAGTTTTCAATTCTTTTCCAGTATTTTACTTCCCCTGAGCCCTTATTTCCCCTCGGCCTGGTTGTAGCCTCCTTGTCAGGGATGTGTAGATAGGTTGGCTACCTCCAGTCTTTCTTTTTTTGCCCACAGCCTTCCAGTCAGCCAGGGTTGTGTGGAGACCTTATCAAGCCATTCTGGAGCTGGCTTACTCTCAGGGTTTCCCTGCTAAATTTCTGAATAGTCTACCAGGGTTTTTTGTTTTGTTTGTTTTTTATCAACCAAGACTGCAGCCTAAGACAGCAGTTTCTAGCCTTCCCTGTACACTTAGTTTTTAGCTGGTAGGTTATGCAAAGAGGTGACAAGCTGTATTTGGCCTGGCAGATGAATTTGCCAGCTCTCACAATAGAAAATGTAATTCATAAAGTGAAATTAAAAAATAGGTCTTGGGAAAGATATCTGGGTGAAAGACAGCTTGTAAATGACAGTTATGAATGACCAATAAGCAAGGAAAATTGGCACTGGCAGAGCCGCCTGTGACTCTTCTGAAAATGTGCTTTCTTCAGCAGAATCAAAGCCAGAAATTCAGCCTTGTCCCTCCTGCCTTCTGATATTCTCCAGTCAGCAAGCCCTCAACCAACAATTGTGGTTCAGCCATCTCCCTCAGCTGTTTTCATGTTTGTGTACAGAAAATCGTCCTCATTCAGAGAAATACTATCCAGATGATCAGAAACAACAGCAGTAGAAACTCTGTGATCAATCCTACTTGAACAACACAGCAGAAATTCAAGAGAAAGAAGATTCTAAGCCCCTGTTTGGAAGAGTAAGCAAAAGTGGCACTTCACAAACATTCTCTAGCCCACCTGACAAACATCCAGTAAAGTCCAAGGAAGACATCACAGTGATGGATATAGGGTCCAAGCCAGAACAGAAGGCAGACCTTGAGAAAACAAAGTATCACATGGTTTAGAAGTCTTAGGATTTGGAGCAATCAAATCTGAAGACTTTGGGCCAGGCTTTACCAAGGAGTCAAACCTACTTAACCTCCAGAAAACACACACAGGGAAAATACCTTACTTGTACCCCAAGTGGGGACAAAGCTGTAGCAGTATGTCAGTTCTCATCAAAAACCAAAGGACATGCTCTAGGGAAAAGCCTTATGTGTGCAGGGAATGTAGGCGAGGCTTTTCCTGGAAGTCAAACCTCTTCACACATCAGCGGACACATTCGGGGGTCAGGCCTTACCTGAGCAAAGAATGTGGGCAGAGCTTTAGGCTGAAGTCAAACCTCATCACACCAGAGGGCACACACCAGGGAGAAGCCTTATGTTTATAAGGAATGTGAGCGTGGCTTTGGCCAGCATTCACACCTCATCAGACGTAAGAGGACACATTCAGGAGAGAAGCCTTATGTTTGTAGGGAGTGAGCAAGGCTTTAACCAGAAGTCTCACTTCATCAGACACTTAAGGACACACACAGGAGAGAAGCCATATGTATGCACAGAATGTGGACGCCACTTTAGCTGTAAATCAAACCTCAAGACACACCAGAGGACACATTCAGGAGTTAAACCTTATGTGTGCCTAGAGTGTGGGCAGAGCTTTAGCCTGAAGTCAAACCTCATCACACACCAGAGGGCACACTCAGGAGTTAAACCTTATGTGTGCCTAGAGTGTGGGCAGTGCTTTAGCCTGAAGTCAAACCTTAACAAACACCAAAGGTCACATACGGGGGAGAAGTCATTTGTGTGCACAGAGTGTGGGTGGGGTTTCACCCGGAAATGTACTCATCGCACATTAGAGAACACACTCAGGGGAGAAACCGTTTGTGTGCAGGGAGTGTGAGCGAGGCTTTACTGATAAGTTGATCCTCATCTCTCACCAGAGGACACATTCAGGGGGAAAGCCTTTCATGTGCAGGGAATGTGGTAGGAGGTTTAGGCAGAAGCCAAACCTATTTAGGCACAAAAGGGTACATTCGGGTGCCTTTGTGTGTAGGGAGTGTGGGCTGGGTTTTTGTGATAAGTTAACTCTCATTAAACACCAGAGGGCACACTCAGGGGGAGAGCCTCACGTGTGCAGGGAGTGTGGGCAAGGCTTTAGCAGGCAGTCACACCTCATTAGACACCATAGGACACATTTAGGAGAGAAGCCTTATATCTTCAGAAAGTATGGACGGGGCTTCAGTAGGAAGTCAAACCTCATCAGAGAACACACTCAGGATAAAAACTTTATGTGTATAAGGAATGGAGTGAAGCCTTTGACCCGAAGTCACACTTTATCAGTCATCAGATTATACATACAGGGCTATACCTTTAGCAAGTTATCCATTGCTAGACACCAAAATGGAGGCATCTTATGTGTGATAGTAGTATGTGTGACTCTGTACTGCTAGGTGTCACATCCTAGTCCACGCAAAGGAGAACTGCTGGCTCATTTAGGAGCTCTGACCTTCCTTAACAGATATGGGGGGTTGTGGAAGGTCTGTCGGGCAACTTCTTGGAGGAAGTACTTTTAAATATGTTGAAATTAGGGAATGAAGACTATGCCAGTGTCATTTTCCAAGTACACTTGAACACTGATTCAATACTGAATGTTGAAGAAACAACACAGTAGGTTACTCCTCTGCCTGCAGTGCCAGTATCCCATTTGGGCACCGGTTCTAGTCCTGGCTGCTCTTCTTCCAGTCCAGCTCTCTGCTGTGGTCTGGGATAGCAGTGGAGGATGGCTCAGGTCCTTGGGCCCCTGCGCCCACATGGGAGACCAGGAAGAAGCACCTGGCTGCTGGTTTTGGATCAGAGCAGCTCCAGCTGTTGCGGCCATTTGGAGAGTGAACCAACGGAAGGAAGACCTTTCTCTCTGTCTCTCTCTCTCACTGTCTATAACTCTACCTGTCAAATAAATAAATAAATAAATAAATCTTTAAAAAAAAAATCCTGGGTTAGGACTCAACTGTTTTCACGGAATGTGAATACATTATGCTGAATTTTATTTGGAAAATAAAATTTCCAAGAATGGGCCAGAAAATATAAAAACTGTGTAATAACATATCTTTGTCCAAATATGGGTATTTAGAACTATGTAAAAAATTAGGAAACCCCATCTCTGTATAAGCATTTAGAATGTGGTAAGGTAGGGTTTCAAATGAGTTTCACAATGGCAATTACAAGATTCAGTGTATGGGTTGCTGAGTGTCAATTTAGGAGAAAAAAATGTAGCCTCAATATCAGAGGAAGTTAGAATTAGGGAAGCACTAATGAAAATGGCATGAAGGGTAAGGAGTCTTAATTTCTGTTCAACATCTAAGAAAGTTTGACTAGAATGAGAACTCCTGGCTTAAAAAACTATGAAATGTTATTCTAGATGGGGTAGTGAGCGTGGCCTGCCCATCTCATCTCTGTCCCATGGCAGTTCTGGCTGGCTTTCTAACTCCTCAATAGAAAAAGGCCTTTTGAGTTTTAATTTCTTTGCCTTAAATTATAATTATTGTTTGCCATAAAATTATGGCACAAAAATAAGGATTCAAAAATTAAACATGTTCCTTGTCTGTTTTTTAACTTTTAGAAAGAATCTCAAGGTTTCCAATTTGTCTACAAAATTAGCATTTTGCCTTAAATTGCTTAAAAACTCTCAACAGGAAAAGCAGAGCAGGGCTGTTAGATGAAGACCACTGAAGTAGATTTAAAGAGATACAAACCCCAGGAGACAGCTTCTATGGAAGCAGAAACCAGACAGAACTGGAATTGTTCTGAAAGAGACAGAAAGAAGTCCTACAGTTTGCCATAGCCCAGTCCCATCCCTGGTGATTTGCAAGCCCTCATCAGCATGCTGCTCACTACCTCTCAGGAGAGACACAATTGCGTTAGGTTGCCTGACTGGTCCTCCTGGGCCTGGCCTGGCATTAACAGGCACAACTTACCACTCTGGTATTTGGCTTCTTCTCAGTCTTCCATTTATTTATTTTTTACAATCTGTGTCTAGAGAGCCATTCACTACTGCCTCATTTTTCATATCCTGAGGCAACAGCTCTAAATGATTAAAACAAACAGAATTGTCCCAGAGCAGCCACTGTACCCTATACCCCTCTGTGGTGAGTAGTAGACTACATTCTTTTTTATTTTGACAGGCAGAGTGGACAGTGAGAGAGAAACAGAGAGAAAGGTCTTCCTTTTCCATTGGTTCACTCCACAATGGCCGCTGCGGCCAGTGTGCTGTGGCCGGCGCACCATGCTGATCCGAAGCCAGGAGCCAGGTGCTTCTCCTGGTCTCCCATGGGGTGCAGGGCCCAAGCACTTGGGCCATCCTCCACTGCCCTCCCAGGCCACAGCAGAGAGCTGGACTGGAAGAGGAGCAACCTGGACAGAATCCAGCGCCCCAACCAGGACTAGAACCCGGGGTGCCGGCGCTGCAGGCAGAGGATTAGCCTATTGAGCCATGGCGCCGGCTGACTATATTCTTCATGGAAGAAACTTTGAAGCAAAGATGGTAAATACCATGAAATAGTGAATATCACCTTAATTCCATAAGTCTATTATGGTTATCATTAAAACATTTTCTTAAAAAAAGTGGCACTAAGTTTTTAATTATTTAATTCTCTCTGAATTCATTAGTATGTGATAGTTATCTGAGTGTGATAAGATGATGTTTGGAGGCCCTGAGACTCTTCTAGGGGATGGTTAAAATAAATTACATAATAACACTATGGTATTACTTACTGTTTTGACATTGTGCTGAAGTTTGCACTGATGGTGCAGTAGAAATAATAAGTAAAGCTGCTGGGGCTTTGGCATAAACCAAAGCAGTGTCACCAAATTGTACTACTAGTTACTGTGTTCTTCACAACCACTTACTTGGAATAAAAATAGCCAATTTCACTTAAGAATATTATTCAAGAGGCTGGCATTGTGGCACAAATTATATTTTTTTGAGATCACTGTAGATTCACAAGTAGTTGTAAAAAAGTATACAGCACAATTTCATGCACTCTTTGTCCAATTTATCCAATAGTTAACATCTTATAAAAGTGTACTACAGTACCACAATATATTGAAATATATATATATATATATATATATATATATATATATACATGCACATCTGTTTGATATTTTGCATCATGAAATGGGAAATGCACACAAAGGTTTTTTGTGTGTTGAAGTATGATAGGTTATTTCAAGGAAATCTACTTCTGTGATAGTTTGAGTTGAACTAGCCACTTTTTTATGGATACAATTTCTATTTGAAAGGATAACTGACAAACTATGGTGAGTCACATCCAGATAGTAGACTTTTTGTCAAAATGGAGTGAGTATAAACACAAAATTCTCCAATATGATACTAACAAAATGAATTTAAAAGTTCATGGAAAGGATTATATACCATGCATTGGCCAAATGAGTTTTATCTCAGGAATACGTGGAAGGTATAACATAAGAAAAATCAATTGGCATTATATAACACATTAATAGAGAAAAAGGGGAGAAACCACAAATCTTCTCAATAGACATAAAAAAGTTTTGACAAAATTTGACTCCTTTTCATGGTGGAAAAAAAAAAAAAAAACTTCAACAAACTAGGAATAAAAGGAAACCTTCTAAACATAAACAGTATCTATGAAGAACTCCTAGCTAACATTATACTAAATGGTAAAAGATTGAAGTGTTCCATCTAAAGTCAAACAAGAAAAGGATGTCCACATTCAATACTGCTGTTCTACATACTATTACTGGAAGGCTAAGCCAGAACAATTAGGTAAGAAGAAGACAAAAGGCACCCATGGGGACAGACATTTGGCGCAGTGGCTAAGGTGCCACTTTTGTCACTTGTATTGGTATCAACGTGCCTGGGTTCCAGTCCTAGTTCCTGTTCTGATTCTAGCTTCCTGCTGACGTGCAGCCTGGGAGGCAGCAGGTGGTGGCTGTGTTCCTGTCATGCCTGTGGGCAATCCAGATTGAGATCCAGGCTTCTGATTTCGGCCTGGCCCAGCATAAGTACTGCGGGCATTTGTGGAGTAAACCAGAGGATAGAAGATCTCTCTCTCTCTGTGTATGTGTGTCTCTGCCTTTCAAATAAATAAAACGAATACAGAACTTTTTAAAAAAAAAGGTGTCCAGGGAACTGACTTTAGCCTGCATTCCACATCAGAGCACCAGGGTTTGATACCCTGCTCTAGCTCTTAACTCCAGCGTCCAGTCAGCTAATGCAGACTTTGGAAGCAATAGTGATGGCTCAAATAATTGGGTTTCAGCCACCCACATGGGAGACCTAGATTTTGTTTTTGGCTCATAGCTTTGGCCCAAGCTGTTGCAGGCATATGGAATGTACCATGGGGGTTCTCTCTATTTGTCTCTCTTTCTGCCTCAAACAACAAAAAAAAAAGTTTAAGGCATCTAAATTGGAAAAGAAAAAATAAAACCATTGGCAATGAATCCACAGAGAAATTGCCATAAATAAATTAATTCAGCAAAGTTACTTAGTACAAGATGAACACATAAAAACCAGTTATGTTTCCATAGTACAAGATCAACACATAAAAACCAGTTATGTTTCCATACACCAACAATGGACTATTTGAAAATGAAATTAAGAAAATGATTCCTTCTTATAACATCAAAAATAATAAATTTAACCAGAGGTGAAATACTGTGTAATAAAAGCTACAAAACATATGCTGAAAGAAATTTAATAAATGTTGGCCATTTTGTGTTCATGAATTGGAAGACTTAGTATAGGAGTTCCTCCTTGCCTATAATATCACTTTGCATATTTCAGTTGCCCATGGTCAACCATGATCTGAAAACATTAAATGGAAAATTTCATAAGTAAATAATTCATAAGATTTAAATAATTTATTATAGCATATTGTCATAATTGTTCTATTTTATTATTGATTATTCTTCTTATTCTCTTCCTGTGTATAACTCATAAGTTAAACCTTATCATTCATGGAGGTATGCATGTATGGGAAAAACATAGGGTTCAGTACTATCCACATTTTCAGGCATCCACTGGGGATCTTGGAATATATCCCCATGGATAACAGAGGATATACATACTCTAATATGAATGATCCCATAATTATTAAAGAAATCAAATCAATAATTTAAAATTCCTGAAAACAAAATCTAGTATAATTATTTCACTGGAAAATTATAAAATATTGACAGATATATTAAATCTAATTTTAGAAAACTATTGTAGGAGGCAATACTTCTCAAATCATACCAGGCAAAAATTACCTAGCTTTAAAAAAAAAACAGAAATAGTACAAAAGAAATAAAACCCTACAGACAGTATTTCTTATAAACACGGACAAAAAAATCCTCAATAAAATATTAGCAAATAGGAGCTAGCATTGTGGCACAACTGGTTAAGCTACCACCTGCGAAACTGGCACCCTGTACAAACACCAGTTTGAGTCCAGGCTGCTCCTCTTCCAATCCAGTTTCCTGGTAATGCACCTGGGAAAGCAGAAGATGGCCCAAGTACTTGGGTCCCTACCACCCATAGTGGAACCTTAATGGAATTCCAGGCTCCTGACTTCATCCAAGCCCAGCCTGGGCCTTTGCAGCCACTTGATGAGTGAGCCAGCTGTTGGAAGATCTCTCTCTCTCTCTGCCTTTCAAATAAATAAACCCATCACATTTATCGGAGTGTCTGGTTGGAGCCCTAGCTACTTTGTGCTTCTGCTCCAGTTTCCTGCTAATGTGCCTGGGAAGGCAGTGGAAGACTGCCCAAGTGCTTGAGTTCCTGCTAACCTTCTGAGAGACCTATAAATAATTCCTGACTCCTGGCTACAGCCTGGCCTAGCCCTCCCTAGCTGTTTGAGCTTATGAGGAGTGAACCAGAGAATGAGGATGCTTACACTTTCTCTCTCTCTCTCTGTTGCTTTGCCTTTCAATCAATAAAATTTTTTTTAAAAAATTGGAGTGTCTGGAGTCCCTGCCACTCATGTGTAAAAACCTGGATTCAATTCTGGACTCCTGGCTTTGGCCTGGCCACACCCCAGCTGTTGTGGCCACTTGTTGAGTGAACCAGCAGATGGAAGATCTGTGTGTGTGTGTGTGTCTGTGTGTGTGTGTCTGCTTCTCTTTGCTTTTCAACTAAAATGAAAATGAAATTTAAAAAAAATTAAGGAATAGTGTATGTATCTATGAATATTAAAATAAAGCCTAATACATATTTAATGAATGATGGGTGTTACAAAGTTGAAAAGATGTGTAGAGTCCACTGGATAGGTTTTAAAGAGAAATATATTAATCTTGTTTTAAAATATTGTAGATGTTAACTTAAAAATGTAAAAAGGGGTATACTATATTTCAAAAAATTTTCAAGGGGAATGCAACAAAACATTTTAAGGAACACTGCTTTGATAAAGACCAAGCTTAGGTGGCAGGTATTTCGCACAGCAGTTAAGATGCCTCTTGGGATGCCAGCCTCCCATACCAGAGTGCCTGGATTTGAGCCCTGCCTCTGTTACTGATTCCAGCTTCTTGCTAATTCATATCCTGGGAGGTAGCAGGTGGTGGCTCAAGTAGTTGGGTCCCTGCCACCCAGGTGGGAGACCTGGATGGAGTTCTTGGTTCCTGGCTTTGGCCTGGCCCAGGCCTGGCTGTTACAGGCATTTGGGGAGTAAATCAACAGAAGGAAGATCTCTCCATCTGTCTATCTCTGTCTCTCTACCTTAAACACACACATAGCATTGTGGGGAAGCAGGCTAAGCTGCTGCTATGACACCAGCATCCTATAATAGAGTGCCTGTTCAAGGCCTGGCTACTCTGCTTCTGATTTAGCTTCCTGCTTATGTGCCTGGGAAGGCAGGGGACAATGGCCAAGTACTTGGGTCCCTGTCACCCACATGGCAGACCTAGATGGAGTTCTTGGCTCCTGGCTTTGGCCTGGCCCACTCTTGTCTGTTACAGCCCTTTGGGAAGTGAACTAGCAGATGGAAGATTCATTCTCTCTCTCTCCATCACTTTGCCTTTAAAATAAGCAAATCTTTCTAAAAGAAATAAAAATTTTAAAAAGGTCAAAGTTAGTAAAGAAAAGATGAAGCTTAATAAACTATGCATTGAAGTGTACTTCATGGGCATATACACTAAAGTCAAATAGTGTTGCCTCTTCTCAGGAGGCTAATGACTCTTAGGAGTTTTGCACCTAAAAGGGCACTGCCATGGTGTCTGGGACCACACAAGGGCCACCTGAAACTGGCAGTTATGTACTTACTCCCTTAGGGCTTTTGCTGTCATGGTTCTAGCAGATGACCAGAGGGCACATGGATTATGGGCATGAACATATTTCTGTATATATATGAGGTATGTTGTTTTACAGATTTTTTTGTGAACTACATGTTTTATATTTATGTGCCTATTTACATATCTATCGGTTTATGTTCAGATAAGTTGTCACACATCTGAATCCCAATTCCCCCAACTGTAAAATCAGATAAGAATATTTACTTGATGTATTATGAGGAACAAATGTGAACATTTACATGGGTCATCACACAGTTTTTGGATCTTAGAAGTTACGCATTGGGGCTGGAATTGTATTATACCAGGTAAATCCACTGCCTGTGATGCCAATATCCCATTTGGGGCCAGTTCGATTCCTGGCTGCTCCATTTCCAATCCACCTCCCTGCTAATGGCAGGAAAAGCCTGGGAAAGCAGCAGAGGATGGCCCAAGTGCTTGGGCCCCTGCACCCATATGGGAGACCTGGAAGAAGCTTCTGGCTCCTGGTTTCAGACCAGCTCAGCCCTGGCTGTTGCGCCCATCTGGGGAGTGAACCAGTGGATGGAAGACCTTTATCTCTTTCTCTCTAACTCTGACTTTCAAATAAATAAATAAATAAATCCAAAAGCAAGTTACTCATTAGATGCAAATTCTCTCCCACGGAAATTAACCATGAGTTTTTTATTTTCATGCATTTGAAATTTATGAGTTGTATGGTGTGGTTCTTCATTTGCATTAATTCTAGGGTACAGATTTATTTTAAATGTTTCAATAAGCAATGCCAAGTAAAATTATGCTTCACCCTTCCTCCATAGGCAGAGCTATGGAAAATTATTTTCAGTGCAAACAATATGGGTAGTGAATCAAAATAACTAAACCAATAAACCATTCTTGGTTTCTTTGTTCTTAATTTTACTTCATTTTCAGTTCTGACAAGAACTCACTCCTTCAAATAATCAATAGCTGATACATAACAGTTTATAAAAAATCACATTATCATAATTCTAACACTTCCTAGTGATATTGAGAGCTGTGTACTGATGGGGCAATTAGTGATTTTTTTAAAAATAATGTCTTATTAACTACCACACTGTTATAATATACTTTAAATGTACAATAAGGTAGCCTTTATCATAAGAATAAGAAATGAACAGAATTCCAAATTTTTTAACTGCTGCAGTTATAGGTCTACATTCAGGACAATTGTACAGCTCTTACAAGACTGACAATTAGTGATTTGCTACAAAATATATTAGATAACATCAAGAGGAGAAAAATGTATATTTTTAGTAAAAATCACAAAGTAGTAGTAAAAATACGAGTACATATGAATAACTACATATTTAACTAGATAGGATAAGCTTTGCTATTAAGATAACTTTACTAAATTTGCACCAATTTTTGGCATTTAATTAGAATTTCCCTGTAAGGAAATAATATTGTTAAGAAAAATTTCTAGGATGAAAAATTATACCTGGAAAATTATATTTTCCAGCAAATTTTAAAAAGATATGCTGATTGCTTTCCTGTCACCTTTCAACTCCAAGCATGCCTTTCTCTGTTCTGTGATGCTGGGCCTGGGACTCCACTGAAGACATTTCGCACACTCACTTGTGTCAATGGTTTTTTGTTATAGTTGCTTTAGTCTACATTTAAGGGAGATTGCAAAGCAAAAAGGGGGAGGAACTAGCTTCCTGCTTTCCATTTCTGTCCATGTCTCTCTAGCAACAGAGGAGGGCAATGCCTTGCCTGTAGACTCCTTCTGTTCTCCCAGCCCCGGACTGCAAAACCCAGTGACTGCCGGCCGAGTTGAAATAATTTCTCAGAGCTCTTCCATTCTGGCAAATTCATCTCTTCCTCTTTGTTCCCTGAGTGTTAGCTGATTCCTGAAGTTAAGACCGTTCCTTTTTTGTTCGTTCAGTCTTTCAACATTATGTAACCAATTTCCTGTAATTAAATCTCTTTGACAATCCCTGTGTGGGTGTGCTGTCTTGGCTAATTGAATTCCTGCTAATACATATAATACATGTATATATGTGCGATTATGGGTGTAATTGTAGGACTGTGTCTATGTATGTGATTGGTTGAGAATTTGTAATTGAATGGGAGATCATGAGCTTGACTGTACGGGACCTAGTGGGCGATTAGGAGGCACAGAAAGAGTAAAAAGTGACAGAATGCTACCACTGTTTTAGCAGTGCAATTACTTCCTTGGCTGGCATACTCTGAAGACCACTACCTCACTCTATGGAAATGACAGAAGTCAAACTAGTGTTGGACTTGGTAATATAAGAAAAATAAATATAAGACAAAAAGCCTTCCTATGACCAATTACTGATATATGAAGAGGCAGTTGTTTGTTTAATGTGGGGTTGAGTGCCCTGGTATTCTTTTGCTACTTTATTTTTTTTTAATATTTATTTGAAAGGCAGAGTTACAGAAAGAGAGGGAGAGACAGAGATCGTCCATTCAAGGCAGTCTTACATAGCCAAAGTATGTTCAAAAGCTATACCTTGCTAGTCAAGAAAGGAATATCTTTGGCCGGCGCCGTGGCTCACTAGGCTAATCCTCCACATAAGGTACCAGAACCCCGGGTTCTAGTCCCAGTCGCTCCTCTTCCAGTCCAGCTTTCTGCTGTGGCCAGAGAAGGCAGTGGATGATGGCCCAGGTGCTTGGGCCCTGCACTCACATGGGAAACCAGGAGGAAGCACCTGGCTCCTGGCTTCGGATCAGCGCAGCGTGCTGGCCATTTTGGGGGGTGAACCAATGGAAGGAAGACCTTTCTCTCTGTCTCTCTCACTGTCTAACTCTGCCTGTCAAAAAAAAAGAAAGAAAGAAAGAAAGAAAGAAAGAAAGAAAGAAAGAAAGAAATATCTTTGAGTCTGTAGCATCTCACTATGAAACATCCCAGATGATCTTTTAATTTGTCCAGTACCAAGCCATAATACCATCCAAAGAACACAACTAGTAAATTTCATTAAATGAACTAAACTATTAAATATAGAGTCTTAAAAAAAACCTTCTGAAAGTAAAATGCTCAGCTTCACAGAGCAAGAAGCAGTCATTTCAGCCCCAGCCCCAGTGGTCAGTCTCTTGTCCAGCACTCCCCAGCCTTGGCTGTTACAGGGCTCATTGGGGCAGGGGATTGAATGAGTTCTCCAAGAACAGATTTTCAAAGAACTTCCCCCTGGCTTCCACACATATCACGGACTGGGAGTTCGACTTGGGTGCGCACCTTCAGGGAATTCCATGGGGGTGGGAGAGAATTTTGCTTTGTTTGGAATTTTCAGTCAGGGGGTTAATTTCCTGTCCTGCTGCCATGGGCGGTTTTCTTAATTAGATATATAAGGTGAAAAGATGGAAAGAAAGGAAGAACAACACCGGAGCTATGAACTACTAACACACACACACACACACACACACACACACTCTCCTCTCAGACTCCTCCTTAAAGGCCAGCCCAGAAGCGGCTCCGGTGCCTGTCTCAAGGAGACTCCTATGACTTCTAGGACAAGAACAGCTACTGAACAGGTCAACCCGAAGTCGGACAGACTCTCTCACACAAGCACGATCACTCTCACTTTCTCAACGTGACACGCCCCAAATCTGTCACACTACCCACAATCACGTCGCCCCGTTGGTGTGTAAGCACAAAAACGTGCAACATTTACACACAAACCGCCACACCTGAGTTCAATGAGGTTAGTTAGCCATGCGTTCAGCCTCACCGCTTCCTCAAACACAATTGTGAACGCAGCGAACCGCTTTCACTCCAGCGCCTAGCGTCTCACACAAACCCTCACGGCCGGCTCTGACCGCGGACGCCTAGGGCGCAGGCGCACGTGGAGGTGGGTCGTGGAGCCCTCTGGGAAATGTAGTTCAGCAATGAAGGCCGCGGCGCAAAGCGTTCTGGGACTCGTGGTTCGCGGGGGTCCTAGAGGAACGCTGAGATACTTGTTCAGATCCCGCCGAGCTAAGTCCTGGACGCTGTGGTCCTCATCCGTGCTCCGCCACGCGGAGGATTCTGGGAGGTGACGTCGCAGGTCTCGGTTACGGGTCCCGTTTTCAGAGCCCGCGGCCCAGGAGGTGAGTTAGGCCCGGCCCTGGGCGAGAGTGGGAGGTCAGGGCCGGGCCCGAATGGACCAGCAGCAAAGAGAGGGAGGACTGGGCGAGCGCCGCCGGGAAGAATGTGTGTGAGAGAGTGTGTCACTGTGTCTAACTGACAGGCAACGGGTGTGACAGACTGAGCTTGTGTGTCACCGAGTGTGTGGGTGCGCGTGTACTTATGCATAACAGTGACCGTCTGTATGTGGGGAAGAGAACTGTGTCTATGTGTGTGACTGTCTCTGCAGGTATAACCATGTGTTCTTGTGTATGGGCTTGTGAGAGACTGAGGATCGACAGTGTATGTGGGATATTGTATGTATGTGTGAGTGTGTGTGTGACTGTGTTTGACCTCAGCTGTCTCTGGGGATACAACTGCATTTACGTTTGTGTGACAGCGTGACCATGACCTCGTGTGATACCGTGTGTGTGTGTCTGTGTGTGTGTGTGAGTGACTCTTCCTGTTGCAGTAATTGTGTGTGACTACATCTTCCTGCTAATACATCTGTGTAAATGTATGAAATTATGGGTGTAATTGTGGGACTGTGTCTACGTATGTGATTGGTTGAGAATTTGTAATTGAATGTGAGATCATGAGTTTGATTGTATGGGACCTAGTGGGTGATTGGGAGGCACAGAAAGAGTAAATGACTTGTCCAAGTTCTCATAGTTAATAAGTGACAGAACCAGGACTCAAACTCAAGCAATTTAGCTTGAGCGTTCTGGCTTTTAATTACTAAATTCCCTAATATTTCCCACACTGTGGGAGTGGAAAATGGGAGCCCTGGGTTCTGAGGGTGTAGGAGAGAATGATCTCTGGTCCCGGACTAGGATCCTTTGGAATGTGGGAAGTTAGTCTGGGCCTCTTCCTTCAGTCCCTTTATGATTCACAGGACCCGTTCTAAAGACAGTGTAGTGAGATCTAAAATTGGTTGCTTCTTCAGAGGAAAGCCCAACCTGAATGCCTAGTCTTCCCTTAGGCCAGTAAGTCTGAGATTGTTAAAGCTGTTCCATGTTTGGTGCTGAGACAGGCTGGGGCCAGGGCTCTTTTTCTGATGTACCAAGTGAGCTAAGTTTTTGGTTTTTACTTTCTCAGTTAGTAAACTGCTCTCTGTTCATTTCCAAATGTACAGATTTAAATGGGAACAAGGGCGGCACCTCTCTCTGCCAGGTTTTGGTTAATGCAGTCTTGACCTTGAGGAGAGGAAGACTTTAACAGATAGGTTAACTTGCCCAAGGTGATATAATCAACGAGAGAAGGAATGAAGAAGAGTCCACCTGGTCTGGGAATTTTTAAAAAATCGAATTCTTTCCCATCACACCTTTTTGTTTTTTCAGAGACTGATGGCACAAGCCAAACTTAGAAACATACTGTCCAAGGAATACACAGCTATTTAACAAAAGAAAATATGCAGGAAATTTCTTTTATGCAGGTACTAAGGCTTCTGCTCCCAGATGCCAAGAGTACGTTGATTCTCCTCTCAGGTTGCAGAAGCTTTTATGGACAACTTAAAGCTGCACTGAACTGAGGAAATAACTTTCCTAGAGTCTGAGTTGGCTAGGACAGAGTAGCCCAGAATTAGGCAGTTGTGCATCCTGAATTCTAGGTCAAGGACAAGTGTTCTCATTTTCAAAATGAAGAAATGTTGGCTCTGAGAGGACAAGGAACTCCTTTCAAGCCTTACAATTTGTCGTTGGCTTTGTATTTGGCAATGTTTCCTTCAGGCTTCATTTTTGTGGAGTAATCAAGAGTTGCCATCCCTGTTCTCTAAGCACTGATTTCTCAGGTTTGGTTGACTATTTTCCATTCAGACATCATGGTCTTTTAAAAACATAAGTGTTTTGAGTCACACTCCCATTGGGCTCTTTTGTTTGAATTGGTTGCTTAGGCATCTTGAACCTCAGTTTCAATTATCAGTAAAGATGGAGATCATAATATCTCCCCTTGGAGTTTTGTGAGTAGTAAATGATGTAATGGCATACATGGCATGTTACATTGCAATTTATATTACAATAGGCCCAATAAGATTTATTTTTCCAGCATTTACATGGTGTTTTTTTTTTTTAATTTTTTTGACAGGCAGAGCGGACAGTGAGACAGAGGGACAGAGAGAAAGGTCTTCCTTTGCCATTGGTTCACCCTCCAATGGCTGCCGCGGATGGCGCGCTGCGGCCGGCACACCGTGCTCATCCAATGGCAGGAGCCAGGTGCCAGGTGCTTTTTCCTGGTCTCCCATGGGGTACAGGGCCCAAGCACTTGGGCCATCCTCCACTGCACTCCTGGGCCACAGCAGAGGGCTGGCCTGGAAGAGGGGCAACCGGGACAGAATCCGGTGCCCCAACCGGGACTAGAACCCGGTGTGCCAGCGCCGCAAGGCGGAGGATTAGCCTGTTGAGCCACGGCGCCGGCCAGTGTTTTTGAGCACCCACAATCTTTCTGGCATTGTTCAATCACTAGAATACACAAATGAACTGAACAAATCCTAGCTGTCTTAAATCTTAAAATTTTGAGTGAGGAGGCAAACATGAAACAAAGTTTGAAGCATGTGCAATGGTGATAAATGCTGAGAAAGACAGTCAGACTAAAGAAAAAGGAAATCACCAATAGTGGGGTTTTCTTTAGAGTGAATTTTCGGGGAAGTCTTTCTTGTGTAGTGACAACTGAGCACAGATAGGAATAGAAGGTATGAGCCACGCTGGTATCTGGGAGAAGGTTCTATAAAGAAACAAAAGCAAAGGCAACAGCCCTAAGGGAGGAGTGAACACAGTGTTGAACAGAGGAGACTGTGCCTAGAATGGGGCAAGCAAGGGGGAAGAGTAGGGAATGAGGTAACAGGAGCAGTCGGGACCAAATCATAAACCTTGTTGGCCACTGGTTAAACCTTAGATTTTGTTGAGTTCAGGTTATGTGTCTTGAATATTAGTCAAGACTTCTAGGGGCTGATGCTGTGGCACAGTAGGTTAAAGCCCAGGTCTGCAGTGTGGGCATCCCATATAGGTGCTGTTTTGAGTCCAGGCTGTTCCACTTCCGATCAAGCTCTCTGCTTTGGCCTGGAAAAGCAGCAGAAGATAGCCCAAGTGCTTGGGCCCCTGCATCAGCATGGGAGACCTGGAGGAACTTTCTGGTTCCTGGCTTTGGATTGGTGCAGCTCTGGCCATTACGGCCATCTGGGGAGTAAATTAAAGGATGGAAGACTCTCTGTGTCTCTACCTCTCTTTCAAAAAAAAAAAAAAAGATTTATTCTATTTATTTGAAAGACAGGGTTACAGAGAGAGGTAGAGACAGAGAGAGAAGTCTTCCATCCGCTGGTTCACTCCCCAGATGGCTGCAATGGCTGGAGCTGTGCCCATCCAAAGCCTGGAGCCAGGAGCCTCCTCCAGCTCTCCCACAGGGGTGCAGGGGCCCAAGGACTTGGGCCATCTTCCACTGCTTTCCCAGGCCACAGCAGAGAGCTGAATCAGAAGAGGAGCAGCCGGGACTAGAACAGGCGGCCATATACAACGCTGGTATTTTAGGCCAGGGCTTTAACCCATTGTGCCACAGCACTGGCCCCTCAAATAAATAAATCTTGGGCCAGCACTGTGGGTCACTAGGCTAATCCTCTGCCTACGGCGCCAGCACCCCGGGTTCTAGTCCTGGTCGGGGCGCTGGATTCTGTCCCGGTCACTCCTCTTCCTGTCCAGCTCTCTGCTATGGCCCAGGAGTGCAATGGAGGATGGCCCAAGTGCTTGGGCCCTGCACCCACATGGGAGACCAGGAGAAGCACCTGGCTCCTGGCTTCAGATCAGCACGGTACTCCGGCTGCAGTGTGCTGGCCTTAGCGGACACTTGGGGGGTGAACCAACAGAAAAGGAAGACCTTTCTCTCTGTCTTTCTCACTGTCCACTCTGCCTGTCTAAAAAAAAAAAAAATCTTAAAAACAAACAAAAAGACTTCTAGAACCAGGTTCTATATTTACCTTTTTTTGAGGTCTTGAAAAATACGAGACGCCCATCTAAGAAAGATATGAGGTCAATAAAGGAGCAATAATTCTATCTTTGTGAGTCTCAGACCAGAAATACATGGCTCGGATGTTAATTTTTTTCTTCCAATTTTTCCCTTCTCAGGACTTCTTCCTCAAAAGAGAAAGCTAAATAAGGAGGCAGGAATGGCTGTTGGACTTTGCAAAGTCATGACCCAGGTAAGTTCACGTTTTCACTCTGTAGATATTTCACCTCATTTTTTTAAGGACTTCCTTTACTATAGGGAGAATCCCTACAGACAGCCTGGTGAGCACCCACTCTATTTTGCTGTCTTCTTTTTTTGTTCATCTGTGCTTCTGTAAAACGACATCCTTTTTACTCAGTGTTGTGCTTCAATGTGTGATGGATCCAACATGTGTGGACAAGTGGAGGGATTGGTCTTAGAAAGGAGCCTAAAGTTTTATTCATAGTAACAGAGGCAAAATAGACTGTATGGTTACAGATACAGGTTAGTAGGTGAATATGGTAGCAAGAGGATGAAGAAATTCAAGATGAGAACAAGAGAGGAGTTGGTAGCAGTTTGAGAGAGAGAGAAACAGAGGCATGAAATAGTTGTTATGACAGGCTGGTGCTGTGGCATAGTAGGTTAAGCTTCTGCCTGCGGTGCCAGCATCCCATATGGGTACCTGTTAAAGTCCTGGCTGCTCCACTTCTGATCTAGCTTTCTGCTAATGACCTGGGAAAGCAGTGGAAGATGGTCCAGGTGCTTGGGTCCCTGCACCCACGTGGGAGACCTGGAAGAAGCTCCTGGCTCCTGGCTTCGGATAGGGTTATAACTGTAAGCTGTGTTATAACTGATAAACATCTAGTATCTACTATAATACTTATCACCCTGTAAACAGTAAATATTTACTATTCAGTGAATAAATGAAATTTCCTCTCATGTATCCATATGAAGAAAGAGTACTATCATGTATCTACATGAAGAAAAAGTACTCAAAAATGATAGGGTCCCAGTATGTGGAGTATGTTCTTATTTTCTGTCAGAACTAATTCTATATAGTAGAAATATGGCTGAATGTGTCTGGAGAAAACAACTACACAATTTTACATAGTGTTGTAGAACTCCCAGCTGCCCCAGTGCTCCTTTCTGTGTTCCAGGAGGTCACCCTCATGCAGCTTACAGTTCAGTGGTATAGCCTAAACTCAAGTCTTTCCAGATTTTTTGTATAATTTCCCAATGAAAATTATATATAAAAATCATCATATATACTTCATTATTTCCCAGTGTTCCTGGAAATTTCCCATTACATATAGAATCTAAATTTCAGACCATACTAAAAGCCCAATTTAGGGGCCAGCATTGTGGCACAGCAGGTTAAAGCCCGATCCTGAAACCCCGGCATCCCATATTGGTGCAGTTCAAGTCCTAGCTGCTCCTCTTCTGATCCAGCTCTCTGCTATGGCCTGGGAAAGCAGTAGAAGATGGCCCAAGTCCTTGGGCCCCTGTACCCATGTGGGAGACCCAGAAGAAGCTCCTGGCTCCTGGCTTTGGATGGGCACAGCTCCAGCCATTGCAGCCACCTGGGGAGTGAACCATCAGATGGAAGACCTCTCTGTTTCTCTGTTTCTACCTTTCTCTGTAACTGTCTTTCAAATAAATAAAAATAAAAATCTTTAACAAAAAAAGAAGAAAATAGTACTGAAATAAAAAAAAACAAAAAGCCCACTTCAGGACGTTCATTCACTATTCTGCCTTGACCAGTAACTCAGCTTGGAGAATATGAACACATTTCCTGTCTGTATAGTATTTGTAAATACAGCATCGACCTTGCTCATGTATTTCTTCATGTTATAAGTTAATTATTTTTCTTGTGTATGTATTTCTTTTTCACAATATATAAAAAATTTAAGAGGTGAGTCTGTTTCTAATATTTCTCTTTCTCTCAAGTTATGTTACAAATAGGCATGTAATTGTTCTGTAATAATTATTTCTCCAGGATCACTTAGAGGTTTTTTTTTTTTTTTAAGATTTATTTTACTTATATGAAAGTCAGAGTTGGAGAGAGGAAAACAGAGAGAGAGAGAGAGAGAGAGAGAGAGAGAGATCTCCCATCTGCTGGTTCACTCCCCAAATGGCCACAATGACTCGGGCTGGGCCAGACACAAAGCCAGGAGCCAAAAGCTTCTTCCTGGTCTCCCATGTGGGTTCAGGGACCCAAATTCTTGGGCCATCTCCACTGTTTTTCCAAGCACAGCAGCAGGTAGCTGGATCATCAAAAGTCAAGCAACCAGGACTTCAGCCAGCACCCATATGGGATCCCGGCATCACAGGTGGCAGCTTTACCCATTACACCACAAGGCCAGTCCCTAGAGCTTTAAACTATAAAAGAATTCATCTTGTTTGCTAGGACCTAATGGAGGCCTCAACACTTGGTGAACTGGTTTGTTTGTTTGTTTGTTTGTTTGAAATTTCAGGGACTGGTGACATTCAGAGATGTGGCCCTGGACTTTTCCCAAGAAGAGTGGGAATGGCTGAACACATCTCAGAAGGATTTGTACAAAGAGGTCATGTTGGAGAACTACAGGAACTTGGTATGGCTTGGTAAGGATGTTTCTCCCTCATAACTCAGAATCTTCCCTCTGGAGCGCTTTTTGTTTTTTCCATTGGGAATATCTAGGGCATCTTGAAAATGCTTAGTTGAATTTCTACTTCCTGTTCCCAGGAAATGATTTGAAGTAGGTTCAGAGAGTTGGAAATGAGTAAGTTTCCTTTTGTTTTAGAATGGCGGTTTGAAACTGCAATGTGAGCACGATATGGGAACATGAAAATTATGGGGCCCCATTCTAGACCTCCAAAATCAGAAACTCTGAGAACAGGACCACTAGTATGGTTTTGATAAATCTTCCAAATAATACTGATGCCCATTACAGTTTGAGAGCCCCTTAACTTTATCATTCAGTAGGTCTGGGTTGGGACCCAAGAATTTCAACTTCTAGTTAGTTCCTAGGTGATGGCTACATTTGCTCTAGCACTTCAGAAATTATGCCTGTGGATGAAGCTTCACCTTCTTCATCCTCCATACAAACATCTTTCTATTCTTGGGCCCTTCCTCTATTGCCCTTTCTTGCTTGATGACTGAGAGACTGGATTTGTGTTTTGAGTTAGCTGTAGCATGTTGATTTGTCTATCTGTCTCTCACTGTCATTCTTCTTCCTCTCTAAACAGGACTCACCATATCTAAGCCCAATATGATATCCTTACTGGAGCAAGGAAGAGAGCCTTGGATTGTGGAGAGGAAGCTGTCACATGGTCACCGTGCAGGTGAGTGACTAACTGGGTAAGGAGGGCAGAGGTTAGTGCCCACCCAAGTGGTCAGGAGAAGGCTTTCCTGGACTTCAGTGGGAACTGACAGCTATTTAGCATGCAGAAAATTGCCCTAGAAAATTCATCTACCTTTGGAGGTTTTTTCTGTCTCTATCAAATTATTTTCTCTAGTCTTCTGTCTATACCCTAAATCTCAGACCCTCTCAGGTATTTCTTCATCCTTATAGTCAAAATATTATATATTTTTAGATTTCTTTCTAGAGTTTTTATTTTTATGAAAATTATTATTGGGCCAGCGCCACAGCTCAATAGGTTAATCCTCTGCCTGTGGCACCGGCACACCATGTTCTTGTCCCAATCGGGGCACCTGATTCTGTCCCGGCTGCCCCTCTTCCAGGCCAGCTCTCTGCTGTGGCCTAGGAGTGCAGTGGAGGATGGCCCAGGCCGGCCGCCACGGCCATTGGAGGGTGAACCAACGGCAAAGGAAGACCATTCTCTCTGTCTCCCTCTCTCTCACTGTCCACTCTGCCTGTCAAAATAAATAAATAAATAAATAAATAAAATTATTATTGATGATATGCATGCCATTGTTTATAAAGTCAAATAGTTTTATAAGACTCTTTGCCTTAAAAAAAAAAGGAATTCTCTTACCCTGCCTTTCAGTTGTGTTCTTGATAGGAATCTCTTTTCTTTGGTAAATTCTTTTGTTTTTTCCTTCACATCTATAACATACATTTATGTTTATGTTATGTTAATTGTCTTTTCATTTTATTCCTTATTAAATGTCTTCTTACTAATAAAAGATTGAGCACTTTCTTATCTTGGATCTAACACATATATACACAACATACAAATACATGTATTTCCCATCTCTCTGTTATAATTTCAATTGAATCACTATTCAGGGTTTAGATTATTACAGCTGTTTAGTGCTAGTCATAGCCATGCTATGCATGTACCTAGAATACTTTCTGTACAACTTTTTATTTTCTCTAGAGTTATTATAACCTGGATGTGTGTGTGTGTGTGTGTGTGTGTGTAGTTTTGCTTAATTTCCTCTATAAAAAGGCTTAACTGAATTACCAACTGCCATCAGTTGCCTAAGTCTCTTAACTGCTTGCACCCAGTTTGAGTTTACCTGATATTTTTTTGTGATTAGATTGAGGTAATGCAATTTTGAAAAAATACCACAGATATAATGTTGTATCTCCATAGGATTCATAATATTGATAATGTCTTGCTAATGATGATGCTAATTATTGCTAATTATGCTCACTTGGTGAAGGTGATGTTTGCTTAGTTTCTCCATTGTAAAGTTCCTGTTTTTCTATTTATAATTAATAGCTATCTCGGGAGAGATACTTGGAGACTATTCAGTTTCTTCTGAAACTATGCCCACTGTTTTTATCATCCATTGGTAGATCTTGTCTGCAACATTTATTACTGTGGTGTTACCTAATGTCAATTTTTTCATTCTCTCTTTTCTTTTCATGTATTAATTAGGCTTATTCTTTAGAGAAAACTGTTACTTCTCCCCTCATTTGCTTATGTGTTCAATTATATTTATAGATTTATGGATTTTTATTTTTTCTATGAGATAAATCCAATGAGTCAATGATTTGATGCTCATATTGTACCAGCTTTGACAGTTGGGATCTTCTTCGTATTGGTTCCTTTGATCTTTTCATAGGCACTCATTCATTTTTTGAGCACTTACTTCTGATACCATAGTATGTTCCAGGTCTTAAAACAATCAGTTTATGTTAATAAGTTGATTCTAGTCCTACTACACAGGTCTTATTATAGCCTTTCTTCTTTACTTATTTGTAATTTCTTTTTCTAACAATGAGAAGTTTATCTACTTCTGAATATTTTCTCAATTTATATAGTATATATATAGATAGATATAGATATATAGTATATATATATATATTTATTTATATAGTATATAGATAAAGTCATTTCAAAATTCTGTGAGGAACAAATTTTCTGACTAAATTCCAGGATTTATGTATACTTAATTTTTTAAAAAGATTTATTTATTTGAAAGGCAGAGTTACAGAGAGGCAGAGAAAAAGAGAGAGGTCTTCCATCCACTGGTTCTCTCCAGATGGCCACAACGGCTGGAGCTATGCCGATCTGAATCCAGGAGCCAGGAGCTTCCTCTGGGTCTACAGGGGCCCAAGGACTTGAGCCAGCTTCCACTGCTTTCCAAGCCATAGCAGAGAGCTGGATTGGAAGTGGAGCAGCCGGAACTCGAACCAGCGTCCATATGGGATGCTGGCATTGCAGATGGAGGCTTTATCTGCCTCACCACAGCGCCAGCCCCTGTGTAGTTCATTTTGTCTTTAGTCTTGCATTATCAGGTCAAAATACTATTTCCAAAGTTAATTACATTTGTTCTTTTAGGTTCTCCGTAGATCCCAACCTTTCCACTCAGGTGCTGCCAGAATCTCCTGGGTTTCATGCCATTAAAACAATAATGATTTACTCATTAGTATAGTTGGCACTCAGTATCTGTACTCAGAAGATACTCAGAAGATACTGCAGAGGTTTAATTCCCTTATATAAAATGGCATGGTATTTTCATATCACAGACACACATCTTCCCATGTTCTTTAAATCATCTCTAGGTTACTTATATTTAAAACAATGTAAATGCTATATAAATAGTTGCCCTGTGGTTTTTTTTTTTTTTTTTCAGAGAATAATGACAAGAAAAAAGTCTGCACATATTAAGTAGAGGTGCATTTTTTTCTGAATATATTTGGTCTGTGGCTATGGATATCCACCAGTTCAGCATGTGGGAGACTAAGTCCACAATAAGACCTTTCCTTCTTCAAAAATCATAAATCAATCTACCTACAATATAGTTCTGATTAGACTCCAAATCTGATCATAATCTAACTTCCAACTTTTGTCGAGTTACAGGTTATAGCCAGCTGAAATTTATGTATCTCTTAATATCTAATACATTGCCTGGATACATTTTAACCCCGAAAAGGTTTACCTTTCCTAGTTTTTGTTTTGTCCTATTTATAATCCCTGTTTGGAGATGGATATAATAACACCTGAATGTACTATTGGTGTGAGTACAAGAATTGCTTAAGGAATATAGAATATTTTATTTTATGATGAGCATTACAACATGTTTACAATGAGGCATATATACCACAGGTATGTTACAAATATATTATTCTCATGCCTCACATGCAAGGTAACATCATTTTGCCAAACAAGAAACTGAGCTCAAGAGATACGTTCATGGTGGATGGATAGATGCAGAGCTAGGATTAAAACTCACCTTTGACCCTAAAGCCTGTATTGTCCTGTGCCATTTGTCTCCCTCTTTGCCTGAATCCATAATTTCTCTTTTCCAACCAAGTGAGTTACTGATGATAGGCGAATTCTCTTCTCTTTTTTGCTGAATGCCATTAAGAAATCAATTGACTTCTAAGTATTTTGCTACTCTAATTGTAGTAATATATTTTCCAGGTATACTTACTCCCTGCTCTATACTTTCCTCAGGCTACTGTCTACGTAGAATTTCTTCCCCTATAGTATCTACCATATCTCTCTTTTTTGTTTTAAAGAAAGTGGTTGGGGCCGGCGCCACAGCTCAATAGGCTAATCCTCCGCCTGTGGCGCCAGCACACCGGGTTCTAGTCCTGGTTGGGGTGTCGGATTCTGTCCCAGTTGCCCCTCTTCCAGGCCAGCTCTCTGCTGTGGCCTGGGAGTGCAGTAGAGGATGGCCCAAGTGCTTGGTTTCTGCACCCCATGGGAGACCAGGAGAGGCACCTGGCTCCTGCCATCGGATCAGCGCGGTGCACCAGCCGCAGCGGCCATTGAGGGGTGAACCAACAGAAAAGGAAGACCTTTCTCTCTGTCTCTCTCTCTCACTGTCCACTCTGCCTGTCTAAAAAAATAAAAATAAATAAATAAATAAAGTGGTTGGAGTTCACTCCAGGCACACTGGCATCTCCTTTGTTGGAAAATATCTGATGTCTTCTCCCATCAGGCTACTACTAAGCATTACATTAGGTATTATATAAACCGGCCATTTACCCAGAAGAAAGACTTATTCTTAGTATAAAGGGAATAGAGTGGCCCTGTATGATGGATTTGGGAAAGGAGGTCCAGGAGAGTGAGTGAGGGAACAGAGGTAGCTGTATTTTCAGGGGAAAGAATGACAAATACTATGGAGCTTAGCAGGGGTGGGAGATCTTTTTTTATCAACTTAAAAATTAGCATGCTATAGATTTTTTGAATCTTGAATCCTGAATCCTCCTTACAGTTGCCTTGGCAGGGCCAGAATGAATGATTTCATGGGCCTTACACAGTCCACGGCTGGACCTTCCCCACCCCTGTAATAGAGAATTAGCATGAAAAGCCCTCTCAGGCCAAAGTTTAGATAGGAATTCAAGTAAGAGAAAATTTAAGGTAATGCATAGTTAGGGTTGGGGCCTTTCCTTTGGTAGAGAATCTACTGAAAAAGAAGAAAGACATAAATACATATGTTCTTTTTTTTTTTAATTTTGTGTGTGTGGGCAGCTTTTGTTGTCAATACATGGGAAACTATTATGAAAGGCTGTATTTAATTCATATACAGATGCTGAAATGTACAGTTCTAAAATAAACCCTAATCACATTCAAACATGAAAATGGTTGTTACTGAAATAGTCACTAAATTTTGGAAGCTTTGGAAACCAAGCTCATTTCCCCCAGAAATTATCCATAACCAATCCAGTGAGTTTTGATCATGTTTTTCAGATATTTATACTACTAATATATATATATATATATATATACACTAATATACTACTAATAGTCTTATCATTTAGCTAGTCCTTTATTATGTTCCATACTGAATCATTGTATGTAATTTAAGCTCTTTTTGTACTTAGTTCCCCCCTACTAGGTTCTGGGTACATAAAGATTAAGTTCTGTATAGTTGAATATACTGTGTGATTATTGTGGTATGGACATGAAAAGGACTCTTATTTCTCTTGTTGAGACCATCTTTTAAAAAGTTTTCTTTGTGCCTTACCCCAACCAATATCCTCTCCTGAAAATATCAAGTATCTCTTCTGTAGGCACCATTCACTCTTAAAAGCCAATCTTTATATTTCTTGTAGCCACAGACAAAAGAAATCACCAACTTTTCTGTGGATCCTGATAAAATCTTAGATTTTGTTGAGCAGCATTACTAGGAAAAGTCTCGGAGATGAATCTGGCAGCATTCTTCATTTCACAGCGTGCTGCTATTTTCCTAAGCAGTATATGCAGCAGCAAAAATAGAAAGGAACAGACGTTAGTTCTTGCCCTCCTGGGACCTTTAGTCTTTTTTTTTTTTTAATAAAGATTTTATTTATTGATTTGACAGGTAGAGTTACAGACAGTGGGACAGAGAGAGAGAGAGACAGAGAGAAAGTAAAGGTCTTCCTTCCGTTGGTTCACTCCCCAAATGGCCGAAATGGCCAGAGCTACGCTGATCTAAAGCCTGGAGCCAGGTGGTTCCTCCTGGTCTCCCATGCGGGTGCAGGGGCTCAAGCACTTGGGCCATCCTCCACTGCCTTCCCGGGCCACAGCAGAAAGCTGGACTGGAAGAGGAGCAGCTGGGACTAGAACCTGGTGAGGGACCTTTAGTCTTATGAATACACATGCAGATTGGATTGGAGGCTTGGAAGAGCAAAAGAAGCAAAACTTTGTGATCTAATTATTCATCCTCAAATCTTTGTCTTCTTGGCATTTGGCTTTGTCTCCCTCTTGATCCCATGTATTTTACTTACTTAACCTACACTGCCTTCCCCATCACGAGCACCTATACCTTCCTCCATCGTAGTTCCTTTGTATTTTTTTTTAAAGATTTATTTATTTATTTGAAAGTTAGAGGTACACAGAGAGAGGATAGCAGAGAGAGAGAGAGAGGTCTTCCATCCGATGGTTCACTCCCCAGTTGGCTGCGATGGCCAGAGCTGCGCCCATCTGAAGCCAGGAGCCAGGAGCTTCCTCTGGGTATCCCATGCAGGCTCAGGGGCCCAAAGACTTGGGCCATCTTCTGCTTTCCCAGGCCATAGCAGAGAGCTGGATTGGAAGTGAAGCAGCCAGGTCTTGAACTGGCACCCACATGGGATGCCTGCACTTCAGGCCAGGGCATTAACCTGCTGTGCCACAGTGCCGGCCCCAGTTTCTTTTGTATTTTGTTCATATTGTGTGGCCATATTTGGGAGATGTTAGAACCATGTAGTTTTCCCCAGTTAAATTCTTGAATTTCTTCTATAACAGTGTTGTTTCTCCTAGCAAAGAAAAGAAAGGATACAATTGCTTTCTTGATATTTTTCAGACTGGGAGTCATGGTGTGAAATCAAGGAATTATCTCCAAAATGCTTCATTGATGAAGAAGAAATATCCCAAGGGATGTTAATGGAAAGACTTATAAGAAATGGCCTAGGATGTTCCAGTTTCAGAGAAACCTGGAAATGTGAGGGTGAATTTGACCATCAGGGAGATCAGGAGAGACATTTCAGGCAAGTGACAACTCTTAAGGATATCTCTACTGGGAAAAGAGATAATGAGTATAAAAATTCCGAGGGAAGCATTTCCTTAAAGTCATTATTTTTAACACCACAGAAAATCACCACAGTACAGCAAATACATAAATATGATATTTATGATAGAATTTTCCCCCAAAATTCACTCATAATTGACTGTAAAAGACTTCATTCTGAGAAGGAACCTTTGATAGGTAATGAATGTAAAGAATTCAGCCAGAATACACACTTTTGTAAGTCTATAGGAATTCCTTCTGGTGAGAAACCTTATGGAGGGAATAATTTTTCAAATCTCTTGGGTTTCCATTCATTGCTTTCTCAACATCACACTTCTCATTTTGGAAAATTACCCCACGAGTATGATGAATGTGGTAATGCTTTCAGCTGCTACTCATTGTTTACACACCCTCAGAGAATTCACAGAGGAGAGAAAGCATATGCATGCAATGACTGTGGGAAAGCCTTTAGCCGTCACTTCTTCCTTAGTGCACGTCAGAGGATTCGCATTGGAGAGAAACCTTATGAATGTAAAGAATGCAACAAAGCCTTCAGGCAGAGTGCACACCTCGCTCAACATCAGAGAATCCACACTGGAGAGAAGCCCTTTGCGTGCAATGAATGTGGGAAGGCTTTTAGTCGTTACGCCTTCCTCGTTGAACACCAGAGGATTCACACAGGAGAGAAACCATATGAATGTAAGGAGTGCAACAAAGCCTTCAGACAGAGTGCACACCTCAGTCAGCATCAGAGGATTCACACTGGAGAGAAGCCCTACGAATGCGAGCAATGTGGAAAGGCCTTCAGCAGACGCATAGCCCTGACTCTGCATCAAAGAACTCACACAGGAGAGAAACCCTTCCAATGTAACGAATGCGGAAAGACTTTCGGCTATCGCTCACACCTTAATCAGCACCAGAGAATCCACACCGGAGAGAAGCCCTACGAGTGCATTAAATGTGGGAAGTTCTTTAGAACTGACTCCCAGCTTAATCGACATCATCGAATTCATACTGGAGAGAGACCATTCGAATGCAGTAAATGTGGGAAAGCCTTCAGTGATGCCTTGGTTCTAATTCACCACAAGAGAAGTCACGCAGGAGAGAAACCCTATGAGTGCAGTAAATGTGGCAAAGCCTTCAGCTGTGGCTCATACCTCACTCAGCATCAGAGAATTCACACCGGAGAGAAACCCTATGAGTGTGATGAATGTGGGAAAGCCTTCCACCAAATCTTGTCCCTTAGGCTACACCAGAGAATTCATGCTGGAGAAAAACTCTATAAATGTAATGCATGTGGGAATAATTTTAGTTGTGCCTCCGCTCTTAGACGACATCAGAGAAGTCATAATAGAGAAACTCTCTGATTATCATAGGTGTAGGAAAGAAAACATGTAGTCATCCCTCCATTTTTGTTTAATATCAGTGAATTATTTTTGGTTAGTAATTCTGTGAATGTAGTACATATAGAAAAGCCTTCAGTTCATAAGCATCCATTATTTGGAATACCCTGAGTGGGAGACATCTGCTCTTTTCCCCTATCTATGCCATCTTCAGTGCATACAATTCCAATGGAACTTAATCAGGGAAAGCAGTGGATTGGTTAGACTGGCCAGTTATTTCCCCCAACCTAGTGACTGAGAAGAGATTGACAAATTAGCCCTTCTAGGTCCATAAAGCCCTTTGGGAGTATTGCTGTGGGTAGTGAGAGAGTTGCTTCCTAGAACTGGAGGTTTTGAGGGTTCAGTAAATCCAGTTGGCTTTTGCCACACCTTCCTGAAGAGAAATTCAACTTGGAGGAAAATGGACTTGAAAGACAGAAATCTGATAACGTTGATCTTCCAGACCCAGTCATGCTTAATATGTATACCATTCTAATGCATCTTTGTGAGCCAATAAATTTATTTTTATTTTGTGTAATTTAATTTAAATTAGATTTTTGCCTCTTGGAATTAAAGTACCAACTCACCCTATGTTTACTATACCTGTATGATGGCCTTAATCTTTTATATGACATATTTGGTTATGCTGAGGATAAACCTTATAATAAACATATGAATGGTGAATATACAGCCTTCATAAAACTGGGAGAATTATTATATTTTACTTGTTGATAGAAATTAATGTTTATTAATCTATTTCACAACAAGGATAAATATTTTTTTAATTTATTCAGTAAAATTCCTTGACAGGCTTTCCATTAAGGTGTTGAAGCTGTTTTTCCATGGCCTGTAAAGAGCGAATGGAAAGCTAAGAGGATAATGAATCCATCAGTTTAATGAGTGGTTCTTCATCTTAAAGGGATTATTTGATTTTCTTCTTTAAATATTGGCTTAAACATACTGTGTAGGAGTACATAATAAGACAGGATTATAAATGGGGTCTTTTGTGAATGGGCTAGAAACATAGTTATGAAGTTTATGGATAAGTTCCTTGTATTAGAGATACCAGACAGACATTGATGGCAAACAGAAAGAATGAGCCATTTTCAATAAATGCTAAACAGTTGATGACTGAATGTTTTAGATAATACATTATTACTATTATTCACAGTAATGGGGAATGGGAGGGTGTGGAGCAATATATTTCTTTCTTTTTTTTTTTTTTTTTTTTTTTACAGGCAGAGTGGACAGTGAGAGAGAGAGACAGAGAGAAAGGTCTTCCTTTTGCCGTTGGTTCACCCTCCAATGGCTGCCGCGGATGGCGCGCTGCGGCCGGCGCACCGCGTTCGTCCGATGGCAGGAGCCAGGTGCTAGGTGCTTTTCCTGGTCTCCCCATGGGGTGCAGGGCCCAAGCAGCTGGGCCATCCTCCACTGCACTCCCGGGCCACAGCAGAGGGCTGGCCTGGAAGAGGGGCAACCGGGACAGAATCCGGCGCCCCGACCGGGACTAGAACCCGGTGTGCCAGCGCCGCAAGGTGGAGGATTAGCCTGTTGAGCCACGGCGCCGGCCATGGAGCAATATATTTCTATGAGTATTTTATCTGATTGGGTGTTGAGAGGTAAACTTTGTTGATATGCAAACTTAGCCATCTTAAACAGAATCTTTGGCATTGTCTGAGAGCATTTATGAAAGCAGATCAGAGCAAATAAATTAAAGAATGAAGGATTTATATCTATGCAGAAAGCAAAATAATGATTAATTTCATAATTTATTAGTAAATTTCTATTTAGACCTAATAAAGGTCTAAAATTATTTTTCTTGGCCGGCGCCGTGGCTCAACAGGCTAATCCTCCGCCTTGCGGCGCCGGCACACCGGGTTCTAGTCCCAGTCGGGGCGCCGGATTCTGTCCCGGTTGCCCCTCTTCCAGGCCAGCCCTCTGCTGTGGCCCGGAGTGCAGTGGAGGATGGCCCAAGTGCTTGGGCCCTGCACCCCATGGGAGACCAGGAAAAAGCACCTAGCACCTGGCTCCTGCCAGCGGATGAGCGCCGTGCGCCGGCCGCAGCGCGCTGTCTGTGGCAGCCATTGGAGGGTGAACCAACGGCAAAGGAAGACCTTTCTCTCTGTCTCTTTCTCTCACTGTCCACTCTGCCTGTCAAAAAATTAAAAAAAAAAAAAACTAAAAAAAAAATTTTTAAAAAATTTAAAAAAAATTAAAATTATTTTTCTTAAATATTGCCAGATTCCTTTTAAACAAACTAAACTATTGATATATTATGACTGATACTTCAAGCTATGAGTAAAAACTAATGTAATTATTATAAAACATTACCAAACTTATTTAGATCTAATATAATCTAATATAAAATGTTAATATCCAAAGCTTAATTCACATCATCATTTTTTGTCTTATTTCTCTGAGGTATAGGAATGCTAATAATTTGTGAGTATTGAATAATAATTTATTTTGTTTTAATTACCAAACTTTGCAAATATATTTTGTTAAGATTACATACTTACCAGGCCTAAAGGAAGAATAATAACTCAGACCAGTAAAGAGTTTGAGTTATTCAATAATTTATTTTAATCTAGATATTGTGTCTGATTTCTTCCTCCATGATGACATAAACCAAGACAAATGGTTGATTCTCTTTATTATCAATCAAGCCTTTTTTAACCCATGTCTTTAGCATATTTTGCGGTCATATGTTTTTCCTCACAATGAGGTACTAAATTCTGTTTATCTGAGACTCTATAACCTATTGTCTTTTAGTGACACATCAACTTGATCTTCTAGCATTATTGAAAAGTTATGCTTTTTTAGTATCTGATTGTTGGGACCATTTAGAGATTTGTGTTTCTGTGTGTATGTGTGTACATGCATCCAAAGAGGTGTATTTAATTTAAAATCTTTGCATTATGTACCTCCTGTGTGCCAGACTTTGCCAGTGGAGACACAAACAAAATAGACTAAACCAGAAAAAAAAAAATCACTGCCTTCATAGAGCTAATTTCTAATGAAGAAGACAGACTATCAAAAAATATGTAAATAAGATACAACATGTAGGAGAGTAAATTTTGAAGAAAAAAAAAAAAAACATGAAGGAAGGGAGGGAGGAACCATGGAAGGCGTCTTTTGAAATTGACATTTGAGTAAAGGCCTGAGAGAGCTACGATTATCTATACATTGATACTTCATATACATACTCACACATTGAGGCAGGTTTTATGCTTTATGGACCTACTGGAAAGGAAATCTATGTATATGTATACATCCATATACATCCAATGGAGGTCATTTTAAGCTAACTCCTTGTTTCCTTCAGCACTGCTCTGACACCTTTGCAAGCATCCTAACTTTCTGGCAATAATAAAATATTTCATTCTCATCCTCAGTGTTTGCTTCTCAAATCATGAAGTTAAGCTACCTTCCATGGAATCTAGGGAGGGAGAAACAGTGAAAATATTCATAAAGGAATATAAAACCAGAAATAGGAGTTTCCCTTTTAAGACAGACATAATTTTTATTGGTTTTTAAAAGGTCCTGGCTGGCTAGACTTGGGCCTGAGAATATGTCCAAGACTGAATTTTCTTTATATATGACATTTTCTGTCTTCCATAATTCCTGTTACCAAAGGAGAAAAAGATTGTTCAACTTCACAGTATAGTTCACTTTAATAAGAGGTGTATAGTATATTAATTACCTTTTATACACTTGAAATTGTTTCAGGGTTTGTGAAACATCATTTCAATAGTAAGTTTTTTATGTGCATTTGAAAATTGCTAATTTAAAACTGCCTCAATTACATGAATCCAAAGGAAATGTGGTTCAGATGTATTATGCTCTCTTCCTCCTACAGAAAGTTTTCTTTCTTTAAAAAAAAAAAAAAAGGATTTTCAAGTAGCCTTCCTCAGAGAAAACAATACAAAACTTGCATGAAGTTTTTTTTTTCCACTGAGTTCGGGTCCTTTTAGTCATTACTGGGTTTGGATGGAAGGCCTGCACCTGAGTTTTCAGCAGAATTACTGCCGTTCTGATTGAGCCCCTTTTAGATATAGCTGGAGAGTTTGCTCCTTTTAGACATGGTTTCACACTGAATTCTGGTTTCTACTTTGCATCTTAATTTGCTATACCCTACTAATATTTTCTAATTTATTCATAAAGCTCAATACAGTGATGACAGGTTGAATGGTGAAAAAAAATGTAGATTCCTTGAAGCTGTGAGGTGAGGTAACCTCCTGGGCAGGTCTCCCCTCCCTCCCTCCTTCTCTTCCTCCCTTCCTTCAAAATTCCAAGTGACACAGAGAGGGAGAGACAGATCTTTCATCACCTGGCTCACTCCCAAGGTGGCTGCAACAGCCCGGGCTGGACCAGGCCAAAGCCAGGAGCCAGGATCTACTTCCAGATCTCCCAGGTGGGTGGCAGGTCCCAAGCACTTGTGCCATCCTCCACTGCTTTCCCAGGCATGTTAGCAGGGAGCTGGATTGGAAGTGAAGCAGCCGGGATGCAAACCTACACCCATATGGGATTCCGGTATCACAGGTGGCTGCCTTACCTGCTACGGCACAACACAGAGCAATGGTCAGCTTTCTTAAAGGCACTTACTCCATAATATATACCATATCTTCCAGAAAAGCAGTGGAAGTATTTTCTCTTTTGATTACTGGGACAAGTATGGATGATGGAGTTAGACTTATGTGTGGATGTCAACTCTTTTAAGTGAGAAGGATTTGAAGAAGTGATTTTACTTTCAGGCTCAGTTTAGCCATTTATAAAACAAATAATGATTGTAACCTTTCAAGTTTTTGTGAGAGCTACTTGAAATAATTAATATATGTAAACAGTTAACACACTATTAATGATGAAAGCAATCATAGGAAGTTGAATTGCATGCCTGAGAGCTGGCTGCTCATGGGGACACAATTGTAAATTCAGCCCTGTGTCATGCTTCCTTCCCATCCCAAACCTTCTTTTATTTTTTTTTTAGATTTATTTATTTATTTGAAAAGAGTTATACAGAGAGAGAAGGAGAGGCAGAGAGGTCTTTTTTAAAAGATTTGTTTATTTGAAAGTCTGAGTTACACACACACAGAGAAGGAGAGGCAGAGAGAGGGAGATAAGTCTTCCATCTGCTGGTTCACTCCCCAATTGGCTGCAACGGCTGGTGCCATGCCAATCCGAAGCCAGGAGCCAGGAGCCTCCTCCAGGTCTCCCACATGAGTGCAGGGACCCAAGCACCTGGGCCATCTTGTACTGCTTTCCCAGGCCATAGCAGAGAGCTGGATTGGAAGTGGAGCAGCCAGGACTCGAACCAGCGCCCATATGGGATGCTGGCACTGCAGGCGCCGGCCTCATCATTGTGGTTTTAATTTACATTTCCCTAATAACTAATGATGTTAAACATCTTTTCATACTCTTGTTGGCCATTTGTATATCCTTTTTGTAGAGATGTCTAATCAAGTCTTGATTTGATTTTTTTTGTTGAGTCAAGAAGCATTCTTAAAATAAGTTAGATACCAGACCCCTGTCCTATTGCAAATGTTTTTTCCCAATCTGTAGGTGATTTTTTAAAATTTCTTGGTAATTTCCTTTGATGCATGCGTTTTTCATTTTTGAAGGTCCACTTTATCTAACAAATTAGATGTAAACAAAAGCACAATGCCTCCTTACTCACTGAGAATTGGGACCTCCTGCTTTCCCCCAAAGATGAAACCACTTGTTCAGGAAGGTGAGCTACTCCACCAGTCCTGAACTGCCCTCCCCTAGAGTCTTACATGAAGGAGAAATAAATGTATGTGTTCAAGGCATTGTATTTTGGGGGTCTTTGTTATATCAGCTTAACCTACATCCTAACTTCCACGACTCCAGTGTGCCATACAAATATTACCATTTTCTGTGTGTGCCATGAAGAAGTTGGGAGCACTATTACTTGGACCATTTTCTTTTGGTCACTCCTCCTCAGTGCTATCAAGAGATGAATCCTGGGGCCTGCACTGTGGTGTAGTGGGTTAAAGCACCAGCTTGCAGCGCCGGCATCCCATATGGGTGCCTGTTCGAGTCCTGGCTGCTCCTCTTCTGATCCAGCTCTCTGCTATGGCCTGGGAAAGCAGTAGAAGATGGCCCAAGTCCTCAGGCCTCTGTACCCATGTAGGAGACCCAGAAGAAGCTCCTGGCGCCTGGCTTCCAATTGGCACAGCTCTGGCTGTTGTGCTCATTTGGGAAGTGCTGTGTTATCATAATAGACTCCATGGGGGAACCTTGAATAGAACCTTGGCATCACTCTGTAAGAATCTATTGTCAGCCTCTAAGCGTGGAGCCCTTTTTGAATGCATTCTGTTCACTCAGATTTGCTCAGGAATATTGGCTTCATCAGTCACTACACCCACACTGAAGATGTGTTTCCAGTCTAGTCCGGAACAGTCATCCCACTATTGAACCTGAATTCCATGCCAAGATTTAGGGATATAAATAGTGTATCTTGGCAGGCAAGGTGGTAATACAGGCTTTGAAAATTTAGTGGAACAAACTGTGAAGCATCCCATTAGTAGAGGTTTTCTGACTGAATTTAACATTGACAGATCTCTGTACAGAAGCATATATACAATAGCCTCATGACAAACCTAAACATATTCAGGCAGTTTTAGTAAGCCACATTCAGTCACAAAATTTAATCATCAAACACATGGTTACCTATTGAGGTTGATTTGTTCTGAGAGGAGGAGCGTGGTGGGGGCAAGAGGTGCAAATCACCACACAGACCCCAGGAGTGGGGTGAAAGCATGCCTGAGGCAAGCAGCCCACAGACTTATTTCAGTTGGTACAGCGGCTTAAATAGCCAAGGTAGCCAATCCAGTCAAGGGGCAGTTTATGCCCTAACCAATCACAGCCTGCTGCCAGGCAGGCTCCGTTACCAGGTGGGTTTCAAAGCCATTCCTGAGTAACTGACGCTCCCTTGCCAGCGGCCATCTTGGCATGACCTTCTCATTCCACCAGTTACCTTTATGTGTCAACATGTCTAGGCTATAGTACCCTGTTACTTAATCAACTACTAATACAGATATTTCTGTGAAGATATTTTGAAATGCAGTTAACATCAGTAAGATATTTATAGTATCCTAATTCTACAGTTGTCTATAGTAAGATAATTTTATCTGTGGTTCTCATCTAATCAGTTGAACAAGAACAGGTTTTCCAGAGAAGAAATTAGCCTGCAGATTGAAGCTTTAACTCCTGCCTGATTTTCCAGCCAGATAGCCTTCCCTAGAGATGTGACTTGCCAGGCCCCATAATTGCATGAGGCAATTCTTCAAAACATTTATTAAATTTGTAAAAGTTCATAAGTTTATATAATTTTAATATATAATTACATATTATATATTTATATAATTGAACCTCAATTTTATTTTGGAGAACCATGATAGAGATTTTGATATAATTGAACCTCAATTTTATTTTGGAGAACCATGATAGAGATTTTGATATAATTGAACCTCAATTTTATTTTGGAGAACCATGATAGAGATTTTGATATAATTGAACCTCAATTTTATTTTGGAGAACCATGATAGAAATTTTGAAACCAAGAATGGTTCTAAAGGAACACATTCTGAAGGTTTTCTTACTGGTTCTGGGATTTTTTTGAGTTAGTTCTCTACTACAATATTATTTAAAGGCACTCGTTATTGGGCTGGTGCTGTGGTGTGGTAGGGTAAGCCTCTGCCTGCAGTGCCGGCATCCCAGATGGGTGCTGGTTTGAGTCCTGGCTGTCCTTCTGTACAGCTCTCTGCTATGGCCTGGGAAAAGCAGTGGAAGATGGTCTAAGTGCTTGAGCCCCTGCACCTGCGTGGGAGACCCAGAAAAAGCTTCTGGCTCCTGGCTTTGGAATGGCTCAGCTCTAGTTGTAGCCATTTAGGAAGTGAACCAGTGAATGGAAGACCTTTTCCTCTGAAACTTTAATAAATAATAAAAATCTTTTTTAAAAAGGCACTATTGACTATATTTCCAATGATAAAGAGGGCACTCTGATAGTCCATAGCATGATGTAGTAAGACAGGTAAAATCTCACCAGTGGATATTCCTAATCAGTTACTTTAAAAAAAAATGAGGTTCTGTGCAACTGTGTGTTTGATAACTTAGAGCATTTTTTACAAACTACCAAGTATATTGGGATTTACTAGTTGTTCCTATCTGTGCTTGAGAAAACAGAAAAAGAAAAACATATTTTCAAGGCTTCAAATTCCCACCTCAAATGCAGTATAAATGACATGAAAAACTGTTTACCCTAAAAGCAAAACAAAAACCAAACCTCTTATGAGAGCTTATCTCATAGTTGCAGAGCTGAGATTTATGAATAATAAACCCAGAGTCTTATCCTGCAAGTGTCTAATTTTTTTATTTATTTATTTGAGGGGCAGAGTTACAGACAGTGAGAGGGCGAGACAGAGAGAATCCACTGGCTTACTCCCCAAATAGCCATAACAGCTTGAGCTGAGCCAATCCAAAGCCAGAAGCCAGAGCCTCCTCTGGGTCTCCCACACGGGACCAGGGGCTCAAACACTTGAGCCATCCTCCACCCCTTTTCCAGGCCACAGCAGAGAGCTGGATTGGAAGAGGAGCAGCTGGGACCAGAACCAGCGCCCGCATGGGATGCCAGTGCTGCAGGCAGATGATAAACCTACTGCACCATGGTGCTGGCCCCAAGTATCTAAATTAAAACAGAAACCGAATGCCCAGCTTTCTTCCTACAGGCACAGAAACTTTTCACATACCCTTACCTAGCACTCGGAAAATCACAGAGGTAATGAAATTGGTCCTGCTCTGATAGTGGTAAATATGCTTATTTGACACATTAAGTACATGAATCATTTTATGTAGGCATGAATTATCTCTTTCCCTCATTACAAAACAAACAGATGTAGTAGGGTTTCTCTTTCCAAATGAAGAATAACAGTTTTTCTTTGACATATTCACTGCTTTCAACTACAGTTAGAACTTAAGATAAAATTTAAGGGTGGGCATTGTGGCACATCAGGTTAAGGGCTACTCTGTGAGGAGTCACCACCATCCTGGATCAGAGTGCCTGAGAGCCAGCAGAAGATGGCCCAAGTACTTGGGTTCTTGCTGCCCATGTGGGAGACCTGGATGAAGTTCCTAGCTCCTGGCCTCAGCCTGATGTATCCCTGCCTATTGTGGGCATTTGGACAGTGAGCTAGCAGATGGAAGAGGCAGCAGGCAATGGCTTAAGTAGTGCCACCCCTGTGGGAGATGCAAAGTGAGCTCCTTGATCCTGGCTTTGGCTTTGGCCCAGCCATGACTGTTGCAGGCATTTGAAGAGTGAACAACAGATAGGAGATCTCTTTCAATCTCTCCCTTTGTTTCTTTGCATTTCACATTAATAAATAAGATAGTAAAGTTAGTGTCTGATCAAGAATAAGAACCCATTTTAAAATTATTTCTGGCCGGCGCCGTGGCTCACTAGGCTAATCCTCCGTCTGTGGCGCCAGTACTCCCCGTTCTAGTCCCGGTTGGGGTGCCGGTTCTGTCCTGGTTGTTCCTCTTCTAGTCCAGCTTTCTGCTGTGGCCCGTGAAGGCAGTGGAGGATGGCCCAAGGGCTTGGGCCCTGCACCCACATAGGAGACCAGGAGAAAGCACCTGACTTCTGGCTTCGGATTGGCGCAGCGCGCTGGCCGAAGCGGCCATTTAGGGGGTGAACCAATGGAAGGAAGACCTTTCTCTCTGTCTCTCTGTCTCTCTCTCACTGTCCACTCTGCCTGTCAAAAAATTAAAAAATAAATAAATACGGCCGGCGCCGTGGCTCAACAGGCTAATCCTCCGCCTTGCGGCGCCGGCACACCGGGTTCTAGTCCCGGTCGGGGCACCGGATTCTGTCCCGGTTGCCCCTCTTCCAGGCCAGCTCTCTGCTGTGGCCCAGGAGTGCAGTGGAGGATGGCTCAGGTGCTTGGGCCCTGCACCCTATGGGGAGACCAGGAAAAGCACCTGGCTCCTGGCTCCTGCCATCGGACGAGCGCGGTGCACTGGCCGCAGCGCGCCGACCGCGGCGGCCATTGGAGGGTGAACCAACGGCAAAGGAAGACCTTTCTCTCTGTCTCTCTCTCTCACTGTCCACTCTGCCTGTAAAAAAAAAAAAAAATAAATAAATAAATAAATAAATAAATAAATTGTTTCTATAGCCCATGTTTCTCTGACTCAACTAAGTTTTATTTAGAAAAATTAGGAAACAAAGAGCAAGAGTTAAAACCCATAGTTAATTTTTTTTTTTTTTTTTTTTGACAGGCAGAGTGGACAGTGAGAGAGAGAGACAGAGAGAAAGGTCTTCCTTTTGCCGTTGGTTCACCCTCCAATGGCCGCCGCGGTCGGCGTGCTGCGGCCGGCGCACCGCGCTTGTCCGATGGCAGGAGCCAGGAGCCAGGTGCTTTTCCTGGTCTCCCCATGGGGTGCAGGGCCCAAGCACCTGGGCCATCCTCCACTGCACTCCCGGGCCACAGCAGAGGGCTGGCCTGGAAGAGGGGCAACCGGGACAGAATCCGGCGCCCCGACCGGGACTAGAACCCGGTGTGCCGGCGCCACAAGGCGGAGGATTAGCCTGTTGAGCCACGGCGCCGGCCAACCCATAGTTAATTTTGACAATCAGATTTGTGACCATATTTGTTTTCTTCTTTTATTGAAGAAATATTATAGATAAATGTAACAACTCCTGCCAAAACGTCCACATTCCAAAAGGCAACCAATGTCATATATGGACCCCAAATCAATACACAGTACTGCTCTTTGTGCCATTTTATTAAATTATACAAATGTTGTATCATATTTCATTGTGCATTTTGCTTTTATCTTAGCATTATAACTGATCCATGTAGCTTTGTAACCTTTTAATCTATCTAAATACTGTATTCTTTCACAGAAAAATCACATTGTACTGATCTACCCATCTATTTATGGCAATTTGTGTTACATCCAATTTAGAGCATACAAACCATGATGCAATAAACATAACGGAAGATAACTTTCTGTGCACATTTGTGGGTATTCTGAGGCCAATACACCAAAATAGAATTGATTATTCCATATTTATGTGCATTTTAAGAAATTCTATTACTTAAAAGTAATAAATATATTCTATTATAATTTTAGAATTTATTTTTATATTCTGGTCTTCAATCTTTTAGATTTTATCTTTATATATAGTATAAGGTAGAGACTTAACATTTTTGCTCATATGACTCTTCCATTTACTTAATAAGTAATCTTTTCCCCACTGATGTCAATAGCACCATCATCCATAGAATGCCCGTATCTTCTTGAATTTTTGTAGCAATCCTCAGTTGTTGCCACTGATTCATTTATTTATTCACTCAATTACCCAGTTTAAATGACAACAGCTTTAAATAATATGTGATGACCTGTAGTTGAGTATGTCTTCTCTATTTGTTTTATTTTGTCAAACAGGTTTCAACTATTTATGGTCCTTTACCTTCCCATATAAAATTTTGAATCAGTTTCTAAAATTCCTTAAAATATAACTGGTGGAAGAACATTAAACTCAGTTGGGAGAGAAGTCATACTTTTATAATGTCAAGTCTTTTCAGATGTAATGTCATCTTTTTCCATTTTAAGGTGTTCTTTTGTGCCATTAACATTTTATAACTATACATATAAAAATTAATTGTGTTTATTCTTAGGTATTTTATCAACACTTTTTTTCTAATTAACTATTTCTCATATACAGGTCATTTTATAATTTCTTCAATCTTTTTTCTTAATACATTGGCTAGGATCTCAAATATGTTGATAGCAGATACCTTGTTTCAGGCCTTAATGAGAATGCTGATTATGCATTATAAACAAATAAGATCTCTGCTGAATGTTTTTGATCAGCTTCCTCATTAAACACATTGTCACTTTGGCAAGACTTTTCTAGTATTTCCTAAATTTGTGACTTCTTCAAAAGGCTTTCCCATATTCATAGTTTTCTGCTCTAGAACCTATCATGTACTGTGCAATGAGATGTTCGTTCCTTCTGAAAGCTTTCTCATTTTGATGATATTTGTAGGGCTTCTAATGAGTATGAATTCTCTGATGTCTAACAAGGTGTGACTTTTGGCTAAAAGCTTTGCCACATTCATTACAGTGATAGGGCTTCTCGCCTGTATGTTTTCTCATATGAAGAGTAAGGGATGAAATCTGAGAGAAGGCTTTCCCACATTTGCTACAGTCAAAGGGTTTCTCACCTGTATGTCCTCGTATGTGTATAGTAAGGGATGAGCTTTGAGAGAAGGCTTTTCCACATTTATTACATTCATAAGGTTTCTCACCTGTATGGCCTCTCATATGCACAATAAGGGAAGTTCGTTGAGAGAAGGCTTTTCCACATTCATTACACACATAAGGCTTCTCACCTGTATGACTTCTCATGTGTAAATTTAGCAGTGAGCACTGGGAAAAGGCTTTCCCACATTTATCACATTCATAAGGCTTTTCCCCCGTGTGACTTCTCAAATGAAGTGTAAGGGATGCGATCTGGGAGAAGGCTTTCCCACATTTATTGCAATCATAAGGTTTCTCTCCAGTGTGAACTTTCTGATGTGTAATAAAGTTCTGCTTCTGGCTGAAGGCTTTACCGCACTCATTACATTCATAAGGTTTCTCTCCAGAATGAATTTTTTCATGAGCAATGAGATTTGATTTCTGGCTAAATGCTTTGCCACATTCCTTACATATATAGGGTTTTTCTCCAGTATGAATCCTGTGGTGTCTAACAAGATTTGACATCTGAATGAAAGCTTTCCCACACTCATTACATTCATAAGGTTTCTCTCTAGTATGAATTTTCTGGTGTGTAATGAAGTTCTTCTTGTGGCTGAAGGCTTTTTTACATTCCTTACATTCATAGGGTTTCTCACCAGTGTGACTTCTCATATGTACAGTAAGGGCTGAGCTTTGAGAGAAGGCTTTTCCACACTCATTACATTCGTAAGGTTTCTCGCCTGTATGAATTCTTACGTGTATAATAAGCATGGAAAACTGAGAGAAGGCTTTCCCACATTTATCACATTTATAAGGTTTTTCTCCTGTATGACTTCTCATATGAAGAGCAAGGGAAGCAATTCGAGGGAAGGCTTTGCCACATTCATTACATGCATATGGTTTCTCCCCAGTATGAACTTTCTGATGTGCAATGAGGCTTTGTTTCTGGCTGAATGCTTTTCCACACTCATTACATTCATAAGGCTTCTCTCCAGTATGAATTTTTTCATGATCGATGAGATTTGACTTCTGGCTGAAGGATTTCCCACATTCCTTACATGCATAGGGTTTCTCTCCGGTATGAATTCTTTGATGTCTAATGAGGTTTGACATTTTAATGAAAGTTTTTCTACATTCATTACATTCATAAGAAAGTTCCCTGCTGTGGGTTTTATGATGTTTAATGAGTTTTTCCTTGTGGCTGAAGGTTTTCCTACATTCATTACATTCATAAAGCTTCTCTCCGGTATGAATTCTCAGGTGTCTGATGAGGTCCAATGTTTGACTGAAGCCTTTTCCACAACGATTACACTTAAAGGGGGTTACTCCAAGATGGGATGAACCATAACCATATGATTTCACAGCTTCATTATATTCACAATGTTCCTTTTTTATAAGGCATTTCACATTATCATGACAGTAAAAATTATGTTCTAAACACTTTCCAAATAAGTCATATTCATAGAGCTTATGTCTGGAAGAAATAAAATCTGAGTTCAGAGGAAATGCATTTGCAAATTTCTTAGCACATTCATTGACTTTTTCTTCAGTCAGTGTTTTCTTTAAAACTTGTCTCAAAAGTCTGTCCTGATTTTTCTGATGCTCATCAATTCCCCATATGTCTCCTAAAATAGATTGCAAATAGATGACACTCATGAATATTTTACAACACTGTAGTAGCAAGAAAAAATTTAACATATGCTGTTATGGGAATTTTGGTTTAATGCTTCATTTTTCAATTTTAAGCAAATCTCAAGTGTTTATCCCCTATCTCTTGAGAAGAAAATCCCTGAAAAGGAAATATACAAATAGCTTTGTTTTTAAATAGGGTCTCAAAGAAACCAACCTAAAAGGTAAAGAAAAGGGAGGTGCAGAGTGTACAAATAAAGTAAGAAAAAAGTGATACAGTAAAAAGCAAAAACAAGAAGCTAAATATCATATGATCACTTGCAGAACTCGACTGAAATAATTTTATATGCTTTGATGTGAATACTTTCTGGAAAATGTAAATTACCAAAACTGACTCTAGAAGATCTAGAATACTTTCAGACCAATTTCCATGAAATGAACAGAGAAGTATGAAAAACAACTACCTAAAAACAGAAAGACCCACAGAGATTCACATAGCAATTCTAATAATGATTTAATTGACAACTCTAATGCTGTGCCAAATGTTTCAAAGCAACATTTCCAATATTTTGTGAGGCATAATATTAATGAGAAAACATGACAAAAATGATACACCAAAAAAGCAAATTATATGCCAACTTCATTTATGAAAGCTAATGTAAAAATTGTATGTAAAATGTTAAAGTGATACAGATGAAAAAAAGTTACCCAAAAGCACATTAAATATAAAATACCTAATGAGTAGTTTTCAAGCCCATAAATAATTTTAAATATTATGACATCTACCATTATAAGTAAATCTGCTAATAGGTCCAAAAAATGGATATGTTTTAAAACTAGAAATAGGTAACTTGACAAAAAAGTACAGTACAATCCAAACATTGGCACAATACTTAATAAGGAAAATCCAGAAATTGTCATGTTAAAGTCAGGAATAAGAAAAGTGTACTATCACCACCATTATTATAATAAATAGAAAGAAATCAGTGGTATAAAAATTTGGAAAGCAAAAGTAAATTAATACTATTTGACAACAATAAAACTGTTTACCTGAAAAATCAAGTCACCTGAAAAATTATAAAAAGTAATTCAATGGGGCCAGCGCTGTGGTATAGCAGGTAAAGCAGCCATCTGCAGTGCCGGCACCCCATATGGGTGCTGGTTCCAGTCCTGGCTGCTTCACTTCCATTCCAGCTCTCTGTTGTGGCCTGGGAAAACAGTAGAAGATGTCCCAAGTCCTTGGGCCCCTACACCTGCATGGGAGACCTAGAAGAAGCTCCTGGCTCCTGGTTTGGATCAGTGCAACTCTGGCTATTGCAGCCAACTGGGGAATGAACCAGAGGATGGAAGACCTCTCTCTCTCTCTTTCTCTGCCTCTCTTTCTATCTCTGCCTCTCCTTCTCTCTCTGACTTTCAAATAAATAAATAAATATTTCTTTGAAGATTATTTATTTATTTATTTGACAGGTAGAGTTACAGACAGTGAGAGAGAGAATCAGAGAGAAAGGTCTTCCTTCCTTTGGTTCACTCTCCAAATGGCTGCAAAGGCTGGAGCTGCGCTGATCTGAAGCCAGGAGCCAGGTGCTTCCTCCTGGTCTCCCATGCAGGTGCAAGGGCCCAAGGACTTAGGCCATCCTCCACTGCTACCCCAGGCTATAGCAGAGAGCTGGACTGGAAGAGGAGCAACCGGGACTAGAACCGGTGCCCATATGGGATGCTGGCGCCACAGGCAGAGAACTAACCTAGTGCGCCACAGTGCCGGCCCCATAAATAAATATTTTTAAAAAATAAAGTAATTCACTAGGTTCACTACATATAAATTAACATTCAAGTTCAATAGCCATACATACAAACAATTACTTAGAAAACCTAGTTTTAAAAAATTACATTTACAATGGCAACAAAAATATGGAAAATCTAGGAAAAATTAATAATAAATTTCCAAAAGCCATAAAAAGAAAACAGACTTGAACAAATGGAAAGCTCTTATAGGTTGAATTGTCTGCCCCCCAAGAAAGACATGGTGAAGTCCTAACTCCCAGAACCTCAGAATGAGACATTATTTGGTCACACCAGATGTAATTAGTTAAAGTATGGTCATACTGAAATATGTAATCAAATATGACCGACATTCTTATTTCTTCTTCTTCTTCTTATTATTATTATTTTGACAGGCAGAGTGGACAGTGATAGAGAGAGACAGAGAGAAAGATCTTCCTTTGCCGTTGGTTCACCCTCCAATGGCTGCTGCGGCCGGTGCACCGCGCTCATCCGATGGCAGGAGCCAGGTGCTAGGTGCTTTTTTCCTGGTCTCCCATGGGGTGCAGGGCCCAAGCACTTGGGCCATCCTCCACTGCACTCCTGGGCCACAGCAAAGGGCTGGCCTGGAAGAGGGGCAACCGGGACAGAATCCGGCGCCCCAACCGGGACTAGAACCCAGTGTGCCGGCGCCGCAAGGCGGAGGATTAGCCTGTTGAGCCACAGCGCCGGCCCCGACATTCTTATTTCAAGTGAAGAGAGAGACGCAGAATGCCATGTGAAGGTGGAAACACAGATTGGAGTTAGACTGCCACAAACCAAAGCAGTCCTGGAAGTACCAGATGCTGAGGTAGGCAAGGACTGTGAGAATTAATTAGTTCCTTCTCGTTTGTTCCCTCATCCCTCCTGATTTTTCCTACCTCCCTTCCTCCTTTCCTCCTTCCTTCCCTCTTTCCTCCCTTCGTCCCCTCCTCCCTCCCTCTCGCCCCTCCTTCCTCCCCCCTCCCCACTTTGACACTAAATTTCTGTTATTATTCATCACCCAGTTTGTTGTACTTTGTTTGATCAACCCTAGGAAACCAAGGCAAAAGGCATAACAAATGCTTGTAAATGAGTACTCACTAGCATAAAGGTAACATTAATTACAAGTTAATCTATCCATTTAAAGTGGTTTCAGGGATGGGTGTTTAGCATAGTAGTTAAGGCGCTGCTTAGGATGCCCACATCCAAGTGCCTGGGTTCGAGTCCTGGCTCTGCTTCTAATTGATGCACACCCTGGGAGGCAACAGGTGATGCCCCAGGTGATTGAGTCTTTGCTACCCATGTGGGAGACTCATATTGAGTCTGAGCTCCTGGCTTCACTCTGGCCCAGCCCCAGCTGCTGCAAGCATTTGAGAAGTGAACCAGCAGATGCAAGATCTCTTTCTCTGCCCTTCAGGCAAAATACATACATATATTTTTTAAAGATTTATTTATTTGAAAGGCAGAGTTACAGAGAGAGAAAGAGGAGAGACGGATCTTCCACCTGTTGGTTCACTCCCCATATGGCTGCAACGGTTGAGCTGGGCAGGTCTGAAGCTAGGAGCCAGCAGCTTCTTCTGGGATATCCCATGTTGATACAGGGGCCCAAGCACATGGGTCATCTTCTGCTGCTTTACCAGGTGCATTAGCAGTGCCCTCAGTAGGAAGCAGAACAGCCAGGACCTAAACTGGTACCCATATGGGATGCTGGCACCACTATGCCATAGCACAGACCCCAATACATAAATTTTTAAAGAGTGTTTTCAATATACATTTTTGAAAATATAAGTAATACCTCAAAGGCAATGGTGCTGTGGGTTACCACCATATGAGTAAAGAGGAAATGAGAAAAATTACTTTCCAGTATAATTTTGTACTTTAAAATATTTGTACTATGAACATGTGTTGTATATTCATAAAGTTAAATAAAAGTGTATTAGACACTGTATTAATCAATATGATGAGAACAAACTATGGGAAGGTAGTTATTTGATGAAAGGATTGGCACATAAAACTGGAGGACCCCACCTAAGCTGATTGAATAGGGAGAAATACAATGAGCAGAAAAGGAAAACTGAAAATTGAGGTTAAATATGGTATAGTAAATATATGAGTATATCCTTGATTCTACCCAAAGCCATACTAAAATGAAATAAACAGAATGGTATCAACAAAGACCACAAGAGAGAACAATGGATGACACACAAAGATAATTTTAGCAAATAGAAAAAGGAGTATCCTGACAGAAGAATTTAGAAAGATGAAACCCAGGTGCCTCAGAGGAAGAGGTCAAAGGGTAAAATCAATTCCTACAATATAACTAAAGAAAGGTTCAAGAATAAGAGAAAGCATATGCCTTGAAAGATGGTCATGAATTGAGGGGCTAACAACAGGAAAATTGATTGGACCTACATGGCAAACAGATGGCTGCATTGTACACTGAGGTGCCTATCACTCCTCTACCCTAGCGAGGGTAGGATACCATTCTCTGCTTCTAAAGAAAGGAAGATGGAGAAGCTCTACATTCAGGGACACCAGTTGCAGAAGTACAATGAAAAGAAACTAGCTTGGCAGGCGCCGCAGCTCACTTGGCTAATCCTCCACCTGTGGTGTTGGCACCCTGGGTTCTAGTCCCAGCTGGAGTGCATGATTCTGTCCCAGTTGCTCCTCTTCCAGTCCAGCTCTCTGCTGTGGCCCGGGAGGGCAGTGGAGGATGGCCAAAGTGCTTGGGCCCTGCACCCGCATGGGAGACCAGGAGGAAGCACCTGGCTCCTGGCTTCGGATCGGCGCAACGTGCTGGCCATAGCGATCATTTAGGGGGTGAACCAACGGAAGGAAGACCTTTCTCTTTGTCTCTCTCTCTCTCTCTCACTGTCTAACTCTGCCTGTCAAAACAAACAAACAAACAAACAAAAAACAAAAGAAACTAGCTCAAATGTAGGGTAGGAAAAATAAAGTCTACATACTGAAGGGAAAGACCGTCCTCTGGTGCTGCTTACCTCCCATGGCAAACGGAGATGTTTTCTCCCTATCTGCCAGACGGAGAATGAAGTGAGGGAAAACATCCCGTGAAGTTGTCCCGTAAAGGTAGAAATTTGTTTGCAGGTTATAAATGTAGAAAAGAAAGCAGAATGGGAAGCTCTTAGGTCACCTCAGTTACAGAGGAAGAGGGAAGCAGAATTAAGCAAAAGATATTGAGGGAGAAGGTGAGATCATCATGGTATTATCCAAGCAGAAGAGAAAAGGAATTCCAAGGGCAAAACCAAAATGCAAATATGATAGGAAAGGCTCCCTATTTCAAGATGGTGGAATACAAAAAGTTGCTAGTACATTTTCCTCTCTACAAGTAAGGAGTATGATCCAAGAAGGCAGGTGTAACTCCAATTATAATAAATAGGTTGGCTGTGAGAAGTAGCATAAATCTCACAGAAGAAAATGAACAAAAGAAACACTACTAGCTAAAGCTAGATTTAGGAGAGACGATTAGAAATAAGCTGGAGGATGGGTCTGAAGTGAGTGTCCTGGCAAACAAAAGCCCTGCTAATGGAAGTGTAAGCCTTGGGCCAGTAATAAGAAAAACTCAACTGAAGCTCCCACAAAATGCCACAATCTTCAAAGAAGGCTCTCAACTGATAGTGCCTCTTAGTACTCACTAGAAACACACGCAAATCATCTTCCTAAGAAAGTAATACGAATGTAGGACAAACCATGTATACAGGACATCTTCCAAAATGGAAAATGCATATATAAAAAATTAAGCGTGGATTTCAAAATTTTTATTCATGCAAATAAACATCTTGGGGCCAGTATCATGGCATACCAGGTTAAGCTGCTGCCAATGATGCCATCATGGGTGCCAGTTCGAGACCAGCTGCTCTACTTCCAATCCAGCTCCTGCCTAGTGTGTCTGAGAAGGCGGTGGAAGATGGCCCAAGTGTTTGAGCCTCTGCATCTTTCTGGGAGACCCAGAAGAAGCTCCAGGCTCCTAGCTTCAGTATGACACAGCCCCAACTGTTACAGCCATTTGGGAAGTGAACCAGCAGATGGAAGATTCTTTCTGTCTGTCTCTCCCTCCCTCTCACTGTTACTCTGCCTTTAAAATAAATAATAAATAAGTCTTTTTAAAAAATCTTGTATTTCCATTTTCATGAATTTTAAGTACCCTCATATATGTATATGTATGTATGTATAATCATATGTAATATACACACATCACAGGCATATACATATGTCTATGCACATATACATAATAAATATAGCAGAAGATAGATGCTAACAAAATCAGCACTTACTTTAAAACTGTAAGTAAAAGGGTGGTAATCATTACTAAAGTATGTGAAGAAAATCTAAAAATGCAGTGGAAAGTATAATATGGGTATAGATATGATGCTAAGTGGTTTAGAATTGAAGGAAGAAGAGAATGAAAGGACTATGTCAACAGGTTTATTTGTACAACTGCAAATCTGTTAACTTCTGTATGCAAAAGAAAAGGATTTTTTTTTTTTAGGTAATACATAATTTATTAGATAGTCAATCTAAAAACTGAACCCTTCTAAAATAGATACCCAGATAGCTCCAAGAAAAGGATTATTTTATATATGTAAAAATCAGCAAAGATACTGAAGATGCTAGTACCAGAATAATAATCAAAGTAAGGTTGAAATTTAATTTGGAAAAGTTGGTACCTAACATACAGGTAAGAAGGCCAAACAGACCTCTAAATCCTGAGGAAGTTAGGAATGGTATTTAGAAATGACACCTTAGGTTTATGAAGAGTTCAATCAAATAGTCTATAGAATTTTTTTTAAATGTGCTTTTAGAACATTTCATTGATCAACCACTGTTATGGTACTGACCCTGCCTCACTAACCTGGACAGTGTCTCCTTAGTGCCTCTTCCTCCACCACCCATGGTTCTTCTTCTTGTTCCAACTTGAAAATCACATCTGGTTTGGTGAATGGGTAGCCTGTGAAAAGGAAATGGCATCCGTGTGGGCATAGATACTAAAAACAAAGAAGCAGCCAAGAGACAAGCCGGCCCAGGGAAGCTAGGCTTTCCAAAGGACAAGAAGACGTGGCTTCTGGGAATGCTGCTTCCTGTAACCCAGTTAAGGATGGCCTTTTGCTCTGAAAGCTGCAGCACGGACATTGACACAAACAAAGGGTTCTCAAAGCCAAACTCACTCTAACGGTTAAAAGTGCCATTGCTTTGAGAACACTGGGGGAGGGAGGAGATACTTTATACACAGAAACGAGTTACACAGTAAACCACTCTTACCCACTGTGATTAAGTTGTTATAGTTCTCTAGCATCACGTTCCGGTAGAGATTCCTCTGAGTGGGATCCAGCTGCTTCCATTCCTCCTGGGTGAAGTCAATAGCCACATCTTTGAATGTCACTGTTCCCTGTAACAACACACTCCTACTCAATCTGAAGCCATTCATTTTGGATGATGTGGACACAACGTGTTGAACCTTGTTCTGATAGTATTTAGAGGGAGATATTGAAAATAACTTTACCTGGCTTTATTATTTTCTGAAAGAAACACCCCATATTAGCAACACCCTGTCAGTTTATGTTCATTCACTGACTCAGAAAGCACATATCCTTTTTTTTTTTTTTTTTTGACAGGCAGAGTGGACAGTGAGAGAGAGAGACAGAGAGAAAGGTTTTCCTTTTCAGTTGGTTCACCCTCCAATGGCCGCCACAGCTGGCGTGCTGCAGCTGGCGCACCGCGCTGATCCGATGGCAGGAGCCAGGTGCTTCTCCTGGTCTCCCATGGGGTGCAGGACCCAAGCACTTGGGCCATCCTCCACTGTACTCCCTTGCCACAGCGGAGACCTGGCCTGGAAGAGGGGCAACCGGACTAGAACCCAGTGTGCTGGCACTGCAAGGCGGAGGATTAACCTATTGAGTCACAGTGCCAGCTCCAGAAAGCACATATCTTGAATAACTATCACGAAGTAAAGAAAAGATCTTGGGTATCAATTTATACTGAGTGTAAAAGAAATGGAAAAATGGCCGGCACCACGACTCACTAGACTAATCCTCGACCTTGCATCACAGGCACACCGGGTTCTAGTCCCGGTCAGGGCACCGGATTCTGTCCCGGTTGCCCCTTTTCCAGGCCAGCTCTCTGCTGTGGCCCAGGAGTGCAGTGGAGGATGGCCCAAGTGCTTGGGTCCTGCACCCCATGGGAGACCAGGAGAAGCACCTGGCTCCTGCCATAGGATCAGCGCGGTGCACCGGCCGCAGGGTGCCAGCCGCGGTGGCCATTGGAGGGCGAACCAACGGCAAAGGAAGACCTTTCTCTCTGTCTCTCTCTCTCTTACTGTCCACTCTGCCTGTCAAAAAAAAAAAAAAGAAATGGAAAAATAAAATTATATTCAAGTTAATTGATTCGGAGCCTCATTAGATTTCAAAGGCAGGTAAAATTTGAAGAAGGATTTGGATGGAGGCCAAAACAAGAACAGAATAAAAGGTGAAATGAGGTATAGTAGGTCACCCAGTTGGAGATATTCACTGATTTAGCAGTTGGACACATAGTCATGAGATCAACAGCAATCTGTTGAAAATAAAGATTTGCTGATTATCCTTTATAATATGTGCCTGCAGCCATGAAAGATGGGATCAGACTGCTTGAAGAGCTTATGTATACTTAAAAATGAGGGCCACAGATAGAAAAGATGCCCTGATGAAAAGATTTATTTTTTAATGATCAGAAATATTATTATAATTGCAACTTTGAAAAAATAACATGAAGAAAGCTATAGGATGAGTTTCTGAAAGGAGCCATGTAAACTGAATACATAAATCTATTGCACCTTTCCTAGTTCAAAACTGAAATGGCCCAAAGAATATGAACACAGGGGGAAAAAAAAGTTCTACAAAACAGAAAAAAAGGGAGCAATTCATAATTCCTACCTTTTAGGCAATTTCTACTGAAGATTAGATGAGATAGAAGGATTCTAAGAGCTAACTCACAGCTAATATTAGTAAAAATTTATTTTTAGGTCCTAAAACAGGTGGAAAACATCTGGCCCACAGACCATATAAAGCCCACAAAATCATTTGGTCTGGCCCTACCAAGGCAACCAAAGGCGGGACTAAAAATTCAATAAATCGGTGGCAGGCTAATTTTTAAGGTGATAATTTTATATGGCCCATGAATTATGTTATAAATATCCAAATCTCTGCTTCTTTTTTTAAAAAAGATTTATTTATTTATTTGAAAGTCAGAGTTACACAGAGAGAGGAGAGGCAGAGAGAGAGGTTTTCCATCTGATGGTTCACTCCCCAATTGGCCACAACGTCCGGAGCTGGGCTGATCCAAAGCCAGGAGCCAGGAGCTTCTTCCAGGTCTCCCTCGTGGGTGAAGGGGCCCAAGGACTTGGGCCATCTTCTACTGCTTTCCCAGGCCATAGCAGAGAGCTGGATCAGAAGTGGAGCAGTCAGGTCTTGAACCGGTGCCCATATGGGATGCTGGCATTTCAGGCAAGGGCATTAACCTGCTGTGCCACAGTGCCAGCCCCTCTCTCTGCTTATAAAAAAAAGTTTCCCCATCCCTGTCCTAAGAGGATAAACACTCATTAAGAAAAAGAATTAAGATAGAGCTGTTGAACTGATGGGAACTCAGAATTCTTTCTCACTGAAGATCATGGTTTTGAAACAAGCATATCCAGAAGACAACAGTAAAGTGTCAAGGGCTAGTGTTGTGGTGTAGCAGGTAGAGTCACCACCTGCAACGCTGGCATCCCATATGAGTGCCAGTTCATGTCCTAGCTGCTCCACTTCCTATACAGCTTCCTGTTAATGTGCTTGGGAAAGCAGCAGAAGATGGCCCAAGTGCTTGGGCCCCTGCCACACCCACGTGGATGAGCCAGAAGAAGCTATGGGCTCAGGGCTTTGGCTTGACCCAGGCTTGGTCCATCCCTGGCCTTGCAGCCATTTGGGGCATGAACTAGGGGATGGAAGACCTCTCTCTCTCTCTCTCTCTCTCGCTACCTCTCTGTAATTGCCTTTCAAATAATTATTATTTTTTTTTTTGACAGGCAGAGTGGACAGTGAGAGAGAGACAGAGAGAAAGGTCTTCCTTTGCCGTTGGTTCACCCTCCAATGGCTGCCGCGGTCGGCGAGCTGCGGCCGGCGCACCGCGCACATCCGATGGCAGGAGCCAGGTGCTAGGTGCTTTTCCTGGTCTCCCATGGAGTGCAGGGCCCAAGCACCTGGGCCATCCTCCACTGCACTCCTGGGCCACAGCAGAGGGCTGGCCTGGAAGAGGGGCAACCGGGACAGAATCCGGCGCCCCGACCGGGACTAGAACCCGGTGTGCCGGCGCCGCAAGGCGGAGGATTAGCCTGTTGAGCCACGGCGCCGGCCCAAATAATTATTTTTTTTAAAAAAGGGATAATTTTCTATTGATGTTAATTTGCATTCTTTCCAATGTTAGGCTATTTTTACGGATAGTCTTTGTTTTATCCTTAATGAAAAGAAATCAACAAAAAAATCCAGGTTTACAATTATAAGAAGTTACATTGTAATATTTCAATTGTTTTAGATGCTTATTTCTAATAGAAAATGTTTATTTTTAAACTGAAATACAATGAAAACTATAAATTTCTACTGTTTTACATAAAAAATGAAATTCAAATTTGAAGTCCGATTTTAGTTTCTCCAAATGGATGTATTTCATAAACTACATGTTAACTCCTTCCTACTTTTTAATATTCCAACTCTACTTCCTCTGCCTGTCTAATTACTGTATGGATCATGGCAGTGCCCTGAAGTTGCATAGTAGAATAAGATAAGGAACAAAGACTACTTCATATTTACCTGGGATTCAGTCATTTCCTCTTCTTTCCAGGAAAGTACAGAGCCTGGGGAGGTAGAGCTGGGGAAGAGAGTAAGTCATTAGAAAGGGTTTGTCTTGCGATTTCAGGTTTCAGAAATCTGCACCAACAGGTAGATTAAAGGTCACTTTGTGGCAAAATGTTACTTGGATCCATCTGAAAGGCCAAAAATACCAATACCACTATAGTTTGAACTTTTATCCTCTTGAACTCAAGAGTTGTCTCCAAAGTTTCATGTTAATGGCACTAAGAGGGTGGAAGCAGTCCAAGTACAATGTTTAGAGGTGGGACCCGTGGGAAGTGATTAATTTGGAATAGGCATTGGAAAGGAGTCCCCAAGACTGAATCCTAGTGGTTTTATAAAAAATACAGAAATGGACATAGTCAAGGGGTAGGCATTGTGGGATAGCAAGTTAAGTTGCTGCTTGGGAGGCCCACATCCCCTATCAGAGCTGCTAGTTTGAATCCTAGCTACTCCACTTCCAATCCACCTCCCTGCTAACACACCTGGGAAGCAGTGGATGATGGCTCAAGAACCCGAGTTATCATTCATGTGGGAGACCCAGATGGAGTTCTCATCTCCTAGCTTCAACCTGGCCCAGCCCTAGCTTTTTGTGACCATTTGAGCAGTGAACACATGGAAGTGTGTATGTGTGTGTGTGTGTGTGTGTGTCCCTCTCTCTCTCTCTCTCCCCTTCTCTCTCTGCCTTCATAAGTAAACACATACATACATACAATTGTTTTTAAAAAGCTATAGTCAGGGGCTGTTGCTGTGGTGTAGTGGATTAAGCTGCTACCTGCAGCACCAGCATACCATATGGGCACCAGTTCAAGCCTCAGCTGTTCCACTTCTGATCCAGCTCTGTGTTAAAGCACCTGGGAAATCAGCAGAGCATGGCCCAGGTGCTTGGGCCCCTGCACCCATGCAGGAAACCCAGAAGAAGCTCCTGGCTCAGGCCTGGCTTAGCCCTGGTTGTTGAGACCATTTGAGGACTGAGACAGCAAACGGAAGATCTCTCGCTCCTCCTCTCTGTAATTCTGCCTTTCAAATAAATAAAATAAATATTAAGAGACACAGTAAAGATATAGTCATATATGTATGTTCCTGTCTCTTGTCATGTGATGCCCTGTGCCATCTAGGGATGCTGCCAGAAAGAATCCATCACCAGAGGCTGAACAAACAGGGACTGCTGAAAAAACAAATCATGGCCTTCAGAACTATGGGCCAAGATAAACCTCTTTTTTTTTTTTTATAAATTAGCCTGCTTTGGGTATTTTGTTAAAACGGTGAAAAGATGACAACCAAGTATTCACATCATAGAAGACCTCGTAAGTGCGAAGAAGACTGATGTGATCACGCAGAACTTAGCCACAGGGCAGATAGGGGAGATGCCCTGTATCAGAGAATCAGAGAACACACATGTACTGCTTCATGAAAATACATACCCAAGAAAGTTAGGAAACTGACAAAATACCTAAGATAGTGTACTAAGACATTTAAAAAAGAAATAATTAAGTAGGACTTAAACAGGAATTTAACAAAAAGTCTGATAATTAGATTTTGAGGAAGGTGCGAAAAGTTGGTATGTGCTTAGTAAATCTATCAGAGACAGTGATGGTAAAAGAGTGAGCTCCTTATTTTTAACAGAACAAAAAAACCCTAAAGCTGAAAAGTACTAAATCATGATAGTTCTGTTTTCTTAGAGCCATCATCAGCCTTTAAGAGGACAGCGGCATACGATGGTTTCTAAGCAGCTGCTACAGTACCGTGAAATCGCTAGAAAAATTTTACATCTTGCTAAGGACACAGAACCAGCGTGTTTGAGAGGGGAGATACGGCAGACACTATTAATTAGACACTAAAAAACAGCCACAGTTTCCACCTTATTCATTGAAAATGAAACCTCTATTATATCCAAGTGGCAATGTACCTCTATTGTAATCAAAGTGGGATGAACTGTGATTGTCAATAAAGAGAATCTCATTCTCTTTGCCAGTTGCTTTCTCAGTATCCCTTGCAGCTAAGAGTTATTATGTGACAGAATAATATTGACTCCAATAGGAGTCAATAAGATGTCTACTATGGGGATAAGTTATAAAAAATTTCTGTTCTCTGGTTTAAAAATAAATAATAGGCATTAGAATAAAGCTCAATTTCTTCTTTTTGACTTGGATATGGCTACAATGCCTGGATATTTGTCAACTGACTTTGTAACCTGAGGTGACAATTATATGAATAAATAGTGATTAAAGAGGATGGATCAAGGAGGCTGGCACTGGCGCATAGCAGGTAAAACCACTGCCTCCAATCCCAGCATCCCATATGGGCACGGGTCTGAGTCCCAGCTGCTCCACTTCCGAACCAGTGATCCAGCTCCCTGCTAATGTGTCTGGGAAAGCAGCAGAAGATGTCCCAAGTCTGTGGGCCCCTGCACCCGTGTAGGAAACCCAGATGAAGCTCCACACTCCTGGCTTCAGTTCAGCTCAGTTCCTTTCACTGTGGCCACCTGGGGAGTGAACCAGCAGATGGAAGATCTCATTCTCTTTCTCTGTAACGCTACCTTTCACATAAATAAATAAATCTTAAAAAAAAAAAAAAAGACGGTGGCTCAAAAGACAGAAAGCACCACATTTTGATGACAGGGAAGCACTGAAATAGTCTGGAATCTACTTTTTGTCCTCTTGTTAAGTGAAACAATAAAAGCTTTGGTTGTTTAAGTCACAATTAGATTCAGCCAAAACTAATAATAATTCTAAGTACAAGACAGGTTTGGTGTTAAAATTTGAATGTTTCAACAGGGAGAAGTAATAAAGTGAGGTGACATGTTTGCATATTCCAGGGGAGATACATGAATTTTCTCAGGTTGGTTCTGATCCTGCCAATGCTATACTGCAATATCCTTTAATTTTCTTATCATCCATCTCCCTTCCTCCACTTTACCTCAACTCTGAACAAGTTCACTACTCTTCTAAAACTAGGGCACAGGGGTGGGCATTTTGTGAGGGGACTAGTGGCCACTTGGGATCTCCTATCAGGAGGACTGGGTTCAAGTCCTGTCTCCTCTTTTTTTGACAGGCAGAGTGGACAGTGAGAGAGAGAGAGAGAGACAGAGAGAAAGGTCTTTTTTTGCCGTTGGTTCACCCTCCAATGGCCACCGTGGCTGGCACCCTGCGGCCAGTGTACCGCGCTCATCCGATGGCAGGAGCCAGGAGCCAGGTGCCAGGTGCTTTTCCTGGTCTCCCATGGGGTGCAGGGCCCAAGCACTTGGGCCATCCTCCACTGCACTCCCAGGCAACAGCAGAGAGCTGGCCTGGAAGAGGGGCAACTGGGACAGAATCCGACGCCCCGACTGGGACTAGAACCCGGGGTGCTGGCGCCACAAGGCGGAGGATTAGCCTGTTGAGCCACGGCACCAGCCCTGTCTCCTCTTTTGATTCCGGCTTCCCTCTAATGTGTAACTGTGGGGCAGCAGGTGATGATGGTTCAAGTATTCAGGTGCAGGCCGCTCATGTGAGACATCTAGATTGAGTTACAGGTCCCTAGCTTCAGCCTGGCCCAGCCATAGATGTTGCAGGTGTTTGGGAAGTGATCCAGCAGGTGGAAGCTATCAGTCTCTGTCTTACAAATAAAACAAAAATTAATTAAATAAAACCAGGGGCACACTATCTCATGTAAAAACACACATCAATATTTGTTTATGAATGAATCCTCTTCTCAGCAAGCAGATTGTCAAAACTCCAGAAAATGTTAACATCAATTCTGAAGGGACATGCAGTTATTGTGAAGGGGCCCAGAAGAACCCTATGGAGGGACTTCAATCATGTCAACATAGAACTCAGCCTCCCTGAAAAGAAAAAGCAACTGACAAATGACAAATGGTGGGTACATAGAAAGGAACTGGATATGGTTCACACTGTTCTAGTCATATGTAGAATGTGATCAAGGGTATTATACTGGACTTCTGTTACAAGAAGAGATCTGGATATACTCATCTCTCCATCAACATCATTATTTAAGAGAATGAGTCTGCTAAAATCTGAAGTTTATTGGGTGAAAAATATATCCCCAGGGTTCAGGTGAATCCAGGCCTTGCTTATTCAGTACCCCAAGGCCAGAAAGATTAATTATTGAAAGAAATGACATTGAAGTTCAGCTGCTTTGATTCAGCAACCTACAACTGTTAAAAGCAAATACATCAGGATATTTTGGATAGTATCTATGGCTCTAATAAAGGAATGGTTCAGCAAGCTGGTAAAACTGGTAGAAAAGATCAAAAAGTTGTCCACCTTTGGAAAGAAGATGACAGATGATCCCTAAGAAACTAGATGGCAGATGATCCCTAAGGCCTTTTATATATTTTAAAGACACAATAAAAACCTTATATTTGAAAAAGAAAAACAAAACAAAACACTGTTTTACAAAATACTTAGGTCAGCCCCTTTTCTCCCTACCACCTTCAGTGATGTTATCATATAACTGTATGTACAATCTATCATGTTCTACATTCCATCCTGGTTCCACCTCTACCTGGGATGAATTATTAAAAGCTTGCATACAGTAAAATTCATTGTTTGTTTTGGCATATTGTATGGTTTTGACAAATGCAATGTCATACAACTGCATCTGCATCACTCCCAAACCTCTAGAGTGTTTCTCCTTTATATTCAATGTATTCCCCACACACAATCCCTGGAAACTACTGGTATGTTTTCTTTCCTCTGAGTTTTTCCTTTTCCAGGGTGTTGTGTGAATGGAACCATACAATATGTAGGCTTTAGGGGCCGGCGCTGTGGCTCAGTAGGTTAATCCTCCACCTGCGACAACCAGCATCCCATACGGTCACCGGTTCAAGATCTGGTTGTTCCACTTCTGATGCAGCTCTCTGCTATGGCCTGGGAAAGCAGAAGAAGATGGCACAGACTCTTGGGCCCCTGTACCTGCGTGGGAGACCTGGAAGAAGCTCCCGGCTCCCAGCTTTGGATCAGGTCAGCTCCAGCTGTTGCAGCCATTTGGGGAATGAACCAGCAGATGGAAGACCTCTCTCTCTGTCTCTCCCTCTCACTATCTGTAACTCTACCTCTCAAATAAATAAATAAAAACTTTTTTAAAAAATTAAAAAATGTAGGCTTTAGGTCTAGCTTCCCTCATATAATAAAATTTTTAAATTGCTATTTAAGCTTTATGTTGTATGAATAATAGTTCATATCTTTATACTACTGAGTAGAATTCAATTTTGTAGATGTACCACAGTTAATTCCTTCACTTTTTGAAAGACATTTGGTTGTCCTTTTAAAAAGCTGCTATAAACATTCCCAGAAAGATTGATGTGTGAATGTAAGTTTTCACTTTACTCGAATAAATACTTAGAATTGGGATTGCTAAGTAATACGGTTAGTGCATATTTGGCTTTTTAAAAAAAAAAACCCAAACTGTTTTCCAAAGTGGCTATATCATTTTGTATTCTTGCCAGGAATGTATAAGACATACTGTTAACAGTATCTATGGAATGCATGAAATCTGTTCTCTTTATATTAATAAAAAAAAATTTTAAAGCGATACTGTCAGGGCCAGCGCTGTGGCATAGCCGGTAAAGCCGCTGCCTGCAGCACCAGCATCCCATAGGGGCACCAGTTTGAGTCCTGGCTGCTCCACTTCCGATCCAACTATCTGCTATGGCCTGGGAAAGCAGTAAAAGATGGCCCAAGTCCTTGGGCCCCTGCACCCATGTGGGAGACCTGGAAGAAGCTCCTGGTGCCTGGCTTCAGATCAGCGCAGCTCTGGCTGTTTTGGCCAACTGGAGAGTGAACCAGTGGAGGGAAGACCTCTCTTCCTCTCTCTCTGCCTCTCCTTCTCTCTCTTTGTAACTCACTTTCAAATAAATCCTTTAAAAAAAAAGGACATCATACTGAAACTGAAGGAAATTTATCGCCAGCAGAACTACCCTGCAAGAAATGTCAAAAGGTTCTTTAAGGAGAAAAAAAAAATGATGCAGGTAGACACTTGGAAAGGAAATAAAGTAGAAGCATCAGAGCAGGACTAATGAAAGTGAAGTCTTTTGGTTCTTTTATTCTTAACTGATCTAAAAGATGAATGTTTACTTCAACAATAACGAGGGCAGGCATTCTACTGCAGTAGGTAGGCTGCTTAGGACGCCCTCATCCCATATCAGAGTGACTGGTTTGAGTCATGGCTTCTCTGTACTTCTCATTCAGCTGCCTGCCAATATTCCTGGGAGACAACAGACGATGGCCCAAGTACTTAGGTTCCTGCTACCCACAGGGGAGACCTGGACAGAGTTCAGGCTTCTGGCCTTGGCCCAGCCTAGTTCTAGCTGTTGCAAGCATCTGGGGAGCGAACTAGCAGATGGAAGATATTTCTATCTTTCTCTGTCACTCTGCCTTTCTTTTAAGATTTTATTTATTTATTTGAAAGGCAGAGTGACAGAGAGGCAGAGAGAGCGAGAGTGAGAGAGACAGAGAAAGAAAGAGAGGTCTTCCACCTGCTGGTTCACTTCCCAGTTGGCCCCAATGGCTGGAGCTGTGCCAATCTGAAGCCAGGAGCCAGGAGTTTCTTCCAGATCTCCCATATGGGTGCAGGGGCCCAAGGACTTGGGCCATCTTCTACTGCTTTCCCAGGCCATAGCAGAGAGCTGGATCAGAAGTGGAGCAGCCAGGACTCCAGCCGGCGCCCATATGGGATGCCAGCACTGCAGGCATTGGCCTTACCTGCTACGCCACAGCTGGCTCCCACTCTACCTTTCAAATAAATAAATATTTTTATAAAAAATTAAAGTAATGATGATAACAATGTATTGGGTGATTATCACACACGAGTAAAGTAAAATAAATGCCAGAAATGTTTTAGGGGATAAGAGGGAGAAATTAAGAACACTCTGCTGTAAGGTTCCTATATTCCATTGAAGCAGTATAGCATTTTTTGAAAGTCAACTTAGGCTAAAAATACTACATTCAAGAGAAAGGTATTTGGGGCAGTGGTTAAACTCCTGCCCAGGATCCCCACATCCCATACTGGACTGCCTGACTTTGTTTGCCGGCTCCATTCTCTATTCCAGCTTTCTGTTAAGGACTGGCAGCTGATGATGGCTCAAGCAGTTCAGTCCTTGCCACCCATGTGGGAGGCCTGGATTGATTTCATGGCTCCTGGCTTCAGCCTGAGCCAGCCCTAGCTATTGCAGGGATTTGGGGATGAGGGATCTCTCTGTCTCACTGTAACTCATTCTCAAGTAAAATAAACACATTTTAAAAATATGTTGAGGCCGGTGCTGCGGCTCACTAGGCTAATCCTCCGCCTTGCGACGCCGGCACACCGGGTTCTAGTCCCGGTCAGGGTGCCGGATTCTATCCCGGTTGCCCCTCTTCCAGGCCAGCTCTCTGCTGTGGCCTGGGAGTGCAGTGGAGGATGGCCCGAGTGCTTGGGCCCTGCACCCCATGGGAGACCAGGAGAAGCACCTGGCTCCTGCCATCAGATCAGCGCAGTGCACTGGCCGCATTGCGCCAGCCACAGCGACCATTGGAGGGTGAACCAACGGCAAAGGAAGACCTTTCTCTCTCTCTCTCTCTTACTGTCCACTCTGCCTGTCAAAAAAAAAAAATGTTGAGGCCGGCGCCGTGGCTCAACAGGCTAATCCTCCGTCTTGCGGCGCCGGCACACCAGGTTCTAGTCCCGGTTGGGGCGCCGGATTCTGTCCCGATTGCCCCTCTTCCAGGCCAGCCCTCTGCTGTGGCCAGGGAGTGCAGTGGAGGATGGCCCAAGTGCTTGGGCCCTGCACCCCATGGGAGACCAGCATAAGCACCTGGCTCCTGGCTCCTGCCATCAGATGAGCGCGGTGCGCCGGCCGCAGCGCGCCGACCGCAGCGGCCATTGGAGGGTGAACCAACAGCAAAGGAAGACCTTTCTCTCTGTCTCTCTCTCTCACTGTCCACTCTGCCTGTCAAAAATAAAAAAAATAAAAATAAAAAAATTTAAAAAATAAGTTGAAAACTTTCAGGAACCCTAAAATTAAAGAAATGTAAATGATACAGCAAAAGAGGAGATAATAAAAAATCATAAAATGTTCAATGAAAACCAGAGAAATCAGACAAAGGCAAAAAAAAAATCAAAGGAAACAAATATTTGTTAGAAGAATGGTATGGTAGATATTAATTTATCTATAAATAAGAGTAAATGGTCTAAACATATCAATTAAACTACTGTGCTCAGAATGGATTTAAAAAAGCATATTTAATTATATATATATATATATATATATCTACAAGAAACGCACTTTATCATAAACACTCAGGTTAAAAGTAAAGAATGAGGCCGGCGCCGTGGCTCAACAGGCTAATCCTCCGCCTTGCGGCGCCGGCACACCGGGTTCTAGTCCCGGTCGGGGTGCCGGATTCTGTCCCGGTTGCCCCTCTTCCAGGCCAGCCCTCTGCTGTGGCCCGGGAGTGCAGTGGAGGATGGCCCAAGTGCTTGGGCCCTGCACCCCATGGGAGACCAGGGAAAAGCACCTAGCACCTGGCTCCTGCCATCGGATGAGCGCGGTGCGCCGGCCACAGCGTGCCATCCGCGGCAGCCATTGGAGGGTGAACCAATGGCAAAGGAAGACCTTTCTCTCTCTTTCTCTCTCTCACTGTCCACTCTGCCTGTCACAAAAAAAAATAAATAAAAAAAAATAAAAAAAAAAGTAAGGAATGAGGATAACACCAGAGAAAACAGAAAAATGAACTCTAGAGATCTGTTCTTAGAAACAAACAAAAAAAAAAAGTGGCAAAATCTGTTAAAATCAATCTTATAGGAACTCTGAGATGTAATCAAATGCTTAACCAGGAGAAGGATGACTTAAATCAGACAAGTGATCTGTGTGACATTTTACCTAATGTATTCAAAATTCACAAAAGTGAAAAAACTCTAAAACACACAGAATAATTCCAATAAAAACTGTATAAGAGCCTAATCAAGAAAATCTGCTCAACTTATTAAAGTTAATAAAAGGAATCCTAAGTTAATACCATACTTAAAAATTGGAAAAGTTAGCAAATTGAAGATGCAAGTTTTCTCAACGTTATCTATGAAATTAATAAAATTCCAATCACAGGGTTTGAAAGGTTCTCAAGCTAACGCTCGAATCTAGTTAAAATGAAAGACCTGAAAAGAATGAAATGAAAAAATCAAAGAACATGGATAGGGGCCGGCGCCCTGGCTCACTTGGTTAATCCTCCGCCTGCGGCGCCGGCATCCCATTTGGGTGCCGGGTTCCAGTCCTGGTTGCTCCTTTTCCAGTCCAGCTCTCTTCTGTGGCCCGGAAAGGTAGTGGAGGATGGCCCAAGTGCTTGGGCCCTGCACCCATGTGGGAGACCAGGAGGAAGCACCTGGCTCCTGGCTTCAGACCGGTGCAGAGCCAGCCATAGCAGCCATTTGCGGAGTGAAACAACAGAAGGAAGACCTTTCTCTCTTTCTCTTTCTCTCTCTCATTGTCTATAACTCTATCTGTCAAATAAAAAAAAAAAAAGAAAGAAAGAAAGAAGAAGAACATGGATGGTACAGAGAAGTCATGACTCAAACTAGTCACTCTGATATGGGATGTGGGTGTCCCAAGCAGCCTACCTACTGCACTACAATGCCTGCTCTCATTATTGTTTAAGTAAACATGGATAGTAAGCTACTATGTTATATATATTTGCATATATTAAAAAAGGAAAGAAACGTGAAAAAACTAACAATTTTAGAACAATCTGCAGACATGGGATGAAAACAAGATTTCTCTATGTTTTATATACATCTTCTGCAAATAATTTGGTATACTTTGTTTTGTATATTTGATTTTCCAACCAGGTAAATGTTTCACATAATTATAAAATAAAATTCAATTAACTATTAAAAGCTCTGCCTAAAAATCAAAAGCAAAATAACACAAATGAACCTAAGCATATATCAACTTTCTGGTTTAACCATACTGACAGAATTTCTTCTAGCTACTTCAAAACACAATGATTTTTTTAACCTTACTTTCCTAGAAGGATTATACCCTAGCAACAAATACATTTATAAAGAAATGTTAAAATATTTGTAGTAGAAAGATTGTAAGTACTGAGAATGTTATTTTTTAAATTTTATTTATTTATTTTTATTTGACAGAGTTAGTGAGAGAGAGAGACAGAGAGAAAGGTCTTTCTTCCATTGGTTCACCCCCTAAATGGCCGCTATGGCCAGAACTACACCGATCCAAAACCAGGAGCCAGGTGCTTCCTCCTGGTCTCCCATGTGGGTGCAGGGCCCAAGCACCTGGGCCATCCTCCACTGCATGCCCTGGCCACAGCAGAGAGCTGGACTGGAAGAGGAGCAACTGGGACTAGAACCTGGCACCCATATGGTGGCTCCGCAGGAGGAGGATTAACCAAGTGAACTGCAGTGGCAGCCCCAAGAATGTTACTTTGAAATTATTTTATTTATGTGTAGATATATAGATGGATGGATAGATAAGCAAATAAAAGATACAAAAATAAAAACAAAGATTAAAATCCTGCAATTCCACATTTTTAACCTTGGACATAGCAGTATGAACTCGTGATTACTATTTTGTTAAGAATGCATTTCCTACTATAATATGAATTAACCTTGAAAACATGCAAAGTGAAAGTGAGTTAAAAGAGTCTACATATTGAGGCCAGCACTGTGGTGTAGCAGGTAAAGCCAATGCCTGCATGGCTGGCATCCTATATGGGCACTGGTTCAAGCCCAAGCTGCTCCACTTCCAATCCAGTTCCCTTCTAATGTGCGTGGGAAAGTAGCAGAAGATGGCCCCAAGCCTTGGGCCCCTCCACCCATGTGGGAGACACGAAAGAAACTCTAGGCTTCTGGCTTCTCCAGCCATTACAGCCATTTGGGAAGTGAACCAGTGGATGGAAGACCTCTCTCTCTCTCCCTCTCTTTCTCTCTCTCTCTCTCCCCTCTACTCTGCCTTTCAAATAAATAAATCTTTTTAAAAAATCACACACACAAAAAGCTTACATATTATTTAAGTGCCCAAGCACTTAAGCCATCTTTCATTGCTTTCCCAGGCCATAGCAGAGAGCTGGATCGGAAGAAGAGCAGTCGGGACTTGAACCTGCACCCATATAGGATGCTGGCACTGCAGGCTGGGGTTTTAACCCACTGTGCCACAGCACTGGCCCAGAACTATATACTTTAAGTGGATTAAATGCATTGTATATGAATTAAATCTTAATCAAGCTGTTAATAAAATATTTTCTAGTTCTTTATACACACACACACACACCCTATGGAAACAATAAAACAGTGATCACAATAAGAGCAAGCACCGTAATTATGGTTTCAAAATATCATTTCCCACTCAAAGGAATCAGGGTATCATACAGAAAGGACAGATTTCATGCCGAGGGCGTGTACAAAATGGTCCTTGGAGTTCTTGTCAGACCAGAAATGTAGGACGCCGTTAAAAACTACTAGGGATGTGATAAAAGGATTCAGAAACCATTTTAAAAAGGTGGCCAAGGGGCCAGCGCCGTGGCTTAGTGGGTTAAGCCACTGCCTGCAGCACCAGCATCCCATATGGGCAAGAGTTCAAGACATGGCTGCTCCACTTCCCATCCAGCTCTCTGCTACTGCCTGAGAAAGCAATAGAAGATAGCCCAAGTGCTAGGGCCCCTGCACCTGTGTGGCAGACCTGAAAGAACCTCTCGGCTCCTGGCTTTGGATTGGCACAACTCTGGCCATTAAAGCCACCTGGGGAGTGAACCAGCAGATGGAAGACCTTTCTCTCTCTCTCTCTCTCTCTCTCTCTCTAACACTACCTTTCAAAAAAAAAAAAAGTGGCCAAAGATTTGTGTGTATGTTCCTCTCTCTCTTTTTTTAATTTTATTTATTGAGAGAGTTACAGACAGTGAGAGGGAGATACAGAAAGGTCTTACATCCGTTGGTTCACTCCCCGACGGCCACAACAGCCGGAGCTGCACTGATCTGAAGCCAGGCACCAGGAGCTTCTTCCAGGTCTCCCACATGGGTGCAGGGGCCCAAGGACTTGGGCCATTTTCTACTGCTTTCCCAGGCCACAGCAGAGAGCTGGATTGGAAGAGGAGCAGCCGGGACTAGAACTGGCACCCTTATGGGATGCTGGCGCTCCAGGCGGAAGATTAACCTACTGCGCCACGGCACTGGCCCCTCTTTTTTTCAAATAAATAAATCTTGGGGGTAAAAATTATCTGGACTTGATATTTCCAATTTTTATTCTTCAGTTTTCTCTTTGGCCTCATACTCCAATGAAACTGCTTTCCAGAACACCAATGACTAAATTCTCAGGCCTCATTTACTTGGCCTATCAATAGCATCTGACAGTTCTCATTAAAACACCTTCTTCCCTTGGATTCCTGGATATCACCCTCATCTAGTTGTCCTCCAATCTTTCTAACTAGTCCTTTTCAGGCTCTTTTGCTGATTTCTCCTTTCAGCTGTTGCGTTGTGTGTTAAGTATCTTCCTGCTGGACTGGCATCCCATACGGGCACCAGTTCTAGTCCCAGCTGTTCCACTTCAAATCCAGCTCTCTGCTATGGCCTGGGAAAGCAGAAGATGGTCCAAGTGCTTGGGCCCCTGCACCCGCCTGGGAGACCCAGAGGAAGCTCCTGGCTTCGTATAGGCCCAGCTCCAGCTGTTGCAGGCAGTTGAGGTGTGAACCAGTGGGTGGAAGATCCCCCTCTCTCTGTCTCTCCCTCTTCCTCTCTGTAGCTCTGCCTCTCAAGTAAATAAATCATTTTTTAAGAAAAGAGTACATTGTAGCATGTACCAAATAGTTGCTGCTAAACACCTTTTATAAATGCAAGAAATCTGGCAGACCCAAATTACCATCAATAGGAGCAAATGCATTAAAATGTACACCACAAAAAAACTTTTAAACCATGACACAGATGTGTAATTTTTCAAATGAAAACATATTAATCACACATTGTTAAAAAGAAAGATTGCCTGGGAGCCTGGGCTGTGGTGCAGCGGGTTAATGCCTTGGCCTGAAGCACAGGCATCCCATATAGGTGCCTGTTTGAGATCGGGCTGCTCCAGTTCCAATACAGCTCTCTGCTATGACTTGAGAAAGCAGTGGAAGATGGCCCAAATACTTGGGCCCCTCACCTGCGTGGAAGACCTGGAAGAAGCTCCTGGCTCCTGGCTTCGGATCGGCACAGCTCCAGCCGTTGCGGCTAATTGGGGAGTGAACCTTGGATGGAAGACCTCTCTCTCTCTCTCTCTCTCTCTCTCTCTCTCTCTCTCTCTCTCTCCCTCTCTGCATCTCCTCTCTCTGTGTAACTTTTTCAAATAAATAAATAAATCTTTATAAAAAATTTTTAAAAGATTGCAGAACTGTATGTATAGTGCATTTACAACTTTATGTCATTACGCACCTATATAAGAACATACGAATACACGCACATACATTCGCAAAAAAAGGTGAGTAAATTGTGACAGTGCCTCCATGGCTGGTAGCCGTATGTATGATTTTTGTTTTCTGAACTTTTCCGTATTTTGCGATTTGGGCAAGGAGAGAAAACTGAATATGCACACGAAACGACATTGCTAACATAAGAATATACAATTACAAGTAGGTATTGCAGTGTTGGGCCTACAGCGATGCAGTGTCACACAGTTACACACACAACCCAACCCTACCTTCATTCACGGAGTTTCTCGTTCCTGTCACGGACGGTGGCGCCCATGTTCATACTGAAACATAAAACGGAAAAGCACATCCCCAAAAAGCGTTTGCAGGCACGATCCCAAGGCCACACTCAGCCAGCCAAATGTCCAGCCAATTCCAGCCACTTCACGCCACACCCACGGCCTCAGGGAACGGCCGCCCCGGCCCCCCGCAGGCCCCGCTCCCTCCCTGCACACAGTCCTGAGGACTCACCCACTCAGGCCCCGAGTCCACGCCCCAGGCCGCACTCCCGGCGCGGGTTAGGATAGGGGCGCCCCTGAGGTCACAGCTGGCCGGGACTGAGAGCCACAAAATGCTTCGGTCCGCTAGACGCAGGGCAACGCTTCCCAGACGCCCCCGCGGCTCTCCCGGGAGGGACTAACCTGCCTGCTTGCCCTTAGTGAGAACACCAACGGCGGCATGGAAAGGTGCACAGCTCTGCGCAGGAGCACCAGCGAGGGCCTGGCGAGGGCAGCCTCCCTGGATCCCCGCAGGGAGTGCAACCAGGTACGGCGAAGAGTCGGAATGGGGCCGCGACTTCGCGGTCCCGAACTACATTTCCCAGAGGCCTTCACGGCACAAGACGCTGTTTCTGCAAAAAGGCGTTTCCTCCTTACCGCTGTGGGGAGCGTCGGGTTGGCGAAGGAGGCATCGCTCAGTCTGTTAGTTTCGCCGGGTCGCGGCTCCACTCGGGGTGAAAAGGAAAGATCACAAGTCTGCCTGAGCCTCAAGCTCCTAGCAGGGATCAGAAGAGGAAGCAGTGATGTCCTGGGACTGTGTGTGTGTGTGTGTGGAAGTTCGGCCACGGATTTGGGATTTGGGGTTTATGGGACTGGGAGACTCTACGGTCCCCTGGCTTTTGAGGTCCTGTGAATTTGCAGCTGTGTGTGTGACCGTGCTCGCGAATCGTGCATTCTCCTGTTCTGGTCCTGCAGTTTTGTCAGTGACAGTGTGTTGGTGGACTTCGTGAATGTGTCTGAGACAGCATTCATGAACTCTGGACCTGGGATCGGGAGCGTGACTGACAGGCAGGGAAATGTGGCCGGACTGTCTGGATTCTAAACAGATAGGGCCATAACCAGCTTTGTGGCCTCAAACTAATTAAATTCTGGTAACGCTGTTTCTGCTACTGTGACAGTTTGAGACCATGATTTTTAGACCCACTCGAGCAGAAGTTTAGTCAGTCAGCTGCCGACGTAGACTGAGAAGAAGCAAGCCTCAAGTATCAGCAATGTCCCATTTCCCTGGAACCCAGATCGTCCACTGGGACTTCTATGTACGTCAAATACACCTTAGAACCTACATTGGCTTCAGTAACAGGATGCTACTGTGAATTTGGGGAAGAATCTAGCTCCACAAAATGGAGACCCCGCCTTCTCTGTTTCATAAAAAGGTACGCAATTGTTATTAATCTTTCTCTTACATGTAGGTGGTTGGATGTGGAGCCGACTACCCAACTTAGTCTGTAATTACAAGGCAGGGCTGTATCATAATTCCTACTTCCTCTCTCAGCTCCACTCACAGGAGGACACAAAAAGACATTCCACCGTGTTAGAGTCCACGCCTTCTCCCCTTTTATTAGTACCATAAACTCCCACTTGTTTTAGGAGTAGGAACACTTCTGGGACTTTTGAAATTTTTAGCATGTAGTAACATCTAGGAATCTGTTTCGTGTTTTATGTTTTGTTTTTCTATTTGTTTTTCAGAGGAAAAGAGAGCACACTCATTCACTGGTTCATTCCCCAAATGTCCATGACAGGTAGGGCTGAGCCAGGGCTGGAGTCAAGAACTTAATCCAGGCCTCCCACGTGGGTGGCAGGAACTCAGCTACTTAAACCATCGCCGCTGCCTCCAGGGTCTGCATTGACAGAAAGCTGGAATCAGGAGTGAAAGCTGGGAGTCGAACCCAAATATTTCAGTGTGTGATGTGGGCATCTTAACTACTAGGTTACACACTTACTCTGCTTATTCTTTCTATACCTGATGTGTGATGGCGACCTAGGGAATATGTCTTCCATTATTGATTCCTCCCCTCCATCAAAAGTTCACCACATTCATTCTGGAAATTATTCTATACCATTCTTATTTTGTAGTCTACTCCTAAGGATTCCTAATGACATATAAGTTAACGAGCTAGAGTGAAATGTGGGAACATTCATTTTAGAAAATTGGTATCTGGGGGCCAGCCCTGTGGCATAGTTGGTTGTTTCCACCTGCGGCACCGGCATCCCATATGGGTGTCAGTTTGAGTCCCACCTGCTCCACTTCCTATCCACCTCCCTGCTAATAGCCCTGGGGAAAGCAGTGGAAGATGGTCCAAGTGCTTGGGCCCCTGCGACCCAAAAAGGGGACCCAAATGGAGTTCCTGGCTCCTGGCTTCAGCTTTGTCCAGCTATGGCCATTTCAGTCATTTGGGAGTGAACCAGAGGATAGAAGAGCTCTCTCTCTGTGTCCATGTCTCTTACTACCTTTCAAATAAACACAAATCTTTTTTTTAAAAAGTGAAAATAAATTGTTTAGTCTTTATAAAAGTAATATCAAAACATGTCTGTTCCCCCCAAAAAAATCACAAAAAAGATGATCAGAAACTATAAATAAATATATCCAAGTAATCTAATAACCTGGAATAATTATTATTAACATTTTGCCATGCTTATTTTCATTTTAGTACTTATTTTAGAAAGAATCACTTTTGCATATTTTTCTACAACATTTCATGAATAATAACAAATTTTGAACATATTTCCATTAGTGGTAAGTAAGAAATCAACATGTTAAATATATAACCTAGATTGAATGATGTTTCAAGGTTTCCTTTTTTATCCTTTTTGTCATTATAATTCCTGCCTTAAAAAACTTCTTTGTACACTTGTCTTTCAGCATATGTATAATTATTTCCCAGTCTAATTTATAAAAGTGAATTTCCTGGCTCAAACATCAGAAATTTAGTAACGCCAAGTAGTTGGGTCATCCTCAACTGCTTTCCCAGGCCATTACCAAGGAGCTGGATGGGAAGTGGAGCAGTCAGGACTTGAACCAGTGCCCATATGGGATGCCAGTGCTGCAGGTGGAGGCTTAACCTACTATGCCACAGCGCCAGCCTCTCTTTCTAGTTTCTTTAGAGTAGAAGATGAAGTCATTGATTTGAGACCTTCCTTCTTTCTAATGTAGGTATTTAGTGTTACATATGCCCCCCTGAATACTGCTTTAGTGGCATTCTATAATTTTTAAAAATTGGTGCCCAGCCCAGACGTATAATAGTTATACATATTTATGGGTTACTGTATGGAATTTCAATACATGTATGCAGTGTATAATGACAGGTAACTGGCATATTCATCATCTCAAACATTTATCTTTTTTTTTACATTGGAAACATTCAAAATCCCACTAGCTATTCTAAAATCAGCAATTAGTCATTGTCAACCATAGCTGTCAATTGTGCTATAGAGCATAGAAAGTGTTATGGAGTAAACAGTACTTGGCTCCCCAAAAATCATGTAGATATTTAAGCCCCCAAATCTTGCATTAACAGTTAATGCTAATGGTTAATGGATTAGGGTGGACACTTCATCTGATGATGGCAGACGAGAGGTGGGGCTAGTGGGAGGCATTTAGTATCATGGGGGGCTTGCCCTTGGAAGGTAGTTTTCTTGAAAGGGTGGAGTTTGGCCTAGCTCCTCTCTCTGCTTCTTGGCTTACCATGTGAGCTTCCCTCTGCACATGCTACATCATTACTAGCCTCCACCAGATGGCCCACTAGTGGAGCTACCTGATTTTGAACTGTGAACCTCCAAAGTGTTGAGCTGAAACAAACCTTTTCCTTCCCAAGAAGCTCGACTAAGGTGTTTCAGTAAAATTAATGAAAGCTAATACAGAAAACTGGTACCAAGAAGTGGGATATACCTGAATATGTGGAGGTTGGAAGAATTTGAAGAAGCAGACTAGAGAAAGTTACAAACAGTGCCATTGGTGGTTCTGATGAGGCTTAGAAGACTGGAACGCTGGTAGAAATGTGGACAGTAAAGGCCATGCTGATGAGTTTTTCAGATGGACTAAATAGTCTATTAGGAACTGGACTAAAGATCACCCATGCTGGAGCTGGCGCTGTGGTGTGGGAGTAAAGCCACCGCCTGCAGGGGCGGCATCCCATGCGGGTGCCGGTTTGAGTCTCAGCTGAAAGCAGTGGAAGATGGCCTAAGTCCTTGGGCCCCTGCACTCTCATGGGAGACCTGGAAGAAGCTCCTGGTTCCGGATGGGCACAGCTCCCGCTGTTGCAGCCAGTTGGGGAATGAACCAGCGGATGGAAGACCTCTCTCTCTCTCTCTGCCTCTCTTTTTCTCTCTGTGTAACTCTGACTTTCAAATAAATAAATAAATCTTAAAACAAAAAAGATCACCTATGCTACATGGGGGCAGAGAATCTGGAGTGTGACTTCATGGGAGGTTGAACTTAAGATGGTGGACCCCGTGTTTGGTGGAGGACATCTCAAGGCAGCCAAGTGTTCTGGCTGCCTGCGTGTTGCTTGTTATTGTTCTGCTAGCAAGTTTTGCAGTGGGAATCAGGAGCAAATGGGAGCAGAGCATGGAAAATTTCAGCCTGTCCAAAGAAGGAAGGAAGAAAAACTTGTTTGGGATAAGAAATTGAGTTAGAGAAACCATTTTCTTTAAACGGATTAGTGCAAGGAAAAGGAAACCAAGTGTTTATGGGCAAGACGATCAGAGAAAGACTCTGAGGGCATTTCGGGAATCTTAAATGCCCCTCCCATTCCGGAACTGCTTCTGGAAATCCCAGGGACAGCTCTGGGTTCTGGCTTGTTGGCAGGGTTCTCAGAGGCCACTGCAGTCCTGACAGGGTCCAGGAGTGGCTCCTGTTGGTGGCAAACCTTGGTGTCGTCGAGGTGAAGCGGGTTTTGCAGGTATGCAGAATGCAAGAGTTATACAGTCACCGTGGCTTCTACCAAGTTTTCAAAGGTAGGCTTCTGAGGCCAGAAAAGAGTCGTGCAGCAGGACTGGCGGGCCTGCATGGCGTGGTGCAAAAATGAAGCTATAAGCGTGGAGCTTCAGAAGAAATCCCAGAAAAGCAAAGGTGCCAGCCACGTCAGGCACGCACCGAGGAATATGGCAGGCACACCCGGGAAAGCTGCAGACGCCAGCGTTAGTCTGAGAGAGCAGCCATGGGGGCCTCCACCTCCAATGTAAAGGATGTTTCAGACAAATTTGGGGTCCAGGCAGACACCTGCCACAGGGGCGGAGCCACAGCAGGGTGGCTGGGAAATGCCAAGTGGAAATGTAGGGGTGGAGCTGCGTTCAAGTAACCATCTCCAAAGCAATAACGCGGGCGGCGGGGAGCAGGACCGGGCGGAAGGAAGCATAATGCGCTTGCGCACTCTATCTCCCGCCACTCCACTTTTTTCCGGCATTCCAGTAGGATTCTAGGAAGTCACCCACTCTTGTGTAGTAGTGCAGTGTGCGCGCCCAAACCTCTCCCCCTGCAGTTAGGTTGTGGCTTTGTGTTGGGAACGGAGGTAGGCCGAGCCTATGCCTGTGACACCCGGCGCACTACTTGTGCCCGGCCCAAGCTCGGAGCTGAAAGGAAAACGGGCTTTCGGACTCTTCTGGAAGACCGGGGGCTGAGGGAGTGCGAGGATGCGGTGCCGAGGGGGCGGTGCTAGCAACCCTGAGCGGCGCTGAGCCGAGGTACGCGGACTCTGCTGCGGACTACATTTCCCAGTGGCCCCCGCGGGAACTGGGCCGTCGGTCCCTTTGTGTCCTCCGGAGGCCTAGGCTGCTGAGGCGCTTCTTTCCGGGCCGGCAGTATTTGGGTTCCCCGTACCTCTTAGACGGGGCGTAAGGCCCTGGTGGAGATTTCCGGAGATTTCCAGGCGGAAACGGGCTCTTTCCGCAGTTCAGTTCTGCAGGTACGGAGCGGGCTGAGGAGTGGCCTGTGGGTCACCCTGACGCCGACCCCAGGCCCCTCGCCGTGACTCTCCGTGTGAGACTGTCACCACACTTGCCTGTCTTACCTGTGTGACTGCGGGCGTGGGTCGATGATGGGTGCCCTAGAGCGTACGGCTGTGAGTGCGGGAGGGTGGGCACTCCTTGCCCTCGGTCGTGCCGGTACCCGCGGCCTCTTGGTGACTGGGGTGTGTGAATGACACCGTCGGTCGTGATACCGTAGTGTTCGAGATTTGGGGTCTGCGGGTGTCCGTGTGAAACTGCCCAGGCCCATGGCGTCTGGGGCAAGCAGCTGGCACTGTAGTTTTTAAGACTGGCTATGTGAGGGTACTGAGTGATAACTGGGTGACACCCAGTATCTGCTAAAGCCACCCAAGTGATGTCATTGGGCCGCCAAGTGTCAGAATCACTGACTGATTGGAGAGTAGCCCCGTGGATTCAGGCAGCCTTGTATTTGATGTTTTAACATTTTTATTTACTATTTCAGTTTTATTTGAAGGGGGTAAGGGAGAGAGAGAGAGAGATTCCATCCACAAGTTCAGTCACCCAAATGTCTGAAACAGCCAGCGCTGGGCCAGGTTGAAGCCAGGAGCTGAGAACTCCATCTGGGTCTCCCGGGCGCGTCAGGGGCCCAAGTGCTTGAGCCATTACCTGCTGAATTCCAGGGGTGTGCATTAGCGGGAAACTGGAATCGGGAAGAGTTGCAGCCGGAACGCAGTCATTCCCTTATGGAATGGGCCATTCCACCCAGCGTTTCAGTTGTCTCAACCGCTGTGCCACGTGCCCACCCATTATCTTGATGTGATTATTTATTAGTTTTGTGACTTTATGTAAGTGATGAAGTTTCTTGGAGTCTTGTTTTGTAAAAACCTAGAAAATCTAGTATTAAAATAAAAATTAGGAAGTAATTTAGGCACAGATTAAAATTCTATGCAAAAAAAATTCCTAGGTCTCCTTTATGCTCTCTTCATTGGAGGAAAGTTTACAGCAGGAGGAGAGAGAAGCCCAAAGAGCCCAGACTGGTGATTCTGGATGCTGCAACACCAGCCGCGTTGCTTGTATTTTCTTCCCCGGCTCAGTCCTCTGAGGACACTGCCATTTCTCAAGAGAAGAGCCATTAGGAAGAAAGAATGGCTGTGGGGCTGCTTAAAGCCATGTACCAGGTGAGTTGGTGTTTGCTCTCTTTTCTGAAATACCTTCCAGTTTTTCAAACCAAGAACACATTAACTTTCCTTTCGCTGAAACTTTTCTGGGTAACCAATCTTGCCACTCCTGAAACCCCCCAGTGGAATTCGTATCTCAGATAGGGTCAGTGTGGAAGTCTTGGCCAACAGGGCCCTGTATAATCTGGTCCATTCCTATCCCTCTGACCTGATCTAACTTCTCTCTCCTGATCTTCAACTCAAGCCCCCGTTCCAGCCACAGCAGCTTCCTTGTAATTAGTTGAGAAGGTTCTTATTGCAGCTCCTTGTACTTGCTGTTCCCTCAGCCTGAAAAACTGTTCCTTCAGATACAGAAACAGGTCAACGTCTTCATTCTAGTGTCTGCCCTAAACATCATTCATTCACCATATGCTACTTACGTAAGTTGGGTGTCCCAAAGCTTAGTCCCTGAGCCTCTTCTCTTATACTCACTACTTTGTCTCATGGCTTCAAATACCATTTATGTGCCAACAGTTACTTTAAAAAATAATTTATTTATTTGAAAGAGTTACACAGAGAGAAGAGAGGCGTAGAGAGAGGTGTCTTCCATCCGCTGGTTCACTCTCTAATTGGCCTCAATGGCCAGAGCTTCGACATTCCAAAGCCAGGAGCCAGGAGCTTCTTTGGGTTTCCCATGCAGGTGCAGGGACCCAAGGACTTGGGTCATCTTCTACTGCTTTCCCAGGCCATAGCAGAGAGCTGGATCGGAAGAGGAGCAGCCGGGACTAGAACCAGCACCCACATGGGATGCCAGCGCTTCAGGCCAGGGCATTAACTCGCTGCACCACAGCGCCAGCCCCGCCAACAGCTACTGATTGTATACAGCCTGGACCTCTCTCCCAAATTTCCTGGTAATGAGGCAAGTTTGAGTATAGGAGTATAGGTACAGATGCAGATAAGAGTATAAATGTTGTGGAGAGAGTTTGAGGAGATTCTCTTTGAATGGCTTTGTTTTCTCAGTGAAACAGAAAGTAAGATCATCAGATGAGAGTGGTGGAGTGGAAGGAGATATGGAAAGTTTGAGCAGAGTGGGAAAGAATGGACTAGGGAAATGTTGGCAGCATTTTGGCCCACTTGAGGGTAATGATCATGAACTTAAACTAATTAGCAAGGCGGGTATGATTTTCTCTAGCAAAGTTCAGCTTCTTAGGGTAAAGTCACAAAATAAACTATAAGAGGGCTTTAGTTTAATGAGCTGGTTACAGTTACGTGAGAGAGAGGGGTGGGGAAGTTGAAGGCATACGCGGGGGGTATTTACAACAAATGGTTGTGCTAGGAAGTGAAGGTATGTGGGCATGAGGAACAGTGAAACCAGTGAATCATTATGTTCTTGTAAGGTCAAAAAAATTTTCCTGATTGAGGGTATCAGAGAGAAAATTGAAATAGAAAAGGTGGAAATGAGAGTGGAATAACTGGGATTGTGGAGAATTTGGAACTTACTGGTAGTGACCAGGTCTGTGTCCTAACTGTGGAGGAGTGGAGGACAAGGTTATTGGAGGAGAGTGGGTGTCAGAGAATTGAGAGGCCAGGCTGTTGGGGGTGTTTCTTATATGGATATGGAAGTGACCAGATTATGATAGGAATAGCACTGAAGACAGTGGCAGTAGCCTGGTGCTGAAGTGTTCAAGCCATGACAGAATTCCTGTCTTTGATTAATTGTAGATAACTAAACTAAGGAGCAATTTCCTCTGATTTTGTAAGATTTAAAATTAGTTGTTTTTAGTGAGGTTGGGGGAGGAAATGGTCTGGAAACAGATAGGAGGAGCAAAGAGGTCACCAGCCTCACTTCTCACTTCCAGGTGCTGTGGTACGTACAAGCATTTTGGGAAATAAGACTTCACCCCAACCCTCCCCCCCACACCCGATGACCGGGCTTCAGAGGAAGGAATCTTTGCACCTAGAAGCCACTGTAGCTCTCTGTTAAAGTTTTTGAAGTTTAATGCAATTGAATATTTGCTCTGCCTAGTCTAGCACAATTTTCAGAGGTATAGCAAGCAATTTCTGGTGTCGTTGGCAGAGGGTGGGAGGGCAGTTACAATTATTAAGGAGTGCTTTTATTTGTAATATCTGTCAGTGAGACTGATAACCCTGTATATACCTTTTTAAATTTTTGGTTAATGTGTTCTGCTTGCTCATTTTAAAGTGGGTACAGTGCATTTAAAAAAAAAAAAAAAAAGGTTTATTTATTTGAAAGTCACAGGGGGAGAGAGAGAGAGAGAGAGAGAGAGAGAGAGAGATCTTCCATCCGCTGGTTCACTCCCCAGTTGGCCATAACTGCCGGAACTGTGCCCATCTGAAGCCAGGAGCCAAGAGCTCCTTCTGTGTCTCCTATGAAGGTGCAGGGGCCCAAGGACTTGGGCTGTCTTCTACTGCTTTCCCAGGCCATAGCAGAGAGCTGGATGGGAAGAGGAGCACCTGGGACTAGAACCAGCGCCCATGTGGGATGCCGGCACTGCAGGTGGCAGATCTACCCGCTGTGCGATAGCACCGGCCCCTACAGTGCATTTTTGATCCTCTTATAGCTACTTGAAATTTTCAAACCATTCATTCATTAATTCAGTTTATTCAACAAGTATTTTAATTTCTGATCATGCCAATTACTATTTAACTGGGGATATAGCAGGACCAAAGCAAAAATATATTCTGCCCTCATCACACCTACATTTTCACTGGGAGTAGGGGAAGACAGACAATAAATAAGCAAAATAATTAAACGCTGCAGAGAAAAATAAAACAGGATTAGTGGAATCATGAAACGGAGTAGGAACATTGCTGTTTTCATATGGAATGATCTGAGGAGTACAAAGGCCCTGAGTGAGAAAATGATTGACATATTTGCAGATATTAAGGAGAACCCAGTGTAGTGAGGTAGACTTAAATGAGGTGGGTATGGTAAGAGCAGAGGTTATTTCATTTATTTTATTTCAGGAGTTGGTGACCTTTGGAGATGTGGCTGTAGACTTTTCCCAAGAGGAGTGGGACTGTCTAGATTCTTCTCAAAGGCACCTATACAGTCATGTGATGCTGGAGAACTACAGCGTCTTGGTATCACTGGGTAAGTATATCTTCCCCTTGCAAAATTGAATTTCTCCTCATAAGGGACTCCTTGCTACACTAGTGTGAATTTTTTGATAGTATCTGCAATGCCTGGCTGAATGTGTGCTCTCTGTGCCAAGCAGATGGGTTAGTAACTATGGAGTTGGTAATGGACAGTTCTGTTATTGAATTATGCCTAACACGTTAGCTTTCCCATCCTTCTAATACATGTCCCTGATAAATTTTTCTTTGACTTAGTGTAAGCTCTCCACCCCTACTCCCTGCCATGATCAATAGGTTGGTTGTATGTTCTACGATAGCCGTAGCATGATCCAGTTCTGTTTCTTTTCATATGTGCAGGACTTTGCTTTTCTAAGCCAAGCGTGATATTATTGTTGGAACAAGGAAAAGAGCCCTGGCTGGTGAAGAGAGAGCTGACGAAAGGCCTGTGCTCAGGTGAGTGAGGAGGAACTAGGCAGGCCAAAACCTTTGCAGGGGACAGCTCAGCCTGACTCAAAGGTATTGCCCTTTCACTCCTCATGAGCGGAATTTCTGCTCAAATGTTCTAGGTTTTAATAATAACTTGACCTTTTAGGATTTTGTTCCTATTTGCTATTTTTTTTTTTTGACAGGCAGAGTGGACAGTGAGAGAGAGAGACAGAGAGAAAGGTCTTCCTTTTGCCGTTGGTTCACCCTTCAATGGCCGCCGCGGATGGCGCGCTACGGCCAGCGTACCGCGTTCGTCCGATGGCAGGAGCCAGGAGCCAGGTGCTTTTCCTGGTCTTCCATGGGGTGCAGGGCCCAAGCACTCGGGCCATCCTCCACTGCACTCCCGGGCCACAGCAGAGGGCTGGCCTGGAAGAGGGGCAACCGGGACAGAATCCGGTGCCCCGACCGGGACTAGAACCCGGTGTGCCGGCGCCGCAAGGCGGAGGATTAGCCTGTTGAGCCACGGCGCCGGCCCTATTTGCTATTTTTAATTGTCTCTGTTTTCATACTTTGTCCTCTCCATTCTAATAGCTCATTTATCTATTCTCTGAGTTGTGTTTCCTCTCAGTTTCATAAGCCTCTTCCCAATTTAAAAAATCTTTTGCTAATCTGATAAACTTTTGAGCTCTATACACAGCTGTAAATGAAGTACTAGGCTCTAACCTTGCCTGATATTTACATGCAGTTACTTTTAGAAAAGTTACTTAACTTCCCTGTGGTTCTGTGTTGTCACTGTAAAGTGAGGTTATACTTTTAGTGTTTTAAATAATTTCATCTCATCTCATACTAAGAACTCTCTCGCTGTTAGCTGCTAGTAGTTGTAAAAGCAAAAGCAGCAATTATAGAAACAGTAAGCTTCCAAAAGCCACATTATTTCTCTGAAAGGTCAAGTTTATTCGTTCCTTTAAACAGCATTACTAAATTTGCAATTTAAACAACGTACTTGCAAGGTGCTGGGGTATTTTACATACAGTTTACAGTTAATCAAACAGTTGATAGGCTAATAGTAGAGATATGACATAGCTGTACTATGGTATATCTGAAGAGAAAGCTGATGTAAAAGAAGCTCACAGAAAAAGGTAAGAGGCAGGATTTCTTGGAGGATGATGGTCTTTAAGCAGCAGCTACAAAAAATCTGAGGGAAAAGAGAGTAAGAGTGTGGCTTTTTGATGTGGGAAGGATTTTTACATCGATACAGGAGGCATTAAGGTAAATGGAAGGGGTCCAGCATTGTGGTGTAGCAAGTTAAGTTTCTACCTGTGATGCCGGCATCCCATATGGGCACTGGTTTGAGGCCCAGCTGCTCCACTTCCAGTCCAGCTCCCTGCTAATGTGCCTGGGAAAGCAGTAGAAGGTGGCTCAAGTCCTTGGGCCCCTGCATACTCGTGGGACTCCCAGGAAAAGTTCCTGGTTCCTAAATTCGGCCTGGCCCAGCCCTGGCCATTGCAGCCATTTGGGGAGTGAACCAGAGGATGGAAGATCTCTCTCTCCTCTTTTCAAATAAATAAAAATAAGATTATTATTATTATTATTATTATTTGTTTGAAAGGCGGAGTTACAGAGAGGTAGAGGCAGAGGCAGACAGAGAATCTTCCATCTGCTGGTTCACTCACCAAGTGGCCACAGTGGTCGGAGCTGGGCCAGGGCAAAGCCAGGAGCTTCATCCAGGTCTCCCACATGGGTGCAGGGAACCAAGGACTTGTACCATCCTCCGCTGTCTTACAAGGCGCATCAGCAAGAAGCTGGATCAGAAGCAGAGCAGCCAGGACTCGAACCAATGCCCATATGGGATACCGGCACTGCAGGCAGCGGCTTTATTCACTATGCTGTAGCGCCAGCCCCAAAAATAAAATCTTAAAAAAAAAAGGTAAATGAAGGCCTGATACTTGATAATATCAAATATCAAAACGCATATTGATAATTGTATTTCTGTTAACATAACTCCCCAGCTTACCCCCACCACCTCTGCCCAATCTTTTTTGTCTTTGTTCAGATTTCACAGAAAAAAATTTGATGTGAAACTTTAGTGTCAAAGAATATATTATGAAATTTTATATATTATTTATTATTAAATAAATCATATCTGTCAACATATATTAGCGTATATATGTAGTTTAAGTAATAATAGAACAAAACTTCATGTAGATACAGAAAATTGTCCATGTCGTTTCAGACGCTTGAGGGCCCCTGCCTAATGACATCTGATGCCCCTGCCATGAGCCTGCCACGGCTCATCCTCTCCCTTCATTGGGGTATCTGTTACCCTGAAGTTTTGCTTATCACTTCTTAGCTGTTCTTTATCTGTATCCTCAACTTTTTACATATGGAAATATATGCATATGTAGTCCTGTGACTTTTTTCCCAACTCAAAATTATATTTGTGAGATTTCATCCATGCTGATTTCTATAGTTCTGGTTCACTGGTAAAATATAATATCTTCCATTGTATAAACTACAATTTATCCTTTGATGATCATTTGAATTAAGGTTTATGCTGTTATAAATATTACTGCTATGAATCTTGATATTTTATATATTTTCTCCAAATCTGTGGCTTTTGTTTTCATCTCTCTCTCTCTCTTTTTTTTTTAAAGATTTGTTTATTTGAAAGTGCAATAGAGAGGGAGAGAGAGAGATCCTCCATCTGCTGGTTGACTCCCCAAATGCCAACACTAGCCAGGGGTGGGCCAGACTGGAGCCGGGAGCTTAGGCCTCCATCCAGGTCTCCCACATAGCAGGGACCCAAGTACTTGGGCCATCAGCTGCTGCCTCCCAGGTGCGTTAGTAGTAAGCTGAATTGGAAGCTGGAGTTAAGACTTGATCCCAGGCACTCTGATATGGGATGCAGGCACCCCAAGTGTGACATAACCTGCTACACCTCAGCATCTTCACTGTGAACCTTATTATACATGACTGCTGGTTCATATATGCTGGTGCTCAGCTAGAAAAATCACCAAGGAATTTACTAGATAGGGCTATTTAAGCTTCCAAAGCGCTTATACTAATTCATATTTCTTTTTTTTTTTTTTAATTTTTTTTTTTTTTTTTGACAGGCAGAGTGGACAGTGAGAGAGAGAGACAGAGAGAAAGGTCTTCCTTTTGCCGTTGGTTCACCCTCCAATGGCCACCGCGGACGGCGCGCTGCGGCCAGCGCACCGCGCTCCTCCGATGGCAGGAGCCAGGAGCCAGGTGCTTATCCTGGTCTCCCCATGGGGTGCAGGGCCCAAGCACCTGGGCCATCCTCCACTGCACTCCCTGGCCACAGCAGAGGGCTGGCCTGGAAGAGGGGCAACCGGGACAGAATCCAGTGCCCTGACCGGGACTAGAACCCGGTGTGCCAGCGCCGCAAGGCGGAGGATTAGCCTGTTGAGCCATGGCGCCGGCCCTAATTCATATTTCTAACAGCTGTATGTGAGAGTTCCCATTGCTCCACACCTGGAATTGAAAAATTACCAGTTTTTTTGCCATCTTGGTGTGTGGGAAATATTATATGCATAATCTTTAGTATATTATTTTCCTTGATTACTCTAGAAATTCTTTTCATATTATAGTGACAACTTGTAGTTTTTCTTTTGAGACATGCCTGGTTGAGTCTTTTTCATTTAGGGGGAAGTTGTCTTTTATATATATTTTTTTTAATTTATATTTTTGATATTTTGAGACTCTGTTCTGAGATCAAAAGCCTTTTCTAAATATTTCCCTTCTGTATTTAGGTCCAATTGGAATGGATCTTTGAAAATTATTTGGTTTAAGAATTTAATTTGTGCCTTAGGTAAAAAACAAAATGTCAAAGGTATTTCTTGAATAAATTATCTCTCTTTACCTGTTGTTCTGAATGTTACTGCCTAATATCTTAATTTTTAGTCTCTATAGGTCTGATTTTGAGCTTTATTCTGTTCTATTGATCTCTATTTCCTTATATCAGAACCACATTGTCTTTATTTATTTATTTTTTTGTCAGGCAGAGTTAGAAAGTGAGAGAGAGACAGAGAGAGAGAGAGAGAGAGAGAAAGAGAGAGAGAAAGGTCTTCCTTCCGTTGGTTCACCCCCCAATCCAATCCCGATCCAAAGCCAGGAGCCAAGTGCCTCCTCCTGGTCTCCCATGCAGGTGCAGGGCCCAAGCACTTGGGCCATCCTCCACTGCCTTCCCGGGCCACAGCAGAGAGCTAGACTGGAAGAGGAGCAACTGGGACAGAATCTGGCGCCCCAATAGGGACTAGAACTCAGGGTGCCGACACTGCAGGCAGAGGATTAGCCAATTGAGCTGCGGCACCAGTTACATTGTCTAATAAAAATGTTTTAAGACTGAATATCTGTTAAGGAAAATTCTTACACTTTGTTTATGTTCTTCAGCATTTCCCTTTTGCCTTTTGGCTGTCTGAATAAAGTGTAGGGCCAACTTGTCAATTTCTATTAGTAAATAACAAAGAGATGTTGACTTTTGATTCAAGTTTTATGTATAATATAATTAGTTTTCAAAATTTTTCCATTAGTAAACATGGGATATCTCTCCATTTATTTAGACTTTTTCATTTCTTTCAATATTTTTAAATTTTCTCCATAAAGGCCATGTACATCTTCTGTTAGATTAATTCCAAGATGTATTAGTTTTGTTGCTATGTTAAATGTTATCTGTTTTTATGTTTGTTTGCTCATATGTGGAGATGAAACTAATTTTTTTAAAAGATTTATTTATTTATTTGAAAGTCAAAGTTACACAGTGAGAGGAGAGGCAGAGAGAGAGGTCTTCCATCCACTGGTTCACTCCCTAATTGGCTGCAACGGCTGGAGCTACGCTGATCCAAAGCCAGGAGACAGGAGCTTCTTCTGGGTCTCCCACACTGGTGCAGGGGCCCAAGGACTTGGGCCATCCTCTACTGCTTTCCTAGGTCATAGCAGAGAGCTGGATGGGAAGTAGAGCAGCTGGGTCTTGAACCCGCGTCCACATGGGATGCTGGCACTTCAGGCCAGGGCGTTAACCTGCTGCGCCACAGCTCTGGCCCAAAAACTAATTTTTAAAAAAGATTTTATTTATTTGAGAGGCAGAGTTACAGAGAGAAAGAGAGAAAGAAAGAAAGAGGAAGGACTTCCATCCATTGGTTCCCTCCCCAAGTGGCCACAACAGCCAGAAATGGGCTGATTGAAAACCAAGAGCCAAAATCTTCTTCTGGGTCTCCCACGTGGGTGCAGGGGCCCAAGGGCTTGGGCCATCACCCACTGCTTTCCCAGGCCATTAGCAGAGAGCTGAATCAAAAGTGGAACAGCGAGGGGCCCGCACTGTGGTATAGCGGGTAAAGCTGCCACCTGCAATGCCAGCATTCCATATGTGTGCTGTTTCGAATCCTGACTGCTCCACTTCCGATTCAGCTCTCTGCTATGGCCTAGGAAAGCAGTACAAGATGGCCCAACTCCTTGGGGGCCCTGCACCCACGTGGGAGACTTGGAGGAAGCTCCTGGCTCCTGCTCTCGGATCAGCACAGCTCCAGCTGTTGGTGGGCATTTGGGGAGTGAACCAGCAAATGGAAGACATATCTCTCTCTTGCTCGCTCACTCTCTCTCTCTCTCTGCTTCTCTCTTTGTGTAACTCTGATTTTCAAAATAAATCTTAAAAAAAAAAAAAAAAAGAAGTGGAGCAGCCAGAACTCAAACCAGCGCCCATGTGGGATGCCAGCGCTGCAGGCAGAAGCTTAACCTACTCGCCACAGTGCCAGCTCCATGAAATTTATTTTATACATTGACCTTATATCTAGCAACTTTGTCTGTCTCCCCTGTTCATGCAAGTAATTTTTACATTTCTTTTAATTTTCTGTATGGGCAGATATATCTGTGAGTATGGCATTTTCTTTATTTTAAGTTCTTTAATTTCTTTTTTCTATTACCCTTTATTGCATCTCTAGTGTGGTATTAATTAAAATAGTGATAGCAAGCATTTGTGTTCAATTTTGATCTCTGTGAGAGTACTTTTAATATTTTATTATTAATGTTTTTGATTCTAAAAATTTTCGTTAAATATCCTTTATTCCTGTTTGCTAGTTTTGCTTGTGGAAATCTTTTAAACTTTTTTTTTTAGATTTTTTTTATTTGAAAGGCAGAGTTGCAGAGAGAGGGAGAGAGAGATCTTCCATCTACTGGTTCACTCCCCAAAATGGCCCGAGCTAGGTGCCCAGAGCTTCTTCCAGGTATCCCACATGGGTGCAGGGGCCAAACACTTGGGGCATCTTCTGCTGCATTCCCAGGCACATTAACAGGGAGATGGATCAGAAGTAGAGAAGGTGGGTCTCAAACTGGCACCCATAGAGAATGCTGGCATCGCAGGTGGAGGCTTAACCTGCTATGCCACAATGCTGGCCGCAATTTTAAATTTTGGTAACCATTTTCCAGCATTTGTAAATGATTAAATGGTATTTCATCTGTTAATGTGGTGAATTACATATTATATTTTCAATATTGAAGTAATATTTTTTTTAATAAATGGTAGCTATTTGGCTCTACACATTACTTTGTGGCCCACTTTTTTTTTTTTATGATTTATTTTATTTATTTGGAAGAGTTATAAAGAGAGGTAGAGATAGAGATCTTCCATTGGTTTCCTCCCCAAATGGCTGCAGCAACAAGGGATGGGCCAGACCAAGGCCAGGAACAAGAAGCCAGGAGCTTTTTCCAGTTTCCCACGTGGGTGGCAGGGCCTCCAAGTACCCCATCTTCTGCTGATTTCTCAGGTGCATTGGAAGGGAGCTGGATGGGAAGTAGAGCAGCTGGGATTTGAACCTGCATTCAGATGGGACGCCAGCATTGCAGGTGATGGCTTAGCCTGTTAACACTGTGCCAGCCCCCCAGTGTTACATTTCTGAGATCATCCATCTTTATATCTTTTCCATTTATTGTAGTTGTTATTTGAAAATTTTTCAAAGTCCTTTGTGTTTTTATTATTGAGGTTAGCTTCAATGTCCCCTTCAGCTACTCTTACCAGATTTTGGAATCAAAGTTGTACTAGGGTGAATTCTGTTGTTAGTGTTCTTCTTTTTTCTTCTAGAAGAATTTGTTTTAAATCAAAATTACTTGTTTTTTGAACTTTTTTTTTTTTTTTTTTTGACAGGCAGAGTGGACAGTGAGAGAGAGAGAGACAGAGAGAAAGGTCTTCCTTTGCCGTTGGTTCACCCTCCAATGGCTGCCGCGGACAGCGCGCTGCGGCTGGCGCACCGTGCTCATCCGATGGCAGGAGCCAGGTGCTAGGTGCTTATCCTGGTCTCCCATGGGGTGCAGGGCCCAAGCACTTGGGCCATCCTCCACTGCACTCCTGGGCCACAGCAGAGGGCTGGCCTGGAAGAGGGGCAACCGGGACAGAATCCGGCGCCCCGACCGGGACTAGAACCCGGTGTGCCGGCACCGCAAGGCGGAGGATTAGCCTGTTGAGCCACGGCGCCGGCCGTTTTTTGAACTTTTGATAGAACTTTGTTCATCTTAGTCTGGGATTTTTTGTGTGTGTGAAAAGAATTTAAACTAATAGTTCAATTTGTTATGATGTAAGATCCTAGGTTTTCTATTTCTCCTCTAATCAGTTATGGCATCTTTTTCCCTAAGAATTTATAGTTTTCAGGGCAGCTTTGGCATAGTGGTAGGATGCTGCTCGGGATGCCTGCATCCCATACTGGAGTACCTGGTTTGCAACCTGGCTCTACTTCCAATTCCAGTTTCCTGCTAATTTGCACTCTAGTCACCCTGTCACTCACATGGGAGACCTAGATTGAATTCTAGGCTCCTGGCTTCAGCATGGAGTGAAGCAAAATGGGGAGCGAGCCAGCAGATGGAAAGTCTGATCTCATTGCCTTTCAGATAAAGTGAGAAAAAATAAAATTTTAAAAACTATTTCACAGTTTCCATTTAAGTATTCACATTTATTAGATGAAGGTTTTCATCATTTTCCCTGACATAAAGTTGGTAAGGAACAGGAATTTTGCCTGGAGGTTAGGATGTGGCATTAAGAAGTCTACATCCTACCCTGGAGGGCCTGAGATCAAGTCCTGGCTGAAAGAGTTTAGGTTTCCTATTTCTCTCGTAGTCAACTATGACTTGATTCCCCCTAAAGATTTATAGTTTTGATGTAAGTATTCAAATTTATTGGACGAAATTGTCCATCATTTTCTTTCATCTGAAGTTGGGAGGGGATGAGTCTGTTTTGTCTAGCAGTTAGGACACCCATTAAGATGCCCATACTCTGTACTGGAGTGTCTAAGTTCAAGTCCTGGCTCTGTTTCCAGCTCCAGCTTCCTGCTAATGCTGTACTCCAGGGAGGTAGCAGGTGGTGACGAGTAATTGGGTAATTGGGTTCCTGCCACCCATGTGGTAGACCCAAACTGAGTTCCCATTTCCCAACTTTGATCTGGCCCAGTCCTGGCTGCTGTGGACATTAGGGGAATGAACCAGTAGGTAGGAGCTCTCTGTCTCTCTTGATCTTTTTCTATCTTTCTGCCTCTCCAGTGAATAAGTAGCAAAGTTGGTAGTATAGGTCATTGTGACCTTTTCATCCCTGTAAAACTCTTTCCAGGAGGTTATCTGGTTTGTGTGTGTGTGTTTTCAGACATTTACACTTCATTAATCTATAATTTATCTTTTTAAAAACTAAATGTATTCATCCACTTTATTATTTTATTCTACTTACATTTCTTTATCGTAATCTTTCTTTTTTTAACTGTCAAAGTTAAACAATTCCTTGCTTTTGAGACTTCTCATTTCTATAATAGAGATTTAGGGCTATATTAGGAATATATCCCAGGTGTTTTGTTATGACATTTTTGTTTTTGTGCATATCTAAGCATTTTCTAATTTGCATTGATTTATTCTTGATCTGTGAATTATTTGGAAGTTCTAAATTTAAGATTTTTTGATATTAATTTAGTTGCATTGTGGATAGAGAATTTGGTCTGTTTAATGTACATTCTATGAAACCTTTTAGACTTTATTTATGTATGTCTTGGGGCTAATTTTGGTAAAATTTCTAAGTGTCCTTGAAAACAATATGTTTTTATGGTTGTTAAGTACAATATCTGATATATGTTCTTTGGATTAAGCTGTAGATATATTAGTCAAATTTTTACGCTTATTGATTTTTTTTAAAAATATCTGAACAATCAGTTACTGAGAGACATAGGAAAAATTACCCTGGTGGTAAAAATATATATTTCCTTCTTGTAATTTTGACAGCTACCTCTTTATAATTTGAAGATATTTTATTTTGACATATATTTAGAATTGTTTTATCTTTCTGGTGAATTCTTACATTGTTATCGTTATCCAGTGATTATTTGATATTGCTTAATATTTCTTAAAGTTAAATCAGCCTTTTGTTAATATTTACTTGGTGTAGTTTTTTCTTCCCATTTAGTCTTCTTTTTTTTTTTAATTTTTTTTTTTTTTTGACAGGCAGAGTGGACAGTGAGAGAGAGAGACAGAGAGAAAGGTCTTCCTTTGCCGTTGGTTCACCCTCCAATGGCTGCCGCGGACGGCGCGCTGCGGCTGGCGCACCGCGATCGTCCGATGGCAGGAGCCAGGAGCCAGGTGCTTTTCCTGGTCTCCTCGTGGGGTGCAGGGCCCAAGCACCTGGGCCATCCTCCACTGCACTCCCTGGCCACAGCAGAGGGCTGGCCTGGAAGAGGGTCAACCGGGACAGAATCCAGTGCCCCGACCGGGACTAGAACCCGGTGTGCCGGCGCCGCAAGGCGGAGGATTAGCCTGTTGAGCCACGGCGCCGGCCCCGTTTAGTCTTCTTTTAAAGATTTATCTATTTATTTGAAAGGAAGAGTTAGAAAAAGAGAGAGAGAGAAGGAGAGGGAGAGGGAGAGGGAGGCCGGCGCCTCGGCTCACTAGGCTAATCCTCCGCCTTGCGGCGCCAGAACACTGGGTTCTAGTCCCGGTTGGGGCGCCAGATTCTGTCCCAGTTGCCCCTCTTCCAGGCCAGCTCTCTGCTGTGGCCAGGGAGTGCAGTGGAGGATGGCCCAAGTCCTTGGGCCCTGCACCCCATGGGAGACCAGGAGAAGCACCTGTCTCCTGCCATCGGATCAGCTCGGTGAACCAACGGCAAAGGAAGACCTTTCTCTCTGTCTCTGTCTCTCTCACTGTCCACTCTGCCTGTCAAAAAAAAAAAAAAAAAAAAGAGAGAGAGAGAGAGAGGGAAAGGGAGAGAGAGAGAGAGAGTCCATCTACTGTTTCATTCCCTAATTGGTCACAATGGCTAGAGCTGGGCAGATCTGAAGCCAGGTCTCCCACATGGATGCAGGAGCCCAAGCACTTGGGTCATCTTCCACTGTTTTCCCAGGAGCATTAGCAGAGAACTGGATTGGAAGTGGAGCTGCTACGACTTGAACCAGTGCCCATATTGGATGCAGGTGGCTGGTGGCATTACCCACTGTGCCAAAGCACCAACCCCCCATTTAGTCTTAACCTTTGTGTATTTCTCTTATAAACACTATATAGGTGGGCTGGCACTATGGCGTAGTAGGTAAAGCCATTGCCTGCAGAGCCAGCATCCCATATGGGCGCTGGTTCCTGGCTGCTCCACTTCCAATCCAGCTCTCTGCTATGGCCTGGGAAAGCAGTGCAAGATGGCCTAAGTGCTTTGGGCCCCTGCACCTGCATGAGAGACTCAGAAGAAGCTCCTGGCTCCTAGCTTCAGATTGGTGCAGCTCCAGCCATTGTGGCCATCTGGGGAGTGAACCAACAAATGGAAGGTTCTCCCTCTCTCTTTCCCTCTCTTTCTCTCTTACTGCCTCTATCTCTCTGTAACTCTGCCTTTCAAATAAATAAATAAATCTTAAAAAAAAAAAAAAACCATATAGGCAAACAGTTGTTAGTCGAGTGTGGGACAGAGGAGAACTAGCACTCTTGTTCTCTGGTTCACTCCTCCAAAAGCCTGCAACAGCCAGGAACTGGGCCAGACTGAAACTGGGAGCTTTCACTGTTGTCTCCCCAGGATCTGCGTTAGCAGGAAGCTGGAGTCAAGAGCTAGAACCAGTGAACCCAGGCACTCTGGTATGGGGTGCAGGCTTTGTAATCATTGTGCCAGATTCTTGCCCCATAATATTTATCTTTTAACTAATTAATGGTGGCCAGTTAAATTACAGAGTTGAGTTTATTTCTACCCTCTTATTTCCTTTATAAATTGTACTTTTTAAAAATTTTTTCTTGTTTCCTTTTTTTTTTTTTTTTTTTTTACAGGCAGAGTAGACAATGAGAGAGACAGAGAGAAAGGTCTTCCTTTGCCATTGGTTCACCCTCCAATGGCCTCTGCGGCCAGTGCGCTGCAGCCGTCGCACCACGCCGATCCGAAGCCAGGAGCCAGGTGCTTCTCCTGGTCTCCCATGTGGGTGCAGGGCCCAAGCACTTGGATCATCCTCCACTGCCTTCCTGGTTCAAGTCCTAGAGAGCTGGACTGGAAGAGGAGCAACCAGGACAGAATCCAGCGCACTGAACGGGACTAGAACCCGATGTGCCAGAGCCACAGGCGGAGGATTAGCCTATTGAGCCGCGGCGCCGGCCTCTTGTTTCTTTATTTTCCTCCATCTGTTAATTTTTTAAAGACTTATTTATTTATTTGAAAGGTAGAGTTACAAAGAGGCAGAGGCAGACATAGATAGAGAGAGAGAGAGAGAGAGAGAGAGGTCTCTATCCACTGGTTCTCTTCCCAAATGGCTGCAATGGCTGGAGCTGAGCCCTTCCGAAGCCAGGAGCCAGGAGCTTCTTTCAGGACTCCCATGCAGGTGCAGGGGCCCAAAGACTTGGGCCATCTTCTACTGCTTTCCCAGGCCATAGCAGAGAGCTGGATTGGAAGTGGAGTAGCTGGGACTCAAACCAGTGCCCATATGGAATGCTAGCACAGCAGGTGGCGGTTTGATCTGCTGTGTCACAGCGCCAGCTCCTGTTAATTTTTTTTCTTTTAAGATTTTATTTATTTTTTTGAGAAATAGAGTTACAGACAGAGGGAGGAAGAGACAGAAAGGTCTTCCCATTCACTTGTTCAATCCCCAAATGGCCACAACTGCCAAAGCTGGGCTGATCTGAAGCTAGGAGCCAGGAGCTTCCTCTGGGTCTCCCATTTGGGTGCAGGGGCCTGAGGACTTGGGCCATTGCTGATTTTCCAGGCCATAGCAGAGCGCTGGATTGGAAGAGGAGCAGCCAGGAGTAGAACTGATGACCATGTGGAGTGCCAGCGCTTCAGGCTAGGGCTTTAACCCGCTGCACCATAGCGCCGGCCTCTGCTTTGAGATTTTTAATATAAATTTTCTTTACATCCCATAAGTGTTTTAAAAAATTATTTGAGAGTTAAAGAGAGAAAGAATGCATGCTCCTACCTACTGTTCCACTACCCAAATGCCCACAACAGCAAGGATTCAGCCAGGCTAAAGTCGGGAGCTGGGAACTCAATCCAGGTCTCCCACTTGGGTGGAAAGAACCCATTGACTTTATCCATCACTGCTGCGACCCAGGGTCTTCATTAATAGGAAGTTGGGGTCAGGAGCTGGAACCAAGAATCAAACCCAGGCACTTCATTGTCTGTGACATGGGCATCTTTTTTTTTTTTTTTTTTTTTTTGGACAGGTAGAGTTATAGACAGTGAGAGAGAGAGAGACAGAGAAAGGTCCTCCCTCCGCTGGTTCACTCCCCAAATGGCCGAAATGGTTGGTGCTGCGCCGATCTGAAGCCAGGAGCCAGGTACTTCCTCCTGGTCTCCCATGCGGGTGCATGGGCCCAAGCACTTGGGCCATCCTCCACTGTCCTCTTGGGCTACAGCAGAGAGCTGGACTAGAAGAGGAGCAACTGGGACTAGAACCCAGCACCCATATGGGATGCTGGCGCCTCAGGCGGAGAATTAACCAAGTGAGCCACGGCGCCAGCCAACATGGGCATCTTAACTACATCTTAGCCAGTAGGCTAAACAGTATACCCCCCCAAAAAAAAAAATCACCCATAAGTTTTATGTGATGTGTTTTTATTTTCATTCACTTTAACATATTTTCTAATTTCCCTTCTTAAGAGAATATTTAATTATTTGAAAGGCAGAATTACAGAGAGAGGGAGAGAAAGAGAGAGATATTCTGTCTGTTGGTCCACTCACCAAATGGCTGCTAGGGCTGGGCCAGGACTAGACCATAAGGAAGCCAGGTGTCTGGAACTCCATGTATGTCTCCCACATTGGTGGCAGGGGGCCCAAGCTCTGAGGCCATCTTCCAATGTTTTCCCAGCTGCATTAGCAGGGAGTTGGTTTGGAAGCAGAGCAAATGGGGCTTCAACTGGTTCTCTTTTGGGATACTGATATTGCAGGCAGCGGCTTAAACCATAATGCTACAATGCCAACCTCCCTTGTGATTTATTTTATCCATTGGTCCTATGTTATTTAATTTAATTATATTTGTGGATTTTTCAGTTTCACTATGATCAAACAAGATACTTATTATATAATTATCTAATTTCAAACTTTCTAAACTTTAAAAATTTGTTTGTGAGGCCTCACATATAATTACTCTATGGCCTAACAAGTATCTTTGGAAACATTTTTATTTTTAATATACTTCAAGATTTAAAAAATAGTTCTTGCAATGACTTTGCCAAACTGAAATTTGAGAGAGCAATGTTCCACAAATCACTTTCTTCAGATACCAGCCACAAATTTGGGCATCCGCAGAGTGCCCATCACTTCTTTCTACCCTCAGATTTGGTGATTCACTAGACTTACTGCCTTCTAAATCTCACAGAAGCACTATATTACATTTTGTATATATATATATAACTTCTGTATAGTATATATACTATATATATATATATATATATATATATATATATATAGTATAGCAAAAGGATACAAATCATGTGAAAAGAGAGACACTGGGGGCTAAGCCTGGGAGGGTCACAACCACAAAGCTTCTGTTACTCTCAGAGGCCTTCTGGTCATCAGAATACATAAAGAATTATTAATATCTAAAGAAATGGGGCCAGTACTGTGGTGCAGCAGGTTAAAGCCCTAACCTGAAACGCCAGCATCCCATATGGGTGCCGGTTCTAGTCTCGTCTGCTCCTCTTCCGATCCAGCTCTCTGCCATGGTCTGGGAAAGCCGTAAAAGATGGCCCAAGTCCTTGGGCCCCTGCACCCACGTGGGAGACCTGGAAGAAGTTCCTGGTTCCTGGCTTCGGATTGGCACAGTTTCAGCCATTGCAGCCATATGGGGAGTGAACCAGCGGATGGAAGACCTCTCTCTCTCTGTCTCTACCTCTACCTCTCTGTAACTCTGTCTTTCAAATAAATAAAAATAAATCTTTAAAAAATAAATGTAGTTCAGGGTCAATCTCCTGAACTTCAGTGCCCAGAGGTTTTATTGAGGTTCCGTTATATAGCAATGATTGGCTCCTTAGCCACATGGCTCATTCTCAGCACTCCTTCCTTTCACATGTATTGATCTGTTATCACAGTGACTCAGACACTGAACCCCTTAATCAGTTGGTTGATCTTTCTAGCTTGGCTCAGTCATCTCATCAGCAAAAACTAGATAGGGGCCTATCATTAGGGCCCCCATTAGTATAAGTTACCAGGTGTGGCCTGAGTAGCCCACTATGAAAAATAGACACTCCAGGGCATGCAGTCTATTTCCTGGGAACTAAGGACAAAGGCTGTCAAACTCTTTATTGTATAGTCCTTTTTTTTTAACAGCAAAATTGCATTTTCTTTATAGTACAAGTAAAAACATTTATCTCTGATATATGCATAATTCTTTTAAAAGTCATGATGAAGGGACTGGTGCTGTGGCACAATGGGTTAAAGCCCCAGCCTGCAGTGCCAGCATCCAATATGGCTGCCAGTTCAAGTCCTGGCTGCTCCTCTTCCTATCCAGCTCTCTGCTATGGCCTGGGAAAGCAGTAGAGGATGGTCTAGGTCCTTTTTGCCTCTGTGCTCACATAGGGGACCCAGAGGAGGCTTCCAGCTCCTGGCTTCAGATAAGGTTACAGTCTTTTGAGGAGTGAACCAGGGGATGGAAGACCTTTGTCTAACTCTTTTTGTGAGTCTGTCTTTCAAATAAATAAAATATATCTTTAAAAAAAAATCATGATGAAGCTGTGATCATAACTGAGTGGAAATAATAGAAGAATTTAATGGAATATAAATTGTTAATTCTTTATATTCAAAAGCAAGTGGCACCTCTATCCTTTTGCACACTTTTCTGGGGGGAATCCCTCATTAGAATTTAAAAGGCTTTGCTCATTTGTAAAGCTTACAAGTATTTTTAGGGCACTGTGCCTCTTGGTGGTACTTGCTGTCAGTATTAAAGATATCTTCCTGACATTAGCTATCTTTATGCTTTTTTTCTACTGCTTTTCAAAATTGACACTAAAATTAAAAATAAATGCATTCTTATTAGATAAAAATGTAGTGTCCCCGTAGCTCATACATTCTAGTATGTACCTTTTATTTATCTAATTCATTTGTAGAGTTTTGCCAAACAACTACAAATATAGTATTCTTTCTATTATTAGCTATTGTTATGGTTTTAAATTATTCAGTGCTGGCACACTGGGTTCTATTCCCGGTTGGGGCGCCAGATTCTGTCCTGGTTGCTCCTCTTCCAGTCCAGCTCTCTGCTGTATTTTGGTGACATTCTTGCCTATTATATTTCAATATATTATGTTTTCATAGTAAAATATTTTAATTTTTTCATAATAATCATGAAACTAGTTGGATTTTATTGTAACCTTTAATATCTTGTAGTGTTAGTGTTCTCAGGCCTGACTTATTTTTTGTTTCCCTTTGCTCCCTGATCTCTTTCACTGGTTTCTTCTTTTTTGCCAGGTATCTCAAATATAGGAGTGCTCTAATATTCAAACCTTGCTCCTTTAACTTCTGTTTATCTACACTCAGTCCCTTTGTAATACAGTTTCTTAAAATAGCAATTATGTGCTGGCAGCTCCCAATTTTAAATCTCTAGTCCTGACCTGTCTCTTAAACTCCAGGGTCTTTTTCCTAGCTGCCTAATTAATGACTCCTTTTTGAGAGGACACCTTGAATTTAATATAATCAAAATTGAACTATATCTTCCATGCCTTCTTGTCCAAACCTGCTGTACCCATGGCATTCTCTATCATTTTTTAAAATAATTATTTATTTGAAAGTCCAAGTTACATAGAGAGAAAAGGAGAGGCTGAGAGAAAGAGAGATCTTCCATCCGCTGGTTCACTCCCCAATTGGCCGCAATGGCCGGAGCTGTGCTGATCTGAAGGCAGGAGCCAGGAGCTTCCTTTGGGTCTCCCACACAGGTGCAGAGGCCCAAGGACCTGGGCCATCCTCCACTGCTTTCCCAGGCCATAGCAGAGAGCTGGATCAGAAGTGGAGCAGATGGAACTCGAACTGCTGCCCATATGGGATACCGGCGTTGCAGATGGTGGCCCTACCCTCTATGCCACAGTGCCGGCCTCTCCCTATCATTGTTGATGGCTGTTCTGTTCTTCCATGGCTCAGATCATAAACCTTGAAGGCACAATTGCTTCATCTCTTCCTTTCACATTCCACATCCAATCTATCTTGGGTCTACCTGTAAAATACACCTTGGATCTGTCTACCTCACTATACCTCTGCTGATATCTCCCTGGTCTAAACCACTGTTGTCTCTCACTTGGATTACTATAATAACAGGTGTCCTTAAGTCTCTGCTTGCTTTCACCTTCCAGCATTTTCAACCAGATCTCACTCCTCTACTTAAAACACTTCAGTATCTCTCCATCACACTGAGCACAAAAGTGAAATTCCATAAAGGGCCCAAAAACTTCCTCTGCTTACCCTTTACCACCTGTCTTCATCTCCTGTTACCCAGTCCTCCATAGCCACACTGTTCTTACTATGCCTCAAACATAGCAGACATGCCTTCTACTTTGGGGCCTTTAAAGCAGCTTCTACACAGGTGCTCTCTTCCCAGAACTCTGACTGAGTTCTTGACTTTCTTCAAATCTGTATTTAAATGTTAACTTATTAATGATTCCTCCCTTGGACTTCACCAGAACTCCTAATATTACTTGCCTTACTTTTTTTTTTTTTTTTTTGCTGTAGCACTTAGTAACTTCCAACATACAATAAAATTTACTTATTTAGTTCTAAGAAAATAAAGTCCATGAAGGTAAGGATCTTTGTTTATGATATTGAAAGCATATAGAATAGTGACTAGTACAAGGAAAATATTTGTTCAGTGTATAATTTTTAATGAAGTAGCTATAAGAATGGAGATAATTTCAGCATATATATTAATACACACAAAATTATAACCAAGTCCAATCATATCCTTAATTTATTCTTGTCCTGATATCTCCTTTTACTGATTGTCTCAAATTCTAATCATTCCTCTTCAACTTTCTGTGTGACCTATTTCAAGTTTCTATTTTGGCACATTAAGAACTAAAACACTGTTGTTTTTATGGTTCTTTTTTTCCTATTAAATTCACAGACTTCACTTTACAAATGTACTTTCATAAATGTACTTTTCTTGTATACAATAGAGGAGACTTTTTTTGTCTTATTATTACTTTTCAGGCTGGGAATCTATGTGTGAGATTGAAGAATTAATCCCAAAGCAGGGTCTTTCTGATGAACAATCATCCAGGAAGATAACGGATAAACTTCCAAGTTACGGCTTTGAGTACACTAGTTTGAGAGAAGAATTGAAATGTAAGGACCACTTTGAGAGGCAATCAGGAAGCCAGAAGGCAGGATTAAAGGAAGAGACAATCACTTGTGAAGAAAGTCTTGTTGATGAAAGACAACAGGAATATAAAAAATCTTGGGAAAGTTTCCCTCAAAACACGCTGCTTCATACACAACAAATAATCCCCAAAGAGGAGAAAGTACGTAAATGTAACACGCATAAGAAAAACTTTAAAAAAACTGTAATGGCCATTAAGCCCAAGACTGTCTATACCGAAAAGAAACTTTTGAAGTGTAATGACTGTGAGAAAGTCTTCAGCCAGAGCTCATCCCTTACTCTTCATCAAAGAATTCATACTGGAGAAAAGCCCTATAAATGTGTAGAATGTGGGAAAGCCTTCAGTCAGAGATCAAATCTTGTTCAGCATCACAGGATTCATACTGGAGAAAAACCCTATGAATGTAAGGAATGTAGGAAGGCCTTCAGTCAGAACGCACATCTGGTTCAACATCTGAGAGTTCACACGGGAGAAAAACCCTATGAATGTAAGGTATGTAGGAAAGCTTTCAGCCAGTTTGCCTACCTAGCTCAACATCAGAGAGTTCACACTGGAGAGAAACCCTATGAGTGTATTGAATGTGGGAAAGCCTTTAGCAATAGATCATCCATTGCTCAACACCAGAGAGTTCATACTGGCGAGAAGCCTTATGAATGTAATGTCTGTGGGAAAGCATTTAGCCTTCGTGCATACCTTACTGTCCATCAGAGAATACATACCGGAGAGAGACCCTATGAATGTAAGGAATGTGGGAAAGCCTTCAGCCAGAATTCACACCTTGCTCAACATCAAAGAATTCATACTGGAGAAAAACCTTATAAATGTCAAGAGTGTAGGAAAGCCTTCAGCCAGATTGCCTATCTTGCTCAACATCAAAGAGTTCATACTGGAGAGAAACCCTATGAGTGTATAAAATGTGGGAAGGCTTTTAGCAATGACTCATCCCTTACTCAACATCAGAGGGTTCATACTGGAGAGAAACCTTATGAATGTAATGTTTGTGGAAAGGCGTTTAGCTACTGTGGATCCCTTGCCCAACATCAGAGAATTCATACTGGAGAGAGACCGTATGAATGTAAGGAGTGCAAGAAAACCTTCAGGCAGCATGCACACCTCGCTCATCATCAGAGAATTCATACTGGGGAGTCACTCCCACCACCCAATCCAGCAAATCACCAAGTTCTATAAATCTATCCCCTAAATATTTTTGGAATTTATACTCTTCTCTTTAATGTTGTCACCCTGGCCTGAGATTCCTCTCACCTAGATTACTGTAGAGCTTTCTAAAAGGTCTCTGTGTATCCATTTTTGCTATCCTTAAATCTGTTTCCTACAGCACACCCAAACTGACTTTTAAAAATGCAAGAATATACATGTCACTCTTCTGAGTTAGAACTTTTTTTTTTTTTTGGCTTGCTGTTGTCAGACTGATATCTACAGCCTTTACAATTGTCAATAAGGCTCTCTATTATCTAGGTTTACATACCATTCAGCCTTATTTTATTCCAGACTCATTTTCTGGGCACTAGGGACTTCCAGGAGTAAGAGCTTACATTTTGGAAAAACACAGTTCTACCACTATATGACATTGTATGACTTTGACCTGCTAGACTTACATAAACCTCAGGGTTTTAATTCTTAACATGGGAATAATAAATGAAATATTGTAGAAATGTATTAAGTGAAATAGTGTCTGTTGTAAATTGATACATGTTAAATGAGAAATTTGCATGTAAAGTACTTCATATAGTCTGTCAGATACAGTAAATATTCAATAAATAATAATAACAAACATACACTGAGAGCATATTATGAACCAGGCAATGTTCTGCATACCCAGTACATATTAACTCATTTATTCCTCACAACTAAAACAAAATTCCTTTATGAATAAAACATAATCCATGGGAAGCACCAGATCAGAATTGAAAAAATCTAAAAATTTCAGAATGTAAGTGGAAATCTTTGCACTCCAGGTGAATAGTTGTAGAAATATAAAGTTGTAGAAATATAAAGCTTATAACCACTTTTAGGAAGTTTCCAAAGAGAATGAATGGATAAACTAAGTTTAAATAAAAATAGGGGGTGGGTAATGTGGCACAGTGAGTTAAGCTACTGCTTAGGAAGCCCACATCCTGTATTGAATTGCTGGTTCAAGTACTCAATCCACTTCTGGTCAAGCTCCCTGCTTATGCACCTGAGAAGCAGAAGATGATGGCTCAAGTACTTGAATCCCTGCCACCCACATGGGAGACCCGGATGTAGTTTAGGCTCCTGACTGGGGCCTGGTCTAGCCCCAGATGTTGTGGTATGGCCATTTGCAGAATGAACCAGCAGATGGAAGATCTCTCTCTCCCTCTCTCTCTCATTTTACCTTACAAATAAATAAATAAATAAATAAATATATTTGACAGGCAGAGTGGACAGTGAGAGAGAGAGAGACAGAGAGAAAGGTCTTCCTTTGCCGTTGGTTCACCCTCCAATGGCCGCCGTGGATGGCGCACTGCGGCTGGCGCACCGCGCTCATCCGATGGCAGGAGCCAGGTGCTAGGTGCTTCTCCTGGTCTCCCATGGGGTGCAGGGCCCAAGCACTTGGGCCATCCTCCACTGCACTCCCGAACCACAGCAGAGGGCTGGCCTGGAAGAGGGGCAACCGGGACAGAATCCGGTGCCCCGACCGGGACTAGAACCCGGTGTGCCGGCGCCGCAAGGTGGAGGATTAGCCTGTTGAGCCACGGCGCCGGCCTAAATAAATATTTTTTAAGAAAAAAGAAAATTGGCTGGCGCCGTGGCTCAACAGGCTAATCCTCCGCCTTGCGGCGCCAGCACACCGGGTTCTAGTCCTGGTTGGGGCGCCGGATTCTGTCCTGGTTGCCCCTCTTCCAGACCAGCTCTCTGCTGTGGCCCAAGAGTGCAGTGGAGGATGGCCCAAGTGCTTGGGCCCTGCACCCCATGGGAGACCAGGAAAAAGCACCTGTCACCTGGCTCCTGCCATCTGATGAGCGCGGTGCGCCAGCCGCAGCGCGCCGACCGCGGCGGCCATTAGAGGGTAAACCAATGGCAAAAGGAAGACCTTTCTCTCTGTCTCTGTCTCTCACTGTCCACTCTGCCTGTCAAAAAAAAAGAAAAAAAGAAGAAAAAATTGCATTCACTGGAAGGAATGCAAAACTTAGAAGAATAGCAATGATCACAAGATTAAAGGAAACAAAGAGAAATTCATTCTGTCCCATAAAAGGGTGCCAGACCTGAGTAATTGTATAGGTGAGTCTGGGTAATTTTGAAATCATATAAATTCTCCCATAGCATAGAAAAAATATATAATTTCTAAGTTGTTTATTCAGTGGTTACAAATTTAAAATCCAAGGAGGATGAGGGAGGAAAATACACATACATTTTTTCCCTGTAAAGATTTATTTAAATTGAAAGTGTTATAGAGACAAGCTTCCAACCTCTGGTTCACTCCCCAGCTAGCTACAACAGCCAGCATTGGGCCAGACTGAAACCAGGAGCGTCCTCTGGCTTGCTCATGTGGATGGCAGGGGCCCAGGCACTTGAGTCATCACCTGCTGTCAGCAGGTACACATAAGCAGGAAGCTGGAGTTGGGAGCAGAGCCTAACTCAAATCTAGGCACTCCAGAATGGGATGTGGACATTCCAAGTGGTGTCTTACCCACTGTATCAAGGTCTTACCCACTGTGAAGTGTAAATTCTGAAGAATAAAAACATTAGCGAATCTAATATATTTAGAGAAATTCTGCATGTGATACTGGTAGTTTACATCAGAAAAGGTGGATTTGAAAGTATTAGAATAAGTAATTATAAAGGGACATGAAAAATAAACTGTTTCAAAAGCATTATATTGGAAAAAGCATCACAGTGCCCAATTACCAAAAAGATGTAGAACTATAGGAACATTCCTACAATGCTACTAAAAATAGTTGTATTTATAATAATTTGGCAAGCTCTAGTGAAGTTGGAAGATGTGACTCTCTTTGACCCAGCAATTCCATCCATAAGTATTTAGTCTTTCATGTTTGAGAGAGATGTACATGAAGATTCACCACAACATTATGACAATGAAAAGTCAAAATGTGAATTAAAATGAGTGGAGATAGTACTCTCAGTGTGGATAAGTCTCAAAAATAGTATGATTAGGATTGAACTAAAGAGTGTTTGGGGGTGAGCGTTTGGTACAGTTGTAAAGACACTGCTTGGGATGCCCACGTTCCGTATCAGAATGTCTGGTTCACGTCTCAGCTACTCTTTCTAAACCAACTTCCTGCTATTACACACCCTGAGGGGGCAGCAGATGATGGCTCAGGACTTGGGATGCTGCTAACTGCGTGGGAGACCAAGACTGGCCCAACCCTAACTATTATGGGCATTTGGGGAGTGAACCAGTGGCTGAAAGATGTTTTTCTCTCTTTCTCTCTGTCTCTGCCTTTCAAATAAAAATGAAAATAACTTTAAAGATTATTTTGTGTAATAGAGTGCCATGTAAGATTTGAAAACATTATCAATGTCTACAGTTTCCATTGCTAAATACTATATAGGAAAAATCTAAAAGCATTCATGAAAATAATTAGCACATTAAGAACAGTGGTGACCTCTGGGGAGGAACAAAATGAGATCAGGGTCAGGGTGCAAATGGAAATATGCTTACTTTTTTATTCTAAAAAAAAAAAGCAGATATAGGCAGGTGTTATGATGCAGCAGGGTAAGCCACTGCTTGGGATGCCATATTTCATATCTGAGTGTCTGGGATCAAGTCTGACCTCTGACTCAACTTCCAATTTAACTCCTGGGAAGTAGTAGATAATGCCTGAGAACTTGAGTTACTACTGCCCATGTGGGAGGTCGGGATGGAGTTCCTGGCTCCTGGATTCAGCCTGGCCCAACCTCAGTTTTTGCAGACATTTGGGGAGTGAATTGGCACATGAAAGATCTCTCTCTCTCTCTCTCTCCCCTTCCCTCTCTGTCACTTTGCCTTTCAAAAAATAAAAAATTTAATACATAAATAATCAAATATAAGCAATTCTTATCATTTGATGAGGCTGATTGTGCTTTTATGAATTGGCTGTTATGTGTTGTACCTTTCTGTATACTTAAACTATTTCATGATAAAAATGGAGAACATTTACAATCCCTGATTTAATGTATTTTATTAATAATTCCAGCTTTTCGGCCGGCGCCGTGGCTCAACAGGCTAATCCTCCGCCTTGCGGCACCAGCACACCGGGTTCTAGTCCCGGTCGGGGTGCCGGATTCTGTCCCGGTTGCCCCTCTTCCAGGCCAGCCCTCTGCTGTGGCCCAGGAGTGCAGTGGAGGATGGCCCAAGTGCTTGGGCCCTGTACCCCATGGGAGACCAGGAAAAAGCACCTAGCACCTGGCTCCTGCCATCAGATGAGCGCGGTGCGCCGGCCGCAGCGCGCCGACCGCGGCAGCCATTGGAGGGTGAACCAACGGCAAAGGAAGACCTTTCTCTCTGTCTCTCTCTCTCACTGTCCACTCTGCCTGTCAAAAAAAAAAAAAAAAAAAAGGAAAAAAAATAATCCCAGCTTTTCTATTTTAATTTCTAATTTCATTCTATTGTGATTTGTAAAAATACTTGGTATCTTTTCATTTTTTAAATTTATTGATAATTTTGTGGCCTAATATAAAATCCAGGTATACTGAGGGAAAAAATGGGTATTCTGATGTTTTTGGGTATAGCGCTGTATATATTTCTATTAGCTCCCATTGGCTTACAATTTTTTAAGTCCTCTGATTATTGATTTTCTGCCTCATTGTCTTATTCATTGTTGAAAGTGTATTGAAGTCTCCAACTACTCTTCTAAAACTGTATTTCTCATTTTAATGTCATTTTTTTTGCTTCATATATTTTGGGGATCTACTGTTAGATGAATTTTATGGACTATGTCTCACCAAAACTCATATGTTGAAGCCCTACTTCTCAGTACGATGGTGTTTGGAGAAGGGTGCCTGTGGGAGGTAACTAGGGTTAGGTGAGGTCATGATGGGTGCCCTTATAAAACAAGTGCCCTTATAAAACAAGACATAAACTCTCTCCCTCTCCCTTTTTCCCCCCTCCCCAGCCCCTTCTCTGTCCTTACACAAAGAAGTGGTTGTGTGAACACAATGTGACAAGGTGGCCATTTGCAATACAAGGGGGGAAACCCTCATGAGAAGCAAAACATGCTGGCACCCTTATCTCAGAGTTCAACCTTCCAGATGCTAGAAAATAAATTTCAGTCGTTAAACCACCCAATCTATCATATTCAGTTATGGCACCTCAAACTGACTATGGCAGTACCTATCCTTATAATTGTGATGTCTACTTAATGAATTGAAGCCTTAATATTTGACCTTGTTCTCAGAGATAATGGAACAGAAACTTCAGTGACCACACACAACAAGAAATACATTCTTTGTAAAAATAATTTAGAAAGTCACTTTGCAAATGGTGGCTTCAATTCTCAATAAGCAACAAGCAGCAATCCTTGATAAAGGGGAAAATCTAATTACAGAATTAACAGCATTATATTAAAATGTTCACATCACAATGAAAATTACAAAGCATACCATCACTGATATAACTTAAAAGGAAATTCTGGCACTGAAAATAACAAGAGCTGAAATAAGTAATTCACTTAAAAGAGATCAATGGTGATTTTAAACAGAAAACTCAACCTGAAAATAAGGCTATTGAAATGGTCTAGCATGAAGAACAGAGAGAAAAAAAGTATTGCCAAAACTTCCCAAATTTGATGAAAACATGAGATAACACATCCAAGATTTTCAACAAACTGATATTTACCCATTATTGTGCCACTTAACTGTTTCACAGTGCCAAATGCAGTACCTGCTCTGCTATAACAGACTAACTTCAAAACATTTTCTCCTTTTTAGTGAGCATACTTTAAGCTTTTCAATAGAAACAAAGGTGGAACATTGTGGGAGAAAGGAGGCTTCTCTCTTACAGGTTCTAGCTTATTGTGTTTTTTTTTTTTTTCTCCTCCTGCATGGTCTTTTAGCAATGTGGAAATTGAGAACACTTTGTGGTGTTCTGCCCCAGCTGTGTATTGAGACAGAGTCCTTTCAGCAGCCAAACCCAACTGACTGCTTTCCTATGCTGTTCCGGGGCAAGCAGTGTTAACTATCATCCATGGACATACAGCAGCTCCTAATACCCCCACCACCCCGCCTCAGGTGCCTGACTGCCAGCCACGGCTCCCCACTTTCAAAATGGTTTATTTCCCATGGCCCTCTCAATGTAGACACTGTATTTTCCAAGGCTTGTGCCTCTACTTCAGCTCTATCATTGGCAACTCAACTGTGTTCAAAACAGTTATTTCCTGCTTTTTTAGCTCTGAGTGGTCTTGACAACACCCAAATTCCCCACTATCCAATGAGGCTATATAGCCCCACTTTCTGTAAGGCCTGAATCCCAGTCTGAGAGATTTCACCTTTCACATATATTCTTCCTTGGGTATTCTCCCTCAGCTAGGGTACTCTTTGGAGTTCTCTTACACTTTACCATAGTTTAATGCTTCTTTACACTACTTCTTGGTCCAGAACTAGCAGTAAAGTATACCCTTTAATAGTCACATTCTTTTTTTTTTTTTTTTTTTTTTTTGACAGGCAGAGTTAGAGAGAGAGAGGCAGAGACAGAGAGAGAAAGGTCTTCTTCGGTTGATTCACCCCCAAAATGGCTGCTATGGCCAGCGCGCTGCGCTGATCTGAAGCCAGAAGCCAGGTGCTTCCTCCTGGTCTCTCATGCAGATGCAGGGCCCAAGCACTTGGGCCATCCTCCACTGCCTTCCCAGGCCACAGCAGAGAGCTGGACTGGAAGAGGGGCAACCGGGACTAGAACCCGGGGTGCTGGCACTGCTGGCGGAGGATTAGCCAAGTGAGCTGTGGCGCTGGCCAATAGTTACATTCTTAGGCTATTTGTAATTAATGATGTGTTGTGTGTTATTTCTATACTGTCATGGAAATTATTGTTTATGCAATTGAATATATCATTTCTGATGTTTCATTTAGTCCTAGGGCAACAACTACAATAGCTTTGTTACAATTTTGAAAGCAGAAAGTATGATGCATACAACTCTATTCTTTTAGTTCAAGATTGCTTTGGCTATTTGGGGGTCTTTTGTGGTTTTATTTCTGTGAAAAATAAATGTTTATTTCTGTGAAAAACAACATTGGCATTTTGACAGATATTGCATTGAATATGTTGATCACTTTGGGTAGTATGTACATTTTAACAATATTCCAATTCATGAACATAATATATTTCCATATGTGTTTTCTTTAGTTTCATTCACCAGTATTTAATGCTTTTCAGTATGCAGTTCCTTAAACACTTTGGCAAATTTAGCCCTAAGTATTTTACATTTTAAATGTAAGTGGGGTTGTTTTCTTAATTTCCTTTTCAGATAGTTTATTATTAGTAGAAATATTACCGATTTTATATGTTGGTTTTGTATCCTGTAACTTTACTGAATATATGTATCAGATCTAACAGCCTTTTAATGGAGTCTTTAGGATCTTCTATTTGTAATATCACCAAAGAGACAATTTCATTCTTTCTTTCCTATTGATGTGATGCTTTTTTTCTCTCTTGTTTAATTCCCCTGACTAGTACTCCCAGTACAGGGTAAGAAGTGGAAAAAGTGGGTATTCTTGTCTTATCCCTGATCTTAAAGGAAAAGCATTCAACTTTTCATAAAGTTGTTGACTATAATGTTGGCTGTGAGTTTGTCATATATAGCCTTTATTGTGTTGAGGTATATTCCATATAACTAATCTGTCCAGAGTTTTTATGAAGAATTATTGAATTTTGTTAAATGCTTTTTCTGCATCTATTGAGATGACCATATGCTTTTTTTTTTTTTTTTTTTTTTTTTTTTTGACAGGCAGAGTGGACAGTGAGAGAGAGAGACAGAGAGAAAGGTCTTCCTTTGCCGTTGGTTCACCCTCCAATGGCCGCCGCAGATGGCGCGCTGCGGCCGGCGCACCGCGCTCGTCCGATGGCAGGAGCCAGGAGCCAGGTGCTTTTCCTGGTCTCCCCATGGGGTGCAGGGCCCAAGCACCTGGGCCATCCTCCACTGCACTCCTGAGCCACAGCAGAGGGCTGGCCTGGAAGAGGGGCAACCGGGACAGAATCCGGCGCCCCGACCGGGACTAGAACCCGGTGTGCCGGCGCCGCAAGGCGGAGGATTAGCCTGTTGAGCCACGGCGCCGGCCGACCATATGCTTTTTTAATCCTTCTTTTCGTTAAAGTGGTGTGTCACCCTTATATATATTTGCATATGTTGAACCACCCTTGCATCTCAGGATAAAACCCACTTGGTCATGTTGAATGATTCTTTTTGTGTGTTGTTGAATTCCATTAGTAGCATTTTGTTGAAGATTTTTGTGTCCATGTTAATCAGAGATACTGGCTTGTAATTTTCTTTCAGTGTCTTTTGTCTGGCTTTGGTATCAGGGTAATACTGGACTCATAAAATGAATTTGAAAGTATCCCTTCTACCTCAATTTTTGGGAAAGTTTAAGAAGGATTAGTTGGCCAGCGCCACGGCTCACTAGGCTAATCCTCCACCTGTGGCACCGGCACCCTGGGTTCTAGTCCCAGTTGGGGCACCAGTTCTTTCCCGGTTGCTCCTCTTCCAGTCCAGCTCTCTGCTGTGGTCCAGGAAGGCAGTAGAGGATGGCCCAAGTGCTTGGGCCCTGCACTCAAATGGGAGACCAGGAGGAGGCACCTGGATCCTGGCTTTGGATCGGCGCAGTGTGCCAGCTGTAATAGCCATTTGGGGAGTGAACCAACAGAAGGAGGACCTTTCTCTCTGTCTCTCTCTCTCTCACTGTCTAACTCTGCCTGTCAAAAAAAAAAAAAAAAAAAAAGAAGAAGAAGAAGAAGAAGAAGGAGTAGTCTTCCTTTAATGTTCATTAGATTTCACTTGTAAAGCCATCTGAACCCAAGTTTTTCTTAGTTGGGAGGCTATTTGTTATTGATTTGATCATAGTGTCCACTCTTATGATCCAGTGTTGATAGGTTGTATGATATAGGAACTTACCTGTTTCTTCTAGGTTATTCAATTTGTTGTAATATAATTGTTCATAGTAATTTATTATGATCCCTTGTTATTTATATGGTATCTGTTAGAATGTCTCTCTCATTTCTTATTTTGAGTCTTGTCTCTTTTTTTCCTAGTTAGGAAAAGTTAGAGGGAGAAATGGCCTGTCAATTGTCTTTTTTTTTTTTCAGCCCCAAACCAGGTGGGTTTTATTCAATCACTTGAGAGACTTAGGACCCCTTGACAGATGAGTGACAAACTATGAGCGGCCACCCAGGTTTTCGCCAGCTCCCTCGTGCACCACAGGACCTGAGGGAAGCCAAGGAAGCAGCGTGGGCTGGCGCAGGGCATCCCAGTCAGCATCAGAACTCATGGTCCGTTGGGCTATCAATTGTTTATCTTGAAAAAATTCAACTCTTATTTTCATTGATTTTTTTCTAGGTTCTATTTCATTTATTTATTTCTGATCTGATATTTGTTATTTACTTTGCTCTTTTTAAAAAATTTATTTGAGAGGTAGAGCTACAGAGAGAGGGAGAGACAGAGAGAGGTCTTCCATCCCATGGGTCACTCCCCAAATGGCCGCAACGGCTGGAGCCGGGCCAATCTGGAGCCAGGAGCCAGGAGATTTTTCTGGGCCTTCCATGTGATTGCAGGGCCCCAACCACTTGGGCCATCTTCTGTTGTGGTTGATTTCTTCTGAGATGAGGAGCGTGGTGGGGGCAAGAGGCGCGGGGTCACCACACAGACTCGGGGAGTCGGGTGAAAGCGGGCCAGAAGCAAGCAGCCCGCAGACTCATTTATTTCAGTTGGTATAACAGCTTATATAGCCAAGGCAGCCAATCTGGTCAAGGGGATTTATGCCCTAACCAATCACAGCCTGTTGCCAGGCAGTATCCGAAGCCACCCAATCACAGCCTGTTGCCAGGCAGGCTCCGTTTGCCATGTGGTTTCCAAAGCCATCCAATTGCAGCCTGTTGCCAGGCAGGCCCTGTTGCCAGGTGGGTTTCAAAGCCATTCCTGAGTATCTGACACTGGTTTGCCAGTGGCCATCTTGGCATTCCACCACAATCTTCTACCACTTTCCCAGGCCATAATCAGAGAGCTGGATTGGAAGAGGAGCAGCCTGGATTCAAACTGGCACCACAGGTGGAGGCTTAGCCTACTATACCACAGTGCTGGCCCCTGTTTCACTCTTCCAACTTTGGTCTTGGTTTGTTTTTCTAGATCCTTGAGGTCCAATGTGAGATTATTTGGAAAAAAAATTTTTAAGATTTATTTATTTTACTTGAAAGTCAGAGTTACACAGAGAAAGAAGTAGAGTCAGAGAGAGAAAGAGGTGTCTTCTACCTGCTAGTTCACTCCCCACCTGGCCACAATGGCCGGAGCTGCACTGATCTGAAGCCAGGAGCCAGGAGTTTCCTCTGGGTCTCCCATATGGGTGCAGGGGCCCAAAGACTTTGGCCATCTTGTACTGCTTTCCCAGGCCATAGCAGAGAGCTGGTTCAGAAGAGGAGCAGCCAGGACTCTAACCGGTGCCCATATGGAATGCTGGCACTGCAGGTGGTAGCTTTACTCGCTACACCACAGCGCTGGCCCCTCTTTCTTCTTTTTAAATGTTGGCTTATTGGGGCCGGTGCTGTGGTACAGTGGGTTAACACCCTGGCCTGAAGCACTGGCATCTCAAATAGGCGCTGGTTCTAGTCCCAGCTGCTTCACTTCCCATCCAGCTCTCTGCTATGGCCTGGGAAAGCAGTAGAAGATGGTCCTTGGGCCCCTGCACCCACATGGGAGACCTGGAGGAAGCTCCTGGCTTTGGATTGGTGCAGCTCCGGCCATTGTGGCCAATTGGGTAGTGAACCAGCAGATGGAAGACCTCTCTCTCACTCTCTCTCTCTCTCTCTCTCCTCTCTCTGTGTAACTTATAAATAATAAATGAATCTTTAAATGTTGGCTTATTTTTATTTATTTGAAAGGCAGAATGACAGATAGACAGACAAAGACAGAGAAGGAAATCTTCCATCCACTGGTTCACTTCCCAAATGCCTGAAATAGCCAGAGCTGGGTCACACTGAAGCCAGGAGCTATAGGCCTTACTTTTCCCAACATGTGAAAGAAAAGGAAACTGCTAATAATCCGATATGATCTGACAGAACAACCTCACAACGTTAGGAACCTATTTGGGAATTCAGAAATGTCAGTTAAAAGCATCTTTACCACAGCACTGAAGCCATCTGTTTATGCAGAACAAACACAGCAGCTAAACACAACAAACTTTATTTAGTATCTCACACACTCTATAAAGGGTGAAGAATAAGGGGGCTGATAGAGATGTGTGCATTTGCAAGGTTTGACTGGGGCTGGGAAATCTGCTTCCAAGTCAACCCACTTGGTTATAGGAAGGCCACAGTTGCTCCCAGGCTGTTGGCTGAAGCCCAGAGTTCCTTGCTACCTGGGCCAATCCAATGGGCTATCTAGTGTCCTCATGATGTAGCCACTACACCTGGAGTAAGTTATTGGGGTGGAGGAGCTTTCAAATTGAAGTGTCTTCTATAACCTAATCTCAGTGACATGCCATCACTTCTGCATTCTATTAGTCTCACAGACCAACACACACAAGTGTAAATGCTAGGAGGTAGGAGTCATTGGGAACAATGGCTTTTTCTTTTCAAGATTTATTTATTTATTTGAAAGGTAAAGTTGTGGAGAAAGAGGGAGAGAGAGAAGGAGAGATGTCTTCCACCTGCTGTTCATTCCTCTGATGGCCACAAGAGCCAGGGCTGGGCCAGGCCGAAGCCAGGAGCCTGAACCATTTTCAAGGTCAGTTATTATTATTATACCAGTAACTATGATAACCAGTTGGAATCCGGGCCAGCATTGTGGTGCATTGTGATGCTAGATCATAAATCTACAATGCTGGCATCCCATATAAGCACCAGTTTAGGTCCCAGCTGCTCCACTTTTTTTTTTTTTTTTTTTGACAGGCAGGGTGGACAGTGAGAGAGAGAGACAGAGAGAAAGGTCTTCCTTTTGCCGTTGGTTCACCCTCCAATGGCCGCCGCGGACTGCAGGAGCCAGGTGCTAGATGCTTTTCCTGGTCTCCCATGGGGTGCAGGGCCCAAGCACTTGGGCCATCCTCCACTGCACTCCCGGGCCACAGCAGAGGGCTGGCCTGGAAGAGGGGCAACCGGGACAGAATCCGGCTCCCCGACCGGGACTAGAACCCGGTGTGCCGGCGCCGCAAGGCGGAGGATTAGCCTGTTGAGCCACGGCGCCGGCCAAGCTGCTCCACTTTTGATCTAGCTCCCTGAGTGTGCTTGGGAAAGCAGCAGAATATGGTCCAAAAGTGCTTGGCCCCTCGCCACCCACATGGGAGACCAGGTTGGAGTTCCAGGCTCCTGGCTTTGGCCTGGCCCAGTCCCGGACATTGTGGCCATTTGGGGAGTGAACCAGCAGATGGAAAATGTGTCTCTCCCTCTCTAACTCTGCCTTCCAAAATAAGAAATCTTTAAAAAAATTAAAAAGAGCTATTTTTCATAAGCAATCATTTCTAGAGGCCTTGCGGCTAGCAGTTCTTTGTTTTTCCCTGTGTAATGCTGGTTATATGCGCCCCATAAATATGCACACATGCACAAAAGAGACACCTTGCTTCTCTCCTTCCTTGTCCCTAGAGAAGTTGCCATGCCTGTGATAGAGCACTGCTTTAGGTTTTATTCAAGACAAGACTAGCTAATGCTGTCAGTACCCGGGACACCCTTCACTTCCTCTTCCTCTGGGCACTCACCATTCCCCTAGGGAGACTACTGATTTTTTATTTACAGACTGCCTCAGAACTGCCTGCCAGGCAGACTGGAAATGTTGGCTGGTCTGTTTAAGATTTATTTATTTATTTGAAAGGCAGAGTTACAGAGAGGCAGAGGCAGAGGCAGAGAGAGAAGGGTGGGGTGGGGTGGGTGGGTGACTTCCATCTTCTGGTTCACTCCCCAGATGGCCACAACGGCCAGAACTGCGCCAATCTGAAGCCAGGAGCTTCTGCTGGGTCTCTCACACAGGTGCAGGGGCCCAAGCACTTGGCCATCTTTTACTGCTTTCCCCGGCCATAGCAGGGAGCTGGGTTGAAAGTGGAGCAGCCGGGTGCAGACAGCCCCAATGCTAGCGTTTTAACATCTCTGGAATAGTTCGTAAACAATGAAGAGGGTGAACTGGGATATAAATATCCAGCTTCATCGGCCGTTAGGTGGGATAACGTGGAGATGGTTTCTACACAAACTCCCAGGGGTAATGTGTTCATTGAAGTATTGGGTGCTGGTTTCTATCCCACCCCTTTCTCACTTTCCCATCTCCATCTGCAAAAAAAAAAAAATACCAGCACTCACGGATAGACACGAGGGTCTGTTTTTGATAAACATAAAGACTTTGCTTTCAATATTTTCTTTATATCAATAATCACCCAAGAAAAGCTTACTCTCCCCCCAGGCGTCCCCGCCCTTTCCTCGTAGCTCCGCCCTCTCCGTGAAGTCACGCCCAGTCCTCAGGCCGCCGCAGGTGCCCCGCTAGAGGACCGAGTAAGCTGGCGGCTCCTCACCTGCCAGAGCCGGCCTAGAAAGTTTTACCAAGCCATATTGGAAGCGCCTCCTCGGAGATGGCCGCGCCCTGTCCCGTAAGGAGCGGTAAAAGCGTACGCGGCCATCTTGTTTCTCTCTGGACTGCTGGAGACAAAGAAAACACAGCTTCCAGGTCCGCGCGCCTCCACCTTGGTGACAGGAGGTTTCGGAGTGTAAGATGAGTAGGAGCAGCGATGACACTTCTGCCTAGGGATGCAGGGGCATTCGTTTCTCCCTACCGTAAGATAGATAGCCAAGGGCTCAGCGGCTCGTTGTACGGCAGGGATTTAAACATGGCCGCTCCCAGCCTGAACTTGTCAAACGGGTGCGGCCATCAAAGCTCTGAATCCCAGAATCCTGTTCTCCGAAAGGTTGCCAGGTAGCGGCCGACAGCCTCCACGTCGTGACTGAGCCTGCGCAACGGCCACTCGGAATGAGAAGCTCTTATACCGCGGTGAGGAGGTGTGGTGTAGCCATCCATTTCTGGTTAAGAGCGCGGACCCAGGATAAAAGAGATCTGTTAGCATAAAGAACAGGCAAAGAGCTGTGTATGATGGTGAGTGGAAGACTACGGTGGCCCAACTGGGTCAGTTATGGGTACCTGTTGGGGTCAGTCCGAGGGAACGGAAGGGTTAAGTGATGGGGCGTTTGAGTGTCGGTTGCGTTCCGTGGTGGTGGGCGGAGGTTTGTGGGAGTCAGTGGCAGATCTCTTTGAAGATGAACTTGGAGTATGCAGGAATTACTAAATGAGCAGGTGTCTTGATTGGCAGGATGCGTTGGGAGCGTCGTGGTTCTGCAGTCAAGTGGATTTCGTGGAAGGCATTGATTTGGAGAGCATTAGGGCTCCGTGACTGGAAGCCTTAGAGGGTCAGTGATGAGACGTTCTAAGTTCTGTGGGTAATAAAAGTTTGGGGACTGGAATTCGTGATTGCAGAGCTCTGGGGTTCAGTGATGAGAGAGGGTCACTGGGAATCACTGTTTTTAGAAATGCTGTGGGCCATTACTGTTGGGGATTTACTTAAGATAGCCGACGACTGAATTAATGATTGGACTTCCATAGATCAGGGAACGGGGAATGGAGGGATCAGTGGCAGTTAGAGGTTGGGACTGCCAGTTGTGGGGGGAGAGATGAGATTGAGTTGGCCAGCAATCGAACCCCAGGGATTAGAATAACATTGGAAATGTGTGTGTGTGTGTGTGTGTGTGTGTGTGAGTGGGACCTAGCTGAATCACTGTTTGGTAGTCAGATAGGATCATTGAGCTTTGTAGTCACTAAACGGAAGTCAGATTTGAGCATATGGGGATATTAGTGTCTGTGAGAACCTCCGGGTTGGAGATCAGAGGCCTGGGGTTGGGGGACACCATAGAATTCTATGATTAGGAGGCTTATGGGGGTTGGTGTTGAGGAAACTTTTGAAATTCAGAGGTTGGGGATGACAGAGTCAAGGACTTGAGGCTACAATCCTGCATTAAGGGAAACACATTTTACACAGCCAGCAAGCACGTGTTCAGTCCCTCTTGTCCAAGGCCTACCTCAGAACTCCTTTGAAATACTTGCCTTTTTAATTTTCCCCACAATATTGAGAATACTTTCAAAGCACTAAGCACTAAATTTCTCTAACAATGCATAGTAAAGATTTGGCTTCTATTGCTCTGGTCAGGAATCTAATCCATATTTCTCCTAATATTTTCCTTAAGGTTCTTTCTGGCAGAGTTGTTGACTTGCTCTTCTGTCACACTATGTATCTAGAGTGAGCCTGGTTTGTGACTCCAATTCCATGGCAACTGAGATGGATGTGACCTTGCCTGTGGTTGGAAAGCCAAGAGTCTACTGAGTAAGTATCTGAACTGAAAATAGAAAAGATTTGGCTGGAAGAGCACACTGAGAGTGTTTGTAAAATGCTTTTACCTGAGGTAGCAAGACTGAAAAGTTAAAATTATGAAAGCCAAGGCAGTTTGAACAGCTCTGAATGTCAGGGTCACCCTACAATAGTTACGTCACCTCTCCAGGATTCCTTGTCTGTGAATGGAGTGGTACTAGAGGACTGTGTGGGGATTTCATAAGTCAGTACAAGGAAGTAGCTCAGCCTCGTGCCTGCTTGCTCTCACGACTTAATGTATACAAACTCAATTGTTGATTTTTTTTTCCATCTACCTTTTCAGTTTCTATGATGTTTCATAGTTTTATTTGCTGTTTTCCAAGAACCACTTGCTTGGTTGCATGAAACATGCTTGTTTCTATTTATCATTATTAGTTTTATTGTTGTTGCTGTTGTTCAAGTAAATATGTAATCATGAGGATATTGGAAAAGGCAGAAAATCAAAACATCATTAAGGGAAATGTAAATTTCTTTTTAATCTCTTTATTTAGAGAAAATAGCTGTCAATATTTGCATAGATTTTAGGTTTACATAATTTATAAAATTTATTTATTTTCATTTTATTTGAAAGGCATTGAGACAGAGAGATTTGCTCACTGAATCACTTCCTAAATGCCTGCAACAGTTAGGGCTGGGCCAGGCAGAAGCTAGGAGCCTGGAACTCAGACTGGGTCTCCCACATAGGTGTCAGAGACCCAACTATTCAAGCCACCATCTCAGGAAGCTGTATCAGAAGCAGAGTAGCCAGGACTTGAATGATATGGGATGCCAGTGTCCGACGTGACAACTTAACTATGGTGCCAAACAACTCCTCTTGTAATTTATATCACAAATACTCTTCCAAGTCAGTCAGTATACCTCCATTATTATATGATGTCTAAACTCACTTCCATTAAATTACTTAAGTCAACCAGACCTTCTGTTCATTGCTGGGACATTTTGGTGGCTTCCAGGTGTTTTGTAAGCAAAACTAAAATAAGTGAACATCATTGTACTTTTTCATTATACCAGCTAGTTCCTTAGGATACATTACTGGATATTGACGGGAGGTTTAAAGGGTGTGCACTCTTAAAACTGAGATATAAATACCCTTCAGAAAGTTTTAATTTACCCTCCTACCAGCAGTGTGGCAGATATGTTTTTCATCTTTGCTAATCTTATAAGCCAAAAAGAAAAACATTTTTCGTAATCTGGTTATGGAAAAGACTTTCCTAAGAATTTTTCCAAAAGCAGAAACAATGGGAATTGGGGGAGGGGGCCAGCGCCCTGGCTCACTTGGTTAATCCTCCACCTGTGGTGTCAGCATCCCATATGGGTGCTGGGTTCTAGTCCCAGTTGCTCCTCTTCCAGTCCAGCTCACTGCTGTGGCCTGGAAAGATAGTGGAGGATGGCTCAAGTGCTTGGGCCCTGCACCCCATGGGAGACCAGGAAGAGGCACCTGGCTCCTGGCTTGGGATTGGTGCAGCCAGCTGGCCATGGCGGTCATTTGGGGAGTGAGCCAACGGAAGGAAGACCTTTCTCTCTGTCTCTCTCTCACCATCTATAAATCTACCTGTCAAATAAATTTAAAAAAAAATGAAAAAGTTCAATGGTTCAATTCCATTTTTTGAAATTAGTAAACCTGGCTTAAGGACAAATGGCAGACTATGAAAAATTTATTTATAATATAGATGACAAACAGTTAATAACTTCAGTGTAAAAAAGAGTGCTTATAAATTAATTTCTGAAAATGAACACTTAAGTAGAAATGTAGGTTTATGTCCACTCTGCCTGTCAAAAAAAAAAAATAAAAGAAATGTAGGTTTAGGCACATAAACACATTGTTTACAAAAGATATGCAAATGATCAAATATATGAGGGACACGCCTTTCTTTATTGGGCAAAATAAAATACAAATGATGGGGAAACATACAGAGAACTTAAAAAACTCCTCCAACACCACACACCATAAATGGTAAAGCTTGCATTTGAACCCAGACTGCCTGGCTCTTGGGTCTCTAATAGGCAGCCTCTTTTTATTTTTACGGTAAGGAAGAGAGGTCAAGAGAGGTACAGTGTTGGGCCCAGATTCCCTCAATAGAATTGCTTGGCTTCAAACTTGTGTCTGAGTCACTCCTGGGCTCAGGGTCTTTCCAGAAGTTCCCCTCTACTTTAAAACCAGAGAGGAACCATTCCTGAGCTGTTTCCTACATAGCCTTTGCCTCTGAGGTCCAAGGGAGTATTTGGAGAGGGGCTGCTGGGTGACAGTCACCATGGGATCTATTCATAAGGATGAGTTCCTGGGTGCCCTGAGAACCTTTGAATCCTGCTACCTTGCTGGAAGGTGGGGCTCTCCAGTTCCTACCAGCTCTGTCAGCTACAGGACCTTGGTTCTGTCTACAGAAAACTCTACCAGGGGCTGCAGCTGAGGGTGAGTTAGCATTGTGAGATGAAACTGGCGATTTCAGACTGTGCCTGTTCCCATGATTTTTTTTTTCTCTTTCTTTTTTTCTTTTTTTTTTGTTTTCCTTCTTTTATTTATGATCCTTTTTTGTTGTGATTTTTAAATATTAGTATAAATTGAGTTTTTACAGGCTAAAATTTTATGGACATATACAATGAAAAAGAGCTGTTGGACCATGAAGGATTTATTAATTTCATTAGCTTTTGTAGCTATGCCAGTTTTTTTTTCTTAACATTCTTTATTGCCTGGTTGGAGCCCCTCAAGGTTTGCTCCTATACTTCCTTGCCAAGACCCATCCTCTGGAGAAGTGTCCTTGCTTTCTGGCACTCTGAAGAATATGGAGCTATATACTTTGTATTTTTTGCTCCAGATGTGGACTCAGCCATTTTCCAAGGAGCTCCAGTTCTTTTTAGTGAACATTTGTGGTAGAAATTGTCATCCAGGTACTGCAGGAGATGGTAGACTTTTCTAGATGGGGTAACGTTGCCCCAGGCTACTTCAGTGAGAAAGCCACAGGTGACATAATTGTTTTTTGTAAAGATTCGTTTTGTTTATTTGAAAGTCAGAATTACAGAGAAATTGAGAGAGAGAGAGAGAGAGGTCTTCCATCTGCTAGTTCATTCCCCAAATACCCAAAAGAAGCCAGGAGCCAGGAGCTTCTTTTCCCATGTGGATACAGGGGCCCAAGTACTTGGGCCATCCTCTGCTGCTTTCCCAGGTGCATTAGCAGGGTGCTGGATTAGAAGTGGAGCATCCAGGACTTGAACCAGTGCTCATATGGGATGCCAGTGCAGGCTTTTCTCACTATGCCACAATGCCAGTTAACTATTTTTAAAATAGTTAACTAATTTTAATATAGTTAAATGTTCAACTTTTCATGAAATATTTACACGCTTAAACTGATTGCCCTTTTTCTTTTATAGTTTGTTAAGCCAGCTATTTCTTTTTATTATTATGATTTTTTTTTTCACAGGCAAAGTGGACAGTGAGAGAGAGAGAGACAGAGAGAAAGGTCTTCCTTTGCTGTTGGTTCACCCTCCAATGGCTGCCGCGGCTGGCGCACTGCGGCCAGCGCAACGCGCTGATCCGATGGTAGGAGCCAGGTGCTTCTCCTGGTTCCGTGGCACTTGGGCCATCCTTCACTGCACTCCCTGGCCACAGCAGAGAGCTGGCCTGGAAGAGGGGCAACCAGGACAGAATCCGGTGCCCCGACCGGGACTAGAACCTGGTGTGCTGGCGCCGCAAGGCGGAGGATTAGCCTAGTGAGCCATGGCGCCGGCCAAGCCAGCTATTTCTTAAACATAGTGATTCTCATCTGTTGAAAATTATTTTTTAATGACAATATTCAATAATCTACTGGATGGATAGTAAAATTTAGACCTCTAGTTATTATTTGTGATCATATCTTTTATATATTTTGCCAATGTTGTACACTTACTTTACTTTGTGTTGAGTTCTTTGTAATATTTTCTTAAGTATATACCCTGTCTGGCGTAGACTTAGTTCCAGTTATTTGAGTGTTAAGGATGGTTAGTTTTTGAAACTTTGTTATTCCTTGGTAGCATCTTTGATTTCCTGGAAGACTGGTTTTATGTACCCATGTTCTGAGTTGAATTGCACCCTTATTTGTTCTGCCATAGTGATTGAAACTATGGATTTGTGTATAAGATTTCCAGAGGGAAATCCATATGGGATTCCATAGGGGATTTGAAAGATCCAAGACAAGGCCTAGACCCTCACAGCTGTGTTTTCTGTTCTCTTTCTCTGCCCTTCTTCCAGTCTCTACTGTCACAGGCCTCAGCTCTATTCCAAGAACAGCAGAAAATGATCGAGAACCAGGTGAGTGTGACACAAAGTGTCCCGTTTCCCCATCTTGGGGAAAGTGTCCTGGAAAAGTGTATGCACTGACTTTGTCATAGGCCGGGTTCCCAGGGAAACACATTCAGAGGTGAAGATTTTCACACCAGAAGTCCTGTAGGGAAGCTTAAGGCAGTGAAGGAAGCGGGGTTGTGCAGAGGGAGCTTTGGCCAGAGGCCTCAGCTGATTACATAGAATATTGTGGAGCTGGGATGGCTCTCACTGTTATCCTGAATGGATCAAAGGGGCTTTTGCATTCATGAATCAACCAGTCATTGACATAGCCTGGCCCAGGGAGGGAAGATAATCCTGGATGTGGGCAGCTCCCACTGTCCAAGACTAATTTTCAGAAAAGTTGCAAGCCGGCAGCCCCAGCCAGTCTTTCAGGGAGATTTGAGTGGAACAGTGCAGCTCTCTTCTGCACACAGACACTGGCTTTACCCAACATATAAGTATCCATTTGAAGAGAAACTTGGGGTCCTCAGTTGGTTCACAAGAACAGGTAGAAATATCCTCTGGGTGTGCCTGTGAAGATTCAAGGTGTGGAGGTTTAATTCTTAACAGAGGTTTACCCAGCTAGAAATTCTATGTAATTTAACTGCAGTAGTAGTGCTAAGTAGCACCCAGAAGGGTGCTTTTTATTTGTACTGCAACTGGTCAGAAGGGGATTCCTCTCTCCAAGTTTGTAACAAAACTAACTGTCTTGGGGAGATTGGTTTTTTATGACTTTTGGAGTAAAACACTCACTTTTAGAAGTTCCCATCAATTAGAAAATCAGTATTCTTCCTTGCAGTACCCAGAGTCTCCTGGGGCTCCAGGAGCATGATGGTCATATGGGTTATGGGAGCTGTGTGAGTTCCTGGGCCCCACCAGGCCTCAGATAAGGGTATGAGGGGCCTGGGAGACCTCCTCTCCATTTGGAGCTGAGAGCAATTCCTCTTCTGGTACCCTTGTTGTTTGTATTGAGGCCAGAGGCCAGATGGGCTTTTGAGGTGGGGGACATTCCTTGTGCCAGTGTCCCAGTTTTCCACACCCAAGAACATTCTCTCTTGGGCTATTCTGCCGCAGGTGGATGCTTCATGGGTTGGCCCTGAGGTTGAAAGGTGCTGGTTATAGCAACTGCTGTCATATGAGCCTGTTTAGGTTGTTGTTCCCCAAGGCGGAGCACCTTTCTCTCTTCAGCCTTGTCTCTATTATGAAACACCCCAAATGCTCTATCTAGCATCTGATTCATGGGAGGCTGGGGCCTGTGGCCAGTCTCTGGAACTTCCTCCAAATGTCTAGGGTGGGCTGACAAAATGGGTACCAAGTAGGACCTGCTCTTCAGGAGTGTCAGCTAGGGACTATGTTAGTACATTTTATAAGGCCCTCTTTGAGCCTCTCTACAAAAGTGGTTGGATTTTTTTCCTGGACCCCTGTTCTGTGGTTGCTCATGTGTTAAAGTTTACTGGATGTATCGTGCTGACATGCAGTCCCACCAGCATACAAGCCAACATATGATCCCTGGGACCTCATCTGGTAGGAGTATTAGAATCCCATTTGGGTTCATCCCTTGGCAGGGCTGTATTTGCAATTGAATAGTTTTGATTTTGTCTGTGCAATGCATTCACATAGTCGTGGGCATGTTATGCCACTGTTTATCTTTTTCTGTGAGTTAAACGGTGCTCATGAGAATTGTATCCTGCCAGGTAAGGTCAAACATGACAGTCATCCTATACTGCCCATCTATAAAATGTTCAGGGTCATCAGTAAAACTTACCATCTCCCCTTTAATTTGGTTTAAGTCCTGAATTGAAAAGAGGACTTGTATTTTCATAGAACCAGTTGGCACTGCTGCCTCCTTTGAGGGGTACATTCCCGTGATACCTATCTCGCACAGGCCCTGTCCCTAAGTAAGGGGGGAACAGGTCCTGTATCAGGAAGAGGAGGTTATAGAAGGGCCTTGTTCTTACCAGAACTCTGGGGTCTTTTGTGGCCTGGGGAATCTTTAGGTTTGCAGGGGATCTTTCTGGATGGCAAGTCTTGTGGCTCTGTGGGCTCTTGATGGTTGGTTAAAGTGAATCTAGCAAGGCTGGGTCCAGCTTGAAACTTAGAGAATGCATGATTTTCCTTTAGTGCTATGCAGGCCTGTCCATAGGAGACTTCTGTCCATGACTGCACCCATAATAGACTAGATCTGGCTGTAAAGTGGTTATAATTGAAGCTCCCATTTTCTGACTATGATTTTTCATCCTCTGATTTATATGAGGGCCAGGCAGTGTTCCAGAAAAAGATGAAATTGTCCCTTCTTTAAGGTCTGGGATCAAACTGTGACCAATTTTTAGGAATATATCCTAAGTGGAGAGTTGCATGGTATAATGGATTAATGTCCTACCTGGCAGAGAATAGAGGGGAAACGGGTCAACATGTCAGGCTTCTCTGCTCATTTCCCAACAAAAAGAGGAGTGAGAGCAAGCATCTTTGTTTGATTTGCTCGGGCAAGAACCAGTATGTTTTTCTCCAGGTTTTTGTTTTGTTGTTGTTGTTTTACATCATACTTCGTGAGAACCTTTTTCTTCTTTTTTTTTTTTAAATAAGATTTATTTTATTTTAAGTTTGATTTACTTATTTATTTGAAAGGCAGAGTTACGCAGAGAGAGGAAGATCTTCCATCCACTGGTTCACTCCCCAGATGGCTGCATCAGGAACCTGGAACTCCATCAGGGTCTTCCGTGTGGGTTACAGGGGCCATCTTCTGCTTTCCCAGGCACATCAGCAGGGAACTGGATTAGAAATGGAGCGGCGCCTATATTAGATGCCAGCATCACAGGCTGGCAGCTTAACATTCTATACCACAATGCAGGCCTCTGTCCCCGAGTTTACAGAATGCACTTGTCTTTACTACATAACCCGACCTCTACCATCTCTGTCTCCTCCCCAGGGTTCTTCCCCTGTGTAGAAGCACCTTCTGCTTTTGGTCTGTATCCTGACCCGGTGACACCTACTAAGGCAATGGGGAGAAGGATTGGCTCTGAACCCCAGTTCTAAGAGCAGTGGGTTGACCCAGGAACATAGGCAGCATTTTAGGAGGTGTGGGTAGGTAAGGAACAGTTTTAAAGATTTTTAAAAGTCTTTAGAGTCTTTTTATTAAGATTACAGTGATGCCTAAAAACGTGTCACCAGGAACATCAGATCTGTGTTTAGTTATATAGTTTTTAGAATATTTGTATCACATCAATAACATTTGTATGAACACAACTTAAAATTGGGCATAATTTTACAACTGACCATACATTCTATACAATCCAAATCAGCTTAAATAACTATTGTCTCTCCAGGATGAGAATCATATTCTTTGAGAGTTCCAGGGATCTGATTGGAAGTCTCTAAGTCAAAAGACGTAGTTTAGAACTTTGAATACATTTTTAAAAGCTGTCAAAGATGTCGGAGGTTTAAACATTTAATCAAAATAAGATCCCATATAATTATTATAAAATGATAATCCATTTAATCAAATTTTTTTTAATTTGACAGGTAGAGTCATAGACAGTGAGAGAAACAGACAGAGAGAAAGGTCTTCCTTCCATTGGTTCATTCCCTAAATGGCCACTTAGGCCGACACTGCACTGATCCAAAGCCAGGAGCCAGGTGCTTCCTCCTGGTCTCCCAAGCAGGTGCAGGGTTCTAGTCCCGGTTGCTCCTCTTCTAGTCTAGCTCTATGCTATGGCCTGGGAAAGCAGTACAAGATGGCCCATGTCCTTGGGCCCTGCCACCCGCATTGGAGACCAAGAAGAAGCTCCTGGCTCCTGGCTTTGGATCGGCGTAGCTCTGGCCATTGTAGCCAACTGGGGAGTGAACCAGTGGATGGAAGACCTCTCTCTCTCTCTCTCTCTTTCTCTCTCTCTCTCTCTCCTATAACTCTGTCTTTCAGTAAATAATTTTTTTTTAAAAAAAGATGACATTTAATCAGTTATTTGATGATTACTGAAATATTTTAAAATAAGTCAATTATCTTAAATCTTTTAAGACTGAACTCTCTCCAAGGAATCAAATTCAATAAAGACAACAAATAACATAGGAAACCTTCTCCATTACACACAAGATCCTTGTTTCCTAGGTCTACTACAAAAAGCGAAGAAAAACCTTGAGTAGAACAGTTAGCACATGACATCATCCATTGCTTGGAACGATTTAAACACGTCAATAAAGGGCCAGAGGTAGTGAATCAGATGATCCTGTTGTCTAGACTTCTGAAATACAGGAGTTGACTAAAAGCTGAAGTGTCACCAGTTACCTGCAAACTGTAGAAAGGGGGAAAACTAGTCTAGAAGATGGGTTGAAACAAAGAAAAATATATTTTGAAATTAAAAGAGCAAAACTTCTTGCGAACTTAAAAAATTGATTCTTTATTTGAAAGGCAGAGTGACAGAGAGGGATAGACACAGAGAGATCTTCCATCTACTAGTTCACTCCCTAAATGGCTGCAATAGCCAGGGCTAGGCCAAGCCAAGGCCAGGAGCCAGGAATTCCATCCTGGTCTCCCATAGGACTGGCAGGGACACAAGTATGTGGACTATCTTCTGCTGCTTTCCCAGGCCCTTTAGCAAGAAGCTCGATCGGAAACTGAGCAGCCAAGGCTCAAACTGGTGCTGTGATAGGGGTTTGCTGGCATCAGAAACTGCCACTTAGCACACTGTGCCATAATCCTAGTCCCTTTGTTAACCTATGTTAACAGAACACCTTCTTGCTTTAATGTATGGGATTGATCAAATTCTAGCTTCACTCAGTATATCTTTGATATTAATGCTCAGTTTTTAGAAATTCATATAAACAGTTCTCTTCCTTTCTCAGCCAACCTGATCCCACATAAGAGTCATCTTCCCCAAGCCTCCTGTCATACTGTTACATTCCTTCAGTTATTTGGCATATAGTGTTCCTCCTCCTCCTTCCAGAATATTAGCCATATTACTTTATTATATTATGTATATTTAATATGTTATATTTATATTTAATATATTATTTATATTAGGACAAAGATTTTACATACAATGTTTTCCCTTTATCCAAAAAAAAATTATCTTTCCTTCTTAGCCTTCCTCACCAAGAATGCCTTATGCTTATAGATTCTTTCACATCTCTCTCTCTTCTACCTACTGGTTCTTTTAATTTACATTTTGAAATCATCCTTTTAACACTTATCAATTAAAATTGAAACTTTTTAAAAAAGAAAATACCTTACAGAATTTTAATCTGTAGTTTCTTTAATTTTTTTTTTAAATATGGAGACATTAAACAGGAATTGGGTCAATATTTTCTATTTTTGCTTACACAATTATATTTTACCAAAGTGTTGAAAATATTTAAGCCTAGAAGACATAACATTTAGGTATAGAACCAATTATTTTTTAAGTAAAAGACATGGATATCCACAATTTCATTAATGCATTTAGTCCATTCTAACTAAATCTTGTTTTGTTTGATCTCCCTAGCAGTTTAATTTAATTTGCCAGATTTTTATCAAAGTTCTTGAAATTCTTTTTTAGTCCATTGATGTTAAGGCTGTCAGAAATCTGCATTCAAGAATGTTTGTTAGGGCTGGCACTGTGGCTCAATAAGCTAACCCTCTGTCTGCTGCACCAGCACCTCGGGTTCTAGTCCCGGTCGGGGCGCTGGATTCTATCCTGGTTGCTCCTCTTACTGTCCAGCTCTGCTATAGCCTAGGAGCACAGTGGAAGATGGCCCAAGTGCTTGGGCCCTGCACCCGCATGGGAGACCAGGAGAAGCACCTGGCTCCTGGCCTCGCATCAACGCGGCGCACTGGCCGTGGCGGCCATTTTGGGGGTGAACCAATGGAAAAGAAAGACCTTTCTCTCTGTCTCTCTCTCTCACTGTTTACTCTGCCTGTCAAAAAAAAAAAAAAAAAAAAAAAAGGTTTGTTAGGAGCCAGTGTTGTGGCATAACATGTTAAACACTGCCTGCAATGCTGGGATCCCATATGGGTGCTGGTTTGAGATCTGGCTGTTCCACTTCCTATCCAGCTCACTGATAATGTGCCTGGGAAAGCAGGAAGATAGCCTAAGTGCTTGGGTCCCTGCACCCACATAGGAGACCTGGATGAAGCTCCTGGCTCCTAGATTTGGCCTAGTCCAACCCTGGCTATTGTTGCCATTGAGGGAGTGAACCAGATGATGGAAAGATCTCTCTCTCTCTCTCTCTCTCTCTCTCTCTCTCTCTGTCTTTCTGTAACTCTTCCTTTCAAATAAATAAAATCTTTTTTTAAAAAAAAAAGAATATGGCCGGCGCCGTGGCTCAACAGGCTAATCCTCCGCCTTGCGGCGCCGGCACACCGGGTTCTAGTCCCGGTCGGGGCGCCAGATTCTGTCCCGGTTGCCCCTCTTCCAGGCCAGCCCTCTGCTGTGGCCCGGGAGTGCAGTGGAGGATGGCCCAGGTGCTTGGGCCCTGCACCCCATGGGGAGACCAGGAAAAGCACCTGGCTCCTGGCTCCTGCCATCAGACAAGCGCGGTGCGCCGGCCGCAGCGCGCCGTCTGGGGCGGCCATTGGAGGGTGAACCAACGGCAAAGGAAGACCTTTCTGTCTGTCTCTCTCTCTCACTGTCCACTCTGCCTGTCAAAAAAATAAATAAATAAATAAAAAAAAGAATATTTCTTAGAGTCTCTGAATTGATTGCAAATATGTTCAGAGAAAAATCAGAACTGAGGATGACAGAAGACTTAAAATTGCCACGATTACATTTATAACAGCTCAGAAGTTCCCAAGAGGTAGTTCTTTCCTTGACAAACAGCGTTTTAGAAAGCACAATTTCACAAGCTATTCTGTCCTTTCAGGATGTGTAGAATGCCTCTTCCTGCAGAGAAGACTCAGCTCCACACATCCTCGGGTTCTGAAGCCCAAACAGACCCTGAGAAACTTATGGGCCATTTGCTTCGCTGCATGCCACACCTACATGTCTGCCATCACAGCTCTGAGGACTGGCCTCACACGCACTCTCCCTGAGCCAGACAGGCCGGGAACCATCCACAACTCCAGTAACCAACACTGAGCCAGATTCGCTCTTGGCCCTCACACCGTTTATTGATTTCAGAGTATGAATTACAATCATTGGCAGCTTCCAGCTTGATTTGCGTGTTCCCCAAAATATGTAACACAAAGCCAGGAATGTAAAGGTTACTGACAAATTAGCACGGTAAGCTCAGACCTATGAACATTGTAAAACTCAGTTCCTTCCACCCCGCCCACGTAATCTGCATAACTTAATGCCGTTTCAGCTTCAGCAGAGACCTGTGTCATTCAGAGATGTGGTTGTGGGCTTCACTCAAGAGGAGTGGCACCGGCTGACCCCTGCTCAGAGGGCCCTGTACCGGGATGTGATGCTGGAGACGTACAGCAACCTTGTCTCAGTGGGTGAGAACAGCTTCCCCGTGCAGCTCAGAGGCTGCAGCTTTACTCTCTATTTAATAATTATCTAGCACTTTCTACATGCCTGACACAGTTTTAGCCACTTTTTTTTTTTTTGACAGGCAGAGTTAGTGAGAGAGAAAGAGACAGAGAGAAAGGTCTTCCTTCCATCGGTTCACCGCCCAAATGACCGCTATGGCCAGCGCTGCGCCGATCCGAACCCAGGAGCCAGGTGCTTCCTCCTGGTCTCCCATGTGGGTGCAGGGCCCACATGGATGGCATTGGGCCATCCTCCACTGCCCTCCCAGGCCACAGCAGAGAGCTGGACTGGAAGAGGAGCAACTGGGACAGAGCCAGCGCCCCAACCGGGACGAGAACCCAGGGTGCTGGCACTGGCAGGTGGAGGATTAGCCTAGTGAGCCATGGCGCTGGACAGCCACTTTATTTAAAAAAAAAATTACTTATTTGAGAGGTAGAGTTACAGACAATGAGAGAGAGAGACAGAAAGAAAGGTCTTCCTTCCGTTGGTTCACTCCCCAAATGGCCACCATGGCCGGTGCTGCGCTGATCCGAAGCCAGGAGCCAGGTACTTCCTCCTGGTCTCCCACGCAGGTGCAGGGCCCAAATACTTGGGCCATCTTCCACTTCCTTTCTGGGCCACAGCAGAGAGCTTGGATTGGAAGAATAACAGCTAGGACTAAAACCGGTGCCCATATAGGATACCGGCACCACAGGCAGAGGATTAACCCACTGCGCCACAGTGCCAGATCCAGTTTTAGGCACTTTTAAAACCTTACCTTGGCCGGCGCCATGGCTCACTTGGCCAATCCTCCGCCTGAGGCACCGGCACACCAGGTTCTAATCCCTGTTGGGGCACTGGATTCTGTCCCGGTTGCCCCTCTTCCAGGCCAGCTCTCTGCTGTGGCCCAGGAGTGCAGTGGAGGATGGCCCAAGTGCTTGGGCCCTGCACCCCATGGGAGACCAGGAGAAGCACCTGGCTCCTGCCATCGGATCAGCACGGTGCGCCGGCCACAGCGCGGCAGCCATTAGAGGGTGAACCAATGGCAAAAGGAAGACCTTTCTCTCTGTCTCTCTCTCACTGTCCACTCTGCGTGTCAAAAAAAACAAAAAACAAAAAAAACACACACCTTACCTTGGGGGCCATTGCTGTTGCATAGCAGGTAGAACTTCCGCGTGCAGTGCCAGCATCCCATATGGGTGCCTGTTTGAGTTCTGGCTGCTCCACTTCCGATCCAGCTCTCTGCTATGGCCTGGGAAAGCAGTGGAAGATGGCCCAAATCCTTGGGCCCCTGCATCCATGTGGGAAACCCAGAAGTTCCTTACTCCTGGTTTCGGATCAGCTCAGCTCCAGTCTCCAGTCATTGCGGCCATCTGGGGAGTGAACCAGCAGATGGAAGACCTCTCTCTGTCTCTGCCTCTGTTTCTCTGTAACTTTGCCTTTCAAGTATAAATAAATACATGAATCTTTAAAAAAAAAAAAAAAAAAAAACTTAGCTTGCCTTAGCTTGTTCAGTCTTCATGAAAGACTTGTGAGATATGTCTTATAGTACCACAGTTCAAGTACATAACATAGCCAGGTTTGAAATTACAGCAGTCTGACTACATGGTATACATTCTTATCCTGTACTCTGTGCTCCCTCAATATGTTTGGCTTGAGTATTAGTCGTCCTGAATTACTACATTTGTTTGGATCTGGACAAGGTCTGTGTCCAACCTCCTAAATACATGTAGGCAGCCTTTAAGCTGAGAGGCCCTGATGACCAAGGAGGTTGGTTCAAGGCCCCGATTATTTTTCTGGAACAGGTTACGAAGGCACCAAGCCAGATGTGATCCTCAGGCTGGAGCAGGAAGAAGCACCATGGGTTAGTGAGGTGGCGTGCCCAGGCTGCCACTGTCGGGGTGAGTATGACAAATCTAGCAGAGGGGGTACCACGGGAGGCTGCCGTCTTGCATGTTTTGTTCAGGGTCCTGCTCTTAAAAGCCTGGGCATTTCTCTGGGAGCTTCAGCCTTTTTGGTGAGCCTTCATCCCCCACGCCACTCCATTGTGTGTTCCTTCTGCCTCTGTTTAACTCTTGCCTCTGCCCTTACGTGCTTAGTCCATCTCCCTTTCTTCAGAATCTGTCAGTACACCCTCCCTTTCACACTCAGGTATTCCTGCAGATGAGACTCTGTGATGCTCCCATTCCCCTGGTCTCTTCCTTTTTCTTGTTCTAACACTGTCCAGAACAAATGCTTCAAACCTGTCTACCATTTCCACAGTCTCCCTACCATCATTTCCTTATTTCTTGCACTTAAATTTAAGTCACTCCCACAGACAGAAGACTATGGGATCACAGAGGAGGAAGGGGTGGAGAAATGACCAGGGGCAGCTGAATGGCAAAGGCAGAGCTGGGCCCATCATAACCACTTCTAATGAGCACTCCCAGTAACTGCCTCTCCCAACAATACCCCCTGATACCCTGAATGTTGGTGGCCTACTTTTGGGAATCCCTCTGAACTCCTGCTTCTCCATGAGCATTGTGGGCTTAGTCAGAGCCAGTGATTTCCATTCTTAGATCTCTTGAGGCCACTTACATTTTGGTGATGTAAACACACAATTGAATTACAAGTTATGGGTTAATACTCAGTGTGCATTTGTGTGCCACACTCTGTTCTGCGTAACTGATGTTTATCAGTTCATTTAACTCTAACAGCACCTGTCAGTTCATTTAACCCTTACAGCATCTGTGAGGTGGCTGGCTTTACTACTCCATCTTGAGATGAGGAAACAGAGAAGGGTAAGAAACGTGTTTGAGAACTTACCACAAAAAAGAAACAGAACAGGAATTTAACCCAAGTCAGCCGACTCCAGAACCAATGCCCATAACCACTATACTCTGGTCTGTGGTTCTTCTCTGTTCATTAAACTGTGTGGTCAACCTTCCCAAAACCATGGTAACCTGGATAGGAGTTGTTTCCCTTTGTTGGGAAAGTTATACCTGAAAATCCCACTGCCCTGTATCTAGTCAGTTCTCCTTTCTGGGCCAGGCTGAAGCCAGGAACTCCATCTGGGTCTCCCACATGCGTGGCGCGGCCAAGTAGTTGAGCTGCTGATAGCAGCTGCTTTCTCAGGTGCATTAGCAGGGAGCTGGATCGCTACTATGGGATGCTGGTGTTGCAGGCCAAGGCTTAACCCACTCTGCCATGATGCCAGCCTTGTCAGCCCTCCTTTCAAAGTGCTCTGTGTGCTCTATTTTCCTGGTTGAAGCGCATCCTATTCCTTCAAAGGGGTTGCTGAAATTTCTGTTTTCCATAATTTGTTTCTCTTTCCAGTGATGTCTCTCCCTTAAAGAACTCATCCATTCTGAGGCCATATGATTTTCAACCTGGCCCCTTTGCCATTTTGTACCCATTTATTCCCTTTGTACCACCCAGCCCCCTGTTTCTGCCTCCCCCCATCTTACTAACATACAGATCATCTCCACAGGTCTGTCCTCTTACCTGGTTCTTTGTATGTCAGAAACTAAGGTCATCTTCATTCCTCCTGGCTACCTGTCACCACAAACACACCTCACCTTGCCTTTTATTACACAGCTTTGCTACCAAGTGGTCATTTCGAACCTTCTGCCTCTACCATTTCCACTAATTACTCTACCCTTATAAGCTGATTTTATAGATGGCCTTTTTCTTTGAGAAATTGCTTTAAATCTTTCTCCTCGCTTTTCACTTTTCCCTGACATCTCCTAAAAGTGGACTCAGGTTATGTTATGTCTGAATCTGTTTAGTCAGGGGTCTTAATTATTTTGTTCTGTGGACTTCAGATATTCTGGTGAAGATTATAGAACTCCCTTTTTATAAATCCAAAATAAAATCCATAACATTAATAAGAGGAACAAATTACTGAAACACAGTAACTGTCAAAAAATGAGAAAATAGTTATTAGAATATTTTCAAAATGTCTGATATGATACTAGATGTCCTTACTGATTTATAAATTAGATAATTATATCTAGCAACAGGACTAGTAGCTATTTTGATCTCAATGTAGAGATTATTATACACGTCTTGAGAAATCTTCAGTGACTATGATGTCACACAAAAACACCATAATCACATAGTCCACAATCACAGGGTCTGCTAACTACTTGTTTTGCTGTTTATATTCATAATAAAAGGAAATGTTCATTTTCAGTTATAGCTTAGTGAGGATAAAGATCTAATTTTTATCCTGTCCAAATTCACAACTCCCCTGATTTCTATCCGTCATGTTAAAAATCCCTTCAATAAGGCCTAATTGGCTTTCTTAGTTCCATTCTTTTGTCTAGTTCACCTTATAGTGCTTTGTCATTTATATTGTAACTAACTAGGCCAATATGATAAACTCTGATAACTGCTGTACAGTGTTTGACAGACTCTAACATCCCCTAAACATCTTATTTCATGTAGATTCTAATTTAGTAGGTCTGGGGTGGGGCCCCAAATTATGCATATTTAACAAGCTGTAGTGAGACGAAAGTTGTCCTTTGAATTATTGCACGTTGAATAACATGGTACTGTGTGTAACATCTTTCCTCTACAACAGGGATCAGCAAACTATGGCCTAAGGTTGTCCTCCTGTTTTTGTGAACAAAGTTTTATTGTAATAAAGCCAAACCCTTAAGTTTACATATTGTCTGTGTTTTCATGCTGTAGTAGGGTATTTGAACAATAGTGACAGAGGTTAAACGGCCCACAAAAAATTTTCTCACTGGCCCTCTCTATTTGCCAACTCCTGCTCTATAATATCCCATTGTTTTTGAAATTATTCCTCACTATACTCTGTGATATGTTGTCTTCCATTTGTGCCAGTGTTCTGAATCTTCTTTACTCACAGAACATTCTTCCTTACATTGGTGCTTTTGGTTATGGCTCATGCTCCCAGTATATGTACAACACACCCTTTAAATTTTAAAGCCATTTCTCAAAGTAGCTTTATTCTAGATCATAATAGTATAAAGATTCATGAGAAATGATTCACTGTACTTTCTCCAGAAGAGAATGGTCGGAGGAAAAGACAGCAAGACATGCTTGTGAGGCAAGATGCATTCAGCAAGAAAACATTGCCCAAGGGAAAACGCCACGAGTGTAATAAGTTTGGGAAAATACCACTTCTGAGCTCTGATCTTTTTCCTTCAATTCAAAGTCCCAATAATCGGGGCTCTTGTGGAAAGAGTTTGAACCATAACTTAGACATGATTGGTTTTAAGAGAAACTATGCCAAAAAGCAAGATGAGCGTTATGGGTGTGGGAAATTGTTACAGCGTACAAACCATGATAGAACCCTTAATGGAGAAAAACCCTGGGGATGTAGTCATTGTGAGAAAGCTTTCAGCCATAACCCAGCACTTATGTATAAATCAGCAGTAACCAATTCTCTTGTATGCAAAAGGAAGAGGGTACCACCTGCTGAGAAACCTCACGTATGTAGCGAGTGTGGGAAAGCTTTCTGCTACAAGTCTGAATTCATTAGGCATCAGAGAAGTCACACTGGGGAGAAGCCTTATGGATGCAGTGACTGTGGGAAAGCCTTTTCACATAAGTCAACCCTCATTAAACACCAGCGAATTCACACTGGGGTTAGACCCTTTGAATGTTTCTTTTGTGGAAAAGCCTTCACCCAGAAGTCACACCGCACAGAACATCAGAGAACGCATACAGGAGAAAGACCCTTTGTGTGCAGTGAATGTGGGAAGTCATTTGGTGAGAAGTCATACCTCAATGTACACAGAAAAATGCATACAGGAGAAAGACCCTATCGTTGCAGAGAATGTGGAAAATCCTTCAGCCAAAAGTCATGTCTCAACAAACACTGGAGAACTCATACAGGGGAAAAGCCCTATGGATGCAGTGAATGTGGCAAAGCTTTCTACCAGAAGCCAAACCTTAGTAGACATCAGAAAATTCATGCGAGGAAGAATGGCTACAGGAATGAAAACTTAATAATTGTGGGAATGCCTTGAGCAAGAAGGCTTCTTCTTATATAAAGGAATTTACCCTTAGGAGAAATCTTAATGTTTTAATGAATTTCAACAAAATATTTTGTTATAAGGAGAGTCATGCTCAATTGTGATATAAACTTTTATAAGAAAGATTACAAAAATACTTTATAAAATATAAACCTAACCATTCTTGCATATAAAAATTTTAAAACGTATTACATAGAATCACAACAGACTTAGAGGTGTGTTATAGTACATTCCGTTCAACAGTGAGCCACATAATGAGTACTGTTTTTGTATTTCAGAACTATAAATGCACATTTATTATAAATTGTAAATACCAAATACATATATCACATAGCATATAGAAAATTCTCTTCCACAAGAAGAGCTCTTCCACTCTATCCTCATTTTCTTTTGGTGGCTTAACAACAACAATAATATATTATACCAGCTACATGATCTCCATCTTTAAAAAAAATCTAGATGGCTACAGTAGTTGTTTTGAGTCCTTTTCTAAATAATAAAGCAATTTTTAATGTGTTTTAGTAAGACAGCCAAAACTTTACTAAGAATATACCTACACTGAAAATGTAAAGCTAAAGGATAGTTTTAATAACATGATCTGGGATACCATAAAATTGATTACCTTTCATACTGTTTGACAAAAGGTATCATCACTCTGGTGATGTGTCGTAGCAAATTAGTAGAAGAGGCACTTTCTTTGGGTCTTATAATTAAAAATGTTTCATAGAGATCAATGAAGGATAATTGCTTTTAAAAATTAATTCAGGACTATCCATGTTTCATTCATATGCATTTCTTGTGATTGTCCTGGACACTAAATCCCAAGTTTTTCATCATTCCAATGCTTGAAATAAGTCTGCTCTCCTGAGTGGTCAATGCTGTTCATAAAAGAAAACAAATGGCCACTTGGAATCTATTTTTTTAAAATATTTGCCTGTATGTAAGACTGCGTGATCCAGTATTAGAAAGGAGATATAGCACAATTTAGAATGATTAAAAGAATAATAAAATATATAACAATTACCACTGAAGAATATGGAAAATTATTAAAGATCTTTAATTGAAAAAATGATTCAGGCTCAGATGATTTCATTAGTTCCATTTTTTAAAAGAAAAAACAAATAATATTTATAATATTTCAACCCATAGACTGTACTCCCCAATTTATTTATAAAGTCAGAATAACTTTTAACAGAAAAAGCAAATAAAGGTAGTTTGAAAACATTTCCAGATCAGCCTTACTCATGGAAACAAGAATACCAAAATAATAGCAAGTAGAATTCAGCAGTATGCCTAAAGAATGACAACTGTAGTGAGTAAGTAAGAGTTATCCCAAGAATGCAGGATCATTTTATTAACATGAAATATGTCAATACAATTAGTTTCAAGGGGAAGAATCATATGAATGATTAATAGAGGCTGCCAAGGCATCTAATAAATTGAAGCCATCTTTTTTTAAAAAATGAATTTAATATTGCTTTGGAAGTTCCAATGAAACCAATTAAAAATTGGAATAAATAATTGGAAAAGATAAAGTTATCCCTTTTTTCTGATGACATGGTTATTTACCATTAAGTGAAGAGATTCAGATGTCTTTTTGGAGTTTGGGAAGTTATCTGAAAAGGCAAGGTACAGAAATCAAGAGCTGTTCTCTGTACTGACAATAAAGACGCAGTAATTTATATGGAACTCTTTTGGAATTACACTAAATACCAATAAGTTTGTTTCCTTATATGAAATTAACTTAAGTATCATAAGGACAAATAAATGTCTGAGCATCTAAGAAAAAAATGAAAAAGAAACCTTTCTAACAGATAAGAATGTACCATTTTGTCATTCAAATAAACTTAATTGGAAAAGGAACAGATAAATATTTCAATGAAACAACAGAAAATTCAGGAACAGAGCTTGGTGTATATGAGTTTTTTATATATGGAAAGATTTGGAATCATAAACCATAGTGAGAAAGAGTCATTTTATCTTAAAATACTTTTGTCACATTGGGGTTTTTTTTTATTTTTTATTTTTTTGACAGGCAGAGTGGACAGTGAGAGAGAGAGACAGAGAGAAAGGTCTTCCTTTTGCCGTTGGTTCATCCTCCAATGGCCGCCGCATGGCCGGTGTGCTGCGGCTGGCGCACGCACCGCGCTGATCTGATGGCAGGAGCCAGGTGCTTATCCTGGTCTCCCATGGGGTGCAGGGCCCAAGCACTTCGGCCTCCTCCACTGCACTCCCTGGCCACAGCAGAGAGCTGGCCTGGAAGAGGGGCAACCGGGAGAGAATCCGGTGCCCCAACCAGGACTAGAACCTAGTGTGCTGGCGCCGCAAGGTGGAGGACTAGCCTATTGAGCCGCAGCGCCAGCCGTCACATTGGTTTTTAATCTGAGAGATGGAAAAGTTGGACCAATAGCACATCCATATCCAAAAAGAAATTCCAAGTGGAGTTAAGGCTTAAAAATTTAAAGTAACAAAATTCTTAAAATCAAAAGTGACTACATACACAATCTAGGAGTGGAGAGAGATTACCAACACAGGATGCTCAAAAACTATTTAAGAATAAATATTGGACTACATAAAAAGTATAGTCTTGAATGGCAAAAGATGCATCAGCAAAGTCAACAGGTAATAGTGGAAAATGATATGCAGATATGATCAAGAGAAATCACTCTTCACAAACAAACAAAAGGATAAGCTAGTAGCAAAACATGGCAAAGAATATGGATAGTAGTGAGAAGAGCAAATAAAAGTGGCTGATGAACCTATCAAAAAATGTTAAGCCTCAGTACATGATACAGAGTGCAAATTAAAGTGTTAATAATGCTGTGCATGAATACTTTTTGCTGCCAGAACAAAGTATTCTCATCAACTGTTGGTAGAAACAAATTTTGAAAGGCAATACAAATTACTCTTTTGAAAAGTAAACTGGTAGCAGCTATTAACTTAAAATACTTAATGCCACTTTGGAGAATCTTACCCTTAAAAGTAAAAACCCTGGTACATAAATGGTAAATGAATATGGTTATTTATTGTAAAATTATTTTAATAGCAAAAAAAATTCCCATCCATATGGAAATTGGGGGAAGGAAAGAACTATAGTAGATCCATTCAATAGAATGTTTATATCAGCATTAAGATAGACAAGTTTAAACTATGTTAGTGGACTTGAATGGAATTCCACAATGTTTTTTTGAGTGAAAAAAGCATGATATGTATTTTAAAACCATCAACAAAATGTCCTTATGTGTTTATGAATGATAGACATGTATCACTATATGTCTACATATGATTTTATGTGCATGGAGAAACATATAAAAGAGTATTACTGGGTTTGGGGGAGGTGGGTGATGCAGATATTGGGGGGTCAGAGGGAAAAAAAAGGAAAGACAAAAAGAAAAGAGCATAAATGACTGAACTAAGTATAACTACAATGTGTAAGAAGAGATATTTGGGAAAGGGGGGAAGGGGAACATAGAATTCTAAGTTTTGGGGGTGTTTGTTGCATATTAAGTGAAAAGGGAAAATTGCTTAATACTCATGCTTCTATTTTTAGAAAAAACTCTATGTGTATATGCATGTATGTGTTCCTATAAGTGAAAAGTGTGGAAGGATGTACACCAAAGTATTAACATGGTCACCCTGGAGGAAGAGTGTATAAGTAATTGTTTAATTTATGTATCTTTGTATTGTTTTAGTTGTTAATAACAAATACTGCTTTTGTCCTTTGAAAAATAAAGGGGGAACTATTTTTAAAATGCATGAAACCTTGAAAATGTATCTATTTTCTGACAAGAAGGCATCTTGCCCTGATTTTACAGCCTTTCCCCAGCTCAATCCTGGGCTTATCATGAGAGTAAAAGGAAACATGTAGATCTGAAGGGCAAAAAGAGACTTGGAGAACCCTCAGTAGAGAGAAGTGCTTCATCTTATTCTGAATTAATTTTAGACTCATAAAGAAGTTACAAAAGAGTTCTTGTATAGCTTTTACCCAGTTTTCTCTAATGTTACATAACCATAGTACAGTTATCAAAAGGAAATTAATGTGGATATAATTGTCATATTTAAACCATAGACATTTAAATTTCAACAGAAATGGGCTTTGGGCATTGCACATTTGGCAGGGTGGTTAAGATGCTACTTGGGATGTCCACATCCCGTATCCGAGTGCCTGGGTTCAAGTCCTAACTTTGTTACCAAGTCCAGATTCCTGCTAATGCACATCCTGGGCTGGGACCCTGCCACCCATGTGGCAGACCTGGATGGAGTTTCCAGCCCCTGACTTGGGCTCCTGGCTTCAACTCTGGGCTTGTAGGCATCAGGGGAGTGAGCCAGTGAATAAGTTTCTCTCTCTCTCTCTCTCTCCTCTCTCCTCTCTCCTCTCTCTTCTCTCTTCTCTCTTCTCTCTCCATGTCTATCTCTCTGCCTCACAAATAAATATTCTTAAAACAGTTTTAAAATTTCAAGTTTTCTCACAAATGTTCTTTGTCTAATCCAAGATCCCCAGAGCACACTTGTTACTTCTTAGTTTCTTCAATCCATAGCAGTCTTTTCTTGCCTCTTATGACTCTGACATATTTGAAGAATACTGGCCAGTTATTTTGTGGAATTTTCCTCAATTTGTGTTTGATTGCTTCTTGGCCTTTTGGCTAAGATCAAGTGTAATTTGTGTTTGACCTAAAGTTTTCCCTGATTATACTGAGGCTATGCAGTAATGCGTAATACCAAAGAAGTGATATATCCTCAGTGCTTCATATCAGAGTGCATGGTATTGATATGTCTTTTTCCTGCAGCTCAATAAAATATAAACCATAAGGTATAATTGGCTGATAGATTATATCTATTTTTACAGTGTACAATTGATATATTTGATGTTTTGATGCATGTATACATTGTAAACTGATTTTAAACTAAGCTAATTAATATACCTAGCCCTTCATACACTTATTTTTTTGTTGAGAACATTCAGGATCTAATGTCCTTGTGATGTTCAAGTATATTGTCAACTATAGTCATCATGTTATACAACAAATCTCCAGAACTATATTGAACCGTATTCATCATAACAGACTTTGTACATGTTAACAAACATCTTATTTTCTCCTACCCTGGCCCCTGACAATGTTCTACTCTGTTTCTGTGAGTTCAACTTTAGATTACACATACAAGGTGTAAGAGAGACCATGCAGTAATTTTTTTTCTTAGTACCTGACTTATTTCACTTCATGTGGATGTCCTCTAAGTTCACCCATGTTGCCATAAATGACAGGATTTCCTTCTGTTTTAAGGTCGAATGGTGCTCCACTTTATCTATCCTATTGATGGACATGTTGGTAGATTCCACATCTTGGCCATTTTGAATAAAGCTGCAATGTAAATATCTCTTCAACACACTAATTTCCTTTCTTTTGGATATACACTCAAAAGTGAGATTGCTGGATCACATGGCTGTTCTGTTTTTAATTTTCTGAGAACTTGCTATACTGTTTTCTATAATGGTTGCACTAATTTACATTCCCCCTAACAATGTATAAGAATTCCCTTTTGTCAACATCTTTACCAACATTTGTTATCTTTACCACATCTTCTAATAAATGTAAGGCAGTATCTCATTGTGGTTTCAAACTGCATTACCCACATAATTAATGGTCTTGCACATTTTCATATGTGTACTGGCCATTTGTATGTCACCTTTGAGAAATGTGTATTCAGGTCCTTTGCCCTTTTTTAGATCAACTTTTCTTTCTCTCCATTGTTAAGATTTATTGGTAATATCAAACTTGATCCCTTTGTTAAGGTGCCAGATTTCACCAATATAAAGTTATTATATCTTTATTGATAAAAATCTTGGGCAAGATGCTTAGCAGAACTTTTAAAAATACTTATTAGCAGGTATTGATTGATTAGTTTCTGGCAGAGGGTTTAGGCATCCCCAGTGATTCTGACGGTCAGCAAGGGATGGGCCTCAGATCTAGATCACATTCCTAATCATAAACCCTAAAACAAAGTGTTCTTTTCTCAGAAGAATATAGAGTAATGAGAAACATTGAATTATGGGATTCATGGGCACTCACCTTTAATAACTTGGGTATTTAATTATCTCATGCTACCCAACACATTATCACAAACTTACAGCTTAAAGCAGTACATATTTATGATCTCACAGTTTGAGTCAGAAGCTCACCCATGGCTTAGTTGAATCCTTTGGTTCTGGGTCTCACAAAGTGATTTTTACGCATATGTCAAAGTGTTGGCCAGAGCTTAGTCACATCTGATCCTCAACTAGGAAAGCATCTGCCTCCAAGATCACAGACTGTTGGCAGAACTCAGTTGCTTGTTACCTGTTAGACTAAGGGCCTTGATTTCTTGCAGGCTGTGGTTTGGAGGCCACTTTCAGTTTCTTGCCATAATGGGCCTCTCCAAAGTGTAGTTTCACATCATAGTAGCTTGTTTGAAATTCTATTACTAACACAGAAGTTATAATTTTATGTTGCATCACAACAGAAATGATATCACTTTTGCTTTGTTGTATCAGAATACTGGTCCCAGCCATGCTTAGTGAGAAAGAATTACACAAATGATTTTTCTTTCCAGAATACCAGACAGCAGAGATCACTGGGAGTCAATCTAGAATCCACTCAGCTCATGGAGGAAACATTTGAAAGTAAAGAGTGAGGAAGGCAATTAGTTGGAATAGGGATCTAAGTAAGCCTCATGTCTGCTGCGGGGCACCCTAAGTGGGAGTGTTCCTCTAAACAGAAGTGAATACACTCATTTAATCACAAGTACCCGCAGAATACTTATTTCAAGCCAGGTACTCTTAGGCACTCAGGATATAGTAGCAAACAGAAAAGAAAACATTGATAATTGTCAAGGGGCAAAAAAGAAAAAAACATGGTGAGGAGATATAAAATAGGAGGAGAGGGAAACTTTTGATATGGTAGCTAGGAAAGACTTCAAAAGTAACACCTGCTTTTTAAGACCTGAAGGAAATAAAAGATCTGACAATGTAATGATCTAAAAAAAAAAGTACTCCAGACAGAGGGAACAATGCAAAGATCCTACAATAGGGATGTGCCTGCAACGCTGGAGAGCAGCAAGGAAGCTGTATTCTTCTGAATAACAAATTACCTCCACAGCTTAGTGGCTTCAAACAACAAACACCTCCCAGAGCGTCTGTGGATCAGGAACTTGGGAAGTGCCACTGGAGCCATGCTCTCCCTAACTAAGCCCCTTCTTCCCTATCTCTGCCCTTCCCATGTGTTTGTCCACTAAGTCCCTCTTTCCAGACTCGAACACAGGGGAGCCCAAAGCCACTTTGCCTATCGAAAAGGAAACCTTCCCTGCCATGGCCTCTCTGATTTTTCCCCCACCCAGAGGCAGAATCTAAGCTGTCCAGAACTTCTCCAAAATAGCAGTCTGCTATGCCCTATCAGGGTGTCCTATGACTGTTACCATGGGGTCCCCACAGAAAGGACGGCAATAGGTTATCATCATTCAGGTTGATGTTGTTCAGGTTTGTTCCACCTGAACAACAAAAATCTCTGGGCCAGAAAAAGTTTGAGGCAGTGCAGTTTAAAAAAACCTTTGAAAATGCCCACCCCCAGGAAAAACAAGTCAATGGGCTCAAATATCACACATCGCCGCCCATCAGCATCTTGCACAGGGGCGCCCTCGCAGCCAGCTACAACAGCCAAGAGTGCAGATGAGCAGGCAGAGCAGCCTTGCAGGATGGAACACCTCTAGTGCTAAGGTGAGCAATGCATGGGCCTGCAAAAGGATGAGTGCAGGGATTGGGTGTGAGTGATTGAAAACGGGAAGTGGGTGGCAAGAATCCGGGGTTTAGGAATTGTTCGAAAGCATCAAGAATTTCATCATGGCAATAGCAGAGTATTAAACCAGTGTGGAGCCCTGGAAGGTATGCCTACAAAGTCAGCTCTGGAGATAGGGAGTACCTACTAGGATAATCAGGTAAGACCAGTGAATCTTGTTGCCATGGGCTGTCAGTGGGTGCTGATGGTTAAAGTTCCCTGGGTCTCCACTGACAGGAACAGAGTGAAAGACTTGGAAAGAAAGAAGGGTAGGTCCTTTCTCAGAAGTCACTAAAAATGTTTGGACATAAGAGTCAGTGCTTCAGAAATTTGCATTCTATACTTCTAGTGCAATCAAAAAAGGAAAACAAAAACTAAGTGATTACATTATGATAGTGTGAAGATACTTATCCTATTGTAAAGGAAAAACAAATAGGCAAATTTAACATTATTGCTATGAGTGTTAGAACAGTATAGGATGGCCATTTATTCTGGGGGATCACCTATAGAAGTAGCTTTTAAAATATGGCCAATAGGTTTGACCTACAGTACATATAGACCCTCAGTAATTGCTGGTTGAGAAGTAAAATTCTTTCGACTTATCAGTAAGTATGAGACAAATGAACCATTGTCGATACAGTTTGTACACTTGGAAAATTCTAATGAAAATACACTCTCCTACAATAAATAAGACAATGAAAAATAGTTGTGAAATTAATGCTGTTCTTGATTGTGTACTTTGGTTTTATTTACCCATTTATTATAGAGACAGAGAAATCTCCCTTCCTCTAGTTCATTCCCCAAAAGCTTGCAACAGCTAGGGAGGGCTGGGCCAAAGCCAGGAGCCAGGATCCATCCAGGTCTACCACAGGGGTGCAGAAGCCCAAGTACATCAGGAGCCAGATGGAATTCCAGGCTCCTGACTTTGGTCTGACCTAGCCCTTTTCAAAGAATGATTCATAGGAAGTAAGCCAGTAGCAACTAAACTCCTGGAACAAGGTATCCTCAGGTCATGCCAATCTGTCTGTAATACCCTCATCCTTCCAGTAAAACACAGATTACTGCAGGACTTGAGGACAGTTAATGAGGCTGCAGAAAACACTGATAAAGTGGTTCCCAACCCATGTTCCTTACTGTCTACTCTTCCACCTGATTACAAGTTGTATTCTGTTTTAGACCTAAAGGATGGCTTCTCTGCATTCCTCAACCCTGAGTCCCAAGACCTCTTTTTCTTTGAATGGCAAGAACCCATTGTGGGAAAAAACAAAAGGTATGTTGGACAGTCCTCCCCCAGGGATTCACAAACTCCTACTCTATTTAGGAAAGTATTGGCTAAAGATTTGGAGGAATTCACCCTGGAATAGGGGATGCTATTCCAATATATGGGTGATATGTTAACAGCAAGCCCCACTATGGGGAGCTCAGATACAAATACAGTGACAGTCTTTAATCTTTTGGATCCAAGGGGCTATAGTGTCAAAATATCAAATATCAAGCCAACAGGTCTTGTTGGAGGGAAGGATGAGGGGATTTTCAAAGGAAAGAGACGGCCATTTGTAAACTACCCATTCCTGGGACTTAAAACAATTGACGGGATTCTTGAAAATGCCCAGTAGAATCTGAATCCCTAGTTTTGGTCTCACAGTTAAGTTACATGAACTCCCAAGAGGGCCAGACACTGATCCTTTTGACCAGAGTCCAGACTGTAAGTGAGCATTTCTAGACTAATTAATAGCTAAACTGTTGTAAGCCCCTTTGCTGGCATTGCCAGACCTGACATTTCATCTGTACATTTCTGAGAGGACAGGGGTTGCCATGGGAATGCAGTTACTAAGGCTACCATGTCTGTAAGTCATAGCAGGTATTGTCCTCCATTTTAAAGAAGCAGAAAAGTTACCTTTTGGGAGATACCGAATGTGAGTGCATAAAGGCACTGGAAGACACTTATTCCAGCATACCTGACCTCCAGAGTAAACCTCTCCAAAGTGCTGAATGACTGATTCACCAGTGGGCGCTACTGTACCAAGGCCAGAAAGAGAAAAGTGGAGAGATCTCCACAGATACCACAATAGAGGCTATAGTCCACCCAATAGGAACCTCAGCCCAAAAGGCTGAGTTGAAAGCTTTGGCTTTAGAAGGAAGGGAAGGAAATACCACTTATCTATACATTGATTTTAAATACTCATATTCCATCCTTTGTGCTCATGCGGCAATATGGAAACAAAGAGGAATGCTCACTGCTGACAATCAAGTAATTAAACAAGCAAAAGGATTTTTGTGCCTTCTAGAGGCAGTGATGAAGCAACAGAAGGTGGCTGTGATCCACTGCAAACGTCACCAGAGGGGAGAGAGAAGTCAGAAGGGGCAGTAACAGGGCCAACAGCGTTGCTAGAAGTGAAACCATGAGTGAAAGATCCCACTTCTTTGCTTAACACCAAACTTCCTATGGCTGCCTAACATACTAACAGCCAATAGTAGTTCTTTGCCTCCTGTTGCATAGTAACTTGCTATCCTATAGTAGTTTCTTTTGCAAAAAAAAAAAATATATTATATATATATATATATATATATATATATATATCTGCTGAGCTGTCTTTCCAGAATCTCCAATAAAACTAGATAAAAGCAGCTACGGTCAACCTTGATACTGAAGCCAGGGCAGATTATTCATTACGATGTTAACTGATACACCTCCAACGATGCTTCAGTAGTCATCAACCTCAAAGAACTTTCTCCACTCCTTTCCCTGCACCTATCATGTTCTGTCACTTTGTTTTATCCAGGTCTGCCCCAACTGTCCTATTCCATAACTTCCCAAACCTCTCTCTGTATGAGGAGATTGATCTGGGCCTTGATATGACTTGCCCCTCTCTCCCACAGGCCTGTAGTAACAGTAACTGTCCTCTTTCTCAGAAGGTGAATCCAGTATTTTTCTAACAGTAAGCAGGCAACCTGTCAGGTAACAAGAGGGAAGCTGAAGAGGACTCCCTCCTTCCTTTGCCAGAACCTCTTTAACTTCTTATCTACCTCTTAAGAACCTGAAAAGGCTGCCCAAGCACAGAATATCCAGAATGATTGAATAGTCCACATGACAACTATTCTTTCCAGAGAACAGCAATTTGAGCTATCTAGAAGGCCCACTAGGCACTTACTGAGGCCCAGAGGCTCTTTGTAATTGGCTTTGCAAACAGATGAAAGCCCTGTAATTAAAGAGGCCATGGAGGAATGCCCAACCTGTTGCATAAATAACCCTAATACTCATCCCAGGAAAAAGGTACCCTGGTTAGTTCAAGGTCGGGGAAGGAAGCCTGGAAAAAGACTGGCAATGGACTTTTCCTTCATGCCCAGAGCAGCAGAAAACGTTAGATACCTGTTGGTTCTCTGCGGCACATTTTCAGAATGGGTAGAAGCCCATTCTTCTTCTTCTTTTTTTTTTAAGATTTATTTTATTTATTTGAAAGAGTTACAGAGAGAGGTAGAGCCAGAGAGAGAGGGGTCTTCCACCCACTGGTTCATTCCCCAAATGGTTGCAATGGCCGAAGCTGAGCTGATCTGGACAGGAGCTTCCTGTGAGTCTCTCACCTGGGTGCAGGGGTCCAAGGACCTGGGCCATCCTCCTGCTGCTTTCCCAGGTGCATTAGCAGAGAGCTAGACCAGAGGAGGAGCAGCCGGGACAGGAATCAGCACCCATATGCAGGTCAGGGCTTTAACCCACTGCACCACAGTGTCAGCCCCAATTGCCACCCATTCTGAAACAGCTCCCAAGGTCTCTAAGCTATTTCTGGAGATCATCCCCAGATATGGACTACCTAAGTCCATACAGAGGGACAAAGGCCTAGTTTTCAGATTGTCAATATGAAGCATACTTATAAGGAGTTGGGGATCAGGCACCTCCACTCAGCCTGGAGACCAATAATCATCTTGACAGGTAGAGAGAACAAATAAAACCCTAAAGAAAACTCTGGCCAAATTATGCAAGGAACTTTGACTCCCTGGAAGACTTGTTCCAAGGAGGCCAGAGGGAGAAACAGATTCCAAAGAAGCAGAACAATATCTATATGATACTCAAGTAGGCAAAATTATAAAGGCCCTTATTGGCCTATGGAAACCACAAGCCACCCTCCCCTTCAGGTTTAACTACATCCACTCCTTCTGGGAGACTGCTTCTATTTAAAGGCACGGAGGGGAGATATCCCCCAGATCAGTTACTGCCTAAATAGGAAGGTCCATTTTTGGTAATACATACAACTAACTCTGCCTTAAAGTTACAGGGAGTAACACTTTGGGATCCACCACTCCTGGGTAAAGGCAGCCACAGGATCTAAAGAAACGAACTCCACCCCATCAGGCGAACTACTGCCTCATCTAAAGCTCCTATTCCAGAGAGAGAAAGACAAGTAACCAGAAACTCATCTGTATTTCCTGCCAGGAATAAGTCCTCTTGCCCTACTCAAAGGTGTTCACCCTAAGAATTGCTTTACTCAATCTGGAATCTATCCCTCAAGAATTTGTCTCCTCTACCATAGTTGCTGTAACCCTCATCTGGTACCTCAGTAACCACAGAAGAGAAGTGCATGAACAGACACTGAACTTCCTTCTCCTAATCCTATTGATCCCATTTCCCATGGTGAATCAAGGAATTCCCTTCTCATGGTCCAAAAACACACTCTTAAGACTCTCTTGAGATATAACTCAGGAAGGATACTTTTGGATCATTGGATTGTCACTATTTGCATACATGGTCAAATTCCTTTTGACAAGGATGCCAAAATCAATGCGGAAAGGACAGTCATTTGAAAAGAAAAAAGGTGCTGAGAAAAACTGAGTATGCATGCAAAAGAACAAACTTGCAATTTGACTTATACCCTACTTAAAACAGATCAAAGACCTATATGGTGACATAACCAACAATCCAAAAACTTCAGCCTATTCTGTGGCAATGTAAGAGTGTTCCATCAGTACACTTACTCAGGTATGCCAGGCAATGAATGGGGTCAATGTGAGGTCTTCTCAGGGGATCATGACATTCTGAAAATGTTTTTGTGGACAAGGACAAAAGAAAAAAAAGTTACGAGCCAATATCCTTGTAAACATAGGTGTGAAAATCTTCAATAAAATATAGCAAATGGTATCCAACAGCTTTAACAAACTGATAAAGATCTATACTTAGAGAAATATTAATTATTTACTTTGGCAAGATAAAAGCAGGTTATAGTAAAGAATGCATATTATAAATACTATTTAAAATAAAATGCAATGCTTTTTGTGTTTTTAAAGATTTATTTACTTATTTGAAAGGATTACACAGAGAGAGGAGAGGGAGGGGGGAAGGAGAGAGAGAGAGAGAGAGAGAGAGAGAGAGAGAGAGAGAGAGAGTGTCTTCCATGCAATGGTTCACTTCCCAGTTGGCCACAACGGCCAGAGCTGTGCCGATCCAAAGCCCAGAGCCAGCAGCTTCTTCCAGGTCTCCCATATGGGTGCCGGGGCCCAAGGACTTGGGCCATCTTCTACTGCTTTCCCAGGCCATAGCAGAGAGCTGGACTGGAAATGGAGCAGTTGGGTCTCGAATCGGTGCCCATATGGGATGCCAGCACTGCAGGCCAGGGTGTTAACCCATTGTGCCACAGTGCTGGTCTCTGGATTGATTTCTTTTTTTTTCTATCTTTATTTTTATTTATTTATTTGACAGGCAGAGTTAGACAGTGAGAGAGACACAGACAGAGAGAAAGGTCTTCCTTCCGTTGGTTTACTCCCCAAATGGTTGCTTTGGCTGGCGCGCTGCGCCGACCCGAAACCAGGAGCCAGGTGCTTCCTCCTGGTGTCCCATGTGGGTGCAGGGCCCAACCACTTGGGCCATCCTCCACTGCACTCCCAGGCCACAGCAGAGAGCTGGACTGGAAGAGGGGCAACTGGGACAGAACCAGCACCCCAACCAGGACTAGAACCCAGGGTGCCAGCGCTGCAGGCAGAGGATTAGCCTAGTGAGCTGTGGCGCCGGCCTGGAATGATTTCTTTTATCACTTGAAAGTAGTCACATTCAGTTAGGTGAATTACAAATAACCTTTGTTTCTTCTTTATGTTCCCTGGTATTTTTTGTTTTTCTTTTCTTCTCCCCCCTCCCCCCTTACAGTAAGAAAACATTAATTGTACAAAAGGAACAAAACAGTGGTTTCAAAAACAAAGTTATAATTCTGCCAGGAGTTATGAGTCAATGTAACACTCATATATTAAAGTGTAACACAATTTACTGTATAGTACAGGTAGAAGCTGAGATCTGTAGTTCATATAAATGGAAAAGATGGCCCTAAAACATAGGCTGTGGCTGGCACTGTGGTGTAGCAGGTAAAGCTGCCACTTGCAGTGCCGGCATCTCATTTGGGCACTGGTTCAAGTCCTGGCTGCTCCACTTCTGATTCAGCTCTCTGCTATGGCCTGGGGAAGCAGTAAAAGATGGTCCAACTGCACAGGAGACAGAGAATCTGCTCCCAGCTCCTGGCTTCAGATCAGCGCAGCCCTGGCTGTTGTGGCCATCTGGAGAGTGAACCAGTGGATGAAAGACCTCTGTCTCGTCTGGCGCCGTGGCTCAACAGGCTAATCCTCCGCCTTGTGGCGCTGGCACACAGGGTTCTAGTCCTGGTTGGGGCGCCAGATTCTGTCCCGGTTGCCCCTCTTCCAGGTCAGCTCTCTGCTGTGGCCAGAGAGTGCAGTGGAGGATGGCCCAAGTGCTTGGGCCCTGCCCCCCATGGGAGACCAGGAGAAGCACCTGGCTCCTGCCATTGGATCAGCGCGGTGTGCTGGCTGCAGCGTCCCAGCCATGGTGGCCATTGGAGGGTGAACCAACAGCAAAAAGAAAGACCTTTCTCTCTGTCTCTCTCTCTCACTGTCCACTCTGCCTGTCAAAAAATAATAATAATAATAAGACCTCTGTCTCTCTCTCTCTCTCTCTCTCTCTCTCTGCTTCTGCCTCTTTGGAACTCTGCCTTTCAAATAAATCTTAAAAAAAAAAAAAGGTTAATATAAACATAAATGTATCAAGAGGGGAAGGGAACAAGCCATGAAGAAAGACTTATTGAATAAGTATTTGGGGAATGGAATCTTTCCTTTTCAGGGTTTAATTTCAACCTTAAATTCACATTTTAAAACATATTTGATTGATATGTTGAACAAAATAGTGTAAATAAGGTGTTAAGTGTTTAGCTGTGTCCCTCCTCACCTCCAAGATATGTTGAACCCTAATTCCTGGTAACTTTGAATGTGATCCTACATGGAAACAGGATCCAATTTCCAAATGTAATGAAGTCAAGATGAGGTCATCAGATGACCCTAATCCAATAAGAATGGTGTCCACCTAAGAGAAAAGGATGCAAAGAGAGAGGTGCACAGGGAGAATATAATGCAAAGATGGGGCAGAGATTGGAATGATCCATCTATAAGCCAAGGAATGTCTAGGATTGCTAGGAGAAATTCATAGAATACATTATCCTTAGAAAGAACCAACAACCTTGGTTTTAGATTTCCAGAATCAAAAACTGTGAGAGAATAAATTTTTTAAGACCCCAAGTTTTTGGTATTTGGTACTTTGTTGTGGTAGACCCAGAAGACTAATACATGAGAGGGCCCGTGCAGCGGCTCAATAAGCTAATCCTCCGCTTTGTGGCGCCAGCACACCGGGTTCTAGTCCTGGCTGGGGCGCTGGATTCTGTCCCGGTTGCCCCTCTTCCAGGCCAGCTCTCTGCTGTGGCCTGGGAGTGCAGTGGAGGATGGCCCAAGTGGTTGGGCCCTGCACCCACATGGGAAACCAGGAGAAGCACCTAGCTCCTGGCTTCGGATCATCGTGGTGCGCAAGCTGCAGCGCGCCAACCTAGGAGGCCATTGGAGGGTGAACCAATGGAAAGGAAGACCTTTCTCTCTGTCTCTGTCTCTGTCTCTCTCTCACTGTCCACTCTGTGTGTCAAACAACTACAACAACAAGAACAACAAAACACTAATACATGAGAGAACTTTTGATCATGCATTTCCCGGTTTGTATTCATTACCTGTTTACCAAAATCATTATAAAGGTGACACTTTTACGTCCCTCCTTTTATTCACCCGGTATGAATTCCCTCATGGCGGACAAAGGCCTAAGTGGCTGCCAAAGGCCTTTCCTCATGTCTTACAGTCATAGGGCTTTTGACTAGTGTGAACTCTCCGGTGTCTAGTCAGATTTGAGCCTCTGTTAAAGGCCTTCCCACATTCATTACATTCGTAGGGTTTTTCATCTGTATGGATTCTCTCATGTTGGATAAGTTCTAAGCTCTGAATAAAGGCCTTCTCGCACTCTTTACACTCAGAGTTTCTCACCAGCATGAATTCTGTGGTGGTTGGTAAGTGTTGAGGCACTACTGAAGGCCTTCCCACATTCTTGACATTCGTAAGGTTTCTCACCAGTGTGCATTCTCCATCGCTGAATAAGCCTGGAGTGTTGAGTGAAGGCTTTCCCACACCTGTATGAATTCTCAAATGGGGAAACAGTTGAGAACTTTTAGTAAAGGCTTTTCCACATACTTTACATTCATAGGGTTTCTCACCAGTGTGAATTCTCAGATGATCATTAAGATTTGAGCAATAATTAAAGGCTTTTCCACATTCCTTACGCTCATAAGGTTTTTCACTAGTGTGAATCCTCTGATATTGAGAAAAATATGAACTACAACTGAAAGCTTTGCCGCATTCTTTACATTCATATGGTTTTTCACCAGTGTGGACCCTCTGATGTCGAGTAACCAGTGAGCCACGACTAAAAGATTTCCCACACTCCTTACACGCACAGGGTTTTTCAGCAGAATGAATTCTCTGATGCTGAATAAGCTTTGAGTTCTGATTAAAGGTCCTATCACATTTCTTACATTCACAGGGTTTCTGTTCACAGTTTTTTGATGTGAAGTAAGAAATGTGGGCTGAATGAAAGTTGGCATGTCTCCATGGGTAAGCATGACTTGACTGAAATGCCTTTTCTTTAGAGATACTATCTTGGTCTTGCACAATGACTCCAGATCTGAAAGAAAATGAAGAGGCAAATATTTGTTCTTTCCTATTCTGCGGAAGTTAAGCTTCAAAAAAAGAAATGGGAGGACTAAGCTGAAAATACTATTTGGGAAAGTACAAGCTTAGATATTTCTCAAATACAGCTAAGCAAAAATTGACAAGAAAAGCACAGCTGTTAAGGAAAGGTAATAAAATAAGCTGGGAAGGTGATTAGGGAAGTAGACAGTGTTCTGGTGTGGATCAGAATCACCTTAAACCTCTGAATACACAGTATCCAGTGTCATCCTCCATATTCTACAGCAATTCTAATAACTTATACACACATCTAAACATACATACTCATGCACACAACATCAGATTGTCTGTTTTCTGAATCTATAGGTAATTATCAGACCTACATCAAAGGACTATTGTGTACAGCCCCTATACAGTGCCTTGAAAGTAGATACTAGATATCATCAGGATCGAGTGTCCCAGCCTCCCTCCCTTAGCTTAAAATTTCCTTTCCCTGCTTTTATGATTGTCAATCAACTTCTTACTAAAATTAGTTTGCTGAGGCAGGCACTGTGTAGTATGTTAAGTCTCCACCTGTGACACTGGCATCCCATATGGGCGCTGGTTGGTGTCCTGGATGCTCCTCTTCTGGTCCAACTCTCTGCTGGTGGCCTGGGAAGGCAGGGGAGGATGGTCTGGGGTGCTTGGGCCCCTGTACCCACGTGGGAGACCCAGATGAGGCTCCTGGCTTTGGATCAGCCCAGCTCCAGCTGTTGTGGCCATTTGAGTAGTGGAACAGTGGTTGGAGGACCTCTCACTGTGCCTCTCAATAAATAAATAGATCTTTTCAAAAAAATTAATTTGCTGAATTGAGGAAGTGGTGCAACCAGCCCTAGTCTTTGGATTCATGAGTTCATTTATTTTGCCCATAGAGAGCATGCTGATGTTCAACCTTGCACTGAAAGATTTCCTTTCCAGGAACCTCAAGCTCCAAGCAAAAAGTTTTCAGAAGTTTTTCAGGATAACAGAACGAATGAGTGATTGTGTCAGTTTCTTGAGGCAACTATAATGAATGGCCACATATTCAGTGGCTTCTAACAACAGAAGCTTATCTTCTCATAGTTCTAAAAAGCTTAAAAGTTCAAAATCTGGCATGGCTGTTGAACTCCCTCCAAGGGCCCTCGAGGGGAAGACAAGCCCTTGCCTCTTACTTTTGCCAGCTCCTTGACTACCACCTGTACACGGTTCCTAGACTGAAGCCCACTCGTCATCATCAAAATTCCCCACAGAACACAGTACCACCCAGCAAGTAAAGAGGACCAGAAAAACACTGCAGATGAACCAGGGACCTGGACATGAACTGAACACACATCTCTATAAGAAACTTTACCACCAACTTCTTGGGGAGCCTGGGAATTAAGTGATAGCTGACTGGCTCCTTGCTGTGTGCTTTGGAATAAATATGTACTTTTACCACCCCAGTGTCAGTAATTGGTTTGCTGGGTGTGAGATGAACACATCTAGTTTTGAGGGATTCTACAGCAATTTCCCCAACCAGTTTTGGGGATGTTGTACAAGAAGAATGAACATGTTGAAACGTATACATCCAAGAAGGACCAGTGACTCTGCAAAGGCATATTGTTGGCGAATTCACATGATGGGTGGCACAGCCAGTAGCAAGTCTAAAATGCTGAACAAAATTGGTGGGCATGGAAGGTGAATAAACATCTTCTGTGGATACAGGATGATGTAGGGTGAGGATTCACTGAAAATAGTTTGCTTTGGAATTAACTCTGCAATGTTGACCTTGAGAGAAAACGTTATTGAAGTGACTAAGAAGGTAGGCAGCTCAAGTTTGAGAAAAGAGTAAGACAGGATGAAATTTGCCCTGTGAGAAGAGAGGAACGCTGTGTCAACATAGGAAAGGTGAGCCCCAGTTTTATGTTCCAAGGCAATTACTTAATCTGAATCTTTTCCTCATGAGTTAAAATGGGTAGAATACTCAACTCATGACTAATAGAAAGATGAAGACTGTAACACAGGAAAATGATCTCATATTAAGTGCTCAGTACTAATAGCTATTACTATGGAAATATCAGTGAAAATAGTGATACCAGGCAGCTGAAATTATTTCCAGACATCAAAATAAAGCCAGTTATGCTCTCAAATGCCAAATATGTTATCTTTTTCCCTCTACCCCCATACACTCATTGGCCAAATCTTGTCTAGGTAAATTGGCAAAAACGTCTTAAAACTTCCCTTATCTAATTATTATACTCTTAGCCCAGCATCATGTCTTTCCTAGACAACCATAACAATCTCACAAGTCTTCCTATTATGCTCCATGTACTTCTAAGTTATTCAGCAACTGGAGAGATAGCTGGTCTAGCCTTCTACTAATGAAAATCTAAACTCTCTGGCAATTACCAATATGACCAACAGGAGGGCTTCTGCACACCTCAGCAACCTGGTCTCATCCTATTTCCACCTGCTCAGAAAGCCCTAGTCCTTCAAGCATACCAAGTTCTCTCCACCCTTCAAAATCTTTCTAAAGGGGATCTCCCTTTGGCTGGTATATGCCACTCCCCAACAACATCACTGGCCTTGCTAATTTCTGCTCATCATTTAGGCCTCTCCTCAAATACTACATCTCTAGGAAAACTATACTTGATCTTCAATCAATCTAAATTATAGTCTGTCTGTTATTAGGCTTCTGATGACTTTGCTTTTTAAGAGAATTTATTATTTGTAATGCTATATATATATATGTATATGTATGCATAGATCCAGCAAGAACAGGAATGTTTGATAATTTTACCAATGTGTACTCAGCTCTTGACAAAATACATACCTAATACACACCAGAAGCTCGATATATAATTTGAGGAATTACTTAAGCAATAACTGAGTTTTTAGATGAACTGTTTTCTTAAAAGTAAAAAATTTTTAAAAAGCATGTAAGGTCGGTCATTATTTATAGTGCTTATGATATAGAAATTCACCACGAATATGGAATTAGTGAATATATATTGCTTTCATCAGTTGATCAATACATAACCCAGGTGCATTAGCAGAGAGCTGGAATGGAAGTAGAGCAGCTGGGACTGGAACTGGTGCTCATATGGGTTTAGACACTGCCAGTATTAGAGACACAGAAAGACATGGTCCTGGGGCTGGAGCGCAACTGGGAGCAAGAGCCCAGACCAGTCAGTGGGTTAAAGTCAGGATAAGAGAAAGTCTTGCTGCACAGAGGACTATGGTTGACCAGGTGCCCTCAGGTGCTGGTCCTCCACCTCCTGAACTATTAGACTCCCCCAGAGCTAGCAGATTACAACAAGAGAGAGACTCATTCCATGTATACTGTTGCTTTATAAATGTTGAAAGATGAAATCCTGATGACAAGAGTTGCCTGGGTAGCAATTATAAACAACAGCTGTCAGCAGTGAATTTGTAGGTTGTAGGGCTCATCTCTCGCCTATTTCTTAATCCATCTTGAAAGGCACAGACTAGTGTCTGGCTCATAGCCCTTTCCCAGGCACGTTGCCAAAGTGGTTGATAAGCTAATAGGAACATGAGCTCACAGGCCAAAATAGCCATATACCACAGTGCAACCACTATGAAATAAGACCACACTCTACAATGATCATCGTGACAGAAAAACTGCATCATGTGGTCAATACCTATTTATAACTCTTAGAAAATTAGCACTTCAAAGTAGCATATGTAAAACATTACCAGGAATAAGAACAAACATTACATTAAATAAAAATATTTTAGATGTGCCCTTGTAAGATAGAAAAAAGAAATGGATATCTGTTATCACTGTTACCAATTAAAAGAGTTATGGAGGTCCTGGTTATAATTAAAAGCAAAGAAATAACAAGTAGGAGAAATAGAAGGAATAAGTCTAATGATATGCAGATAATAGATGATCTTACTAGAAATACCAAGAAAATTTTAAAAAACTAAGTTAATTAAAATTGTTGAAGATCAATTTACAAAAATTAGTAGTATTTCTTTCTATAAATAATAACCCATGAGAAAATAATATATGCTTACAATGGCAACAAAATCTGTTTAAAAAAACTAGAAAGTTATTCAAGTAAGAATAAAATGACAACTAAGTAGAATGATTTATTAAAATTAAAAATAACCTGAATCTAATTATAAAGATGTAAGAAAACCCCAAAGAATCCACCAAAAAATTGTCAGAGCCAGTAAATTCAGCAAAGCTGCAGAAGGCCAAGTCAGGTATAAGAAATCTGTAAAACTGTTATGCACAAATAGTGAATCACCTGAAAAAGAAATCAATAACTATAAATAAATAAAATATCTGGGAATAAACTTAACCAAAAAGGTGAAAGATCTCTACAATGAAAACTGTAAATCACTGAGAAAAAAAAAATGAAGAGGACACAAAGAAACAGAAAGACATAACATGTTCATGGATTGGAAAAATCGTATTAAAATGTGCATATGACTCAAAGCAATTTACAGACTCAATGCAATTCCTATCTAAAAATCCAGTAACATTTTCCAAGGAAGTAGAAAAAACACTAAAATATGTATGGAACCACAAAAAAAACACTAATAGCCAAAGCAATCTTGAGCAAAAAGAACAAGCAGGAGGATTACACTCCCTGACTTTAAAATATATTACTGGGGGCTCGTATCATGGCATAGCAAGTTAAATCGCCACTTGTAACCCTGGCATCCCATATCAAAGTGCCAGTTTGAGTGCTGTTTCTTCATTTTCTTATTTTCTAAAAAGAATTATTTATTTATTTGAAAGTCAGAGTTACAGAGAGGGAGAGGTTGAGGGAGGGAGGGAGGGAGGGAGGGGAGGAGAGGAGGAGAGGAGAGAGAAGTCTTCCATCCACGGGTTCACTCCCCAAATGGCTGCAATGGCCAGGGCTGGGCCAGGCTGAAGCCAAGAGCCAGGAACTTCTTCTGGGTCTCTCACGTAGGTGCTGAGGTCCAGGGACTTGGGCCATCTTCTGCTGCCTTCCCAGATGTATTAGCAGGGAGCTGAATGGGAAATGGAACAGCCGGGACCAGTGCCCATATGGGATGCCACTGCTGCAGGCAGTGGCTTTACCAGCTATGCCACAGTGCTACAGTGCTGGCCCCTGCTGCTTTACTTTCTATCCAGCTCCCTGATAATGCACTTGGGAAAGTGGCAAAAGATGGTCTAAGTGCTTAGGCCCTTGCACACGTATTGGACACCTGGATGGAGTTCCAGGATCCTGGCTATTGCAGCCATTTGGGGAGTGAATCAGTGGAAGAAGATAACCCTCTCTATGCTTTTCAAATAAATAAATAATTCTTTCATTAATTAAAACAGTATTATTGGGGCCGGCGCCGTGGCGCAGTCAGTTAATCCTCCGCCTGCAGCACTGGAATCTCATATGGGTGCCGGTTCTAGACCCGGCTGCTCCTCTTCCAATCCAGCTCTCTGTTCTGGCCTGGGAAAGCAGTAGAAGATGGTGCAAGTGCTTGGGCCCCTGCACCCACATGGGAGACCAGGAAGAAGCTCCTGGCTCGTGGCTTCAGATTGGCGCAACTCCAGATGTTGCGGCCGTTTGGGGAGTGAACCAACAGAAGGAAGACCTTTCTCTCTCTCCCTCTCACTGTCTGTAACTCTACTCTCAAATAAATAAATGAAATCTTTAAATAGTATAATTAATTAGATAGTAATTAATAGTAACTAAAATACTGTAATGCATGAGTAATTAATATGATACTGGCATTAAAAACAGATCCAAATGCCAATGGAACAGAATAGTTTGAGTCCCAGCTGCTCTATTTCCTATCAGCTCCCTGCTAATGGCCGGGGAAGGCAGCAGAGGATGGCCCAAGTGCTTGTGTCACTGCTACCCATTGTAGGAGACCCAGATAAAACTCCTGGTTCCACTCTCATATGATGCTAAAATTACCCAAAGCTAAAAATAGTAAGAAAATCCTTAAACCTGCTAGAGGAAGCAAAGAGATTGTTTTCAAAAGACACTAAGTGCTGGCATTGTGGCACAGTGGGTCTGGCCACCGCCTGTGATACTGGCATCCCATTTGAGTGTGGGTTCGTCCTGAATGCTCCCCTTCTGATTCAGCTCCCTTCTAATAAACCTAGTCTCTTTCTCTCTGTCTCTTCTTCTCTTTCTGTAACGCTACCTTTCAAACAAATAAGTAAATCTTAAAAAAAAAAAAAAACTTTCCCTTTGAAAATAAGTGCAAAAGAGAATATCCATTATCATCAGTTGCTATTCAATATTGTCTGGAGGTCTTAGCCAGTGCAATGAAATAAGAAACAAAATTCTTTGGATTAGACCAAAAAACATGCTGAAATTTAAGAATCATGTAAAACTATGTAAGTTAACTCAAAACAGACTGTGTGACACTGGCACAGGATATGCAAATAAATCAATGAGACAAATCAAAGAGCTCATAAATACATCCATTCACATACAGACACTGGATATATATGCAGATCACTGAGAACACAGTGGATTTTCTAATATATGGTATTGAGAGAAGTGGTATTAATACTGGGAGGCAAGATCTGAACCGTTCCCTCACAGCATATATAAGAGCCAATTACCATATGTAAGGGGGCAAGTTAACCTTATATATAGATTTTAACATGAATATGTAGGAGAAAATGTCCATGACCCTTGGGACAGGGAAGGATTTCTTTAAAAAGATACAAAAAGCATTAATCATAAAGTTAAAAAAAAAAAAACACAGGTAAACTCAATCTTGTTGTTCGAATCGCTGTTCATATAACCATCTTGGGGACAGCACTTGGCGTAGTGGGCTAAGTCTCCACCTGTGGCACCGGCATCCCATATGAGCGCCGTTTCTAGTCTTGGCTGCTCCTCTTTAGACCCAGCTCTCTGCTATGGCCTGGGAAAGCAGTAGAAGATGGCCCAAGTCCTTGGACCCCTGCACCTGCATGGGAGACTGGGAAGAAGCTCCTGGCTCCTGGCTTCCGATGGGTCCAGCTCCAGCTGTTGCTACCATTTAGGGAGTGTATCAGTGATGGAAGACCTTTCTCTCTGTCTCTTGCTCTCTCTCTCTAAGGATCTGCCTCTCAAATAAGTGAGTAAAATCTTACAATAAAATAAAAACTATCTTAAAGAAATTGATAGAACAATCTTAACAGTACAATTATATAATCAATAAACTACTCGTACTCAGCCTATATAAATTTAAACTCTTATGAGTCAGTAAGAGATTATTCAAGAAAGATGGATAGACAATTTGAACAGATATGACACAAAAGAAATGCTAATGTACATGTGGAAGAGTACTCAACTTTATTATTAATTATGGAAATCCAAATTCAAACTTCTACGTGAGTTTGCAGGGGTGTATGTATGTGTGTGTGTGTGTGTGTGTATGGGTGTATATAAACATTTAAATAAGTATTTAGAAGTCTGCTACAACTGATTTAAAGAAAAGTATAAAACATAGATCCTTCATACAAAGAAATATGTCTTTGAAAAAGTGTATTTGCTAGGACCACTACATAACATGGGAGGACACTTATGACACTTTTAAGTGAAAATGTAGGATATAAAATAGTAAATGAAGGGACCGGTGCTGTGGTGCAGCGGGTTAATGCCCTGGCCTGAAGCGCCAGCTTCCCATGTGGGTGCTGGTTCGAGACCTAGCTGCTTCACTTCCAATCCAGCTCTCTGCTGTGGCCTGGGAAAACAGTAGAAGACGGCCCCCAAGTCCTTGCGCCCCTGCACCCGTGTGGGAGACCCAGAGGAAGCTCCTAGCTCCTGGCTTTGGATCAGCACAGCTCCGGCCATTGCAGCCATTTGGGGAGTGAACCAGCGGATGGAAGACCTCTCTCTCTCTCTGCCTCTCCTCTCTGTGTAACTCTGACTTTCAAATCAGTAAATAAATCTTTAAAATAAAATAAAATGGTAAATGAAGTATATGTTGGAAAAATAATGAAAGTACATTGAAATATTAAAACCAATTATCTTAATAGTCACACTTTATTGGTAATTCTGTGAACATCTCCAAAATAACCATGTACTTATTTTTAAATTACAATGAATATTCTATCTGGGAAGAAGAAAATTCAGCAAGTGGAAGCGGAGCCACTTTTCAAATAAGTGAAATACAAATACACGGACAGTAGTGGGCTTTTATACCAGGCCCAACCATTCTTTTATACAATGAAGAAATTATAGGGACCTATAATAAACCGACATGTCTTTATTACCCAAGAATTCTTGGAAAGAGGAAAGCAAAGAGGAAGAAGCCCCCACACACCTTGGCTATCACTTGCAAGAGTTCATCACGCATTCTTTCCTCCTTTTCTGGGAAACCCACATGGAGAAGAGTAGAAATTGGGAGAGGAAAAAGTAATTTTGAGAGGTTTTTCTTGGTACCCAAATCAGTAGCTATTCCCAGCCCTAGCGCACCCCATTACCCACCATGCTCAGGGAATAGGGACAGCAGAAGCAAGTGAGGCGTCCTGTCCGACCCCACCACGTCAGGGAAAACCTTTGTTTACTGTTGTCCAGGATTAGAATCTGACAAGACCTCAGAGGGGTTTCCTGGGGTCAGAGCTCTGGAGACACAATCGCACAGGTGACATCTATAGTGTCACAAAGATTTTGATACAGTCATCCTTAACCCAAGGAGCCCCACGTGGTAACACCGTTACAATCACACCCATGGGGACCCACACCGTCCCCACTGCTCGGGGACAGGCACCCCACCTCAGCCACAGTGTCACAATTCCACAACCCTCCTTCTTTAACTCGCTCCCAGGGCACGGACCTCCAGTATCGTGGCCCAGCTAAGGTCTTTCCGATCTGAGTCGGAATCTGCAGACCGGAGCTGGTCCCACCAGTAACCACAATCTCTCAATTCACAGATCTAACTGTCCCGCCAGGCGTGACGAAATGTCCCTGTTCCCGCGAGAAGAGCGACCGGCCACCAGGATCTCTGGGAAATGTAGTCCAGAGGAGGGCCGGCGCTGATTGCTCTCAGGGTCTCGCCCGGGTCCACCTGCAATGACTGCAGGGCAGTTCTCTGATGTCCTGCCGAGTCTCAGCTGTGCATCCCCGCAAGGCGGGAAGGAGGCCCTCAGCCTCCTGGCGCCAATCTGGCTCACTGCCTACCGCCCGGGAAACGCAGTCCGCGCTCCGGCCGGAAGTTGAGTAGGACCGCGCGGCATTCTGGGAGGAGTTGTTCTGTGGAGCGTGTGGGGAGCGGAGGAATGTTTCGGCGGTAGTGTGGTCGGTCTGCGGCGTGTTTGCTGGTGCGGTTCTCTCCTACTCTGAGGAACTGCGCTGGAGCAGCCCTCGGGCTCTCCTGGCAGGTGGTGCTGCCGCCTGTCCGCAGCAGTTGAGCGAGCGAGAGCGGTTTGAGCTTTGCGACGGCGCCGCCTCAGGCGCCTGACGGGCGGAGCCTCTCCGGAGGTCGGCGTCCCCCAAGTAGCGGCTGTGGAGACGGGGTGCTCCTGGGGAGAGCACGCTGCTGGTGAGTGGTCGGAGTTGTTGGAATAAAAAAAAAAAAACACTGTGTGTGTGTGTTGTGATGGAATGGGTGGTCGTGTGATGGCGTAATAGTCACGGGCTGATTGTGGTTGTGTGTGATTGCGATTAAAGGTGGGTGTGCTGAGCGCGAGCAGGGTTAAGTGTGCCTGATTGTGGATGTGTGGTCGTTCCTGGCTGATGGAGTTGACTTCTTTGTAGCATTTGGCACAGTTAGAAACTGTTTGAGAAGTAAAGAAACCGCTCTGCGTTTGTGTTGTGGTCCTCCCCCTGTTGTCCCATTCTTAGTCTCCTTTGCTGGCTTTTCCTTCTTGACCCCCTCAGCCCTTGGCCTTGTTCTGTAGCTTCCCAGTTTGCTTGGTGGTTTTTCCCAGGTTCAGGATCCTCATCGAAGTCTTGTTTCTTTTACTGTGTTGATGAGTTAGCTCTTGGCATAACACCCCCTACACCCAGTGCCATATAACAGAGAAGTTTATATTCTCCTGTTCATGGGTTTACAGGTTCCTTGTGCTCACCTGATCTAGCCTGGTCTGGCTGAGGGAGGAGGCTGCAGGGTGAATTTAGATAATGCGCTTCATTTGTTCTAACTGAGCGCAGGTTAAGAGGGCAGTGGTTACCAGGGCGTGCTCTTCCCATAGTGCATCACGGGGCACAAGATAGAATATGCAAGCACTCCTAAAACCGGTGCTCCCCAGTATACTAATAATAGATTAGCCAAAGCGAGGCACATGGCTGAGCTTACCATCACTACACCCACAGCTGAAGGGCATTACAAAGTTACCTGGCAAAGAATGTGAATGTATAATTCTGTTAGAGGAAAGCGACGAATTGGAGCCAAGGTTGCAGCTTACCACATTAAAAACCGTGGCTCTTCATTCTGCTGAATGTGTTTTAGTCCATGTTCTCTTTTGCCTGGTAATACTGCTTTTCAGGTTTTGTTATTATGTATTAAGAATTTTATGTTCAGTGTTTATTTTCCTTTCCGTCATGTCTTTATGTTTCAAGTATTAATGTCTTTATGGCTCAGGTTTTCTGCAAAGACCATATTTCTGGTGTTTTTACCCTTTTAAACTTTTTGTTATTTTAATAGTTAAATGTAAGTCGATTGTATTTATCCTGATAGCTGATAGAGATTTTATTTTTCCATTTCCTATTCTGTGTTATTTTACCTTTCTTTTTTATTGTGCAGGTTATCCTTATTTCTTTTTTTTCCCCCTCTCCACTGGTTTGGTTTCTGCTCTTATCCTCCGGTTTATTTTATTTTATTTTACTTATTTATTTGAGAAGTAGAGCTAGAGACAGATCTTCCATTCACTGGTTCACTCCCCAAATGGCCACAACAGCTGGAGCTGGGCTGATACAAAGCTCAAAGCTGCTTCTGGCTCTCTCACATGGGTATAGGGGCCCAAGCACTTGGGCTATCTTCTACTGCTTTCCCAGGCAATAAGCAGAGAACTGGATTGGAAGAGGAGAAGTCAGGTCTTGAACCGGAACTCATATGGAATGCTGGTGCCACAGGTGGAGGCTTAGCCTACTACGCCATATGGCTGGCCCCCTTCAATTTTTAATATGCATAATTTACAAAACCCAAATTTAAGAAGACTTAACTATACTTGAACTCAAAACTGCTCACCTATTTGTTTTATTCTTGTCTGATATGTTGTTTTCTTCTAGTTTTATTTATTATTACTATTTCATTTGTTCTTTACACATGTATACATATTTTTAGGTTGGGGTAAAATATATAACCTAAATTTTACCTTCTTAACCATGCTTAAGTGTATGGTTCAGTGACATTAAGTACAGTCACAATGTTATACTATAATCAACACCATCCACCCACAGAACTGTTTGTGTATCTTGCAAAACAGAAACTTAAGTATCCATTAAGCAGTTACTCCCCATTCTTCAAGTTCCCCAGCTCTTGCCGACCACCATTTTACTTTCCATTACTGAGATTACTCTAGGTACATCATATAAGTAGACTTTTAAAATATTTGTCGTGTTGCAGGTGCTTAGCACAATGTCCTTCAGATCTGTCGGTGTGAGCATGTGTCAGAATTTCCTTTTTAAGGCTGAATAATGTGTATGTTGTGCATGGGTAAACATTTTGTCTATTAATGTATCAAAGGATACTTAGGCTGCTTTCTTCCTTTTGACTCTTGTAAATAAACAGTGCTATAAATAAGGGAGTACAAATACCTGAATCCTTGCTTGTAATTCCTTTGGGTGTACACTCAAAAGTAGAATTGCTTGATCATATGTTAATTCTATTTTGACTTTTTTGACTGCCATACTGTTTTCCATAGTTGCTGCCTTCTTTCCTTAATGTATTTTTTAAAAATAAGGTTTATTTTATTTAATTGAAAGGCAGAGTGAACAGAGGGAGAGACACAGAGATCTTCCATCTGCTGGTTCACTCTCCAAATGGCCCCAATAGTCAGGGCTGGGTCAGGCTGAATCCAGGAGCCAGGAACTTCATGTGTTTCTCCCACTTCTGATCCAACTCCTTGCTAATGTGCCTGGGAAAGCAGCAGAAGATGGCCCAAGTCCTTAGGACCCTGCACCCATGTGGGAGACCCTGAAGAAGCGCCAGGCTTCTGGCTTTGTATTGGCCCAGCTCCGGCTGTTGTGGCCGATTGGGGAGTGAACAGCAAATAGAAGACCTCTCTCTCTGCCTCTGCTTCTGCCTCTGCCTGTCTGTAACTCTGCCTTCCAAATAAATAAATAAATCTTTAAAAAAAATCTGTCTCAAACTTACCACTTTCCAAAATGTATTATAAGTGAATTACTATTTTCATTCTGTCACACAGTGTCTGTCCATTTAAAAGATGTGGTTAGGCCTGCGCCGTGGCTCAACAGGCTAATCCTCCGCCTTGCGGCGCCGGCACACCGGGTTCTAGTCCCGGTCGGGGCGCCGGATTCTGTCCCGGTTGGCCCTCTTCCAGGCCAGCCCTCTGGTGTGGCCCAAGAGTGCAGTGGAGGATGGCCCAAGTGCTTGGGCCCTGCACCCCATGGGAGACCAGGAGAAGCACCTGGCTCCTGGCTTCAGATCAGCACAGTGCGCCAGCCACAGTGGCCATTGGAGGGCGAACCAATGGCAAAGGAAGACCTTTCTCTCTGTCTCTCTCTCTCTTACTGTCCACTCTGCCTGTCAAAAAAAAAAAAAAAAGATGTGGTTAAAGAGGTGTCCACTTCCTATGTCATTTTTGGCATTTAATTTTTTTAAAAGATTTTTATTCATTTTACTTGAAAGTCACAGTTAACGCAGAGAGAGGAGAGGTGGGGAAGGGGGTGGGGTGTCTTCTGTTCGCTGGTTCACTCCCCACTTGGCTACAATGGCTGGAGCCGTGACAATCCGAAGCCAGGAGCCAGGACTTTTTCCCGGACTTCCACGTGAATGCAGGGTCCCAAGGACTTGGACCATCTTCCGGTGTTTTCCCAGGCCATAGCAGAGCTGAATCGGAAGAGGAGCAGCCAGGACCAGAACTGGCGCCCATATGGGATGCTGGTACCACAGGCAGCAGTTTTACTCACTATGCCACGGCGTGGGCCCTGGCATTTATTTATTTAATAGCCATTTCATTTATTCACTCAGTATCACTATGACATGGATATAATTCTCATTTAGAATAAGAAAGTCTTAGGATTCTAAATTGCAACTATCCTCTCAATTGCCAAGGTAACTCAGATCAGGAATTGAATAACTGGACCTTGATTGAACATTCTTTTACTCCAACTCTCAGTTGGTGCAGATCTGAGTTTGTTGAGCCAACTTTATATCTGTCACTGCATCAAGACTGCGCCTTTTGCCGGTGCCGCAGCTCACTTGGCTAATCCTCTGCCTGCGGCTCCTGCACCCCGGGTACTAGTCCCTGTTGGGGCACCGGATTCTGTCCTGGTTACTCCTCTTCCAGTCCAGCTCTCTGCTGTGGCCCGGGAAGGCAGTGGAGGATGGCTCAAGTCCTTGGGCTCTGCACCCGCATGGGAGACCTGGCTCCTGGCTTCAAGTCAGCACAGAGCGCTGGCCGTAGCGGCCACTTAGGGGGTGAACCAACGGAAAAGAAGACCTTTCTCTCTGTCTCTCTCTCTCTCTGTCTAACTCTGTCCAAAAAAAAAAAAAAAAAAAAAATAGACTGCGCCTTTATATACTTGGATGATATTTGAGATAAGTGAACATCATTTTGTTTTTAGACTTTTAGTGTCTGTCTGTTGTATATTTGGCTCAGCCTGAACTGTTCAGTCTAAATTCTCCAAAACTGGTTTTTGCATTCAGCATATCCAATCTGGTATCCAGAGAGTATAAATTAATAAGGAAGATAAGTGTTTGGGGCTGTATTTGTTAGCATTATGTAACAAGTTACGTCAAAACTTAATGGCTTAACCAACAATATTGTCTTGCTGTTTCCGTGGAGAATAACTTAGCTTAGTATTCTGACTCAGGTGTTTCATTAAGCTGCAGTTAAAATGTTGGCAAGGCTGCAGTCATTGGAACACTGGTCCAGAGTTGGACCATTCACTTCCAAGATGACTAGCAAATTAAGAGTTAGCTGTTGACAGGAGACCTCACTGTAGTGTCTATATGGAATGGTGACTGACATTGCTTAAAGTGAGTGGTCTAAAAAATGCCTAAGAAACAACTCAATGTCTGTTGTGACCTACCTTGAAAGTTACACGCTGTCATTTCTGCAACATCCTCTAAATTATATAAGTCAGCCTTATTCATGTGGGAGGGGTCAACAAAAGATATGAATACCAGAAGACTGTGGTCATTGGGGGCCATCGTGGAGGTTGGTTACCACAGGGATCCAATGAGAAGGCATCAGGTAAATTGGATTATGTTCTAAGCCCACAGATCCTGGCTCCACAAGGATACGAAGGATCTGTAGATGTGAGTAAAAAGAAGCCTGAGGAACAAGCATCTATCATGGGAAGAGATCTCTGACCCAAAGCCTGTCCCAGAGGCTGGAAGGTACCAGGAAAGAGTGGACCTTGGAATTGTTGGATCTGCAACCTGTCTATCGCGCTTTCAAGAACAGGCAAACTCTGAATCACATCTCAGCCATTAGCAATCAGGAGCAGCTGTGTGACAATGGAGCACTTGACCCCAGTGATGGCAAGGAGAGGTAAGGCAGCTCAGATAGGCAATATGTAGGAGAGAGAAGTTGTACATTCAGAGACAATGTTGAAGAGTTAGAAAATTCAGTACTCTTGGCCGGCGCCATGGCTCAACAGGCTAATCCTCTGCTTTGCGGCGCCGGCACACTGGGTTCTAGTCCCGGTCAGGGTGCCGGATTCTGTCCCGGTTGCCCCTCTTCCAGGCCAGCCCTCTGCTGTGGCCCGGGAGTGCAGTGGAGGATGGCCCAAGTGCTTGGGCCCTGCACTCCATGGGAGACCAGGAAAAGCACCTGGCACCTGGCTCCTGCCAATGGATGAGCGCGGTGCGCCGGCCGCAGCGGCCATTGGAGGGTGAACCAACGGCAAAGGAAGACCTTTCTCTCTGTCTCTCTCTGTCACTGTCCACTCTGCCTGTCAAAAAAAAAAAAATAAAATAAAATATAAAAAAAAGAAAAATCAGTACTCTTACCAAGAAAGTTCTCATATGTATTACTGTACAGTGTAGACTTTTTTTAACTCACATTTTGTTAATAATTTAGAAAATGCATTTCTGTTTTTCTTCATGGATACATTTAAATGATATTCTTAAAAGCTCATGTAAGTGGCCGGCGCCGTGGCTCAACAGGCTAATCCTCCACCTTGCGGCGCCGGCACACCGGGTTCTAGTCCCGGTCGGGGCTCCGGATTCTGTCCTGGTTGGCCCTCTTCCAGGCCAGCCCTCTGCTGTGGCCCAGGAGTGCAGTGGAGGATGGCCCAAGTGCTTGGGCCCTGCACCCCATGGGAGACCAGGAAAAAGCACCTGGCTCCTGCCATCGGATGAGCGTGGTGCGCCGGCCGCAGCACGCCATCTGCGGCAGCCATTGGAGGGTGAACCAACGGCAAAGGAAGACCTTTCTCTCTCTCTCTCACTGCCTGTCCAAAAAAAAAAAATTAATAAATTAAAAAAAAAAAAAAAGCTCATGTAAGTGTAAGCAAAAGATTCCTATTCCATCCCTCCTAATCCCCTTTTCACTCCTTACAATCAAATTATATGACCATTTTTGTCTGGATTTTCTGGCATTCGTCTCCATTTTTCTGAATAACATCTATACTGCTGTACTTGTTTTCTCAGCTTTAGATATTTTTTGTTAATTTGTTGAAAGATTTATCTGAACACAGAGTTCTTCCATTTGCTATTTTACTCCCTAAATGGTCAAAACAGCTAGGGCTGAAGACAGGAGCCAAGAACTCCATCCTGGTGCCCTACATAAATGGCAGGGACCCAAACACTGGGGCCATCATCTGCTGCCTTTCTGGCCACCTTAGCAGGAAGCAGAGCAGCCAAGACTTGAATTGGCCCTTCAATGTGGGATGCCATAGTTGCTGTGGTGGGCTAACTTGCTGTACTGCAACACTGGCCCTTCCTATTTTTTTTTTTTAAGATTTATTTATTTATTTGCACATCCGAGTACACAGAGAGAGGAGAGGTAGAGAGAGAAAGAGAGAGAGGTCGTCCATCTGCTGGTTCACTCCCCAATTGGCCGCAACAGCCGGAGCTGCATCTATCCAAAGCCAGGAGCCAGGAGCTTCTTCTGGGTCTGCCATGCTGGTGCAGGGGCCCAAGGCCTTGGGCCATCTTCTACTGTTTTCCCAGGCCATAGCAGAGATATGGATTGGAAGTGGAGCAGTTGGGACTTGAACTGATGTCCATATGAGATGCCAGCTCTGCAGGTGGTAGCTGTACCCGCTTATGCCACAGGACCGGCCCCCAACATGCTCTTATCCTTGCCCTTCTTTCTAATTTGGTGTTGGATGTTGAAGGCAAATCAAAGGTCAGGATCTCTAGTTATTTTCTTTTAGGATAGTTGATTTCCCCAGTAAGAAATCTTAAATTTTCCTTGAAGCCTATAAACCAGAACTCCTGTTTTTGGGAGGCAAAGGAAGTGGGAAGAACACTCATCTTTCTATATGAAAAGTTTCATTTTTTCTTTTTTCTCTGCATTGCTTCAGCCCCACATTTATCTGGATCTAGTATGCCTAAAGTCTAGAGCCTGTGTCTTTCAGTATATGTGGAGGAAAATTTTCTTTTTCTTTTTTTTTTTTTTTGCCAGTATGAAGTGCTATATGTAGTAAAAGAAAACATCAGGTGGTCTTAAATTCTTTTTATAATGTTTTATATTCAGTTCCCTGTCTTTCAGCCCTACTCCCAAATTCTTATTTGTAGAATTACTTAGTAATTCCATTCCTGAATATTTCTAGGGTTCTGTCTTAGCTTTTCCACCTTCACTTAACAACTAGCTTTCTTGGGTTAAGTTAGAAAGTATCCACCTGTTTGTTCTTTAGCTTCCAAAATTTTGTTAGTATCTCTTACTGCTGAAGTCTTCTGTATTCTAGCTTCCTTTGTTCCTTTTTAACATTGTGATTGAGCTTGGGAGAGAGCAGACATAAATGCAAATACTTAACCTTAAATTTTTAACCAGAAGGTCCAGAATTTTTTATAGTGAAAATAAATTAGGTTTTTTAAAAATGTCATCAGAGGCCGGCGCCGTGGCTCAATAGGCTAATCCTCCATCTAGCAGCGCCAGTACACTGGGTTCTAGTCCCAGTTGGGGTGTGGGATTCTGTCCCGGTTGCCCCTCTTCCAGGCCAGCTCTCTGCTGTGGCCTGGGAGTGCAGTGGAGGATGACCCAAGTGCTTGGGCCCTGCACCCCATGGGAGACCAGGAGAAGCACCTGGCTCCTGGCTTTGGATCAGCGCGGTGCACCGGCTGCAGTGTGGCGACCATTGGAGGGTGAACCAACGGCAATGGAAGACTTTTCTCTCTGTCTCTCTCACTGTCCACTCTGCCTGTCAAAAATAAAAATAAATAAAAAATAAATAAAAATGTCATCAGAATCTTGACTACATTCTATCATAGAAGTTTTCCATAGTACCTATAGCCAGTCTCTGACCGAGGTTTGTTTGCAAAATCTATGGTAACATGTATCACCTTAAAGGCCCTCTTTCTCATTAAATCTTTTGTGATATTCATTATATACTTAAAATAAATTTCCTATTAGGAATAAAGTATAGCCAAATCCTAAGAAAATTATATTGTTAGTAAATTTATTGGGCATCCTATAATTAGCCCTCCAGAAATTCCTATCAGACCCTATATAATTAATCATCCATGTACATTTTGGTGTCTCTATACCTTGGTAGTGGTTAGCATTTCTCATGTATCTGAGAGTTATTCATTTAAATGATAAAGCCACTAGGTACTGAAGAATTTCTGTATTCTTTTGTGTGGAAACTCTGAAGCAAATCTGTTTTGTTTTTCTTTCTTCAGCTTGGTGTCATAAGGACTCTGCTCTTTCCAAGGAAGAAGAGGGAACAGCCAGGTCTCTTGTATGTCTTCAGCATTTATTTGTTTCTTGTATTATTTTGCAGTGTAGTTATAGTTAGTTACTGTAACCTACCAGTAAATAAGAAAAAAAAAATCAAAAGGAGGAATATGTAAAATCAAAGTGAGACTAGAAAATCAGAACCAAGGGCATTTGGGATATGACTGCACTGCAACAAATACATACAGAATTACTATAATTGAATTTAAATTTGAGTATGATCTTAGGAGTTAAACTAAATTGGAACATATAGGTCATTTCATAATTTGCATTGTTTATGAAGGAAAAATTACAATCTACAGAAAGAAAAAGCTATCCACTGGCACTTAGATCAAAAAATTACCTGAAAGAATAAATGGAATATATATCTTCTAATGATTCTACATATATATATTCTTGAGCTTTCGATACACATTGAGCTAAATTATACTAACATTATGTGGCAAGTCTTCTGTAGCTTTCCATATCTCTGTTATGGTCTTAGAAGATCTAGTATAGGCCGGCGCTGCGGCTCACTAGACTAATCCTCCACCTGCGTCGCCAGTACTCCGGGTTCTAGTCCCGGTTGGGGCTCCGGATTCTGTCCGGGTTGCTCCTCTTCCAGGCCATCTCTCTGCTGTGGCCAGGGAGTGCAGTGGAGGATGGCCCAAGTCAGATCAGGAGGAAGCACCTGGCTCCTGGCTTCAGATCGGTGCAGCACGCTGGCTGTAGTGGTCTTTTGGGGAGTGAACCAATGGAAGGAAGACCTTTCTCTCTTTCTCACTGTCTAACTCTGCCTGTCCAAAAAAAAAAAAAAGAACTTGTATTCTGGGATACTTATTGTATTTAAGAAGGATTGCTTGTTTTTGGAATAGAAAATAAAGCAAATTAAGTCCTTTGAGGAAAAAAAGAATGTTCTTCATCATCTTACAAAAACCTCTGTTCTTGATTCTTTTTGTTTCCACCTGTAAAACCATTTACACTCCTATAGTTTGAACTGCATTGTTTTCCCTCTGCCCACATTTTTCCCATCAGGAACACATATACTCTTATTTTGACCATATGATTCTATAGTTCATGCAATTGTTTTTCCCATTAGAACAGTGGTTCTTTGGCCCTTATCAGACTTGGATTCAAATGTTAGCTCAGTTCATGCCAGTGGGCAAGTGGTTTTATTATCTTACAAAGTATATGACTGCAGGTAAGTTTAATTGCTCCATGCCTTAATTGCAACATCTGTAAAGGGAGATAATAATGGTACTAACTCTATAGGAATATTAGAAGGTTTAAATTCATGTAATAAGTGCTACATGAATGATAGATGTTGTTAATCATTATTAGCTATATAATCTTTCATACCTGAGACTGTCTTTGAATATGTTGACTGTATTCCTTGAAAGTTTAATGTGCAGACCAGAAGATGAAATTGCTTGATACAGGTTCATAAAATTAATGCTTTTCTTGAGTAAAACTGCGTTAAATGCTATAAAAAGGCAAAACTAGAAATAGTTTTTGTAATACGTACAGTGGAGATTTACTAATAGCTTTTTTGTAAAAACCGTTTATTAGGGGCTGACATTGTGGTGTTGCAGGTGGGGCCGCCACTTACAGAGCCGGCATCCCACAAGGGTGCCAGTTCGTGTCCCAGCCACCCCACTTCTGATCCAGCTCTCTGCTAATGGCCTGGGAAAAGCTGCACAAGATAGCCCAAGTGCTTTGTCCCATGCCACCCATGTGGGAGACCTGGAGACAACTCCTGGTTTTGGCCTGGCACCACCCTGGCTATTGCAGCCACATGGGGAGTGAACTAGAGGATAGAAGATGTCTTTCTCTGTCTCTTCCCTCTCTCAGTAACTCTAATTTCAAATCAAATAAACAAAAAGAACCCAATAACTAAATAATAGAATAACATGAAGCAATCAGAAGAAATGCAAGTGGTCAACATATATTTTAAAATAATATCTTAAAGAGACAATTGGGATTTGCAGATACATTTTTTAGGTAAAATTTAGATTGGGTAATAACCACTTTTGTGAGAGAATTCTGAATTACTCACATATACATTTTCTTCACATAGAGTAAAAAGCTAGAAATTGTGTCAAAGGAATTGTGATCTGCAAACTATTCTCTTAGCTATCAGAAACTTTATATATATTCTTTAGATACAAAATCCAGATATTTTGGTTTGGGGTGAGGAAATGTACTGCCTGTATTTTAGGCCCTACAGTCTCAAAGTCATTCTAGAATTTGGATGTGATACTCCATTATAGCTGTTACTTATATACATTTAGACTACACAATATTTTATTTACTAGCTTCTATGTGCTATGTGGGTTGTGCCATGAACTTTATTTATATAGCTTATTTATTGTAATTAGCATAAAAACTCTGTGAAGTAGCTTTATTGTTTTAATTCTTACATAATAAGGGAAATGAAAAGCAAGTTAATTATCAGTGTGTTGTAAACCTAGAATTCAAACCCATACAGTCAGATTCTAGGGCTGCACTTTATGGTGCTGAACAGTTTTCATCTGTTCTGCCAACTCAGGAGTGGAAAAAATGCAAATTTTGCCAATTGTCAGCTCTGTTGTTTGCCTATTTTATATTGTTAGTCTTTTCTCTACTTGAAATTAAGAGGTGCCGGTTCTAGTCCCGGCTGCTCCTCTTCCAATCCAGCTCTCTGCTATGGCCTGGCAAAGCAGTAGAAGATGGCCCAAGTCCTTGGGATGTGGCTTCAGGTGCCCAAGCCTCTGGCCATCCTCCGCTGCCTTCCCAGGCATATTAGCACAGAGCTGGATTGGAAGCAGAGCAGCTGAAGTGGTGCCCACATTGTGGGCAGGACAGAAACTTGTGCCGTATGGGATGCCAGTATCACAGTGGGCAGCGGCACCTGCCATGTCACAGTGCTGGCCCCAATAAGCTGCTTGTTATGTTTTCATTTATCTTGTTTTCATTTATCTTGTTCTGTGGATTCTTAAATTTGGATAGTAACAATTACCATATGATAAATAGGAACATATGGGGCTGGCACTGTGGCTTAGTAGACTAAGCCTCCACCTGCCCATGTGGGTGGTGGCTCATGTCCTGGCTGTCCCTCTTCAGATGGCCTGGGAAAGCAGTGGAAGATGGCACCAGTACTTGGGCCCCCCTGCAGCTGCGTGGGAGACCTGGAAGAAGCTCCTGGCTTCCAATAAGCCCAGCTCTGGCCATTGTGACCATTTGGGGAGTGAACCATCAGATCGAAGATCTCTCTTTGTAATTCTACCTCTCAAATAAAGAAATAAAATCTTTAAATGTGAACAGTAAAATAAGAGATAAGTCAAAATTAACACACAGTCAATATTTATTAATCCTCGCTCATGAGTGGCCAATGTTAGTCTTTTCTAAGATGGCTTTTCTTATATTAGGTTTTCATATTTAGTCTTTTTTTTAAACAAAAGATTTATTTATTTATTTGAGAGGTAGAGTTAACAGACAATGAAAGGGAGAGACAGAGAGAAAGGTCTTCCTTCCATTGGTTCACTCCCCAAATGGCCACAATGGCTGGAGCTGTGCTGATCTGAAGCCAGGAGCCAGGTGCTTCTTCCAGGTCTCCCATATGGGTGCAGGGGCCCAAGGATTTGGGCCATCTTCCACTGTTTTCCCAGGCCATAGCAGAGAGCTGGATTGGAAAAGGAGTAGCCAGGTCTAGAACCAGCCCCTCTATGGGATGTCAGCGCCATACACGGAGGATTAACCTACTGTACCGTGGCGCTGGCCCCCATATTTAGTCTTTATTTAATCTAAATTGAATCTAAGTTTGTAATTGAATTGAGGTAGGGCTTTACTGATAATTGTATTAATAAAATTATTTTTATAGTCAGAAAACCAATTATTCCAATAATCTTTAGTAAATAGGTCTTTCCTTTGTGATCATAAGTATGTTTAATTGTTCCTAGGCCCTTCATTTTTTGCTTTCATCTGTTTGTCTATATCTCATCAGTACTGTGCTGGTGTGTGTGTGTGTGTGTGTACGTTTTATGTTGTCTTTAATTACTGTTGCTATGTAGTAACCCTGTGTATTTGAATAGGATTTCTGTGCTTTCCTCCAAGACATTGCTAGTTTTTCAAAAATTTCTTTACTGTGGGACTTCTGATTCCATTTGAATTTTTTAAAAAAGATTTATTTCATTTATTTGAAAGGCAGAGTTACAGAGAAGGGGAGAGACACACAGGGAGAAAGAGCATGATCTTCATCTGCTGGTTTACTCCCTAAATGACAGCAATGACCAGTGTTGGGCCAGACCCGAAGCCAGGAGTCAGGAGCTTTCTCCAGGTCTCCCACAAGGGTGCAGGGATCCAAGAACTTGGGCCATCTTCCACTGCTTTCCCAGGTGCATTAGGAGGGAGATGGATTCGAAGTTGAGCAGCTGGGACTTGAACTGGTGCCCATATGGGATACTGTTTTCACAGGTGGCAGCATTACCTGTTAAGCCACAATGCTGGCTCCCTCCATTTGAATTTGAAAATCAGTCTATCTAATGCTAAGACGAAGTTTTGTTAGGGATTTAAGATGAGGTAAAAATTGGAATAGGAGTAGTCATTTGAAACAGCAGTTAAGATACCATTCATGATACTTGCAACCTAGATGAGAGTCCCTGTTTTAGCAGACAGTTGGAAACTATGTAGCTGACAAATCCCTGATTAAAGAGTATTTCAAAGTGCTAAGCTGTCATTATGAAGCTGAGCTTAGGTATTTTTACTTGTTAATAGTGAAGCTGTGGCGTCTTAACACATAGTCAGGAGCTAGGAACTCAATCAGTTTCTCCCACATGGGTGGCAGTGACCCAAGTACTTAAGGAATCATCACCTATAGCCTCCCAGAGTCTATATTCGCAGGAAGCTGGAGTCCTGAGCAGAGCCAAGCATCAAACCCAGGCAATTCCATATGTAATGTTTGTGTCCCAACTAATAGTTCCTTTAAAAAAAAAAAAAGACTTGTATATTTATTTATTTGAAAGACAGTGACAGAGGGAGAGACAAAGTGATCTTGCATCCACTGATTCACTCCCCAGATGGCCACAGTGGCTGGTGCTGGGCCAGGCTGAAGCCAGGAGCCTAGAACTCCATCCAGGTCTCCCATAGGAGAGGCCCAAATGCGTGGGCCATCTGTGGCTTTCCTGAGCACATAAGCAGGGAATTGGATCAGAATCGAAACACTCAGGAGTCAAACCAGTTTTTCTGATATGGGATGTTGGCATCACAGATAGTGGCTTTACCTGCTATGCCACAATGCCAGCCCCTCACATTAAAAAAAAGTTTATTCATAGAATTATTTGAAAGCAAGTGGTAAAGAGAGGAAGAGATCAGTCTTCCAGCTGATGATTTCGCTCCCTAGATGGTAACAAAAGCTAGTTCTGGGTCAGATTGAAGCAAGAGCTAGGAGTTCCATCCTCCAACTGAGTCCCCAACGTGGGTGGTAAGGGCCTAGTACCTGGGCCATCATCCACTGCCCAGGTAAATTCAGGAAGCTGGATGGGAAATGGAGCTGCTGGGATTCAAACAAGCACTACCATATGGGCTAATGGCACCACAACCAGCAGCTTAAGCCACTGTACCACAGAGCCAGCCTGGATGTTTCAATTTTGTGATGATACATGCTTAGAAGTATAAAATTTTTTAATTGTTCTGATAGTCATTTTTATTTAAAAATTTCTTTTGTTTCTTGTGTTTTTGATGTCATATCTAAAAAACTTGTCTGAGGTCACAAGTTACACCTGTTTTCTTCTGATAATTTTGTAGTTTTAGCTCTTATATATAGGTTGTTGTCCTCTTTTAAGTTATTTTTAGAATGTAGAATCCAGTTCATGGTTTTACATTTAGATAATCCCGTTCTCTTAGGACCATTTGTTGAAAAGACTATCCTTTTCTCCAGTGAGTGTCCTTTGTCTAAAATCAATCCACTATAAATGGGAGACTTATTTTTTCTTTTTTTTTTTTTTTTTTTGACAGGCAGAGTGGACAGTGAGAGAGAGAGAGACAGACAGAAAGGTCTTCCTTTTGCCGTTGGTTCACCCTCCAATGGCCGCCGCTGACGGCGCACTGCGGCCGGCGCACCGCGCTCGTCCGATGGCAGGAGCCAGGAGCCAGGTGCTTTTCCTGGTCTCCCATGGGGTGCAGGGCCCAAGCACCTGGGCCATCCTCCACTGCACTCCTGGGCCACAGCAGAGGGCTGGCCTGGAAGAGGGGCAACCGGGACAGAATCCGGCGCCCTGACCGGGACTAGAACCCGGTGTGCCGGCGCCGCAAGGCGGAGGATTAGCCTGTTGAGCCACGGCGCCGGCGAGACTTATTTTTTTCAATCAGTTCTATTCTGTTCATCTATTATGTCCTCATGCCAGTACCACACTGTTTTTTGTTTGTTTGTTTGTTTGTTTGTTTTGACAGGCAGAGTTAGAGAGACAGAGCGAAAAGTCTTCCTTCCGTTGGTTTACCCCCCAAATGGCTGCTACGGCCAGCATGTTGCACTGATCCTAAGGCAGGAGCCAGGTGCTTCCTCCTGGTCTCCCACGCAGGTGCAGGGCCCAAGCACTTGGGCCATCCTCCACTGCCCTCCTGGGCCACAGCAGAGAGCTGGACTGGAAGAGGAGCAACTGGGACAGAACAAGCGCCCCAACTGGGACTAGAACCCGGAGTGCCGGCGCTGCAGGTTGAGGATTAGCCTAGTGAGCCACGTTGCTGGCCCACACTGTCTTGATTATTGTAGCTTTGTAGTAAATTTTAAAATTGGGAAATGTAGATCTTCCAGGTTTTTTTTTTTCCAAGATCATTTGGACTTTTCTGAATCCTTTGCATTTTTTTATTTTTTAAAGACGTATTTATTTATTTATTTGAAAGGCAGAGTTTACAGAGAGAGACAGAAAGCGAGGGAGAGAGATATTGAGATCTTCCATCCACTGGTTCACTCCCCAGATGGCCACAACGGTTGGGACTGGGACTCTCTGAAGCCAGGGGCTTCTTCCAGGTTTCCCACATGGGTGGCAGGGACCCAAGCACTTGGGCTATCTTCCACTGCTTTCTCAGTCACATTAGTAAGGAGCTAAATTGGAAGTGGAGCAGCTGCAACTTGAACTGGTATCAATATGGTGGCTTTATGCACTTTGCCATAATGCTGGCCTCTCTTTTGCATTTCTATATAAATTTTAAGATGTGCTTGTACATTACTGCAAAAAGGTAGCTGATCTTTTGTTAGGGACAGCATTGAATTTATAGGTCAATTTGGAAGTATTGTTATCCTATCAATCTGAGTATTAAGTCTTGTGATCCAAAAACATGAGATGTCTTCAAATTTCAGTATTTTCTAGCTCTCAGAATATAAATTTTACATTTATTTTGTTAAATTTATTCCTAAGTATTTTATATTTTTATACTATTGTGAATGGTACTGCTTTCTTAATTTCATTTTTGCATGTTCTCTGTATCTTCAAATACAATTGACTTTTCTTATTGATCTTACATTTGTAACCTTGCTGAACTTATTCAAATGGAATTTTAGTGGAATCATTAAATTTTCTATATGCAAAATTATACCATCTGAAAACAGTTGTAGTGTCATTTTCTCCCAATCTGTATGCTTATTTGTCTTCTTGCTTAATTTTTCTAATGTCATTACTACAGTGTTGAATAGAAATGATGAGAGTAGGCATCCTTGTTTTGCCTCTGAACTTAGGGGAAAGCATCCAGTGTTTCACCATTGATTATGATATTCCTGTGAGATTCTTAAAGATACCCTGTATCATGTTGAACAAGACCTTTTCTTTTGGTAGCTTGTTGAATATTTTGTTGTTGTTGTTATAAATCATGAGAATGTTGGATTTTGTGAAGTACTATTCTCCATTTGTGCAGATGACCTTTTGGTTTTGTCCTTTTTAGTACTGATATTGTGTATTACATTAATTGATTTTTTTGGATGTTAATCCATTGTTGTACTCCTGGGTACATCTCCTTGGTCAGGGTCTGAAATTCTTCATTCGATTAGATTCATTAGCATTGAGCACTTTACCTCTGTATTAATAAGCCTTAGTGGTCTATAATTTTTTTTGTGCATGTAATGTCTTGTCTGATTTTAGTTTTGGTATAACTGAATTCATAGAATAAATCTTCCATCCTCTTTACTTTTCCTCTTTATTTTGGAAGTTCGTAAAGAAGTTAGTATTAATATTTCTTTGTTAGAACTTTCCAGTGAAGCCATCTGAGCCTTAGCTTTTCTTTTTTTTTAAGATTTATTTATTTATTTGAAAGAGTTACAAAGAGAGAGAAGGAGAGGCAGAGAGAGGGAAAGAGTAGTCTTCCATCTGGTTGTTCACTCCCCACTTGGCCACAATGGCTGGAGCTGCAACAATCCAAAGCCAGGAGACAGGAGCTTCTTCCGGATCTTCCACACCGGTGCAGGGGCCCAAGGACTTGGGCCATTCTCCATCACTTTCCCAGGCTAAAGCAGAAAGCTGAATCGGAAGTGGAGCAGCCAGGACTTGAACCGGCACCCATATGGGGTGTCGGCACTGCAGGTGGTGGCTTTACAACCACTAGGTCACAGTGTTGGACTTGACTGAGCTTTTCTTTGTGGGTAGTTTCTTGACTAGTAACTTAATCTCTCTTAATAGATATCCAGGCCAGCACCGCGACTCACTAGACTAATCCTCTGCCTGCAGCGCTGGTACCCCGGGTTCTAGACCTGGTTGGGGTGCCGGATTCTGTCCCAGTTGCTCCTCTTCCAGTCCAGCTCTCTGCTGTGGCCCAGGAGAGCAATGGAGGATGGCCCAAGTGCTTGGGCCCTGCACCCGCATGGGAGACCAGGAGGAAGCACCTGGCTCCTGGCTTTGGATTGGCGCAGCACACTGGCCGCAACACACCAGCCGTAGCAGCCACGTGGGGGGGGGGGGTGAACCAACGGAAAAGGGAAAACCTTTCTCTCTGTCTCTCTCTTTCTCACTGTCTAACTCTGCCTGTCAAAAAAAAAAAAAATTGGCCGGTGCCGTGGCTCAACAGGCTAATCCTCCGCCTTGCGGCGCCTGCACACCGGGTTCTAGTCCCGGTCAGGGCGCCGGATTCTGTCCCTGTTGCCCCTCTTCCAGGCCAGCCCTCTGCTGTGGCCCGGGAGTGCAGTGGAGGATGGCCCAAGTGCTTGGGCCCTGTATCCCATGGGAGACCAGGGAAAAGCACCTAGCACCTGGCTCCTGCCATCGGATGAGCGTGGTGCACCGGCCACAGCGCGCTATCCGCGGCAGCCATTGGAGGGTGAACCAACAGCAAAGGAAGACCTTTCTCTTTCTCTCTCACTGTCCACTCTGCCTGTCAAAAAAAAAATCTGCAATATTTTTTCTTTTTGATACAGTTTCATTAGTTTATATCTTTCTAGAATACTTCCATTTCATGTATGCCATCTAATTTGTCGGCATACAGTGTGTAATATTTTTTATAACCCTTTATATTTCAGATGCGTTTAGTGGTCATATTTCCTTTCTCATTCCTGTTTTAGTGTTTTCATAGTCTTCCCCCCCGCCTTATCAGTTAAATGAAAAGTTTGTCTATTTTGTTGATTTTGTTTTTAAAGATTTATTTATTTATTCAAAAGGAAGAATTACAGAGAGAGAGGGAGTGGGAGAGGGAGAATCAGAGAAAGAGAGCTTTTCCACCCTCTGGTTCACTCCCCAAATGGCTGCAATAGCCAGAGCTAAGATGATCTGAAGCCAGGAGCCAGGAGCTTCTTCCAGGTCTCCCAAGTGGATGCAGGGATCCAAAGGACTTGGGCCATCTTCCGCTGCCTTCCCAGGCACATTAGCAGGGAGCTGCGTCAGAAGTGGAGTAGGTGGGACTTGAATCAGCACCCATATGGGATGCCAGCAGTGCAGGCAGTGGCTTTACCTGCTGCGCCACAGCTCCAGCCCCCTTGTTGATCTTTAATCATCTGCCTGTAGTGCCGGCATCCCATATGGGCGCCAGGTTCTAGTCCCGGTTGCTCCTCTTCCCATTCAGCTCTCTGCTGTGGCCTGGGAAGGTAGTAGAGGATGGCCCGAGTGCTTGGGCTCTGCACCTGCATAGGAGACCAAGAGAAGCACCTGGCTCCTGGCTTCGGATCGGCACAGCACCAGCCGTAGCAGCCATTTGGGGAATGAACCAACGGAAAGAAGACCTTTCTCTCACTGTCTAACTCTGTCAGATAAAAAAAAGAAGAATGAATTTTTGGTTTCATTGATTGTCTAATCTTTTCTATCCTGGATTTCATTGATTTCCAATATAATGTATATTATTTATTTTCTCTTAGTTATATTGGATTTAGTCCTTCCAATATCAGAAGGTATATATAGGTAGTTTACTACGAATATAATTTCAACTCTTTTTTTTTTTTTAAGTTTTATTTATTTACTTGAAAAGCAGAGTTACAGAGAGGCAGAAGTAGAGGTAGAGAAAGAGAGAGAAGTCTCCCATCCTCTGGTTCACTCCCCAAATGACCAGAATGGCCAGAGCTAGGCCGATCCGAAGCCAGGAACCAGGAGCTGCTTCTGGCTCTCCCACGTCGGTGCAGGGGCCCAAGGACTTGGGCCATCTTCAACTGCTTTCCCAGGCCATAGCAGAGAGCTGGATCAGAAGTGGGGTAGCCGGGACTCGAACTGGCACCCACATGGGATGCTGGCACTGCAGGCGGCACTTTTACCCACATTGCCGCAGTGCCAATCCCTGTCTTTTTTTTTTTTTTTTTTTTTAATGAGGGTGTTCACGGCTGAAGATATGTTTCTAAACATTGCTTTAGTGGTATATTTTAAGTTTTGGTATGTGTGTCTTGATTTTAGTTCATCTCAAAATATTTTGTAATTGGGGTCGGCGCTGTGGCGCAGTGGGTTAATGCCCTGGCCTAAAGTGCCAGCATCCCATATGGGCACTGGTTCTAGTCCTGGCTGCTCCACTTCTGATCCAGCTCTCTGCTATGGCCTGGGAAAGCAGCAGAAAATGGCCCAGCTCCAATTTCAATCCAGCTCTCTTGCTGTGGCCTGGGAAAGCAGTAGAAGATGGTCCCAAGTCCTTGAACCCCTGCCACCCGAATTGGAGACCAAGAAGAAGCTCCTGGCTCCTGGCAGTTCTGGCCATTGCGTCCATTTGAGGAGTGAGCCATCAGATGGAAGACTTCTCTCTCTTTCTCTCTCTTTCTCTCTCTACCTCTTCTCTCTCTGTGTAACTTTGATTTGCAAATAAATAAATAAATCTTTAAAAAAATTTTGTAATTCTCATAATGATTTTTCTATCTCTTGATTATTTAAAATATTATTTCATTTTCACATATTTGTAAATTTCACAGATTTCTTTCTGCTACCTATTTCTAATTTTTAAAATATTTATTTGAAAGACAGAGTTACATAGAGTGTTTTGCTCCTTTCTGCCAAAGATAATTGTTGAAAAGGTCATGAAAATCACTTTTGTGTATTTTGTAATGTATGAAAGGATATAATTTTTCCCAATGTCCTATTTTTTGGACAGCTTATATATGTAAAGAATATGATATAGTCCCAGTGTGCAATCTGTTTTGTTCTTTATGATAATAAAGGCTAAATGGCTCCTAATTATGATTTCCAACCTATTTTAATGGACCTATATTAATTCCATTGACATAGCAGAATTGGAAACTTGGGACTTAATGGGAGCATTGCAAAATAGGTAACAAAGTTTGTGCAGTATGGTCACAAACAGTTTTCAAATAACCAGTAGCTGATTGGTGGATAGTATCTTCTTTCCATTTCTGAAAATTTGACCAACAGATTAGAGACAGGTTGTTTAGTTGAAGAATCAGCTGAAGAATTTGACCCACAGGGATAGATTATTCTGCTGATCCCCACTTGAGAAGTATCTGTATTCTGCTGTTCTCAGATGATATATGTTGTATAGATGTTTGTTAGGTCTAGTTGATGGTGTAGTGTTGCCTAGGTCTTCTCTTTCCTTGCTGATAATTTGCCTAGAGGCTCTGTTTGAAGACTCCAGCTATTAACTGTTGAACTGCTGATTTATCCTTTAAATTCTGTTAATTTTTGCTTCATGTGTTTTGAAATTCTGTTAGGTACATATATTTATAATTGTTATATTTTTCTGTCAGATTGACTCTTTTATCATAAAGTACTCTTTGTAGTAACAATTTTTGTTAAGGTTTATCTATTTCGATGGAGTCACAAAGAGAGAGTATGAGACAGAGAGAGAGAAATCGTCCCTCCACTGGTCTACTCCCTAAATGGCTGCAGTGGCCAGGCCTGGCACAGGCTGAAGCCAGGAGTTTCTTCTGGTCTCCCACATGGATGCCAGGGGTCCAGGTACTTGGCCGTGATCTGCTGCTTTCCCAGGCCATTAGCAGGGAGCTGGATCAGAAGCAGAGCGGCCAGCACACAAACCCGCGCCATATGGCATGCTGACATCACAGGCAGCGGCTTTGCCTGCTGTGCCACAACATTGGCCCCGTAGTACCAGTTATCATTTTAATTATATTTTGACTGATATTAACATATCCACTTCAACTTGCTAATGATTGTTCACATGATGCATCTCTTTTTCTATCATTTTTCTTTCAGCATGTTTGTTATGTTTGAATCTAAAGTATATCTCTTGTAGACAACAACACATAGTCAGAGCTTGTTTTTCTATTCAGTCTGACAGTCTTGGCCTTTTAAATCTTACTCAACAAATTCACAATTAATGTTAACACTAGCATCATTTGGTTTATGTCTGCCATTTTTCTGCGTCCATATGTCTCATGTCTTGTTTCTCTTTCAGTGCTGTCTTTTCATTAAGTGAATGTTGTCTATATAAAATGTTAATATCTTTAAGGATTTTCCTTTTTTTTTTTTTAATTAGGCAGAGTTAGACAGTGAGAGAGATAGAGAGAAAGGTCTTCCTTCCATTGGTTCACCCCCCAAATGGCCGCTATGGCCAGCGTGCTGGGCCGATCCAAAGCCAAGAGCTTCTTCCTGGTCTCCCATGTGGGTGCAGGGCCCAAGCACTTGGGCCATCCTCCTGGGCCACAGCAGAGAGCTCGACTGGGAGAGGGGCAGCCAGGACTAGAACTCGGCACCCATATGGGATTCCGGTACCATAGGCGGAGGATTAACCAAGTGAGCTACGGTGCCGACCCTATCTTTGAGGATTTTCTTGGTGGTTGCTCTAGGGCTTATTATGTATATCTCTTCAGAATCTACTTTAGGTTTACAGTAAATTCCAGTGCTGTACGGAAATGCTACTCTGAAGTAGCTCTAGTCTCTTTTCTTCCATTTGGTGCTATTTTTGTTATACATATTTCATCTGTATGTTATAAACAATTATAATTATTAATACATATAAAGTTACATCTATTTAAGAAGCTAAGAAAGGAGAACAAGTGGCAAGGTAATACAAAAAGATAATAGAGAAATGAAACTAAAAGATATTATAAATTTTCCATGAACTTTGTGAGCCCTACAGTGTACTTGTATATCTATAACCTTGTTATATTAACTTTTTTATTTACCGCTTCTATCATTTGTGTGGACCTGAGTTACTGTCTGGTGTCATTTTCTTACTCCAGTACAACTTTCCTTTCAAGATTGTGTATTTTTCAGCATATTTGCTATAATATATCAGGTGTGGTCTATGCATTTATTGTACTTGGAGTTAATTGAACTTCATGAATGAAAAAGGTTAATTTTTCATCACTTTTGAGAAATGTCAGCCATTATTTATTTATCTGAAAGTCAGAGTTACACACAGAGAAAGAGGCAGAGAGAGAGAGAGAGAGAGAGAGAGGTCTTCCATCCACTAATTGGTTACAATGGCTGGAGCTGCACCGATCCAAAGTCAGGAGCCGGGAGCTTCTTCCGGGTCTTCCATGTGGGTGCAGGGGCCCAAGGACTTGGGCCATCTTCTACTGCTTTCCCAGGCAATAGCAGAGAGCTAGATCTGAAGTGAAGCAGCCGGGACTTGAATTGGCACCCACATGGGAAGCTGGCACTGTAGGCCAGGCTTTAACCCACTGCACCACAGAGCCGGCCCCAGCCATTATTTCTTTGAATGTGTTTTTCCTTTTTTTGACAGGCAGAGTTAGACAGTGAGAGAGAGAGAGAGAGAGAGAAAGGTCTTCATTCCATTGGTTCACCCCCTAAATGGCTGCCACGGCGGGCATGCAGTGCTGATCCGAAGCCAGGAGCCAGGTGCTTCTCCTGGTCTCCCATGTGGGTGCAGGGCCCAAGCACTTGGGCCATCCTCCACTGCCCTCCCGGGCCACAGCAGAGAGGTGGACTGGAAGAGGAGCAACTGTGACTGAAATGGCACCCTACCTGGATTATAACCTGGGGTACCAGCGCCGCAGGCGGAGGATCAGCCTAGTGAGGCGTGGCACTGGCCAAATGTTTTTTTCTTCTTTTTCTTTTATCCAATACTATATGTAGTACTCATGCATATTGATGCACTTAATAGTGTCCCACATTTCTCTCAGGCTTTGTTTATTTTCTCTCATTCTTTTTTCTCTTTGCTCTTTGGATTGTAGGAACCCTATAAACTAAACTTCAAATTTGCTGATTTATTTTTTCTTCTGCCAGTTCAGATGTACAGCTTAGCATATTTGGCAAATTTTTCACTTCAGTTACATACTTTTCTACTTTATGATTTCCCTTTGGCTCTTTTTTATAACTTCTGGATTTTTTTTTTTTTGATAAGACATTGTCATCATACCTTCCTTACTTTAATTATGATTTTCTAAGTTTTATTTTAATGATGACTGCTTTGAAGTTTTAGTGCATAAGGCATATATCTAGGTTTGTCTTTTTCTGATTTTTCCCTTGCATATGGATTTTTCTTTCCTGTTTCTTTGCCTGCCTGGTAATTTTTTATTAAAAACAGAACACGTAGTTTATGTATTGCAGCAGCTGCGGATACTGATTCCTTTCCCCTCTTTTTCTTATTTCTGTTGTGTATTTGTTTGAGTGACTTGCCAAGATTATTATTAGTTTTTCTTTAAAAGTGAGAGATAATGGAACTCTTCTGTAACTGGTTCATTCCCCAAATGCCCACAACAGCCACGGCTGGGATGAGTCGAAGTTCGGAACCCAGTACTTATTTTTGGTCTCACATGTGGGTGGTGCAAGTGCTTGAGTGGTTTATTTTCTCCCACAGTACAATACAAAATGAGGTAACATGAACACCTAACGTACAGTTTTTAGAACTGGTGACTCCTGTATCCTAGCTAAGTGAGTTTGTACTTGTTTTGACTACAGTGTATAGTTTTGATGACTTAAATTAATCAGAATTGTGATTTCCCCCTTACCCCTCCAGGGAACAGTGACATTTAAGGATGTGGCTGTGGACCTCACTCAGGAGGAATGGCAGCAAATGAAACCTGCTCAGAGGACCTTATACCGGGATGTGATGCTGGAGAACTATAGCAACTTAGTCATAGTGGGTAAGGGTATCTTTGCAATTTGAAACAATTCGTTTCCATTTCTGGAATGTCTAAACACTTTAACTTGACAGATAAGGGTAACTGTTCTTCTTCACATGATTTTTACCCCATTTTTTCAATGTAAAGAGTAATTATTTTGTGTAGATATGTAGATAATTCCTTTTTTTTTTTTTTTTTTTTGACAGGCAGAGTTAGAGAGAAAGGTCTTCCTTCCGTTGGTTAATCCCCTAAATGGCTGCTATGGCTGGTGCGCAGTACCAATCGGAAGCCAGGAGCCAGGTGCTTCCTCCTGGTCTCCCATGCAGGTGCAGGGCCCAAGCACCTGGGCCATCCTCCACTGCCCTCCTGGGCCACAGCAGAGAGCTGAACTGGAAGAGGGACAACCAGGACAGAACCGGTGCCCCAATTGGGCCTAGAACCCAGAGTGCCGTTGCCACAAGCAGAGGATTAGCCAAGTGAGCCGCGGCACGGGCCCTGTGTAGATAATTCTTAATCATCAACTTTCACAAGCAATCAAGACCCCAAGACCCATCCCAAGGATTGTATGGTTATATCCAATGTTAACATTCAGCTCCTTTGCTCTTTCCTGTATTAGGTTGTCAAGTTACCAAACCAGATGTGATCTTCAAGTTGGAGCAAGAAGAGGAGCCATGGGTGATGGAGGAAGAAATATTTGAGAGGCAGTATCCAGGTGAATAATAACAAATATCTCAGAATGAGAAACCACATGACGGTTTTTCAGTGTGGGTTGCTACCTTTTACATTTTCCAAAGTTTCTTAAAACCCCACTTTTCTACAGTGACAAATGGTAGGAATACTTTGAAATACTTATTCTTCCTATATTGAGACTGTCTTTTTCACATTTTAAAGGAAGAATAGCCATGTCTTATTTTAGGATGCCAGTCTCCCTAATTCATTTACAACCTTTCTTTCAAAATTCCTATCCCTGTCTAAGAACCTTGGGCTGTCATTTTCATTTCTGTTCATAGTTTTATTTTCTTCTGCACTCAGTATTTTGTGATGTGCAGTGTTTTAAAAACATGCCTGTTTCACACTTAGGTTCCTTTTAATGTATTTCCTTCTTTGCATTTTTGAGAAGCCACAGATTTGTGTCTTGTAACAATATTCACACTGCTCATTATACTTTACAACCCGCACAATCCCATGGCTCAGAAATGTAAATTTCTGACTTAGAAATCCCTTAGTAGCTCTTCCATCTTCTATTTCTTTTGAAAATGCATTATACACATACTTGGTTAAAAAATATAAACATTTCAAAAGATACATGAAAACAAATCCCCCTCTTGCCCTTGATACTTTTTCCTCTACTGCATAGTTTTTTTTTTCTTTTTAATCAAAGATTTATATATTTATTTGAAAAGCAGAATTACAGAGAGAGAAAGGAAGACACAGAGAGATCTTTTATCCATTAGTTTATTCCCCAAATGGCTGCAGTGGCTGGAACTGGGCTGATCTGAAACCAGGAGCTTCTTCTAGGTCTCCTAAGTGGGTACTGGGGACTTGGGAACTGGGATATCTTCTGTGCCTTCCCAGGCACATTAGCAGGGAGCTGGATCAGAAGTGGAGCAGCTGGGACTTGAACCCATGTCCATATGGGCTTCTGGAGGCGCATGCTGCAGCTTTACTCGCTGTGCCACAGTGCTGGCCCTTCTTTCAGAGATTTGATATCTTTATAATGCCAAAGCTTTTGTCCAGCAATATCTGTTCATACCTATCTACTTTTGTGCCCTTCAGAAGTGGAATTTCTCATGTTTTCCCTTTTTGGTTTTTGTACTTTTTTTGTTAAGTTTATACCTAACTGTGCACAAGAGAAAAAGCCAGTGCTGTAAGAATTGGAAAGAAAGCTATAAAATCATTTTGCTTACAGATGATGGGATGAGAGAACCAACAGAAAAATTGCAACAAATAGTAAGAAAACCCAGTGAGATGGTAGGATATCAAATTAACAAATAAAAATCAGTAGCTTTCTTATATACTTGAACAACTAAGTAGAGGATATAAAGGAAAGGAAACTGCGTTTACAATAGTAACAATAAAGATAAAATTCTATTATGGGTGTGGACCTGGGCATGTAACAGTATACAAAACAGTGTTCATTTTCATAGAGCTTATAATTTAGAACCTGAGGGTTTTTTTTGTTTTGTTTTGTTTTGTTTTGTTTGACAAAATTAGACAGAAAGTTCTTCCTTCCGTTGGTTCACCCCCAAATGGCTGCTATAGCTGGCGCTCTGCGCCGATCCGAAGCTAGGAGCCAGGTGCTTCCTCCTGCTCTCCTATGCAGGTGCAGGGCCCAAGCACTTGTTCCATCCTCCACTGCCCTCCCGGGCCACAGCAGAGAGCTGGATTGAAAGAGGAGCAACCAGGACTAGAACCCAGGGTGCCGGCGCCATAGGCGGAGGATTAGCCTAGTGAGCCCTGGCGCTGGCCGACACCTGAGGTTTTGTACGTGGGAAAATAATCTTTAGCTTTCATATTTGCCTTCACGTAACATTCTTGAGACATACATTTTTCCCCCCAGTGATTTTTGTAAATAGTTCCCTGAGTGCTTTAGATAGTTCTCTGTTGTTTCCTAGCTGTGTGTGTTGCTTAAAGAAGTCTGAAACCTGATTATTCCCTGTCATGGATGACTTTCTTTATTTGTCTGTATTGCCTATAGATTTCTTTTTCTTTAAAAACTTAGACTTTATGAAACCATATCTTAAACTGATCAGTGAAGTAATATCCGTTTTCATTTTAATTTGTGGATACATATTTTTTTTACTTCTTGTAGTGCTGTTGCATAGATTTGCTGCTGATTGCTTTTGTGCTTGTTTGTTCATATGTGAGTGAGTGCGTTTCCTTCTGAAGGTGCTGTTTATAGAAGTTACGTTGAAAACTATCCATCAAAATGCTCTGAGCTAGTAAGAAGCCTCTCTACTTCATACTGACCTCCCTTATCATACAAGGTTTTGTGTTATAAATTGGCTTACTGTTTATTTGTCCCAAGCCAGAGATTATCATTTGCATGCTTCCTCGCATTTTGTATCTTTATAACCCTCCTGTAGCAACAGTTAGCTTATGTAAGAATAGTGACTGTTTGCATATCTCACTGTTTGACAGGGCCAGATGAAATCCATTATGTACGTTCCTTCCACCATCTCAACACGTCTGGATTCCATTGTTGAAAAACTGATTCATATATTCTGTCCACAGAGGTGTGCCTTGTTTTCGAGAACTCTCTTGCCTGTACTTTTCTAAGAAACAGCAGCCACTGTCTGTCTTTCTCCCCTACCTTGTTTGTAGCTTTCTTCCCTACCTGGTACAACCTATCCTTTGTTCCTCATGTTCTAGAGTTGGAGTTTAGTTCCTGTTACTTTCATTGAAGATGTGTTTTCTTCTTTTCCTATTTGCAGAGTGGTGAGGAAACAGAAGTTTCATTCCACCATATTGAAACAAAAAAAATCTTTGATCCTGTGAATCGCCCTTCTTCTTCCTTCTTCCTTCTTCTTTTTTTTGACAGGCAGAGTTAGACAGTGAGAGAGAGAGACAGAGAAAGGTCTTCCTTCCATTGGTTCACCCCCCCAAATGGCTGCTACGGCTGGCGCGCAGCGCCAATTGGAAGCCAGGAGCCAGGTGCTTCCTCCTGCTCTCCCATGCGGGTGTAGGGCCCAAGCACTTGGGCCATCCTCCACTGCCCTCCAGGGACACTGCAGAGAGCTGGACTGGAAGAGGAGCAACTGGGACAGAACCGGTGCCCTGACCGGGACTAGAACCCGGGGTACCAGCGCTGCAGATGGAGGATTAGGCTAGTGAGCCGCGGTGCCGGCCATGAATCGCCCTCCTTAGAAATGTCTGTCTTCTTTGCTCTTCTCTAAAGCTTTCTGATATCTCCTTGCTTCCTGTTCATTGTTTTTCTTCCCTGTATCACTGTATATCACCCAAAATAATTCTAAATTACATGTAGCCTCCTTTTTCCTCTGTGTGCCTTTATGATTTATATGTGTTCCTACCATTAACTCTGTATTTAACTCTGGACATGACAATATTTGAATATGTATCTCTGTCTCCAGAATTGTGAAATTCTCCACATCTCTGCCTTTGAGTGTTCTTACCTAGTTTTAGCAATTGTTTAACTTTGACCACAATTTCCAGTAAGTTGTCCCCAGTATTTTGAACCTATGTTGATCTTTATCTCACAACTAACTTCTATTTCATTTCTACCAGAGTGACTGGAGTCTAAAACATAGATTGTCATATGTTTTCACAATTTTGTTTGAAATTTAAACTGTTAACCCATCAAGAAAAAGAAAGTCTTGTGCCTTATTCTTCCTATAAATGATAATTGATGTAAGAGCTATATTTGAAAAGATTTTTGAAATTATTTTTGCTATTTTTTTTTTTTGTGTGTGACAGGCAGAGTGAACAGTGAGAGAGAGACAGAGAGAAAGGTCTTCCTTTGCCATTGGTTCACCCTCCGATGGCTGCCGCGGATGGCGCGCGGCGGCATCACACCGTGCTCATCCGATGGCAGGAGCCAGGTGCTAGGTGCTTTTCCCTGGTCTCCCATGGGGTGCAGGGCCCAAGCACTTGGGCCATCCTCCACTGCACTCCCGGGCCACAGCAGAGGGCTGGCCTGGAAGAGGGGCAACCGGGACAGAATCCAGCGCCCCGACCGGGACTAGAACCCGGTGTGCCGGCGCCGCAAGGCGGAGGATTAGCCTGTTGAGCCACAGCGCCGGCCTATTTTTGCTATTTTAAAATGTCTGCTTGCAGACCTTAAAAGTAAATGCAGAGAAAGACAGCATAATCACATGAAATATTATTGGAATCATAAATTGAACATGAATTTTTTTTTTTTTTTAGAAATGAGTTAGAGAATACCTTGAAGTTTTTAAGAGAAAGGCTATAGAAGGAGTTACAAGATTGAAAGGTTTACTTTTTTGTTTTTAAAGATTTTTTATTAAGTTTGAAAGAGTTACAGAGGGAGAAAGTGAGCTTCCAGTCTGCTTGTTCACTCACCAGGCGACTGCAACAGCCAACACAGGGCCAGGCTGAAGTCAGGAGCCAGCCAGGAGCTTCATCCAGGTCTCCCGTATGCTTGGCAGGGGTCCAAACACTTGGGCCATCTTCTGCTTTTCCCAAGCCATTATCAGGGAGCTATATCAAAAGTGGAGCAGCCAGGACATGAGCCAGTGTATTAAGGTGGCGGCATTACCTGCTATGCCACAATGGTGCCTGCCCCACCCCGCACCCTTTTTTTTTTTTTTTAAAGAGAAATTGCATTCAAGTTGTTTTCTTGTAACAGCTATAGATCCTTAAGATTTACAAAAAATGAGAAAACAGAACAAAACATTTGGAGAATAATATTAGCATGACCTGTTTGTGGGGTACAGGAGGGAGGGTTTTAAAATATTAGTAAAATTGAGGATGGGCTCTCCAGTGTAGAGTTAGAAAGTTCTGAATCATGCTAGTTTTCATGTCCTCTTTTACCTTCTTTTATATTTTTTAAATATCAGTCTTTATTTTTTTCCTGCTTTTAATCATGGAAGTTATAGTTTTATTCTATGCATGGAAGATTACCAATAGTTACAAGCAGAGGCTTACAAGATTACTAAATAGTAAGGTTTAAAAATGTCTCATTATCTGAATTTAAATAGCTCACAGTTGATTGGCCACCGAGGGAATGAAGAGCCAGTGTAGAACTAATGATGTAGGGAAGAATCATACTTTGGGGAGAAATCATGAAAGAATAAAGGAAAGCACAGTGGGATTTTATGTTAAGGACTGTTTGTCTAGAAATGAACATAAGATAAAATGATAGTGCCTGCTATAAGAACAATGCAGTAAATCAAAAAACAACTTGCTTCCTGATCTCTTAGGCTTTTCATTGGAAAAAATTAGATTTCCTTTTTTTTTTTTAATTTAAAGATTTTTTTTTCAGTTACATCAGTTTCTTTAGTTAGATTTAGGATTCCTCCTTTTTTTTTTTTTTTTTTTTAACATTTATATATTTACTTGAAAGGCAGAATCGCAGAGAGGCAGAGAGAGGGGTCTTCCATCCACTGGTTCACTCTGCAAATGGCCGCAGCGTCCGGAGCTTCTTTGGGTCTTCCACGCAGGTGTAGGGGCCCAAACACTTGGGCCATCTTCCACTGCTTTCCCAGGCCACAGCAGATAGCTGCATCGGAAATGGAGCAACCAGGATTCAAATCAGCAGCAATATGGTTTGCCAGCACTGCAGGTGGCAGTTTTACCCACTACACCACAACACTGGCCCCTAGATTTCTATCTCTAATATGCTTTGTCTTTAAGCATATATAAAAATCAATTATAATCGGATGGAAAATTGGCATTCTTTCCATATTTATTACCAGTTTTGAATTGGAATTGGTTTGGACAGCCTACACTTCAAGTATGTTTAAGTAGAAATAAAGGAATCAGAACTTTCTGAGAATTACTTGGCTTGTGGTATACAGAATAAACAAAAAATAAACTTAGGATCATGTGGCAGTTAATCCAGGCAAAAGTAATGAGAACTTAAGTTTTGTTTTTCCTATTTATTTATTTTCTGGACAGGCAGAGTGGACAGTGAGAAAGAGAGAGACAGAGAGAAAGGTCTTCCTTTACTGTTGGTTCACCCTCCAATGGCAGCTGCAGCCGGCGTGCTGCGGCCGGCGCACCACGCTGATCCGAAGCCAGGAGCCAGGTGCTTCTTCCTGGTCTCCCATGGGGTGCAGGGCCCAAGGACTTGGGCCATCTTCCACTGCACTCCAGCCCGGGAGTGCAGTGGAGTCCAGCAGAAAGGTGGACTGGAGGAGGGGCAACCAGGACAGAATCCGGCACCCCAGCCGGGACTAGCAGGCGGAGGATTAGCCTATTGAGCCACGGCACTGGCCCTATTTATTTTCTTAAAGATTTATTTTATTTATTTGAAAGACAGTTACAGAGAAAGGTAGATACAGAGGTCTTCCATCCACTGGTTCACTCCCCAGATGGCCTCAATGGCCAGAGCTGCGTTGATCCATAGCCAGGTGCCAGCAGTTTCTTCTGGGTCTCCCACGTGGGTGCAGGGGCCTAAGGAGTTGGACCATCCTCTACTGCTTTCCCAGGCCACAGCAGAGAGCTGGATCAGAAATGGAACAGTCGGGACTAGAATTGACGCCCATTTGGGATGCTGGCGTTTCAGGCACCAGGGCTTTTAAAACCCGTTGTGCCACAGCACTGACCCCTCCCACACTTTCAAGATTTGTTTCTGGGGCCGTTGCCGTGGCTCACTTGGTTAATCCTCCTCCTGCTGCGCTGGCATCCCATATGGGCGCCGGGTTCTAGTCCTAGCTGCTCCTGTTCCAGTCCAGCTCTCTGCTGTGACCCCGGAAGGCAGTGGAAGATGGCCCAAGTGCTTGGGCACCTGCACCTGCGTGGGAGACCCAGAAGAAGCACCTGACTCCTGGCTTTGGATTGGCGCTGCACGCCGGCTGTAACAACCATTTGGGGGGTGAACCAATGGAAAAGGAAGACTTTTCTCTCTGTCTCTCTCTCTCATTGTCTAACTCTACCTGTCAAAAAAAATTGTGTCTAACCCAGGTTTTTGTCCTCTAGAAAAAATGTCAGCAGGTTTTCTCATTCAAGGGCCCAGTAGTACAGTAGCTCCCCAGTACCCACTTTTGCTTCAGTTACCTGCAATGAACCACAGTAAGAAGACATTACTTGGAAAATTCTAGACGTAAACAACTCATAAATTTTAAATTGTGTGTCGCTCGAGTAACATGATGAAATCTCTTTCAGTCCCACTCCCCTCTCTGCCTGGATGTGAATTATCCCTTTGTCCAGTGTATCCACACCATATGTACTCTCCCCCCATTAGTCACTTTGAAAACATTTTGGTAATCAGACTGTCATGGTGTCACAGCACTTGTGTTCAAGTAACCCTTGTTTTACTTAATGACTCTAAAGTGTAAATAGTGATGGTGGCTCTCAATTTAGATATTTAGAAAATTGTAGAGTGGCCTCCTTTAGGTGAAAGAGTAATGATGTTGGCAGTTTGAATATGCCAAAGAGAAAAGCTGTGCAGTACCTCCTTTAAAGTAGAAGTCCAATAAGGAAAAAAAAAAATTATATATAAGAGCTACAATAAAATATTTTCAGAGAAACCACATTCACATTATCACGATGTATTGTTATGTTTTATTAGTTATTAATCTCTTACTGAGCCTAATTTATAAATTAAAGTTTACCATTGGCACATATGTCTGGGAAATGGGCATATATTCATTAAGGGTGAGGTCTGGTTCTATATGTAATTTTGGGGCAGGAGAGATTTGCTACTGTATGTGAGTTCAGGCATCCACTGGAATCTTGAACTATGAGGGAGCTACTTGTGGGTTGGCTTTATGGGCTGCATAAGGTCTCTATTATAATTCCCTCTTTTCTCTCCCTGTCTTTGTGTGTGTATGTGTATGTGTGTCTCTTTTTTTTTATAGCCTTTAAAAAATGTAAAGCTATTCATGACTGTGCAAAAATAGGCCATGACTATTGTTTGCTACCCCCTGCTCCATAATGTCTCTTTTTCTGAATTTTGCAGTTTGCCTCCTCATGCTGATGTATAATGTACTCCTTTATCCCATTTCCCCCATAATTGGCATTTTTAGATGTTTCATAGGTGGTACTGTGTACATCTGCCTTCATCTTAGGTCAGTTTGTCCCATTTTGGAAATATCAAGATTGATAAGTAGGCTTGTGTGTTGTCACTCAAATTCTGTCTATTATAATGTTCCCTGTCAACCTTTGAATTAAGGCTTTTCCAGCGACTGATTATTGTTGCCTAGATCCATTATTTTATTAGATGTTTCCTTTTGTTTGTATTGACTGGAATTCTCTCATAAAGAAAAACTCAACAACTATTTGTTTAGCTGAATTACAGTTTTTAACGACAGGAAAAAGAAATACTCTTTTCCTTGAAAACCTTTTAGAAAAACAGTTGGTATCCTAGAAATCTCTAAAGTTTATCAAATAAAATCGTTATAATTTTATATAATTTGAAGACCAAAACATATTTATGTACATATAAGTAATGTTTTCTTATTTATATTGTTTAATACATTGTCTTATCCTCAGCCAGAGGATTCTTTGGCCAATATTCTAACTTTCCTACTGCAGACACAGAAATAGCCATTTCTCTTTAAACCCCTGCTTCCTTTAGTGGGAAGTGATATTTTGAGACTTAGTACTGTGGTTGCTCATTAGTACTGGGTTGTCACTGTTTCTAAAGCTTTTAACTGGACAGAACTAGAAAAATAGGCATTTTTAAAGAAAAGTTTATACTGACATACCTTATTTAAATTAAAGTATAAGACTATTATTGTAGTAGTCCATTTTCTGTGGCTAATATAACACAGATTGGGTAAGGTATAAAAGAAAAGTGTATTTTGGCTAACAGTTCTGGTACAAGTGTGAAGAGCCACATCAGGTGATGGACCCTCTTTCTGGCAGTGCCCAAGGTTGTGCAGGATGAATGGGAGGGACTGCACTTGTGTGTATCCTCTTATCTGTCTCTCTCTTCTCATAAAGCCACAATATTCAATCATGTGGAATATACCCAGGCTTTATGTAATACTCATCAATTTTCAGAGGCCCCACCTCTCAATATCAATATTTTTAAAGATTTATTTATTTGAGAGAGTTAGAATTTCCATTCTCTGATTCACTCCCCAGAAAGCTGCAATGGCCCGGGCTAGATCAGGCTGAAGCCAGGCACTAGGAAGAAACATCACAATTTTTGACTAATTCAGTTTTCACAGTTTATTTTGTTGGGATTGTTGACATATTGTTTAATACTGAGTCAAGAAATGACAGTTTCATGTACTTAAATACATTTATTCATTTCTAGAGTTATTACTGACTTACTATTGTGTTTGCTTGGTTTTAATTTAAACAAGACTCAAAATATTTGTATAAGGAAGAAATTTACCAGTGTCACTAGTTCACCTGATATTGATATAGTAAAGGAATAAAAAGGAAATTGTAAAGATGTTACTTGTAGCAAACAAAGAATGTGTTTATGCTTTTTTGACTAGAACACTGTACTTAGGATGATAAGAACCTGTACCTGGCCAGTATCTGTATGTCTTTTATTTTTAATCTTTCCATGTACTACCTGGAGGCACCTGCCAGCATTGTGAAGCTAAGCAGCAGAAAGATATTAGTTGTCTCTGTATTCAATATGTAAATATTGAAGATTCCCTACATGTTAGTATGAGGCCCTTCCTCCTCACCTATGTAACTTGTTCCTTAGAATCTCTGAGGTTCATTTTCTCTAGAAAGCAAGACTTTTTTGTTCCTGTGTGGATAGTTTGAATCAGAGTGGTAGTATAGTGGTCAGAATTCATTTACAGAGATAATATATCAGTTGCTAATTTAAACAGGAAGGAATTTATTTGTAGATATTAAATGGTTTACAGACTCTTGGGGAGTACAGAAGACAGAGTAGGATAAGCCTCTGGGAATTAGTCTTAGATATACACAGAAGTGAGCTGCTAAGCGAGGACCTTCTCCCACTGTGGCCAAGAAATTGCTTCTGGTTGAACCAGGAAAATGCATTTACAGCTCTGGGCTCCAAGGCCTTGCTTGTCTATTGTAATACCATAAGCAAAATGTCTACTCTTACCTCTCCTTATTTAATTCTGAATTTAAATGTTTTTTAAGTATATGGTAAACCTAAACATACCTGCAGTTACGTCTAGGAAATGTGGTTTTAACTGTCTCGGCCTTTGCAAAGTAGAAGGTTTGAGTACATGTTGCTTAAGCAATTCAAAATACCTGTCCCAGGGGATCTATTATTCTATCTATTATTATTCTATCTATTATTATTCAGACTTTAAGTTAATTCTCTTATTTCGCTCCAAATTTTATCCTGCACCCCCTCTTTGGTTTTGTAATTAATAAACTTTGCTTCTTATGTTTTACATTTACAACAAAATTGAGCAGAAAGTACAGAGTTCTCATTTACCCCCAAGCAACTGTCCCAGCCATGTTCTACCCTACTGTCAATATTTCACACCACAGTGGTGTATTCGTGAATGATTGACAAACATACATGGACACATCTTCAGCACTCAAAGTCCATTACCTTAGAGTTCACTCTTGGTGGAGTACATTCTACGGGTTTTGACACATTTTAAAATAGCATGTATCCATTGTAGTGTCAAAAAAAAAAAAAAAAAAGAATAGTTTCACTTACCTAAAAGTCCTCTATTTCTCCTGTTCATCCTGCCCTTTGTTTTGACCACTGCCAAACTTTATATTTTTGCAGCCTCCATGGTTGTGTCCTTTCCAGAATGTCATGTTTTTGGAATCCTATAGTACGCAGTCTTTCAGATTGGCTTCTTTGGCTTAGCAGTATGCATTTAAGTTCCTTCCATTCTTTTGATGACTTGATAGTTTAACTCTTCTTAGCATTTACTTCTATTCCATTGTCTGGAGGTAACACAGTTTTTCTATGTGTTCATTTGCTGAAGCACATCTTCCAAATTTTCACAATTGTGAGTAAAACTGATATAAACATCCACGTACAGGTTTTTGTATGGACAAGTTTTCAGTTCATTGTGATAAAAATCAAAAATTGTAATTGCTAAATCATATAGTAAAAGTATCTTTAATTGTTTAAAAAACTGCCAGATTGTCTTCAGATTGGCTTGCATTCCCACTAGCAGTCAATGTGAGTTGCAGTCTGGTCTACATTGTTGTCAGGCCTTTAATTTTGTCACGGTTTGAGTTTTGGCCATTTTGATAGATGGGCAGTGGTATCTCATTGTTTTAATTTTCAACTCTCTAATGGCAAACAATGGTGCGTATGTTTTCATGTGCTTACTTGCCATCTGTATATCTTGTTTGCTGAGTGTCTGTTCAGTTCTTTTGCCTCTTGTAATGGGGTTATTTGTTTTCTTAATTTTGAGTTTTCAGTGTTGGGTATATGTTGGGTAGTAATCCTTTCTCGGATGTGTCTTTTACAAATATTTTCTCCCAGTCTTCTCATTCTCTTGACAGTGTCTTTTGCAGATTAGAAGTTTTTAATTTTAATGACAGTTTAAAATTGATTTCTTTCATGAAACATGTCTTTAATGCATGTTGAACAAGTTATCATCATATGCAAGATTACCTAGATTTTCTTCTGTTTTACATTTTTATGTCTTATAGTTTATATGGTTCATTTTGAATTATGTCTTCTGTTTTACATTTTTATGTCTTACAGTTTATATGGTTCATTTTGAATTAATTTTTATGAAGTGAATAAAGGCTCTGTCTAGATTCATTTGTGTACATTGCAGATGTCCACTTGCTCCAGCACTTTTGAAAAACTGTCTTTGCTTCATTGTATTGCCTTTACTCCTCTGTCAAAGATCAGTTGACTATATTTTTGAGGGTCTATTTCTATTCTATTTATTTGTTGTTTTACCAGTACTACACTATCTTGGTTACTATAGGTTTATAGTAAGTCTTGAAGCTGAAAAATGTTATTCATCCACTTTTATTATTTTTAATATTATCTATTCTTGAACTTTTGTGTCTTCCAGTAAACTTTAGAATCCATTTATCTGCATCCACAAAATAACCTGGGATTATTGATAAAGGATGGGATGCATTAATATAGGTCAAGTAGGGAAGAACTAGCATATTGACAATATTGGGTTTTCCAGTGCAGGAGTCTGCCAGTATCTATTTAGTACTTGTTGACATCTCATAAGAGTATTATAGTTTTCTGCCTATAGATTGAGTACATGTTGGGTTTATACCTAAGTCTTTCATTTTGGGGAGTGCTAATATAAATGCAATATGTTTTTAATTTCAGATTCCACTTGCATATTACTGATACACAAGCAATTTACTTTTACAGATTAATATTGTATCCTGGCAACCTTGATATAATCAGTCATTTGTTCTGGTGGGTTTATTTATTCTTTCATATTTTTTATGTAGATAATAATGTCGTCTGCAAACAAGAACAGTTTTGGTTTTTTTCCTTTCTAATTTGCACTTTTATTTCCTTGTTATACTGCTTTTAGTAGGAATTCTGATATAATATTGGAAAGCAGTGGTAAAAAGGAACATCCTCTCCTTGTTCCTGTTTGTCAGTACATTTAGAGTACCTGAATTCTCCAATTCTTGAAATTTTCCAATGTTTTGTTGCCAGTTGGCATTAGCATCTTATCGATACTTTTGCTTTAACTTCTTAGGTCTGCTATCCAGTTTACAGCTGTCTGTATACCTTTCTTACTGTATTCCGTTGAAATCTCTTATTTACTTTTCTTTAAACATCTATCTACTTTGTCTTAGGGGTTTTTTGGCCCTTTATTATTTAACAGTAATTTTAGAAAGGAGAAGAAACAAACATTCATCCAATCCAGTGTGTTTAACCAGAAGTCTTAATTTTATCCTTTACCATTTGATTCCCCACTCAGTCATTTCTGTGTTCATCCTTTCGTTTTCATTATTCATTTTGCTGATTTATGCAATGTACATAAACACTTTCAAATCAGTCCCAGGTAGTCGGGACTATAATTGTCAGTTTTCTCTCCAGAACGTCATTAATAGCAGTTAACTTCTCAAACTTTAGGGACTGGAAACATCTGCACTTTAGATTTCTTAAGTACTTGTTGAGTAAGGCCAACATCAAAGTTTGAAGCCCACATTAGCAAATTTCTAAGATGTTGATAGTAGTATAGTGGTAGAGAAATTCACAAGTAATAATTTTTGGTCCTCCATTTTAGAAGTTTGGGAAGTTGATGAACAGATCAAGAAGCAACAGGAAACACTTGTGAGGAAAGTCACATCAATCTCCAAGAAAACTCTGATTAAGGAAAAAGTCATTGAATATAAAAGAGTTGCAAAAATATTTCCTCTGAGTTCAGACACTGTTACTTCGAAACAAAGCTTCTCTGGATATGACTCACTTGATAAGGGTTTGGAACATAATTTAGACTTGCTTAATTATGAAAAAGGCTCTGTAAGAGAGAAAAATTATGAATGTAATGAGTATGAGAAGCCATTTTTCCATTGCTCCTCTTATGTTGTAACCCCTTTTAAGTGTAATCAGTGTGGACAAGACTTCAGTCATAAATTTGACCTCATCAGACATGAGAGAATTCATGCTGGAGAGAAACCCTATGAATGTAAGGAATGTGGAAAAGCCTTCAGCAGGAAGGAAAATCTTATTACACATCAGAAAATTCACACTGGGGAAAAACCATATAAGTGTAATGAATGTGGAAAAGCTTTCATTCAGATGTCGAACCTCATTAGACACCAGAGAATTCATACTGGGGAAAAACCTTACGCGTGTAAGGATTGTTGGAAAGCCTTCAGTCAGAAATCAAATCTCATTGAACATGAGCGAATTCACACTGGAGAGAAACCCTACGAATGTAAGGAATGTGGGAAATCTTTCAGCCAGAAGCAAAATCTTATTGAGCATGAGAAAATTCACACAGGGGAGAAACCTTATACATGTAATGAATGTGGTAGAGCTTTTTCTCGAATGTCATCTGTTACTCTGCATATGAGAAGTCATACAGGGGAAAAACCCTATAAATGTAATAAATGTGGAAAAGCTTTTTCTCAATGCTCAGTGTTTATTATACACATGAGAAGCCATACAGGTGAGAAACCGTATGTATGTACTGAATGTGGGAAAGCCTTCTCTCAAAGTTCATCCCTAACTGTGCATATGAGAAACCATACAGCTGAGAAACCCTATGAATGCCATGAGTGTGGAAAAGCCTTCAGCCGGAAAGAAAATCTCATTACACACCAGAAAATTCATACTGGAGAAAAACCTTATGAATGCAGTGAATGTGGGAAAGCTTTTATTCAGATGTCAAACCTCATTAGACACCAGAGAATTCATACTGGGGAGAAACCCTATGCATGTACAGTCTGTGGGAAAGCCTTTAGTCAGAAATCAAATCTCAGTGAACATGAGAAAATTCATACTGGAGAGAAACCCTACCATTGTAATCAATGTGGAAAAGCCTTCAGTCAGAGACAAAATCTCCTCGAGCATGAGAAAATTCATACTGGAGAGAAACCATTTAAATGCAATGATTGTGGTAAAGCCTTCTCTCGAATTTCATCTCTTACACTTCATGTGAGAAGTCATACAGGGGAAAAGCCCTATGAATGTAATAAATGTGGAAAAGCCTTCTCTCAGTGCTCACTACTTATCATACATATGAGAAGTCATACTGGTGAGAAACCCTTTGAGTGTAATGAATGTGGGAAAGCATTCTCTCAAAGAGCATCCCTTTCTATACATAAGAGAGGTCATACAGGTGAGAAACGCCAAGTGTACTAGATGAGGGAGGGCCTGCTTTTAAATTCAACTCCATTTAAATATATCAATAAGTCTAAGAAAAATGAAGAAGATCTTTATGGAGAAAAAAATGAGATGTTTGTTGAAGGGTCTAAGACTTGAATAGAAAGAGACATACCATACATAAAGATGTCAGCCCTCCTGAAAAGCTAGACTGAATGCAATTCCAAACAGGATTGTCTGGAATCTGTGCAAAAATAGTCTAAAATTATTGTGAAGTAGAAGCCTATGGATTGCTGAGACAGTTTTTTTTTTAAAGACAAAGAACAGACCCTCACCATATAAAAAGTCTGTGATATTTCTGCATTAATAGGTAAATAAACAATTTTTAAATAATAGAGTGCCTAGAAACAGACCCGGAAGTGTACATGAACTTTGTGTATGTTAGAATTGATGTCATGAGTCAGTAGGAAAGTGATAGCCTAGTTAATTAAAAGAATTGGAATATTTGATTATCTGTACTAAGGAAAATAAAACTACATACAATCTTACAACATACAAAAAGAATATTGCAAGAGATTTGAGCATGATGTGAAAAAGTCAAACACTAAAACCACTGAGAGAAAATACAGGATACTGTCTATGACTTTGAGGAAAGGGAGCATTTTTTTCCCAAGACAAAAGGACTTTGCAGTTCCACTTCTGCATATAAATTCTATAGAAACTCACAATAATGCATAAGAAATATATATATATATATATATGAATTGAAAACAGCGTAAATATTCATCAGGATAATACATGAATGAAATGTGATATATTCAAATGATGAAATAGTATCCAGCAGTTAGAAGGAATGAACCACATCCATATTGTATAACACGGATAGTTATTTAAAACAGTGTTGAGTAAAAAAAATAAGATACAGGTGAAACATGTTGTAAACTGATATTCATATAAATTGGAATGAAATTTACAAAGAACAGAATTGTTTACTGTTGAAGTATGTATGTGTGTAAAACAATTTTAAATGGATTGGAAAGATACATACAAATTTTTGATAGTGTTATCTTTGGCAGGCAGTTGATATTGGGAGGCCTTTAGCTTCACTTTTAATTTTTATGCCTTAGAAAAATTGGTTACATATAAAATAAAACCAAAAACTTAGTGAAACACAGCATTAATATTAATGCTTTGTCTTAATAGTGTTTTTCTAGCTATCTCTGAGAATTAGCAAGCAAAGGAAAGTGTGTGCCAGTACAGAGAAGTGTTATAGTGGATTCATGTGCTTATCAAATGCTAACCTGCTTTATCAAAAATTATTTCAGAAAATTAGTAATTAGGCTCACCCTGTTTCTAATATGAAATTAGCATATTTTATTTTGTAATTTTAGTTTTATATTTTTAACATTTCTGAAATTGAGACATCTTTCAAACAATGAGAAATTAACTCAAGTAAGCATTTAAATTTGAAAACCAGATGCCACTGTAACAGATGAAATGTGTTTTTGTTTTTTTTTTGTTTTTGTTTTTTTTTTTTTTTTTTTACAGGCAGAGTGGACAGTGAGAGAGAGAGATACAGAGAGAAAGGTCTTCCTTTTGCCGTTGGTTCACCCTCTAATGGCCGCCGCGGTTGGCGCGCTGCGGCCGGTGCACCGCGCTTGTCCGATGGCAGGAGCCAGGAGCCAGGTGCTTTTCCTGGTCTCCCCATGGGGTGCAGGGCCCAAGCACCTGGGCCATCCTCCACTGCACTCCCGGGCCACAGCAGAGGGCTGGCCTGGAAGAGGGGCAACCGGGACAGAATCCGGCACCCAACCGGGACTAGAACCCGGTGTGCCGGCGCCGCAAGGTGGAGGATTAGCCTGTTGAGCCACGGCGCCGGCCATGAAATGTGTTTTTATTTACCATTTTAGGGCATCATGATCTACTGTTTATAGCCCCTACTTTCTAAATTTGTCTAACTATTTGAAAACATATTTGTTAGATTCATAGCTAACTAAATATTGTTAGAGTCATTTTGGAGAGAATCAGATTTTCCTGAGCAATTGGCTTTGCACTATGAATTTTCTAGCTTTGTAAGTTTTCATACAACCAGCATAGGATTTTGTGTATTATCAATTATTATATTTGGAAATTAGCATTTTTACTTTCTTGAGGTGACCATAAACAGTTGTGTTAAATTGCTTCAGTTTTAATCTACAGATCATTTTATTCTTTACACAACTGTTGACTTTTACAACCCAGCTAGTTCTGGTTGGAAGCGGTGGTGGTCCCAGCCCCTGAACAGCAATAATAGAGACCTTTAACAATACATGAACCAACCCTTATTTAAGGAAACTTTTCTTATGCCTTCTGTACAATGTTATTTGATATATAGAAAACCACTAAGTATCTTTTTTAAAAGGAAGTAATGGAGCCGGTGTTGTGGCACAGTGGATTAAGCTGCAGCTTATGACATTGGTATCTCTTATATGAATGCTGATTCAAGATCTCGCTGCTCCATTTCCAGTCCAGTTTCCTGCTAACATTCCTGGGAAAACAGTCCAAGTACTTGGGTCCCTGCCATCCATGTAGAAGACGAGTTCTTGGTTGGCTAGCTTCGGCCTGCCCAGACCTGGCTGGTACAGCCATTTGGGGGAGTGAACCAGGGGATGAAGGATCTTTCTCTCTCTGTCCCTCTCTGTTTCTGTCTTTGTCCCTGTCACTTTGCATTTCAAACAATTTTTTTTTTTTAAATAAGGAAAGAATCCAATTATTGGTCAAATAAGCTAATCCTCCACCTGCGGCGCCAGCACACCAGGTTCTAGTCCCGGTCAGGGTGCCGGATTTTGTCCCAGTTGCTTCTCTTCCTGTCCACTTCTCTCCTGTGGCCTGGGAGTGCAGTGGAGGATGGCCCAGGTCCTTGGGCCCTGCACCCACATGGGATACCAGGAGAAGCACCGGACTTCTGGCTTCGGATTGGCGCGGTGCGCCGGCCGTCGGCAGCCAATGGGGGGTGAACCAATGGAAAAAAGAAGACCTTTCTCTCTCTCTCACTGTCCGCTCTGCCTGTCCAAAAAAAAAAAAAATTTTATATATGAACATCAACTGCATGAATTTGAAGTTGATTTTACAAAAGTAAATCTCAAAGTTGTGAAGTACAAGTACATTAGACTGTTACTAGGTATTTTTGAATCTTTACAGTTGCATATATAATTAGAATGTTTGATTTTAATAAAACAATGATTTACTAAAACTTAAATAAGTGAATATTGTCATTTTAGTCATATAGTTAAAGGTTTTATACTAAATCCAGTTTTGGCAGCATATCTTTATTGACCTTTCTATTTAAATTGATTTCAAATCTCAATGTTATCTACACAGGAAATCCTATATAAGTATTTTCTTTTGAAAGACAGTTTATTATCTAAACCATCATTTTTCTCTGATTTTATTATTTATTTCGTACTTCATATGCCTTAAAACCTCTTCCCTTTCTTAACATAACTGTGGAGTCAATAGAGCAGTTTAAATTTTCCAGTAAGATCCATAAAGGTCACTAGATTTCTCTTTTGTCTTCACCTTCACCCCCATAAACTGGCTGAGGTTATCAAGTATAATAAAGTCCCTGAGAGTAAATGCGGGTGTAAAGTCTAAGAAGGTTGTTTTAGTGCTGGTGTGTCAGCAAGCAAATGATATGATCTCTGTAAATTAATTTTCCTCCATCCTAAAGAGTAGAAACAATAAGATAGGTGTAAGTGATCAAGGTAATACTCTAGCAAATCCCTCATTACCTGAACACACATTCACTACCTGAAGAGTTCCCATTCTAGGTTTCAGACTTTCTAAGGTCCAGCTCTTGTGGAGGACACAGAATTAAACATCAATTAATAGTGGCTTGGACTAGAGACCTGGCAGTAGAAAATACTAGATGTGAAATACACTTTGGAAATAATTCAGTAGAAATTGCTCATATGAAAAATAAGGAAGAATGAGATAAATGATACTAACTGGCTGGATGGTAGACCGTTTGCTAAAAATGCATTAGGCTAGGAAGATATTTTAGAATAAGTGTTGTAGGATGGAATCTGTTAGACTTTTCTTTCTGTCATGTTTCCAAGAAGCAGACCTTAAATTGAAAATTTCTTGCAAGTGATTTATTAAGGAAGTGATCCTAAGAAGAAGCATGAAGCCATGAGGAAACAGGTCTGGAAAGAGAAATAAGTGAAGGGTCTTATCTCAGATGTAGGCCATGAAAGGCTGACCCCCTAGAGGAACTCTGGAGTGTAATGTTTGCCTCAAAGTTGTCAGGATTCTTCTTTCAAGATGAAGGCATTTTTGCTACGAACTGCTGAGGATCTTGACCGCTGGCAACTCACTGCCAGGTTCCTCTCCAGGAAATGATCTTAGATGAAGGGAGCTGCTTATGGAAGGGTACACTGTCTTCAGTTGTTCTACGATTTTTGCAAACATCTTCAAGTGGTTTGACAGCTGGCTTCTTATCTGTGCTTCTGTATTCAGGCTAGTAATGTCATATTTGCGTAGTTGGGAAACCACTTTATACCCATGTGTACAGAGGGCAAAATAAAGGAAATCAAGGGGTTACAGGGAAATAATGTTTGAGCATTATTTTTCAATATTTTTTACTCAAGGGCCTTTAGGGATTACCAGAGCACTTGTTGTTGTTGTTGTTGTTGTCAGAGTTAGAGAAAGGTCTTCCTTCCGTTGGTTCACCCCCTAAATGGCCGCTACAGCCAGAGCTACGCCGATCAGGAGCCAGGTGCTTCCTCCTGGTCTCCCGGGTGGGTGCAGGTGCCCAAGCACTTGGGCCATCCTCCACTGCCTTCCCAGGCCACAGCAGAAAGCTGGACTGGAAGAGGAGCAGCCAGGACTAGAACCCGGCATAGGCGGAGGATTAGCCAAGTGAGCCATGGCGCTGGCCCTTCACAGATCACTTTTAAAGGTCTGTGATGTCATGGACTAAAGAGGTGTCTATTGAGGAATCTCAAGAAGAGGTATAGGCATGCTATTAATAATACATGATCCTAGATGGAGGACTTGAAAAAAAATAGTAAAGAAAATGTTAAATATGTGAAACATATATTAATAGTGAAAAAGGAGAAAAATTGATGTGTAGGGTTAAAAAGGAAGATACTGGAAACTGGATTAGCAAAATTGACCTATTGAACATATATGAAACATGTATCTGAAAACTTCAAAATCTACATCATCACAGCAATGATGAAATATTTAAAGAAACTGATCATTAAGAGCATATGAACATCATTAGATTGGTATCTTAAACTGCATTTGCATCACAGTGCAGTTCAAGCAGGCATCAGTTATGAAAACCTGGCATCTTTACATGTCAAAAAGCAAGAATGCAACCAAAGACTAGTGTGGTAGTTCTAAAGTATGTGGGTACCAATTTGAAGGTTCTCTCATTGGCCAAAGACGAAATGGTTTTTTAGTAATAAAAAGATTAATGTAAAATTAATGTATACAAGTTATACAATTTGTAAAAGTCTGCATTATCAGATGATGCTGAGAAAATAGCAAGAAATTTTACTGTTTTTATCTCTGTTGAGTGTATCAACTCCTTATTCTGAAAATAAGACTATTAGTATTAGAAAGTATTTAAACTTATCCTACCTTCACTGTATGAATATTGTCTCATTGCACCCAATGAAAGAGGATGCAAATAACCAAATAGTTTATAAATGAAAGTTCTATACAAAATAGTTGTAGTTAATAAATGTAAAAGAATGCTAGAATTAGAAAAATCAGCATTTTACAACTTCAAATCATCGCATGCTGAAACATTAAAATGAAAGACTGAAATCTGGTTATTTTGAGGATGCTAAAGTATAACCTGACCTAAAGTGAAACTTCAAAATTGAAAAATCACTTTCACCAACTGCTCAGTCTCTACCTAAAAGGACAATTAAATATTATTTCAATTTTATACAACAAAGACAGCCAAAAATATTTACATTCTAGTTTACAAAAAAAGGAAGAAAGTTTAGTAATATCAGTAAGAAGCAACCAGGGTAGCATTTAGTTTAGCCTAGTGTTAAAAATGTTTTTGTCTCTAGCTCCTGACACCAGCTTTCCACCAGTGCAGACCCTTGGAGGCAGTAGTAATTGCTCAAATAATTAGATACCTCCCACTGACATAGGAAACATGAATTGCATTCCCACCTCCTGGATCCAGCCCTGGCCAATGTGGGCACTTGGAATGTGAACTAACAGACAGAAGCAAGAAAGCTCTCTTTATCTAAAATTAAAAAAAAAAAAAAAAAAAAAAAAAGGCAAGTCCGGATTCTGTCCCGGTTGCCCCTCTTCCAGGCCAGCTCTCTGCTGTGGCCAGGGAGTGCAGTGGAGGATGGCCCAAGTGCTTGGGCCCTGCACCCCATGGGAGACCAGGAGAAGCACCTGGCTCCTGCCTTCGGATCAGCGCGGTGCGCCGGCCGCGGCGGCCATTAGAGGGTGAACCAACGGCAAAGGACGACCTTTCTCTCTCTGTCTCTCTCTCTCACTGTCCACTCTGCCTGTCAAAAAAAAAAAAAAGGCAAGTCTTGAATGTTGCATTGGAATGTTGCATGTTCTACAGGATAACTTATGTGCTCATTTCAGTGAGTCAATGGCATGAAAAAAATAGTATTCTATAAAACAGAGACTTAGAATCAAACACATGGTATAGACCCTGTTTGGATTTTTTTTTAAGGAATCTAATGAGTAGTGGTGTCTCACTTTTCCTAACAATGTCAAGTACCTTTTCATACTTTTATATAACTAGCCACTTAGATATCTTCATTTTTGGAGTGCTTGTTCTGGTCTGTTGCCCATATTTTTGTTGGGCCATTTGTCTTACTAATATAAATCTCCTTTATCAGATGATGCATCTCACTATGGCTCTTTTTTTTTTTTTTTAATCCTTCAGGATGTCTTCCAGTTAACAGAAGTTATTGCATTTTAGTGATACGTATTTTAATATTTTCCTCTTATGGTTTGCTTTTATGTCCAGTATTTTAAAATCTTTGCCTACATCAAGATCCTAAAGATATTTTTCTGTAATTTCTTCTAGAAGTTTTTAAGTTTACTTTCCATGTTAGGTCTAGAATTTTTTTTTTTTTTCCTTTTTGACAGGCAGAGTGGACAGTGAGAGAGAGACAGAGAGAAAGGTCTTCCTTTGCCGTTGGTTCACCCTCCAATGGCCACCTTGGCCGGCGCACCACGCTGATCCAATGGCAGGAGCCAGGTGCTTCTCCTGGTCTCCCATGGGGTGCAGGGCCCAAGCACTTGGGCCATCCTCCACTGCACTCCCTGGCCACAGCAGAGAGCTGGACTGGAAGAGGGGCAACCGGGACAGAATCCAGCGCCCCGACCAGGACTAGAACCTGGAGTGCCAGCACTGCAAGGCGGAGGATTAGCCTATTGAGCCACGGCGTCGGCCTAGAATTGGTTTTAAGTAATTCATATGTACGTTTTGAAGTAAGGATCAGGTTCATTTTTTTCCCTCACATGAATATATAGTTGGCCTAGCATTATTTATCAAAAACATCATTTTGTTTACCCATAATGTTCTCTGTCATCATTGTAACACATTTTTATGAATCAGGCATCTGAAAATGCTAAGTCTGTTTTGGACTTTGATCCACTTGTTTGTCCTAGAACCACTACCATGATATTAACTTTATCACAAGTCTTGTTGTCTGGTAGCACCTTTCAGCTTCATAGTTCCTTGCTTATTCCAGTTTCTTTATATTTTCATATACATTTTGGAATTAGTGTGCCAGTTTCTACAAAAATTATGCTTCAGTTTTTATTAGTGCACAGACTCTATGCATCAGTTTAAGTGAGAATTGACTCTCTGCATGGACATGTTATGTCATTCCATTTATTTTGGTTTTCTTTACTATGAGAGTACTTTGAAAAAGTCTTGGAAAATGGAATTGAAAGGTAAATTTCTTTTGGTGCAAAAAAATGAAACCCATGTGCAGTTTTTTCATACTATGCATTTCTGTGAACTTTTTGAGGACCCTTCATCGTGTCAAAAGTGATTTGTAGATTTAAATACAAGACTTTGGCAAGTCTATTCTATCTTTAGATATGTATTTGGCTCTTTATGTCATTCTAGATGGTACTTTTTAAAGTTTTGTTTATTACTAGCAAACAGTGATTTTTAAAATATTGACCTTACTTCGAGTGAACTGGCTAGTTCACTTATTTATTCTAATAGTTTGTGGGTTCTTTTGCACAAAATCATATCACTTGTAAATAATGACAGTTTTACCTCTTTGTTTCCTGGCTGTGCATATTTATTTTTCTTGCCTTATTGCCTTGGCTGTGACATCCTGTATAGTTTTGAATGGAACTCTCATACAAGTATAGTAGTATCCTTATCATTTTTCTTAACTTTGGGAGAGAAGTGTCCAATATTTCACCACTAAATATAATGTCAACTGTACATTTTTGTAGACATACTTTATCAACTTAAGAAATTTTATTTCTAGTTTACAGAGTTAGATCAGAATTAATACTGATTTTTATCACTTTTTAAAAATCTATTGAAATAAGTGAGTTTTCTTTATTTTCTTAATGTGGTAAATTACACTGATTTTTAAATATTAACTAATCTTGCATTTCTGGAATAAACTACTTGGTCATGATTTATTACTTTCTTCATATTAGATTCAATTTTCTGATATGTTATTTAGAATTTTTGTGTCTTTATCCATGAAAAACATTTTCCTTTCCTTTTAAAAATTTTATGTAATGTTATGTTTGGTGTCAAGGCTATTCTCACATCACTAATGAGTTGGGAAAATATTCTCATTTTTCTGTTTTCTGAAAGAATTTGTAAAATTGGATGAATCTGGAATGTTGGGATGCATTTACTAAAGCAGCCATCTGAGCCTGTTGAGTGACCATGTCTAGATTTCTCTTCTTTCTGATTCATTTACTTGCCTCAGTCATCACAAGTTACTCGAAAGTCTAATATAAGTACCATTGAGACAATATAATATTGTCACACGAGCAGGCAAATTGACCTGTGGAGTGCCAAAAGGAACCCAGACTATCCCTCGTTTGTATGGAAGATGTTGTTTTAGTTCCTAGGGCTGCTGTAGCAAATTATCAAGCTAATTGGTTTTAAATGATAAAATTGTATTCCCTGACAGTTCCAGAAGTCTAAAACCAAGATGTCAATAAAGCCAATTCCTTCCAGAGCCTATAAGAGAAGTTTAGTCTTCCACTTTCTGGTAGCTCCAAGTGTCCTTGGCTTGTGGCCACATTATTCTAGTCTCTGCCTCCACAGCAGTATTGTTTCTTCTATTCTATATCACATATAAAGACATAGATCATGAGATTTAAGGAACACTTAATCAAAAATAACCTGAGATATTGATTTCATCTGTTAAGTAGTGTTTTCCAAACAGTCACATTCACCTGATTTAGAGATTAGGAGTTATAAGGTCACCATTCAGACCTTTGCAGATGGAGAAAGACAACAAATCAGTTGGGAAAAAAGGAAGACTTCGATCAGTAGAGTAGGAAAAAAGCTTACTTTGTTAAAAGATGAAGTTAAATTGCTGTTGCCTATAGAATTCAAAAAGCAGCACCACAGAAATGAAGGATTTTAATGCTAAAAAATCAATGTTAAAACATATAGTGTGGTAAAAAAAAAATCTAGAAGAGTATTTTTTAATGTCTTCACTACAAAGAATTGAAAAATGAGAAGAGATATGCTTGCCTTGATTTGAACAAGTTCACCATGTATAAATGTATACAAACATCACATGGTCCTCCATAAATTTGTTCAATTATATGTTCCAATTAAAACATATAAGTACAAGAGTCTTAAAAGAATCCATGGAAAATGTGTATGATGAGAAAAACATGATGATTTCAAAACATTTCTGTACCAGAGTAGGTCTAGCGTGAAGATGCAGATGAGGCTGGCGCCGCGGCTCACTAGGCTAATCCTCCTCCTGTGGTGCTGGCACGCCGGGTTCTAGTCCCAGTTGGGGCACCAGTCTTCCCCGGTTCCTCCTCTTCCAGTCCAGCTCTCTGCCCTGGCCCGGGAAGGCAGTGGAGGATGGCCCAAATGCTTGTACCCTGCACCCACATGGGAAACCTGCAGGAAGCTCCTGGCATTGGTGCAGTGTGCTGGGCGTAGTGGCCATTTGGGGGGTGAACCAATGGAAGGAAGACCTTTTTCTGTGTGTGTCTATCTCTCTCACTGTCTAACTCTGCATGTCCAAAAAAAAAAAAAAAAGGCGCAGATGAGATGGCTGTGTTCCTTACAATAGCTACCTTAATTAATTAATTAATTAATTAAATGCCTAGGAATAAATTTAACCAAATAAGTAATTGATGAAAGAAAGTTGGGCTGGGGCCGCAGCTCACTAGGCTAATCCTCCACCTGCGGTGCCAGTACCCCGGGTTCTAGTCCTGGTTGCTCCTCTTCCAGTCCAGCTCTTTGCTGTGGCCCGGGAAGGCAGTGGAGGATGGCCCAAGTGCTTGGGCCCTGCACCCGTGTATCAGACCAGGAGGAAGCACCTGACTCCTGGCTTCCGATCAGTTCAGCGTGCCGGCCTTAGCGGTCTTTTGGGGGGTGAACCAACGGCAAAGGAAGACCTTTCTCTCTGTCTCTCTCTCTCTCTCTCACTGTCTAACTCTGCCTGTCAAAAGAAAATTGAAGAGAGACAGACACTTAGACACTGCAGTCATCTTCCAACATGGCCGAAGACAACTCTTCTAACGTTCTTTCCACAGAGAAGCTATCAAAAAATTATAGGCGCAGTCGCACAAGATTCACAAAAGAGCAACTGAAAATCCTCATCAATGCCTTCAACCGAAAACCGTACCCCAACTATGCTACCAGACAAAAGCTTGCTTCCGAAATCAACACTGAAGAGTCAAGGATCCAAGTTTGGTTTCAAAATCGAAGATCACGACATCGATTCCAGAGAACACCAGAGCTTCAGGAAGCTTTAGAATCAATCCAAGGCCATGGAGAAGACTGTCCTGAAGAAGAGACTCAAAACGCACCCTCCCCAGATCTTTCTACTCTACAAAGAAAATCCAGACGGTGTCGTATCAACTACAGCTCCTCTCAACTGCACACCCTCATCAAGGCATTTATGAGCAACCCTTACCCAGGAATTGCTTCCAGAGAACAACTTTCCAAAGAAATTGGGGTTCCTGAGTCAAGAATCCAAATTTGGTTTCAAAACCGGAGAAATATCCAGAGAAAACGGAAATCTAATGAGCTCTTAGAATAAGACCCAGAGGAAGAACACTGAGACTGCTTCAAGTCTTTCAAGAAATCTACCTTTTCACTGAGAGTTCAAGATAAACCTTCAAGAAACTGTAAACAGAACTTCAGAAGGCAAATACAAGAGAAACTACACAGTCTGACTGACCCATCCTGGTTTCAAAATTCATCAGACATCGAGACAATACAAATGAATCTAATAGGAGCCAGTGTTGTGATGCCAGAGTAAAGCCATGCTGCTATGCCAGCATTCCATAAGAGCACCCGTTCAAGTACCAGCCACTCCTCTTCAGATCCAGCTCCCTGCTAACGTGCTTGAGAAAGCAGCAGAGGATGGCTCAAGGGCTTGGGCCCCTGCCTTCCGTATGCGAGACCTGGATGGAGTTTCTTGCTCCTGGCTTCAGCCTGGCCCAGCTCTGGCCATTGCAGCCATTTGGAGAGTGAAAAAGCAGATGGAGGATCTCTTTTTTTCCTCTGTGTCTCTACCTCTAACTCTAATAAATAAATCTTAAAAATGAAAAAAAAAAGTTGAAGAGCACATAAAGAACTGGGGTGATGATATCCCACTTTCACGGATTTGAAGAATCAGTATCATTAAAATGTTCATACTCAAGGCATACCCAAATTAAAATGTGCATACCCAACGCAATTTACAGATTCAATGCAATCCCTATCAAAATTCCATGACATTTTTCACAAAACTAGAAAACACTAGAATTTGCATACAGCCCCAAAGATTGTAAATAGCCAAAGTAATCTGAACAAAAAGAACAAAGCAGAATATGTTATACCATCTGAACTTAAAATATGTTACAAAACAAAAGAGTATAATACTGACATAAAACCAGATCCACAGACCAATGGGACAGAATGGAGACCCTGAAAGTAACCCTATTCATTTACAGCCAATTAGTCTTTGACAAAGGTGCTAAAAACATGCATTGGAAAAGGGCAGTCTTTAATAAATGACACTGGGAAAATAGGAGACATACAGAAGAATAAAGCTAGACACCTGTTTCCCATCATGTACAAAAAAATTAAAAAGTAGAATGGAGACTGAAATGTGATACCTGAAACTTATAAGCTACTAGAGGAAAACACAAGTGAAACACTTCAAGTCATTGGAATGAACAAGGAATTTTTTGGATCAAACCCCAGCGAGAAACAGAAGCACAAACGGGATTTCATTGAACTAAAATCTTCTGCACACCAAACGAAGCAAACCACAGAGTGAAGAGACAAGCTACAGAAGGAGAAAATGTTGGCAAGCCAAATATCCAGAATATAAAATCCAACTGAAAAATGGTCAGTAGATCTAAACAGAAATATCTCAAAGGAAGGCATACAAAATCAGGCTAGTGTCAGGGCACAGCAAGTTAAGCCCTCTTGTGCAACAGCAGCATCCCAAATAGGAGTGCCAGTTTGAATCCCTGCTGCCTACTTCCAATCCAGTTCCCTGGTCATGTACCTAGAAAAGAAGCAGAAAATGACCCAAGGGCTTGGGCCCCTAAAACACACTTGAGAGGCCCTGAGGAAGCTCCTAGCTCCTGCCTTCATCTCTGTCCAGCTCCTGCTGTTGTGGCCACTTGGAGAGTGAACCAGTGGATGGAGCATCTCTGTCTCAGCCTCTCTGTGTAACTCTGTCTTTCAAATAAATCTCTAAGAACAAACTACAATGAGAAATCAATTCATTCCAGTTATATTGGCTATTATCAAAAAGACAAAAGATATGTGTTGGCAAGGACGTGGAAAAAACAAACCCTTGCATACATTTGGAATGTAAATTATTAGTACAGCCATTGTGGAAAGCAGTATGGATGTTTCTCAGAAAACTAAAAATAGCATACTACTTTATGATCCAGAAATCTCACAACTGAGTATACTTCCAAGGGAAGTGATATCATTGCTGTCAAAGAGACATCTGGGGCTGGCACCGGTGTAATGGGTGTAACTGCTGCCTTCAGTGCTAGCATCCCATATGGGGACTGGTTCGAGTCCTGGCTGTTCCACTTCCAATCCAGCTCTCTGCTACGGCCTGGGAAGGCAGTAAAGGATGGTCCAAGTCCTTGGGCCCCTGCACCCCTGTGGAAGAAACAGAAGTTTCTGGCTTCAGATCAATGCAGCTACAGGCATTGGCAGCCATCTGGGGAGTGAACCAGCAGATGGAAGACGTGTGTCTCTCTCTCTCTCTGACTCCTCTTCTCTGTATAACTCAGGCTGTCAAATAAATAAATCTTTTTTTTAAAAAAAAAAGACATCTGTCATCCCATGTTTTTGCTACATTTTTTTCACAGTAGTCAAGAAGTAGAAGCAACCTATGTGTCCATCTATGATGAATGGATAAAGAAAATGTGGTAGAAATACACAATGAAAAAAGGCTGAAATCTTGTCATTTACAATAGTAAGGATAAAATAAACCAAAAAAAAACTTGATATCATTCATATGTGGAATCTTACAAAAAAGTAATAATAAAGGATGATCTTAAAAAAAAAGTAAAAATTTAATGGTGGTTATCAGGCTAGGGAAGGAAGCAAAAAGTGATGGATAAGGAAAAGTTGATTAACATGTACTAAGTTATAGTTGGATAGGAGTTCGTAGCTCTGGGATTATATTGTACAGTAGGGTGACTGTAGATATATACTTTTTATATATCGGTTTTTCAAAAATTAAAAATAAAAATATTGAACGGCAAAGAAAAAATGAATGTGTCCCATATCAAAGTCCCTGGGTTTGATTCATAGCTCCAGCTCCTCACTTAGCTTTCTGCTAATGCAGATCCTGGGAGCAAGCAGTGAAGGCTCAATTAATTGAGTTCAAGTAATTCATTGGAGGCCTCCATTGTGTCCTGACTCACACCTTCAGCTTAGTCCTGGCCTCTCTGATCATTTGGGGAGTGAACGGGTAGATGGAGATGTTTTTCTGTCTCCCTGTCTTCCTCTTCACTTCTCAGGTAATTTTTAATTTTGCACCAAAAAAAAATTCTATTTTCCAAGAACTTTGCAGAAAGTTTTACATATTAATTCATTCATTGATTTGAGAAAGGAAGAGATAGAAAGATTGGTAGCTCTCATACATTGGTCACTAGCACTTCCCAAATGCCCACAACAGCTGGAACAGCAAGGCTGATGATAGGGGCCAGATACTCCATCTAGCTCTTATGTTGCTGGCCTGGACGCAAACACTTGAGCTATCACCAGCTGTCTCCCAAGGTGTACATTAATAGGAAGCTGGAATTGGTAGTGAAGCTGAGCCTCAAATCTAGGTGCTCTGATTTGGGATGTGGGTATCCTAGCTGGCATCTTAACTGCTATGCCAAATGCCTGCTCCTCCAAGAACTTTTTAAAGTACTATTTGTGTGTTTGTGTGTCTGTATGTATATACAGGGCCTTCAAAAAGTTTTTGGACAAATGGAATTAAATCCCAGTCCTGCTTGGCCTGGTCCTGGAGGTGTTTGGCTTTGTCCAAAAAAAGTATGAATTTGGGTTTGTACCTGTCCAGTCTGATTGACCCAGAGACATCATTCTTCCTAGAGCATGGCACAGATACCTCCCAGAGCAGAAGTTAGCATGTCCAATATTTCTTTCATAACCTTTTGTGACACCCTCTTCAACATACTATAAACATTCCATCATTTCTATCCCAGTCTAGAGTAAACTAGCCATCAGGATAAAGTCATTCTTACAAAACATGTCCTTTCCTTATTAAAAAAGAAAACTCTCCTTCTTAGCCTTTCTTACCAAGAACACTCTTTCCTTCTTAACCTTTCTTACCAAGCGCCCATTTCTATACTTGTGATGTTTTCCATAGAGTCTGGTTGGCTCTTTCTACCTTACTGGAAGACTGAGGTCTCCATGCAGAGTGAAGGGCCGGGTTATTCCTAGGGCCTTACAAATCCCTTGTGTAATCTGGGAGATGAGGGAAAGCCAATTGTAGCTTTGTAAAGATTTTGGGAGACCAAAGCGTGGAATAACTTCCTTCAGGAGAGTTTTGGTCACCTCCTGAGCTCTTTTAGTTCTGTTGGGAAGGCTTCTGCCCATCCAGTAAAGGTGTCTATAAGTACAAGCAGATACCTATAGCATTGACAGAGGCTGTGTAAAATCTGTTTGCCAGCCTTCCCCGGGGTAAGTTCCCTTTTGCGGTATAAATAACTCCCTGGGAGTTATTTTCTCTTGTCCTTACCTAGTTCTAGAGCTCTGGTTAAGTGATCAGTTCTGCTAACTGAGCAAAAGTGCCTGGGTGCAGAGCATGCTTCAATAACATGCCATGCCGTAACTGTTGCATACCCTGGCAAATGAAATTAAAACTTAAAAATATGCGCTTTCTCAACATAAACTCCATCAAGTTCAAGTTCACTTTTACAATGATGGCAGGCGTTTAGTGTATCCTTAAGGAACGGAGGGTCTTAGGAATTTACTCATGTCAATGCAGTCGTCTTCCTTTTTTTTCTTTTTTTACGTTATTAGCTGAAGAAAAATGAGTGCCCTTTCGAGATTTTTTAAGATTAGGAAGCAAAGAAGTCAGTAGATGCTTAATGATGTCCTATCATACGAGCCAAAGCATTGTGATAATGGAGAAGGACTCTTGTGTTGGAGCTTTGCTGGACATTTTCTGCTAAACGTTTGCCTTATTTTCTCAAAACACGCTTCTAATAAACAGATGTTCTTGTCTTTGACCTTCTGGAAAGTCAATGAGCAAAATGTCTTGAACATCTCAAAAAAAACCTTTGCTGTGGACTTTGCTCTTGATCAATCTACTTTTGCTTTGACTGCCCTACTTCTACTTCTACTTCTCGGTGGCAATTCTCATGGTTGTGCTTTGTCTTCAGGATTATACTGTAAAAAGCTCTGATCCCATCTGCAGCTGATTATGCAACAGTTTTTGAGGCAGACAGTATAGTCCCTGTTAATTTTTCAGACAGAATTGTGTAAGTTGAACAAATTGAGATGTCTATGGTATTGGCTATTTCTGCTTATTCATCATTAGCCCTCTTTAATAAATAAATGAACAAGATAAATTGATTTATCACAGTTTAATGTCATTGATCTGCCACTGTAGACTTCCTTCTTAAAATCCCCTTAACCCTTTTGAAAATGAGTTATCCTTTTGTAAGCCTCTGATTTTTGGGGGGTATTGTCCTTATAAGCTTTTTATGAAGCACCAGTGATTTAACCATTCTTTCATGTTTCACAATCAATTTGCTATTTAATCTTGCTTCAATTTTAAAAGAATTCATGTTGCTCTGATAGGAGCTCTTTCAAACTGGTATTTTATCCTTCATAGCACCTCAAAGTACATCTGCTTTGGACATGTTAACACAAGTTGGTAAAAGTTTCTTTGGTGAAAAAAAATATTTTGAAATCCACACTTTTTTTCATGGTATGCATTTTCCATGAGCTTTTTGAATATTCTGTATGCTTGTGTGTTTTGGATATCCTTTAGACATTAGAGTAGGGAAATGTATTTGGCTGTTTGCTGTGACCATTTATCAGGTACACTCCGCACTCCACTGTCATCTTTATTCTAGGACCTCGGTTGGTAAAGCAGTACTTTATATAGAACATAACAGTCTGCACCAGAGGGAAACGGGGGAAAAAAGGCTCTTAAGTTTCTGCTCTGAATGAGCACATGTCACTTTTCTATTTCATTGGCCAGCAAATCACATTACCAAGCCTAATATCAATGGGCAGAGATATAATATTCCCTGGAAAGTCCCAGAATGTCACACTGCACACACCAAACAATAAAATAACTAAAGGGAGGCCTTAATGGACCAATAATGAGCATGTGTATAACCCTAGGGCTATGAGGAAAAAATATAAAACAAATCAGCAAAACTAATGACCAAGTTGGGGGATATTTGGTATCTACATGTCTTCTCAGTAGAATGCACTCCTTATGATTTCCAAGTCAAAATAATGTTTTAAAAGCTGACTGAACATCTTCAAAAATCAGTTTTGGAGAAAAAAAATCAATTTCCCAAGCCTGTGATTAAGGTATGTTTGGAAAAATGAATGTCAACGTTTTGTGAGGAATTTCTGTTAGAAATGTGCAATTTTTGAAATTTTCAAAAGGTCAGCTAGAAGTCTCCATTCCCATATAGATGTTTCCAAAGGTTACTAGGAAAGGTGTGAAATGGTTTTGCTAATGTGGGAAGAATGAGTCCATGCCTTGCTTAATCATGTTGCATTATTCTTTCTTACAGATTTTAGTGTAATGGTTCTCAAAGTTTTTTCCTAAATGCATCTTAGATTTTGGTTAATTTTGTTTGTGTGAAAATTTGATAGTTATCATATGTGGGTACTATAGAAAGTTTGTGGAAATTTTGAATCGAAAATATGAGTTTATTTGGGTGCAGAAAATTTTCGTAATTCATGGAAAATGCATTGAAAGGAACTTCGAATTGTTTTTTTACATCAGTACTGGTATCTGTGGAGGTTTCTGCCCTAGCAAGTTTTTTTTTAAACTTTTATTTAATTTTATTTTTTATTTCTTTATTAATTTAATTTATAAATTTCCAAAGTACAGCTTATGGATTACAATGGCTCCCCCCCATAACTTCCCTCCCACCCGCAACCCTCCCCTTTCCCGCTCCCTCTCCCCTTCCATTCACATCAAGATTCATTTTCAATTCTCTTTATATACAGAAGATCAGTTTAGTATATATTAAGTAAAGATTTCAACAGTTTGCCCTCACATAGCAACACAAAGTGAAAAATACTGTTGGAGTACTAGTTATAGTATTAAATCACAATGAACAGCACATTAAGGACAGAGATCCTACATATTTTTTTAAACATTGATTAATTTTCTATGCAATTTCCAATTTAACACCAAGGTTTTTTTTTTCATTTTCAATTATCTTTATATACAGAAGATCGATTCAGTATATACTAAGTAAAGCTTCCATCAGTTTGCACCCACACAGAAACACAAAGTGTAAAAATACTGTTTCAGTACTAGTTATAGCATTACTTCACATTGGACAACACATTAAGGACACATCTCACATGAGATGTAAGTACACAGTGACTCCTGTTGTTGACTTAACAATTTGACACTCTTGTTTATGGCATCAGTAATCTCCCTAGGCTCTAGTCATGAGTTGCCGAGGCTATGGAAGCCTTTAGGGTTCGCTGACTTCAATCTTATTCCATCAGGGTCATAGTGGAAGTTCTCTCCTCCCTTCAGAGAAAGGTACCTCCTTCTTTGATGGCCCCATTATTTCCACTGGGCTCTCACTCGCAGAGATCTTTCATTTGGGTCTTTTTTTTTTTTTCCAGAGTGTCTTGGCTTTCTTTTTTAAAAATTTTTTAATTTTTTTTTTTATTTTTGACCGGTAGAGTGGACAGTGAGAGAGAGAGAGAGAGAGAAAGGTCTTCCTTTGCCATTGGTTCACCCTCCAATGGCTGCCGCGGTGGGCGTGCTCCGGCCGGCACACTGCGCTCATCCGATGGCAGGAACCAGGTACCAGGTTTAAGTTAGTCACACAAATGTCTCATTTAGGAAAGAAAGTGAACATTTTAATTCAGAGTTCCATCAGTTCCATCAGTACAAGTTCCATCAGTACAAGCTTAATTTAAAGCTAATAAATTGGAACATGTCAAACTAATATAAATCAGTATATTCTATTGTTTTTCAAAGAATCCATAATTGAGGAACAATAGTTCATGTAAAATCCCTGTTTCCAACATTTGGGCAGATTCGCTGGTATAAGAAGCCCCGGGCAAAGGGTACCTCCTCTGACTCTCCAGGTCCTCATTTCTTCAGCGAGGAAAGTAGACTGAGTGCCCTTTAACAGCCCTCCCAACCTACAGATTTATACAGTTGTTAACCTTGTGTGATAGAAATAAGGTGTTTCGGCCTGCGCCGTGGCTCAACAGGCTAATCCTCCGCCTTGCGGCGCCGGCACACCGGGTTCTAGTCCCGGTCGGGGCGCCGGATTCTGTCCCGGTTGCCCCTCTTCCAGGCCAGCCCTCTGCTGTGGCCCAGGAGTGCAGTGGAGGATGGCCCAAGTGCTTGGGCCCTGCACCCCATGGGAGACCAGGGAAAAGCACCTAGCACCTGGCTCCTGCCATGGGATGAGCGCGGTGCGCTGGCTGCAGTGCGCCGTCCGCGGCAGCCATTGGGGGGTGAACCAACGGCAAAGGAAGACCTTTCTCTCTGTCTCTCTCTCTCACTGTCCACTCTGCCTGTCACAAAAAAAAAAAAAAAAAAATAAGGTGTTTCAACTTAATGCTATTTTCCAGATAAATACAGTTCTCCCATAAGTGGCAAAGCTATTCTTTAAATGTTTAGATTTTTACTTTAAAATTTATTTTCAACATATTTGTCACCTTAAGAAAAGATAAGGTATGACTAAGAACATAGCCTCCTACTTTCGGCTCTCACTCCAGTGCTTTGCAACTTGGGGCCATGTTCTGTGTGAAAATGAGGATGGTGTACCTGCTAATTGCCTTGAGGACCGATAGAGTGACCATAATATATCAAAAGTATTTGCAGACTACAAATTACCACAGGAATTAAAGGAAGTAAAGGATTGTCATCATAAATCTAGGTTGACTTTCCCCTCGTTAAAAAAAAAATCTAGATTTCTTTTAGAACATAGGCATTCTTTGTCAATACCTATGCATTTATGATTCTGACTCTGGTTACCTATCTGTTCCCCTGCAGTCACTCTGTTCTGCCTCTTGTCACACTTCTAATTGCAGCAGGCCTAGACTCAGTTTCTCTCCTGGAGTCCAGAAATCTGACCTTGAAATAGGGGGAAACCACCCTAAAGATTGCTGTTTCTTTAGCAGCTATACTGTCATCACTATTCACTCCACAGGAGTAGTATAACTAGACTAGCATCAGACTCACCTAGGAAGTGTTTTAAAAACAGATCTCTGGGCTCCTGCCCACAAGATTCTGATCCAGCCTGTCTGCAGCAGGACCTGAAAAAACTGCTCAAAAGCGTCCCAGGTGATCACCAACTGTCAACTGATTAGGTCAGTTTCAGGGATTCACTGCTCTGTCTTCAATTTCTTCTCTATAATTTTAGCAGCTGCCAGCTCATGTTTAATATAAAATTTTCACCTTGCATTGATCAGCAGCACCTTGAAATAGATTGTCCATGATCTTGGCTTAGATCCACAGGGAACTAGTCATTACAATCTTTTGCAATAAAAATGTAAGATTATAAATTAACTTCAGAGCTATGACAACACATGTAGGCAGTGAAAGGTAGCTGGTCCTAGATTTACATGGTATATGTATTCTGCTTTATTTGTAGTTGGTCACCATCTTATTTTAGTTGTCACTACTCAATAAAGGATCCAGGAATGCCTCCAAATCACAGAAACGTGGTTAACCAACTACAATCAGTATTTACAAAATGCCTAGCAGACATAAATGAAAGTATTTTTTTAAAAGATTTATTTATTTATTTGAAAGTCAGAAGTATGTAGAGAGAAAGAGAGGCAGAGAGAGAGAGGTCTTCCATCTACAGGTTCACTCCCCAGTTGGCTGCAACGGCCAGAGCTGCCTTGATCTGAAGCCTGGAGCCAAGAGCTTTTTTGGATCTCCCATGTGGATGCGGGGACCCAAGGACTTGGGCCATCTTCTGCTTTTTAGGCACATTTCACAGGGAGCTGGATCAGAAGTAGAGCAGCACTCACACTGGTGCTCATATGGGATGCCAGCGTTGCAAGCAGTGCCACAGCAACAGCCCCCTTTTATCTTTTATAAGATATATTTTTCCTATTAAAAATATTTTCAGGGGCCAGCTCCGTGGCGCAGCAAATTAAATCACCTGCAGCACCGGCATCCCATATGGACGCCAGTTCTAGTCCCAGATGCTCCTCTTCCAATCCAACTCTCTACCGTGGTGGCCTGGAAAAGCAGTAGAAGATGGCCCAAGTGCTTGAGCCCTTGCACCCACATGTGAGACCAGGAAGAAGCACCTGGCTCCTGGCTTCAGATCAGCGCAACTCCGGCCATTGCGGTCATCTGAGAGGTGACCCAATGGAAGGAAGACTTTCTCTCTGTCTCTCCCTCTCACTGTAACTCTACCTCTCAAATAAATAAAATTTTAAAAATTCATAAAATAGAAAAATATTAAGTGTGCATAATGATACATTTTAGATACGTAAGTAGTTGCCTCCCAGATCAAAAAGCAGACTATTCCGATTCCCCTAGAAAATTCCCTTTGCCGGGACCAGCGCTGTGGCATAGCAGGTAAAGCTACCGCTTGGAGTGCCAGCATCCCATATGGGCACTGGTTCGGATCACAGCTGCTCCACTTCCGATCCCGCTCTCTGCTATGACCTGGTAGAGCAGTAGAAGATGGCCCAAGTCCTTGGGCTCCTGTACCCACATGGGAGGACCTAGAGGAAACTCCTGGTTCCTGGCTTCAGATTGACACGGCTCTGCCCATTGCGGTCATTTGAGGAGTGAACCAGCAGATGGAAGTCAGTCTTTCTCTCTCTCTCTCTGCCTCTCTCTCTCTCTCTCTCTCTCTCTCTCTCTCTCTCTCTCTCTGCCTCTCTTCTCTGTGTAACTCTGACTTTCAAATAAATAAATACCAGGCCTGCGCTATGGTGTAGTAGGTTAAGCCTCCACCTGCAGTGCTGGTATTCCATGTGGGTACCACTTTGAGTTCCCTCTCTGTTCCACTTCTGATCCAGCTCCCTGCTAATAGCCTGGGAAAGCAGTGGAAGGTGGCCCAAATTGTTGGGCCCTTGCACCCATGTTTGAGACCCAGATCAGCCCAGCTTCAGCTGTTGCAGCCATCTGGGAGGTGAACCAGTGGATGGAAAACCTCTCTCTCCCTTTCTCTGTAACTCTCCCTCAAATAAATAAATAAATCTTAAAAAGAGTTACACAGAGAAGGAGAGGCAGAGAGAGAGAGGTCTTCCATTCGCTAGTTTACTCCCCAGTTGCCTGCAACGGCCAGAGCTGTGCTGATCTGAAGCTAGCAGCCAGGAGCCTCCTCCAGGTCTCACACACAGGCGCAGGGGCCCAAGGAGTTGGGCCATCTTCTACTGCTTTCCCGGGCCATAGCAGAGAGCTGGATTGGAAGTGGAGCAGCTGGGACACAAACCGGCGCCTATATAGGATGCCAGCACTAGGGTGGTGGCTTTACCTGCTGCACCACATTGCCAGCCCCTCTGTCTTCCATCTTACAGATTAGTTTTCCTGTCTAGAACTTCATAATTAATGGAATTATACATCATCTTTTTTCCCTGGCTTCATTTGCTCAGATTGTTTTAGCCATGTTTGTGTTTCAGTGGTTTGTGTCTTTTTATTATTGCGTAATGGTGCCACATTTTTTTTATCCAGTCATCCTTTGATGAATAGTTGGGTTACCATCATAACATTTGTGTTCAAGTCTTTGTAGATACATATATTTTCATTTCTCGTTTAAATACCTAGGATAGGTAAGATTGTTGGAGAATATAAGAGGTATATTTTAATGAAAGTTCTTCAGTTTTAGTGCTGTTAATGCAGTTTTAATTGTTTCATTGTGTCTTAGATTGGCAGCTATGGGAATCTCAACTGATAACTGTGTACTAGTTAGTGTACATGAATGTCAGCTGCACCGGACTTTGGGCAGAATGCCAGTGCGAAAGCCAAGGCAAGCTCGGCAGCTGCTTGTAGGGCATAATTAATGACTGTATTCTTTTTTTTTTTTTTTGACCTAAATGGTTTATTAGGTATGAATTTTACAAACATTACTTGAGTTAGCGGTAACGGTGCAGCTGGAGGGTATTGCGCCTTCTCCAGGCTGCACAGTGAGAACCACCAATAGTGTGCTGGAACTTGTGACCCTTTCCAAGGCCACGACTCTTGTGGCCTGCAGATGTAATGACTGTATTTTTTTTTTTTTTTTGACAGGCAGAGTGGACAGTGAGAGAGAGAGACAGAGAGAAAGGTCTTCCTTTGCTGTTGGTTCACCCTCCAATGGCTGCCACGGTCGGCGCGCTGTGGCCAGCGCACCGCGCTGATCCAATGGCAGGAGCCAGGTGCTGGGTGCTTTTTCCTGGTCTCCCAATGGGTGCAGGGCCCAAGCACTTGGGCCATCCTCCACTGCACTCCCAGGCCACAGCAGAGAGCTGGCCTAGAAGAGGGGCAACCGGGACAGAATCCGGCGCCCCAACCGGGACTAGAACCTGGTGTGCTGGCGCCGCAAGGCGGAGGATTAGCCTGTTGAGCCACGGCGCCGGCCATAATGACTGTATTCTTTTTTTTTTTTTTTTTTTTACAGGCAGAGTGGACAGTGAGAGAGAGAGACAGAGAGAAAGGTCTTCCTTTGCCGTTGGTTCACCCTCCAATGTCCGCCGCGGTCGGCACGCTGCGGCCGGCGCACCGCGCTCATCCGATGGCAGGAGCCAGGTGCTTTTCCTGGTCTCCCCATGGGGTGCAGGGCCCAAGCACCTGGGCCATCCTCCACTGCACTCCCGGGCCACAGCAGAGGGCTGGCCTGGAAGAGGGGCAACCGGGACAGAATCCGGTGCCCCGACCGGGACTAGAACCCGGCTAAACACATTTTAGTGTTCCCATATAACCAGCTGCTGTTTCACCTTTAACTAAATTCAACATCTGACAGTAACATAAACAAACCATTTTATGAAATATTCCTAATACAGTCTCAAGAAAATTTGGCAGAGGGCTATGCTATACATAGTGTCCTATTCCAGAGTTGTTAATTACTGTTGTTGATAGCTTTTCCTAAAATGTTACTTTCTTATGCATGCTGGTCACCAACTTCCTAAGGTCTACTGTTCAGCGTGCAAGAATGATTTCTGCTGTGCCTGAGAGTTCCTTAACAAATTCTGTAAGCAGATGATAAGTGTTATCTGAAACATGAGACACCTGGGCCTGTGACAGCATTTTATAGTTGCATAATTACACCTAACAAAAATGAAGGAAGTAACAGTTCTCCATGTTAGGTGTCTTTGCGTACTTTGAATTAACTTTCTGTGTAATAATAGTTACTGTGAAAAATGAGTGGCTTAAGTTGTGGGCTGAGGTTTTTCTCTCCTGGGCTGCTCAGCTCTCATCTACCTGCTACTCTCCCCTCTGCCCACGGGTCCCAGAGTCTTTCCTCTTTTTTCTATCTGGTAAGATATGCTCCATCCAAAGTGTCATCAGTCAGCCTCTGCTACTTCTAGGAGTGTCTGCTTAGCCTTTACTCCCTGGATTCTTTTTAGAGGTGATTCCTGTTTCTGAAGTCTGTCCTCTTTCCTTCCAGGGAGTCTGACATGCAGCCCTCTCCAGTTCAACAGTCTGATTTTTACCCATGTCTTAAGTTCAGAAACATTGCTGTTTACCTGAAATCTTCACTCCGGGATTCAAATTCTTGTATTTCCTTCAAAAAACCAATTTTCTGGTCGTGAGGGCTTGTGTCAGACACTAAGTGTTTGAAAGATACAACAGATGGCTCCGGGCCCCTTTTTCTTTGTTGATTTCTATTATAGATGTTGGAAGAATTCTGTATTTTATTACCTAGTCTATCTTCACCAAGGTAACTATGTGTATGAATCTAGCCAGTGAAATATAAGCAGAAATATTTGGGGTGAGGGGTATTTGAAAGCATTTTCTTCCTTAATAAAAACGGCGAGATCAGCTGGCAACAGTCCTTCCCTTTAGTTTTTGCAATAGTAGACTAGTATTGAGTCCCTAATATGGCTTCATTCTCTGTGAGGAACACCTGACCATCAGCTCGAAGGTCAGATACACTGCAACTTTCCATTGTGGATGGGACAGATTCATCCTCACAAGTACAGTCAGTTTTCTGTATACGCAAGTTCTGTATCCACAGATTCAGCCAACCACAGATCAAAAATGTTTTAGGCAACACTACGCTAAACAGGTACACATTTGTTCTTGTCACTAATTCGCTAGAGTACAGTTTAAACAACTATTTGCATGGTGTTTTCATTGTATTGGGTATTATAGATAACCTAGAGATTATTTTTTTAAAGATTTACTTATTTTATTTGAAAGAGTTACACAGAGAAAGAGGAGAGGCAAAGAGAGAGAGAGAGAGAGAGAGACCTTCCATCTGATGGTTCACTACCCAGTTGGCCGCAACAGCCAGAGCTGTGCCAATCCAAAGCCAGGAGTCCCTTCCGGATCTCCCACATGGGTGCAGGGGCCCAAGGACTTGGGCTATCTTCTACTTTCAGCCACAGCAGAGAGCTAGATTGGAAGTGGAGCAGCCAGGACTTGAACTGGCACCCATATGGGATGCTGGCACTGCAGTCGGCAGCTTTATTTGCTATGCTACAGTGCTGGCACCTGGAGATGATTTAATGTGTGGAAGGAAGGAAGAACAGATTGGCATTTCCTATAGTGGCTACAGTAATACAAAGAAAGAAAAAAGGCAGAATGATTGAGAAGTTAGCTTCTTCAGGATTGAAGGAATAGGTTACCCTACAAGGTAAAGAACCCAGAGTATCTGAGGTTGTCACTGAAGGCAATAGAAGTATGGAATGGATTGCTGAAGAAGGAGTTCATAGGGGCCAGTGCTGTGGCACAGAGGGTTAACACCCTGGTGTGAAGTGCCGGCATCCCATATGGGTGCCAGTTCAAGTCCCGGCTCCTCCACTTCCAATCCAGCTCTCTGCTATGGCCTGGGAAAGCAGTAGAAGATGGCCCAAGTCCTTAGACCCCTGCACCCATGTCGGAGACGCGGAAGAAGCTCTTGGCTCCTGGCTTCAGATCAGCACAGCTCTGGCCATTGCGGCCAATTTAGGAGTAAACCATCAGATGGAAGACCTCTCTCTTTCTGCCTCTCCTCTCTCTGTTTAACTCTGATTTTAAAAACAATAAATAAATATTTTTTTTTAAAAAGGAGTTCATATATATCAACCATAACCAAATATACAATATCAGATAAGCACCACGGCAGCTTTGCATATTTTATCCCATTTTTTTGTTTATTTGAGAGGCAGAGTTACAGACAGAGGGAGGAAGAGATAGAAATGTCTTCCATCTGCTGGTTCACTTCCTAAATGGCCGCAACAGCTAGAGCTGAGCCAATCCGAATTCAGGAGCCTGGAGCTTCTTCTGGGTCCCCCACACAGGTGCAGGGGCCCAAGCAGTTGGACCATCTTCCACTGCTTTCCCAGCCGATCGGCAGAGAGCTGGATTGGAAAAGGAGCAACTGGGACAGGAACCAGTGCCCATGTGGGATTTCAGTACCACAGGCAGAGGCTTAGCCTACCACACCGCAGCACTGGCCTTGTTTATACTAACAGTGTTAACATATACAAATTTTTAGAGGTTAATTTTCCAATTTACTCTTTAAGTGCCAGCATACTCAGTGGAGTTATATTTGAAATTGACCTGTTAATTAGTAATTAATGTAGCCAGCTGTTAGGATTGTGCATCTTCTCATTTGGATAGCTTTACCTTGCTGGATAGAGTTGTTTTCTTATAAGGAAGCTTAAGTGTATGTAAAAGGGTGTAGAAACTGAGTAGCCAAAGGGATGGAGTGTGCCAGTTACAATTGATTGCTTCTCACCTCTCAATTCCCCTTAATACTTACTCTGGGAAAATGGACTGGACCTTAAGCATATCCTTTAAAGTGAGTGTAACATTAAGCTTTGTCAATAAAGGGTTCTGGAGAGAGATTGAAGGCTGTGGTTGCTACATGTTATTTTTTCATGCCCTTTCTTAATAGTCTGTCAGCAGGAGGTGTTGCAGTTGATTTCTCAACAATGTTGCAGTGGATTCATTTCTGAGAGGAGGAGCGTGGTGGGGGCAAGAGGCACAGAGTCACCACACAGACCTCGGGAGTCAGGTGAAAGCAGGCCTGAGGCGAGCAGCCTGCAGACTCCTTTATTTGAGTTAGTATAACAGCTTATATAGCCAAGACCAGCCAATCCTGTCAAGGAGCTGTCTATGCCCCAACCAATCATAGCCTGTTGCCAGGCAGTTTCCAAAGCCATCCAATCATGCCCTGCCATCACTCAGGCTCTGTTGTCATGTGGTTTCCTCTGTTGTCATGTGGTTTCCAAAGCCATCCAATCATGGCCTGCCGTCACTCAGGCTCTGTTGTCATGTGGTTTCCAAAGCCATCCAATCATGGCCTGTTGCCAGGCAGTTTCTGTTGTCAGCGGCCATCTTGGCATGACCTTTTCACCTCATTCCACCACAAGGAGGTATGTGTGTGAGAACATTCAGTGATGCTTAGTACCAGTTGTGCTCCAGGGCCTGCAGTCTCTTTCAGTATCTGCACGTGCAGCACTGCCTGGTTCAGTGACACCTTGCTACGGCCCTTCTGATGGAAGACTGCTGCACACCCCAAGCCCACAGGAGCACTCCAGCTCCTCGGTATCCTGCCCATCAGTCTTGGCTTGGTGTGTTACAGCTGTTTCCTGCAGCCCTCTTAATAGGGACACCATGGACCTCGGGTCTCATGCTTGCTGTGCCACTCAGACTCTGAGTAACCGGTAATCCGGTAAACTTCTCCATCCCGAGAGTTCAAACCTCATGTTCTCCAGTGAAGTCAGAAACAGCCTTGGAGAAGAACCTGCTACAAGGTTTGTCTTTCCTTGGATACTCTCCCTTATCCCTAAGGAGGCCTCTGGAGTTCTCTGTGTCATAATTCTTTCTGTTAGACTTCTGTTTAGATTGTTTTGTGGTTTCTGTTACCTAATTTAAACCAATTAGATAGAAACTGTCTAGAGGAGTCGGCTACAGGTTCAAAATGCTTCTCAGCTATTTTTGTTTGTTTTTTAAAGACTTATTTATGGGACCAGCACTGTGGCGCAGTGGGTTAATGCCCTGGCCTGAAGCGCCGGCATCCCATATGGGTGCTGGTTCAATACTCAGGTGCTCCACTTCCAATCCAGCTCTCTGCTATAGCCTGAGAAAGCAGTAGAAGATGGCCCAAGTCCTTGGGCCCCTGTACCTGCGTGGGAGACCCAGAGGAATCTCCTGGCTCCTGATGCTGGATCAGTGCTGCTCTGGCTATTGTGGCCAATTGGGGAATTAACCATCGGATAAAAGACCTCTCTCTCTCTCTCTCTCTGCCTCTCTGTCTCTCTGTGTAACTCTGCCTTTCAATTAAATAAATAAATATTTATTAAAGTTTTTATTTTATTATTTAAAAATTTGTTACTATCAAAAATATTTAATTGAAAGGCAGGAGGCAGACAGAGTGGGGGAGGAGAAGGAGAGAAGTCTTCCATCTGCTGGTTCACTCCCTAGATGGCCGCAACAGCCAGAGCTGCGCCCATCCAAAGCCAGGAGCTTCTTCCAGGTCTCCAACGCGGGTGCAGGAGCGCAAAGATTTGGGCCATCTTCCACTGCTTTCCCAGGCCATAGCAGAGAGCTGGATCAGAAGTGGAGCAGCTGGGACTTGAACTGGCGCCCATATGCGATGCCAGCACTGCAGGGGGCAGCTTTACTTGCTACCCCACAGTGCTGGCCCCATCTCAGCTATTCTTGCCAAAAGCCCATCATCATTCACTAAGATGTTACACTTAAGCTCTGCACGATACCCAACTCCTAACAGTCTCATCAGGCAGGGCAGTTTGCCCTCAACCAAAAGCACCCATGAGTTGTTTCATCTCAGTGTTCCTACCTTGTTGGCAGATTATAATCTCTACAATAAATAATTCTGTCTTTCTCTCCAAAATGTGTTTCTGCCCATCAGTGCTTTGAATATTACTGTGAGTGTGATTGAGAATCTCAGCAACTTGAAAATGAGTACCTGTTTACAGTGATACTGTATTCTCCTGAGGGTGAAATTCAACAGTCAGGAACAAAGTTAAAAATTCTGTCTTATTTTAAAAAATTTTATCTTGAGTGTTTCATGAAACATTAACAGGATCGATTATCCAACACTACAGAAGAACATGGGAGTCGGCATTATGGCTTAGTTAAGCTGCTGTCTGGGATGCCAGCATCCCATATGGGCAGCAGTTCGAGTACTGGCTGCTCCACTTCTGATCCAATCCCCTGCTAATGAGACTGGGAAAGCAGCAGAAGATGGCTCAAGTCCTTGGGACCCTGCATCCACATTGGAGATCCGGAAGAAGCTCCTGGCTCTTGGCTTTGACCTGGCCCAGCCTCAGCCGTTGCAGCCATTCAGGGAGTGAACCAGTGGATGAAAGATCTCTGTTTCCTTCCCTGTTAACTCTGCCTTTCAAATAAATATATATTTTAAAAAATATGTGTATGTGGTGGGTCAACTGTATACCATAATGTGAACATATAAAGACATCCACAATTTATATGAAAGAAAAGCATACATGTATTAATTTATATGAAACTGTAACATATATTAAATATGCATGTCATTGCTGGTAAGTACATATAGTCCTAAGTTACTCCCTCTCAGGTTATTTAACCAGTTCCAAAGGGAGAAGAATACAGCTTTCAGTGGTGATATCTGAGCATTACTACCTTAACAAAATGATCAGTTTTATCACCATAAGTGAAATGATCTGATTTCATCTGTCTCCTGATAATGATACACGAAGAACACACCATTGTTTATGGAGTATCCTTACTAAGTATGTTTAATTTGAACTTTACCATGAGGAAATAACCACATAACTACAGAATAAGAGATATTTGTAGACAAGTCTAGATTCTTTTAAAAAATAATAAATAGCAAAAACAAAAAAGCTGAGGGAATGTTCTGTATTAAAAGAGACAACATCAAATGCAGTGCATGAACTCTGACTATATCCTGCTTAAAGAAAAATGTACATGGGGTGAGCACTGGTGCAGCACGTTTAAGCTCATGCTTATGCCCACATTCCATGGAATGCCCAAGACAGGTCCTCCTCAGCTTCTGCCCCAGCCCAGTGAGCCTGGGAGGCAGCGGGTGAATTCCTGGCTCCTGGCTTCTACCTGGCTAAGCTAGCTGTTGCAGTTATTTGGAGAGTGAATTAAGAGATAGAAGATCCCTGTGTGTCTGTCTCTTGTTTTGCTTTTCAAATAAATTTTTTTTAATGAGTAAATTTTTTTTAAAGCATGCAAGGCATTTGGGAAATTTCAATTTTAATAAATTGTGGAATTTTTGTTAATTGAGGTTAGAGATATGTGATATATGTATTCTGTGTGCTAGTACTTCAGAAAGTCTGTAGGAAATGGAATTAGAAGTTAAGTTGATTTTGGTGCCCCCAAAAAACCAAGTTGAAGTCCAGGCTGTGGTGTTGTGGCACAGCAGGTTAAGCTGCCAACTACAACACCAGCATCCCGCACCAGAGCACAGATTTGAATCCTCACTGCTTTGCTTCCCATTCAACTCGCTTCTAATGTGCCTGGGAAAGCAGAAGATGGCCCAAGTACTTGGGCCCTCCAGATGGAGACCAGGCTCCTGGCTTAGGTCTGGCCAAGCACCATCTGTTGTAGCCATTTGGGGAGTGAACCAGCCGATGGAAGATCTCTTTCTCTGTCTCTCCCTCTCTTTGTCTGTCACTCTGCCTTTCAAATAAGAATAAATCTTTCTTTTTTTTTAATTGAAATCCTCTTCAGTTTGGAAAATGTACATCATGAAAAAATGATGCATGAATTTCTATTCATTTATTTATTTATTTGAGAAAGAGGGCAGGACAGAGAGAGCTCCCATCCACTGGTTCATAGTGGCCCAGGTGAGTCTGGAACTGGGTACTCAGTCCAGGACTCCCATGGCAGGAACCCTGTTCCGTGAGTCATCACTGCTGCCTCCAGGGTCTGCATTTGTAGAAAGCTGGACTCAGGAGCTGGAGGCAGGTCTAGGATCAGGTAGTCTGATGTGGGATGTGGATATCCTAGCCCTCAGTTTAATAGCTAGGCCAAACACCTGCCCTGGATTTTAATTTTTTTTTGCACTTAAATCATTATAATATCATTCCTTCTCTCCCTCGAAACATGTTGAAGTACCCTTGTACCTCTGTCTTTCATGATGTCAGGATCAGCCACTGTGTGTTGTGGTGCTTTTTGTTTGTGCTATTGTGTATAGTGATATGTGTGAGACATTCTTTTTAGTTGTATATGGTTATAAAATATGTGTTTTCTTAGGAGATACATACTGACATATTTAGTAATAAAATAATATGATACTTGAACTTACTTTTAAATAGTAGTGCAAATCATAATTGGCAAATTGCTAACATTTGGTGAATATAGGGACCAGGTATCTACCTCGTATAAGAGTTTTTTGTACTATTTTAATTTTCATGGAAACTTGAAATTTTTAAAAATAAACAATTGAGGCCGGCGCTGTGGCTCAATAGGCTAATCCTCTGCCTTGTGGCGCCAGCACACCGGGTTCTAGTCCCGGTTGGGGCGCCGGATTCTGTCCCGGTTGCCCCTCTTCCAGGCCAGCCCTCTGCTGTGGCCAGGGAGTGCAGTGGAGGATGGCCCAAGTGCTTGGGCCCTGCACCCCATGGGAGACCAGGAGAAGCACCTGGCTCCTGCCATTGGATCAGCGTGGTGCACTGGCCACAGCGCGCTGGCCACGGTGGCCATTGGAGGGTGAACAACAGCAAAAAGGAAGACCTTTCTCTCTGTCTCTCTCTCTCACTGTCCACTCTGCCTGTCAAAAAAAAATAAATAAAAAATAATAAACAATTGAAGGTACCTATGAGATGACTCCACTCTATCCTAGGGGACAAATAACTTTGTGAGGACACTGAACTGCTTAGGGATTTACCCAGTGATACCACCAGAACAGGAAAGGTAGGGAACCTGTTCCTCAGTCTGTTTCTGTAAGAGAGGTGGTTTCGGGAAGAAATGTGTATGCTTCTGTATCCTATAGTTGAGGGACAGGGAGAAGAATGTAGCTCAGGAAGTGAGGAAGGACTGACTTAGGAGGTGCCTGGTTTTCTGGTGAATGACAAGTCACTGCACCCCTCCCTCCCGCTCCAAGAGAAGTTTTCCTCATCCAAAGACTGGGGTCAGGAGTCCAAAATGGCTAAAATCCAGGTATCAGCAGAGCTGTGCTCCTTATGTAGGCTTTAAGGGAAAAATCTATACCCTTGTCTCTTCCAGCTTCTGGAAGCTGCCTGAGTTTCTTTACTTACAGGCCCTTCCTCCCATCTTCAAAAGCACGTGATTCTAAATGTTGCTTCTGTTGACAAATCTCTCTGATTTTGACCCTCCTGCTTTTCTCTTAGAAGGACGCTCCTTGGGTCTACACAGATAATCTAGACAGTCTTCCCATCTCAAAAGACCCTCAGTTGAAGCATATCTGAATGGTCTGTTTGCCTTGCAAGATAACATAGTCACAAATTCTGGGGATTAGAACCTGAACATCTTGGAAGACGGGGATATATTGGCTGGTGCCGTGGCTCAAAAGGCTAATCCTCCACCTTGAGGTGCCGGCACACTGGGTTCTAGTCCCGGTCGAGGCGCCGGATTCTGTCCCGGTTGCCCCTCTTCCGGGCCAGCTCTCTGCTGTGGCCCAGGAGTGCAGTGGAGGATGGCCCAAGTGCTTGGGCCCTGCACCCCATGGGAGACCAGGAGAAGCACCTGGCTCCTGCCATTGGATCAGCGTGGTGTGCTGGCCGCAGCACACCGGCCGCGGCGGTCATTGGAGGGTGAACCAACGACAAAAGGAAGACCTTTCTCTCTGACTCTCTCTCTCACTGTCCACTCTGTCTGTCAAAAAAAAAAAAAAGGACAGGGATATAATTCTTTTTTTTTTTTTTTGGGGAGGGGGGCGTCCAGGGCTTTATTTTGTAATGCAGAGGCCACACCGTGGCCCCAACCCCACTTCCCACCCTGCATTTCTTAAATGTTTATCACTCTAGGGACAAGGATATAATTCTATCTCATATATTCTTATGGACTTCAATTGATACATGGCATGGATTTTTTTTTCCTTTAATTTGTTCATTCAGTGCATTTTGTTGTAAGATTTCCTAAGGTTAATGCTCAAACATTAGGAAATCTTATAGTTCATTGTATAAATTTTATACCATATTACTGAAATAAGCCTTTTATTTGGAATTTTTATATCTGTAATCTCAAAAGACACTGATTACTACTTCTCTTTTGGTCTTTATTTGGTTTTATGCAGAGTTCATTACAGAATAGTTCATCTTTCCTGTGATATTAATTAATTATTTGAATAATCATTATTAGTTCAAAAATTAAAACCAAGCTGTAACCAACTTGATACACTGTCTTTTTCAAAAGCACATATTTTGTGACATGGTTAAATTTTGTTGCAGTTAACGTTCTGCTCAGTTTCCTCTACCACTGTCACAAAGTTACACATAATAGCCTCAAAATTCTTTAAATGCTACGTCTCTTGCTTTAACCTCTCTCAGTTTTGTTTCTGTTTTAATTTTGGTTGTGTTATTATCTGTGTCTTTTGTTTCACTTACCTTTCAGTACCAAGTTATGGATTTTTAAAGTCTGGTGCAGTATTTTGGTTTCTGGTTCATCAGATCCAGAGTCTCTATATTTACCAAAATTTAAGAAGTAATGTTTCACTAGTAGGAAATCATAATGGCCAACCTATAAGAGAATACCCTGAAACTGAAAAGCAGTGTTAAAAAGTCGCTCACAGTTACACATCCAAGAAATTAGCTGCTGTTAACAATATTATTGTAACTTTTAGAAATATTTTTATCCAATATTTAGTACCCAAGTGCCTGTTTTTTTGTGTGTTCATTTAAATTTCAAAAACAGCTTTACACTGTAAATAAAACTTAGTAACACTTCTACCTAAAGTATTTCTCCACTGTATGTCTGTCATTAAACATCCTGCTTCTTATTCTTTTTTTTTTTTTTCTTTTGACAGGCAGAGTGGACAGTGAGAGAGAGACAGAGAGAAAGGTCTTCCTTTTGCCGTTGGTTCACCCTCCAATGGCTGCCGTGGATGGCGCGCTGCGGCCAGCGCACCGCGCTCATCCGATGGCAGGAGCCAGGTGCTAGGTGCTTTTTCCTGGTCTCCCATGGGGTGCAGGGCCCAAGCACTTGAGCCATCCTCCACTGCACTCCCGGGCCACAGCAGAGGGCTGGCCTGGAAGAGGGGCAACCGGGACAGAATCCGGCACCCCGACCGGGACTAGAACCCGGTGTGCCGGCGCCGCAAGGCGGAGGATTAGCCTGTTGAGCCACGGCGCCGGCCCTGCTTCTTATTCTTAAAATACTGCATTGGTATTCCATTATTTCCATTCAAGTTTCAGGGTGACTGCCTTCAGCCTCTTCCACTCTCCTCTCTCTCATCCTGAACCCAAGACTGACCCCTTTAGTCTCTCCTGGACCACATCCCCAGCTCTCTCAACTGGGACTGCGCTTTCCACCTCCAGGGTTGTGCCCAGCCCCTACTGGTAGTGCCTGTGACCCGACTTGCGTTGTGCTGAGAAGCCAGGAGCCCTGGCATTGCCATCTTCCTCACTGCAGCCTGCACTCTGCACTTCCCATCCCGAATGTGGGCACCAGACTGTAGTGGGATGTGGTCAGTCCTGAACTTTCCACGTCACGTCCAAGAAGACTCCTATTTCATGGCGTGGTTGAGGAGTCTTCTCCTAATCCCTTGCTCCTTGTGGATAGAACTTTGGGCAGTCCACAATTTTTTTTTTTTTTTTTTTAACCAGCAACTCTTGAGGCCTCTAGACACCTGTTTGGGCAAGGAGTGTTGCTGGACTTAGCAGAGTCCGGACATCCCGCAGCTTTCACTGCCCCACGATTTTTTCCTACCTCTCAATGGCCACCTATTATTGCCATGGCCTGTGGACCACCTAGGTCCTTGGCGGGTGGTTGGGTGCAGCTGGGAGGTCTGGACTGTGCTTTTCGAAGGCTTGGAACAAGGAGGACCCCTGGTTGTAAGATAGTCATTCCGGCCCCAGCTCTGGGCCATCTGGGTTTTTCTACTCCTCTTCTGGAGTACATTTACCACAGGGTGCTGTGGCCTGGGCCACTTCCTGCCAATGTTGCCTGGCACTTGTTAATTGGTAGTGTTAATATGTAAAGGGTTAGGGCTTGCTGATCACCTTCACTTACTGGTTTGGCATGGACTCTGTCAGTCCCAAGTATCAGGGTCCCTGAGGAGTGGACAATGAAGAATCCTGGAGCTGGGAGGGGCAGGGGGTTGCCTGACATTTTAATTGTAGTCAGCTATTGGGGTTATCCAGATTTCCCAAATAAAGGACATAAGGACCATGAGCCATTGGGATAGGAGAGGAGTTTCCAACATGCTAGTTCTTACTTGAAGAGGACAGTGTCATTGTTTAGCACTTGCATGGAATGGATGTGGTTTGAAGGGGGCACCAGAATGTGCTCGGAGTGTGTCCTCTTTCCTGGGTAGTCCATGCTATACTCCCTGGATAGGAATTGTGCTCCTAGTGTACCCCAGGGGAATGTGATGGGTGCCCTACCTCAGTGAAGTTCTGTAACTCTGTGTGTGTGTGTGTGTGTGTGTGTGTGTGTGTGTACATACATGCACTGCCCCAACCCCATGTGGCCAGGTCATCAGCTCTGCGTTTGAGAGGTGGGAGAGATTGGGGCACGGCCCTCTTTGTGCATTCTCGGCCTATATTGGGAGAGGTTGACCGATGGATGGGGTCTGGGCATCTATCTAAAACCCATGACTTGGTGGCTAGCTGCTGTGGCCACCATGGTACTTTCAAGCCCAGCTGGAACACATACAACCCAGGCCATTCGGTCCACAGAGGCTATTGGGGGTGGGTGAAATGAGGCTGTGTTCCTATTTCCATTTCTCTGTTCTTTCATCCTGTTGTTGCCAGGGATCTAGGCCCATAGAGTTAATACCAACCCAGAGGACACAATGTGAGCTACTGACCCTTGGACCCACTTAGGCTGTGTTTTGGAGCCACAAGTTTGGACTCAGTATAAGATGCCAGGCCTGAAAATATCCCATGTTATGCTGTTACTGAGAAAGAAGACTACTTACTATCTGGGAGGCTCTCCCAGGACTCCTATTGGGGCCCTAAGGTCACCTGCTTTTTCCTTTATGAGAGTGAGAGAGAGCCATGAGATAGAAGGTTTCTCTGAGTTCCTCTGAGTGCCTTGGGATGGGGCAGGAGTTTTTTCTGACTTGACCTCCTCTGGGCTGGTCGTGAAGAGCTGTTGCCTCAAGGTTTCTTAGTGCTTTTCTATGTTTTTCTTCTTCAAGGACCCAGAAAAAGAGGAGAGAGGAACAGCTGTGCATCTAAAGTTATGGTGGGGGTAAGTTGGATTTTTTACTTTCTTCTTGGAAAGCCGCCTTGGTTTTCTTTTTATTCTTTTTTTTTTTTCTTTTTTGACAGGCAGAGTGGACAGTGAGAGAGACAGACAGAGAGAAAGGTCTTCCTTTGCCGTTGGTTCACCCTCCAATGGCTGCCGCGGTTGGCGCGCTGCGGCTGGCGCACCGCGCTCATCCGATGGCAGGAGCCAGGTGCCAGGTGCTTTTCCTGGTCTCCCATGGGGTGCAGGGCCCAAGCACTTGGGCCATCCTCCACTGCACTCCCGGGCCACAGCAGATAGCTGGCCTGGAAGAGGGGCAACCGGGACAGAATCCGGTGCCCCAACCGGGACTAGAACCTGGTGTGCCGGCGCCGCAAGGCGGAGGATTAGCCTGTTGAGCCACGGTGCCGGCCTTTTTCATTTTTTTTGACAGGCAGAGTTAGACAGTGAGAGAAAAAGCGAAAGGTCTTCCTTCCGTTGGTTCACCCCCAAATGGCCGCCACAGCTGGAGCTATGCCATTCTGAAGCCAAGAGCCAGGTACTTCCTTCTGGTCTCTGACGCAGGTGCAGGCGCCCAAGCACTTGGGCCATCCTCCACTGCCTTCCCAGGCCACAGCAGAGAGCTGGATTGGAAGAGGAGCAATCGGGACTACAACCAGCGTCCATATGGGATGCCGGTGCCACAGGCAGAGGATTAACCAAGTGAGTCATGGCACCAGCCAAACCTTCTTGGTTTTCAAGATATTAAAACCTTACAGATTCCAGGCCGTGCCGCGGCTCAATAGGCTAATCCTCTGCCTTGCGGCACCAGCACACCGGGTTCTAGTCCCGGTTGGGGCGCCGGATTCTGTCCCAGTTGCCCCTCTTCCAGGCCAGCTATCTGCTGTGGCTAGGGGAGTGCAGTGGAGGATGGCCCAAGTGCTTGGGCCCTGCACCCCATGGGAGACCAGGAGAAGCACCTGGCTCCTGCCATCGGATCAGCGCGGTGCGCTGGCCGCAGTGTGCTGGCTGCGGCAGCTGTTGGAGGGTGAACCAACTGCAAAGGAAGACCTTTCTCTCTGTCTCTCTCTCTCACTGTCCACTCTGCCTGTCAAAAAACAAAACAAAACAAAACAAAACAAAATCTTATAGATTCCTATCTATCCTAAGACTTAGAATAATGATTTGGGAAAGGGGGAAGAGAAAGGGAAACCATATCTGTGCAGTAGTTTTCCTCAACAAGCCCCAGAGCTGTCTGCTTTTATATATTGACTCATCTGATCTAGAATTTTCATTTCCTTGGATTTTGTTCATTCTCAGAAGGTCTTTTTTTTTTTTTTTTTAAGATTTATTTATTTATTTGAGTCAGAGTTACAAGGGCGGGGTGAAGGGAGTGGAGACAGAAAGGAATCTTCCATCAGCTGGTTTACTTCCCAAATGGCTGCAACAGCCAGGGCTGGGTCATGCCAAAGCCAGGAACTGGGAGCTTCTTCCAGGTCTCCCATGTGGGTGGCAGGGACCCAAATACTGGGGCCATTTTCCACTGCTTTTCCCAGGTGCATTAGCAGGGAGATTGATCGGAAGTGGAGCAACCAGTATTCGAACCAGCGCCGTTATGGAATGCCAGCGTCACAGATGGCAGCTTTACCTGCTTCACCCACGCTGGCCCTGCTCAGAACAATCTTAACCGTGAACATGCCTCTGTGTTGTGACAGAGAAGTTGAAGAACAGAATGAAGTTACTCACTTCAGTATCATTAATTTCTCCAGGGTCACATGCAGTAACCTTTTATTTATAAATTCTTAAAAATTCCTAACTGCTTGGAGTCTCCCTTCTGCCACCTTCAGCTCTAGAAGATTTTCCCCAAGGGAGAAATATGCAAATTGTCAGCTTTCTAATGGTTAGAGTAATAAAGGATTCTTGCAAAATTTTCAAAACTTGAGGAAGTTAGTGGTCTCACTAAGTCACCCGTGGTCCCACCATCCAAAGATAGTCACTATTAATATTTTCTTTTTTAAAAAAAAAAAAGATTTACTTATGTATTTGAAAGAGTTACACAGAGAGAGGAGGGGTACAGAGAGAGAGAGAGAGAGAGAGAGAGGTCTTCCATCTGATGGTTCACTCCACAGTTGGCCACAGTGGCCAGAGCTGCGCCGATCCGAAGCCAGGAGCCAGGGGCTTCTTCTGGGTCTCCCATGTGGGTGCAGGGGCCTAAGGACTAGGGTCATCTTCTACTGCTCTGCCAGGCCATAGCAGAGAGCTGGATCAGAAGTGGAGCAGCCGGGTCTTGAACCTGCAGCCATATAGGATGCCAGTGCTTCAGGCCAGGGTGTTAACCCGCTGCGGCACAGCGCTGGCCCAACTATTAATATTTTCAGTTAATTGTGCTGCACATATGTATGGCTATGTGATTTTTCTTTTCAGAGTGGGATCTTACTACCAATGGATGCAGCTAACTTATTGAGCACTTAGTTTTAGCTACTTATATATAATTTGAAGGTCTTTCCAATGCTTTTTTTTTTAATAAGATGTAATTTTTATTTGAAAGTTAGAGTTACACAGAGAGAAGGAGAGGCAGAGAGAAAGAGAGAGAGAGGTCTTTCATCCGCTGGTTCACTCCCCAACTGGCCGCAACAGCTGGAGCCATGCCAATCCAAAACCAGGAGCCAGGAGCTTCTTCCGGGTCCCTCACGCAGGTGCAGGGGCCAAGGAGTTGGGCCGTCCTCCACTGCTTTCCCAGGCCATAGCAGAGAGCTGGATTGGAAGTGGAGCAGCTGGGACTTGCACTGGTGCCCATATGGGATGCCAGCACTGCAGGCGGTGGTTTTACCCTCTTTGCCACAGTGCTGGCTTCTCCAATGTGGTCTTGTTTAATCCATATATCAACTGTGAGACAGATGTGACTGTATTTCATTAATTCTTTTTTTTTTTTTTTTTTTTTTTTTGACAGGCAGAGTGGACAGTGAGAGAGAGAGACAGAGAGAAAGGTCTTCCCTTGCCGTTGGTTCACCCTCCAATGGCTGCCACGGTCGGCGCGCTGCGGCCGGCGCACCGCGCCCATCCGATGGCAGGAGCCAGGTGCCAGGTGCTTTTTCCTGGTCTCCCATGGGGTGCAGGGCCCAAGCACTTGGGCCATCCTCCACTGCACTCCCGGGCCACAGCAGAGGGCTGGCCTGGAAGAGGGGCAACCGGGACAGAATCCGGCGCCCCGACCGGGACTAGAACCCGGTGTGCCGGCGCCGCAAGGCGGAGGATTAGCCTGTTGAGCCACGGCGCCGGCCTGTATTTCATTAATTCTGTCATACACATTGTTTTCACATTTCAACCTCTATGAAATCAGTATGTGCCTTATAGTTACTGGAAGTCAGTTTCATTGATGACTTTTTTTTTCTTTTATATAAAGTTAGGGTGGCTTTATAATCACATCTTAATAAGGTTTTATTTTAAGTTGATGTATGATGAAATAGATTCTGTTAAGTCACTTGCCCCAAAGTTAAAGAGTTAATAAATGAAAGAGCTGGAATTTCTAAATTACCTATTGATTTCCTTTGCCCATTTGTGAAAGAATGCTGTCTTTTTGGCTTATTTTAAACAGCAGTTTATAGATTAAACATTTTCTTTTGTCACTTATGAGTTGTTTTAGAAATATTTGTTATAGAGTTAATCTATTTTATATATGTTTTTAGATTCAGTTTTCTATTTATTTATTTATTTGAAGGTCAGAGTTAGAGAAGGAGATGCAGAGAGAGAGAGAGAGAGGTCTTCCATCCACTCCCCAGTTGGCTGCAGTGTCCAGAGTTGTGCCTAAACTGAAGCCAGGAGCCAGGAGCTTCCTCTGGGTCTCCCATGTGAGTGCAGGGGCCCAAGGACTTGGGCCATCTTCTACTGCTTTCCCAGGCCATAGCAGAAAGCTGGATGGGAAGTGGAGCAGTCCAGACTTGAACCAGTGCCCACATGGGATGCCGGCACTGCAGGCGGTGTCTTTATCCACTATACCACAGCACTGGCCCCTCAGAGTTTTCAAAAATACATTCAGATAACAGTTTCGTTAACTCTTTATGTCATCCCAGAAGGTCTTCTCTACCATCACCAAAACTAGAAAATCATTCATATTTTTCTAGAGTACTTTTTCTTTTGTTCAATCTAAACCTTAAGATACCTACTATGACATATGACCAGAAAATACTGAGTGTAAAATTTATTGTATAATGACATCTTTTTCTGTGACTTTGGAGTAATCGTTTTTAAAGAATGGCATGGTGTTTGTAGGATGTAAAATTTGGGTTGCTTTCTTGGATGTGTTGGGTATGGTACTATTCCGGCAAGTCAGCTCTCAAAGATTCTTTTCACTCAGAAGAATGAAGAAATACTATTTAATCATTTTCTTTATCTTTGATTTCTCTTCAGAATTCTCTGAGGCCTAGTTGAATCTGTCTTCCCTTTCCCATACATCCCAGAACCTTCCAAGATTCTCCACAAGAGCCCACTCTCTGCACACTTTGCTGGGGAAGGAGCGTCAACTCCCCTTGCTCTTCAGCCCTTGACTGTTCATTTCTTCCTGTATTTCCTTCTGTCCCCCAAGTCATGATTGCCCTTTGCCCAGATTAACAGAGGGCTATGCACTGTGATTAAAGTGTAGAACCTTACACTGTTTCTGTTTACTGCCTCTATGACCATGGGCTTCCTTATAACTTCCTCTGTATAACGTAGTCTACAAAGCTAGAGAATGTGGAAATTCACCTGAATCTGCATGTACACTGGAAACATGGGGTCACCCAAATCCTACTTCCTGTTCTTTCTAACATATATTGAGATGCCAAATCCCATTGCTTCTTTCCCTTTCCTACTCCCTTAGCTCATGCCTTATGGCCTCATCCAGTCTATTTTTCCTTGTTTTTCAAGCTTTGATTTTCATTATTGCCTTCTTACATTGATTCCACCTCCCAGAACAATACTGAATGGTGAATATGGGCACTCTTGTCTTACACCCAGTTTTAGAGGAGATTCTTTGGATATTTCATTTTTACCTATAATGCTCATTCTTGTTTTCTGGTTTTGTTGTTTGGTTTTATCTTTTTTTTGGGGGGGGGGGGCGTTGGTGTGTTTTTGTTTTTGTTTTGACAGAATGTCCTATAATGGGTTAAGGACATTAGTTTTTATTTCTAATTTAGTCCTGAGTTTTTATCATGAATGAATATTACATTTTTGACATGCCATTTCTATATCTCTTGAGATGATCATAATGGTTTTCTTTAATGTACCTAATGAGTTTAATTGATTTCTAGTATCATGTGTAAGTTACAACTGCCAAGGTTCAAGTAATGCAGTTATCTTTGCATCCCCAAGAATGCTAGTGCTCTGAAGCCAGTATCATGGCACAGCGGGTTGAGCCACCACCTACAACTCTGGTGACCTGGATGGAGATTCAGGCTCCTAGCTTTGGCCTGTCCTATCCCCAGTCATTGCAGCCATCTGGGGAATAAACCCAGTAGCCAGAAGATCTTTCTTTCTCTCTCTCTCTCTCTCTCTCTCTCTCTCTCTGTCACTATGCCTTTCAAATAAGTCTTTATTTTTTTTAAGAATGGGAGTGCTGTACTTCTAGTGTTTCTATATTCTGAGAGCATGGTTCTACAGGTCTCAGGTCTTTGCAGTGTGCAACTAATTAGTCTCTCATACTGGCCAGCTATAAGCTTAGTCTCCTTTCCCTCTAATGCACAATTTCATGAGTGGCAAAGATCATGGTGTTCTGAGCACAGCAGATATTCCAGAGGCCAAATAAGCCTCTGTGACTCAGTATGCCTTTCTCAGTTTCCATTTTGACTTAGTTTTAACCTTTGAAGATTACTTTCCTCCTTTATTAACTTCACATTGCATTCCAGAATTCTTTAAATAGTCCATCCACTAATTTTCTTTGTAAAAAAGAATGTGTTTATTTTCACTTTATTTAAAAGTCAGAAAGACAAAGAGATCTTTTATCCATTTGTTTTCCAAGTGCAGGGCTAGGCCAGTTAGAAGCAAGGAGCCCAAAACTGCATCCAGGTCTCCCAGATGGGTAGCAGGAACTTGAGCCATCATTTGCTGCCTCCCTGGATGCACGTGAGCAGGAAGCTGGATCAATAGCAGAGTAGCTGGGACTTGAACCAGGCACTCCAGTATGGGATGTGGGCTCCCAGGTGGCAACTTCACTGCTGCACCACATGCGTGCCCTCAGTCGAGTCTCAGCTAATAAGCTGGTGATGTTGACCATCCACCGAATCTGAGGTCCTGTGATTGTCTCTACTCTACTTTTGGTATGTGTTTTATTCTTCTCTAAAGTGTGAACTTTTCAAGGGCAAGCACTGTGTCAGAGGCATGGAGAACACCGATTGAGATTTTTTGGTAAAAGAGTTTTATTGGCACATCTGTTTCTCTCCTCCCATTCCCTTCTGCCTCTGATTTCACCTCATGGAATGCTGCACTCTGCGGTGACAGATCAGACTGGGCTGTTTCTGCCCCCTAATTGCAGGGTCTAGCCGAGGGTTCTTTCAGAGAATCAGGAAATCCCTGGCTGCATCTGTCAGAGCAGAAGTAGAAGGCAACCAGCTGTGGATTTGGAGGAATGTGGATTCAAACCCCCAGCGTGCTGCTGCTAACTGCACATTTGAGCAAATGACTTCCCTTCTCCAGACTAAAGCTTCCTTTGAATTATGATTCATGGAGTTCTCCTGAGGATTAATACATACAGGTGTAAGGTACCAGGAACTTCAAGTGGCTAAAGCACAATAATTGTGGCTGAGGTGCAGTGAGCGCAGCTCTGTCAGCAGAAAGGCTGGGGGTTGCCACAGGAGGGAGTGTCAGGCAGGAAAGCTGTGGGTGATCTCACTTAGGAACCAGGATACATTGGCCATGAGGATTCTGGGAGCAGTGCTTTCACATAGAGCCATTGCGGCAGGGTACATCAGGTAGATGAACCCTTCCGAGGCTGCTGAGGACCCACTGATCCTGGGGTGTTTTCTGGCTCACTACAGGTGATTCTTAATGGGTCTTTGTGGAATGAGATTTCACTGTCAGCTCTGAGGGGCCCTGTTTTGGGAACAAAGCCAGGGATTGTCCTGTGAGTCTAGAAGTCTTTGTTATAGAAACCTTTCCAGAGCTGGGCCTAATAGTCACGTGCTCCTGGGCCTCAAAGCTTTGTTAGATGTTTGGGATACCTCCAAAGGCTGGAGGGCTCAGTGTCTCCCAGGTTGTAAATAAAGGGTCTGCCCACGGCAGGCCACAGCAGGTTCCCCTGGACTCAGGTCAGCTTTGCCAGTGTAGAAGTTGTTTCTTCTTAATCCTTATGCTGCAGAAACAGATCGTGTGGGGGAGGGGTGCCAAAGGAAGAGATGATGGGGGAGGGAGTCCATTCTCAGCCCTTTGGGGACTCAGGTCATTCAGGTGGCTTGAGGCTGCGTTTTCTTCCTCTCTTTCTCAGGCTCTGTGTTTTTCCAGAACAAACCCAGGGTATAACTTTTGCAATCCTAAAATCCATAGTCTGTATGAGTTAATATTTCTCATCTCCCTAACTGAATGTATTTTTTGTTTTAGAAGACTTTGAACAGATTTCTTTCCTCTGAAACTCCCTTCCTTTCTACACCCCTGCAGGAACTTGTTCCCCAGTTCTTCCCATTGCAATCAGTGATGTTGTCAAAGGCTGCTGTCACTTGATTTTCCCTGTGTTCAACAAATATCTAGGTGTTCATCAGCAAACCACTTAACATTTCTTTATCTAAGATGCATCCTTCCTTCTAGACTGTTGGTGGTGTGCAAACACCAAACCTTGCTAGAAATTACCTACCTCCTAGAACTGTGATTTGATGGCATGCAAGTGCATGGTTCATTGGAATCACACATTACAAGCCAGGAAGGGAATCATGATTAGATTGTTTTATTGCTGTCTCAGTATCTGCCAGTACCTCTACCTCTGTGAGGATTTTAGGCCCGCAGATGTGATAGGAATATCATAGATTGAGTGTATATAGTTACAGGATATTTCCAAGAAGTCTGCATCAGATGGTTACCTATAAGTGGGTCCATTTAGAACTTGTGTAGTGTATACTCACCTTGGGTCACATCATTGTAAATTTGCATCTTTCTGTCAGTTCCAGGAGCTCAAGAACAAGGAGAGTATAGTTAGGGACGATTTATCATAGCAGGAACAACTTAGCTAGTTGTATAAATTTTTTAGAAATGACTCATAATTAAAAAGACCTTAGTAAACTCTCCAATATAATGCCCAAAATAATATTGAATACATAAACAACAGTGAGGGGTCATGCAACCTGTAAAATGATATCTATTTAAGAATTTGTGGAACCAGTGCTGTGGCACAGCGGGTTAACAGCCTGTCCTGAAGCACCGTCATCCCATATGGTCACCGGTTCAAGACCCAGCTACTTCACTTCCAATCCAGCACTTTGCTGTGGCCTGGGAAAGCAGGAGAAGATGGCCTAAGTCCTTGGGCCCTTGTACCTGCATGGGAGAACCAGAAGAAGCTCATGGCTCCCAGCTTTGGATCAGCGCAGCTCCGGCCGTTGTGGCCAGTTGGGAAGTGAACCAGTAGATGGAAGACTTCTCTCTCTGCCTCTCCTTCTCTCTCTGTAACTCTGACTTTCAAATAAATAAATAAATCTTTTAAGAAAATGTGGGGGTTGGTGCTATGGAGTAGCGGGTAAAGCTGCCGCCTGCAGTGCCAACATCCCATATGGGTGCCTGTTCGAGTCCTTGCTGCTCCACTTCTAATCCAGTTCTCTTCCATGGCCTGGGAAAGCAGTATCAGATGGCCCAAGTCCTTGGACCACTGCACCACCACATGGGAGACCTGGAAGAAACTCCTGGCTCTGGATTGGCACAGCTCCAGGCATTGCAGCCAGTTGGGGAATGCACCAGCAGATGAAAAACCTCTCTCTGTCTCTCTCTCTCTCTCTCTCTCTCTCTCTGCCTCTCCTCTCTCTGTCTAACTCTGACTTTCAAATAAATAAATAAATCTTTCACACACACACACAAAAAGAATTTGTGTTGACACGAAAAAGTGATTAGGATTTAATGTTTTGACATACTTGAGATTGAGGTTTCGTTCAATTCACCTGCAGGTTTGTTTTTGTTTTGTTCTTGAACCTGAGTTTTTAATAAATTATTGTTAAGATTATATGCAAATCCTATTTTCAGATATAGATTTTATTCAGTACCTTGGAATGATTTTTTTTTTAATTTCTCAAATGGGAGTAGGCAATGAAAAGTGTGTGTTTAACCAGTGGTGTGCTGTATACTTGCATGTACTGTTCTATTTAATAGGGAAAGACAACTTACCTGGGCTGTGTTTATTCCCATATCTGGGTGAATAATGGGAGTTCTGAGGGGTGAAATCTCTAGAAGTTTGTATGCTCAACAATCATGTGGCGACTTGACTCTGATGATCCTTATTTCCACACTGATCCATCCATGATGAAGGACCTAGCACAGCCTGTTTTCCCAGTGGAGCTTCCCTATTGAGTTGCTTTCTCTGGTTTGTTTTATGCTGTCTTAAAGATTTTGTCCATTAGTTTCACAAATAATATATTTATTTTATGGTTTCAGGAATTGAACTTCAAAGATATAGCCATTTATTTCTCTCAGAAGGAGTGGGAACGCTTGCACTGTGCTCAGAAGGATTTGTACCGAGATGTAATGTTGGAGAATTACAGCAACTTGATCTTTGTGGGTAAGTTTATCCCTCCTCTCCCCCAATATAGAATTGGCCTTCTGGAATTTTTATGTTCTTTGTTGTAAGTTTTTCATGAATACTTTTCAAGTACCTAGACAGGGGTGGGAAACATCCAGTCCATGGGCCGTGTGAGGCACATTAAATCATTTGGTCTGGCCTTACCAAGGGAACCATAGGCAGTACTTAAAATTTATGGATCTGTAGCAGGCTGATTTTTAATCTGATCATTTTGTCCAGCCTGCAAATGATGTTATACATATCCAAATGGCCACTGGCATAAAAAAAAAGTTTCCCCGCCCCTAGCTGAACTAATAATTCTTGCTCACAAAAAAATTGGTTTGTCTCTTGTGAAGTTGGGAATGGGCTACTCCATCGGGCACCCTTGTCTTACAAGTCCTTCTTCTTGCTTCTTCCTTAATCTGCTTCCTTCCCTTTCTTGAAAATCAGGAACGGACTTTAATTCTGATTTTAATTCTGCAATATAGCCTTGTTCCTTTTTTTCCTTGAGCAGGATTTTATGATGCGAAACCAAGTGTGATATCCTTACTGGAGCAAGGAAAAGAGCCCTGGATGGTTCAGAGGAAAGATACAAAAGAATGGCTTCCAGGTGAGTGGTCAAGAATTGTGTTCAGGAGGCCATGACAGCTAGTTACCAGCTTCTGAGAAGGCATTAATTCTGAGATATTGGTGGTAGAGCTCCCCAAAATGGCCTACGATCTGGAGAAGGTAAGGATGTTTTAGCATAAGCCTCCAAATTTTTATTCTACTTGCCACTTTCTTACTACCTTACTATCCTATTTCCTCCTCATTTCAGAGAGGAAGTGCCCTCCTTCCCTATGACAGCCATGTTAGCTGCCTTTGGGTCCAGCTTTATCCTGCCTTTTTCTTTAATACAGCTTTATTGAGCTATATAACCACATATTTATAAAATTCACCCATTTATAGTTTTACAACTGTTATAGCAATCCTATTGAAGAATGTTTTCATCACCTCAAAAGGCAAGGGTATACCCTTTAACAGTCATTCCCCACACCCAACACTAAACAACCACCAATCTACTTACAGTCTGCGTAGCTGTGCTGTTCAGGCAGTTCACATTAATATTTGTGACTGGCTTCTCTCATTCAGCAAAATGGTTTCAAGGTTCATCCATATTGTAATATGTACCAGTACTTCATTACACTATGCTGCCCAGTAATATTCCACGCTATGGATAATACCCCATTTTGTTTAGCCATTCATCAGTTGGTAGACGTTAAGGTTATTTCTGCTTTTAAGCCATTATGAATGTTGCTGCTATGAATGTTTGTTTATATGTTCCTTCTTTTCTTAATTTGTTGAGTATTTTTATCAAGAAAGGGTTTTAGGGGCCGGCCAACACTGTGGCATTGAAGGTTAAGCCTCAGCCTGCAGTGTTAGCATCCCATATGGGTGCTGGTTTGAGTCCAGGCTGCTCCACTTCTGATCCAGCTCCCTGCTAGTGCACCTTGGAAAACAGTGGAAGATGGCCCAAGTACTTGGTCCCCTGCACGCATATGGGAAACCCAGAAGAGGCTCCTGGCTCCTGGCTTTAGCCTGGCCCAGCCCTGACCTTTGCGGCCATTTGGGGAGCGAAGCAGCAGATGGAAGATCCTTATCTCTCTCTCTCCCCTTCTCTCTCAGTGTGTTTCTGACTTTCAAATAAATAAGTAAATCTCAAAAAGGGGGAGGGTAGCATAATTTTGTCAATTGTTTCTCTGCATCAATTAAAATATCCTGTGATTTATATCCTTTTTTTTATAAAGCTTTTATTTAAAGAATATAAATTTCCAAAATACAGCTTATGGATTACAATGGCTCCCCCCCCCCCATAACTTCCCTCCTACCCGCAACCCTCCCCTTTCCTGCTCCCTCTCCCCTTGCATTCACATCAAGATTCATTTTCAATTCTCTTTATATACAGAAGATCAGTTTAGTATATATTATGTAAAGATTTCAACAGTTTGCCCTCACATAGCAACACAAAGTGAAAAATACTGTTGGATTACTAGTTATAGTATTAATTCACAATGTATAGCACATTAAGGACAGAGATCCTACATGATACATATTTTTTAAATTGATTAATTTTCTATGCAATTTCCAATTTAACACCATATCCTTTTTTTTTCTATTTTTAAAATATTTATTTATTGGTTGGTTGATTGATTTGATAGGCAGCATGACAAAGAGGGAGAGGGAAAGATAGAAAAAAGGGATAGATTTCATCCACTTGTTTACTCCCCAAATGGTGACATAGCCAAGTTTGGGTCAAGCTGGAGCCAGGAACCAGTATTTCCATCCAGGTCTCCCACGTGGGTGGCAGGGGCTTGCACCATCTTCCGCCACCCTCCTAAGCACCTTAGCAGGAACTGGAGTAAAAGAAGAGGCATCCAGGACTTGAATTAGCACTCTAATATAGGATGCCAGCATCAAACACCAGCCCTTCCTTTGTTCTATTAGTATGTGTATATTACATTCATAAACTTTTGGCTGTTAAACTATTCGTGGCATTTCTGGGATACATTCCATCAGGTTGTGGTATATAATCCTTTCTCTGTTTCTGGATTCAGTTTGGTTTTATTTGTTGAAGATTTCTACATCTGTATTCATTAATGATATTGGTCTGTAATTTTCCTTGCTTTGTCAGATCTTGATATGAAGGTAAAATCCACCTTAGAATTAATGTTGAGAAATATTCCTTCCTCTTTTGTCTCTTGGAAGCTCTTTTTTTTTTTTTTTTTTTTTTTTTTAAGATTTGTTTACTTGAAAGGCAGAGTTAGAGAGAGTAACAGAGGGAGATTGATCTTCCATCCACAGGTTCACTTCTCTAAATGACCACAATGGCTGGGACTGGGCCAGGCTGAAGCCAAAAGTCTGAAATTCCATGCATGCCACATGGGTGCAGGGACCCAAGTACATGGGCAGTTCTCCACTGCTTTTCTAGGCACATTAGCAATGAACTGGATTATAGGTGGAGCAGCCGGGATCTGAACGTGGACTCAGACCCAGTGCTCATATGGAATGCCTGCATTGCAGGTAGGGCCACCACATAAGCCTCTTGGAAATATTTTTGAAGAATTGGTATTAAATTTTCTTTAAATGCTTGGTAGAATTCGGCATGAGGCCATTGGGTCCAGGGCTTTTCTTTGTGTGAAGATTTAACTGCTAATTCAGTCTTAGTATTTGTTATAGGTCTATTCAGATATTGCTTCCTTTTGAATCAGTTCTGGTCATTTTTAGGAATTTGTCAGTTTTGTCTTAGTTACCTAATTTGTTGGCATATAGTTATTCACAGCAGTTACTTATGAGCCTTTTTACCTCTTCTTTAATTTCTTACGTGATTGTAATATTTTGAGTCTTTTCTCCTTTTTCGTTATTTAGTCTAGCTAAAAGTTTGTCAATTTTATTGGTATTTTCAACGGACTTTTGATCTCACTTTCTTCTGCTTTCTGTTCTCTGTTTTTCATCTCTGCTATGATCCATATTTCCTCCTCCTAGCAGCTCTGAGTTAAATATGCTCTTTATTATCTGATTCTTGAAGGTGTATAGTTAGATTGTTAGCTTGAGATCTTTGTGTTAATATAGTTGATTTCCCTTCAAGCCCTGCTTTCACTGCATTGTGTAATTTTCGGTATGTTCTTCTCTTTTTCCTTTATCTCAAAATATTTTCTAGGAAATACACACAGAGATGCAGTGTTGTAGCTTTGAAGATGGAGGCAGGGGGCTGTGAGCTTAGGAAAATGGACAGGCACTACAGCTGAACAAGGCAAGAAGCATGTTTCCTTGAATGCCTAGTATTCTCCTTCCCTTTGCCAAGGAAATCTGTGAGAAGTTAGCCTTATCTTGTACTTCTTGTTTGTGCAAAGCCTCAAAATTAGGCAGTCATGAAAAACTGAGATCTTTCCAAGATCTTTCCTGGACAAGCAGACAACACTGCACCTGTGCAGCCTTTTCTGTTCCCATGCACATGTTAGAATTTCTTAAAGCTTTTCCTCTGGTTGTCTGGATCTTATCAATTTCTTTTAAAGTCCTGACTGGTACTGTTTGTCCCCACTGAAGTCGGCGTTCTGCAGCTGCAGTGCTGTCCGAGCCGCCTGTTTCCAGCACTGCTCTGGAGTGGGCTTTCCCTGCTGCTCCCGCACTGCCACCTCCCCCAGGTGAGCCCGAGTCAGTCACATAGCAACAATGTTCCAGGAATCTGAAAGTTTGGAGAAAACACTGGGTGGTGGTGGCACTGAACTGCAAAAGAGGTCAGAATACTCCACTGGCTATAAGGCAGCTGGCCAGCTTTTGGCAACTACATGAATGAAGGGGGAGGGGAGAATGAATGTCACAGATCTTGTGTGTCTCACTGAAGTTCAGTAGTTTCTCTGGAAAGGCAGTTTTCAGTTTGTGGCTTTGGTTAAATCCCAGAATTCTGATGTGGCTTATTTTAGTTGTTTACCCAGTATTTTCAATTTTTTTCTGGGGGTGAATGAGTGCACCACATTTCCTATTCTGAAGAAAATCTCTGGTCTTTTCTTTCAAATTTAGAGTTGTCTTTGGATCACCATTCAGTTATTTTATTTGTTAAATTATTTTAAAAATTTTTAATTCTTAGCAGAGTCAGTGTGCTTTCTAGATACAGTCCAAAGAACATGATATTTCTTTCTCCCCTCCCCCTTTCCTTCTCCCTTTCTTTCAGCTGTTGAGATAACACTTTAATTTTACATTAGAGTAAAAAGGCTTAATATTTCACTGAATAAGTTTAAAAAGTAAAAAGCAAAAACCCTAGTTTAGTGAGAATATAGACAAAGACTATAAACAATAACTGAATGGAAAAATGACCATTTCACCCACATGCATTCAGTTTTAACATAATCACAGATCATTAAAACTATAGCAGTCTAGGCCGGCGCCGTGGCTCAACAGGCTGATCCTCCACCTTGCGGCACCGGCACACCGGGTTCTAGTCCCGGTCAGGGCGCTGGATTCTGTCCCAGTTGCCCCTCTTCCGGGCCAGCTCTCTGCTGTGGCCCAGGAGTGCAGTGGAGGATGGTCCAAATGCTTGGGCCCTACACCCCATGGGAGACCAGGAAAAAGCACCTAGCACCTGGCTTCTGCCATTGGATGAGCACGGTGCGCCGGCCGCAGCGCGCCATCCGTGGCAGCCATTGGAGGGTGAACCAACGGCAAAGGAAGACCTTTCTCTCTGTCTCTCTCTCTCACTGTCCACTCTGCCTGTCAAAAAAATTAAAAAAACTATAGTAGTCTAATATTCTTAACCATTGGCTTCACAAAGGTATAGAACAAAGTTTTACAAAACTGTATTTGCAGCAGTACTGATCCACACAGACATTTCTTTCTTTTTCAATCTGAACTCCCATATAGAAGGGAGAACACGCAGTATTTTTCTTTCTGGGGCCAGCTTATTTCACTCAACATGATGTCCTCCAGTGGCATCCATTTTGCTGCAAATGACAGAATTTCATTCTTCTTTATAGTTGAATAATGTCCAATTGTGTGTGTATTATAGACACCAGATTTTCTTTATCCATTCATCTGAGGATGGACACCTTTGTTGATTACAAATTTGGGCTATTCTGAACAGTGCTACTATCAACATAGTGCTGCAGGTATCTTGTTGATACATTGTGTTCAAGTCTTTTGGGTATTGCTGGATCATATGGCAACTCCATTTCTAGTTTTCTAAGAAATCTCCACACTGTTTTCCACATTTGCTGCACTGATTTACATTCCCTCTAACAGTGTATAAGTGTTCCCCTTTGTCCACATCCTTGCCAGCGTTTGTTACTGTGTTTTGGATTTTAGATTCTGACAGGACTGATGTGATACCACATTGTGGTTTTGATTTGCATTTCCCTGGTGGGTAGGGATATTCAGCATTTTTTTTTGTTTGTTTGTTTCTTTTTTTTTTTTTTTTTTTGACAGGCAGAGTGGACAGTGAGAGAGAGAGACAGAGAGAAAGGTCTTCCTTTGCCGTTGGTTCACCCTCCAATGGCTGCCGCGGACAGCGCGCTGCGGCCGGCGCACCGTGCTCATCCGATGGCAGGAGCCAGGTGCTAGGTGCTTATCCTGGTCTCCCATGGGGTGCAGGGCCCAAGCACTTGGGCCATCCTCCACTGCACTCCTGGGCCATAGCAGAGGGCTGGCCTGGAAGAGGGGCAACCGGGACAGAATCCGGCGCCCCGACCGGGACTAGAACCCGGTGTGCCGGCGCCGCAAGGCGGAGGATTAGCCTGTTGAGCCACGGCGCCGGCCAAGCATTTTTTCATGTATTTGTTGGCCATTTGTATTTCTTTTGAGAGCTGTCTATTGAAGTCCTTTGCCCATTTCTCAATTGGATTGGTTGGCTTTTTTTTTTTAATTGCCGATATATTTGGGATATTAATCCTTTGTCAGATAGGTGGCTTGCATATATTTTTCCCATTCTAGTGGATGACTTTTCATTACTGATCATTTCCTCTGCTCTTCAAAAGCTTCTGAAGTTTGATATAGTGCCATTTATTTAGTTTTGCCCTTGTTGCCTGTGCTTTGGGGGTCTTGTTCAAGAAGTCGTTCCCTACACCAGCATCTTGGAGTGCTTCCTCTGTCTTCTTCCAACAACTTCACAGTCTCAGGTCTTCAGTTTAGGTCTTTGATCCATCTTGATTTGATTTCATTCTTCTACATTTATACATCCAGTTTTGCCAGCATCATTTGTTAAAGAGACTATACTTATTCCACTGCATAGTCTGAGCACTTTAGTCAAAAATCAGTTGGCTGTATGTGTGTGGATTAATTTTTGGGCTCTATTCTGTTCCACTGATCTATGTATTGATTTTTATGATAGTGACATACTGTTTTAATTAGTATAGCTTTGCAGTATGCTTTGAATATTGTGATGCCTCCACTTAATTTTTCTGATTCAGGATATCTTTAGCTATTCTGGGTCTTTTATTCCATATGAATTTTAAGATTGTTTTTTCTAGTTCTGTAAAGATTTCATTGGTATTTTGATGGGGATTACATGTAGGTTGCTTTAGGTAGTACAGACATTTTAATGATATTGATTCTTCTGACCCATGAGTAAGGAATATCTTTCCTTTTTTGTGTCCTTAAAGATTTCTTCATCAGTGTTTGATAATTTTCACTGCAGAGATCTTTTACTTCTTTGGTTAAATGTATTACTAAATATTTGATGTTTTGGGCTATTGTGAATTGGATTCTTTCTTTATTTCTTTATGAGTTCATCATTAGCATATACAGAACAGCTACTGGTTTTTTTGAACATTTATTTTGTAACCTGCAACTTTACTAAACTGGTTTATCAATTCCAGCAGCTTTTTGATGAATTATTTAGGTTTTTCCATGTACAACATCATATCTGCAAACATGGATAATTTGACTTCTTTTCCAATTTTGATGCCCTTTATTTTTTTTCTCTTCTCTAATTACCCTTGCTAGAACTTTCAGTACTATATTGAATAAGAGTGGCAAAAGTGGACAGCCTTGTCTTGCTCAAGATCTGAGGGGAAATGCTTTCAGCTCTTCCCTGTTCAGTATGATATTGACTGTTGGTTTGTCATATATAGCCTTTATAATTTTGAAGAATGTTCCTTCTGTACCTAAGTTGTGAGGAGTTTTTATCATGAAGTGATGTTGAATCTTATGCTTTCTTTGCATCTATTGCAATGACTGTATGGTTTTTGTTCTTAATTCTGTCGATGTAATCTATGACATTTATTGATTTGTGAATGTTGAACCATTTGATCGTGATAGATGATATTTTTTATGTTGTTTTGGATTTGACAGTATTTTGTTGAGAATCTTTGCCATCTGTGTGCATTAAGGATGTAGGCCTATAGTTTTCTTTTTGTGTAGTGGTGTTCTTTAGTTTTGGTTTGCTGGCCTCATAAAAAGAGTTTGGCAGAGTTCCATCCTGTTCAATATTCTGGAATAGTATGAAGAGTATTCCTCTTTGAATGTTTTGTAGAATTTAGTAGTAGAGCAATCAGGTCCCGGATTTTTCCTTGGCAGAAGACTTTTGATTACTGCTTCAATCTCATTGCTTGTTATAGTCTTCTTGAGTTAATCTTGGTAGGTTATATGAATCCAGGAATTTATTTCTTCAAAGTTTTCTAGTTTATTAGCATATAGTTCTTCATAGTAGTTTCTTATGGTCCTTTGTATTTCAGTGATGTCAGCTGTAATGTCTCCTTTTTCATCTCTAATTTTGAGTTTTTTCTCTTTTTTTTCTATTAATCTGGCTAGAGGTTTATCTATTTTGTTTATCTTCTCAAAAAATCAACTTTTTGTTGTGTTGATCTTTTGTATTAAGCGTCAATTTCATTTATTTCTGTGCTGATCCTTATTATTTCTAGCTTTCTGCTGATTATTTCTTATTCTGTCTTCAAGGTGCATCATTAGATCTTTGAGACATTTATCGTTAACATAAGCACTCAATTCTGTAAACTTCCCTCTTAATACTGCTTTTGCTGTATCCCACCGGTTTTGATAGGTTGTGTTTTCATTTTCATTTGTTTTAAAAAATGTTTTGATTTGCTTTTTAATTTCTTCAGTGGCCCATTGATCATTTAGTAGCATGTTTAATTTCCAAGTATTTTTAAGTGTTCTGATGTTCTTGTTGACTTTTAGTTTTATTCCTTTATGGTCTCAGAAGACACATGATGTGATTTCCATCTTTTTAAATCTGCTGAGACTTGATTTGTGGCCTAATATGTGATCTGCCCTAGAAAATGTTCCATGTGCTTATGAAAAGAATGTGTATTCTATAGCTGTTGACTGAAATGTCCTGTGTCATTTACTAGATAGTGTGTTTCAACTCCGATGTGTCTTTATTGCTTTTCTGTCTGAATGACCTGTCCATTGATAAGAGTGACCTCAGTCAGCTCTGAAGGCCGAGGTGAAAGTCAGTGGGTGACTGGAATTCCCGCTCTGCTAACACTGCCCGCAGGGACACAGCTGCTTCCTGCCTTGTGGTGGGAAGATGGAGGCTCACGGCCAGTTGCAGCGGTGTCTCTGTCTTCTCTCCTGTCCCACAGGGTTCTCATTGATTTCCTTTGTATTTTTCCGCTTCTTTGCTGAAAATTTCCATCAGTCAGATCCCTGGAAACGTAGTCCTTCCTTTGTTCTCTTCATATCCCAGAGCAGCTTAAGGTGTGGCTATACCCTATTCAGCCATCTTGTACTCCCCTCAATACTGCTAAGTTATTTTTAAATTTTTTTTATTTGAAAGTAAGAGAAGGATCTTCAGTGTTCTGGTTCACTCCCCAATGTCCACAGCAACTGGAACTGGGCCAGGCGAAAGACAGGATCCTGGAACTTAATTGGGTCTCCCATGTGGGTGGCAGGAACCCAACTACTTGGCGCATCTGCTACTTCCCAGGGTGTGCATTATATATAATTGCAAGCAGAGCCAAGACTAAAACCAAAGCACTTTTTTTTTTGACAGGCAGAGTGGACAGTGAGAGAGAGACAGACAGAGAGAAAGGTCTTCCTTCTGTTGGTTCACTCCCCTAATGGCCGCCGTGGCCGGCGCACCACGCTGATCCGATGGCAGGAGCCAGGTGCTTCTGCTGGTCTCCCATGGGGTGCAGGGCCCAAGCACTTGGGCCATCCTCCACTGCACTCCCGGGCCACAACAGAGAGCTGGCCTGGAAGAGGGGCAACCGGGACAGAATCCGGTGTGCCGGCGCCGCAAGGTAGAGGATTAGCCTAGTGAGCTGTGGCGCCGGCCAGAAATGCTACTGATTTTTACATGTTCATATTATATCCTACAACTTTAGTAATTCACTTATTAGATATAACAGGTTTTTAGTGGAGTCTATAGGGTTTTTTTTTTTTTTTAATTGTATGTTTGAGAGGCAGAGTTACAGAGGGGGAGGACCAGGAGAGAGAGAGAAAGAGAAAATCGATTATCTGCTGATTCGCTCCTTAAATGACTGTAATAGCTGGGGCTGGGCCAGGCCCCTGTCAGGAGCAGGAACCCCAGTCAGGTCTTCTGTGTGGGTGCAGGGGCCCAAGTACTTGTGCAGGCTGCTGCTGCTTTCCAGGTGCATTAATCAGAAGCTGGTTCAGAAGTGAGTAGCCGGGACTCATCCGGTACAGGTGGCAGCCCAACCCACTGCACCACAACACCAGCGTTGTCATTCGTTTTTTTGTTTTTTGTTTTTGTTTTTTTTGACAGGCAGAGTGGACAGTGAGAGAGAGACAAAGGTCTTCCTTTTGCCGTTGGTTCACACTCCAATGGCCGCCATGGCCGGCGCACTGCGGCCGGCACACCGCGCTCATCCGATGGCAGGAGCCAGGTGCCAGGTGCTTCTCCTGGTCTCCCATGGGGTGCAGGGCCCAAGCACCTGGGCCATCCTCCACTGCACTCCTGGGCCACAGCAGAGGGCTGGCCTGGAAGAGGGGCAACCGGGACAGAATCCGGCACCCCGACTGGGACTAGAACCCAGTGTGCTGGTGCCGCAAGGCAGAGGATTAGCCTATTGAGTCAATAAAATCATTCTCTCTGTGTCAGGAAGGCATCCTTTTCATGGATGTCTTTTACTTCTTTTTGTTGTCTAATTGCTTTGGCTTGGAATTCTAGTACTATGTTGAATAGAAGTGACAAGAGAGGTCATCCTGGTCTTGTTCCAGATCTTAAAGCAAAAGTTTCCAGTTTTCTCTTGTTGAGTACGATGTTAGTTGTGGGATTGTCAAATGTGGTCTTTTTTGTATTGAGATAGATTTTTCTGTATCTAATTCATTAAGAGTTTTTATCATGAAAGCATGTTGAATTTTTTCCAGTGCTTTTTCTGTATCTGTTGATATGATCATGTGGTTTTTGTCCTTCAGTTCTGTTGATGTGATATATTGCATTTATTGACTTACATATGTTGAACCATTTTTGCATTCCTAGGAAGAATTCCACCTGATCTTGTTGAATTATCTGTTTAATGTGCTATTGAATTCAGTTTTCTATTTTGTTGAGGAATTCTGTATCTATGTTTATCAGGGATTTTGGCCTATAAATTTCTTTTTCTTTTGTAGTAGTTTCTTTCTCTAGCTTTGATAACAGGGTGATGCCTTAAAATGTATTTGAAGTCTTCCGCCGGCACCGCGGCTCACTAGGCTAATCCTCCGCCTTGCAGTCCCGGTCGGGGCGCCGGATTCTGTCCCGGTTGCCCCTCTAACAGGCCAGCTCTCTGCTGTGGCCCGGGAGTGCAGTGGAGGATGGCCCAAGTGCTTGGGCCCTGCACCCCATGGGAGACCAGGAGAAGCACCTGGCTCCTGGCTTCGGATCAGCAGGGTGCACCAGAGAAAGGTCTTCCTTTTTCCATTGGTTCACCCCCCCACTGGCTGCTGCGGCCGGTGCACCGCGCTGATCCAAAGCCAGGAGCCAGGTGCTTCTTCCTGGTCTCCCATGGGGTGCAGGGCCCAAGCACTTGGGCCATCGTCCACTGCCCTCCCGAGCCAGAGCAGAGAGCTGGCCTGGAAGAGGGGCAACCGGGACAGAATCCGGCGCCCCGACCGGGACTAGAACACAGTGTGCCGGTGCCAAAAGGCGGAGGATTAGCCTATTGAGCTGAGGCGCCGGCCTCTGTAAATTAGTTTTAATTTTTATTTATTTGAAAGTCAAAGAGACAGTTCAGCAATTCCTTTTTGTAGATTCAACAGTAAACAAGTGAAAGACTGTCTCATGGAGTTTATTACATATTATAATGGGAAAGATAAGCCAAAAATAGATACATACATAATATTTAGGTAGCAATAAAAGTTTTGAAGAAGAAAAATCTAGGTTTGAAGCTAGAGCATGATGAAGTACATTCCTACCATATAGAACTGTGTTGGGATGGGCCTCTGAGCAGGTGACACTGGAGTAGGGATACCTGAATGAAGGGGGAGAGGGGTCTGATACAAAGATCCAGCAGGGAGAGAGCATCAGAGCAGAGAGAACAGCAATGCTAAGGCTCTGAGGAGGAAACGGGTGTGACGATTGAGTGGCAGCAAGAAGCTGGCCGTGAGGTAAATTACAAGTATAGTCCTCTTTAAGAATACACACGTAGATGCCTGAATAAGATTTTATTTTCATGGCAGTAGAGGGGTCCAGACCTATGGTGGCTCAGTTCTATCCAGTGTCAGGCTCCAGATATCTCTGCCATCATGATGGATGGTACATGAAGGGTCCCCACAAGCTCATCTGCTTCAAGCAGTATGAAAGGAGAAGAGGAAAAAGCATACTCTTTTACTTATTAATCCCATTGGCCAGAATTAGTCTTATAGCTCTAATTGTAAAATGGAATGTTCTATATTATTGGGTGCTAAGCTTAAAATCAGGTATCACGTAGGGTGGAGAAAGGAGAACCCAGCAAAAGAAAGCAAGGAGAGCTAGGCAGTGAGTGGGGAACAAATCAGGAGAACGTATCCACAGCCCTAGTGAAAACAGAGGAGGAAGTGAATAGCTGTGTGATTCTTCTGATAACTGAGAATAAATTAACTATTAAAATTGACTGCATGTAGGGTTAGACCTTAAAATAGTAGTTATAGTGGAGTGATAGGTCCAAAAATTTGATTGTAGAGCTTTTACTGATAATACTCACAAGGAGCTGCAAAAATAGGGGAGTTCCCATGTACCCTTTATCCAGCTTTCCCCAAAAACATCCTACCTAGCCCTAATACAGCATGCAAACACATTGCTGTTAGCATAATAGTAGTAATTAAGTTGTAGACCTTTTATTCAGATTTCACTAGCTTACATACTCACTTTTTGTTTGTTTTGTTTTGTTTACAGGCAGAGTTAGACAGTGAGAGAGAGAGAGACAGAGAGAAAGGTCTTCCTTTTGTTGGTTCACCCCCCAAATGGCTGCTACTGCCGGCGCACTGCGCCGATCCGAAGCCAGGAGCCAGGTGCTTCCTCCTGGTCTCCTATGCGGGTACAGGGTACAAGCACATGGGCCATCCTCCACTGCACTCCTGGGCCACAGCAGAGAGCTGGACTGGAAAAGGAGCAACTGGGACAGAACCCAGTGTGCTGGCGCAGCAGGCGAAGGACTTAGGGCCTGACTTAATTTCCTAGTCACTGAGAACTCTGCAGGTATTATTTGATACCTGACCTGTGATATGGCCATGTGTGCAAGAAAGCTGTGAGAGATTATGAGACTAGAAAGACTTTTCAGTTGGTGTCAGATGAGATGAGACTAGAAGGATGTGTAGTAGGAAACAGGCAGAGCGGTGAGAATGAAGTGTCATGCCAGGTAGAAGAACCCATACATTAAAGGTGCCGGGGAGAGGAAGCTCGTGGGCTCTTGAAGGCGTGAAGTGGCTCTAGGTCATGCAGGGCCTTCTCACCAAGTCTCGGAGTTTTAAGTATTCCTCTGATTGTCCTGTAGATATTGAATCAGAGTATGGAAGCTAGTTAGGAGACTCTTGGAGGTCCAGATGGTTTGGCCATGTGCTAGAATGAGACCATAGAATAAAAAATAAATTAATTAAAGATTGATTTAAGAATGTTTTTTTTAGCATTGATGAGTAATTTTATCAAATAAGAGCATTCTTAAAAGGTGTTTCTTTTCTGATTTTGAAGTCCATATTTATAATTCAGTCCATGGTTTTTGAAGTTTCCTTTTCTACCAAATTGTTTTTCCAAAATATTTAAAATGACAGCGTCTTCAGACATCTGACTTCCCACCACAGCATTTTACCAGTCTCTCCGTAGTCCTTGTTTATTGCCCTTCTCCCAAGGACAGCCATACTGTATCCCCAGTGTAAGTGGCATTGTCATTAGATCACAGAAATAGATCACGTAATACTCTCAGAATCTTCTCTGCTTGCCAGTTATGCCAGCCTTTTTCATCACTCTAGATTTTCCAGGTTTCAGGGGGTTTGGTTTGGTTTTGGATAAGGTTTTTGTTGTTGTTGTTGTCTATCTTTTTCTACAGCCTTATCTGGGCTGTTCTAGTATCCTGGGTAATAACAATGGCAAGGGAAGTAACCAAGCAGCAGCGTACCTGAACAAAGGTCTGTTACTTTACTGTGAACATCTAAAGTACCAGCATCTCTCATCTCAGATGAGCCTTGATTCTGAGTAGTTAACTGCCCAGTGCTGTCTGACCAGCAAATTGTGGCTCCAGGAGTCATTCTCAAGCACTCTGCTCTGGAGTTACTTTCTTTGCCACAGCCCCATGCAAACATTCATTAAATGTTTGCCATAGTATCTTTTTTTTAAAAAAAAAAATTATTTATTTGAAAGTCAGAGTTACAGAGAGAGAGAGGTCTTCCATCCACTGGTGCACTCCCCAATTGGCCACAATAGAGTTGCACTGATCCAAAGCCAGGAGTTCTTCCGGGTCCCCATGCGGGTGCAGGGGTCCAAGGAGTTGGGCCGTCTCCTACTGCTTTCCCAGGCCATAGCAGAGAGCTGGATTGCAAGTGAAGCAGCCGACACTTGAACCAACGCCCGTATGGGATGCTGGCACTGCAGGCGTCAGCTTTACCTGCTACACCACAGCACCAGCCCCTGCCATAGTATCTTAACTACATTCTTAATATAATATCCAAATAACTTTAAGGTAACTGAAAGTTACCTAGTTTTACAGTAGTTTTTAAAACTATTTGTAAGGGAAACCCAAAATCAAGGGAGCAACAGATTCAGGGGCTAGTAAGAGACAGCCTTTCTGCTTTATAAATGATAAAATACCTTTTTGCTAAGTCCTCATATGATTGAAGGGGCAAGACAGCTCTCTGAAGTTTTATTTGTTAGGCAGAGTGAGAGAGAGAGAGAGAGAGAGAGAAAGGTAGGTCTTCCTTCTGTTGGTTCACTCTCCTAATGGCTGCCACACCTGGCGCTGTGCCAATCCGAAGCTAGGAGCTGGGTGCTTCCTCCCGGTCTCCAATGCAGGTGCAGGGACCAAGCACCTAGGCCATCCTCCACTGCCTTCCTGGGCCACAGCAGAGAGCTGGACTGGAAGAGGAGCAACCGGGACAGAATCCAGTGCCCCGACCAGGACTAGAACCTAGGGTGCTGGCACCACAGGCGGAGGATTAGCCTAGTGAGCCACGGCGCTGACCTCTGCAGTTTTTGTGTGTGTTTTTTTTTTTGTTTGTTTTGTTTTGTTTTTTTTACAGGGGAACTAATCACATTCATGAGCATTCACCCTCATGAACTAATTAATCCCAGAAACCCTTTCTCCTAATACACTGGTGACTAGGTTTTAGCGAGGGAAGTTTTGAGGGGGCATAGACGTTTAGGCCATAGCACATAGTAGTCTTGATTTCTATTAGAATTTGCTCAAAGCTTTCAATATTCTAGGGAACTAATATGAACACGCGTAGATGTGCTGGCTTGCCTGTGTATTGCTGCAGTGTACGTGGGAAGTGGTCAGACCACCATGTGAAACCTCTGTATTAAAGCAGGAAGGAATCAAAAGCAAGAAGATATGGATATCATCATATTTTACATAATTAAAAGCATGAAGCAGTTATTCTCATTTTTAAATCACTCCTAATTTTATTTTTTAAAAATATTTCCATCCAAATACCTTTAATCTGATTGTTTAACCTCAATTGAACTATGTGCTAGGGGTTGATTCTATCATGGTAAAGCATTATGCTAGGGCTACACCACTTTGGGGGGAATTATAAAAGTAGTTAAATTAATGAACAAATAAGTACATAATTCCAGAGTTAAGAGAAAGGTTATGAGGGCAAAGAATGGCATGTTTGATAAAAAATAATGTGTTTAGAATGAGAGAAGCTAACTATGCAGAGATCTTGGAACAGAGCATTCAACGGCAATGAAACATTGGAAGAGTTTAAGATAAAACAATACTATATATGGGTGGCGTACAGCCCAGTATGGTGGGTGATTGGTGAATGAATATGTAAGTACAAGGGGAGGGCAGCATATTTAAACTAGTGATTCTCAGCCTTTCATTTGCCTCAGATTCATGGAGATTTCTGAAAAATACCAGTTATTGAGTATTTACTTTTGTGCAAGCACAGTAAGGGACATACAGGTAATTAAAACTAAAGTATAAGCTGTTGAATTTAAAAGTGAAATATACTTAAATCTTTTAGAAGTACATTCTTATCCTCAAGGTGGACTTGAATTACAGATACCTAGAAATGTAATAAGGCAAATAGAAACAAATGTCTATTGTAGAATCTAAACAGTGAGGACATAGGGGTTCTCTGACCAGTTCTTAGCCTGCTGTTTGAAAATTTTTATAATGTTGGGAAAATAGGTGAGCAGAAAGTAGGGTAGGTAGAAGGATGGCTTCATAAGTTGCCAGGTGAATAGAGATCAGGATGAAGCAACTGAATGAGCAGTATGATGTCTTGAAGAAGACATTTGTAGACAGAGATTCTAAAGGAGGTACGTGCTTGACAATTTTGAAGAATATCCAGTTGGTCAGGGAACTGGTGCAAAGTCTGAAAGAGGTAGTGCCGGATGAGTTATTGGAAAACCTTGTAGACCGCATAAAAACTTTGACTTTTACTCTGAATGAGAAATCCATGGAGGGTTTGGAGCAGAATGACATGATCTGACGTGTGTGTCAAAGAACATCCTGGCTCTTGTGTTAGGTATGCAATATTAGGAAAGCAACCGTGGAAGCAGGAAGATGATTGTGTTCATCTTAAGGAGAGGGGAACATGATGGTGGAAATACAGGTAAAGAGGAGAAGTCAAATATTTTGGCTCTGTGTTTAACTGAAGTTGAGAATTTGCTGTTACATGTAATATCCTCCTCCTTTAGATTCTAATGTAGTTAGTGTTACATGGTTCTTAGATATTCTATTTTGAACATATTTTCTTATTGATTCTCTGCTTTTATCTTCCTTTTCACACTCTCATTTTCTCTATTCTTACCATCTTGTCTTTTCTTCCTTCAAATTGCAATAGAGTGTTAAAAATTGTTTAGATTATTATTTTTAGTTTGTCAGATTTTCCCTTCTTTTGCAATGTAAAAATAACTCCTGTGTTCTTTCTTACTGTCTTACAGATTGGGCATCCAAAAGAGGAACTGATTCAAACTTATCTTCAAAAGAGAACAGTTCTGAAATTAAGTCATTGTGCCACAAGTCGACAAAAAGATTTTCACACTCTAATTTTGAGTGTGCCAGAGGCAAAGATAACAGAGAAATCAAATGCTATTCGGAGAGACAACAAGGACATTTCAGGCAAAACATAATAACCTCTCAAGTGACATCCAGTTCTGTTCACCACACAACCAATAGAGAACATCAGATAATTCATACTGGAGAGAAAGACTGCGAATGTAAGAAATGTAAGAAAGCTTTCAAGTGCCAGTCACATCCTGTTCAACATGAAGTAATTCATAATAAGGAAAAAGATTCTAAATGTGGAGAATGTGGGAAAATCTTTAATAGTAGGTCAGACTTAATGAAGCATGAGAAACTGCATGAAAGCAAAAAAAGTAATGAAAATAAGAAACGTGCCTTTACTCGCGAATCTAAAAGTACTCAACCTCAGAGCAGTAATACTGGTGAGAAACCTCACAAATGCAAGGAATGTGGGAAAGCCTTTCATTCTAGCTCACAACTTAGTCAACATCAAAAGATACATGTAGGTGAGAAACCCTACAAATGTAAAGAGTGTGGAAAGGCCTTCCCATCTACTGCACAGCTTAATCTTCATCAGAGAATTCACACTGATGAGAAATACTATGAGTGTAAGGAATGTGGGAAAGCATTTACCCGTCCCTCACACCTTTTTCGACATCAGAGAATCCATACTGGTGAGAAACCCCATAAATGTAACGAGTGTGGGAAAGCTTTTCGTTATGATACACAGCTTAGACTTCATCAGATAACTCATACAGGTGAAAGGTGCTATGAATGTAAAGAATGTGGGAAAGTATATACTTGTGCCTCACAACTGAGTCTGCATCAGAGAGTTCATACTGGTGAGAAACCCCATAAGTGTAAGGAGTGTGGGAAAGCTTTTATCTCTGATTCACATCTTACTCGACATCAGAGTGTTCACACTGGTGAGAAACCCTATAAATGTAAGGAGTGTGGGAAGGGCTTTCGCCGTGGCTCAGAACTTGCTCGACATCAGAGAGCTCACGCTGGTGAGAAACCCTATAAATGTAAGGAATGTGGAAAGGGCTTTACTTGTAGCACAGAACTTGTTCGACATCAAAAGGTTCACACTGGTGAGAGACCCCATAAATGTAAGGAATGTGGGAAAGCTTTTATTCGAAGGTCAGAACTGACTCATCATGAGAGAAATCATACTGGTGAGAAACCCTATGAGTGTAAGGAATGCGGGAAGACCTTTGGTCGTGGCTCAGAGCTTAATCGGCACCGGAAAATTCATACCGGTGAGAAACCCTATGAGTGCAAGCAATGTGGGAAGGCCTTTATTCGTGGCTCGCACCTTAGTCAACATCAAAGAAGAAGTCATACAGGACAGAGAAGTGAATGAGTACAGAAGGCTGAGAATTTGATTGACATCAGAAAACTCAGACTTGTTTTAAGAAAACCTGTCATTGTAACAAACGTAGGAATGCACTGAGGCTAACCAGTTCCTGAATTTCCGAAGTTGTACTGTAGATGGAAAACCTGCCAGACCATTAAGGACCAGAATTGATTTGACACTTGTTAAAGTAAGAAACCTTATGAATGTCAGGAACTGGGAGTTTAGTCTGTATCAGTAGGTTCTGCACATGTAGATGCAAGCAACTGCGGATTGAAAATATTCAAGGAGAACAACTGTATCTACACCAAATATGCACGTTTTTCCTTGTCAGTATTCCCTGGACAATGTAACAGCTATCTACATTGTTCTTACACTATATAGGTATTAGAAGTAATCTGGAGTTAAAGTATATAGGAGGATGTACATAGGTTAGAAGCAAATACTATACCATTTGATATAAGGACATATGCATCCATGAATTTTTATATCTGCAGTGGGTCCTTATGACCAATTCCCAGTAGAAAGAGGAATGTCTGTACAAGGATACTTCAAAAGATTTACGGAAAAATATAGTTAAAAAAGAATGCCCATTTTCCACAAACTTTTGAAGACTCCATGTATTTGTGTTTCAGAATCAGATGTCCAAGTTCATTTAGTGAAACAATGGAAACCTACATGAATGTAAAGAAAATGAGAAGGCCTTTTTGGGGGTCCAGAACCAAGTCTACCTCAGGGAATCGATAATAGGGAAAGCTTAGGAAGACAGTGAATGTGTAAGAGAAATGAGCCATTCAGACCTTTCTCAACATCAGGTCCAGAAGCCCTTAGGGAAGGTCAGAAGTTTGCTTTTACTAACAAATCATCTGATAATTCTTTCTTGAAGATGGCTACTTTAGTGATAAAATGCAGAAAATTCCTCCATGCCATTCAGATTGTTAAATATTTGCACATTAAATCTCTAAAATCAACCTGAACTGAACCAAAGTAGGAAAAAGTTTAAACAGTGTTCCATTTTACACACCCTCACAACCACAACTCATTTCTAGAGAGCAAATTACTTAACTACATTTAAATTTTCTCAATTATAAATTAGTATTACTAGCACCCTATTTTTTAGTTGCATTGTGGATATTAAATACGTTTATTTTTTTTTAAACAGTGTCTGGCTAATATTCAAAGTGCTAAATTAGACCTGCTTTTGTTATTACTTGGTTGTTTTCATGATTGTGTATTATTAGAGACCATATGATAGGAAGACCTTATATTTGTAGTGACTACAGGAATATCATGCTTCATTTTTGAATGTTTAATTCATCCTGGGGAAAAGTTTATAACTGCAAGGCTTTCACTCAGAGCTTGCCCTTTGGGCTCATCAGAGCTTCATAATATAAAGAAACCTGGTAGAATAAAAGTGAGTTGCTATGGTGACAGGGGAACAATTTAGATGATTTATTGAACGCTTCCAAAAACAAAAGACATGTCATGATCACTGATGTATGTTCTAGGTTATTAGAAAATAACAGAGCCTTAGTCAAAATCAATTTCTCCACTAGGAAATTTTTTAAATAACTATTCTATTGAAGATATTTATATTAAAAAGAAAATTAAGGAAAATTGCCATTAGTAATGAATTAACAGTACATGTTCATCTTCCTAAATTCAAGATGCACGTATCTGTATTATCAGTGTCTGTGTGACATCTGGAATTGCGGCCATTTTGCAACCAGAGTGTTGAGAGGTTGGCACAGGGGATTTGTTGGAATGACCTGTGTCCTCAGTGTTACTGATGTAATGAAACGGTTCAGAACCACCTTGTCTTTGGACTTGTGTGAAATAAGAAACTCCGTGCATATAGTCTAAATTTATACTTAACTTTTTACAATATATCTGAATTCTGGGAAATTATTTTTTTAATATTTTTATATTAACACTTTTATTCAACTTAGAAAGTGCTTACACTCACCTTTTTATGGTGTATCTGACATTATAGGAGAGAATTACTTTCTTAAACATATAGTGAAACATACACAATTTTCAATTTTGATTTAGTAAGATGTAGGCAATATCTATTTACATTTGGCATCTAGTGTATGTCTGTCTGTAGCTTTTCATGGTACATCTGAAGTCCTGAAAAAATATTATTTTCCTGAGTAAAGTAAAAGCCAAAAGGAAGCTGATTGAATAGCTACATGATGTAATGCCCCTAGTATCAGGTTATCTTACAAATAAAAATATTTGGGCAGCAGGCATTTGGTGTAGGGGTTCAAATGTCCACATTCTACAGTGGAGTGCCTTGTTTAGAGTCCTAACTCTCCTCCCAGTTCTAGATTCCTGCTGCTGCATGCACTAGAAAACAAGGTGATGGCTAAGTGCTTGAGCCCCTGCCATCCACATGGGGAGCCTGGATTTGAGTGCCGGGCTCCCAGCTCTGTCCAGCAGATGATAACTCTTTCACTATGTATCTACCTCATAGAAATTTACTTTTAAAAAAGGTCTGAATTCCTCAAAATAAAAGGAAGTTGCAGCTATGAGGCTAGCTTTTACCAAATTTGGAAAATGACATCATCTGAAATCCGTGATAAAGAGTATCTGTTCCGTTCATGGTACAACGTAGAATATTTTACTTAAAACAGCAAGTCAAATCTAGCATCCTTTTAAAAAGATGAACCTGTTTATGCAGAATGTTCATTATTTGACCAGTTATTAAAGGATGTGTTATATAACTACACATTGGAAACTAGACACTAAAAAATATGACTGAAAGTAGTAACAGAACTCATACCACATTTCATATTCAACTTGTGAAGATAATACAATTGCCCACTTGATCATATCTCCTGGGCTATGGACATTATTCACATTTAGAAATCCATCTTCCAGATTTCTACTTCTGTCCTTACTATAGAAGAATAATACATTTTAATTAAGTTAAATGTAAATATGTGTTATGTGGTAATAAAATAATTCCTAGATAAATGTTAGTTAATCTGTTGGAGGAAATTTTATGGTAAATTAGGATTTTTTATAAGGGAAAATGATTAAATACTGAAGTTTATCTACAATAGTATATTTATCTGGTAAGTCTTATTCTTGAAAATTTTTTTCCAAGAGGAGAATTTATGGCTGCCAGAAGAATTATTAAATTAAGACAAAAATAGGTGCTGACATATGACTGATCTTGTTTACAATTTCTAACATTTAAAAGCGTTTCACCAAAAACCAAGAGGGTACTTACAGGGATTTTTTTAAAAAGCAAAATGATATACACACTGATTCCCTTAAGGGCTGATACCAAAATCTGGAAGTTTATGTTTCCATTCTCCATATTCCTAGACGTACACATCTAGAGATGTTCTGTAATGAGGGTTAGGAGTAGGAGAGTGGTTTGAATGGGATCGTGCACACACTTCTGAAGTGCACCTCCTTTTCTCTCTTGCTAAAACACTATGGACACCCTGCACCGCGGCTCAACAGGCTAATCCTCCGCCTTGCGGCGCTGGCACACCGGGTTCTAGTCCCGGTTGGGGCGCCGAATTCTGTCCCGGTTGCTCCTCTTCCAGTCCAGCTCTCTGCTGTGGCCCAGGAAGGCAGTGGAGGATGGCCCAAGTGCTTGGGCCCTGCACCCGCATGGGAGACCAGGAGAAGCACCTGGCTCCTGGCTTCAGATCAGCGCAGTATGCTGGCTGCAGCACGCCGGCCACAGCGGCCATTAGAGGGTGAACCAGCGGTAAAGGAAGACCTTTCTGTCTGTCTCACTGTCCACTCTGTCCAAAAAAAAAAAACACTATGGACTTCCAGGCCCTACCTACATGCAATCTAAACAGTTTTTGATTCTTGCATAATTTAGAAAAACCAAAACAAATACAGCCAATTCTTCCACTAATGAAAGTTCACATTTGTGATTTTACCAATAATTATACAATTTTGTTATTCATGTCTTATTGCATGTTGGTGCTTTTATTTCTGTAGAGTTGGTGGATTCCTACCATTTATTCCCTGCCTTAACAACATAGCATATTTAAAATGTAGTTTTTAGTGCCTTATTATTGGCTGGAACTTGCCATTAATCTTAAGAGGAATGTATGTCTATTTCCTGACAATTTTAAGCAGGACTGGACTTTTCTATGATGGGGGGGGGGGGTGCCTTCTATTTGAAATTCCTTAACTGCCAGTGAAGCTGAGCGTTTATTATACCTAAGGAGGAACTGAATTTTGTTTTTGTGAATTGCTTGTTTGTGTCTGTTTCCTTTCTTTAAATTGGAGATTTTTAAAAAATAATTTTTAGAAATTTTGCTTAGGAGATTTTGTTTTATGCTTTGTGGTTTATTTTCTTAGGCTAGCATGTATCTTTTGCCTTTGTTTATTTCAAAAGGAATCAAATTTTTTTCTGTAAAGGGCCAGAGTAAATATTTTAGGCTTGGAGCCTCAGAGTTTTCTCTCCCATAATAGTAATTATTGACCAGGGGTAATTTTTCTTCCACTACCCACACTCCCAATAGACATTTGATTATCTTCAGAGACATTTTTGTTAACAGTATGAATGGGGGTGGGGATGCTGCTGGTGTCTAGTAGGCACAGGCTAACATTCTACATTGCACAGTTCATCCCCCAAACTAGAATTACCTGGTTTAAGTCAGAAATGCTGAGGATGAGAGATTATGATCTTTACGTAAATGGACAGTGACTATTCCAAAAAAAAACTTGTATTTACAAAAGAAAGCCACAAACCATATTTGGCCAACAAATTGTAGTTTGCTAACCCATGTTTTAAATATCCTTTTGCTATATGATACAGCTTTCTGGTTTTGTGCTCTCATTGTCTAACCCTAAATATCTTTCCAAATTTTCTTCTCTTTTATGCCTTTAAATCTTATTGGATAAGTAAAATAATGGAGAAGCAGAACTGTATCACTACCTCCTAGTAATTAAGCATGCTATGTTACTGTTTTTAAACAAGGTTTGTAAAAGAAATAAATCATTTCAGAAAAAAAGTGAAGTCTTTTCCCCTCTGTTCCTTCTGTTAGTATCTAAAAAAAACCAGAACTTAGGTATATGGGTGCTAAAGCCCTAGCACTAATCAGATTCACACAGCAGGAACTGGGGAAGGTTCTATCTACATCACACAGTCTGTCGGCCATAGCTATTAGTGCCACAAGTCTCAGCATCACTCAGGCTTGCCTGATGCAACAGAGACAGCCTCCCCTTACTTCCCCTGTGCCCCATAGCACCAGAAATGTGGCTACAGTCACTAAACCTAAGTATGACTGACACCCAACTCTGAGGAATAAGACACAGCTTTGGAAGCTCATGACCACTTCAAAGTCCTACCACTACCTCCACAAACTGCTGCAGACTACACAACTGTGATACCTGTAGACACTGCTGACACAGGTTACTGCTGGAGAAATCAACATTTATGGGCTCATCTAGAACCAAAGCCAAAAAGCAACCCACATTTCTTCTAAACAAGGTATTTTCCAATGAAACCTACACCGTAACAAGAAGGAACTCAACCACAAAGGGACACAGGAAACAAAGAAGAAAGGAGACCTGACACCTCCAGAAAAACACTGTAGTTCTCCAGAAATAGATCCTGATCTGAAGGAAATGTATGATATGCCTGAAAAATAATTCATACTAACGATCCTAAGGAAACTTAGTGAGATGTAAGAGAATACAGAGAGACAACAGGCACTTTAACAAATTAGGAAAACGTTAGCTGAATGAGAAATTAAATGAAGAGATGGGATTAATAAGAACCACCATAATCTTGAGCTAAAAACTATAATAAATGAAACGAAAAAATACAATCAAGAGCTTCAGCAACAGAACAGACCAGGCAGAAGAAAGAATTTTGATTTGGAGGACAAGACTTTTTAAATAATCCATTCAGAGAGAAATACAGAGAAAGTAAGCCTGTACAACATGGGTACCATTAACTGAGCAAACATTTTAGGGATACCTGAAGGAGAAGAGAGAGAAAAAGGTATTGAGAACCCACTGAATGAAATAATAGTTGAAAACTTCCCAAGTCTTGAGAGAGATACAGATGTCCAGATACAGGAAGCTCAAGGGATTCCAACCAGAAAACCAAAATAGCCATCTCCAAGGCATATTACAATTGTTGGAAGTGAAGGACAAGGAGAGATTTGTAATGATGAAGGAAAAACATTCAAGTTACATATAAAGGAAAACCTGTTAAACTAACAGCAAACTTCTCAGTAGAAACCATATAGTCCATAAGATTGTGGTCAGATACATTCAAGTTTCTGAAAGAAAAATACCTTCCAACCAAGAACATCATATTCAACGAAGATATCCTTTAGCAGTGAAGGGAAAATGAAGTATTTCTCAGACAAGCAAAAACAAGAGTTCATCACTACTAGACAGCCTTACAAGAAATCCTGAAAGGAGTCCTGCATTAAAAGTAATCATGGGGGCCAGTGCTGTGGCATAGCAGGTAAAGCCATGGCCTGCAGAGCTGGCGTCTCTTATGGGTGCTGGTTCAAGCCCTGGCTGCTCCACTTCCAATCCAGCTCTATGCTATGGCCTGGGAAAGCAGTAGAAGATGGTGCATGGCCGGCGCCGTGGCTCAACAGGCTAATCCTCCGCCTTGCGGCGCCGGCACACCAGGTTCTAGTCCCGGTCGGGGCACCGCCAGCCCTCTGCTGTGGCCCAGGAGTGCAGTGGAGGATGGCCCAGGTGCTTGGGCCCTGCACCCCATGGGAGACCAGGAAAAGCACCTGGCTGCTGGCTCCTGCCATCAGACGAGCTGCGGTGCGCCAGCCGCAGCGCGCCGTCCGTGGCGGCCATTGGAGGGTGAACCAACGGCAAAAGGAAGACCTTTCTGTCTGTCTGTCTCTCTCTCACTGTCCACTCTGCCTGTAAAAAAAAAAAAAAAAAAAAAAAAGATGGTGCAAGGACTTGGGCCCCTGCATTCACGTGGGAGACCCATAAGAAGCTCCTTAGTTCCTGGCTTCGGATCAGCTCAGTTCTGGCCTTTGGAGCCAACTGGAGCATGAACCAGCAGATGGAGGATCGATCGATCGATCTCTCTCTCTCTCTCTCTGCCTCTCTTTCTCTCTCGGTGTAACTCTTTCAAATAAATAAATATTTTTTTTAAAAAAAAGTAATCATGAAGATATGACAATACCAAATTCAACATGAGAGCAGATACAGCCAGTAACCAATCAACAAAAGGACAAGAATGGTTCTTATCTATCTGTATTAGCCTTGAGTGTAAATGGATTAAATTCCCCAATCAAGATTGGCTGAATGGGTAAAATATGACCCAATTGTATGCTACATACAAGAAACAGACTTCACACGCAAAGATACACATAGTCTGAAGACTGAAACTGAAGAGTTGGAAAAGATATGCTATGCAAATGGAAATAAAAAGGAGTGGGAGTAGCTACTATCAAATAAAACATACTTTATATTCAAAGCTAAAAATAGACATATAGTGGCAAGAGGATCAATTCAGCAAGAAGATACAACAATCAGTGTGTGTGTGTGTGTGTGTGTGTGTGTGTATGCAACAAAAGAAACCTAGATATATAAAACAATCAATATACCTACAGTGAAAATTAGACTCCAATAATAGTGGGATACTTCAACACCCCACTCATCAATGGACAGATCATCCAGACAGAAAATCAACAAAGATAGGTCAGAGTTGCATATTACAGAGCAAGTGACTTGCTCTATAATAACAGACATTTACAGATTTCACTCAACAGCTCTAGAATATACATTCTGAACAGCACATGGAATACTTCTTAGGATAGACCATATAATAGGACACTAATCAAGTCTCAGGAAATTTCAAAGACTGAAATCATACCATGTATCTTCTCAGACCACAAAGGAATAAAACTAGAAATGAACAATAGGAATGTTAAAATAGAAAATTTACAAATATATAGAAATTAGACAATGTGCTCCTGAAACACCAGTGAATCACTGAAGAAATTAAAAAGGAAATCAAAACATTTTTTGAAACAAATGAAAGTGAAAACACAAATCAAAACCTGTAGAATACAGCAAAAAATATGCAATATTGACAGGGAAGTTTTTGGTGATAAGTGCTTATACTAAAAAACAGGAAGATCTCAAGCAATCTAATGATGCATCTCAAGGACTTAGAAAAACAGTAGTTCCAAGATGGCGGAGTAGAGAGGGAGCCTACTGCTCTAGTCTAGGAGAAGATAGTTTTTAAAAAGTGGAGAGAGTGCAGTCTCAGGGAAGAGTTAGGGAGGAAACAGCAGAGGAACTTATGCAAATTAGAGGGACATAGTGCACCTACATGGAGGGCATGGATGCCCACAACTCTGGAATCTGGCAGCCAAGAATCTATGCACCAGTGTTGGAAAGTGAGGTGAAACCAGACCACAGCAGCCCAAGCCACTGATGATAAAGCTGCAGGGAGAGCCTAAAAGGAACACAGCTTGGAGTCCCATGGGGGATAGTTTATCTACCAAACTAGAAAAAGAGGGGTGGCACATTTCTCTCTCCCCGATCACTTTACAACATGTCCTGTAACAAGCCAATAAAACAGGTACCACTTTGGACGTAGCTAACAGCTGCACCAGCTTGTGTGCGTGCCCAGCAACCAGCTGAGTGGAGACTCCTGACTGGTGGGGAGAACAGGCGGCTGGGAGCAAGCTCATGACTGTGGGAGGATTGTGTGCCAGGACTGTGAAAAAATGGGGCTGTGTGAGAGGGCTCACAGTGTGGTGGGGACTTTGGGCAATCACTGTGGGAGACTCTACACACTTAAGGCTTTCTGGTTAACTGGTAAGGGATGTTGCTGGGGATTCTGAGTTTACACTGAGGATTGCACAGATCCTTTGTGTGGTCCTTAGGGCAGAGCAGATGAATATTATACCCACTGGGGCTAACACTCAGGCACTGGTCCCCTTTGAAGAGAGGCACTTAGCTGAGCAGAATAAACTTTCCTTCTGATTTAAAAAAAAAAAGTTTTTTTACCGTGCCAACCCTGGGTGTGTCACCTTAGACATGCCCTTCACCCTGGAGAACTAAACAGAGCTCCCTGGCCACACCCACTACAAGCCTTTAGATATTCACTGAAAACAGATACTCCATTTATCTACAGAGGAGAATAGTACAAAGATAAAAGCCACTGTAGCAAAAAGAAGAAGAAAGGAGGAGGAGGAGGAGGAGGAGGGAGGGAGGAAGGAGGAGGAGGAGGAAAAAGAGGGAGGGGAGGAGGGGGGAAGGGAGAGGAGGAAGGAGGGGAAGGAGGGAGGAAAAGAAGGAAGGAGGAGGAAGAGGAAGAAGAAGGAAAAAGTAGAAGAATGAAGAAGAAGAAAGAAGGAAGAAGAAGAAGAAACCAACAAGTATCTCCACAAATGCCAAACAACAAATGTACCAATTCAAGAAACAAGAATAACAAAGACAACATGATGCCCCTAAAAGAACACAACACTTCAATTGATTGTGAAGATGATGAGATGGAAGAAATGCAAGAAATGGAATTCAAAAATTCATCATAAGATTACATAGAAGTAATCAGAAGCAAATGCACAAACAACTGAATTCCATTCAGAATATGAAAGAAAATTTCCCCATGAAATTGAGATCTTAAAGAGAAATCAAAATGAAATAAAGAATTCAATAGAACAAATAAAAATGCAGTGGAAAGTCTTAACAACAGCATTGGTGAGGCAGAAGAAAGAATATCCAACTAGGATGACAAAGTACAGGAAATTATATAGTCAAACCAAAAAAAAGAAGAGGAAATTAGAAAACTATAAAACACTGTTGGGAATCTACAGGAAACCATCTAATGACCCATCATACAGGTTCTAGGAGTTTCTGAAGGCATGGAAAGAGAAAGGATTAGAAGGCCTTTTTAGTGAAATATTAACAGAAAACATCCTAATTTGGAGAAAGAAAAGAACATCCAAGCACATGAAGGCATATAGAACCCCTAATAGATATGACGAGATCTTCACCACAACACATTGTAATCAAACTTACCACAGTAAAACATAAAGAACAGATTCTAAAATGTGCATGAGAGAAATGCCAGATTAGTTTCAGAGGATTTCCAATTAGACTCACGGTGGACTTCTCATCAGAAACCCTACAGGTTAGGAGAGAATGCCAAGATATATTCCAAGTCTTAAGAGAAAAAGACTCTCATCACAGAATATTATACCCTGCCAAGCTCTCATTTGTGAATGAAGGTGAAATAAAGACTTTGAATAACAAACAGAATTTGAAAGAATTTGTCACCACCGATCCAGCCCTACAAAAGATGCTTGAGGATGTGCTGCACAGTCATCACTACGAAAGAAGGTAAATTAAGAAAATCTATCAGTAAAAGTTCAAAGGAAATTCAAAGTAAAATATAGGAATATTTTTGGGAAAATGGTATTGCAAACTTGTTACTTATCAATAGTCACTGTGAATGTAAGTGGTCTCAACTCTCCAGTTAAAAGACATGGGCTGGTTGAATGGATTAAAAAAACCCATCTATTTGCTTCCTACAAGAAACACATCTCACCAACAAAGATGCACACAGACTGAAAGTGAAACAATGGAAAAATATATTCCATGTCAACAGAAACCAAAAAAGAGCTGGTGTAGCCATCCTAATATCAAACAAAATAGACTTTAACACAAAAACTGTTAAAAGAGACAAAGAAGGGCACCATGCAATGATTAAGAGATCAATTACTCAACAGGCTAATCCTCTGCCTTGCGGCGCTGGCACACCGGGTTCTAGTCCCGGTCGGGGCACCAGATTCTGTCCCGGTTGCCCCTCTTCCAGGCCAGCCCTCTGCTGTGGCCCAGGAGTGCAGTGGAGGATGGCCCAAGTGCTTGGGCCCTGCACCCCATGGGAGACCAGGAAAAAGCACCTAGCACCTGGCTCCTGCTATCGGATGAGCGCGGTGCGCCGGCCGCAGCGCACCGACCGCGGCAGCCATTGGAGGGTAAACCAACAGCAAAAGGAAGACCTTTCTATCTGTCTCTCTCTCTCACTGTCCACTCTGCCTGTCAAAAAAAAAAAAAGAGATCAATTAAACAGGAAGATGTAACTATTATAAATGTATATGCACCTAATTACAGAGCACCTGGCTATTTAAAAGAAGGGTTAAGGGATCTAAAGGGAGACATAGACTCCAATACAGTAGTATTGTGGGACTTCAATACTTCACTTTCAGCAATGGACACATCAACCAGACAGAAAAATCAGCAAGGAAATACCAGATATAATCGACATTATACACCAAATGGACGTAACAGATATCTACAGAACTTTTCATCCTACAGTTTCAGAATACACATTCTTCTCACCAGTACATGGAACTTTCTATAGAATTGACCACATAATACTCTCAGCAAATTCAAAAAATCAAAATAATACCATGTATCTTCTGGACCACAATGGAATAAAGCTGGAAATCAGCAAGTCAGGAATTTCTAAACCATATGCAAACACATAGGGACTGAACATCATGCTCCTGAATGAACAGTGGGTCATAAAAGAAATCAAAAGAGAAATCAAAAACTTCCTGGAAACAAATGAAGACAACAACACAACATATCAAAACTTATGAGATACAGCAAAAGCAGTGTTAAGAGTAAAGTTTATAGTAAGTGGCGCCTACATCAAAAAATTGGAAAGGCACCAATAAATGAGTTATCAATGCATCTCAAGGATCTAGAAAAACAACAGCAAACCAAACACAAAATTAGTAGGAGAAAAGAAAGAATGAAAATTAGAGAAGAAATCAACAAAATTAAACCCCTCCCCCCAAAATACAAAAGATTAGCAAAATAAAAAGCAGATTTTTTTTGGATAAATAAAAAAAATTGACACACCATTGGCCCAACTAACCAAAAAAAAAAAAAAAAAAAACAGGAGAGAGAAGACCCAAATAAAATCAGAGGTGAAAAAGTAAATGTAACAACAGACACCACAGAAATAAAAGGAATCATCAGAAATTACTACAAAGAGCTGTATTCCAGCACACTGGGAAACCTAGAAGAAATGAGCCATGAAGACACAGATAACCTAAACAGACCCATAGCCAAGTCTAAAATGAAATCATTAATAAAAGACTTCGCAACAAAGAAAAGCCCAGGACCTCATGGCTTCACTGCTGAATTCTACCAGACATTTAAAGAACTAACTACAATTCTTCTTAGTCACCTTAATTCTTCTTAAATCACCTTAATTCCTAAAACTGAAAAAGATGCAACAGAGAGAGAATTTGACCAATTTCCCTTATGAACAGAGATGCACAAATCCTCAACAAAATTCTAGCCAACAGACTCCAACAACACAACAGAAAGATCATCTACCCAGACCAAGTGAGATTTATCCCTGGTATGCAGAGATTGTTCAACATTTGCAAATCAATCAATGTGATATACCACATTAACAAACTGCTGAACAAAAACCATACAATTATCTCAATAGATGCAGAGAAAGCATTTGATAAAATTAAACACCCTGTCACAAAGAAAACTCTAAACAAATTAGGTATAGAAAACATTCCCCAACACAATCAAGGCAATTTATGACAAACCCACAGCCAGCATCATATTGAATAGGAAAAGTCAGAAGCATTTCCACTGAGATCCAGGGATACCCACTGAGACAGAGATACTCACTCTCACCATTGCTATTCAATATAGTACTGGAAGTTTTAGCCAGAACCATTAGGCAAGAAAAAGAAATGAAAGGGATACAAATTGGAAATGAAGAAGTCAAACTATCCCTATTTGCAGACAACATGATTCTTTAGGGGATCCAAAGAACTGTACTAAGGGACTATTAGAACTCATAGAAGAGTTTGGTAACGTAGCAGGATATAAAATCAATACACAAAAATCAACAGCCTTTGTATACACAGACAATGCCATGGCTGAGAAAGAACTTCTAAGATCAATCCCATTCATAATAGCTACAATAAAATCAAATACATTGGAATAAATTTAACCAAAGATGTCAAAGACCTCTACGATGAGAACTGCAAAACTTTTTACAAAAAATATTTATTTTATTACTTGAATACTGAATCAGGTCAGAGTGTTACTTAAAACAATGGCCATTCTATGAGTCTGCTGTGTGGATTGCATCCCATGTTGGAACATTATCTGCTTTTTAACTCTATTACTATTACCAGAAACAAGTTAGAGTTACAGATCAAGGTAGAATGAGAGAGAGGGAGGGGGAGAGGGGGAGAGGGGGAGAGGGGGAGAGGGGGAGAGAGAGAGAGATGTCTTCCATCCTCTGGTTCACTCTCCAAATGACTGCAATGGCCAGAAATGAGCTGATTTGAAACCAGGAGCCAGGAGGTTCTTCCAGGTTTCCCATGTGGGTAAAGGGGCCCAGGGACTTGGGCCATCTTCTACTGCTTTCCCAGGCCATAGTAGAGAGCTGGATGGGAAGTGAAGCAGCTGGGGCTAGAACCAGTGCCTATTTGAGATGCCAGTGCTTCAGGCCAGGGCGTTAACCCACTGTACCACAGCACCGGCCCCAATAAGCCAACATTTAAAAAGAAGAAAGTGGGGCCAGCGCTGTGGTGTAGCAAGTAAAGCCGCCACCTGCAGTGCCAGCATCCCATATGGGCACTGGTTAGAGTCCCAGCTGCTCCTCTTCTGATATACTTCTTTAGGCAAGTGGAAAATAGCAAAAAAAAAAAAAAAAGAAAAAAAAATGGTGGAGGTGCCTTCCCCGAGGAGAGTTGGAGAGAAATCTGCAGTGGAAGTTGTACAGGAAGAAGAGGGTCACCATAGATCAGTGTGCAAGGTGCAGATGTGCAGCAACAAGCACGGGCACAGCGTGTGGTCTCCGCAGCCGAGAGCCGGGGGAAGCACCAGCTTGGAGAGTGAGGTGACAACAGACGGTAGCAGCCCAGGCCACCAGTGACACTGCCAGAGGGAGAGCCTGGTGGAGCAGCCGGGACACAAACCAGCGCCTATATGGGATGCTGGCGCTGTAGGCGGCGGCTTTACCCACTTTACCACCATGCTGGCCCCAGTCAGCCAACTGATTTTTGACAAAGATGCGAAGACCATACACTGGAGCAAGAATAGACTTTTCAATAAATGATGCTAGCAAAACTGGACATACATATGAAGAATTTAAAAATTTAAATAATAAAATTAGATCCCTACCTATTACCATATATAAAAACCAACTCAAAATGGTTCAGAGACTTAAATGTAAGAGCAAAACTGAAATTGCTAGAATAGGGGAAACACTTCAGGACATTCATGATGGCAACGAATTCTTGGATAAGACCCCAAAAGTGTGGGTATTAAAAGCAAAACTAGATAAATGGGATTATACCAAACACAGAAGCTTCAGCACAAGCAAAGGAATCAATAGAGTGAACGCAGACTAGGAGAAAATATTTGCAAGCTAATTTCCCAGCAAAGGAGTAATATTCAGAATGTACCAGGAACTCAAAACACTCAGCAACAAAACATTTAACCAATCCAGTTAAGAAATGGGCCAAGGACATGAACAGGCAGTTCTCAAAAGTACAAATGGACAGCAAATATATGAAAGAAATGCTCAATACCACTATCCATTCAGGAATGCAAATCAAAACCAGAGTGAGATAACATCTCACCCCTGTCAGAAATGGTACTTAGTAACATGCTGGTAAGACTGGGGAGAAAGGGGAACTCTTATACACTGTTAGTGGGAATGTAAATTAGTGTAGTCACTGTGGAAAATTGTATGAAGATTCCTTAAAAAACTAGAGATATAATTGCCATAGATCTAGCAATCCCACTACTGGGTATATATCCAATAGACCTGAAAATCATTCTATCAGAGCCAGCGCTGTTGCACAGTGAGCTGACGCCCCGGCCTGCAGTGCCAGCAGCCCATATGGGCACTGGTCTGAGACCCGGCTGCTCCACTTCCCTTCCGGCTCTCTGCTATGGCCTGGGAGGGCAGTAGAGGATGGCGTGTGGGAGACCCAGCAGGGGCTCCTGGCTCCTGGCTTTGGATCAGCACAGCTCCAGCTGTTGAGGCCAATTGTGGAGTGAACCATCGGACAGAAGACCTCTCTCTCTCTCTCTCTCTCTCTCTCTGCCTCTCCTCTGTGTAACTCTGACTTTTGAATAAATAAATAAATCTTACGAAAATCATTTTATCAAGGAGATTCCAATTCTGATACCCTGCCAACCTCCACAATCACATGACACAGTATATAAATCTCACTCTGTCACCACACACACAGTTGATTTTTCTTTCTTTATAAATTAGCCTGTACTTCTCTTTCTGAAGAATGGCTACATATACATTCATTTATGTATAAATAACATGTATAAGTACATTAATATAAATAGAATATAATTTATTATATTTATATACATATTTTAATTATATCTAATATAGAATTGTGTATATATTATTATATACATATATATATATATATATTTGAAGGGCAGAGACACAGGCAGATAGAGAGAGAGAGAATGAGAAACCTTCCAACAGAGAAAGAGAGAGATGTCTTTCATCTACTGGTTCGTTCCCAAAATGACCACAATATTTTGGACTGGGCCCAGCCAAAACCAGAAGCCAGGAACTCAATCCTGGTCTCTCACATGGGTGGCAAGGACCCAAAGAGTTGAGTATCACCTGCTGCTTCGCAGGTTGCATATTAGCAGGAAGCCAGAATTGGAGCAGAGCCAGGACTTGAACTCAGGCACACCAAAATAGGATGTGGACCTCCTAAGCAATGTGTTTTTTTTTTTTATTTTTGACAGGCAGAGTGGACAGTGAGAGAGAGAGAGACAGACAGAAAGGTCTTCCTTTTGCCGTTGGTTCACCCTCCAATGGCCGCCGCGCTGCGGCCAGCGCACCACGCTCCTCCGATGGCAGGAGCCAGGAGCCAGGTGCTTTTCCTGGTCTCCCCATGGGGTGCAGGGCCCAAGCACCTGGGCCATCCTCCACTGCACTCCTGGGCCACAGCAGAGGGCTGGCCTGGAAGAGGGGCAACCGGGACAGAATCCGGCGCCCCGACCGGGACTAGAACCCGGTGTGCCGGCGCCACAAGGCGGAGGATTAGCCTGTTGAGCCACGGCGCCGACCAGCAATGTGTTTTAACCACTGTGTCAAATCCCTGCCCCTGCAATGTGGCTATTAACACCGGCCCTGCCTTTCACATGGATACTTCTTCATCCTTGAAGGCAGCCTAATACCTAAGTATTCAACCTGCAACCAGGTGTCCCTCTCACAGGAAACTTGCTTATACAGGCAGACATGCTTGTAGTCTTGTCTGATGGGTGTCCAGTTAATAGGAATAAACTAGGAGAGCCCTGGACAGGGAAGAAATTAGGTTTGAGTATGTCTTTCAGATGAGTCACAGAGGAGACAAACCAAAAAAACATAGAAAATAACAGAAGCAGTTTATTTCAGACAGAAGAGAATAGCTTGCCTCACAGGGCCAACAGAAATAGAGGAGACAGTTGGGACATGCATGCTCAACCAGCAAGTGGGGAGCAAGACAGAGAGGGACCTGAGGATTGAAACTTTACTGGAATCCAGGACATTACCCAAACAAGTGTCTCAAAAGGAGTCCTAATTGGTGGGCTTACAGTAAGCACGCATGAGTTCTATGGAGCCAGACTGTGGCTGAGGGGTAGTCACTGTGCTACATATGTGTGTCTGTGTAGGGTTGTGGGAGTCAGTTGAGTGAGTGAAGTAGGCTGCATCTAGCTGTACCACAGAGAGGTGGGAGGTGGTAAGGCAGATGGCTGGATGGTGCATATTGAGGAACTAGGAGGAAATGGAGAAGTGGAAGCTCTTTAAGGGTCACGAAGCCCTACTTCTGGTGTGATAAAGTTCAACTTAAAATGGAAATGGATGCTGATGCAATATAAAATAGGTGTTCAACACACACACACACACACACACACTTCATTGGAGAATTCAGATTTTTTTTTTTTTGACAGGCAGAGTGGACAGTGAGAGAGAGAGACAGATAGAAAGGTCTTCCTTTTGCCGTTGGTTCGCCCTCCAATGGCTGCTGCGGTCGGCGCGCTGCGGCCGGCGCACCGCGCTCATCCGATGGCAGGAGCCAGGTGCTAGGTGCTTTTTCCTGGTCTCCCATGGGGTGCAGGGCCCAAGCACTTGGGCCATCCTCCACTGCACTCCTGGGCCACAGCAGAGGGCTGGCCTGGAAGAGGGGCAACCGGGACAGAATCCGGTGCCCCGACCGGGACTAGAGCCTGGTGTGCCGGCGCCGCAAGGCAGAGGATTAGCCTGTTGAGCCACGGCGCCAGCCGAATTCAGATTTTGATACCAGGATTAGTTCTGAGAAAAATAGAATCTTAAGGATGAATTTTTTGGATTGGCTCTGTGGTTTCTGGAATTAACTCTAATCTGCTTAGACTTAAAGATCCTAATGACTCTGTCCAGTAGTAAAGAGAGTAATGATAGCCCATGGTGTGTTGTGGCAAGAGATAAGCAAAACCTCACCACTGGATACTCCTGATAAAATCATCAGAAGAGGCAAGAATCTGGGTAAACATAGGGATGAGATCTTTGAATATTTTTGTCAAACAAGTGAGACTGGCTGGTTGCTCCTAGTGTCATGGACAGAAAAGGATTAGCTAGGAATATGAACTCCTTCCTCAGGCACCATGTAAATCACCTGAAAATTGCCCTGAAAGAGATCCTTATCTCCTGCAGTTGCAGAGTTGAGATTGCTGAAAACCAAAATTCAGAGTCTCATCTTGTGAGTGACCGGATTGCAATGCAAATTGGATTTCCAGATTCACACCAGGTTGAACTGTTAAAGTCAGAACACTGACTGAAGGTAACAGGATCCTGAACGTGTTTAAGATGACTAGAAAGACACATAGAGCTGGGGACATTCAGTCCCTCAAATTCTGGTAAGTCTTCTTTGCCACTAAAGGCAGCCTCTGTACCCGTTTGAGGAGATAACTCTGCATTGGCTAAAGAAACTAACAGCTTCCCTTGAGACAGACGCTTCATAAGACACTGCAGATTCTTCTCAGGATCCACACCTACAATCCTCTTTGCTTCCAGGTAAGGACTGAAGTACCAGCAGGCCCCAAAAGCTGAGGTACCAGTGTGACTCAGGAACATACGCTCTGGATTCCAGATCTACTTGGTTTAAACAATGTTTAAATATATATATATGACTATGTATGTGAAAAATATAAAGGGCATGGGTTAAAGGTCAAAGAACAGAATTTATTGATAAGGGCCCAATAAGCAGATTGCATTTAATGCTGCCATTCAGGGAGTATGGCTCTAAGGTAACATGAACTAAAAGTGGGTCCACAGTAAAAGTAGAAATGCCAGGCCTGCCTTGGTTTAATGCAGAGGAAGGGATTCAAAGGTCTGGGGAGACTGGAATGTGAGAATAAGCTTGTCACTTAAGATCTACTCACCCATGTTGGAAGGGTCCAGATGACACATCTTTCCAAGAGATAAATTTGAAGGGAAACTCTGTGATCCTTGAAGAAGTCTTTGACTGCTTTTCTTGTAGACCAGAAAATAAAGGGCAAACTGCTGCCGCTGAAATGGAAACAAGATTGAAATTATAGTATAGAAGGTCCTTTTTTAAAAAAAATTATTTTTATTTATTTGAAAGACAGAGTTACAGAGAGAGGTAAAGACACAGAGAAAGATCTTCCACCCGCTGGTTATCCCCAGATGGCTGCAATGGCTGGAGCTGCACCAATCAGAAGCCAGGAGCCTCTCATGTGGGTGCAGGGGCCCAAGGACCTGGGCCATCTTCTACTGCTTTCCCAGGCCACAGCAGAGAGCTGGATCGGAAGAGGAGCAGCGGGACTAGAACTGGTGCCCATATGGGATGCCAGGGCTTTAATCTGCTGCGCCACAACGCCGGCCCCACAGATGGTCCTTGACTTACAATGGTTTGGAATTTATGATGGTGTAAGGAGATGCACACTCAGTGGTAATGGTACTTCAAATTTTGATCTCTTCTTGGGCTGAAGTATGATACTCTCTCAAGGTGCTGGGTGGTGGCAGTAAGCCAAAGTTCTCAGTCGTGAAATCACAGGGTAAACCACCAGTACTCTACAGTGTACACTATATTTCATCGGTTAGGTGCATTAAATGTACTTTCAACTTGTATTTTCAACTTACAATGGGTTTATTGGAACAGAACACCACTGGAAGTCAATGAGCATTTGTAATTGGATCCCAGGGTAGCAGAGATCAAGAGTTGCATTCAACTGCCAAGGGAAGGTGCGTGAGATTACCCTGACATGAGACAAAGAAGCAGTCAGTAGGATGGGTGTTTTGGCAGAGCCAGTTAGGCTGCCACTTGGGAGGTCCACATCCAATGCTGCTGCCTACAGTGCCGGCATCCCATAAGGGCACCGGTTTGAGACCTGGCTACTCCACTTCCGATCCAGCTCTCTGCTATGGCCTGGAAAAGCAGCACAAGTTAGCCCAGGTCCTTGGGCCCCTGCACCCATATGGGAGACCCTGAGGAGGCTCATGGCTCCTAGCTTTGGATTGGTGCAGCTCTGACCACTGTAGCCAGTTGGAGAGTGAACCAGTGGATGGAAGACCTGAGTGTGTGTGTGTGTGTGTGTGTGTGTGTAACTGTGACTTTCAAATGAATAAATATTTAAGAAAATTAATTAATCTTCAAAAAAGAAAAATATGGAAACAACCTGAATGTGGGGCCTTTAGGAGGTTATCAGGTGGGATAAGGTCACAGGTTGGAATTCTCATGATTGAATCCTGGTGTATTTATAACAGAGGAAGAGAGACATACAATGCCTGATTCTTGTCATATGATGCAATGTGCCACCTTGGGATTTTGCCAGCAAGATTCTTATCACCAGATGAGGTCCCTAGACTTTGCACCTCCATAACTTAGCCCAAATAAACCTCTTTTGTAAAATAACCTGTATTGCATTATAGTAATTCATTTTGTTATATTAATTAAAATTTCACTGTATTTCATTATAGTAATAAAACAGATGAATATAACATTTACCTTAACTATCTGGTTCATGAAGAAGCCAGACGGATTTTTAAGAATGACAGCACATTATTGTAACCTTAGTTACAATAGTAGTTCAAATTGTAGCTGCACTACCAGTTATGATGTCATTGCATGAGCAAATAACATATCCTCTAGTACCTAGCACGAAGCTACTAATATGGAAAATGAATTTTTCCCCCAATTAGAGACAGTTGCTTTCAGTTGGCAAGGCTAGCAATATACCTTCATTGTCCTACCTCATGGTAAATCAATTCTCCAGTCCTGCCACAACTTAGTTCAGGAACATCTTGATACTTTTGATACCTTTTCTTTCCATAAGATTTCACACTAGTCGTTTAAGAAGTCGTTAAGAAGCAGCAACTAATCTATATGGATGGAAAATAACCTGACAAAAACCCAGAAGTCTTCTACGTCCAGGAAATTTCTAATGTCCAGCAGTGAGGGGGGCGTTGAGCTAGATGTCCCTTTAAAGTGAAGGACAGTTGCTGCATCTGCTCCTCTGCTACCAAAAACAAAACAAAAAACAAAAACAGAAACAAAAAAAGCTGCAATGGATCTTCGGAATTTGGTTGCTATTTTAGCTCATCTGCAATGTTTTCAAAAATGCTGCTTATTTCAAGTAGGACCTAGAACGAGAGAAGGATCTTCAACAGCTCCAAGCTGCTGCACAAGTGGCTCTACCACTTGAGTCACAAGATCCAGCACGTCCAGCCATGCCTATAGTATCAGTGGAAACTAAGGATATGGTTTGGAGCCTTTAGCAGGCTGTCTATTAGTGAATCGCAGGGCAAACCATTGCCATCCTCCCTGAATGACCACCATCTTTTTTGAGAAATAGCTCTAGGCCTGCTACTGGGCCTTAGTAGAACCTAAACACTTAACCTAGGGTCTCCGAGCTACCATGATGTAGAATGTTATCAGGTCCACCAAGCCTTAAATTTGGGTGTATACAACAGCACTCCATCATCAAACAGCAGAGGTGAACAGTTCTGAGCAGGCACTAAAAGCCTGATTTACATTTTTGAAAGATCCAAATACCCAAGGCCCTCACTCCTGCTATACTGCCTTCTGTCTATCAGACTGCACCTGTGGATTCACAGGGAATTTTCTACAACCAGTTGATAGAGGAGGAGAAGACTCAGACCTCATTAATAGATGGTCTGCTTACAAAGAAGACACCACCTGAAGTGGACAGTTACAGCACCTGAGTCCTTTTCCAGGATATCACTAAAAGACAGTGATGATGGGATGTCTTCCCAATGGTCAGAACTCGGAGAAGTGTACCTGGTTTCTCATTTTGCTTATGAGAACTAGCCAGACATGAGATCATACACAAATTTACAGACTACAGCTCACAGTTTAGCTGGGTGGTCAGGGACTTGGAAAGAACATGATGGGAAAATTGGTGACAAAGTCTGGGAAAGAGGCATGTGGATAGACGTCTTTGAATGGTTATAAATGAGAAAATATTCGCATCCCATATGAATGCTCACCAAAGGGTGACATTATCAGAGGAGGATTTTAATAATCAAGTGGACATGATGACCTGTTCTGCAGATACCAGTCTCCTTCCCCCACCATTACTGTCATCACCTGGGCTAATGAACAAGGTGGCCATGGGACCATGGGTGAAGGTCATTCGGGGCACAGTAACATGGATCTCCACCCATCAAGGTCAACCTGCTGCAGCAGAGATGAGCAGAGCCCTCAGTGAGGTACTACTCCCCAGGGTGTTGGCCAGCTACCTCACGTCACGTGGATTCCATTGGACTGCTTCAATAAACAGAAGGGGCAGTGTTCCGTCTTTCAAGAAATTCACCCTTCATCTGGATATGAATTTTGTTCTATCACATGTAATACTTCTGCCAAAACTATTGTCTGTGTACTTACAGAATGCCTCACCCACTGTCAAACGGAACTCACCTCACAGCAAATGAAGTGCAGTAACTGGCCCATGCTCATGGTATTCAGTGGCCTTAATCTGTCTTCTCAGACTTCTCTAATGTACTGTTGCCTCACTTGACGTCTCACAGGTTGTTCATGCTCTGTTAATTTTAAAAATAAACACTTACTTATGTGAGAGGGAAGGTAAAGATGGGAGGGAAGAGTGAGAGAGCATTCCTTCTTGCTGGTTCACTCCCAAATGCCCAGCTAGGGCTGGGCTGGGGCTGAAGTTGGGAGCAAGGCAACACTATCCAGGTCTCTCACAAGGGTAGCATGACTCAGTGCTGAGCCATCACTTCTGCCTCCCAGGAAGTTGGAATCCAGAGCTGGAATGAATCCAGGTACTTCCCAACAAGGGATACAGCTGTCTTAATTGGGCCCTTACCTGCTAGGTTGAATTCTCACTCTTTTGTTCATTTTTCTTATTTTTCCCCTGCTCCTTAGACTGGGTTTCAAAGAAAATTATCCGATTCTTCTGCCCCAAAATATACCATTAAATCTCTTTTGAAAATTTCTCATTTCCACTATTGTGCTTTTTAGCTTCTGAATTATATTTGATAATTTTATTAATATTCTGTGCTTGTTCATAGCTGGTTCCACTATTTCCTTTCTTTCTTTATCCTGTTATCTTAGTTTGTTCTCTGTTGCTACACTAGAACACTGAAACCGAGCATTCTGGAAAGAGGTTTATTTGCCTCAATGTTCTGGAGGCTGGGAAGTTTAAGAAAATGGCACCAGCATCTTAGCTTCTGAAGCGGGCCACGTGTCACTTCAACTCACATGGAAAGTGGAAGAGCAAGGGCCACGTGAGGAAGGGAACACAAGGGGTAGACTCCGTTTATAACAGCCCACCCTCATGGGGATTAACTCACTCTGAAAAAAGCCATCCATTCCTTTTACCGACCTAATCACCTCCTAAAACCCCCACCTCTCAACACCACGAATTTCACTTCCAAACCAGAGCACATTTCCTTGATCTCCTTGAGTGTATTTAAGACAAGTGGTTTAACATTTCTGACGAATAGTTTCAATACCTAGGTTTCCTGATGGAAGGGTTCTGTTAAAAAAATTTTATTTTTCCCTGTGAGCTACACTTTCCTGCTTCTTTGTAATTTTCTGCTTGCACTTGGACATTTTGAGTATTGCAGTGTAACTGCTCTAAAAAACTTTCAGGGATTATCACTTGATAGATTTCTGTAAACATCTGCTTCAAACTGGAGAGAAAAAAAAAAAGTATGCCCCTTTAAATGCGTAGGGGGAAGCCACTGTAGCACAAGGAGCTAAAATAAAACCATGCTTCAGCACAGCTCTTAAGGAATCACCAGACCAGCCGAAGTGCACAACCTCTAATGCCGGAGGATGCGTCCACACTGCCCACCTTAGCAGCTCCCAGCCAGTCCAGAAACGCAGGTCCTACAGCCCCAGCGGGGCCAAGGAATGCATGCTGGAGGTGGTTCATGCATACAGTCTCTTAGATACGTATTACCATTTCCAGCTTTGTCATTCCTTTGAATAAATCCAGGTTTCTATCTGATGTAGTTTTTTTCCATTTGAAGAATTTAAACATTTTTATAGTACAAATCTGTTGCTATGCCTTACTTCAGCTTTCTTATGTTTTAAAATGTATTGGGCCGGCGCCGTGGCTCAACAGGCTAATCCTCCGCCTTGCGGCACCGGCACACCGGGTTCTAGTCCCGGTCGGGGCACCGGATTCTGTCCCGGTTGCCCCTCTTCCAGGCCAGCCCTCTGCTGTGGCCCGGGAGTGCAGTGGAGGATGGCCCAGGTGCTTGGGCCCTGCACCCCATGGGGAGACCAGGAAAAGCACCTGGCTCCTGGCTCCTGCCATCGGATGAGCGCGGTGCGCCGGCCGCAGCGCGCCGGCCGCGGCGGCCATTGGAGGGTGAACCAACGGCAACGGAAGACCTTTCTCTCTGTATCTCTCTCTCTCACTGTCCACTCTGCCTGTCAAAAAAAAAAAAAAAAAAAAAAAAAAAAAAATGTATTTCATCTTCTATTTTGAAATGTATCTTCATTGTGTTAAGAAGTCTAGATAACAACCTCCTAGTTTTTTTCTCAGGAGTTTAAATATGTAGTCCACTGGTTTATACATTACATTGTCCTAAATGGCAATCTGCTATCACCACCATTGCTTTCACATCTCTGTACATAATGAACCTTTCTTCCTTACCTTTAATATTTTCTTTAATTTTTTCTTGTTATTTGTTGTCTTATTATTTTTAAGAATGTTAATACGCTTTGCATAGATGTAGTATTCATGTCCCTTGTGCTTGGGATCCACTGAGCTTCTTCTATCTGTAGGTTTGTAGTTTTCTTCAAATACAGAAAATTTTCAGTCATTACCTTATGAAATATTTTTTCTGTTCCTTCCTCTACTCTTTAAAAAATATCTTTCCATCAAACTCCATTCTGGTCTCCCATATGTGTGGAAAGGGTCCAAGTACTTGGGCCATCTTCCACTGCCTTCCCAGGTACACTAGCAGGGAACTGGGTCAGAAGTAGAGTAGCCGGCACTTAAACTGTCACCCATATGTGACGCCGGCATCCCAGGCAGCAGCTTAACCCACACCAGCACCTTGTTTCCCAACTCCAGAGATCCACTGTCCTCACTGCCTACTGTTCAATCTCATAAGAATTACTGCAGATATTTTGTATGACATTTTAGTTGTTTCAGGTGAGAAGGTAAATCTGATATCTGTTACTGCATATTGGTAGGGAGGAAGACTCTTGTATATCATTTTAATTAATTTTCATTTAAACTTCATTTTGTAAAATGAATTTAATAATCAATATTTTTCAGATTTTACAAAATTGTTCATCTATAATGGACTTGTAAAACATAAAACACATATGAGAAGCACCAATATAAATTTTAGAAAATCAAGGGACTTCAAATGGTGTCACCTAAAATTTTCCCTCATTAGCTGACATATTTTAAATGAGGACTTACCATTGAAATACATGTATTTCAAACCTTCTGAACACATTCAGGCTTCTACCTGAATGAGCATCTCTACAAGGTGATCATTCAGTTCTTCAGATGAGAGAGGAAATATATATTTTGACAATTTCATCAGCCACTTGGACAAGTTAGACACCATGTTCCCAACCTTCAAGTCTCTGGACAAAGACAGCACTGGAAAATCCAGGTGGACAGCCAGGAGTGGCTGCAGCTGACGATGTACTCCTGAGTGGAAACCACAGAGCTGCCCCCTTTCCGCCTCACTGGAGGAGTCACCTCAGACCCTGGTCTCTCCCAGTATGCCTGGAATACGAAGCAAGATATCATTAATAACAGGTTCTTCATTTTCTCAAAAGGATGTTCACAACTATCAGAGCCATCTCTTGGAGTTATGGTCTTACATTTCTCACTATATATTTACATTTCTCTTACCATGTCAGGCATAGTATGATGCTGTATTTACAGAAGAAATACAGCACCATGGCATAGTAGGGTAAGCCTCTACCAGCAGCTCCAGCATCCCACATGGGCACTGGTTCAAGTCCCAGCTGCTTCACTTCCAAGCCAGCTCCCTACTAATGGCCTGAAAAAGCAGACAATGACCCAAGTGCTTGGCCCCTGCACCCACATGGAAGATCCAGAAGCAGCTTTGACTCCTGGCTATAGATTGGCCCAGCTCCAGCTATTGTGGCCATTTGGGGAGTGAACCAGTGAATGGAAGACCTCTGTGTGTCTCACTCTGTAATTTTGCCTTTCAAATAAATAATATTTTAAAAATAAAGATGAAAATTTTTCTTAATTCATCCATTATTTTATTGCTTTTATAGCTTTCAAATCTTAGTTGACTTAAAAATACAGGACCAGCACTGTGGCATAGCAGGTTGAGCCTCGACCTGTGACACTGACATCTCATATGGACACCAGTTCGTGTCCTGGCTGCTCCTCTTCCAATCCAACTCTCTGCTTATGGCCTGGGAAAGCAGTGGAAGACGATTCAAATGTTTGGGCCCCTGCACCTGCCTGTGAGACCAAGAAGAAGCTCCTAGCTCCTGGCTTCAGATGAGCTCAGCTCCAGCCAGTTCAGCCATTTGGGGAGTAAACCAGCAGATGGAAGACATTTCTCTCTCTCTCTCCCTCTCTTCTACATCCCAAATAAATAAATAAAATCTTTTTAAAAAATTGAACGTCGATTCAATATTCAGTAAATGTATTTTTAAAAATATACATAAAAATACAATAAACACAGAGGAAGAGAACCCTTAAGAGTGATGGAGACATGCTCTAAAAATGTTAAACATTATCCTCAAGACAAGACATAAAACAGTTTGATGATGGCACATGACTAAGACACCATTGTAAGGTCATTATCCAAAAACAAATTAAAATTCACCAAAATGAACATTTCAAGCAAGTGGAGAAATGATAAATCATTATTCAAAGAATCACTGGAGAACTGACAATACATTAGGAGAAGGTAAACCCATATCCTAACTTCAATCCTAGATGCCAAACACATTTTACATGGATCAGTGTTACACCTAACTATAAAAGGTACCTTAAGAAAAAATTAAGACTTAGGCCTATTTATAATACTGAGACCAAAAGTATAAGAACCCAGAGTCCTAAGAGTAGCTGAATGAGTAACATATGACACAGTAGAAAATAAATGTTAGGGACATATATAGCAAAATGACTATATTTCTTTCTAAAGAAAACCACCCAACCAACCAGCTGGTGTTTTAAGTGGAAAAATAAGTAGCTTACAGAAAAATTATAATAAAAACATCCTCATGGTTATCTAAGTAAAACAAAATTCCTTTCATTCAAAAGGAAAGGATTTTTAAATTATGATTTCCACAATTTTAATAGTGTGCCTGGGGAATGTTCTCAGAGGTCTGGTCAGCTGCAGCAGAAGCCATTCTGCATCCTGGGGGATCATTATCCCATTAAGCAAGACAGCTGCACAGCACAACCCACAGCCCTCACCCCCAGGAACCCACAATTTCAACATTGAGGCCAAAGAGAGTAAAGAGGTCTGGCAGTCTAGAGAGTGTTTGCCCAACTGGCCAGAGATGACAGAGGTCAGTGCCACATTCTCAGCAAGGTTGTGACCTAACACCCTGATAGGAAGATAGAAGGTTTTGGCATTTACAGGTTGCAGCACAGTGGCGTGCTGGATAGATGGACAGGCTGGGCTTCCCGGAGTTCAAGTACCTATGGAATATCAAAAACTGCACAGTTTGACATTGACTGATCAGGAAACGTGCAGCTGTGAACTGCAGGGCCTTTAGGACAGCAGGACCTCTACAACATGTTTATTCAACTCTTCAGATTAAAGAGGAAATGCAGATTCCGACAGTTTCATCAGCCGCTTGGTCAGGTTGGACACCAGTTCCCTACCTTCAAGTCTTGACAAAAACAGCACTGGACAAATCTAGGTGAACATCCAGGATTGGGGCCGGCACTGTGGTGTAGTGGGTAAAGTCGCCGCCTGCAGTGCCTGCATCCCATATGGGAGCCGGTTTGAGACCTGGCTGCTTCACTTCCCATCCAGCTCCCTGCTATGGCCTGGAAAAGCAGTAAATGATGGCCCAAGTTCTTCGGTCGCTGCACCCATGTAGGAGACCTGGAGGAAGTTCTTTGCTCCTGATCAGCGCAGCTCCAGCTGTTGCAGCCAATTGGGAAGTGAATCAATGGATGGAAGCCCTCTCTCTCTGCCTCTCCTCCTCTGTGTAACTCTTCTAAATAAATCTTTAAAAAAAATCCATGAGTGGCTACAGCTGACTATGTACTCAGTGGAAACTCCACAGCTGAACACTTTCTGCCTCACTGTAGGAGTCACCTCGGACCCTGGTCTCTCCCAGGGCAGGTCCTGTCTGTCCTTGTCTCTTCCTGGGTCCTGTGTCTGACCCACAGGCCTTTGATTCCCCCAGCGCTTGGCATCCAGCTTCTCAGACAACAGCCAGGGCCTAACACACCCCAGTGTGCCACATCCTAAGTTGCCCTGGCTCCAAGATATTCTAGCAAGCTCTGCCCAAGGGTCACCCCACTCCTACCACACCCTTCGTATACTTTCTGCATACCTCTGTCCTTTATCTGTGCCAAGCCCAGCACTTGGGTTGCTTCTATGCCCATCTCTCAGCTCTGGAGAGACCATTCCAGTCCCTACGCACCCTAACACCCTGATTCACAGTTGCCATCCAGGCAGCCAAACACACTGCAGGCCATTCCAGGCTGTACCCCCTAGTGCCTTTGACAATATTCTTCCCCTAGCAGGAAATAAATGTACCCTAGTTGCTGCTACCAAATGAAAAACAGAATTTCAATTATTTTCTCTCTCTCTCAACACTTATAATGTACAATTTTACCACTAAAATTTAACAGACTGGAATTTAAAAGCGAGTAAATCAGGCCAGCTCCGTGGCTCAATAGGCTAATCCTCCACCTGTGGCACCGGCACCCTGGGTTCTAGTCCCGGTCGGGGCACCAGATTCTGTCCCAGTTGCCCCTCTTCCAGGCCAGCTCTCTGCTGTGGCCCAGGAGTGCAGTGGAGGATGGCCCAAGTGCTTGGGCCCTGCACCCCATGGGAGACCAGGAGAAGCACCTGGCTCCTGCCATCGATCAGTGTGGGGCGCCGGCTGCAGCACGCGGGCCACGGTGGCCATTGGAGGGTGAACCAACAGCAAAGGAAGACCTTTCTCTCTATGTCCACTCTGCCTGTAAAAAAAAAAAAAAAAAGAGAGAGTAAATCAAAAAGACCGTGACTAGGAGACTGTTCATATGCACTGATTCATATTTGTCCTGGAACACTATTTAACTATTAACGAGGTCTCTCCATATCATGAACTTTATAAACATAGTGACACTACAGACTTAAAGACACTCAAGAAATTTTTAGGGCATCACCTGGAGCTGGAGCTGTGGCACGCTGGTATGGAAGACAACAGCCAAGAACGAATTAAGACAGAAGCCCAGGAATGTACTTCACATCGTCAGCCATAAAGACGTTGAGGCTAAAAACAAAGCAATACTAGTTACTACTAATCTTGAGATAAAAATTGTGAATGAAGACAAAGTTAAGAGTGAAAAAATTTTTATGGATACACAAAAGGAATCTGCATCCTACTCAAGGGGTCCTTCTTTGGAACCTCTGCACAAACAGCTGACTCCTCCACAGGGTCATGAAAATGAACCCATTAATGATGAACCTACAAGATGAATGGTTCAGCTGTAATACAGTGGTGAGGCAATGGAATCCGCCCCCGCATTCATAAATTTAATGTTTTACACAATTTTCCAAAAGAGGAATTTTTAATAGGGGCTATATCTGTAATGTTAAGATACAGAAAGTCTGAAGTCTCATGGAGTATCATCACGGATCTTTTTGCCTCAAATTTCACCATGAGCAGATATCTTGTTTTTTTTAAGGAAAAAATACTCATCTTCAAGAGCATTTCTGCTATCATATAAGGATCCAAGCCTGAAGGTTTGCTTCCTTGGATACCACAGAAAGCAATACAAAACACGCTGCTTAAAGATACTCACCTGAAAACTTCAGCAACAGACTCTTTGAAAATCTAAAATTTCCATTCAAAAAATTATGGAAAGTTTAAATTGTCGCAATATGGCAATTATTTTGCCACAGCACAAGACTAAAAATGTAAAATTTTAACAGTAAGTTCAACAATGCTATTCATACATTTGGCTTCAAATTAGAAAGTAACAAAATGTGGAATTGGAATAAGACTGATTTCAATGTTTCTTTCCAACTTTTATATTTCTTTACAAGACATAATTCTGTAGTTGGGAATGGAAGAATAGGAGGAAAATTATTAGATAAAACATTAAATTACTTGAGCACAGAGACAGAATGAGTCTTTGCATTTTGGCTCCTACTTAATAGCTGTATACATATGTACACATATTAAGGCACAAGGGCTTTAGAAATCCAACAGTTTTAAATAAAAACTATGCCATACACGAGTAAATCTATCTTCTAGGAATCATTTAAAGAAACCTGTATAATTTATCACATCAGAAAAAAAAAAAAAACACGTTCACAACAACAGATGATGAAATAAGCTTACAAAATCTAGCAGGCATTAAATAAGGACTGAACCAAACTACTTATGTGTAATAGAAGTATTTAAATAAAAAAGCATTACACTAAATGAATGATATGCAAATTCCAATGAAAAGAGAAAAACGTCCACTAACCCCATTACAGTGCAATCATAAGCAGGAAATAAAACAGTATTTGGCAGTTGAAAATGAAGACTGTCTACATGTGAATAAAAAACACACCGAAAAGGAAATATGACTGGTTAACGACCATAGGTAAAATATGCTTGATTCATTTTCAACCAGGGAAACATACTGAAAGTCATAGCAGAGATAGGGAAAAATGAACACATTCAATGATGGTATTCAACACTGGGACAATGAGGGAGCAACTGTGATAATAAGTAACGAAGTTAAAGGTATACAAAGACCATGATTACTATGGTAAATATTTCACTTCTAGGTAACACTTTGAAGAGATTCTAGACTTTAAAGAAACCAAAAAAATACACAAGAGTATTCAATATAGCATTTTTATTACAATGAAAAAATCATTTATGTCCTAATACTGCTTAAGTTTTTTTTTTTTTTTTAAAGATTTATTTATTTGAAATTCAGAGTTAGAGGAGAGGCAGAGAGAGAGAAAGGTCTTTCATCCAATTGTTCACTCCCCAATTGGCCGCAACGGCCGGAGCTGCGCCAATCCGAAGCCAGGAACTTCTTCCACGTCTCCCATGTGGGTGCAGGGGTCCAAGGACTTGGGCCATCTTCTACTGTTTTCCCAGGCCATAGCAGAGAACCGGATCAAAGTGGAGCAGCTGGAATTCAAATCAGCGACCATATGAAATGCCGGCACTGCAGGTGGCATCTTTGCCCACTACACCACAGCGCCGGCCCCATTAACAGAATATTTAAGCATGTTTCATATATGTATGTATGTATGTATATCTAGGACTAGCCTACAGTCTTATCTTTGCTATTGAACATTACCATCCAAGCAGGCAGTTACTTTCAGAGCATGAAAAAGCAGAGAGGAAGTGTTCTCGTTAGCTCCTCCCAACACACTCACTCACCATGTCTGAAACATCCTTGAAGACACTGTTTACAGTAGCATCTGCAAAAGTGATACATGTTTCAAAGATCTTCCAAATGTTTCCAACTGAGAAGTCCACAATGAAGTCAGGTTGACACACATTCATATAACAATTTACTTACATCTTTTGACAAACTATTATATACTTCGAACCCCCTCTAAAATAGATGATTTTGTTCCTTGCTTCGTTTGCCTTTTCCCAAGCAATCTTTGTTTTAAAACAACATCAACAACTAGTATCCCCTCAAAAAGAAGCATGGAGAACAAAAGGTTTAAGCTGTAAGCCACATTAAACAGAGGTCTTCAGGAGGTATCTGATGTGTGGAAAAGGAAACACACTCACCTTTTAGTGAAGACTGGTTTTGTGATAAACCTAAATAGACCATACTTGGAAGTGTAAAGAATACAATCTTTAAGGAGCTATCTAAATTGAGTATTTTAACTGTGCAAAATTAATTGGTAAAATCTTTAAGATTATCTACTTTCTAAAGCTTTTAACCTGTCAAAGTATCAGATTTTTTTCTTAAATACAAATTTCACATACACAAATACACAGCTGTCCACCTAGTTGAGTTCTGGGGAATCCAGGCAATTGTGAGATAAGCTCATTTAGAAAATAAGCATACTCATTCTATAGTTTTCAATGTATTACAAAAAGATGTGTGTATAAGAGTACTTTCAAAAGTTCATTGAAAAACAAATTTAAAAGGTAAGTTTTAGTGCAAAACATTTTGAAATCCAAGAATACAAGAGGTCTTCAAAATGTTCATGGAAATGCATATTATGAAAAAATATGCATCAAAATTAACATTTTCAAATTCCATTTTCCATTAACTTCTCAAGTACCTTCATATGGTATTCTTCTAATTTTTTTAAATCTCCTTACTTACCTGTAGCTGTGTCAACTTAATAATCATTAATGCTCCACATGCACTTTTGTTTTGTTTTGTTTTGTTTCTGGCATAGTTATCATGAACCTTGGACCAAGTCAATTGTATTTTCTGTTCACTTCTACTTTTTACTACACTTGCCTTCACTGTTACTTGTGTTGGTCCCATTTCTTGACGTAAATGCTTATTCATTCCTACATTACATTCCTCTACATGACATAATGGTTGCTGTGTCTAAGTGAAGATGATGAATATTGGGCCTATAAACAAAAATTTCTTTAGTACACTAAAGAGCAATATTTTCTCAAAAACAAAAGCTTGGTGACTTTTTAAAAATTCAGATATGTAGACATTACCATCCATTTCTAAGTAGTCTATAATTTCAATTTTGATTTTAAACATTTTATTATTAAAATTTCAAACATTTACAAAAGCAGAAATGTTAGAACAATGGCATATGATCAAATCACTGTACTTCAGTAGTTATCAATATTTTGCCAATGCAATTTCCAGCTCTCTTAGCCAATTCCTTTTCTTTTGTTTGAATATTTTAAGGGAAATCTTATAATTTCATAAATGCATATCTCTAAAACATATACTTAGTAACCACATTCGTGTTATCAGTGCTTTAAAAAAATTAGTGTTTCTAAGTGTCCACACTTGCCTCATCGTCTCCAAAATGTCATCTGACATTGTTGCCACCAAGTAATGCCAACATAATGCCACACTTCTTCCATCTCTTTCATTCTGTTTCTCATGCCATTCATTAGTTGAAATCAGGACACTTTACATATTCTTGATCTTTCTGCTTCCATGTGATGGCAACTACAATGTTCATCTATATTTCACTCTTGGTTTTAAAATACTTGATATACTTCAGTTCATTATTTTGGCAGTAAGGTTTCACAGGTAGTGATTCTTCCTGTTGCATTGTATCAGCGGATATTGTCTCACGGACCTATTTTTACTGAAGTTAAAATTGATCAAAGGGTTCAGAGATGGTCAACTTGATAAATCCAATATAAAAATTTTAATATAAAAATCTGTTTTCATCCTTTAAAGGTCATTTTCTGGACCTTTTAACCCATTAGCATTTAGAAAATGATGACTTTTCTTCCTTATCCTATTGTTCTTTTAAAAAGAACTTAAATCAGATGAATTCAGGGTGACCTGAAAACGTGGTTCATATAGAAAAAGAAAAATAAATGTTCAATTCCTCCTTTATTTAAGAATTATGAATCAGTGCCCTAGCATCTTCTCTAAGTGACTACATTATGCAGCCATAACTAAGTAGGCTGTCAATCTACTGGTGGGGTCATGTCAAAAGATCCAACTTGAAACAACTCCAACAGGTTGAAGAAAGAGCATTTGAGTACCACAAAGTATACTGATTGTAACGGAATATGCTTTACAGAACCTTAAACAGACACACATGCATTTACATGTATGTGTGCACACATCAACAAAATTAAATTTCAACATGGCTAGTTTCTGTCCTCTTTTTCAAGTATAGCATTAATTTTGAATTAATCTTGAACTATAGTCAGACAACAGAGATTGTAACCATTTGCTTTTTGAAATTATAGGAATATCATTCCATATTTCTGACTCTCCAATAGTCACACTCAACAACCTCATATTCATGAAAGCTTCTTTTCAGCATGAAGTTTCTGATGCAGGTTAAGTGATGAGGAACTTCTTATATTCACTGTAATCTCCCATATCTTACTTAGAATAAATTAGTTTGTTTAGTAAGTGCTGAGAGGTGATAAGAGGCATTTTTACATTTAATACTCCTATAGGATCTTTCATTTGAATTCACAAATACTGATCATAATTATAAATAATATTTACAGAATGCATGCTATGTGACTGCTCATCTGCCAAGTACTAACTATTCAATACTCACAACAATATCATTACATGGTGTTGCAGGCTGACTCTAAATTGACCCCAATGGCTCCTGTCTCCTGGTATTCACATTCATTATAATCCCTTTCTCTTGAGTGTGGGCTTCTTAGTAATTTACTTTTTAAAGATTTATTTGTTTATTTGAAAGATTTACAGAGAAAGAAAGAGAGAGGTAGATACAGAGAGAAATCTTCCATCTGTTTGTTCACTCCTCAGATGGCCATAACAGCCAGGGCCAGGCCAGGCCAAAGCCAGGAGCTTCAACCAGGTCTCCCACAGTGGGAGCAGGGGCCCAAGCACTAGGGCCATCTGCTGCTGCTTTTCCCAGGCCATTAGCAGGGAGATGGATTGAAAGCAGAGCAGTGCTTTCAATCAAACCAGTGCCATGTGGGATGCCAGTGCTGCAGGCAGCAGGCTCACCTGCTACACCACAGTGGAAGCCCAAAGATTTACTTCTAACCAGCAAAAAATAGCAAAGACGATGTGATGTCATTTCCATGAGTAGATGACACAAAACTGTAACTTTCTTCTTGCTAGCAGACTCCACTGCCATCTTGGCTTGTGTGCTCTGATGAAGCGATTAGCCATGCTGAAGAGGCCACTGTGGCAAAAAGCTGCAGTCAGTCTTCAGCCAGCAGCCAGGCAGAAGCTGGGGATCTCACTGTAACACTCCTTGATGAAACGAATTCAGGCTACAATCCTCTGGATCCTTCTCTAATAGAGCCTTCAGATGAGGTCCTTGACACACGACCAGATTTCACATCCACAGTAGCTGGTAGACAATGTGTATTATTCTAAGCTACTAAGTTTGTGGTAATTTATTACACAATAAATAAAAATAAGTAACATCATTTTACAATGAGAAAAATGAGGCACAGTACACTATCTTGTCCAATATCCCTGTGGTAATAAAGTGGTAAAATAAAGATAATGATAAGGCTAAACATTTTCCTAGATTCATTATGTTATTCTCTCATAGGAATTTGCTGAAGATAAAGAATGTTTAAAAGATAAAGAATGTTTAAAAGGGAAGGTTTTTAAAGCAACAGATTCTTTCTAATATAAAATGTATTACGCTTAGTTGTGCGCATGAAACAAATTTTTTCAAAAATGAATTTTCTGATGTTCTGAAACACAATGTGTATTTGAAGGCTTTCTTCTACTAAGTTCCACTGTGAATCTTCTGATGCTGAGTAAGGTGTGAATGCTGTCTAAAGGCCTTCTTACATTCCTTACATTTGTAGGGTTTCTCGCCAGTATGAATCCTCTGATGCTGAGTAAGAAATGAATAAAGCCTGAAAGCCTTCCCACATTCCTTACAGGCATAAGGTTTCTCACCAGTATGAATACTCTGATGCTGAGTAAGCTGTGAGAGCAGTCTAAAAGGTTTCCTACACTCCTTACATTCATAAGGTTTCTCGCCAGTATGAATGCTCTGATGTTGAGTAAGTTGTGAAAGCAGTCTAAAGGCCTTCCTGCATTCTTCACATTCATAAGGTCTCTCACCAATATGAATGCTCTGATGTGAAATAAGTTGAGAGTAACTACTGAATGTCTTCCAACACTCCATACATTCATAGGGTTTCTCACGCGTATGTATTCTCTGATGGCGAACAAGCTGTTGTCTTAATCGGAAAGTCTTCCCACATTCCTTACATTCATAGGGTTTCTCACCGGTGTGAATACTCTGATGGACAGTAAGCTGTTGGCATATTCTAAAAGCCTTTCCACATTCCTTACACGCATAGGGCTTCTCACCAAAATGAATTTTCTGATGTACTCTAAGATCTGGACCGCATACAAAGGCTTTCCCACATTCCTTACATTCATAGAGCTTCTCAGCAGTATGAAGCCTCTGGTGTCGAGTAAGGTGTGTGCACTGTCTAAAGGTCTTCCCACATGCCTTACATTCATAGGGTTTCTCACCAGTGTGAATCCTCTGATGTCGAGCCAGTTGTTGATGTACCCTAAAAGCCTTCCCACATTCCTTACATTCGTAAGGTTTTTCTCCAGTATGAAGTCTCTGATGCTGAGTGAGTTCTTGGAGTACTGTAAAGGCCTTCCCACACTCCTTACATTCATAGGGTTTCTCACCAGTGTGAAGTTTGTGATGTCGGATAAGGTGTGCACGCTGCCTAAAGGCCTGGCCACATTCCTTACATTTGTAAGGTTTCTCACCAGTATGAATTCTCAGGTGTTGACTAAGTGTTGAACGACGAATAAAGGTTTTCCTACATTCCTTACACTCATATATCTTTTCTCCATTATGAATTATCTGATATTCAGCAAGAAAATTGTGTTTTTTATAAGAGGTCACCTTTTCAGATGCAATGTTCACTTGCCCAATACAACGCTCTTGTGGCTCCTTCTTCCCCTCAATTTTGCTTTTGCATTTCCAATCATCTTTAAAAATGGAGCCTTGGATGCCACAGCTTTTAATTTTTTCCATTATCTCCCACTGGAATGAATATATTTCACAAATGTCCTTTTCTGGAGATAAAGTGTTGGTCCTATATCTGGACTCCAAATCTGAAAGAAAACAAGAGAGCAAACACATTCTATTTTCCTATTCCAAAAGAAAGAAAATTTTTACTGAGAAATAAGACATCTGAAATAATGTCTACCACAAATGAATGTATTAGATCTCTCAGACGTTTCTACTAAAATACCATATGTGTATACCTAACTATCGTCTACAAAATTACAAACCCAAAATAACTGGGTGTATGGTTAAAATAGGGCTAGCGCAGACCACACAACTCTAGGCAACTTTATTTCCAGTGTACTAACAAACGCAATAGATGATATTTCAAGGGATAACCTAAAGGCAACTCACATGGCGGAAGGTTGCTTCATGGTTATTTAAATGAACAGAAATAAAGTAGAAATTCTGGATTTCAGGTGCCGACATATTGCAAATAAAAATAAGGCCCTGAGCCAATGAGGATATCAGTAAGGTGGCATTTAACGACAGACAGAATGAGGTGCAGCCTGTCTTTAGTTCAGGGCCACACAAGATTGATGATACATGTCTCAAGAGGGAGCCCTAGGTATAGGCATTTAATAATTTTCTTAAAATAAAGGTAAAAGGGCATTTATCTTTCCTAATATAGTTCCAGTCAACTGGGAAAAGTATTTATAAACTGACTAACTTCCACATTGTAACACTATTATTCCCTATCAGTATTCAGCTCATTTGTATCATGTAATAGATTGCATGCTCTGCCTCTCAGTAGTTCTGCCTTTCAAATATATAAATAAATCTAAGAAAAAAAAAAAGTAAGGAGGACAGTATATTGTGGGAACCAGGAGGAAATAAATGAAAGTGAAAACAGAATTTCCTTGTTAACCAAAAAAGAATGAAATTAATATATAAATTAAAAAAAAAACCTAGGTCTCTTGACAAAAGTTACAATATATTAATAATTAAATAAGGTAATCAGAAAAAGGAAAGCAAACAAAATTAAAAACGGCAACTAGGCATTCAGAAATAAATGAACCTGAGTCTCACATTTTTTTGTACATCTTGCCTTTGTTCTGGGCAATATTTTCAAGAATGGTTATAGAGATAGAATCTATTTCAGATCAATAGACAGGTTAGCTCAATATACTAAAGGTAATGTCTCCTTTGGGGCAAAGGTCACATGTGTTTATTGCTCAAGAAAATGTGAGTTCTCTTAGGCTTAGGATTCCACTCCCATAATGCACCTCAGGTATGCTCAGGCTCTAGTTTGACCCATCCAATACCATCCCCATGGGATATGGGGACAAGGAGAAACTGAAGCAAAGGAACAACTGATGCAAACTATACCCACACTCATGCTGCTTGTTGTGCTGTGAATGATGCCCTTTGTCTTTGATTTATAAGTTCTGTGTCTTCTGCTAGGATCCAAGACTGTGGAAGTCTTTCTAGCTTGCCAGTAGGTGAAACTGCAGACCCTTCACAGTTCTTGACACTAGCAAATAACTAACAAGCAATATTTTGAAAAACCATAAGGGACTACACTACATTATTAAAGGAGAATTTTCTAAGAAAATACGAGTAAGTCGTCAAAGACCTACTCTAAAAGTTATTTTGATGATTATAAAATTTTAGAAAGCCCATAAACTACATTATACTTAAAATGACTCAGAATTTTTTTTTTATTTGACAGGTAGAGTTACAGACAGTGAGAGAGACAGACAGAGAAAGGTCTTCCTTCTGTTAGTTCACTCCCACAAATGGCTGCTACGGCCAGCGCTGCACCGATCCGAAGCCAGGAGCCAGGTGCTTCCTCCTGGTCTCCCATGGGGTGCAGGGCCCAAGCACTTGGGCCATCCTCCACTGACCTCCCAGGCCACAGCAGAGAGCTGGACTAGAAGAGGAGTAGCTGAGACTAGAACTGGCGCCCATACTGGATGCCAGTGCCACAGGCAGAGGATTAACCTAGTGAGCCACAGTGCCGGCCCCTCAGAATATTTTTAAAAAGAAAAAGAAACAGTTATTTTTAAGTAAGTATGAAAATGGAGAGACTGCCCAGCACCATGGCTCACTTGGCTAATCCTCCACCTGCGGCTCCAGTACCCCAGGTTCTAGTCCCGGTTGCTCCTCTTCCAGTCCAACTCTCTGCTGTGGCCCAGGAGGGCAGTGGAGTACAGCCTAAGTCCTTGGGTCCCTTCACCTGCATGGGAGATCGGGAGGAAGTACCCGGCTCCTGGCTTCGAATCGGCTCAGCACTGGCCGTAGTGGCCATTAGGGGAGTGAACCAACAGAAGGAAGACCTTTCTTTCTCTCTTTCACTGTCTATAACTCTCTCTTACTGTCTAATTCTGCCTGGAAAAAAAAAAAAAATGGAGGGACTGTTGTTGTGGCATAGTGGGTAAAGTCATTGCCTACAATGCCAGCATCCCATGTGAGTGCACGTTCATGTCCCACGTTCATGCCTCTGTGCTAATGGCCTGAGAAAAGCAGTGGAAGATGGCTGAAGTATTTGGGCCTCTGTCACTCACTTGGGACACTGGGATGAGTTCCTGGCTCCTGGCTTCCACCTGGCCCAGCCCTGGTCATTGGAGCCATTTGGGGAATGAACTAGAGGATGGAAGATCTCTCACTCCCACTTTCCATAACACTGACTTTTTTTTTTAAGACTTTTTTATTTGAGAGGCAGAGTTACAGAGAAAAAAGGGTCTTCAACCCACTGGTTCACTCCCCAAATGGCCACAGCAGCCAAAGCTGGGCTGATCTGAGGCCAGGAGCCAGGAGCTCCTTCCAGGTCTCCCACATGGGTACAGGGGCCTGAGCACTTGGGCCATCTTCTACTGCTTTCCCAGGTTACCAGAAATGCAATAGCCAGGACTTGAACCAGTGCCCACATGGGATGCCGGCACCACAGGCAGAGGCTTAACCTACTATGCCATGGTGCTAGTCCCCAACTCCAACTTTCAAATAAAGAATTTTTATGACACTAAAATGATTATAATATTAATAGTTCCAAAGTCAAAAAACCATATGATCATTTCTATAGACATCAGAAAGGAATCTGACAAAATTCAGAATTCATTCCTTTAAAAAAAAGAAAAAGCACTTTAAGAAAGAGGAATGGCTACTTCCTTAACATAATAAAAAATACATTTCCTAGGACTGGCATTGTAGCACAGCACGTTATACCACTGCCTACCATGGGCAGAACTGCCTTTTTTTTTTTTTTTTTTTTTTGTGACAGGCAGAGTGGACAGTGAGAGAGACAGAAAGAAAGGTCTTCCTTTGCCGTTGGTTCACCCTCCAATGGCTGCCGCGGATGGCGCGCTGCGGCTGGCACACCGCGCTCATCCGATGACAGGAGCCAGGTGCTAGGTGCTTTTTCCTGGTCTCCCATGGGGTGCAGGGCCCAAGCACTTGGGCCATCCTCCACTGCACTCCCGGGCCACAGCAGAGGGCTGGCCTGGAAGAGGGGCAACCGGGACAGAATTCGGCGCCCCGACTGGGACTAGAACCTGGTGTGCCAGCGCCGCAAGGCGGAGGATTAACCTGTTGAGCCACGGCGCCGGCCAGAACTGCTTTTTGAATGCTGGTTCAAGTCCCAGTTGCTCCACTTCCAATCCTGCTAATGAACCTGAGAGGGCAGTAGTACATGGCGCAAGAACTTGAGCCCCTGCTTGCACATGGGAGACCTGGATGTTCCAGGCTCCTGACTTTGGCCTGCCCAACCCCTGACCACTGTCGCCATTTGGGAAGTGAACCAGCAGATGAAAGATCACTCTTTCTCTCAGTGTGTGTGTGTGTGTGTGTGTGTGTGTGTCCCTCTGAATAACTTTGCCTTTCAAATAAGTAAAATATAATATTGAAATGTTTTTTAAAAATACATTTCTGAGTCCAAAAGATAGATTTAACTTAGTGAGGAAACACCAGGAGCAAGAGAAGACTTTGGAATTTTTCTAAAATTTTATTTTGGTGATAGTTAACAAGACACACATTTGTTAAAATTACTAGAACTAGCCACTAAACAAGATAAATTACAATGTACATAAATTATACTAATGAACTAGACTTTAAAAGTATTTTAAAAGTCTAGTCATAAAAATATGTCAATCCTTATGGGTCCTGAAATTGACAGAGAAAGCTAGTACCACTTAAGACAAGTCTTACCCAGGGAGATGAAGTTCAATGTTATCACCCATGAGGCAGAGCTGGGAATATTTCTGATTATGTCAGTTTGGATACACTGAATTTTGTCAAGGAATTTTTCCATTTCATTTGTCAAGTTTACTGACACAAAGTTATCTGTAGCATTCTTATTAACTTTTTTTTTTTCATTTAATTTGAAAGGCAGAGAGACAGAGATAAAGATCTTCCATCTCCTAGTTCACTTCCCAAATGCCTGCAACAGCCAAGCCTAAGCCAGACTAAAACCAGGAGCCTGGAATTCAATCTAGATCTCTCACGTGGGTGGCAGGGACGTGGGTATTGCAGCCATCACCTGCTTTCTCCCCTGGTGTACATCAGCTGGAGCTGCGTGCACAGCCAGGACTCAAACCCAGGTACTGTGATAAGGGATGCAGGCATCTTAAGTGAAGCCTTAGCTGCTGTGCCAAACACACATCTCTATTGTTTTTAATGGCTACAGAACATGAAGTAAAAAGCTTCCTTCATTCCTGGTATTAGCAATTTATGTTCCATTTTTTCCTTGATTAATCTACCTACGTATTACCACCTTAGCTGATCTTTTTCACTTTTAGCTTTATTACTTTCCCCCATTTCTTTTTTCTTTTTACTTTGCTTATTTCTGCTCTTATATTTGTCATCACTTTTGTCTTCTATGGAAAACTGTTCCTCTCTGTGAATTGGGGAGAGAAACAGAAGAGACAAGACACTGAGTGTCATAATAAAAGTCAACAGGAAGTTCCCTTGTCAGTCCAGACTTAAAAGATTTTGCTTTGCTTCAGGTCTCACTATTTTCCTCTACAGGCCTTGGGCTTTTGAAGAGAGACACCCCGTAGTACTTCTAGGGAATGCCTCCATCGCAGCCAGCTCGGCTGTTATCTGCAGGAATGATTCCCCCATTGCTTGCTCAGCTCTTACTCACCAGGGCAGTATTTTCTTGTCCCTTCCCTCACAACCATCCCAGGTTCCTTTCCTTCGTCATCCAATAAAGTAATCACGTTTGGATTAGAAATGGAAGGTCCTGCTGAAAAGAAAAATGTGACACAAAATTATAAACCTAGAAAACCTTGGATTCAGATTTTATAGTTCACTAAAGGTCAAAATGAAACATATTATAAAGCCTTAGAGCAAAGAAATGCAAAGGGAACTGGAGAACACTTGTATCAGGGCAACCTCAAGACCACAAGGATAAACACTAGGCATTTAACAACAGGCCTTAACCTAAGTTAACTCACAGAGGTTCTGCTGAGAGGCAATATTGTGTAGTGGTTGAGAACACAGAGTCTGTTTCAGATCTTCTGGCTTCACATCCTGCCTCTGCTGCCATGCTACCTAAATAAATTCTGAACCTTAGGGCCTAAGTATTCTAATCTGAAATGAGGACAATAAAAGTATCTTCCTCATAGAGTTGTTGTGAGTATTAACTAATAATGTACAATGCTTAGAACAGTGTTTAAGCACAAACATATATAATGATATGTTTATATACACACAATGTGTGTGTTATGTTTTAGTTTTACTGTCACCAATTTTTGGAAAGGATAATAGGTTTTGTAAGACATTCTCAGGTCCTTTCTAGGATATTCATTCAATGTTAAATGTAAAATTCTTAGAGTTTAAGTGTCAACCACAAGCAGAACTGAGTATGTCTACTACAGGAAACAGAATGTGTTCACATAAGTTGTAAATAAACTTTGTGGAACCATCCCACACTATGTATATTCCATAGATTCACTTGATTTTTTTAAAAAGATTTATTCATTTATTTGAAAGAGTTACAGAGAGAGAAAAGAGGCAGAGAGAGAGAGAGATCTTCCAATCGCTAGTTCACTCTCCAATTGGCTGCAACAGCCGGAGCTGTGTCAATCCGAAGCCAGGAGCCAAGAGCTTCTTCCAGGTATCCCATGCGGGTGCAGGGGCCCAAGCACTTGGGCTATCTGCCACTGCTTTCCCAGGCCATAGCAGAGAGCTGGACCGAAGTGGAGCAGCTGGGTCTCGAACCAGCCCCTATATGGGATGCTGGTGCTTCAGGCCAGGGCATTAACCTGCTGCGTCACAAAACCGGTCCTGATTTTTTTTTTCTTTTAATGTAATTTTACTTTACAGAGACAGCTCCCATCCATTGGTTCACTCTCAAAATACCTGGAATGGTTAGGGCTGGGGGCCAGCACCATGGCACACCAAGTTAATCCTCTGCCTGTGGTGCCAGCATCCCATATGGGCACCTGGTTCTAGTCCCAGCTGTTCCTCTTCCAGTCCAGCTTTCTGCTGTGGCCTGAGAAAGCAGTGGAGGATGGACCAAGTGCTTGGGCCCCTGTACCCACATGGGAGACCAGGAGGAAGCTCCTGGCTCCTGGCTCCAGATTGGCATAACTCTGGTCGTTTCGACCATTTGGGGAATGAACTATCAGATGAAAGACCTTTCTCTCTGGCCCTCTCTCTCTGTCTGTAAATCTACCTGTCAAATAAATAAACAAGGGAAAAAAAAAAAAAGAATAGTGAGGGCTAGGCTGGGGCCAGGAACTCAATCCAGGTTGCCTACATGGGTAGCAGAAACCCAATTACGTGAGCCCTCACTGCTGTCTCCAAAGGTGGGAAGCTGACGTCAGAAGCCCAACCTGGGAACTCAAGCTGTGGGTCAGAGGCATCCCAACCACTATGCTGAATGCCTACTCCTCCTCGATTGTTTCTGAAGAAGCTCAGAAACCCCATGTCTAGGTATTTCCCTTTCAGGTGGATTCAAAAGGAATGAAGTATCTATGTCAACTTTGAGCTCAAACACTATATGAAATCTAGTTTCTTGGACAATGCTTCTGCCATACTCAAACAGCAATTCAGATAATGAGGAAACCAGGAATTAAAAACTCTGGAGAAACTATCTAAGACACCCTAGACTGGGAAGATTAGGTGTTAAATGGAGATGCTTATTTCCAACCAAAGTTTAAACCGTTAGGAAACACAGTAAAAATTTACCTAGTTTTCTAAATATAGTCCTGAAACTGACAGAGAAAGCTAGTATCGCTTAAGACAGTCTTACCCAAGGAGATGAAGTTGCTGTAGTTCTCCCACATTACATCCCTATATAAGTCCCTCTGAGCAGAGTCCAGGAATTCCCATTCTTCTTGTGAGAAGTCTATGGCCACATCCCTGAACGTCACTGGTCCCTAAAAAATGAACTCTGTATTACTTGGAGAAATAAATATTTTTAAAATGGGAAGAGAAAGACTGAGGATTGCATTGCAGAGAATGGGTCACGAGCATGCAAATAGTATAGGGCTGAAAATATATAACATAAGTAGGGGACAGTAAGAAAATTAGTTACTCTGAAGCAGACTGCCTACACGTGCTTGAATAGACCTGTGGTGCAGATAAGATTAAACTTTTATTCAAACATCTCTAGAAATGAATAAAATAACCAAAAGAATTCCAATGAAATGAAACAGAGCACATAAGATATCTTCATATTGGGGCCAGCACTGTGGCTCAGCAGGTTAAAGCCTGGCCTGCAGGACCAGCATACGATATGGGTGCTGGTTTGAGTCTCCGTTGCTCCACTTCCAATCCAGCTCCCTGCTAGTGTACCTGGGAAAGCAGCAGAAGACGGCCTGAGTACTTGGGCCCCTGCACCCACGTGGGAGACCCAGAAAAAGCTCCCGGCTCCTAGCTTTGGATCAGTTCAGCTCTGGTCATTGTAGCCATTTGGGGAGTGAACCAGCAGATGAAAGACCTCTCTCTCTCTACCTCTCTCTATAATTCTTTCAAATAAGTAAAATAAATCTTTTTAAAAATAAGATATCTGAGGTTGGCACTGTGGTGTAGTGGGTAAAGCCAATGCCTGCGATGCCAGCATCCCATATAGATGCCAGTTTGAGTCACTCCAGCTCTCTGCCATGGCCTGAGAAAGCAGAAGATGGCCCAAGTCCTAGGGCCCTGCACCCATGTGGAACCCCAGAAGAAGCACTTGGCTCTTGGCTTCGGATTGGCACAGCTCCACCGTTGCAGCCAATTGGGGAGTGAACCAGCAGATGAAAGACCTCCCTCTCTCTGCCTCTCTTTCTGTTTAACTCTGCCTTTCAAATAAAATTTTTTTTATTTTTTATTTTTTTTTTATTTTTTTGACAGGCAGAGTGGACAGTGAGAGAGAGATACAGAGAGAAAGGTCTTCCGTTGCCGTTGGTTCACCCTCTAATGGCCGCCGCAGACGGCGCGCTGCGGCCGGCGCACCGCGCTCGTCTGATGGCAGGAGCCAGGAGCCAGGTGCTTTTCCTGGTCTCCCCATGGGGTGCAGGGCCCAAGCACCTGGGCCATCCTCCACTGCACTCCCGGGCCACAGCAGAGGGCTGGCCTGGAAGAGGGGCAACCGGGACAGAATCCGGCGCCCCGACCGGGACTAGAACCCGGCGTGCCGGCGCCGCAAGGCGGAGGATTAGCCTGTTGAGCCACGGTGCCGGCCTCAAATAAAATTTTTTAAAAACTTCATATTATATGGCTACATCATGAATGCTTTTATTTAGCTTCCATTTGCTGGTTCATTTCCCAAATGCCTGCAACAGGCAGGGCTAGTCCCAGAACTCAATTTAGTCTCTTACATGAATGTGACAGTCCCGGATACTCTAGTTATCATCTGCTGCCTCCCAGTACAAGCATCAGCAGGAATCTGGAATCGAGGATAAGCATCAGCAGAAGTGGAACCAGGACATGTACCAAGCCATTCCAATATGGCACGTGGGAATCCCAAGTGGCATCTTAATTACTTGCCAAACGCTTGCCCAATCTGTCATAAATTCTTTTTTTCTTTTTTTTTTTTTTTTACAGGCAGAGTGGACAGTGAGAGAGAGAGACAGAGAGAAAGGTCTTCCTTTTGCCGTTGGTTCACCCTCCAATGGCCGCCGCGGACAGCGCGCTGCGGCCGGCGCACCGCGCTTGTCCGATGGCAGGAGCCAGGAGCCAGGTGCTTTTCCTGGTCTCCCCATGGGGTGCAGGGCCCAAGCACTTGGGCCATCCTCCACTGCACTCCCAGGCCACAGCAGAGGGCTGGCCTGGAAGAGGGGCAACCGGGACAGAATCTGGCGCCCCGACCGGGACTAGAACCCGGTGTGCCGGCACCGCAAGGCGGAGGATTAGCCTGTTGAGCCACGGCGCCGGCCCATAAATTCTTAATATAAGATCTTCTACCCTCTTTCCTTTTAATGGTCATAAAAAAAAGAATCAAAATCTCTCCAAAAAATAAAAAAACATTTCACATTATGCAGGACCACACAGAGTTGCACTCAGAAACAGAGTGAACAACAAGGGGCTAAAGAACGCAAGCTTTGTATTAATAAGAAGGTGAGGTTCCTATTGGACGCAATTGGTTTGCTTGAGTAATTTCATAGGCGAAAAAGGAGACGAAGCTCACTTCCTCCTGGTTGAAACCAGGACAGGTATGAATGGTTCTGCTGACAAATGGACTAGACATCCTATAGGATGCCAGGGAGAGGAGAGGCGCTTTAGGCCATGGTGCTAACCCACTGTGCCACAGCACCGACCCCATAAACAACACATCTTAATACAGCATTCAAAAGAGTTTCTAAAAATGTCACACATGTAGTGAGGACATAAATATTTCCTATATAAAACTAGACTGGGGATGGCACTGTGGTGTAATAGGTAAAGCAATGGCCTGTGGTGCTAGCATCCCATATGGGCACTGGTTCAAGTCCCAGCTGCTCCATTTCGAACTAGCTCCCTGCTAATGCACCTGAGAAAGCAGAAGAAGATGACCCAAGTACTTGGGCCCCTGTCACCTGTGCAGGAGACCCAGTAGCAGCTCCTGACTCCTGGCTTCAGACTGGCCCAGTTCCAGCTGTTGCAGCCATTTGAGGAGTGAATCAGTGGAGGGAAGATCTCTAACTCTGCCTTTCAAGTGAATAAATCTTTCAAAAAAAAAACTAAACCAAAAATCACTGTATTGAAAGAAATATGCTTTTTGTGGATGTTTTTAATCATTTTATTTATTTTTATTTAATTTTATTTGAAAGGCAAAAAGAGGAAGCAGAAACAGGCTTTCTACCTGCTGGTTCACTCCCCAGCCCACAGCACTGAGGGCTGGGCTAGGCAGAAGTCAGTACCTGGAATTCAATCTCAGTCTCCCATGTAGGTAGCAGAGACCCAACTATTTGAGCAATCACCTGCTGCCTCCCAGGGTGCACATTAGCAGGAGGCTGGAATCAGGACAGGAGCCAGGACTTGAACCCAGGTACTCCATATGGGACACAGGCAACCCACATGGCATCTTGTTTCTTTTTTAAAAAAGATGTATTTATTTATTTGAAAGTCAGAGAGAGAGAGACAGACAGACAGACAGACACTTCCATCTGATGGTTCACTCCCCAACTGGCTGCAATGACCGGAGCTGCGCCGATCCAAAGCCAGGAGCTTTTTCTGGATCTCCCACGCAGGTACAGGGGCCCAAAGACTTGAACCATCTTCCACTGCTTTCCCAGGCCATAGCAGAGAGCTGGAACGGAAGTAGAGCAGCTGGGTCTCGATCCAGCGCCCATATGGGATGCCGGCACTGAAGGCAGTGGTTTTACCTGCTACACAACAGCACCGGCCCCTCACTTGGCATCTTAACAGCTGAGCCAAACACCTGCCCCAAGTTTAAATACTACAATCAAAAGTTGTCCCTTTGGAAAATGGTAACCAGTGGGACACTCTGAAGAGAATACATGCATTTTTTCACAGGCATTTCAATTCTGCTCTCGACAGAAGACTTTGCAGAGGCAATGTTCAACATTAGTGGAGGAAGGAAAGGGCAGAAAGAGACAATACTGGCCTATCAGTCCTCAATGCTCCAGAATGGCAGGAACTACAGCAGGTTCTTGGATGGCAATGTGCAAAACAGGGAGCTTCAGGGAATAAACATGTATATATTATCTAACTGACAGTATTTCAAAATGCAGAGAGAAACTTTAACTTACATGGGCCATGGTTTCAGAACTGCAAAAACTGTTCAGTCCTTTTCAAGATTTCTCTTAGAAAACTGCAGAGTCCAGACAAGCCAGAACTGGAAGAAGAAAAAGAAGCCATAAAACCAGAGGTACATCAGAGCTCCCAAACCAACTCACATTAATAAAGTCACTTTTCTTTTCCACTCCTGCTTCCCACTATTCCTCATCACTATATGCATATCTAACTCATACTTAACAAACTCTAGGCATATACAGCACAGAAATCCAAGTCCTGACGAAATCCAGCTGAGCAATGATGGACTTGGCATAGAAGCCCAGACATACCTGCAGGAGGGTTTCTGACCAGATCTCCATCTGGCTGTGTGGCTGTGGCCCTGACACTGCATGGCTCAAGTTTGTCTTGACACAGAACTGAGCAGACTTGTCTTCTTCTCTTCCCTCTAGTCCAGCTTCACAGGGCTGAAAAAAGGCCACACTGTCCCATCAGAGCCTCCTTTGAGCTCCTGGGATTTTCCCTAAACTTCCAAAACACAAAGACTAAAAGGCCACACAGATTCAAACTGGCAGCCCCTGCCACTATAATACGCTGCACTGGTCTTTCCCCAGCCAAGACAACCCACCACTCCAGATTCCTAATCAGGACCTCTCAAAGCACAACGTTCTTTAACACTTTCTCTGGGCCATCCTCCACCGCTTTCCCAGGCCATAACAGAGAACTGGATTGGAAGTGGAACAGCTGGCACTCGAACCGGTGCTAATACAGGATGATGGTAACACAGGTGTCAGCCCCACCTGCTAAGCCACAGCACCAGCCCTCACTTTTCCTGATCCATAAAAGGCCAGTGGAGAACTGCTCAAAATCACCACATAGCAACAAATAGCTAAGGTTTATTAAGTACTTATGAGATACTAGGAACTGTTCTAAGAGCTTCACACATAAGTATAAAGTGATGCTCACACAAGTAAGGGAAAGAACTTGCCAAATGGATATACAGGTACTAGCAAGGGGGCTGCAAATCAGTTTAATGGAGTAGACCTTTAAGAAGTAAGCTGGGGGCCGGCACCACGGCTCACTAGGCTAATCCTCCGCCTTGCAGCGCCAGCACACCGGTTTCTAGTCCCGGTTGCCCCTCTTCCAGGCCAGCTCTCAGCTGTGGCCTGGGAGTGCAGTGGAGGATGGCCCAAGTGCTTGGGCCCTGCACCCCATGGGAGACCAGGAGAAGCACTTGGCTCCTGGCCACAGATCAGTGTGGTGCGCCGGCTGCAGCACGCCGGCTGCGGTGGCCATTGGAGGGTGAACCAACGGCAAAAGAAGACCTTTCTGTCTGTCTCTATAAAAAAAAAAAAAGAAGTAAGTGGGGTGGGGGTGGAAGGTAGGCCAGTGCTGTGGCACAGAGAGTTAATGTCCTGGCCTGAAGCACTGGCATCCCATATGGGCGCCGGTTCTAGTCCCAGCTGCTCCACTTCCAATCCAACTCTCTGGTATGGCCTGGGAAAGCAGTAGAAGATGGCTCAAGTCCTTGGGCCCCTGCACCCACGTGGGAGACCTGGAAGAAGCTCCTGGCTCCTGGCTTCGGATCGGCTCAGCTTCGGCAGTTGCTGCCATCTGTGGAATGAACCCAGCAGATCGAAGGCCTCTCTCTCTCTGCCTCTCCTCTCTCTTTGTAACTCTGACTTTCAAAGAAATAAATAAATCTTAAAAAAAAAAAAAAAAAGCAGCAGCAGGAACAAGCAGGGGTCAGCGCGGTGGCACAGTGGGTTAATGCCCTGGCCTGAAGCGCTGGCATCCCATATGGGTGCCATTTTGAGACCTGGCTGCTCCACTTCCAATCCAGCTCTCTGCTATGGCCTGAGAAAGCAGTGGAGGACCCAAGTCCTTAGGCCCCTGCACCCACGTGTGAGACCTGGAAGAAGCTCCTGACTCCTGGCTTTGGATTGGCGCAGCTCTGGCCATTGCATCCAATCTGGGGAGTGAACCAGTGGATGGAAGACATCTCTCCGTCTCTCTGCCTCTCCTCTCTCTGTAACACTTTCAAATAAATAAATATATATATAAAGGCCACAGATTCCAAACAGCCCTCAACAGTAAACAGGCCTGAGCAGTTCCTAGTTTCAGAAACACCACAGCACTATGCCACGAGGGAGGCTCTACAATTTGACACACCCCAGCTCCACACCAGCCACAGTGGCCCTGAGGTCCAGGGATACCAGAGCCACTCTAGCAACAATGGGCTCCAGTCTTCTGATGCACCCTGTGTCTGCACCATGCATAGCACCCCAGAATTCAGACGTGCCTCAGTGTTACATCAGATGCTGCAGCTCTAGGCTTCTGGAATACCACAGTACCACGCCAGATACAGTGGCCCCAGGCTGAGGGGTCTCTCCACACAGCCTGTTCAGAATTTCTGCACGGGCTAACTGTTGAAGAACTTTCCAGACAAAGCCAGTCACTGAAGACTAGAGTAAGTGCCTACTTCTTGAAATGTGCAGATACCAACACACAACTACAGGGATAAAAAACAATCAAGGAAACATGGCATTAACAATAGGACAAAATAAAGTGCCCATAACCAATCCAAAAGAAGTGAAGATATACAAACTATCAATAAAAAAATAAGCTTTAAGGAAATTCAGCAGACTTCAAGGATACACAGAGAATCCTGATGAAGAAATTAAAAGATAAACTTAAAATTTTCTTGAGACAAATAAAAATGGAAACACAATCTACCAAAACATATGGGATACAGTAGAAACAATTCTAAATAGAAGCTTGTAGAAATAAATACCTAGATTTAAAAAAAAAAATGACTTCAACTAAATAACCTATGCACCTCAAGTAATTAGAAAAAAGAATAAACTAGCCGGCACCGCGGCTCACTAGGCTAATCCTCCGCTTTGCGGCGCCAGCACACTGGGTTCTAGTCCCGGTCGCCCCTCTTCCAGGACAGCTCTCTGCTGTGGCCCGGGAGTGCAGTGGAGGATGGCCCAAGTGCTTGGGCCCTGCACCCCATGGGAGACCAGGAGAAGTACCTGGCTCCTGCCTTCGGATCAGCTGCAGTGCACCGGCCGCAGCACGCCGGCCATAGCGGCCATTGGAGGGTGAACCAACGGCAAAGGAAGACCTTTCTCTCTGTCCACTCTGCCTGTCCAAAAAAAAAAAACAAACAAACAAAAAAAAAACCTAAACAGAGATAGCAGAAGGAAGGAAACAAAGACTAAAGCAAAAATAAATGAAATACATTATAAAAAAAAAAAAAACAGAAAAAATAAATGAAACTAAATTGAAGTTCTTTGAAAAGGTAAACAAAATCAAAAACCATTAGCTAGACTAAGAAAACCAGAAAACTCACTTAAATAAAATCAGAAATTAAAATGGAGACATAACTGAAAGCATAGAAATATAAAGCATCATAAGAGAGGATGACCTACAACTATAGGCCAACGAAGTGTATAACCTGGAAGAAGAAATGGATAAATCCCTCAATATATAAAACATACCTAGAATGAATTGCAGAGAAATAGAAAATATAAACAGACCAATAACAAATGAGATTCAGTAATAAAGTCTCCAATAAAAATTTTAAAAAACTGACTTCACTGAATTCTACCAAACATTTAAAGATGAACATCAATTCTTCTTAAAATTTTTCAAAAAACTCAAGAAGGAAGACTTCTTTTTTTTTTCTTTTTGACAGGCAGAGTGGACAGTGAGAGAGAGAGACAGAGAGAAAGGTCTTCCTTTGCCGTTGCTTCACCCTCCAATGGCCACTACGGCCGGCGTGCTGCGGCCGGTGCACTGCAGCTGATCCGAAGGCAGGAGCCAGGTGCTTCTCCTGGTCTCCCATGCGCGTGCAGGGCCCAAGCACTTGGGCCATCCTCCACTGCACTCCCTGGCCACAGCAGAGAGCTAGCCTGGAAGAGGAGCAACCAGGACTAGAACCCGGTGTGCCAGCGCTGCAAGGCGGAGGATTAGCCTAGTGAGCCGCAGTGCCGGTGGAAGACTTCAAATACATTTTAAGGCATCACCCTGTTATCAAAGCTAGAGAAACTACTACAAAAGAAAAAGAAACTTATAGGCCAAAATCCCTAATAAACATAGATACAGAATTCCTCAACAAAATAGAAAACTGAATTCAATAGCACATTAAACAGATAATTCAACAAGATCAGGTCGAATTCTTCCTAGGAATGCAAGAATGGTTCAACATATGTAAGTCAATAAATGCAATATATCACATCAACAGAACTGAAGGACAAAAACCACATGATCATATCAACAGATACAGAAAAAGCACTGGAAAAAATTCAACATGCTTTCATGATAAAAACTCTTAATGAATTAGATACAGAAAAATCTATCTCAATACAAAAGAGACCACATTTGACAATCCCACAACTAACATCGTACTCAACAAGAGAAAACTGCAAACTTTTGCTTTAAGATCTGGAACAGGACAAGGATGACCTCTCTTGTCACTTCTATTCAACATAGTACTAGAATTCCAAGCCAAAGCAATTAGACAACAAAAAGAAGTAAAAGACATCCATGACACAGAGAGAATGATTTTATAAACAGAAAACTAAAGACCAGTGACTCGATAGGCTAATCCTCTGCCTTGCGGCACCAGCATACTGGGTTCTAGTCCCGGTCAGGGTGCCGGATTCTGTCCCAGTTGCCAGCTCTCTGCTGTAGCCCGGGAATGCAGTGGAGGATGGCCCAAGTACTTGGGCCCTGCACCCCATGGGAGACCAGGAGAAGCACCTGGCTCCTGCCATCGGATGAGCGCGGTGTGCCGGCCGCAGCACGCCGGCCATGGCGGCCATTGGAGGGTGAACCAACGGCAAAAGGAAGACCTTTGTCTCTCACTGTCCACTCTGCCTGTCAAAAAACAAACAAACAAACAAACAAAAAACCCAAAAAAACCTAAAGACAATGCTGGTGTTGTGGTGCAGTGGGTTGGGCTGCCACCTGCACCGGATGAGTCCCGGCTACTCACTTCTGAACCAGCTTCTGATTAATGCACCTGGAAAGCAGCAGCAGCCTGCACAAGCACTTGGGCCCCTGCACCCACACAGAAGACCTGACTGGGGTTCCTGCTCCTGACAGGGGCCTGGCCCAGCCCCAGCTATTACAGTCATTTAAGGAGTGGATCAGCAGATAATCGATTTTCTCTTTCTCTCTCTCTCCTGGTCCTCCCCCTCTGTAACTCTGCCTCTCAACCATACAATTAAAAAAAAAAAAAAAAAAAACCTATAGACTCCACTAAAAACCTGTTATATCTAATAAGTGAATTTACTAAAGTTGTAGGATATAATATAAACATGTAAAAATCAGTAGCATTTCTATACACTAACAGTGAACTATCTGAAAAAGAAATTAAGAAATAATCCTATTAATAATAGCCTTTATTAACTATTAATAGCTATTAGGGACAAATTTAACCAAATACGTGAAAAAATCTACACTGACAACCAAAAACATTGATGAAGACACAAATGAAGATATGCCCTGTGTTAGTGAATTAGAAGAGTTGAAATGTCCATACTACTCAAAGTGATCCACACATTCACTGTAATCCATATCAAAATACTAATGACATTCTTAACAGAAATATAAAAAAAAAATCCTAAAATTTGTCTGGAACCACAAAACACCCTTAACAGCCAAAGTGATCTTGAGCAAAACAAAAAGCTACAGGGGTGGGCATTTGGTGCAACAGTTAAGACATTGCTTGGGATCCCACATCCCATATCAAAATACCTGGGTTCAAGTCCTGACTCTGCTTCTGAGTCCAGCTTCCTACTAATGTGCAACAGGTGATGGCTCAAGCTTACGAGTCCCTGTTACCTACATGGGAGACCCAGAGAAAGTTGGGGACTCCTACCTTCATCCTGATCCAGCCCTGGCTATTGCAAACATTTCGGTAGTGAACCAGCAGATAGAAGCTCTATTTCTGTCTCTGTCTCAAATTGGTGAATATATAACTAATTTTTAAAAATGGGGGTTAGCATTGTGGAACAGTGGGTAAAGCTGCCACCTATGGTGCCGGCATCCCACATGGGCACAGGCTCATGTCCTGGATGCTCCACTTGCAATCCAGCTCCCTGCTAATGACCTGGGAAAGCAGTGGAAGATGGCCCTAGTGTTTGGGCCCCTGCACCCATGTGGGAGACCTGGGTAAAGCTGCTGGCTCCTGGCTTCAGCCTGGCTCAGCCCTGGCTGTTGCAGCCATCTGGGGAGTGAACCAGCAGATGGAGGGTATCTGTCTCTTTCTGTGGCTCTTTCAAGTAAATAAATCAATCTTTAAAAAAAATAAAAGACAAAGCTTCAGGCATCATACTGCCTGACTGCAAAATATGCTGAAAGGCTCTAGCTGGGTTTGAGTCCTGGCTGTTTCTGATTCCAGTTTCCTACTACTGCACACTGTAAGAGGCGGTAGCAGGTAACAGCTCCAATACTTGAGTTCCTGCCACCCCCACCCATGTGGAAGACCTAGACTGAGTTCCCAGCTCCTGGGTTTGGTTTTGCCCAGCCCTAACTGTTGTGGGCATTTGGGTAGTGAACCACCATATGAAAGACCTCTCTCTTTCTCTCCCTATCTCAAGTTAAATTGTCTCTGTTTAAGTCTCTTTCACATAAAGTGAAAATAAGTAAAAAAAATTTTAAACACTACTATAGTAATGAAAACAGCATGGTATTTATACAAAACAAGTCAACCAAAGGCACAGAACAGAGAGCCCAGATATAAACCAATATATCTGTGGTCAACTGATTTTTGACAAAGGTGACAAAAACACACAATCAGTAAACAACTGTCTCTTCAATAAACAAAGCTGGGATAACCAGATATCTACATGCAGAAGAATGAAACTGGACCCTAATCTCGCACCACATTAAAAATTCAACTACAGGGCTGACACTGTAGTGGGTAAAGCCGCTACCTGCATTACCAGCATCCATGTGGGTGCCGGTTTAAGTCCTGACTGTTCCACTTTGTCCAGCTCTGGGAAAGCAGAAGATGGCCAGGCCGGTGCCGCGGCTCACTAGGCTAATCCTCTGCCTGCAGCGCCGGCATCTCAAGTTCTAGTCCCAGTTGCTCCCCTTTCAGTCCAGCTCTCTGCTGTGGTCCAGGAAGGCAGTGGAGGATGGCCCAAGTGCTTGGGCCCTGCACCTGCATGGGAGACCAGGAGGAAGCACCTGGCTCCTGGTTTTTGATCGGCGCAGCACACCTTTCTCTCTGTCTCTCTAACTCTGCCTGTCAAAAAATAATAAAAAGATGATGGCCCAGATCCTTGGGCTTTGGATTAGCACAGCTCCAGCCGTTATGGCCATTTGGGGAGTGAACCAGTGAATGGAAGACACCTCTTTCTCTCCCTCCCTCTTTCCCTCAAGTCTGCCTTTAAGTAAATAAATCACTCTTAAGAAATCATAATGAAGGCCGGCGCCGTGGCTCAACAGGCTAATCCTCCACCTTGCGGCGCCGGCACACCGGGTTCTAGTCCCGGTCGGGGCGCCGGATTCTGTCCCGGTTGCCCCTCTTCCAGGCCAGCTCTCTGCTGTGGCCCAGGAGTGCAGTGGAGGATGGCCCAAGTGCTTGGGCCCTGCACCACATGGGAGACCAGGAAAAAGCACGTAGCACCTGGCTCCTGCCATCGGATGAGCGCGGTGCGCCGGCCGCAGCAGCCATTGGAGGGTGAACCAACGGCAAAGGAAGACCTTTCTCTCTGTCTCTCTCTCTCACTGTCCACTCTGCCTGTCAAAAAATAAAAATTAAAAAAAAAAAAAATCATAATGAAAAGAACCAACAGAATAAAGACAGCCTAACAGGAGAGAGGATTTGCCAACTATACATCTGGTAAGCAGTTAATGTCCAAAGTATATAAGGAACTCAAACAACTCAATAGCAAGAAAACAAATAGTTCAATTTAAAACAGGCAAAGTAAGGCTGGCACTGTGGCACAGAAACTTAAGTATCCGTCTGCAGTATCGACATCTCATATGGGCGTCGGTTCAAGTCCCAGCTGCTCTACTTCTGGTCCAGCTCCCTACTTATGCACCTGAGAAAGTGGTGAAAGACAGCCCAAGTGCTTGGGCCCCTGCACATATGTGGGAGACCCAGAAGCTTGTGGCTTCAGCCTGGCCCAGCCCTGGCCACTGCAGCCATTTGAGAAATGAACCAGCAGATGTAAGATTATCTTTCTCTTTCTTTCTCTCCAACCCCCCGACCCTGCCCCATATCACTTCCTTTCAAATAAATAAATCTTTAAAAATAAAAATATGGGCAAAGGATCTCAATAAACATTTCTCAAAAGAAGACATACAAAAGATGAAGAGGTATATAAAAAACTGCTTAATATCACTATTCATCAAGAAAACATCAAGCGACCAGCGTTGTGGCACAGCAGGTTAACACCCTGGCCTGAAGCGCCAGCATCCCATATGGGCGCCAGTTCAAGAGCCGGCTGCTCTACTTCCGAATCAGCTCTCTGCTATGGCCTGGGAAAGCAGTAGAAGATGGCCCAAGTCCTTGGGCCCCTGCACCAGTGTGGAAGACCCAGAAGTTCCTGGCTCACTCACTTGTTCGCTCTTTCTCTCTGACTCTTCTCTGTGTAACTCTTGCAAATAAATACACCTTAAAAAAAAAAAAAACTACAATGAGATAACACCTCATACTCACTAGAATGGCTATTGCCAAAAAAAGAAAAGAAAACAAGTGTTAGGAAGGATGCAGGGTAAAGGGGAACCCTTTACTTGTACATTTTCAGTGGGACAGTAAATTAGCATAGCCATTATGGAAAACAGTATGAGGATCTTCACAAATATTAAATATATGGAGCCAATGTGTGACGTAGTCGCTAAATCCTTCACCTGTGATACCTGTATCTTCCAACTCATGTCTCAGGTGCTTTGCTTCAGATCTAGCTTCTTACTAATGTGCCTGGGAAGGTCCAAGCAAGGGCTGTTCCAAGTACTTTGGTCCCTGCCACCCGTGTGAGAGACCTGGATGGAGTTTCTATCCCCTGGCTTTGTCCTGGCCTACCCAAGGGCATTGGGGCCATTTGGGTGGTGAACCAGCAATAGAAGCACACACTTGTGCTGTCACTTTGCCTTTCCAATAATTAAATAACAAATTAATTAATTAAATACAACACCACCATATGATCCAGCAACCCCACGACTTGGTATATATCCAAAGGAAACAAAATCAGTATGTTGATGAGAAATCTGCACTATTCACAACAGACTGTAGCATTATTCACAACAGCCAATATACGGGATCACCCTATGTGTCCATCAACAGATGAATGGATTCATAAAATATGATATTTATACACAATGAAATGCTATTCAACAACAAAAATGAAAGAAATCCTGTTATTTCCAACTACACAGATGGACCATAGGACACTGTGCGAAGTGTAATAAGGGGGGGTAGCACTGTGGCGTACCAGGTTAAGCTGCTGCCTGCAGTGCCGGCATCCCATATGGATGCCGGTTCTAGACCTGGCTGCTCCTCTTCCAATCCAGCTCTCTGCTATGGCCTGGGAAAGTAGTAGAAGATGGCCCAAGTCCTTGACTCCTGCACCCACATGGGAGACCCATAAGAAGCTCCTGGCTGCTGGCTTCGGATTGGCACAGCTCCAGCCATTGTGGCCAATTGGGGAGTGAACCAGCAGATGGAAGACCAAGACCTCTCCTTCCCCCTCCTCCTCTCCCTCTCTCCTTGTGTAACTCTTTCAAACAAATAAATAAATCTTAAAAAAAAAAAAAAAGTGTAATGAGCCCACACATAAAGACAACTACTAACGATCTTATTCACAGGCAGAATTTTAAAACACTTATCCCGGGGGCGGGCATTGCGGCACAGGAGGTTAAGCTGCTGCTTGTGGTGTTCTCATCCCATGTCGGCTACTTAGCTCCCTGCTAAGGCACCCAAAAAGACAGCAGACCAGAGCCCAAGTACTTGGGGCCCCGAAACCCATGTGGAAGACCAGGATGAAGTTCCTGGCTCCTGGCTTCAGCCTGGCCCACCCCTGGTAATTGGGAAGTGAACCAGTGGATGAAGATCTCTCTGTCACAAATACATTAGTAAATCTAAAATTAAAAAAAAAAAAGTTTAAAGATGATCTCATAGATGTAGAGTAGAATGGTGTTAGTAGGGACTGGGTTGGTTAGGAGGTAGAAGACTGGGGAGAATTTAATCAACGAACACACAATTTCAGTTAGACAGGAATAATAAGAGAATAAGTCCACGGGATGTATTGTACAATATGTTAACTACAGTTAATAATATCTTGTGTTCTTGGAAAGTGCTGAGTGGGCATAAAGTGTTATTGCAAAAATGGTAATGATGTGAGATTAATACAGATGTTAAATAGCTAGATTGTTATTCCACAACGGATACCCTTCAAAACACCATGATATACAATAATACGCTGTCGGCCGGCGCAGTGGCTCAACAGGCTAATCCTCCGCCTTGCGGCGCCGGCACACCGGGTTCTAGTCCCAGTTGGGGCGCCGGATTCTGTCCCGGTTGCCCCTCTTCCAGGCTAGCCCTCTGCTGTGGCCCGGGAGTGCAGTGGAGGATGGCCCAGGTGCTTGGGCCCTGCACCCCATGGGGAGACCAGGAAAAGCACCTGGCTCCTGGCTCCTGCCATCAGACGAGCGCGGTGCGCCGGCCGCAGTGCGCCGTCAGCGGCAGCCATTGGAGGGTGAACCAACGGCAAAAGGAAGACCTTTCTCTCTGTATCTCTCTCTCTCACTGTCCACTCTGCCTGTCAAAAAAAAAAAAAAAAAACAATAATACGCTGTCTGTCAAAAACTTTTTTTTTTAAAGATTTTATTTATTGGCCGGCGCCGTGGCTCAACAGGCTAATCCTCCACCTTGCGGCGCCGGCACACTGGGTTCTAGTCCCGGTCGGGGTGCCGGATTCTGTCCCGGTTGCCCCCCTTCCAGGCCAGCCCTCTGCTGTGGCCTGGGAGTGCAGTGGAGGATGGCCCAAGTGCTTGGGCCCTGCACCCCATGGGAGACCAGGAAAAAGCACGTAGCACCTGGCTCCTGCCATCGGATGAGCGCGGTGTGCCGGTCGCAGCGCGCCGGCCACAGTGGCCATTGGAGGGTGAACCAACGGCAAAGGAAGACCTTTCTCTCTGTCTCTCTCTCTCACTGTCCACTCTGCCTGTCAAAAAAAAAAATTAAAAAAAAAAAAGATTTTATTTATTTGAAAGAGTTACAGAGAGAGGTAGAGACATTGAGAAAGGTCTTCCATCTGCTGGTTCACTCCCCAAATGGCTGCAATGGCCGGAGCTGTGCCAATCCAAAAACAGGAGCCAGGAGCTTCTTACTAGTCTCCCACTCGGGTGCAGGAGCCCAAGGACTTTGGCCATCTTCTACTGCTTCCCAGGACATAGCAGAGAGCTGGATTGGAAGAGGAGCAGCCGGGACTTGAACCAGTGCCCATATGGGATAACGGTACTGCAGGCTGAGGCTTAACCTACTGCACTACAGCGCTGGCCCCAAAATCAAAGTTTTAAAATACTAACCTCAGTATTAATTAAGGAGATGAGTATTACAGAACCAGAAAATATCTTTTATAGTAACTCAGTTGGGAGAAATAAGTGACTAATGATGCCCCACAGTAACAAGGCTGCAGGAAAATGAATACTAGTTTGGTTCACATTCATAACTAGCTGAAGCAGCAGTTAAACCCTGTAGTTTTTATAATTTTTTTTTGACAGGCAGAATTAGAGAGAGAGACAGACAGAAAGGTCTTCCTTCTGTTGGTTCACTCCCCTAATGGCCGCTACAGCCTGTGCCGATCCGAAGCCAGGATCCAGGTGCTTTCTCCTGGTCTCCCATGTGGGTGCAGGACTCAAACACTTGGGCCACCCTCCACTGCCTTCCCAGGCCACAGTAGAGAGCTTGACTGGAAGAGGAGCAACCGAGACAGAATCCAGAGCCCCAACCGGGACTAGAATCCGGGGTAACGGCGCCGCAGACGGAGGATTAGCCTAGTGAGCCGTGGTACCGGCCCTAAACCCTGTACATAAACCCTGTGAATCAAATTTATTCCACTCTTGAGTCTAAAAGAACTATTTGAACATATACGTAAAGATGCATGCAAAACTATACTAATATAGTTTATAACAGATAAAAGCTGAAAACTAATTGGAAAAATGGTTTTAATCAACTGTTGTGCATCCATAACCACTAATAATCATGCAACTACTAAAAGTGATGGTACTGCCCTAATTTTGGAAGAAGTGATGCCAGTGTGTTAAAAATTTTTAAATTACAACTTTGTGAAACTATTTTGATGGAAAAAATACATATGTCTAGAAGGATCAGTAAAATGTCTACAATGACAGCCAGTGACAATTTCAACTACAGTGAACAAGAAGATGAACCTCAAGTACCCAAATACTCCAAATAAGGAAGACTTCCCCAGTACATGCTCTTCTTTCAGTCTTCCCTTTCACAGAGAAACTTAAAGTACTACAAAAATCGATGCTGTTTCTCTTCATTGGCTTCTCTTTTTTACTTGTTTCCCATTCACAAACCAACTATATGATTTAATCTGTAGATAACATCACAAAAATAAAAACTGTAATACATAATCTTATTGGATGAAATCCATCTCCTCGGCCGGCGCCGTGGCTCAACAGGCTAATCCTCCGCCTTGCGGCGCCGGCACACCGGGTTCTAGTCCCGGTCGGGGCGCCGGATTCTGTCCCGGTTGCCCCTCTTCCAGGCCAGCCCTCTGCTGTGGCCCGGGAGTGCAGTGGAGGATGACCCAGGTGCTTGGGCCCTGCACCCCATGGGGAGACCAGGAAAAGCACCTGGCTCCTGGCTCCTGCCATCGGACAAGCGCGGTGTGCTGGCTGCAGCGGCCATTGGAGGGTGAACCAACGGCAAAGGAAGACCTTTCTCTCTGTCTCTCTCTCTCTCACTGTCCACTCTGCCTGTAAAAAAAAAAAAAAAAAAAAAAGAAATCCATCTCCTCCACAAAGACCCAATAGCATCAGTCTACTCTGGACATGAGTGGATAGTGCTCACAGCCATCAGATTAGTATCTCTGCCCATCACCATCATGAACTCATCATGTTGATTAAAAAAATAAAATAAACACAATGATGATGAGATGTTATGCCCCTATAATTACTAATACAAACTTTGCTGTCAGACTTCCAGGACCAAAGTCCCAGCTAATGGCTATTAACTGAGTGAACTTACACATGTTATTTTTCACTTAGTTCCTTCTCAAAAAAAAAAAAAAAAAAGTGATAATTATAGCTTCTACCTCAACAGGTTGTTATGAGAAATAAATATGACACTAAATATAAAGCACTTAAAGTAGCTTGTAATTAAAGTAAGCTGTATCCCTGAAAATAGACTACTATAGACCTTGCTCATAATTAAAGAAAATATTCTTCTGCATTTTTTTCTTTTTTTTTTAAACGGGCTTCTCAGCTCTTCTTAGAATGCTACCTACTTAAATAAATGTAATAAATTATTTGCAATTTATTCTTGATTATCAACAACTTACAAAAGGAGGGTATGTGAAAGGCTACAGCCAATGTGGCAAAATACTATTTTTTGATGTGCGTGATGAGGGAAAACAGAATCACAATAGTAACAAATCTAAGGAGCACTCATTATTAAGCAAGCATTACATAAATTATCTACCCCGAGCAATCCCACACGGTACATTCGATTATTAACCTCATTTTACAGATGATAGAACTGGGATGTAAAGCGACAAAATAAAGTGCTCCAAGCTCACACGACTCTTAAGAGGCAGATTTAGAACTTCGAACAATTTGGCCCCATAACCAAACCATTGTCACTACACAGCCTTCCTAAAATATGGTCTGAAACAAACTTTCAAACACTGCAAACTACCTGTCACATTTCTACTATCCTCCTAATAATCCCCTCCCCACCACTAAAACCCCATCACATTGTAACTACTATTTTTTTTTTTTTTTTGACAGGCAGAGTGGACAGTGAGAGAGAGAAACAGAGAGAAAGGTCTTCCTTTGCCGTTGGTTCACCCTCCAATAGCCGCTGCAGCCCGCACACTGCAGCTGATCCAAAGCCAGGAGCCAGGTGCTTCTCCTGGTCTCCCAAGCACTTGGGCCATCCTCCACTGCTCTCCCGAGCCACAGCAGAGGGCTGGCCTGAAAGAGGGGTAACCGGTACAGAATGCAGTGCCCTGACTGGGACTAGAACCCGATGTGCCGGCGCCACAGGCGGAGGATTAGCCTAGTGAGCCAGGGCGCCGGCCACATTGTAACTACTTAAAAGCCAGGGAAGCAGAAGACCTAGTCACCAACCAAACCATTTTTCATCTTTCCCTGCTTTTGAGTTCTGTACAGCAGAAAGGCACCTAGCCTGTGATTCCGTCTAAACTGTCATAGCCTCAAACAACTCACAGCCTAAAATAAAACTGTGCAATTAAATTCTGCAGAAACTTTGCCTGCAGATTACCCAAATTATTACAAAGAGGCAGTTCCAGGACAGTGCTGGGGCCTAGCACATTAAGCCACCATCTGGGTGCCGGCTGGAGTCTGGCTGCTCCGTTTTCGGTGCAGCTCCCTAAGGTGCCTGAGAAAGCATCAGAGCATGGCCCAAGTGCTGGGACCCCTGCGTCCACAAGACCTGGAAGAAGCTCCTGGCTTCAGCCTGGCCCAGCCCCAGCTGTTGGAGCCATTTGGGAGAGTGAACCAACAGATGGAAGGTATCTCTTTCTAATTCTGACTTATAAAGATGGAAGGAAGGGAGGGAGGGGCAGTTCCCAGGAGAAGCAAAACGACTGCCAAATGTTCATGTAAATGACCACGATGCGGCTGGGCGGAACCTTCCCTCACCACTCACGTGAAGCAAGGCCAACGCTCAGGTCAATTTAGAGGGTAATTCAGGTGTCAAGGCCTAGCCAAAGACTAATGGAGCAAACCTGTACGGCTTCACAAACTCCCAGAGAGAGTCAGCAAATTCCAGAGGAGGGAGGAGAGAAAATTTCTTTCTAAAGGATTGAGCTCCAGGTGAGATTTGAAGAAACCTTGAGCTATTCTCAAGAACCTGCTGTTCTCTGCAATGGGGGACTGGGAGAAGCAGGGACCGACTGGAGCCGGAGTGCCATCACGAGGGTGGCTTAGCAATCGCTATCAGAAATGAAACAGCAAAGCGAATCTGTAGCATCACTGGTTAGAAAACCTCAACACACAGAGGGTGTCAAGCATTTTACACCTGCTGCGGAACTTGTTAAATTATGTTTTCCCTTAATGCTGCTCTCTTCCTCCCAGCCTGATTCATCCAGGGCTGCTGCTTCCCTTCCCACTGAGCTCTTTCACAGAAGCCAATGTCCCCATGGCCGACAAACACAAATGCATTCCATGGACCCGAGGAAACACAGGCTAACCCTGACCCTAGCTTTTACAGCCGTAACAACAATCACTTCCCCCCTTCCCTCCACCTTCCGAAAGAGCAACGGGATGCAGAGGCCAGAACCTGTTCGTGGAGCACGGCATGGATGGCTCGGGAAACACCCCCAGTCCCCCGCCTGCTCCACCAGCGGCCACACGCAGGACCCGCGGGAACTAAGAGGGACGCTGAGGAAAAGCTTCCCCGGGTCGGAAAGGCCACCGACAACGAAGGCCGCCCTGGACCCTGCCGCCGCCCCGGGAGGGAGCTCCGGCACCGCCGTGGTGCCGAGACCCGCGCTGTTCTCAGCGCCGCGTCTTTTTGTCCGGGAGCCCTCTCGCTCGAGGATTCACACATCAAACTCGGAGCCATTCCGGGCCACTGGACAGGGCAGGAAGGGTACAGGACGCAGCAGGGCGGCGAGCGCCTAGACGGCGTCACAAACCCCGCAGTCCATGTAAACCGACTCACACAGAGGTCCGCGCCGCCCCCGCGCCGCCCCGGCGCCCGTTTCCTCAGCGCACGCTACCAACTCACCTCTCGGAGCCCACAGCAACAACGGAGCCGGAAGGAAACTCCGCGCGGAGGCCCCTGGGAAATGTAGTCCGCGGCCGGGAAGGGCTGGTTCCCGCCCCAGCCGGCACGCAGAGTGCGCAGGCGCGACGCCGGGGGCTGTGCCGGCGGGAGCGTGGGCTCGCGGGGAGGGGTTTATGTGGTTGATACTATCATTGGATGTCCGGTTTCCTTACTGACTTAAAAATCTAGAAAATAAAAAAAAAAATTTATTTCTGTTCATTACTGCGAGATGTCTATTTTCCTTTTGATTCCATCAGGTCTTGCTCAAGTGCGTTCAAGATCTGCTAAGCATCTAACACTTGTTATGCTGATGAGGGTTGGAAAGTGAACATTACAAAGAGTTTCTTGAGAGGTGCTTCTGACACGAGTTGCTACTGAATTTGTCCTGTTCTGGACTCCTGGGAAGAAATGCAAGAAGCCAGTTTCAGGGTGCACACCTCAGAATCCTCCCCATTCCAAATTCCTTTATATATTAGTGAAGAGATGGAAGAATTTGTTCTTTTCCTGAAACATTGGAAGATAATTGAAAATGTGTAGACAAATCTTGCTAAGTCTTATTTTGTAAATAAAGGAAGATATATATATAAATCAGGAAATAAATGATAATATCCAAACCATCTTGTAACTGTTATCTGGATCAAACTATTTTTAAATTCAAAAGTCGTATTTGTTACTTCTGATTACATTTACTTGGGGAGGGGGGCAAGCATTTGGCTCCACTCCTGATCTCAGCTTTCTGCTGATGCACACGCCGGGAGGCAATGGTAATAGCTCTGTAGAGGGCAAGCAAACCCCCCACCACTAACCCTGAAAGTGGCGGCTCCCAATTACCTGGTTAAGCAGCTGTGCGTGGTTATCTTGTCTAGGGAGGAAAGATGTCCTAAGCTCCGCTTCTGTGACTCCGGTCATAAATCTGCCCCGGATATCTTTCATAAACATACCAGATCCGCTGACCATTGAAAGTGTGGTCCTAAGTCACATAGGCTGTATTTTAAACCCACCAGTGCTGTAACAGCTAAGGTATGATGCTGATGAACCTAGAAATGTTGTAAGAAACTTGAAATTGTTGCTCAGTTCTCAGGAAATGATTCAGCTGAGCCCACTGGCCTTAATAAACCACTTTGGATCCTCCACTGTCTCTGATGTCTGTATGAACCAAGGTAGTTCCCACCCCAAGTTTCTGTAACAGCTCAAGTGGTTGGTCCCTTGCTTCCTGTTGAGGTTGAGTTGTTCTGAGAGGAGGAGCACGGTGGGGGCAAGAGGCACAGAGTCACCACACAGTCACCGAGAGTGGGATGAAAGCAGACCAGAGGGAAGCAGCCTGCAGACTCATTTATTTCAGTTGGTACAGCAGCTTATATAGACAACGCAGCCAATCCAGTCAAGGGGCGGTTTATGCCCTAACCAATCACATCCTGTTGCCAGGCAGGCTCCATTGCTAGGTGGGTTTTGAAGCCATTCCTGACTGATGCTAGCTTGCCAGCAGCCATGGTGGCATGGCCTTCTTATTCCACCACAACTTCCCATGTGGGACACCTGAAATGAGTTTCTAGGTACTGGTTTCCATGTGGCCCAGCCCGAGCTATTGTGGGCATTTGAAAAGTAAACCTGGCCCCTCTATGCCTTCAAATAAAATAAATTTTAAATGTAAGGGTCCAGTGCTGTGGCGTAGCAGGCAAAGCCACTGCTTGCAATGCCGGCATCCCATAAAGGCATCAGTTCAAGACCTGGCTGCTCCACTTCTGATCCAGCTCTGTCATGGCCTGGGAAAGCAGTGGAAGATGGCCCAAGTCCTTGGACCCATGCACCCATGTTGGAGATCTGGAAGAAGCTCCTGGTTCCTGACAACAGATTAGCCCAGGTCTAGCCTTTGTAGCCATTTGGTGGAATGAACCAGCAAATGAAAGATCTCTCTCTCTCTCTCTCTCTCTCTCTCTTCTCTGCTTCTGCTTCTCTGAAGTTATGCCTTTCAAATAAATAAATCTTTAAAAAATCATTAAACTCAAAATGTGAATTTCACTCATATTATTACATTTTTGGTACTCTATTAGTTACTACAGATCAGGGAAAAACATGTTGTTTATCTTTATGGGACCAGCTTATTTCACTAAGTATAATGGTTTCCAGTTGCATCCATTTTGTTGCAAAAAACAGGATTTCCTTTTTTATGGCTGAGTAGTATTCCATAATGTATATATACCATAATTTCTTTATCCAGTCATTAGTTCATGGACATCTGGGTTCATTACATATCTTAGCTATTGTGAATTGACATGCAATACATATGGGGGTACAGATAACTCTTTCATATGTTGATTTTATTTCCCTTGAAAGGAGTAGGATTACTGGGCCATATAATAGACCTATTTTCAGTTTTCTGAGGTATCTCCATACTGTCTTCCACAATGCCTATACTAGTTTACATTCCCATCAACAGTGGAATAGGGTACCTTTTTCCCCACATCCTCACCAGCATTTATTGTTTATTGACTTCTGTATGAGAGCCATTCTGAGGTGTGGTGAAACTTCATTGGGATTTTGATTTGCATTTCCTTAATGGCTAATGATCCTGAAAATACTATTTCACTGGTTGAAGGGATTGAAAACCTATGCCACAATGATGCTCTCCACTCATATATCTTATGAGGCTGAAATTGAGTATGAACTTTGAATGAGAATGGGAGTTCTAAAGTGAAGTCTGAGCTACATTGGGTTAGATAAAACGAAACATTTTCTTTTTTAGTATTTTGATAAGAACTTAATGTGATTTCCTCCTAACAAATACAGTATACAGAGCTCCCATGCTTGTTTGACAGAATCATTTTCTTCATGTACCATTAAGTACAAATGTGCTGTAGAACACACTTTGAGAAATGGCCAGTTATGTGACAGACCCTGTAGCTGGGATCTGTCAGAGTGGAGAAGAGGAATACTGGTTCTTCAATCCAGATTTCCTAAATGCATTCAGCTTTATGTTTTCTACCAAAAAGAACTTTGATGAGTTCCCATGAATTTTTACTTGTGGGCAGTACATTATCATTTTCAGTAAGTAGTCAAAGTTTCAGATTTTATTTTCTACCTTAAAAATGTATTATGAAGGGCTGGTGGTGTGGCCTAATGGGTAAAGCCGCCACCTGCAGTGCCAGCATCCCATATGGGTGCCGCTTAGAGTCCTGGCCTCTCCACTTCCAGTCCAGCTCTCTGCTGTGGCCTGGAAGGGCAGTAGAGGATGAACTAAGTCCTTGGGCTGCTGCACCCATGGGGGAGACCCAGAGGAAGCTCCTGGTTCTTGGCTTTGGATCGGTGCAGCTCTGACCATTGCAGTTGATTAGGGAATGAACCAGTGATGGAAGACCTCTCTCTGCCTCTCCTTCTCTGTGTAGCTCTGACTTTCAAGTAAACAAATAGATCTTTAAAAAAAAAGAAATGAATTATGAAATATTCAAGTATGTGAAAAGGGTAAGAATAGCACAAGAAACCAGATTCAACACTTAGCAACATTTTGCCAATTTTGTTTCCTCTGTTCCTTTTACCTTTTTTCTTAAGTATAGTCATGTGCTGCTTAATGACAAGGATACATTGTAAGAATTGCCTCCTTGGGTGATTTTGTCAGTGTAGGTAAATTATTTGACTATAGTGTCACTAGTCAGTATGTTATGGGACCCTATTGTGTATGCAGTCCATCATTAATGGAAACATCATCTGGTGCATGATTATATTGTAAAGTAAATCATAGACATGACATAATGTCACCCTTCAATACTTCAGTATAGACCTCTAATACATAGAGACTTATACATACATACACTGATCATGTCATCATCAAGCATAACAAAATGAGTAATTAACCGCCCATCATGTTTACATTTCTACAATATCTAAAAGAATTTATCCAAATCATTATTGTATTGACTATATTTTCTATAATTTCTTAAATATTTTATTTGAAAGGCAAAGTTACACACACACACACACACACACACACACACAGAGAGAGAGAGAGAGAGAGAGAGAGAGAGAGAGAAAGAGAAGTCCTCAGCCGGCACCGTGGCTCAACAGGCTAATCCTCCGCCTTGCAGCGCCGGCACACCGGGTTCTAGTCCCGGTCGGGGTGCCGGATTCTGTCCCGGTTGCCCCTCTTCCAGGCCAGCTCTCTGCTGTGACCCGGGAGTGCAGTGGAGGATGGCCCAAGTGCTTGGGCCCTGCACCCCATGGGAGACCAGGAAAAGCACCTGGCACCTGGCTCCTGCCATCGGATGAGCACGGTGCACCGGCCGCAGCGCGCTGTCCGCGGCAGCCATTGGAGGGTGAACCAACGGCAAAGGAAGACCTTTCTCTCTGTCTCTCTCTCTCACTGTCTACTCTGCCTGTCAAAAATAAAAAAATAAATAAATAAAGAAAGAGAAGTCCTCCATCCACTGGTTTGCTCCCCAAATGGCCGCAACAGCTGGGTCTGGACCAGCCCGAAGCCAGGACCCAAGAGCCTCTTCCAGGTCTCTCACATGAGTGCAGGGGCCCAAGCACTTGACCATCTTGCACTATTTTCCCAGGTGCATCAGCAGGAAGCTAGATCAGAAGTGGAGCAGCCAGGACTTGAACCTGTGCCCATATAGGATGGAGGCAGAAGCTTAACCCTCTATGCCACAGCTCTGACCCCTCTATATTCTTTTTTTACAGGCAGAGTGGACAGTGAGAGAGAGAGACAGAGAGAAAAGTCTTCCTTTGCCGTTGGTTCACCCTCCAATGGCCGCCGCGGATGGCGCGCTGTGGCCGGCGCACCGCGCTCATCCGATGGCAGGAGCCAGGTACTACGTGCTTTTCCTGGTCTCCCATGGGGTGCAGGGCCCAAGCACCTGGGCCATCCTCCACTGCACTCCCGGGCCACAGCAGAGGGCTGGCCTGGAAGAGGGGTAACCGGGACAGAATCCGGAGCCCCGACCGGGACTAGAACCCGGTGTGCCGGCGCCGCAAGGCGGAGGATTAGCCTGTTGAGCCACGGTGCCGGCCTGACCCCTCTATATTCTTGATACCCTGACATCTGGGATCTTGATCCTGAAGAGGTTTCCCCTCCTGGGGCTAACTAATGCCTGGATAGCAAACAACTCCCCTTTGAGCATGCCTTTGATATACAAATCAATCAATCCACAGCCCCTGTTGTGAACCATCTGCAATATCAGACTCACAAACCAAGTCAACATTCTTGCAGTCCTAAATCATCCTTGCGTAAGGTAGTGGACAACTAGGATTCACTTGTATAGTCCAGAGTTTGTCAAAATTACTCAAAATATCCAACTGTTAAATTATTCTATGTACACATCCTTTTACATCCCATCCCCAGATGTTTTGCCCCTCTTCCCTTTTGCCTCCTTATAGGTTGATGTATTTCCATATGTGACCAGGAATGGCATGCAGTGCCCTGTTTCTAGGGGTCTGAGCACTTCTTTCTTCATGACAACCCATTTCCATCTCAGCCTGACCATGGCTGATTAAAACAAGCCCAATTATATTTTAACATAAGCATTTCAATACACTCTGATTTATCTTTCAAGGCTCCTTTAATTTGAAGGTTTTCTCTTTTTAACAATAGTATCAGTTAACAAAATCTAAATTTTAGATTTAGTTGTTTGTGTCCTTGATTTGTTCCTTTATTCCTCAAGTTTCCTCTATACTGGTAATTAGACTAAACTGTAATTATGGATCAATTCTTTGGACAAGAATACTCCTTAGGTGGTGTCCAGAACATCCAATGCATCACACGAAGAAGTGCATAGTGGGATCAGTGCTGTGGAGTAACGGGTTAAGCCATCACCTTCAACACCAGTAACCCATATGGACAGTTCGAGTCCCAGCGGCTTAACTTCAGATCCAGCTTCCTGGTAATGTGCCTGGGAAACAGCAGAAGATGGCCCAAGTACTTGTGGCACCCATGTGGGAGACCCAAATGAAGCTCCTGGCTTTGGCCTGGCCCAGCCCTCGCTGTTGTGACCATTTAAGAAGTAAACCAGCAGATGGCAGATGTTTCTCTCTCGCACTCTTTCTCTCACTCTGCTTTTCAAATAAATCTTTTTCTTCAAAAGTGCATAGTTTGGCCAATTTAGTTTAGATATATTAATATAGCTCAGTTCTGCTCCATCCATTGTAAGCTTCCTATCAATTTTTCACTTTGTAGCTTTGACATCCATTTATATCACCACCTAGATCCATTATTTCATATTTTTAAAATAAGCAAAAATTTCACATTCAGTTATTTAACTTTTACTGGCAAGAATTTTCCAATAATGAAATTTTCTTTATGAATGTGTCATTGTTTTAAAATATAGTTGGGGTCTGGTGCTGTGGCATAGCAGGAAAAGCCACTGCCTGCAGTGCTGACATCACACATGGCTGCCGGTTTGAGACCCAGCTGCTCCACTTCCCATCCAGCTCTCCGCTACGGCCTGGGAAAGCAGTAGAAGACGGCCCAAGACCTTGGGCCCTTGCACCCATGTTGGAGCCCTGGGAGAAGCGCCTGGCTCCTAGCTACAGATTGGCTCAGCTCCAGCTGTAGCAGCCAACTGGGGAGTGAACCAGTGGATGGAAGACCTCTCTCTGCCTCTCCTTCTCTCTGCAACTCTTTCAAATAAATAAATAAAAATCTTTTAAAAAATAAATTATATATATAGTTCATAAAAGAAAGAAAAGATAAATGTCCCATTCTTTTCCTTTATCAATAATCCCTAGTGTATTACACATCAATGCTTTTGCTCAGGGGAAAAAAGCTATTAAAATCTATAATGATAATGATAGGACATACAAGCCAATTTGAGAGTATTCCCCTGATCAAAGACAAATACAATTTAGCATATTTTTGAAAGCCACAATGGGTTAACTAAAAAACAAAACAAAACAAAACAACGGGTAGGTATTACGGCACAATATCCCATATTGGACTCCTGGGACTGAGTCTTGACTCTAATTCCAATCCAGTTTCACCTAAAGAACCTGGGAGGCAGCAAGAGAAGTCCAAGTCCTTGGGTTTCTGCTACCTATGTGGGAGTCCTGGCTGTTGTACCTATTTGAGGAGTGAATCAGCAGATGGAATTTCTCTCTCAATCTCTTCCTTGCTTGCCCTTCAAACAGATAAGTCTTTTAAAAATAATGATGCAGAAGCTAAATAGGGTGCTTTTAAGTTTCTAGTTTCCTTTTATGTTATCCTCCAGTGTTAAATATTGACCAAGGCTAGAAATTAGATATCAGAATATTTGTTTTTATGAACTGAAGAAGAATTTTTCACCTTCAGTATCTTAACAATAAGATATCTGAAGCTCAGTAACAGATAAATCTTGGTGGAAGGCATTTCTATTGTTATCACATCAACAGTCTTTCATATGAACTCTCCAAAGAATACTATTGGGGTGAGTGTTGTGGCACAGCAGGTTAAGCTGCCACCTGGGGAACCACACCCCAAATCAGAGTACCTGAGTCTCAATTACTCCACTTCTGATCCAGCTTCCTACTAATGTACCTGGGAAGCCGCACATGATGTCTCAAGCACTCGAGTCCCTGCCACCCACACAGACGACCTGGACTGAGTTCCTCCTGGCTCCTGGCTTCAGCCTGCCCCAGTCCTGGCTGTTGCAGGCATTTGGAGAGTAAACCAATGGATGGAAGATCTGTCTCTTCCTGTCACTCTGCTTTTCAAATAAATAAAATATTCTGAAAAAGACTACTACTAATGGTAATAATAAAACAACATTCAGTGGCTTAAAACAATAATCAGTTTTTATTGTCTCATCATTTTGTGGGTCAGGAATTTGGTCAATTCTACTGTTCTATATGGAGTCCACCTGAGGTCACTCAGTAGTATTCAGCTGGTGGCTGTTCTGGAGGACCCAAAACTACTTCACTCAACTGCCTGGTGTCTTAGTGGCATGTCTGGAAGAATGAATTCAGCAGGATGCCTCCCCCATCAATGCAGTCTCAGTGCTTCTCCATGTTGTATGTTCAGCAAAGTAGCCAGACCTTTTAACTTGAGAGAATATTTCAAGAGCTGAAGTAACCTTACCAGTAAAGCCTGGGTCCAGAAATCAGCACAGCAGTACTTCTACTATAGTCTGCTGGGCAAAGCAGTTTGCAGAGTGTGCCCGTATTCAAGGGTAAGGCTGTGGATTTCATCTCTTAATATAAACAGTCTAAAAATGTTTGCAGCCATGTTTGCCACAGTTTTATAACACCATTTTCGAAGTGAAGAAATTATAGCACATAACAGTTAAGATCAATACAACACAGTAAGAAAATGCTGGGATAGAGATGATGGAAAAGTGTCTTTTCTGTATTTATTACATTAATAGGATTTGTTTCTAGGACCAATGTGCTGAAGTTTCAGGTTTGAGTGAGTATAAAATGTCTTATGACACATCAGTTGCATGTATAAAGCAGATTACTACATTCACAAAATATTCTATGACATAGGACTGAAGAGAATTATATTTTTACATTATGAATTTTCAAATGATGGGTAAGGTGCGAATGTTGTCTAAAGGCCTTCTTACATTCCTTACATTCATAAGGTTTCTCACCAGAATGAATTCTCAGATGTTGAATTAGGGAAGAATTGAGTCTAAAGGCCTTCCTACATTCCTTACACTCAAAGGGTTTTTCCCCGGTATGAATGCTCTGATGTAGAGTAAGTTTTTGGCGCAACCTAAAGGCCTTCCCGCACTCCTTACATTTATAGGGTTTCTCACCGATATGAATGCTCTGATGTTGAGTAAGCTGTGACAGCAGCCTAAAGGCCTTCCCGCATTCCTTACAGTCATAGGGTTTAACACCAATATGAATACTCTGATGTGAGATAAGTTGTGAGTAACGACTAAAAGCCTTCCAGCATTCTTTACACTCATAAGGTTTCTCTCCAGTGTGAATTCTGTGATGGAGAATAAGATGATAGCCACGACTAAAGGTCTTCCCACACTCCTTACATTCATAGGGCTTCTCGCCAGTGTGAATCCTCTGGTGGAGAGTGAGCTGTTGCCGCACTCTAAAGGCCTTCCCGCACTCTTTACAGTCATAGGGTTTCTCACCAGTGTGAAGTTTGTAATGCACTCTTAGACCAGAGCCACACAAAAAGTCCTTGCCACATTCTTTACATTCATAGAGTCTGTCAGCAATGTTAAGCTTCTGATGTCGAGTAAGATGTGCATACTGTCTGAAGGCCTTCCCACACTCCTTGCATACATAGGGCTTCTCACCGGTGTGAATCCTCTGATGCAGAGTAAGCTGTCCTCGCACTCTAAAGGCCTTCCCACATTCTTTGCATCCATAGGGCTTCTCGCCAACATGAATTTTCTGATGGACTCTAAGGTCTGGACCACATATGAAAGCCTCTCCACATTCCTTACATTCATAGAGTTTTTCACCAGAATGGAGTCTCTGATGGCGAGTTAGGTGTGCAGTCTGTCTAAAGGCCATCCCACACTCCTTACATTCATAGGGTTTTTCGCCAGTATGAATTCTGTGATGAAAAGTAAGCTGCTGGCGGACTCTAAAAGCCTTCCCACATTCTGTGCATTCGTAGGGCTTCTCCACAAAATGCACTTTCTGACGTGGAGTGACAGACGCGCGTTTTTGGTAAGAGGACACTTTTTCAGACGTGGTTTTCACTTGAGATCCCTCTTGTCCTTCGCATTTTCTTTTGGACTCCCAGTCATTTTTTAAAATCAGGTTCTTAAGGCCATGGTTTTTCATTCTTTCCATTATCTTAAAATGTGATAAACTTATTTCATAAATGTTATTTTCTGAAGATAATTTTTTGGTCTCACATCTGGTCTCTAATTCTAAAAGAAACAAGAAAACAAACACATGCTCTTTCTTTATCTAAAAAAAGAATTTCTATAGTAGAAACAAAAGGCAACAAAACACCAACAAAACTCTTAAATGTGGTTATTCAATTTAGGTGGAAAACAAAGAAAAAGGGAACACCAGAAAAATAAAGAGTTCATATAACAAAGTGAGACTGGTGATTAAGAAAACATTTTAAATCGGTGGTTCTCACATTGAGATATGGAGGGCTGCCATGGTGGCATAAAAGGCTAAGTTGCTGCCTGCAGCGCAGGCATCCCTTAAGGGCACTGATTCCACTCCCAGCTCCTCCACTTCTGATCCAGCTCCTTGCTAATATGCCTGGGAAAGCAGCAGAAGACAGCCCAAGTGCCTGGGCCACTGCACTCACAAGAGAGACCCAGATGAAGCTCAATGAAAACAGTAAGAAAGTACACACAGGAATAAGAAATGGTAAAGTGAAAATAATCATAGAGGAGACAGTTTAAAAAAGGTGACTGGGGCCAGCACTGTGGCATAGCAGTAAAGCAGCTGCTTGCAGTGCCGGCATCCCATATGGGCGCTGGCCTGAGACCTGGTTGTTCCTCTTCCAATCCAGCTCTCTGCTATGGCCTAGGAGAGCAGTGGAAGATGGCCCAAGTCGTTGGGCCTCTGTGCACCCGCATGGAAGACCGAGAGAAAAATAGATATTTTTCTAGGAAAATTTACCAAAAACTGACCTTAAAAGAGATAAATTGTTTATTTTTAATGTTTACTGATTTACTGTCATCTACTTGAAAGGCAAAGTGACAGAGAGAGATAGAGATAGAGATCTTCCATCTACTGCTTCAGTCCTCAAAGTTGGCAATGGCCAGGGCTGGGCCAGGCAAAAGCCAGGAGTCCAGAACTCTGGTTAGGTCTCCCACGTCAGTGGCAGGGACTCAAGTACTCGAGATATCTTCTGCTACCTCTCAGGGTGTGTGTTAGCAGGGGGAAGGATTGAGAGCAGAGCAGCTGGGACTCACACATTCCAGTATGGGATGCAGGCATCACAAGCAGTGGCTTAACCGGCTATCCCACAATGCCTACCTATTTCTATAAGGGAAACAGAGAAAGTGTTCAGACTTACTATTCTTTCTTTCAAGAATTTTTTTAAAAAAGATTATTTATTTGAAAGGCAGAGAGAGAGAGAGAGAGAGAGAGAGAGAGAGAGAGAGAATATCTTCCATCCACTGATTTACTCCCCAAATGGCCTCAATGGCTGAGCTGGGCCAATGTGAAGCCAAGAGCCAGGAGCATCTTCCAGGTCTCCCATGTGGATATAGGGGCCCAAGTACTAGGGCCATCTTTTCCTGCTTTCCCAAGCACATTAGCAAGGAGCTGGATCGGAAGTGAAGCAGCTGGGACTGAAACCAACACCCATATGGGATGCCAGCACTGCAGATGGCGACTTAAGTCGCTATACCATAGCAACAGCCCCAAGAAAAATGTTTTTAAAAGGTTACTAAAAGCTTTAAACACAGACCATCCAAATTCTACTTCAGCTGAGAGCTAAGAAAAACAAGGACCTCCAAACTGCCTTCATAAAGTAGTATTGCATTAAATAAAGATTGCTCACAAAAAAGAAAACTGAACACCAATTATCTGAATACTGATGTAAAAATTATAAACCTCTCATAAAATGGCACATTCAGGGGCCGGCGCTGCAGCACAGTGGGTTAACGCCCTGACCTGAAGTGCCGGCATCCCACATGGGCACCGGTTCTAGTCCCAGCTGCTCCTCTTCCCATCCAGCTCTCTGTTGTGGCCTGGGAAAGCAGTAGAAAATGGCCCAAGTCCTTGGTCCCCTGCACCCACGTGGGAGACCCAGAGGAAGCGCCTAGCTTCTGGCTTTGGATCGGCGCGGCTCCAGCCGTTGCAGCCAGTTGGGGAGTGAACCATCAGATAGAAGATCTCTCTCTCTATCTACTTCTCTCTCTCTCTCTGTAACTCTGACTTTCCAATAAATAAATAAAATAAATCTTTTAAAAAATAAAATAAAATAGTACAAAGACTCAGTGCTGCTTATTTTTTTTTATTACTAGAAGGTTTTTTATTTTTTTTTTTTATTACAAGAAGGTTATTTAACGTGGCTCAATATTGGGAAATCTATTAACATAATTCAACATATTAACAGAACAAAAAGGGGGAAAAATCTCTTGTACTCCAAAGATGCTGAAAAGTCAACTAAAAAACAAGAACTGTTCCTCATTTTTTTTAAAAAAAAAGCTCAATAAAACAGGAATGAAACTTCCCTAAAATATAAAATATATATACTCTTATAAAAAGGCAATTTGCTTACCATTACCCCTACTATTTAATTATGTATTGGAGTTATTAATCAACACAACTGAAATGAGGGGGAAAAAGAAGAGGCAGAATTAGAAAAAAGGCCAAACTGAGTTTCCAGATTATATACTTGTTTAATTGTATAGAGTTAAAATCAAAATGGAGTGAATGTGGCTAAAAGCTAACTGCGGATCTCTTGCTTCCGTACATATTAGCTTTGCTTGCTAAAGACTAAGGGTGTATCTTATGGAACTATGTAGGCCCAAACTCCAAGGAACTGAGAAAGGACTAAGCTGACAGAAATGTGCCCTGACCTGTTATCTTACAACCTTATCTTGGGTTTGTTATTGTTCCTGGGTTTGTTATTGTTAACTGTTATCTTATAATCATATTCTCTGCTTTTTATTGTTCACTGCATACCAGGGGTTTGAAATTGTGAGCCCTAGTGGACAGAATATTATAAAGAACTGTGTAACTCGCTGTTGGGGGCTGCACTCTGGTAAGGAGTGTCGGTCCCGATTAGTTGCCTTGCCTCTCATTTTCAATAAAATTCATGTGTGACTATCACTGGTTTTTATAATATTCTATTTTAGCTGACTAGAGGATGCAACAGTTGGAAAACTCAATAGGTTTAAATCATATAAATGACAACAAAATTTAGTAAGATGGCAGGATACAAAATCAAAATTTAAATACCAGTAGCCTGTAAATATACATTCAACAATAAAATATAGTGGAGGGAAAAGATCCCATCCACAATAGTAACAAAATGGGCAAATTTAAATTTTACATAACCTTTATGAGAAAAACTTTGAAATACAAAGCAATTGGCATAAGAAATCACACACCAAATCATAAGAGGAAATTACTCTGCTTAAGGTGCGAGTAGCCTACCAAGGGTGTTCATGCTGAGAAGCTACTGAGCAAGGAACAGGTGTAAAGACAATGACCAAAAACAGGGAAAGATTTTGCTCAAAGTGACGAGGTATACTGAATCCTGCAGATTATTCCCCTTGGACCAACCAGCAAATATTACTGTATTTGCTGTATTCCAGAGGAGTGACAAGGAACTGGATATGAGAAAGGCCAGTGGCAGGGTTGGCACAATGGCACAGTAGGTTAATCTTCTGCCTGCGGAGTGAACCAACGAAAGGAAGACCTCTCTCTCTGTCTCTACCTCTCACTGTCTGTAACTCTAACTCTCAAATAAATAAGTAAATAATCTTTTTTTTTTTTTTCCAAGAGAAAGGCCAGTGCTGGTTAGTTCCTAGAAATTCAGCCATCTCCATGGGCTCAATTGACAAAGCACTCCTACCTCAAGAGGCAACTGTGTTCCAAGCAAAAGTTTCACCTTTTTTTTTTTTAAGATTTATTCATTTATTTTGAAAGTCAGAGATACAGAGAGAGAGAGAGGGAAAGATAGAGAGAGAGAAAGAGATCTTCCATTTGCTGGTTCACTCCACAAATGGCCTCAATGGCCTGCACTGGGCCAGGCCAAAGCCAACACTGCTATCTCTTTTTTCCTTCTCTTTACTCTTCCACTTGCACTTACTAGCATGTCCTATTGACAATATCTTCATTCAAATCATGTACTTTGCACCATCTCCTTTCTTTTTTTTTTTTTAAGACAGAGTTATAGAGAGAGGTGATTCACTCCACAGATAGCCACAATGGCCGAAGCTGAGCCAATCCGAAGCCAGGAGCCAGGAGCTTCTTCTGGGTCTCCCATGCGGGTGCAGGGGCCCAAGGCCTTGGGCCATCTTCTACTGCTTTCTCAGGCCATAGCAGAGAGCTGGATCAGAAGAGGAGCAGCCGGGACTAGAACTGGTGCACAAATGGGATGCTGGCGCTTCAGACCAGGGCTTAACCTGTTGCGCCATAGCACTGGCCCCACACCATCTCCATTCTCTTTTTTTTTTTTTTTTGACAGGCAGAATTAGACAGTGAGAGAGAGAGAGAGAGAGAGAGAGAGAGAGAGAGAAAGGTCTTCCTTCTGTTGGTTCACACCCCAAATGGCCGCTACGGCTAGCATGCTGCGCTGATCCGAAGCCAGGAGCCAGGTGCTTCCTCCTGGTCTTCCATGCAGGTGCAGGGCCCAAGCACTTGGGCCATCCTCCACTGCCTTCCCGGGTCACAGCAGAGAGCTGGACTGGAAGAGGAGCAACCAGGACTAGAATCTCGGGTACTGGCACCACAGGCAGAGGACTAGCCTAGTGAGCCACAGCACCAACCACCATCTCCATTCTTATCAAAGCCTCCATGTCTGAACAACTGAAATGTCCACCATATGGATCAGCCCTGCTTCTGCACTCATCCAGAGAGATCATTTAGGAACACATGTAGAGCATGTCTTCAATTTATCTTAGTGATTATATTATCTGGCCTTTGTCTAACTCTGATTTCATCATTTATTACTTTCCCTTCCTAGTCCACTATTCTGGTTTTTGTTTTTTTTTGTTTTTTTTTTTTTTTGTTTTTTTTTTGACAGGCAGAGTGGACAGTGAGAGAGAGAGACAGAGAGAAAGGTCTTCCTTTGCTGTTGGTTCATCCTCCAATGGCCGCCACGGCCGGCGCGCTGTGGCCGGCGCACCATGCTCATCCGATAGCAGGAGCCAGGTGCCAGGTGCTTTTCCTGGTCTCCCATGGGGTGCAGGGCCCAAGCACTTGGGCCATCCTCCACTGCACTCCCGGGCCACAGCAGAGAGCTGGCCTGGAAGAGGGGCAACCGGGACAGAATCCGGCGCCCCGACAGGGACTAGAACCCGGTGTGCCGGCGCCGCAAGGCGGAGAATTAGCCTGTTGAGCCACGGCGCCGGTCAGTATTCTGGTTATTAATGCCTGCTTATTATTCCTCAAACATGCAAGGCTAACTCCTGACTCAGATTTTTTTCTATACGCCCAGAATGTTTGATCTCTTACTTCATGTCTCTCCTCAAATATCACCTCCTCAAAAAAGCTTTCCCACATTTGCCTACATTTTTGTATGCATATTATATTTCAGTAAAATTTAAGAGAAAACTAGAAAAGAAAAAAGAATGGTCTTTATTTAAGATGCCTAAAGACAACAGTTGCTATTCTGGCTAAACATTTCCTGACAAAACTGACACATCCACTTGGAACATCCACATTTAATTTTCTTTGTGCATTAATAATTATAAATATAATTATCTGAAGTGAATAACAAAATAGGATAGGACTGGGGGTAGGGTAGGTGGAGAACATGTTTTTCTTTCCTTTGGGAGAATATGAGTTGGAAAATAGAATTTATTAACAGTACAGGTACTGAAATGGCTATATTTTATAAAATATGAACTATTTTCCTAAAATGAGTCTCCTCAGCAGATTCAAAAATACAGAGAGCAAAATACAAAATGACAACTTGTGTCTCCATATAAAGAATCCTAAAGAATCTTTTATAACAAAGGTATAAAGAGATAAAAATTGCATAGCAGTAGAAGCTAAAGTAAGGGTTCATTTTCCCTATAGTCTATTACATTAATGTTTTTCTTTTTTTAAATTTAAGTGTTTATTATTAATTTTCATCTACCTGAAAAACAAAGCAACAGAGAAAGAGCAAGACAGCGAGAGAGAGAGAGAGAGAGAGAGAGAGAGAGAGAGAGAGAGAGAGAGAAGAGAAAGCATGAGCTCTTCCATATGCTGGTTCACTCCCCAAATGCCCACAACAGCCAGGGCTGGGTCAGGCCAAAGCCAAGAGCCCAGAACTCCATCCAGATCTCCCACATGGGTGGCAGGGACCCAACCACTTGAACTATTATCTGCTGTCTCCCAGGATGAATTAGCAGGAAGCTGGATCAGAAGTAAAGCAGCCAGGGCTCAAACCAGCATTCCAATATGGAATACAGGAATCCCAAGGGGTAGCTTAATACATTGTATCACAATACCCATTCCCATGTTTTTTATTTCTTCATTATTTATTTGAAAGGTAGAGTTACAGAGAGGCAGAGAGAAAGAGAGAGAGGTAGGCCGGCACTGCGGTTCACTTGGCTAATCCTCTGCCTGCGGCGCCAGCACCACGGGATCTAGTCCCAGTTGGGGCACCAGATTCTGTCCCGGTTGCTCCTCTTCCAGTCCAGCTCTCTGCTGTGGCCCGGGAAGGCAGAGGAGGATGGTCCAAGTGCTTGGGCCCTGCACTTACATGGGAGACCAGGAGGAAGCACCTGGCTCCTGGCTTCGGATCGGCACAGCACTGGCCTGTGAACCAACGGAAAAAGGAAGACCTTTCTTTCTCTCTCTCTCACTGTCTAACTCTGCCTGTCCAAAAAAAAAAAAAAAAAAAAAAAGAGAGACAGAGAGAGAGAGAGGTCTTCCATCCACTGGTTCACTATCTAAATGGACACAACAACCAGAGCTGGGCCAATCTGAAGCCAGGAGCCAGGGGCATCTTCCAGTCGCCCACGAGGGCACAGCAGCCCAAGGACGTGGGCCATCTTCTACTGCTTTCCTAGGCCACAGCAGAGGGCTGGATCAGAAGTGGGGCAGTGGGATTTGAACTGGAGCCCAATTCAAAAACTCATGTTTTTTCTTGGAAAAGATGAAAAAGAATGACATTATCTGATGTGCGGCCTATCTTTCTAAAGTAATTCATATGAAACACTAGTTGTTAATAAAACATAATATCAAACATATTCTTTTGTTGTAGTTTTATTTTCCATTTAAAAATTTATGAGGCTGGCATTGTGGCATAATGGTTCTGATCCAGTTCCCTGCTAATGTGCCTGGGAAAGCAGTGGAGGATGGCCCAAGTGCTTGGGCCCTGCACCCACATGGGAGACCTGGATGAAGCCTCTCATTCCTGGCTTCAGCTTAGCCCAGCCCCAGAAACTGTGGCAATTTGGGAAGTGAACCAGAGGATGGAAGATCTCTTTCTCGCTGCCTCTCTCTCTGTAACTTTGCTTTTCAAATAAATAAAATAAGTCTTTAAATTTTAAAAAATTATGAAAGGAAAAAGCATTTGGCATAAGTAAAGATGTTTCCTGAGATCCTACATTCCTTATTGTGGTCCTGAGTTCAAGTTCCAGCTAAAGCTTATTGCCAATCTAGGGAGACCTAGATTGAATTCCTGACTCTTGGCTTTGGTCTGACCCAATCCCAGCTGCCACAGGAATTTGGAGAGTCAATCAGTGGATGAGAGATCTCTGTTTATCTCTGTCTCTGTCTCTCAAAAAAAATAGTTAAAAATGTATGAGAAAAGTTGAAAAAACTTCTCTGATCATAATTTTTTTTGATAGGCAGAGTTAGAGAGACAGAGAGAAAGGTCTTCCTTTTCTGTTGGTTCACCCTGCAAATGGCCGCTACGGCCAGCACGCTGTGCTGATCCAAAGCCAGAAGCCAGGTGCTTCCTCCTGGTCTCCCATGCGGGTGCAGGGCCCAAGCACTTGGGCCATCCTCTACTGTCCTCCCGGGCCACAGCAGAGAGCTGGACTGAAGAGGAGCAACCAGGACAGAATCCAGTACCCTGACCAAGACTAGAAGCTGGGGTGCCGGCACCGCAGGTGGAGATTAGCCTAGTGAGCCGCAGTGCCAGCCTCTGATCATAATTAAAACAGCCTTCCCATTCCACACCAGTCTCTACTCCCTGACTTAATAGCACTCTTATTACCTGAATCAAATTTTCTATTTATTTAGTTACATTGCTTCCCTTATCAGAAGGGAAATTCGATGAGGACAGGGACTTCACTGGGTTTACCACTGTACTGATAGCATCTTTAATAGTGCCTGACTCAGAGCTATTTAGCTATGCAAAAGAGGAAAGCAATAGGATGAAAATATACAATGACTGTTAATAATGAACAAAGATAGTTGTTCCCACCCCTAGTACTTTCAAAGGGGAGGAAAACTGGAGAGAACTAAAAAAGAAGAGTAACAAACGGGTGAGTTCTTTTAGTACTACCTAAATAAGATCTTGATTTGTTCTCCAGAACTCAGACTTTTCCTTCAGCTATAGACCTTTTTAAAGAGGTTTCTAAACGACATAACAGGGGGGGGTGCCTCTTCCCCAACTGTTTGGATTGTTTTGTAGTAACGGCTTCGTTCTGCTTGACTGGCCCTCACTCACCTGGATAGCGCCTTCTTCCTTTCCTCACACCTTTCCAAGGCTCTTTTCCTTGTTCCAATAAGGAAATCACATCTGGTTTAGAAATGAAGCGTCCTGCTTAGAAGAAAAGAAATATAAGATATTATGGAAATAAAAACTAAATTCAAAATTACTTTGATTCAGTGTTTGATAAACTCATAATAAACTATATGTAAAAACAGTAACTGATAAAGCTTTTAAAATCAAACAAAACATTGCTTAAAACAATAAACAGCTGTTAGAGAGGGAGGAAAAGGTCTTTTTAAAACGGGTATTTGGGGCCGGCGCTGTGGCATATTGGGTAAAGCCGCTGCCTGAAGTGCTGGCATCCCATATGGGCACTGGTTCAAGTCCCGGCTTCTCCACTTCCAATCCAGCTCTCTGCTATGGCCTGGGAGGGCAGTAGAAGATGGCCCAAAGCCTTGGGCCCCTGCACCTGCATGGAAGACCAAGAAGCTCCTGGCTTCGGATTGGCGCAGCTCTGGCCACTGTGGCAATTGGGGAGTGAACCAGCAGATGGAAGACCTCTCTCTCTCTCTCTCTCTCTTTGTGAAACTCTGACTTTCAAATAAATTTTAAAAAATAATGGTATTCCTACAAATGTTCCTTCTTCAGAGGCAACAGTGGCCTGTTTCAAATGCTGCCACTACCACATCACAGTTGTATGATCTTGGGCAAATTACTTCAAGTACTTTATTTTCCTCATCTATAAGATGAGGATAATAACAGTATCATATACAATTATTGTGAGGACTATATTAAGTCTATCTATATTTAAACATTGCCTAAAGCACTATATATATTTCATTAGCTATTAGTTATGGCTATCTTGTTGAGAAGAAAACAGAAGCTTCTTGACACATTTACGTTTTTTTTTTTTTAAAGAGGGACTTTTTTTTTTAAAAGATTTATTTATTTAGTTAGTTGAAAGCCAGACTTACACACAGAAAGAAGGAGAGGCAGAAAGAGAGGTCTTCCATCTGCTGGTTCACTTCCCAATTGGTCACAATGGCCAGAGCTGCGCCAATCTGAAGCCAGGAGCCAGGAGCTTCTTCCGGGTCTCCCATTGGGGTACAGAGGCCCAGGTCTTGGGCCATCTTCCACTGCTTTCCCAGGCCACAGCAGAGAGCTGGATTGGAAGTGGAGCAGCCAGGTCTTGAACCAGCACGCATATGGGAAGCTGGCACTTCAGGCCAGGGTGTTAACCTGCTGCACCACAGCACCGGCCCCAACACATTTACTTTTATTTCTTAGGATACTCATTCAGTGTTAAATGCAAAGTTCTTGGATTTTAAATTTTTAATTGCAAAAGTAGATAAAACAGTATGTTTATCAATAAAAGGAATGAATCTTCTTGAATTGCAAATAAAACCTATTGCTCCATTTACCCCCCATAAATTGTGTGTTTATTTTTGGTAGAGAAAAACCGAGAAGCTATTTTCCTTACAGGTATATCAACAAATAACAAAACATCTAAAGCAATTCTGAGTTCAAACACAAAGTGAAATCCATTTCCTCTGACATTGGTAAGGCTGCAAATTACCCTGACTTCTGACCTAACCCCTTCAGAAGACCTCAGAGCCACATAAGGATGGGGCAGAGGAATATATTTAATGAAGGTATGTGCTTCCAGCAAAATAAAGCTCAACCATTCCCTTAAGAACTGGGAGCAGGAGTGTGTGTCTGGTGCATAAGTTAAGCAGCTGCATCCATTATTGGAATGTGTAGTTTGAGTCCTGGTTATCCTGATTCCAATCCAGCTTCTTGTTAATGAGTACCCTGGAAGGCAGCTGATGATGGCTCAAGTAATTGGGTCATTGCCACCCCTATGGGAAACTCAGATGGAGTTCCCGGCTCTTGGCTTCAGCCTAGATCAGCCCTGGCTGTTGCTGGTATCTGGGGGAATAAACCAGCAGACAGATCTTTCAAATAAAAACAAAAACAAACAAACAAACATTAAAAAGAAAAGAACACATGGGGCCAGTGCTGTGGTGCAGTGGGTTAATACCCTGGCCTGAAGCGCTGGCATCCCATATGGGTGCCAGTTCTAGTCCCAGCTGCTCCTCTTCCGATCCAGCTCTCTGCTATGGCCTGGGAAAGCAGTGGAAAATGGCTCAAGTTCTTGGGCCCCTGCACCCACGTGGGAGATCCGGAAGAAGCTACTGGCTCCTGGCTTTGGATTGGCGCAGCTCTGGCTGTTGCGGCCATCTGAGGAGTGAACCAGCAGCTGGAAAACCTCTCTCTCTGTAACTTTCAAATAAATAAAATAAATCTTTGTTTTTTTTTTTTAAAGAAAAGAACACATAGCAGAAATTCAGTTTTTGAGGAGACAGATGACGCTGCAGAGAATCTAAATTTACCAGAGGAGATAACCTTACCCAGTGAGACCAAGTTGCTGTAGTTCTCTAACATCACATCTCTATACAAGTCCTTCTGTTCCAAGTCCAGGAATTGCCATTCTTCTTGAGAGAAGACTATGGATACATCATTGAATACCACTGATCTCTGAAATGATAAACCATAATTACAACTGAAATGAAAGAAAATTTGTTTCAAGATGGAAGGAGAAAAGGTGAGAAGAGATATTGTAGGAACTGGACTTGTATGGCAAACAAACAGGCTTGGGCTGCAACCCTGTAACACACTGAGTTAGGAAATGAGTGTCTGAAAGAGAGTGCCTATGTGTACCTGAAGGATCTTGTACTACTGTCTCTTATGTGAGGGTTTTCAAAAAGTTCATGGAGGGGACCGGCGCTGTGGTGTAGCGGGTAAAGCCACCACCTGTAGTGCCGGCATTCCAGATGGGCACCGGTTCAAGTCCTAGCTGCTCCACTTCCAATCCAGCTCTCTGTTATTGCCTGGGAAAGCAGTAGAAGATGGCCCAAGTCCTTGGGCCCCTACACCCACGCAGGAGACCAGGAAGAAGTCCCTGGTTCCTGGCTTCAGATTGGTGCAATTATGACCACTGCGGCCAATTGGAGAGGGAACCAGCGAATGGAAGACCTCTACCTCCCTCTCTCTCCCTCTCCCTCCCTCACCCCCTCCCTTCCTCTCTCTCTCTGCACCTCTCCTTCTCTCTCCTAACTCTTTCAAATATATAAATCTTTTTAAAAAATGTTCATGAAAAGTGCATATTATGAGAAAACTATAAATAGATTTCAATCTTTTTTTTTTGTACCAACATATACTTATTTTTCCATGAACTTTTAGAAGTATCTCCATATACTCTGGTATACCTCAATAATCCAAACAGGTCTAGGAAAGAAATTAAGAGTATATTTTTTAAAAAGATTTATTTATTTATTTATTTGAAAGGCAGAGTTACAGAATCAGAGAGGGGGAGGCAAAGAGAGAGATGGTTCACTCCCCATATGGGCACAACAGCCAGGACTAGGCCAGGCTGAAGTCAGGAGCTTCATCCAGGTCTCCCACATGGGTGCAAGGGCCCAAATACTGGGGCCATCTTGCATTGCTCTCCCAGGTGCATTAGCAAGGAGCTGGATCAGAAGTGGAACAGCTAGGACTCAAACCAGTGTCCATGTGGGATGCTGGCATCAGGGGCGGTGGCTTAACCTGCTGTACCACAAAACAGGCCCAGAGTTTTTTAATGAAATGAGATACCATATATTAGCTTTCTGTCTGCTATATATCTCCCTCATAAACTCTCAAAAAATGTGTTATTCTTCCCCCTCCCTTCGAAGAAAAGATTTTTTTGAAAAGGTGCCCTACAATATCTTTATTTTAAAGGATCTGAATATAACTAAAGAATTTCCTCTAAGTTTATCATAAAAGCAAATCATAAGCATTTGCTTTGTTATACAGATATTTTTAATGAACTTTTACAAATTTCATTGTATAGGGACAGGTGTATAGACTAGCAATTAAGATGCTAGTTAAGACCCCCATGTCCCGTGCTCGCTTCGGCAGCACATATACTAAAAGGCCGGCGCCGTGGCTCAACAGGCTAATCCTCTGCCTTGCGGCGCCGGCACACCGGGTTCTAGTCCCGGTCGGGGCGCCGGATTCTGTCCCGGTTGCCCCTCTTCCAGGCAGCTCTCTGCTGTGGCCCGGGAGTGCAGTGGAGGATGGCCCAAGTGCTTGGGCCCTGCACCCCATGGGAGACCAGGGAAAAGCACCTAGCACCTGGCTCCTGCTATCGGATGAGCGCGGTGCACCGGCCGCAGCGCGCCATCCACGGCAGCCATTGGAGGGTGAACCAACGGCAAAGGAAGACCTTTCTCTCTGTCTCTCTCTCTCACTGTCCACTCTGCCTGTCACAAAAAAAAACAAAAAACAAAAAACACCATGTCCCATATCTGACTGCCTGAGTTCAATACCCAGCTCTGCTCCTGACTCCAGCTTACTGCTTATGTGGTTACTGAGAGGTAACAGCCCTGGCTCAAGAAATAGGGTTCCTGTCACTTGCATGGGCGATCGAGATTGGGTCCCATCTCCCAGATTCAGCCCTATCTGGAGGCTGTTGTGGGAAACTGGGGAATGACCCAGTGGAATAGGGAGTTTGCTCTTTTTCTCTCCCTCTCCCTCTCAAATAACAAATTTTTAAAATAAAAAAACTAGATTTTATAATAGTCTGTAATAGATACTTAGACTATACTTGGATATTTTGTTTGGACAAAATTTTTTTTTAAAGATTTAGTTATGCCGGCACTGCGGCTCAATAGGCTAATCCTCCACCTGCAGCGCTGGCACCCCAGGTTCTAGTCCCAGTCAGGGAGCCGGATTCTGTCCTGGTTGCTCCTCTTCCAGTCAAGCTCTCTGCTGTGGCCCGGGAAGGCAGTGGAGGATGGCCCAAGTGCTTGGGCCCTGCACCTGCATGGGAGACCAGGAGGAAGCACCTGGCTCCTGGCTTCGGATCAGCGCAGTGCGCCGGCCACAGTGCACTGGCTGCGGTGGTCATTGGGGGGTGAACCAATGGAGAAAGGAAGACCTTTCTCTCTGTCTCTCTCTCTCTCCACTCTGCCTGTCAAAGAAAAAAATTTATTTATTTGAAAGTCAGAGTTACACAGAGAGGAGAGGCAGGGCAGAGAGAGAGAGAAAGAGAGGGAGAGAGAGACAGGTCTTCCATCTGATGGTTCACTCTCCAATTAGCTGCAATGTTTGGAGCTGTGCCAATCCGAAGCCAAGAGCCAGGAGCCTCTTACAGGTATCCCTCACGGGTGCAGGGGCCCAAGGCTTTGGGCCATCTTCTACTGCTTTCCCAGGCCATAGCAGAGAGCTGGATCGGAAGGGGGGCAGCCGGGTCTCTTACCAGCACCTATATGGGATGCCGGTGTGTCAGGCCAGGGCGTTAACCTGTTGCACCAAAGCGCTGGCCCTCTGGACAAAATCGTAAGATCCTCCTCCAATCTCAGAGTCTACATGACAATTCATGTATCTAGATTATCTTCTCACCTCCTACCATTTCCCATCTCTCACTGTACAGATTCCTTGTTCTGAAGTTTACAGTGTAGAGACGTAACATGATCTGGAATCATCCTGTTCAACTATAAATCGAACCTTGCTCTTGGTGTGCAACTCTTAGGGATTCCCAATGAAGATCCTTGATCTCTATATGCAGGACTCAGTTGCATTCCTATCCAGTCCTGAAAGCCTTACACACCAGGAGATTCCCCATATAGTAAGCCTGAGAGCAATAAACAGGAAATTTTACCTTACACACTGAGAAAACTTAAGTCTGAAAAAAAAGTTGAGTTTTCCTCTGAGTAATTATACAAGCTTAACTTCTCTCATAAACATAAAATGGACAGTCAAATGTCTTTTTGGAAGGATTTCACTTCTGCATCATTACAGTTTTTAGTAGAAGACTGAGCACATACAGGAGATACTGAATATTGTTCAAAAAATACATGAACAATGATTGGGAAAAAAAAAGAGGCTAAGGTAATAGGATAAAAAGTGTTCTACGAAGCTTCAGACTTCACTGAATTTAGAAAAACTGAGAGAAGCTACTAGGATAGGGCTTTGATAGCTAGGAAGTTTCAGGAGAAAGAAATGTTCACAGGACCACAACATAGTATTTCTGAGAAAAGAAAGAAACGATAACTTACATGGGCCATGGTTTAAAATGCAAAGACTGATCAGTCCTCCTTGAGATTTATTTGCCAGGAGAAGCACAGAAGCCAGAGCTAGGGAAGGAACACAAGGCCATGAGATGAGAAAGGCCCAGAATTCCCAAAATGACTTCAGTTAATATAACTTTTCCCCTCTTCTGATTTCTCCACAATGCATGTGCAGTTGTACACACACACACTCACACACACACACACCATATATAGAGAGATCGGAAGGTGTCTGAAAAGTCTAAACCTTTGTAAATTCTGCATCATCTAAACCGAATTTCTCCCAAGTCTTACACGCCTGCCTGGAATCATAGGATACAAGAAGAAAAATTCATAAGGACCAAGTAGCAAATGGATAGCCCTGCCTGCATCCAGGACAACTTCCAAAATCATCTGAGTTCATCCTCTCTGCTGACAATCAGAATCACCCACACTGCTCTCCTGCATTACTTTATTTGCCATTCTCTTTCTTACAACCTAGGAGGAAAACATGTGGTGGATTCACCCTCTTGGCAGATAGACAATTATACATTTTTATTTAACAAGAATTTCCAAGTGATGGGTGTTTTATATACAGTAATTGTACCTTTGGGATTGCTATTTACTAACTACTGTATCCATGCAATGGATCAAAAAATTCACTCTAAAAGAAATTAAATCATTTGTAGAAATTCAGTTTACAAATAGCAAAGCTGCATTTACAATACTTATTTTTCTAACCACAAAGCCAGATCTCATTCTACTTTAGCTCTAGCCTCTGAAACCCAGAATTTGCTGTAATAAGCCTAGAATGCACAATTCACTAAAACAGGAATAACATAGCAAATCACCAAAAGATATTAAATATCACTTTAATTAAATTTAAAAGTACTGATGGTCATATTAGCAAGTATGTGAAGTACAGTATACTGTACATTGTATAAATATAAAAGTATGTATAAGCAGCATTTAAACCAAGTAAATATTCTGACTTGGAGATTCTAATTTGGGGACTAAATAAAATAACTGTATATGTGGTCAAAGACATATTTAAGAATATGTTGAGAGGGGCCAGGCTGTGGCACAACAGGTTACAGCCCCAGCCTGCAGTTCTAACATCCATGGGCACTGGTTCATGTTCCGGCTGCTCCACTTCCAATCCAGCTCTCTGCTGTGGCCTGGGAAAGTAGTAGAAGATAGCTTAAGTGCTTGGGCCCCTGCACCCACGTGGGAGATCCGGAAGAAGCTCCTGGCTCCTGGCTTCAGATCAGCACAGCTCCAGCTGTTTCGGCCAAGTAGTGAGTGAACCAGCGGATGTAAGACCTCTCTTTCTGCTTCTCCTCTCTGTGTAACTTCTCTCTGACTTTCAAATAAATAAATCTTAAAAAAAAAAAAAAGATTTATTTATTTATTTATTTATTTATTTATTTTTTTTTTTTTTTTTTACAGGCAGAGTGGACAGTGAGAGAGAGAGACAGAGAGAAAGGTCTTCCTTTTTGCCGTTGGTTGGCAGGAGCCAGGAGCCAGGTGCTTTTCCTGGTCTCCCCATGGGGTGCAGGGCCCAAGCACCTGGGCCATCCTCCACTGCACTCCCGGGCCACAGCAGAGGGCTGGCCTGGAAGAGGGGCAACCGGGACAGAATCCGGCGCCCCGACCGGGACTAGAACCCGGTGTGCCGGCGCCGCAAGGCGGAGGATTAGCCTGTTGAGCCATGGCGCCGGCCTAAAAGATTTATTTTTAAAGATGCATTTATTTCTTTGAAAGGCAGAGTTACAGAGAGAACAAGATAGAGATCTTCCATCCACTAGTTCACTACCGAAATGGTCGTTAACAGCTAGGGCTGGGCCACGCCAAGGCCAGAAGCCAAAAGCTTCATTTGATTCTCTTCTGCTTTCCTAGGCACATTAGCATGGAGCTAGATGGGAAGCAGAGCAGTCAGAACTTGAACTGGCCCACATGGGATGTTAGCATTACAGACAGCGGCTTTACCTGCTACACCACCACATGGGCCTCACTTACCTGTCTTTTTCCTGCATAGGTTTATCTATCTTAATAGATAATAAATAATGTAAGGATAACAAGCATGTTATTTTAGTCACTGTGTTTCCTTTAAGCACTAGCACAAGATCTGGCATACTGTGAATACTTTATAAATGTCTGATTATTGAACATTAAGATTCTACTTCTAGAAATTTATTGAGGAGCTATTTTTAAAAGTGTGCTGAAGTTCATTAGAAATAATTTATGACAACCAAAAATCAAATACCTACCACAGGCAACAAGTTGAATCAGTTATGCTCTATTATATTACAGCATATTTTATAATTATTAATGGTAATAATTATAATTAATGAAGAATTATAGTCATGATAAATTATCAGGTATATAGCAGACTAAAATGAATATATACAATGTTAGGAGGTGGTGGACCCTCAGATATTAAAAATACAGGCTTTTTTCGTCAGGATTCAGGATAGGACTCTAGGTTCTGACAGTTGTTTATTGTGAGACTCTGGACATGGTCCTTAATTTCCAGTGTTGACTTTTTCTTAATTTTCTGTTTCCTTATAGTGCAGAAATTACAAAATCTACCCTAGAGAATAAGGTTAGAATATAATACATATATTTAATTTGCACTAAATACAATGAAAAACATTACATGTCCCTCAGTCTACTAATAAAGAAAATTATCTTTGATAATTTCTAGTGTAAAAATTTGAAATTTACTGAAAATTAACAATCTTAATACTAGGAAACCTTTTTCCTTTTTTTCTTAAAGCAATTTTCCTAAGCTTTTCAGGGTGTTCTAATAATGCTAAGATAAATTTTAGAACTAGGCTTGAGAATGTTACTCTCTTAATTAGAGTTCATTTTAATTATAATATTAGCAAAAAGAGATCCACAAAGATCAAAACACAGAGCAAGGCCCTTCTTGCTCACTATCTCTGGCAGCTCCTGAGAAACATCATTCTGAATTACAAAACCTGCTCAAGAAATTTGATATTGTATCATAGTGAATAAATTAATAACAGTTCAATCAACAGGCTGGTGCTAAGGCATAGACGGTGCTGTGGCAGTGCTGGCATCCCATATGGGCACTGATTGCTCCTCTTCTGATCCAGCTCCGTGCTAATGTGTCTGGGAGAGCAACTGAAGATGGCCCAAGCATTTGGGCCACTTCACCCACATGGGAGACCTGGAAGAGGCTCCTGGCTCCTGGTTTAAGATCAGCCCAGCTCCGGCCATTGCAGCTGGAGTGAACCAGTGGATGGAAGATCTTTCCCTCTGCCTCTCCTTCTCTGTCTCCCTAACTCTGCCTTTCAAATAAATACATAAATTTTTTAAAAATCTCTAACTCTGAAAAAATATTTTACTTGATAAATTGCCCTGTTAATTATTTTAATAGATGTCTCCATAACCTTGAAAGCTATAACTTCTTAGAAGGTTTTTTTCAAATCAGAGGGAAACCACTGTACTGCCCTTTTTACTCCATATAGCCACAGTAATATAATAAAACTTACAACTTTTTCAGCAAAGTGTTAGGAAGTCGTCACTTCCTTAAATAATTAATTTTTATGATTCTATTTTAGAAAACAAACATATACATGCATATAAACATACAGAAAAATGGAAAACTTCAAAATAGTGAAATTAATTCTGAGTGGTAAGACTATGGGCAATGTAAATTTTCTTCTTTATACTTTTCTTACGTTTCTGTTTTTCTTCTTTTTACAATAAACTGCATTAATTATATCATTATAATCTAAAGCTTTTTTTTTTTTTTAATTTGACAGAGTTAGACAGTGAGAGAGACAGAGAAAGGTCTTCCTTCTGTTGGTTCACCCCCCCAAATGGCTGCTTCAGCTGGCGCTGTGCCGATCCGAAGCCAGGAGCTTCTTCCTGGTTTCCCATGCGGATGCAGGGGCCCAAGCACCTGGGCCATCCTCCACTGCCCTCCTGGGCCACAGCAGAGAGCTGGACCGGAAGAAGAGCAACCGGGACTAGAACCCAGCGCCCATATGAGATGCCGGTGCCACAGGTGGAGGATTAACCAAGTGAGCCACGGTGCCAGCCCCACTAAAACTATTTTTAAACAAATAAAATTTAAAACAGTGGTATGGACAGGAAGTACCTTTTTTTATGATTTATTTAATTGAAAGGCAGAGTTACAGAGAGGCACAGGCAGAGAGAGAGAGAGAGAAAGAAAGAAAGAGAGAGAGAGAGAGAGAGAGAGGTCTTCCATCCACTGGTTCATTCCCCAGATGGCAGCAATGACTGGAGCTGCGCCAATCCCAAGTCAGGAGCCCAAAGCTTCCTTCAGGTCTCCCATGTGGGTGCAGGGGCCCAAAGACTTGGGCCATCTTCTATTGCTTTTCCAGGCCATAGCAGAGAGCTGGATAGGAAGTGGAGCAGCCAGGCCTTGAACTGGTGCCCATATGGGATTTCGGCACTGCAGGTGGCAGCTTTACCCGCTCCGCCACAGCACCGGCCCTAGTACCTGTGTTTTTATTTATTCAGTGGAGAAAGACAGGGGTAAAGCACCTGTTGTGCACCAAATACTCTTGTACTTTAGTATTCTCTCATTGAATTTAGGAATGTTGCTTTTTCCTTCATTATGTTCAATCATACAGAAGAATTTTGGTAGTGAAGGTAGCCCGCTATTTTGATGAAGAACAGTAAAAGAAAAAACTGATAGGTATTATTTATTTCTGCCATGCTGATTTTACTTACAGACACAGTTTTCTTAACAACAGGGGCTTCCTCTTCAAACTGTTTTAAAATTTATTTAAACGGCAACCGCAATTTTTGTACAATTTCAAGAGATATCCAACCCCTGAAAGCACCAAATGGATTTAAAGCACCTCTGGTTTCTTAATTGTTCTAAACTATTTGGGCATTTGGTCTACTTTTTCAAAACTTTTAGGAAATGCCCAACACAGTTAGTTTGGTATTTATATTTTTTCTGATCTATAAAAGGCTGGTGGAGAATTGCTCAAAATCATCACATAGCAACAAATAGCTAAATTAAGTACTTATGAAATAATAGGCACTGTTCTAAGAGCTTCACACATAATTATAAAGTGACGCTCACACAAGTAAGGGAAAGAACTTGCCAAGTGGATATGCACATACAGGTACTAGCAAGGGGGCTGCATATCAGTTTAATGGACTAGACCTTCAAGAAGTAAGCAAATGCCCTCTAAAACATCAAAATATATTTCACAGAACAAAGAGGAAATATAATCCACCTAGACTTTAATTTTTAAAACAGCAACAGCAAGTCATTCCTCCTCCTCCTTTTCTTAGAAAACAGCAGGACCTAGAAAAGGGAACCTCACCCCAGGCCCTTCCTGAAGCCCAGCCGAGCCTGCTTAAATGAAGACACCACGCCACGACCGCACCTGCCCTACCACGCAGCACCCACAAACATCCAGAGTCCAGCGAGAGGAAGAACCCTCCGAGCGCCAGAGAAAGGCCACCCACGGAGCCCGCGATCCGAGCTGGCAGCGGCTCCCAGAGGGAACTCCGCGGTTCCCCAACTTGCCTTTGGAGCCCTCGGAGCTGTGAGAGCGCGCGCGCGCGTGCACGGGGGAACGCAGCGTGGTGGCAGTTCTGCCGGGAGCCCGCCTGCGGGGCCTCTCTGGGTCGGGCACTCCGGTCCCGGGACCGGATCTGAGCTTTTAGTTTGTTTGCAGTCTTCTCCTCGGAGCTTAGACGCCCAGACCGAAGGTCCTTTTCCTGCGCCGGGCAGAGGACGTACGACGCTGGCTGGGGCAGCGGCACCTACTTCCGCGGCCACAGCAACCTCGGCTCACACACGACCGCCCCGCACTCCCAGCTGGCAGGCAAACGCCATCACGCATCAGCCCACCGCCACAGCCCGGCCCCGTCACGCCCACAGACACAGGCGCGCACACACACACGGGCCGGAGGTCCCTTCCCCCTTTCGTCTCTTTACCCCCGCCCCGCCGCACCTTTCCTACGGACGGCCAGGACCACGCTCCGAGCCAGGACTGCTCACTCGCAGCGCCGAACAAATCTGCCGGAGAGGCTCTGAGGCGGCGAGGAAGCCACAAGCCGGCGACAGCCCACAACCCCGGGACCTCACGGGCCCCGCGCCGGGGCTGCTGGGAAGGCCGGCCGGGCGCCCCGAGTGCGCAGGCGCGCCGGCCCTGGGGGCGGGGCGCTGCTCCGAGAGCCGCGAGCGGCCCCGCCCCAGCCGGAGCGGGCTGACAGGCCCCCGTACCCGAGTCCGCCGCGGCCGAACCCGGAGGCGGCCGGGGACGAACGACCAGCATTACAAGAGGCGCGCTCGTGAACCTGACTGGTTCTGGGTGTGAGTGCTTTCATAGGAATTGCACTTAATAATGCTGTTAGAACTACAAAGTGAGCTCATCCAGGATTCAGGACACAAAGTCAATACAAAATCAGTTATATTTCTATATATTTGCAATGAACAACGTGAAAGAGAAAATCAGAAGAAAAAAAGACTTCCTTTACAATAGTATCAAAAAAATAAACAGGAATAGATTTAACAAGAGCAAATTTTTACTTTTTAAACTACAAAGACTCGCTGAAGGAGATTAAAGGCGAGATGAAAAAATGGTAAGACATTCCCGTGTTCATGGATCAGAAGTCTTAATATTGTTAGTGTGGGCCGGTGCTGTGGCTCACTAGGCTAATCCTCCACCTTGCGGCGACAGCACACTAGGTTCTAGTCCGGGTCGAGGCGCCGGATTCTGTCCCGGTTGCCCCTCTTCCAGGCCAGCTCTCTGCTGTGGCCAGGGAGTGCAGTGGAGGATGGCTCAAGTCCTTGGGCCCTGCACCCCATGGGAGACCAGGAGAAGCACCTGGCTCCTGCCATCGAATCAGCGCGGTGCGCGGGCCGCGGCAGCCATTGGGGGGTGAACCAACGGCAAAAGGAAGACCTTTCTCTCTGTCTCTTTCTCACTGTCCACTCTGCCTGTCAAAAAAAAAAAAAAAATTGGAAGACTAACACCTTTCTTTGGTAAGATTTTAAAGATTTATTTATTTGAGTGGAAGAGTTACAGAGTGAGAGAGAGAGATCTTCCATCCAATGGTTCAGTCTCCAAATGGCAGCAACAGCTAGGTTTGGGCCAGGCAGAGCCAGGAGACAGGAGCTTCAGACAAGTCTCCCATGCAGGGGCTCAAGTACTTGGGCCATCTTCCGCTGCTTTCCCAGGTGCATTAGCAGGGAGCAGAGCAGCTGGGACTTAAATCTGCACCCCTTGGGGTGCCGGCACTGCAGGCAGGGGCTTAACCTGCTGTGCCACAGCACTGGCCCTGAAGAGGAAATAAGGCCACAACCAGAGACAGAGAAAGGAAAGCAGGACCCCTGACACAACCATGCAAAGTGGCTACCTGCAGTTCTCTGGTGAAGCAACTGCCCACGATTATCCTGTCCAGGGAGGGAAGATGTCCTAACCTCTGCTTTCTGTGACTCCAGTCACAAATCTGTCCTATCAATCTGCCCCAGGTATCTCTTTTTGTAAACATACTGGACCAGCTGGCTATTGGAAGTGTGGTCTCAAGTCACATGGACCAGTTCCCCCTAAGTAGTCCTAAGTCACATAGGCTGCAATTTATTTTTTCAAAGATTTATTTATTTATTTGAAATCCAGAGTTACACACAGAGAGAAGGAGAAACACAGATTGAGAGGTCTTCCATCCGCTGGTTCACTCCCCAACTGATCACAATAGCCAGAGCTGTGCCAATCTGGTGCCAGGAGCCAGGAGCTTTTTTTTTTTTTAATATTTTATTTATTTATTAGGTAGAGTTACAGAGCATGAGAGGAAGAGACAAATCTTCTGTCCATTGGGTCACTCCCCAAATGGCCGCAATGGCTGGAGCTGCGCCGATCCGAAGCCAGGAGCTTCTTCCTGGTCTCCCATGTGGGTGCAGGGGCCCAAGGACTTGGGCTATCTTCTTCTGCTATCCAAGGGCACAGCAGAGAGCTGGGTTGGAAGAGGAGCAGCCGGTACTAGAACTGGCGCCCATATGGGATGCCAGTGCCGCAGCTTGAGGATTAACTTGCTGTACCACGGTGCCGGCCCCAGAGCCAGGAGCTTCTTCCGGGTCTCCCATGCAGGTGCAGTGACCCAAGGGCTTGGGCCATCTTCTACTGCTTTCCCAGGCCATAGAAGAGCTGGATTGGAAGTGGAGCAGCCGGGACTTGAACCAGCGCCCATATGGTGGCACTGCAGGCAGCGCCTTAACCTGCTATGCCACAGTGCCAGCCCCATAGGCTGCAATTTAAACCTGCCTATGCAGTAATGGTTAAGGCATGATGCTAATGAACTGATAAATATAGGAAAAAAAAAAACAGAGATGGAGGCTCAGTGTTAGGAGATGATTCCACTGAGCCTGCTGGTGTTAATAAACTGTTTCCGACCCTCCACTCAGCCTCTGGTACCTGTTTGAACGAGGAGAATTTCCCAACCCCAGGTTACTATAATACAGCCCAACACCTTTTTTAAAAAAAAGATTTTATTTACTTAATTGAGGGGTAGAATTACAAAGACAGGGAGAGACAGAGAGAAAGGTCTTCTATCTGCTGGTTCACTCCCCAAATAGCTGCAGTGGCCAGAGCTGGGCTGAACCAAAGTCAGGAGACAGGAGCTTCTTCCGGGTCTCCCATGTAGGTACAGGGGCCCAAAGGATTGGGCCATCTTTCACTGCCCTCCCAGGCCCTAAGCAGAGAGCTGGCTATGAAGTGGAGCAGCTGAGACACGAATCAGTGCCCATATGGAATGCCCATGCTGCAGGCGGAGGCTTAGCCAACTATGGCAAGCACCAGCTCCCCACTAACACTTTTTAAATTCAAATGTACCACAAAGGTAATCAATAATAAGGTACCAGCATACAAATAGACATAGCAATTAATGAAATATAATAGGAAGCTCAGAAATAAACTCTAAAATTTATAATCAGTTGCTTTAAAAATAATTAATTGATTATTTGAAAGGCAGAGTTACAGAGAAAGAAATCTTCCATCTTCTGGTCTTCCATCCCCAAATGACTGCAACAGCCAAGGCTAGACCAAGCCAAAGCCAGGAGACGGGAACTCCATCTGGGTCTCTTATGTGGGTGGTAGGGGCCCATGCACTTGGGCACCTCCCACTGCCTTTCCAAGTGCATTAGCAGAGAGCTGGATCAGAAGTGGAGCAGCTGGGCACCTGTATGGGATGTCGAGATCACCAGCAGTATCTTAATCTGGTGCACCCCAATGCAGCCCCCAATTAAATACTTTTTTAAAATATTTATTTTTATTTATCTGAGAAGAGTTTAAAAAAATCCATGGGGGAAATAATACTGCTTGTCAGCAAATTATGTTGGGACAACTGGATGTTCACATCCAAAAGAATGAAATTGTATCCCTACTTTCTACTCACATATTTACCTCAAAACTGATCAAATATATGTAAGAACTAAAAAATATAAAACATGTAGAAGAAAACATCTGTAAATCTTTGAGACATTGTATTAGACCATGGTTTACTACATATAACATCAAAAGCACAAGTGGGATCAGGCGTTGTAGTGTAGTGGGTAAAGCCACCGCCTGTGACGCCGGCATCCCATATGGGCGCCAGTTTGAGTCTTGGTTACTCTACTTCCGACCCAGCTCCCTGCTAATGTGCCTTGGAAAGCAGTGAAGATGACTCAAGTGCTTGGGTCCCTGCACCCACGTAGCAACCAGGAAGAAGCTACTGGTTCCTGACTTCAGATTGGCCCAACCGTAGCTGTTGCGGCCATCTAGGGAGTGAACCAGTGGATGGGAGATCTCTGCCTCTCAGTCTCTGTCTCTCTCTCTCCCCCTCTGTGACTGTGCCTTTCAAATAAATAAAGATAAATCTCTTTAAAAAGAAAAAAGAAAAATAAATCAGGACCAGTGCTGTGGTGTAGTGGGTTAAGCTGCTGTCTATAGCGCCAGCATCCCATATGGCTCCTGGCTTCAGCCTAGCCCAGCCCTGGCTGTTGCAGCCATTTGGGGAGTGAACAAACAGATGGAAGACTGCTTTCTCTGCTCTTCCTCTCTGTCATTCTGCCTTTCAATAAATCTTAAAAAAAAAACACCATCTTTCAAATACATAAAAATAAAAATAAAAATAAAATAAAAATAAAAGTGAATTTTTATGTGTTCACAACACTTAATAGATGAAATATGAAATATGGTTGAATCTTTGCAAACTAATGCTAGGCAAAAAAATAAGTCCCTGAATAGTTTCTGTCACATAGAATCCATTATTAAAATTTAATATACATAATAAAAATGGGACTAAAATATATATTCCATACACAATTTCAAAAAATTCATGGAAAGTATATATTAAAAAACTGCATAGAGGCCAGTGTTGTGGTCCAGCAGGTTAAGCTGTTGCCTATGATAATGGCATCGATATGAGCACCAATTTGAGTCCCAGATGCTCCACTTCTTATCTAGCTCCCTGCTAATGCACCTGGGAAAACAGCAGAAGATGGTCCAAGTTCTTGGGGCCATGCCACCAATGTGGGAGACCTGCAAGGAATTTCAGGCTCCTGGCTTTAGCCTGGCCCATTCCCAGTTGTTGCAGAAGCTCCTGGCTACAGCCTGGCCTAGCCCCAGCCATTGTAGGCATTTGGGGAGTGAAGCAGCAGATGGAAAGATCTCTCTTTGTCTCTCCATCTCTCCCTAACTCTGCCTTTAAAATAAGTAAATCTTTACAAAAATAATGTATCTCAAAATCTGCATGTATCTCATAATTCTTTTGAAACAATAGCAATATCTTGTAATTAAATTTTTCATGAACATTTTGGGCTACCCTTTTATATAAACTACAAACAATTATATAAAAATAACAATGATGACAACATACAGGAGGTGGTTGGCTCTGGCTTAGAAGGCAGGGGAGTGAGATGGCTAACAATCAAAAAGCTAGATGTAAATTAGTGTCAAGATCCTGGTTATGGGGTTGGCACTGTGGTGTTAGGTTAATCCTCTGCCTGCGGTGCCAGCATCCCATATGGGCACCACTTCTAGTTCCAGGTGCTCCTCTTCCAATCCAGCTCTCTGCTGTGGCCTGGGAAAGCAGTAAAGGATGGCCCAGGTCCTTGGGCCCCTGCACCTGGATGGGAGATCGGGAGGAGGCACCAGGCTCCTGGCTTCGGATCAGCACAGCTCCATCTGTTGCAGCCATTTGGGGAGTGAACAAACAGAAGGAAGACCTTTCTCTTTGTCTCTCTCTTTCACTGTCTGTAACTCTACCTCTCACATAAATAAATAACTCTTAAAAAAAAAAAAGATCCTGGTTATATTATTGAATGTACAGTACGTTATTAGGAAGAAACAAACTTGTTTGAAGACAGCCATGTATGGATGAGACATATGAATAAGAAAATATATTATTCTTTATGCATTCCACAAAGTAAATAAATATTACTAAATAAGTAGGTAAAAGCTCATGTTAAATAAAAGGTATAATCTCATAACATGAATTTTTAAAAATATTTTAGTGAACAGAATTGTATTTAATTTTATTTAATACTTCAGATTAATTTAAGAAATCTTAAATTCCCAAATCATAATTTTTTTAAAAAGATTTATTTATTTGAAAGGCAGAGTCACACAGCACCAGAGGCAGAGAGAGATCTTTCATCAGTGGGTTCACTTCCCAAATGGCCACAATGGCAAGAGCTGGGCTGATCTGAAGCCAGGAACCAGGAGCTTCTTTCAGGTCCCTCATGAGGGGGCAGGAGTCCAAGGACTTGGACCATCTTCTACTACCTTCCCAGGAACACAAGCAGGGAGCTGGATTGGAGGTGGAGCAGCCAGGACTTGAACCAGTATCCATATGGGATGCTGGCACTGCAAGAGGTAGCCTCATCTGCTATGCCACAGAACTAGGCCCCTCAAATCATAAATTTTTAAAAATAATGATTTTAAGAATTTAAGCTTTGTAGATATAAAGGATTACGGTTTATCACTGTAGATTCCATATACACTGAATCACACCATCATAACTCAAACATGGACATCATTTTCCAAGGGAAATTTTATTTTATGTTTTAAGAGATTTTATTTATTTGAAAGGCAGAATTACAGAGAGAGTAAGAGATACATAAACAAACATGCAAAGAGAGGGAGGGTGGGAGAGATAACCAGAGAGAGAGAAAGAGAATCTTCTAACCACTGGTTCATTCCCCAAATGGTTGCAATGGCTGGGGCTGGGCCTAGCTAAAACCAAGAGCCAGGGCTTCATACAGGTAGCCCATGTGGGTGCAGGGGCCCAAGAACTTGGGCTATCTTCCATTGATTTCCCAGGTGCATTAGCAATAAGCTGAATGTGAAGTGGAGTAGCCAGACATGAACCAGGCTCATATAGATGCCAGTGTTGCAGATGGTGGCTTAACCTGCTTGGGCCACAACACTGGCTCCCCAAGGAAAACTTTAACTGCATATAATGTGGAAAAATAAAATTAAATGGATTATTATGGATTTTTTTATAATTTCCACTTACCAAAGCATTATGTTAAATGTTATAAAGTTTGGAATCACCATTGTGGTAGAGCAGGTTAAGCCACAGCTGCGACACCAACATTCCAAATGAATAGCTGATTGGAGTCCTGGCTGCTCCACTTCTGATCCAGCTCCCTGCTAATGTACCTGGGAGAACATCAGAAGATGACCCGAGTATGTGGACTCCTGCCAACCTCATGGGAAGCCTCGACGGAGTTCCAGGCTCCAGGCTTTGGCTGGCCCAGCCCTGACCACAGTGGCCATTTGAGGAGTGAACCAACAGAGGAAGGATGGAAGCTCGCTCTCTTGTCTCCCTCTCTATAGCACTTTCAAATAAATTAAATAAATAAAAATTTTTTTTGACAGGGAGAGTGGACAGTGAGAGAGAGAGACAGAGAGAAAGGTCTTCCTTTGCCATTGGTTCACCCTCCAATGGCCGGCGCACCACGCTGATCTGATGCCAGGAGCCAGGTGCTTATCCTGGTCTCCCATGGGGTGCAGGGCCCAAGCACCTGGGCCATCCTCCACTGCACTCCCTGGCCACAGCAGAGAGCTGGCCTGGAAGAGGGGCATCCAGGACAGAATCCGGCACCCCAACCGGGACTAAAACCTGGTGTGCCAGTGCCGGTGCCGCAAGATTAGCCTATTGAGCCGCAGCGCCAGCCAAATAAATAAACCTTTAAAAATAAAATAATGTGTAACTATTGAGATCAATATCTTTTAGATTTTATAACTATAAAGCCCAAAAGAATTTATCACCTTATAATCAGTATCCTAATAAAATATATTTTCAGATACTATTAGCATATTTTAAGTATCATGAAGTATTACATTAGAGAGCATTGCTATATCAGTAGATATGAGAAGGCAAGAAAGATAAGAATCATCAAAGAAATTTCAAGACATATATGATTAATGGATATCCACTCAATGTCAACTGTACATTCACTGGGGATATTCTGAATTTAAAACAAATAAAAAATATAGTCCCATAAGTGGATAAAATAATTTGAAAAATTTTATGAAGAATCATGTCTTTATTTCCAAATATTAAACTTCATATTCAAAATATACATATTTTTACTTCCAAATACAAAGTTACTGAAAAGTGTAAGCCAACATTGATGGAACATGAGGACAGAAATTGATGTGGTGATACAACTGATAGTATTTTCTTTTACTACTTTTTAAGATTTATTTATTTATTTGAAAGGCAGAGTTAGAAAGAGGAGAGACAGAGATCTTCTTTCTGCTGGTTCACTCCCCAAGCCAAAGCCTGGAGCCAGGAGCTTCTTCCATGTCTCCCAACTGCATACAGGGGCTCAAGCACTTGGGCCATCTTCTGCTGCTTTCCCAGGCACAAAAGCAGGAAGACGGAGTGGAAGTGGAGCAGCTGGGCTTTGAACCAGCGCCCATATGGTATGCTGGTGCTGCAAATGGCAGATTTACCTGCTGTGCCACAGCACCAGCCCCGAGCATAAATACTGAGTTAAAGGAAAAGTCCATCCCAAAACATTAACCTAAACCACACCACACTGAAGTGGTTTTTATTTATAGACTTTTATTAAGTTTCTACACTACAATGGCAGGTTTAGGTACTCATAACAGGAACAGTATGTCTCACAAAGACTGAAGTATTCACTATCCAACCCTTTGCAAGAAAAATTTGCACACTGTTGTTCTAGAAACCATAATTAATTCCAGTGATACATCTGTTGCTACTGCAAAATTATGAAGGTTTGGCATTTTTTTCTTGGTAACTCTTAAAATTTCAGTTGTGTAAATATATAGTTAAAGAATGGGAAACACAATATAAAAATATATCTGACTGAGGGCCAGCGCTGTGGCGCAGTGGGTTAATGCCCTAGCCTGAAGGGCTGGCATCCCATATGGGTGCTGGTTCTAGTCCTGGCTGCTCCACTTCCGATCCAGCTCTCTACTATGCCCTGGGAAAGCAGAAGATGGCCCAAGTCCTTGGGCCCCTGCACCTGCGTGGGAGACCAGGAAGAAGGTCCTGGCTCCTGGCTTTAGATCGGCACAGCTCCAGCCATTGCAGCAAATTGGGGAGTGAGCCACGGATGGAAGACCTCTCTCTCTCTCTCTCTTTCTGCCTCTCCTCTCTGTGTAACTCTTTCAAATAAAGAAATAAATCTTTAAAAATAAATTAAAAATACACACATATATATATCCGATTCTTGGGGTTGGCGCTGTGGTGCAGTGGGTTAAGCCACAGTTTGTGGCACCGGCATCCCATATGGGCACCAGTTCAAGTCCTGGTTGCTCTACTTCCAATCCAGTTCCCTACTAATGAGCCTGGGAAAACAGTGGAGGATGGCACAAGTGCTTGGGCCCCTGAACACACTGGAGATCCCAAAGAAAATAAGTTTTTTGTTTTTGTTTTATTTTCATCTACTTAAAAGCTGGAAAGAGAAACCTTCCATCCTCTGATTCACTTCCCAAATGCTGTGAAGAGCTGGCGTTGGGCCAGGCCAAAATCAGGAGCCCAGAACTTAATGCAGGGATTCAAGTGCTTGAACCATCTCCTGCTGCCTCCCAGAATGTGTTAGCAGGAAGCTAGGTTAGAAGAGAGCAACTGGGACTTGAAATAGCACCACGTGGTGGATGTGAGCATCCAGCTTCGCAGGTTGGTTTGTTGTTTTTTAAGATTTATTTATTTACTTGAAAGTCAGAGTTATACAAAGAGAGAGAGAGAGAGAGAGAGAGGGAGAGAGTCTTCCATCCACTGGTTCACTCCCCAATTGGCCACAACAGCTGGAGCTGCCAATCTGAAGCCAGGAGCCAGGAGCTTCTTCCGGGTCTCCCACACAGGTGCAGGGGCCCAAGGACTTGGGCCATCTTCTTCTGCTTTCCCAGGCCATAGTAGAGAGCTGGATTGGAAGTGGAGCAGCTGAGACTTGAACCAGCATCCAAATGGGATGCCAGCACTTAAGGTGTCAGCTTTACCAGCTAAGCCACAGTGTCAGCCCCTGGTTTGTTTTTAATCTTTACATTTAAAAGATTAGACAACTTGTCTCTGGAGAAATTTGATTGGAAATTGTCTTGTGCTATTTCCCCCCATACTCACTCCCCTAATCTCCTTGGGTGTCAAGGAATTTGCTCTTTTGAAAGCTTCTCCTGTGAACTTTGTGTGTCCACTGCTCTAGTGTCTACAAAAGTAACCCAACAGGCCACTTGCAATGTGCACAGCTGATTGATCTTTGGCTTCCACAGAGTTTTATCTTTTTTTTAAAAAACCAATAAAGAAAAAATCTGATCAGCCATTTAAAATCAGGAAGTATCTATAACACATTTAAAATGTAAGACGAGCACATGGACTCACAGTTAAGGTGAAGTTCTAGATTCCCACCTCCCATACTGGAATGCCTGGGTTCAAGTCCTAAATCCAGCTCCAAATTCCAGCTTCCTGCCACTGCAGACCCTGAGAAGCAGCAGGTGATGGCTCAAGTGGTTGGGTCCCCACCACCCACGTGGGAGACCCAGATTGAGTTTCTGGCTCCTGGCTTTGGCCCAGCCCAGTCCTGGCCATTTTTGAAATGAACCAGTGTATAGTAGCTCTCTTGCTGTCTCTCCCAAAAAGGTTTTTATCAAAATACACATTTCTGGATATTCTCACAGAGTCAGCAGAACGCATAATGGAACCTGTATTTCCACATAACATCACAACTAGCTAGAACTGGGCACTGAGCATTCTCTTCAGGTATTGTCCCAATCAGGATAATTTCCATTATTCTCTTAATAGAAACTTACAGTATGTTACTTTTTAGGGTGCATCCATTAAGCTTCATAGCCAACAACTAAGAATAGTTTTCTTGTGTCATACTAATGCATTTCTGACAATATATTAGAATGGTACTGGATGTAATTTCTACATAATTGAGACAATTCGGGGCTGGTGATGTGGAGTGGTGGGTAAAGCCACCTCCTGCAGTGCTGGCATCCCATAACGGTGCTGGTACAAGTCTTGGCTGTTCCACTTTCAATTCAGCTCTCTGTTATGGCCTGGGAAAACAGCAGAAGATGGCCCACGTTGTTGGGCCTCTGCACCCTTGGGAGAGATCCAGAAGAAGCACCTGGATCCTGGCTTCAGATTGGCTCAGCTCTGGCTGTTGTGGCTACTTGGGGAGTGAACCAGCAGATGGAAGACTTCTCTCTCTCCCTCTGCCTCCGCTTCTCTGTAACTCTGCCTTTCTAACAAATAAATCAATCTTAATTTTTGACAGGCAGAGTGGACAGTGAGAGAGAGAGACAGAGAGAAAGGTCTTCCTTTTGCCGTTGTTTCACCCTCCAATGGCCGCCGCAGCTGGCGTGCTGCAGCCGGTGCACCGCAGCTCATCCGATGGCAGGAGCCAGGTGCCAGGTGCTTTTCCTGGTCTCCCATGGGGTGCAGGGCCCAAGCACTTGGGCCACCCTCCACTGCACTTCCGGGCCACAGCAGAGAGCTGGCCTGGAAGAGGGGCAACCGGGACAGAATCCGGCGCCCCAACCGGAACTAGAACCTGGTGTGCCGGCACCGCAAGGCGGAGGATTAGCCTGTTGAGCCACGGCGCCGACCAAAAAGATGTTTTATAAAAGAAACCTCAAAAGCTTTATAAAGTTTTCCTTAAAAAGGAATTGGGTTCAGTGCTTCATCAGAAATAGACAATTGATCCCATAATTTTTTCCTGTATAGTGTTTTTTTTTTTAATCAGTATGGTAAAACAGTATTTTCCTAAAAATTCTTCTGTTTTAGGTTTTCAGATGCATCAGGAATTGTATTCAGTATAACATTTTAAAGCTCTAACTATAAGGTATCTTTCTATCCATTTTTCAAGCATAATGCTGTTTGTCTTTTCACGATTTCTCTTCAGGATAATCAATGTTTTGTCTATATTCTGGATTATTTTTACCATAGGTATTACATGATGTTACAAAAAGGATGCCAATTTGAACGAAATTCTTCCTACATATTATCCTCATCACTTTCCCCACCAACATCCAGGATTATTATTATTATTTTAAAAGAGTATTTTGAAAGTCATTTACAGAGAGAGAAAAAGAAATAATCTTGTACCCATTGGGTCCCTCCCCAGATGGCCACAATGGCCAGGAGTGGGCCAGGCCAAAACCAGGAGCCCAGAGCTTCAGCTGGGTCTCCCACAGGGTTAACAGGGGCTCAATCACTTGGGCCATCCTGTGGTACTTTTCTTAGGCTGCTAGCAGGGAGCTGGATCAGAAGTGGAACAGCCAGGACATGAACTGGTGCCCATATGGGATGCTGGTGTCATAAGCAGTGCCCTTACCTGCTACATCATAATGCTGGCTCAGTAACATTCAGGATTATTAATTTCACGTTCAATAGGCAATAAGTGATGATAGAAAATTTTCCTAATCCATTACTCTCAGAGTTTTTCTTTAAATAAATACTTTGCCTAATAGTGAGTAATCTGCAGAAAGTCGTAAAACTTTTCAACAAATAATACTGATGACGATGATGACTGTCACAATGACTAACATTCAGTAACTGTGTATTTATTATATGGCAGACACAATTCTAAGCACTGGTCTGTTAACTCATTTAGTCCTGACAAAACATTATGAGGTAGGTATTATAATTATCTCCATTTTATAATAGTCATCAAGATATTTATCCATAAAACAAAGAAAAATTATGAGAAAGGCTAAGTAAAAAAATTGATGACTATCCTTTGGAAAGGGAAATGGGTATAAGAATGGCAATCTAAGAGTATGTTTGCCTCTTGTAATGTTTACATCTTTTATAAGGAAAATGTATTCACGTATTATTTTTTAACCAGAAGACATGATATGAAGATGTGCCTAGGGAGAACAACTATCAAGGACATGTATATATAATTATATATATATATAATATATATATTATATTATATATTATATATATATATATATATATAATATATATATATAATATATATATATATTAATATATATATATAATATAATATAATATAATTTAATAATATATATTATTAAACTAATGAGAACAGATACCCAACTTGATCTTAGCCAACAGGCCAAGAAGCTATTGGCATGTATTACGGCAAAATACTGGAGGAAACTCCAGTGTTCATCAATAGGGATTCAATAAAATTATATCATGGTGGTACAATGAAATAGCTTGAAGATATTAAAGGATCTGTTTACTGAGTGGACAGTTGTTCATATACATATATGAAAACTTTAAATTTATAAGGGCAAATCTTTAAAAATAAAAAAGGGCGTACTTCTTGCAGGTATTAAACAAACCATGATGTAAGCAGATGATCTCTATAGTCACATAAACTTTTAGATTAAAATATTAAGCATATAACAATTATAGACAACATATGGAGAAAAAGAAAATTAAAATCACATGATTGGGGATGGCGCTGTGGGGTAATGGGTAAAGCCACCACCTGCAGTGCCTGCATCCCATGTGAGCGCCGGTTCAAGTACCAGCTGCTCCACTTCCAATCCAGCTCTCTGCTATGGCCTGGGAAGGCAGTGGAAGATGACCCAAGTTCTTGGGCCCCTGTACCCATATGGGAAACCTGGAAGAAGCTCCTGGCTCCTGATCAGTGAAGCTCCAGCTGTTGAGGCCAATTGAGGAGTGAATCAGCAAATGGGAAGACCTCTCTCCCTCTTTCTGCCTCTCTTCTCTCTATGTAACTCTGATTTTCAAATAAATAAATAAATAAATCTTTTTAAAAAACCACATGATTACATTTCCAAATGAATTCTCTGATTTTTAAGGTTATAAAGATGTCTGAAGTGCTGTCTTTTACTAGACTGAAGAACCTGATGTCAAGAGAAACAGGAGTTTCTGGGCTTCAGAAATTTGTTTTATTCATAGGGTGTTTTTCTACATGGTTCTTCTTGGGCTTCATAAGCTGTAGTTAACACATAAAATGTTCCTATTTTTAACAAGATAAATTCTCTGATGGGCAGTTTTGAGCCATATTAAAAGCTTTCCCACATTTCATATATTCTGGCTTACCAGTACAAATTTTGATGCTGAATAAGTTGTGAGCCATAGTTAAAGCTTTTTCCACATTCCCTATATTCACAGGATTTCTCACCAGTATGAATTCTGTGATGACTAATGAGCTGCGAACTCTGAGAATAGGCTTTCCCACATATCTTACATTCATAGGGCTTCTCACCAGTGTGAATTCTCTGGTGTCTAGTAAGGTCTGAACCGGAACGAAAAGCCTTTTCACATTCCTTACATTCATACGGTTTCTCACCTGTATGGATTCTTTGATGTTTAATAAGTTGTGAGCTCTGACTAAAGGCATTCCCACACTCCTTGCATTCATAGGGTTTCTCGCCAGTATGAATTCTTTGATGTTGAGTAAAGTTTGAACCACTACTAAAGGCCTTCCCGCATTCTTTACATTCATAAGGCTTCTCACCAGTGTGAATTCTTTGATGCCGGGTAAAGTTTGAACCACTACTAAAGGCTTTGCCACATTCCTTACATTCATAGGGTTTCTCACCAGTGTGAATTCTGTGATGTCGTGTAAGGTCAGAGCCACAAATAAAGGTTTTCCCACAATCCTTACATTCAAAGGGTTTCTTGCCAGTATGAATTTTCTGATGATGAGTGAGTCTCGAGGGATGTCTGAAGGCCTTGCCACAGTCCTTACATTCATAGGGCTTCTCAATGCTATGAATTATCTGATGAGCAGTAAGCTGTGAGCCAGGTCTAACGGTTTTCCTATATTCTTTAGTTTCACAGTATTTCTCTTTACTATTCATGATTTGTTGCAATGTAAAAGATGGATGCTTACTGAAGGCGGACAGGTCTTCCTGAGTGATTATCAGTTGACTGAAACGTCTCTTCTGAGAGCCATGTAGTTTCTCAAACTGGTCATCACATTCCCAATCACCTCTGAGCCCAGGACACTGAAGGTCACGCCTGGTGAGTCTCTGCATTATCTCCCACTGGGCTGACTTGATTTCACACATCTCCCTCTTCAGAAAGAATTTCTTAGTCTCACAGCTTGATTCTAGGACGGAAAGGAAACAGAAAAGCAATCGCACATTTTTTTTCTTGAAAGAAGTGAAGTTTCAATTAAAGTGGGAGAATTAAACTGAATTTTTCAAAAATGAGTGAGAAAAGAGGGAGACAGAGGTGAAGTTACATGGTATGATGAGGACAGTGATGAGGAAAACAAAGCCACAGTTACTAAACTTTCCTATACATTCCGATTACTCAGGGAAGACTGCAAAATATACACATGCCTTAGTCTTACCTCCAGTGTTACAGCATGACTGGAACCTCAGATACACACAGACACACAAACACCCCAGCATTCCACAGCATGAACTTTAAAATACGGGACATGATTTTCACTACTGATCAGGGCTGTTGACAGAAAGATATGTACATGCCTAACAGAAAAATTCTCAGAGGCTGGCATACTATGGACTATGGTCATGTGGTTGCTTTCATAAATTATGTGGAACACAGCCACATTTATTGTGTAGTGTGTATAGCAGTTTTAAGGTACAATGGTAGAAGTAGGTAGTTATGGCAGACTGCATGGACTACAGGCCTAAAATACTATCTGACCTTGTACAAGAAGCTTGCCAGTCTCTGGTTAGATCTGCATTATCCAATACAGTTACCATTAGCTACATGTGACTATTTAAATTTAAAATAATTAAAAGTTCAAATTCAAATTCATTTCCTCAAACTATTCACATTTCCAGTGTTTGACAGCCAAAGCAGAAATCACAAACATAACACACTTCCATCATCAGTTGAAATGTTGTATTTCATAGCACTACTCTAGATTCCATAAGTGGAGGGCTAGGGGCTCTTTAACAAATGATAAAGAAACAGAGGGTGGCAATCCAGGTATGAAATTATCTTAAGAAAAATAAAGTATTGAGCCTGGTGCTGTGGCACAGTAAGCTAAACCTCCACCTGTGGTGCCAGCATCCCCTATGGGCACCGTTTAGTGTGCTAGCTGCACCTCTTCCGATCCAGCTCTCTGCTATGGCCAGTAGAAGATGGCCAAGTCCTTGGGCCCCTGTAACCGCATGAGAGACACAGAACAAGTTCCTAGCTCCTGGCTCTGGATCAGCTCAGCTCCAGCCGTTGTGGCTATCTGGGGAGTAAACCAACAGATAGAAGATATCTCTCTCTCTGTAACTATACCTCACAAATAAATAAAATCTTGGGGATGGTGCTGTGGTATAGTGGGTAAAGCTGCTGCCTGCATTGCTGGCATCCCATATGGGCGCCGGTTCTAGTCCTGGCTGCTCCTCTTCCGATCCAGCTCTCTGCTATGGCTTGGGAAAGCAACAGAAGATGGCCCAGGTCCTTGGATCCCTACACCATTGTGGGAAACCCAGAAAAACTCCTGGCTCCTGTGGCCATTTGTGGAATGAACTGGCAGATGGAAGATCTCTATCTCTCCCTCTATGTAATTCTTTAAAAAAAAAAAAAAAAGAGTTATTTATTTATTTGAAAGTCAGAGTCAGAGAGAGGAGAGGCAGAGAGAAAGCGAGGTCTTCCATCTGCTGGTTCACTCCCCAATTGGCTGCAATAGCTGGAGTTGTGCCAATCCGAAGCCAGGAGCCAGGTACCTCCTCCTGGTCTCCCATGCGAGTGCAGGGCCCAAGCACTTGGGCCATCCTCTACTGCTTTCCTAGGCCACAGCAGAGAGCTGGATTGGAAGTGGAGCAGCTGAGACCCGAAATGGCATCCATATGGGATGCTGGCACTGCAGGTGGGGGTTTTACCCACTACACCACAGCGCCAGCCCCTACAGGACAAGTTTTAACTGTATGGAAAACAAAGAATCATATAAGAAATAAAATGTGCCTATAGAGCTCACTAGTAGAAACTATTTACAGGGGCCAGTGTTGTGGTACAGTGTGTTAAGCAGCTACCTACAATGCTGGCAACCCACAAGAGTGCTGATTCTACTCCCAGCTGCTCCAGTTCTAATCCAGCTATCTATGAACTCATCTGGGAAAGCAGTGGAAAATGGCCCAAGTGCTTGGGCCACTTTATTTATTTGAGAGTTGCAGAGAAAGGTAGAGACAGAGAGAGAGGTCTTCCATCCTAGGGTTCACTGCCCACATGGCTGCAACGGCCAGAGTGTGCCAATCCTCCGCCTGCGGCGCCGGCACCCCGGAATTCTAGTTCCAGTTGAGGCGTCGGTTCTGTCCCGGTTGCTCCTCTTCCAGTTCAGCTCTCTGCTGTGGCCCGGGAAGGCAGTGGAGGATGGCCCAAGTGCTTGGGCCCTGCACTCGCATGGGAGACCAGGAGGAGGTACCTGGTTCCTGGCTTTGGATCGGCGCAGTGCAACGGCCGTAGCAGCTATTTGGGGGGTGAACCAACAGAAGGAAGACCTTTCTCTCTGTCTCTCTCTCTCTCACTGTCTAACTCTGCCTGTCCAAAAAAAAAAAAAAAACAAAAAACAAACAAACAAAAAAAACAAACTATCCTAAGCAAAAATGAATACATCAAATCTATATGCATAAAGTTGTCTACCAGAATGATGTTTTTGCAAACAAGCATTGGAAAGAAGCCTAAATATAAAAGTACAAATACTTGAATTGTGCTAAAAGAAAAAAAAAATTCTAAGGGAAAACACATGTAACTACAATTACATACTCCATCTCATCTTTATGATTCCTTTTCTATTTCGCTGTCTGCTACACAGACATTTCCTTGCACACCTTCGTCATTCTGTAGGCCTGTGGACTCTGGGCACTCGGGGCGCTGTCTTTATCTCATCTGTACTCACTACCAGGACGCTCCTCAAACACAAACAATGCCTACCTAAACTCAGTGCTCTTCACTGTTTGGCTCCCTCTGCTGGGAACCATCTATAATGACTTACCATTTATACTTCAGATTTCTACCCAAATGTTACCCTGTCAACAAGTTTCTTTAGAACCTCACAAAAAACAGCCCCCTCTATGCTGTTTCTCTATTTTTTGTTAACACTTACTATTACCTGAAACATTACATAGTTGTTATTTTTTTCTTTTTCCATGCTCTGGAGGGTAAGTTCTGGGAACAGAGGTTTGGCACATTTTATTCACTACTATAACCTCAGTTTTGAGAGAAGTGCTAAACATATATAATAGGTACTCAATAAGCAGATACATTGGATGAATGTGCTGTATTGGTTTTCCTCCTTAATACTAAATTTCTCTTTGTCAGCTTTAACATCTCCATGGAGACACAGCCCTCTATTTTTGACACTGTCTAAAGTGGATGACCTACACCCAAACCTCTCCCTGTGACTTCCACATGGATCAACTCCTCCTCTACATCATTGGCATTTATTTTCTGCTAAGTTCTCTATTTTAACTTATGATGTTTCTACTTTGTAGTAGTTAATATTTATAGACATGTTATAGTACTCCTAAGCTATAAATTCTGAAGTTGGATATTCCTTTTTTATTCTCTGCAGCAAATAGCTCATATATGTTAGAAAATCAGGGGCTGGCGCCAGGGCACAGTAGGTTAATCCTCTGCCTGTGGCACCCTTCGGACTAGCATAGCTCTGGCCATTGCGGCCATTTGGGGGGTGAACCAATGGAAGAATGACCTTTCTGTCTCTCCCTCTCACTGTCTGTAACTCTACCTCTGACTTTCAAATAAATAAATAAATAATTTTTTTTTTTTAAAGTCTTATGCTTGCACAATAAGCCAAAGTCTTTTGAGGGACACTTTTCAGAAAGAAGCTCGAAGATGAAGTCTCTCCATTGACTAACTAGGTCAGTACCTACCACACCTCACTTACCCGGCCACTGACTTCTTGTTAGCTCTCTGCTAACCAACCAGGGCGCCTTCCCTTGCTCCAAGCAGGAGATCACATTTGGTTTGGAAATGGAATATCCTACTTACAAAAACAAGCAATGAGATAAATTTATGATGAGATTCAAGAATTCAAATCTACTCCCTTCATTTATTAAGACAGTCATGCTATTACAGAAGAGTCAAAGAAAGGTACAATTGTCTCATGAAATGTAACAGAAGATCTGAAATTTCTCCCAGAATTCAATGTAGTTTCTCTTTTTATCTCTACTATATTTAGGACATTTCTGTGGAGACAGAATTATAGAAACTCAACCGTTTTTTCAAAGATGGGAGAACATTTCACATTGGGGTTGGTAGATCTTCCTGAGTAATTCTGGACAGATGTCCTTACCCATCGAAACCAGGTTGCTGTAATTCTCCAGCATCACATTTCTGTATAAAGTTCTCTGATCATCACTCAGGCATTCCCACTCCTCTTGAGAGAATTCTATTGATACATCACTGAACACCACCGACTCCTGGAACAACAAGCACGCATGTGACTTGATTAATAAAAAAGTTTTCGTGAAGGTAAGAGAGAAGATTAAGGTAGAGGAAGTGAAATACAGCGACCATATGAATGCCTGGGATGGAAGCGGAGGACTGCAAACAGAAAACCACAAGTGAGTCACCGTGCCTCCATGGCATTCTGCTTCTCCAGACAAAACCGCCTATGTAGAGTGAGGTGCTTCCATTAATCAAAGAAGGCTGGGAAAGTACACAGTCTAGGCAAGAGGAGTTTCCCAGGTAAATGAAGTTGTACATGAGGCCCAGCACAGTACCCTTCTTGTAGTAAATCATCTGTGTATGTGCTTCTTCTCCTCTTTTTCCCAAACAGCTAAGAGTAAGATCTCAGGATAAGCATAAAGACACGACACTGAAAGCCTCTAAAGAGCAGGTCAGATACAAGGCATTAGGAATCAGAGGCAATGGGATTCTGAAAAATGTCTACAAAAGTAGAAAATTGTAAGAAAAATCCTTAGAGAAAAATTTTGACCTAGAATTCTACAACCAAACTATCATCTGTTTTGTTTTGTTTTTGAAATTTATTTATTTGGTTTTATTTATTTGACAGAATTTGACAGTGAGAGAGAAAGAAAGAAAGGTCTTCCTTCCGTTGGTTCACCCCTCAAATGGCCACTACAGCCAGAGCTATGCCGATCTGAAGCCAGGAGCCAGTTGCTTCTTCCTGGTCTCCCAAGCAGGTGCAGGGGCCCAAGCACTTGGGCCATCCTCCACTGCCTTCCCAGGCCACATCAGAGAGTTGGACTGGAAGAGGAGCAACTGGGACTAGAACCCAGAGCCAATATGGGATGCCAGTACCACAGGTGGAGGATTAACCAAGTGAGCCATACCGCCGGCCAAGATTGATTTATTAATTTGAAAGTCAGAGTTAAACAGAAAGCAGAGGCAGAGAGCGAGAGAGAGAAGTCTTCTATCCACTGGTTCACTCCCCAATTGGCTGCAATGGCCAGAGCTGTGCCAATCCAAAGCCAGGAGCCTGGAGATTCTTCTGGGTCTCCCATGTGGGTGCAGGGGCCCAAGGACTTGGGCCATCTTCCACTGCTTACCAGGCCACAGCAGAGAGCTGGATCAAAAGTGGAGCAGCTGGGACTCGAATCAGCGCCCATATGGGATGCCAGCACTGCAGTCAGTGGCTTTACTCACAGCGCAGGCCCCTCAATCTGTTTTAAATGTTGAAAAAAGACATTCCTAAACATTCAAAGATTGAACCCACTAGAAGAAGACTACTAGAAAATTGAAAACTAGAAGATGTGCTCTACCAAAATGAGGGAGTAAACCAGAAAAGGGGATGTCAGTAGAATAGGTAATGTACAGAAAGCAATGAAAGAAAAACCAGGGAAAACAATAGGAAAACTCAGAAAAACTATGCAGCAGGTCTAGAAAGCAAACAGACAAGATATGGGCAAAGAGAAAAAGGGAATGGGGAAGGAAGTCTGTGTGTTCAAAAGGAGCCAATGTGCTCAACTAGATGGAAAACTTAGCTACTGGGATGTGGCAGTAATATTGGAGATTCTGGATATAAATACACAGGAGCCTAAGCAAATGGAGAAAAATGGTGAATAACTTCAGGAAAATAAAAGGCTGCATTAATACATGGAAAATAAAAGACTGTATTAGAATAACACCATGAACTGGCTTAGCAGAGCACAATATCCGCAGCTATAATAATGTGAACATTAACGGAGAATGAAATTCACTCAGCAGTACATCAAAAGATAATGAGTAGGGGCTGGCTCTGTGGCATAGTAGGGTAAGCCTCTGCCTGTGGTGCTGGCATTCCCTATGGGCACCAGTTCAAGGCTCAGCTGCTCCATTTCTGATCCAGCTCCCTGCTGATGGCCTAAGAAGGCAATAGAAGATGGCCCACATCCTTGGGCTCCTGCTTCCACACGGGAAACCAGGAGGAGGCTCCTGGCTCCTGGCTTTGATTGGCCCAGCTCTGGCCCTTGAGCCAATTGGGAATGAGCCAGTAGATGGAGGACTTCTCTTTCTGTCTTTCCCTCTCTCTGTCTGTAACTCTGCCTCTCAAACAGATAAATAAATCTTTAAAAGAGAGAGATAATGAGTAAAATGAGTACCAACAATAGTAATTAAATCATATTCAAGATTTGATGACTAGCCTCCTGGGAGTGGGACTGATGATGACACCAGAATAGTACTATTCCCCTTGTAAACATGTATAAAAAGACTTGAAAAAATATTTTAGCTCAGATAATTGAATTTTCATATATTGAAGACTGATCCAATCTCATGTCACACTATTACAAAACACTTACTACAACAAATGTTTTTATTTAGCATATTTTTTTCATTGAAGAATATCCTATACTAAAGATACAAATAACAACTTTTCTTTTGCATTTAGATATTTAGGTAAGAAGCGATTTTTAAAGACCTCCTCAACATTGGTCCATTCTTATTTATAGCCACCCACTGACAAACTGTAAATTCCCTTGTTCCTGAACTACAGGAATTTGATAGAGAATGATCAGATTCACACAATAGCATTACTGATGTTAATTCTTCATGGATGCTTAGGGGGCCATCACAGCTTTGTATCAACCACCAGTCACATCCCAAAATTCAAAAACTTTTAAATTAGGAAATCCTGCAATATCTTAAGACTCAAACAAAACCATGACATATATCATCTTAGTAGAAAACCCAGGTCTGTAGAGATAATTGGGTTTTTCCCAATGAAGTACCCTTAATCACTCATTCCAATCCCATGAAATCACTGTCTAAGCAAATTAGATTCACCAACTAAACAAGTGAAATATATTATATATTTCTGTTATATCAGAATTTCTGACAGAGGTCTCAGATAGCAGGAATGACTTAGTAAAATAGTATATGAGCACTGTTTAAAAGAAAGGGGAACTGCAGAAGGCACTGGGTTGTTTAGGAAAAAATAGGAGTCGAGTTATTAAGGACTCTGGTAGGTAACCAGAGTAAATAACCAGTCTATGTCAGATCATTTTTTTTATTTATTTATTTATTTAGACAGGCAGAGTGAGAGAGAGAGAGAGAGAGAGAGAGAGAAAGGTCTTCCTTTTTCCATTGGTTCACCCTCCAAATGAGCTATGGCTGGCGCGCTGCGCTGATCTGAAGCCAGGAGCCAGGTGCTTCCTCCTGGTCTCCCATGTGGGTGCAGGGCCCAAGGACTTGGGTCATCCTCCACTCCCTCCCGGGCCACAGCAGAGGGCTGGACTGGAAGAGGAGCACCTGGGACAGAATCCGGCACCTCGACCGAGACTAGAACCCGGAGTGCTGGCGCTGCAGACTGAGGATTAGCCTATTGAGCCACAGCACCGGCCATCAAACCATTTTTATACCAAGTAATGCACAATCTCTTTATGGGAAGAAATAAGCGTTCTTAATGAAAACTGCTAAGCAATTTTCTTATAGATTTTAATATGATTAAAACTTTTTCACAGAAACCTGTAATTCAATCACTTGGTTGACTAAGAGTTAACCACAAATTAAGCATATAAAAATGCCAACAAAGACTAACCACTTCTTGTTTCTATAAATATCTCTACCCAGAGAAAAATGTTTAAATGTCCTCTTAGCTGCTACCCTTTCCTTTACAATAAGGGGAAGAGAACTTTGGCACTGTTTATTAACTGAACTGAAAGGTATTTTATGTTTTTAACACCAAAAAGTAACATGCTGAGGAAAGAAAGTGCACTCTTTACTGTTCTAAGAATAAAAATGACTATGTGAGCAAAAGGAAACAGCATCTCACCTGAGCCATGGCTTTGATATTTGTAGAAAATGACCTCCGCTGGGCTCCTCTTGTGGAAAATGAGAGAGCCGGGAGACAAAAGACAGATGAGATTCCACTGTCACAGCTCCCAGAATGACTGCTCCCCCTCTGTTCATCTCACACAAACATCTGAGCGGGATCAGTGAGAAGAATGACCAAATCTCTCATCATCTTCAATTGCACAGACACCCAGACTGTGATTACAGCAGGATGGATGTGGGCAATCCAATAGGACCTGGAGAATATATACATTTGTACACAAAGAAAAATAACCAAAAATTTTTATTCAAATTATGGTACATTATACATAGTTATACACTGAACATATATTTTCCTTAATATATCCTCCAATAAATCCAGCTAATAAATATTGTGCTATATAATTACCTTAATAGCTACATTGTACCTCATTAAATGGATATATCTATTTATTTTACTAATCTGAAATCAATGATTCTTTGGATTGTTTTCACTCTTTACTGCAAAAAATTATAATAAACATCCATGTGCATGTATCGTTGTATTCATATGTGAGTTCTGAATGATTAGTTCCTAAAAATACAGTTGCTCAAGATTTTATGCATTTTGAGTCTGGATAGATTACAGTTTTCAGCTGCACTCAGGTCCCAAGGGCAGACCAAAAAAAAAACTATCTTGCCTAGTTTCCTAAGTTTATAGGATCTTAGCTTAAGATAACTGAAAGATCTCTCTGTGTCTCCCTCTGTGTTACTCTGCATTTCAAACAAATAAAATACATCTTATAAAAAATGGGGCCACTCTTGTGGCACAGTGGGGTTAACCCTCTGTGCAACACTGGCATCCCAAATCAGAGTGTCAGTTCAAGTCCAGGCCACTCCACTTCCCTCTAGTTCCCTGTTAATGTGCCTGCAAAAGCAGTGGATGGATGTTTGCCACATGGGAGTCCTAAAAGGAGTTCTAGTCTCCTGGTTTTGGACTGGCCCAGTCCTGAATGCTGTGGTCATTTGAAGAATAAAACAACAAATGGAAAATCTTTCCTGTGTCTCCCTCTCTGTCACTCTTTCAAATAAATACAATAAATCTTTAAAAAAAAAAAAAAGATAATCGAGACACAGAAAAGCTAGCATATTATTATTATTGAACCCTTAGAAAGACATTAAAATCAGCACAGCATTACCAATAGGAAGGAATTTTAAAAGTACACATGGGGCCGGCACTGTGGCACAGTGGGTTAACACCCTGGCCTAAAGCGCCAGCATCCCATATGGACATCGGTTCAAGATCCGGCTGCTCTACTTCCAATTCAGCTCTCTTCTATGGCCTGGAAAAGCAGTAGAAGATGGCCCAAGTCCTTGGGCCCCTGCACCCAGAAGAAGCTCCTGACTCCTGGCTTCGGATCATTGCAGCTCCAGCCGTTGCTGCCAAATGGAGAGTGAACCAGGGATGGAAGACCTCTCTCTCTCTCTCTCTCTGCCTCTCCTCTCTCTGTGTAACTCTGACTTTCAAATAAATAAATCTTAAAAAAAAAAAAAAGTGCAGAAACAATGTGAACATGGACTAAATTCACATCACATGCTTTTAACTGTAATAGTAGTAATGAACTTGTAATAATTAAGCATATTCTTTACATCTTCAATTTAAGATTTTTAAAAAAGATTTATTTTATTTGAAAGGCAGAGTTACAGAGAGAGAGAGAGAGAGACAGAGAGAGAGAGAAAGAGAGAGAGAGAGAGGTCTTCCATCTGTTGGTTCACTCCCCAAATGACTGCAATGGCCGGAACTGGGCCATTCAGAAGTGAGGAGCCAGGACCCTCTTTGGGGTCTCCTATGTGGGTGTAGGGGCTCAAGCACCTGGGCCATCTTCTGCAACTTTCCCAGACACATTAGAAGGGAGCTGGATTGGAAGTACAGTAGCCAGGACTTGAACCAGCACATATAAGGAGTGGCACCATCGAAGGCAGTGGCTTTACCTGCTACGCCACAGTGCCGGCCCACAATTTTATTTGAAAGGCAGTTAGAGAGAGAGAGAGAGAGAGAAAGACACACAAAGAGAGAAAGGTCTTCTATTCGCTGGTTCACTCCCCAGATGGCTACAACAGCCAAAACTGGGCCAGGTGGAAGCCAGGAGCCAGGAGCCAGGAGCCAAGAGCTTCTTCTGGGTCTCCCATGTGTGTGCAAGAGCCCATGAACTTGGGCCATCTGCTGCTGCTATCCCAGGCATGTTAGCAAGGGAGCTGGCTAAGAAGTGAAGCAGCCAGAAATTGAACTGGTGCCTATATGGGATGCCAGCATTGCAGCCAGCAGCTTTAACTGCTCCACAACAGGGCTGGGCCCCCATTTCAATAACTTCATTCTATGCTGGTCACATTCTAACCTCTCTGAGGCTGAATTCTTACTTATAGGAGATGACTCATTGCTTTATTAAATTCAGCTTTCTTTAATATAAAAATGCCTTAGCAAAGAGAACTTCCTCAACAACGTAAAAATCCATACACACGAGAATGGCTAAATCAAGAATGATAAATCCATAGATTGCAGTATTATGTAGCTATTTAAAAATATTTTTTGGTTTTTTTACATAAAATATTTTTTTTGACAGGCAGAGTGGACAGTGAGAGAGAGAGAGACAGAGAGAAAGGTCTTCCTTTGCCGTTGATTCACCTTCCAATGGCCGCTGCGGCTGGGACGCTGCAGCCAGCGCACCGCGCTGATCCGATGGCAGGACCCAGGTCTTCTCCTGGTCTCCCATGGGGTGCAGGGCCCAAGCACTTGGGCCATCCTCCACTGCACTCCCTGGCCACAGCAGAGAGCTGGCCTGGAAGAGGGGCAACCGGGACAGAATCCAGCGCCCCGACCGGGACTAGAACCCGGTGTGCTGGAGCTGCAAGGTGGAGGATTAGCCTATTGAGCCGCGGCGCTGGCCGTAAAATATTTTTAATATGTAAATAGTGTCTATGAAACACCTACTGTTGGGAGACAGCCCACCAGAGGCCTCCCACTCTTACTCATCTTGCTGGACGTGCCATTAATGCGAGGCACAGACTACTCTGACTACTCTTTACTTGGGGCCATTTCCAGGGTTGCTTATGCAGTGGATAACCTTGCAGGATAAGACAACATTTCTTCTGAACAAATGGCAGGTTGCTTACTGCTTGCTATAAAAGCAACGGTTTCTCCATGCTCACTATTTGTCAGTGGCTATGCAAGCCTACTGCATGAACAGCGTCCATGTGGGTTCCTTATGTTATCCCCATGGGAATTAAGAGAACGAGGAACTGACAAAAACTGATATCACGCTGCTTACTGTGCTGTGACTAATAAGCCTTTGCTTCTGATCCGGAAGCTTATGGCCTTTTGTTAGCTTTCATAAAACTAATAGGCTAATTTATTAGCTTTTTTAAATTTAATTTTATTTTTTAAAATTTTTTTGACAGAGTTAATGAGAGAAAGAGACAGAGAGAAAGGTCTTCCTTCCATTGGTTCACCCCTCAAATGGCCACTAAAGCCAGCGCTGCGCTGATCAGAAGCCAGGAGGCAGGTACTTACTCCCGGTCTCCCATGCGGGTGCAGGGCCCAAGGACCTGGGCCATCCTCCACTGCCTTCCCGGGCCACAGAAGAGAGCTGGACTGGAAGAGGGGCAACTGAGACAAAATCCAGTGCCCCAACCAGGACTAGAATTCGGGGTGCCGGCACCACAGGCGGAGGACTAGCCAAGTGAGCCGCAGACCGGCCAATTTATTAGCTTTTTAAGTAGGGAAAAATCAAATCCTACAGCTAACATGCTTAATGTTGAAATGCTGAATGCTTTCTCCTGGAACTCAAGAAAAAATAATATATATTCTAATTTCTTTTTAATAATGTACTGGATGATCTAGCTAGCACAACAAAGAAATAAAAGATGTGAAAATTGGAAAGGAAGACATAAAGCTGTCACAATTCACAGATGATAAGACCGTAGACATAGAAAATCCTAAATAATCTACAAATTATTCTACTTAGGAAGTGGATTAAGTAACATGGTCTGACACAAGGACAATAGAAATATATTAATCATGCTTCTAGTAATAAGCAACTGGAAAATAAAAACATAACTTATTTATTTAAGAGTTTCTACAATTGGCCAGCGCCGCGGCTCAATAGGCTAATCCTCTGCCTGTGGCACCAGTACCCTGGGTTCTAGCCCTGGTCAGGGCGCCGGACTCTGTCCCAGTTGCTTCTCTTCCAGTCCAGCTCTCTGCTGTGGCCCGGGAAGGCAGTGGAGGATGGTCCAAGTGCTCGGGCCCTGCACCCACATGGGAGACCAGGAGAAGACCTGGCTCCTGGCTTTGGATCGGCGTGGTATGCCAGCTGCAGCAGCCATTGGAGGGTGAACCAACGGCAAAGGAAGACCTTTCTCTCTGTCTCTCTCTCTCTCTCACTGTCCACTCTGCCTGTCCAAAAAAAAAAAGATCCAATATTGATGAAACGTCAATTCTCAAATACAGATTTGCAAGTAAAATTCCAGCAAGGATTTTTAGGGAGTAAGAGTTATCAAGTTGATATTAACATTTATATAGAAGCTGAAAGACCTTACAATAGCCAACAGTCTTTTTTTTTTCCCCCCATAAAGATTTATTTATTTATTTATTTGAGGCAGAGTTACAGAGAAAGAGGAGAAACAGAGAGATCTTCCATCTGCTGGTTCACTCCGCAAATGGCCAAACAACCAGGGCTGGGCCAGGCGGAAGCCAGGAACCAGGAACTTCTTCTGGGTCTCCCACGTGGGTGCAGGGGCCCAAGGACTTGGGCCATCCTCCGCTGTTTTCCTAGGCTCATTGGTAAAGAACTGGGTCACTATCCTTTCCTAGTGCTCTGGTCCATGTAATCACCATTTTTATTATGGGTTATTGAAATAGGCATCTCTATTGTCTTTACTTCAATTGCATAGTTTTCTGTTTTTCAATAATCTCTATCTGGTTTTATTACTAATTTATAAAATAGAGCAATTTACTTTCAAATGAAATTAAAGCATGTCATTCCACTTTAAAAAAAAAAAAAAAAAGAACTGGGTCAGAAATGGGACACCTGGGGCTTGAACCGGCGCTCATATGGGATGCTAGTGCTGCAGGTTGCAGCTTCAACCCCCTAAGCCACAATGCCGGCCCCAGCCAACGGTCTGGAAAAAGAAGAAGCTGGAGGACTAATACTTGAAGACAGTGGAATGATGAAAAGACAAATAAATGAAACAAAATGGGATATAGAGCATAGCCACACATCACTTGATTGATGACAAAACGTCCCTGAAACTCTGATGGCAAGAACCATCTTTTCAGTAAACAGCACTAGAACAACTGAGTACGCAACTGGGGAAAAAGCTAACATCTATCCCTACTTCTCACTGCATGCAAAAATTAATTCAAGATGAATCACAGACTTGATGTGAATGCTAGAATTATAAAGCATCTAAAAGAAAACAAGGAAACTATCTTCAAGATTTTAGGGGATATAAAAAAGCACTAGTCATAAAAGACAAAGGACTAAAAGCTGAGAGAAAAACAGAAAAAGACATAAAGAAGCCATCTTTTATAAGGTTTTAAAACATTCAAGTACACTCATAATTGGAAAAATAAAAAAACAACATTAACATGCTATTTCCTCTCTATTATACTGGTGAAAATTAAAAAGCATGACAACACATGTTGTCCAGGCTCTGGGGAGAAACAGGCATTCATAAATCACAAGGGGGAATGAAATTGGTATAACAATTCTAGGGGAAAATTTGGTAATAACAAAACTATACAGCACTTATCATCAGATCCAACAATCCCAGTTCTATTTTTATTTTTTAAAAAATATTTATTTATTTATTTATCTGAAAGTCAGAATTACACAGAGAGAAGGAGAAGCAGAGAGAGAAGTCTTCCATCGGCTGGTTCACTCCCCAATTAGCTGCAATGGCTGGAGTTGGGCTGATCCGAAGCCAGGAGCCAGGAGCTTCTTCCGGGTCTCCCATGTGGGTGCAGGGGCCCAAAGACTTGGGCCATCCTCCACTGCTTTCCCAGGCCATAGCAGAGAGCTGGACTGGAAGTGGAGCAGCTGGGATTCGAACCGGTTCCCATATGGGATGCCAACACTGCAGGCAACGGTGGCCTTACCTGCCATGCCACAGAGCCGGCCCCCAACAATCCCAGTTCTAGGGATGACCCTCAGATATCCTTCCCAGCAATATAAAAATATATAAATAAATAAAGTTAATTCATTGCAACATTGTGTATAGTGCAAAAACTATGACCAACCCTAATGCCCATACACAGGAGAATAGTTAAATAAATCATGATAATTCTATGGACTTAAGTATTACATAGCTATTTTTTAAAAAGATGGGGGGCAGCACTGTGGTATAGTAGGCTAAGCCTCTGTCTGTGGTGCCAGCATCACATATGCATGCTGGTTCAAATCTGGGCTCCTCCTCTTTCAATCCAGCTCTCTGTTATGGCCTGAGAAAGCAGTAAAAGATCGCCCAAATGCTTGGGCCATTGTACCCATGTGGGAGACCTGGAATAAGCTCCTGGCTCCTGGCTTCAGATAGGTCTAGCACTGGCTGCTGCAGTCATTTGGGGAGTGGACCAGCAGATGAAAGACCTTTCTGTCTCTCCCTTTCTGTATGTGTAGCTCTACCTCTCAAACAAATAAAGAAAACCTTTAAAAAAAAAAAAAAACTAACTATGAACATCTCTTAGAACTGTTGTGAAGTGATGTTCAAGATATAAAATTTTAAAGTAATACAAAAGGGGGTCAGCAATGTGGTGTGGCAGATGAAGAAGCCACCTGCAGTGCCAGCATCCCGTATGGGCGCCGGTTCGGGACCCAGCAGCTCCACTTCTAATCCAGCTCTCTTCTAATGTGTCTGGGAAAGCACTGATAATGGTCCAAGGTATTGGACCTCTGCACTCACATGGGAGAACTGGAAGAAGCTCGTGGCTCCTGGCTTAGGACTGGCCCAGCTCAAGCCCTTGTGGGCACTTGTAGAGTAAACCAGTAGATGGAAACCCTCTCTCTCTCTGCCTCTGCCTCTCCCTCTCTGTAACTCCCCCTTTCAAGTACATAAATACATTAAAAAAATACAAAAGAAGCAATGCATAAAAGACCACCAATGCCATCTTTAATATAAAAAGAGGAGGTCATTCAGAGAGTACACACAACTGTTCATTTGTGCAAAATAAATATGGGAGGGATAATGAGCTTGATTATGTACAAGTGTGGGAAGGAACTAGATTAATGTCTTACACTCAAAATACCATGGATGCTACAATCAACCAGGATGCAGGGCAGGAGGGTCCCAAAATGCATCACCTGAATGAAAAGGCCTGAAAGACCAGTATCCAAACAGCACTGAAGAGAGTGGCCAAGAAAGGAGCTAAATTAAGTTATTCCAGAAAATGTCTTCTGACGTAAGTGTGAGGAAAATGAGTGGCACACTAACACCCTACTGTAGTTAGTAAATCTGTATTTTTACGCAGGTGTGGGTTAGCAATTCTGAAACTATTTCACATGTATTCTAGGACAGCACAAATCATTGGCACTGAGAAGCAGGTTTCCCACTGCTGAAGAAAGGAGTAAGAAGGAAACACTCTAACCTGCGGGAAGAGGATTCTACAGGGCCTGGCATGTTTCAGCGTAACTTGCAGGCAGACGTAACTGCCTCTGATATGCACTATTCTTCCAAGCTCTTACATGGTGAGCAGTCTTGGGAGACAGAGGGTCTCCCTCTAGAGCAAATGGCAGGCATGCTTATAGGCAAGTTGCCAATGATCAGGAAGACACAAACAGCATCTTGCAGGTACAAGTGAACCAGTGCCAAGAAATCATCTGTACTCTGACTATTGCTAGGAGCAACAAACTGTCCTTTATCTCTGGCCCAGAAGTTTAATGTCTTCTGCCAGCATCTACAAAAGTATATTCAATCAACTTAACCTGTCAGCTTATACGCAGGATAAAATCTCAGATCTTCACAGAAATGTGGACATTTGGACTGGAATTAAAGTGAAAGCCAATAATGTCACAGAGGACAAATCTGACAAACATCTTAACCAATGATCAAAGTTAATACTAGTAGTAAGACATACTGATATCATATAACTCCTCATATGACACATTAAACACAGTATCACTTCTGTAATCTAGCCAAAAATGCATGGTCTAAATTTAACCATCAGGAAGCATCATACAAACCCAACTGAAAGACACTCTACCAAATAACTAACACTCTTCAAGTGTCAAGGTTATAAAAGATAAAAAGGAGCAAAAAACTATCTCAGATGACTGTATCTATTTATCTCATTAGAAAGACTAATGATACAAACAAATAAACCAATCTTTGACCGGATCACAGAATAGAAAAGAACATTAACAAAATCTTTCAGTTAAAGGTCTATTCGTTTCTTGGTTTTCATTAACTGTACTGTGGGCAAATGGATAAAGAGTAAATGAGAATTATTCACTTACTTATTTGAGAGGCAGAAAGAGAGACAGATAGACAAAAAAAAAGATTCGTATCTTCCAGTTCACTCCCCAAATAACCAAGTCTGGACTGGCCCAGAGCCAGGAGCTGGGGGTCAACCCTCGTTTTCCAAGCATGGCAGAAAGCCAACCACTTGTCTAAGCCATCACCTGCTCCCTCCTAAGGTCTGAAAGATGAGCCAAGCTAGAATTAGAAGCTGGAATTGGGAATCAAACCCTGGCACCACGATACAGGACACCGGCATTTTAACCAGTGGCTTAACCTCTAGGACAAATACTTTCACTCTGGGAACTCTTTATACTATGCTCACAGTATGAAAATATAAATTTTGAAATGAAAACAAAATAATAATAATAAAATAAAAAGGAGAAATCCAGCAACAGGAACCTTAAGAGACACTTCAACAAAAGAGGATAACTGGGGCAGGCACTGAGGCACAGCAAGTTAAGCTGCCACCTGCCTGCAATGTCAGCATCCTGTATGAGCACCAGTTCAAGTCCCGGCTACTCCACTTCCAGTGCAGCTCCCAGCTAATGCACCTGGGGAAGCAGCACCCATGTGTGAGACCAGGATGGAGTTCCAGGTTTCTGGCTTCAGGCTAGCCCAGCCCTGGCTGTTGTGACCATTTGGGGAGTGAACCAACAAATGGATGATTCTCTCTCTCTCTCTCCCCCTCCCTATAACTCTGTCTTTCAAATAAATAAATCTTTAATGGCCAATAGACACATGAAAATGTGAACATCACCACACATCAAAGAAATAGAAATTAAAATTACTATCAAAATCCACTACACTGTCACCAGATAATGGAGAGATTGTGGAACAACTGGGATTCTCACATTGCTTGTTGGAGTATAAACAGGAACATCCATGTAGAAAGTTGGTAGTATCTGTAAAACAATGCTCACCTTATGATCTAACAATTCCATTCTTAGGTATTTGCTCAAGAGAAATGCATTCATGTATTCATCAAAAATATAGCACACAGTTCATAACAGCCACATAATTTGTGTGAGCCACAAATAGGAAACTATCCACATATTCATCAATAGTGTAGTCATGTTTTTAAAAATATTTACTTATTTTATTTGAAAGGTGAGTTACATAGAGAGGAAGAGAGACAGAGAGAGACATTCCATCCTCTGTTCATTCCCCAAATGTCCATAGCTGGGCCAGGCCAAAGCTGGGAGTCAGTCATCTTCCAGGTCTCCCATGTGGGTGCAGGGGCCCTAGCACTTGGGCCATCTTCTGCTGCCTTTCTAAGGTGTATCAGCAGGAAACTGGATTGGAAGTGGAGCAGCCAGAACTTGAACCAGAGGCAGCAGTTTAACCCGATGTGCCACAGTACTGGCCTCAATAGTGTATCATTATATTGCAATATTTCCAAATGTAATGAGAAGTATAACTACACTGAAAAACATGGATGAACTTCACAAACATAATAAGGAACAAATGAAGCCAGACAGAAAAGAGAACACATCCTATCATTTCATGTATACATGAACTTCAAGAATAGATAAAATTAATTATTGATGATAGAATTCTGAATAGTTATGGGAGATAAATGACTAAGAAAGGGAATTAAGAAACCACTTGGGGTTGTGGCAAAGTTCTTTATACTAATGTAAGGGATTGTGACACAGCTTTGTACTTAAAATTTCTACACTTTCCTATATATGCTGAATCTAAAATTTATTTAAAAATCACCAAATTATTGGAGGCATGTTTTGGTAGGAATACAGAGCAACAGGTGCTTCAAACATTGCTGTGCACATATAAATTGTGCACCTACTTTGTCATTTGCTTTGGCACTATTCTGTAAAGAAAAAGCAATCCTTTGAACCAGACACTCCACTGGCGGATGAACTTATGTAAATAAAACAATGTCCATGGCAACATTGTTTATAAAACAAAACACTAGAAATATTCTTAACTCAAATGTCCACTGTTACTGGAAGGGACTAATAAGTGGGACATACTTCAAAGTGCAGCATTCAAGAAAAGAAATTCAATGAGCCGCTATGATATTTAATATGGAGGATTCTCATATTCATAGTTGTAAGAATAAACATAATAAATGGCAAAAGACAGCCTTCACATAAAGTTCTGAAAGTGGACGGGGGAACTACAGCATAACATTTAAAGAGGTGTACACAAGTGATTAAAAATGAGACCCCCCCCAATCAAACACACACAGGGGAACATTCAGCTACAGGAAACCTACACCCAAAGCAGCCAGGTACTCCAGAGGTCACCTAAGCACAACCACACATTTATCCAGGCAACAGTCAGTCACAACCGCACTGTCACAGAAGAAAAAAAGACCCCAACACGACCACACACTAAGCACACACAGAGAGCTACAACCTGACAGTAGTCACGGGTATTCCCACCTGTGCTGTGCGGCACACGGTCACACTGTCACACGACCCCACGTCGCTGCGGCGACAAACTATCCACACCAGCACACACAACGCCGCCCGGGGTCCTAAACGCTCACACACGGTTGGGGGGGGGGTATCGTGAGAAACTCACACCCATCCCAACAACAACCGGTTGGAGTCGCACGGTCATTCACCACATACTACCACACAATCACAACCACACAAGTTCCTTCTCACCTGCGCCGCCGCCGCACAAAGCCGTGGCTCGAGTTCCGGTCCCGCCCTCTCGCCCAGGTCTCACTTCAGGCCTTCCAAGCTCCAGAAGCAGCTAAACCCTCCTCAGCACTAAGAGTTGTTGCTAGCGAAGCCCTAAGGCTCCCGCCAGCGCGCGACTTTGAGACTGAACTCCCGCGAGAGGCACGACCACGCCGAAGAGGCCTCTGGGAGATGTAGTCAAGGACCCACCAGTGGCCGACAAGATGGCTCTCGAGCGCCACAAGTCCTAACGGTGCTTAACTGCGGCTCAGTCAAAAGGATGGCGCCCCTCAGAGAACGGCGCCCTAGAGGCCTGTGGAGCCTCGGCTCAGACACCAGTGGGGGCATTTCAACGTGTTTCTGACGCGGGTGCTTCGCGAGCCCGCCCTACTATCTCCAGTAACTGGGGACCCCGATGAAGAGGAGGGCAAGTTTACCAGTGAAGAGACTGTGCACCCGCTGGGCCTTCTGGGAAATGTAGTTCGGAGTAGATGAACCAAAGTCTGAATTCTGAGATAAACCAGGCTTCTAGGCCTGCTAGTGCGCCCAGGGAGCACTCGGGCGCCGACTTCTTGGATCGCCGTTTCGGCCTTTGTTCAGGGATGAGTTTGGCTTAGGGCTAAAGATTATGAGACCCAAAGCTGGTGAGGGAGGCCGAACGGCTGGAGACCAGGAGCCTGAGGCCTGAGTGGGAAGGATCATTAAACATGCCACAGGGTGAGGAAGGTGGAAAGAGAGGGGCTGGTGTTCGTCTGAGCTGCTGACTTCCTTGTATGTGCTGGGGGCTGCAGAGGAGGGGGCTGTGAGGCGGGGTTTGCAGGAATCAGGTGAGGAGGGTTCCCCCTGTGTGTTAGGGGTCAGAGAAACCACTCAGGACTTTGTGTGTATGTAAGAAATACATAAAACCTGTAGAGGAAAAAAATTTTTTTAAAGATTTTCTTTATTTATTTGAAAGGCAGAGTTACAGAGGGAGACGCAAGAGAGATCTTCCATCTGATGATTCACTTCCCTAATGACCACAACGACTCGAGCTGGCCCACTGCGAAGCCTGGAGCCAGGAACTTCTGGGTCTCCCACCTTGGTGCAGGAGCCCAAAAACTTAGGCCATTCTCCACTGTTTTCCCAGGCACGTTAGCAGGGAGCTGGATCAGAAATGGAGCAGCCGGGACTTGAACCCATGTCCATATGGGATGCTGGTGCTGCAGGCAGATGCTTAACCCTCTACACCACCCCCAGAGGAAACATTTTTAAACACTACTCAAGGACACAAAGACTTAAAAAAATGAAAGTAATAACATATTCTAGGCTAGAAAAACACCATAAATATGCTATTTTACATTAATTCTGAATTTAACAGAATCTAGGTGAACATATGACATTTTTCTAAATTGAAATTATTCTAAATTTCAGATGAAGAACAAAAGCAAGGATGGTAAACCTGAGGGGGAAAGTAAGGCAGGGCAGTTGGGGCTAGTTCTACCAGGTAATAAAACATACTGTAGGCCGGCGCCGCGGCTCAATAGGCTAATCCTCCACCTTGCAGGGCCGGCACACCGGGTTCTAGTCCCTGTTGCCCCTCTTCCAGGCCAGCTCTCTGCTGTGGCCTGGGAGTGCAGTGGAGGATGGCCCAAGTGCTTGGGCCCTGCACCCCATGGGAGACCAGGAAAAGCACCTGGCACCTGGCTCCTGCCATCGGATCAGCGCGGCGCGCCGGCCGCAGCGGCCAATGGAGGGTGAACCAACGGCAAAGGAAGACCTTTCTCCCTGTCTCTCTCTCTCTCACTGTCCACTCTGCCTGTCAAAAAAAAAAAAAATACTGTGAATTTTCCAAAATTAACATAATATGCAATTGTTACCTAACGGCAGTGGAAAAGAATAGAGAACCCAGAAATGAAAGCAAATGAAGAATTTTGCTGTATAGTGATTGGGACATCTCAAATAAGTTGGGAAAAGGAGGGCTTTTAAATAATGGTAATAGGGATAATTTGTTAACCTGTCTAGGAAAAAGAGAATGGATTATACCTTGTACTGAACACAGGGGTAACTCCAAATGGGTCAAAATTTAAAACTAAAGTATTAAATTAATGGGTTAATGACTTCATAACCATGTGATGTTGTAGACCTAAGTTCAAAATAAAAAAAAAACAAAAACATAAGAGGTTGAGCATTCCTACTAAATGAGGGGGTGGGGATAAGGAATATGGCAAACTATACAAAATATTTTATTGTTAACAAGCAAATGACCAATCTGCCTAATATACAAGAAGCACCCAAAAAGGGATGGCATTGTGGCATGGCAGGTTAAGCCACTTCTTGGAAGACCTGCATTCCATATCACAGTGGGGGATTCACATTCCTGGCTACGTTTTTATTTTTGTTTGTTTTTGCTACTCTTGATCTGGTAATGAGCCTGGGAAGCAGTGGATAATTACTTAAATACTTGGGTTCCTACTACCAATGTGGCAGACATAGATGGAGTTCCTGGCTCCTGGCTTCAGCTTGGACCAGCCCTAACTATTGCCTATGTTTGAGTACATACCCTCTGCACCACACTAACCATGTTACATTTCTAAGTATAAAGTTCAATAGGGCTGAATATAATCACATTATTGTGCAACTAATCTCCAGAACTTGCAAAATTCAGACTCTACATTCATTGAATAACTCATTTCTCTAGCTCCTGGCAACCACCTTCACCTTTCCACTTCAATTAATTTGACTAGACATTTAGTGGAACCATATAGTATTTGTCTTTTTGACTGGTTTAGCTCACTTAGCATAATGTTGCTAAGTTTCATCCATGTCATAGAATTTGTCATAATTTCCTTCCTTTGTAACACTGAATTATATTGTATACCACATTCTGTTTTATCTATTCAGCTGTCAGTGAACACTTGAGTTGCTTCCCCTGTTGGATATTGTGAATACTACTACTAAGAAAATGAGCACAAGTATCTTTTTCCTGCTATCCCTCTTCCACTAGGCCTTAGAACGCAGCATAAAGAGGATGAAAACTTCATTAGGCTGACAAAGGGGAGCTCCCAACAGCAGGAGGGGCTGGAGAAGGGGACCAGCCAGAGGGGACTTGCAGCCTAGTGGTATTTATGGACTGCTTTCTACAGTTAGATGGGGCAGCAGCCGATAGGATTTTTGCTGTCATGGCTATTATTGCTGGTCAGGGGTCTATGATTAGGTTTGCCAAAGAAACATTTTTATCTTGTTTGACAGGATTTTGTGGTTAGGCTACTTCAAATGGCACACCTGGGCCCCTCCAGACTGTGCCAAATATCCTGTTTTAACAGTCTGAACATGCAGGCAAGGGACCTTGAAATGAAGGATTTCTGATCAGGCACAAAGTTTTTTTTTGTTTGTTTTTTGTTTTTTTGTTTTTTTTTTTTGACAGGCAGAGTGGACAGTGAGAGAGAGAGACAGAGAGAAAGGTATTCCTTTTGCCGTTGGTTCACCCTCCAATGGCCGCCGCGGCTGGCGCGCTGCGGCCGGCGCACCGCGCTTGTCCAATGGCAGGAGCCAGGAGCCAGGTGCTTTTCCTGGTCTCCCCATGGGGTGCAGGGCCCAAGCACTTGGGCCATCCTCCACTGCACTCCCGGGCCACAGCAGAGGGCTGGCCTGGAAGAGGGGCAACCGGGACAGAATCCGGTGCCCCGACCGGGACTAGAACCCGGTGTGCCGGCGCCGCAAGGCGGAGGATTAGCTGGCACAAAGTTTTAAGATGGAGTCTATTTGATCTTTCATTTCCAGGGCCTGAGGGCCCCTCTAACTTTTGCCAAAATTGCTGGCCTGGAAGGTAGTGTCACACCTTTACAATGTCTTCTTACTTTATCTCCTTGTATTGTTATTTTATAAATAAGACACATAGTAGGTAAGGGCTGGCATTGTGGCATATCAGGTTAGACCTGTGATGCCGCCGCGGGTCTGTGTTCTAGCTGCCCCATTCCCAATGCAGCTTCCTGCTAATGGCCTGGGGAAAGCAGTAGAAGATGGCCTAAGTGTTTGGACCCCTGCCACCCACATGGGAAACAGGGAAGAAGCTTCTGGCTCCTGGCTTTGGCCTGGCACATCTGGGGAATGAACCAGTGGATGGAAGATCTCCCTTTCAGTAACTCTTTGAAATAAATAAAATTAAAAAAAAAAAAAAGTATATATCCATCCCTTGGAAAAGGCGGGGGGGCTATTTTTAAAAAAGATACATGGTAGGAGAAAAAAAGAAACTACAGGATATATAATGAACCTGAAGTTTTTTCTGGATCTCCCATGAAGAGTGGCAGGGACCCAAGTTCTTGCACCATCTTCTGGAAGAGTTCTCTCTCAGTAACTGCCTTCCAAATAAACGAATCAAAAATAAATAAATAATAATAATACAGGAAGATGGGCAAACACACACACACTCTTGCATCCACTGATTCCTGTCCAAATACCTGCAAAAGCTGGAGCTAGGCCCAGCTGAAGCCAGGAGCCAGGAAATCTATCCAAGTCCCATGTGGTTAGCTCAGGCCCAAGTACTTGTACCATCATCTGCTGCCTCCCAAGTGCATTAGCAGGAAGCTGGGTGGGAAGCAGAGGAGCTGGGACTCCAATTAGGCTCTCCAGTATGGCATGTGGGCATCCCAAGTGGTGGCTTAACCCGCCGCCCCATTACACCTGTCCCTTATAGTCATTTTTAAAGAAAAATTAACTAGGTTTTAAAAAGTTTTTAAAAAAGGGAAACTTGGTTTATTATGAAATGTCAAAATAAGACTAATAACACATGGTTATTAGTATAGTATAGGAACAGGGAAACATTAGTTAAAATACTGTAAACATTTTAGTACAAATGAAAATGTAATGCATAGCTGTTTCAGCTGAATGACAATCATATGGGTAAACAATTACATGGCAGAGTTGCAGTTAAATAGGAAAGGGATGGTGTCTGTAAAGGATTAAGAGTAGGATCTTCAATGGGCATTAAAACACAGGAGGGTGAATGTAAAATATCCTGCATAAAGAACCGGAAGAAGGGGCCAGTGGTGTGGCGCAGCGGGTTAAAGCCGCTGCCTGCAGTGATGGCGTCCCATATGGGCACCAGTTCGAGTCCTGGCTGCTCCACTTACAGTCTAGCTCTCTGCTACAGCCTGGGAAAGCAGTAGAAGATGGCCCAAGTCCTTGGGCCCCTGCACCCATGGGGGAGACCGAGAAGAAACTCCTGGATTCTGATCGGCCCAGCTCTGCCTGTTGCAGCCACCTGGGGAGTAAACCCGTGAATGGAAGATCCTCTGACTCTGCCTTTCAATTAAATCTTAAAAAAAAAAGGGGTGGTGGTGGTGGTGGTAGGGTTCCACAAAGAAAAGGAGACAGGCTGATTGCCTGGTAAGTCAGCTGAAGCTATTCATTTGTTTAAAAGCTGCATTGTGTTCCTTAAAATTGTGCAAGTATTACATATCTAAACCTTTAAAATAAAAAAAATTAAATGCAGTCCTTTCCCATTGACCTATTTCAGAAAAGATTACTTTGGATTTGCCTCTCTATCACACTTTCCTTGAAATTTACCACTGTAACATTGCCCTTCATCTGTAGCTTGCACCTAGATGGGGAGGAGCTGTGGACTTGCAGGTAGGTATTGATAGCTGAAGTGATTAAGGCATTTTGCCTTGGGGAATGTTAAGACAGTAGCTCGTTTGTGTGCTTATTTGTTATCAGTCACTTCTCTTAAACTAACTGTGCCCTATGTGATGGTGGCCTTAAAAGACAGAGCTGGACTGTTGTAAGATGTTCCAGATGACAATGTTAGTATTTCCTAGTGCTGAGTTGAACCACACTCTCCCCCTTGTGGTGCTAGGGACCTGGAGGCTATGCCTCCTTGAGCATTGGCAGGACTGATGAAAAGGCCATGAAGGTGTTTTCTTGCTCTGGTAAAGTTAATAAACCTGGTGCTGCCGGTGCCGTGGCTCAACAGGTTAATCCTCCGCCTTGCGGCGCCAGCACACTGGGTTCTAGTCCCGGTCGGGGCGACGGATTCTGTCCCGGTTGCCCCTCTTCCAGGCCAGCTCTCTGCTGTGGCCCGGGAGTGCAGTGGAGGATGGCCCAGGTGCTTGGGCCCTGCACCCCATGGGAGACCAGGAGAAGCACCTGGCTCCTGCCATCAGATGAGCGCGGTGAGCGGCCGCAGCGCGCCGACCGTGGCAGCCATTGGAGGGTGAAACAACGGCAAAGGAAGACCTTTCTGTCTGTCTCTCTCACTGTCCACTCTGCCTGTCAAAAAAATAATAATAAAATAAAAATAAATAAATAAATAAATAAATAAACCTGGTGCTGGGGTAAAGTCTTCTCTATTCTCTTTGTTTGCTTGCCATCCAAACCTGTGATTGTTGTTGGTGGGCATGCTGCCTTGTGTCAGAGCTGTAACAGGCTGCTGAACAACTGATGGGTTATTTTAATAGTGCTTAAAACTGGAAACCCATTTGGAAGAAATTAAAAATGAAGCTTTTTTTTTGGGACAGGCAGACAGAGAGACATAGAGAAAGTTCTTCCTTTCCGTTGGTTCACCCTCCAATGGCCACTGCGGCCAGCGCACTGCGCTGATCCGAAGCTGGGAGCCAGGTGCTTCTCCTGGTCTCCCATGCTGGTGCAGGGACCAAAGACAGACCTGGGCCATCCTCCACTGCACTCCCGGGCCAGAGCAGAGAGCCGGACTGGAAGAAGAGCAACCGGGACTAGAACCCGGGGTGCTGGTTCCACAGGTGGAGGATTAGCCTAGTGAGCCGCGGCACCAGCCAAAAATGAAGCTTCATTTATGTGATGTTAAATGTTAGATGGTTTAAATATTTATACACTGAAAAAGCAAATAGTAAACAATTTGCAAGATAGAAATCACATGTACAATCTAGAGCAAAAATATTTTAAACCAATCCAGAAACAGAGAAACTTAGCACATATTTGTTTGCATAGAATTTAAACTTTTCAATGGAAAAATCATTATGACGAAAACTAGACCAATTCCTAATGTCTAATATATGAAGAGGTCATCAAAATTGGCAAAAAGAAACAGTTCTAAAGGAATATGGACAATGTGAAAACTCACAAAGCAAATCCAGAAGCAAGTGGTTTATGCTCATTAATGCATAAATTTAAGTATAATTGGATAATACTATCTACTTCAAGGCTAGAGTTAGTACTCTCTTGGAAATGACAACATCCACTAAAAATTTGAAAAAGCAAGTGTCTTTTGACGCAGTAATCTCTTCCTTATAATCTATCCCACAGGAACAAAAACAACTGTAACTTTAAGGGCCAATTACATAGATATTTATTGTAGCTTTAATTGTGGTAGCAAATGAGCAACAATGAATCAAAAGGTGGTGGCTAAATAAATTTACAATATACAGTATCACAGAACATTATATAGCAATTTCTTATTTTATTCCACTTGACTATCACAACCATTCTTGTTTCTGGGTCCAGGACCCTGGCCAACATAAGGCACCAAAAGATTTTCATTCTAATTTGGTCTCTATTAGAGCTCCTAATTGGTCTGGTGATTTCTTCATGGGCAGAACACTTACGAAATATGAAGAAATGCCTAGTGAAATCAACACGAGGAAGGTAAGAAAACAGGATAGTTTAGCCTCATCTGTTGTTACTTGGGTATATTACCTCACAAAATTATCCCTTGCCTTTTTCACTCTTATCTGAAGAGCAACGTTCAAACATGCTAGTGACAAGCAGTGCAGTGCTATTCATACATTAGCACTTCACTGTTGAGTTTAAAACAAATTAATACATTTGCAATCAATCTTAAGGCTAAATGCTATATATTCATTTTTAATCACTATTCAAAAACAGTACTAATAGCTTTCTATATATTTTTTAAAAGGAATCAAGTAGGCAAAATTTCTCATGAAGATTTGTTTTAAATAAGAGAACAAAGTTGAGGTCTGAGATCTACTTTTTCAGCACCATTTCCCACAATGAAACAAACAAGGGGGGGGTAGCAATTGATATCTGGTAGAATAGAGGAAAATGGTCTGCAGGTTAAAATTGAAGCTAAAATCCAAGAGTTGGCATTTTATTCAGTAGCTTATAGAAAGCCTTCTGGGTGACAGTTTCCTCATTTTAAAAATGTCTAATTTCTTAATGCCAACACTGGATTTGAAATCAATTATGAATTCTCCAATTCAGCACAAGCAGTATAATCCTTACTTCTGTGATCCACCCAACCTGCTGCAAAATCATGTATTCTGAAGTGACAAGATGGTAATAAACAGAAATAACTGCATTTGTCTCTCCAACTTAAAAATATTGTTTCATTTCATATTTTATTGGTAAAGATATGATTTTAGCAATACAGTCATCCCTTGATATCCATATGGAACTGGTTCCACAACACTCCATTCTACAATCCATGGATGCACAAGTCATTTATATAAAATGGCATACTATTTGCCTATAACTGATGCCATATTCTCTCATATAATTTATCTCTGGAATGCTTGTCAGTACCTAATACAATTCGAATGCTATGTAAATAGTTGCTTACTGTTGAGGGAATAAGAACAAGAGAAAAAAGGTCAGTACATGTTCATTTCAGATACAATTTTTGGCTATTTTTAGCCATGATTGGTTGAATCCAGAGATGCAAAACCTATGGATAAAGGGCTGTTTTCTGTAAAATATTAACATCTGAGACTATGAGTCCATTATGCAGTAGTCCCACATGCCCTGTACCTGTCCATAGCTTCACACTGATAGAGTTATGTATGGTCCACCATAGCTCAAAAATATTAAATGGAAAATTACAGAATTCCTTACACTTTTTAAACTGTGTCATTTTGTGTAGCATGATGAAATCACACAGAATCCTGCTTCATCCCCCAGCACAGGGATCATCCCCTTGTCCAGCATATCCATGCTGTACTGTACATGCTGCCTGCCCATGCCACTTACCAGTACCATACAACATCAACGCCATAACCTTTATTTTACTTAATAAGAGCCCTGAAGCACAACAGTGGTTCCGCTAGCAATTTGGATATGCCAAAGAGCAGATGTAAAGTGCTTCCTTTAAGTGAAAAAATAAAAGCTCTCAACTTAAGAAAAGGAAAAAGAAATCATGCTGAGTTTGCTCCTATCTACGGTAAGTTACTGCTGTTCATCTCTTTCTGTCCTTAGCTTTAATTTGTAAGTAGGTATACAGGTATATTACAGAAAAACACATACCATACTTGTTTATATATAAGGTTCAGTACTACCTGCAGGTTCAGATTACAACTGGGGGTCTTAAAACCAATCTCCAGTAAATAAGAGGCACTACTGTAATATCTACTTCAGGTACAGCTTCCTCCTACAGCTAGCTACCTTTTAAATTTTCATGTTTACAAAAGAAATAGCAGAAACAATAGAGTGAATGCATACTTTAACCACAACCCAGAAACTAATATTTTGTTACATTAACTTGGAACCTTTCTTCTTAATGAGACATGTATTTAGGGACAAAACAAGTATACTGAAGTATCCTTTAACTGCCATGCTTGGTCCCATTTCCCTTTCTTTCTGCAGGCAATCACTTTTGGGAACTGAGGGTGTATCCTTCAATTCATTCTTTATAGCTTTACATAAAAGTGCTTATCCATAATCAATGCTTGGTACTAGGCTTGTTTAGTGTTGATTTTACTCAAATTCACACAAGTGTTACTACAACATATTAACCACTTCATGATTCTTCTCAACTCTACATTATTTTCCCTATCTTTTGTTATTAATACAAATATTTGTTGTACCTAAATGATGGAGCATTCGACTGCCTGACTCTATTTCACAAAGGATAGACCTTTGTTTCCAAATGTGGGCTACCATATTTCATGCTGCAATAAACAGACTGCAGCTTGACTCCCTGTGTACATATGGCAGTTTCTTGGGTAAATATATAGACTGAATGAAACTGCTAGGTATTCTGGAATCAATTTTACTGCTTCAAGGTTTGCGAAACAGTCTCTAAAATTCTAATAGGTTCTGCTTCTTTGCATTCTAGCCTTCAATACTTATGGAATTCATAACAAATCAATATCTTAGTATAAGATCATAGCAGAGATCTATTTTTCCATATTAAGTCAATTACCCTGAGAATATTTTAATAATTACCCATGATTTCCCCACCACTGGGATACAAATCTATCACTTGAAAGTTACCCATAAATCCATGCATGTTTCTGGATTCAACATTCTGTCTCAATCTCAATTTTCCATGACTACCTCAACATAATTTTGATATTTCTACAAATTATACATGTAACAAAGCATATAACAAAAATGATAATTTCATTTCTTAATTTCAAATTCTTATATTTCTTCTTTGTCTTAATGCATTGGTGGCCTTCCAGAACAGGTTGGAAGGTCTTCCATCCATGACTGAAAACTAACTTCACTGAGAATGCGCCTCCAAGTATAGCATTCATAATGTTTGTTGTGGGAGTTCTGAGTACACAGACTTTCATTATACTGTGATACTTATTAAACATGCTGTTTTTAAGGTTTTGAGTTGCTGCTGAACAATTTCCTATAGTCATTCTTCCTAAATGCATGGCACTCATAGAGCCTTAATGAGTATGAATTCTCTGGTGTCGAATGTGGTGTGACTTCTGGCTGAAAGCTTTCCCACACTCACTACATTGATAAGGCTTTTCACCGGTGTGGATTCTCATATGTAGAGCAAGAGTTGAGAACTGAGAAAAGGCTTTCCCACATTCATTACAACCATAGGGTTTCTCACCCGTATGGCTTCTCATATGCACAGTAAGAGATGAGCTTTGACAGAAGGCTTTCCCACAGATTTTACATTCGTAAGGTTTATCACCTGTGTGAATTCTCACATGTACAATAAGTGATGTGATTCGAGAGAAGGCTTTTCCACATTTATTGCATTCATAGGGTTTCTCTCCTGTGTGAATATTGTGATGTTTAATGAGATATTGCTTCTGCCTAAAGATTGTTCCACATTCATTACACTTATAGGGTTTCTCTCCAATATGAATTTTTTCATGCTCAGTGAGATTTGATTTGCCACTGAAGGCTTTCCCACATTCTTTACATGTATAGGGTTTCTCTCCAGTGTGACTTCTCTGGTGTCTAATGAGGCTTGATTTCTGAATGAAAGCTTTCCCACACCCTTTACATTCATAAGGTTTCTCTCCAGTATGGATTCTCTGGTGGATAATGAGGTTTTCCTTCTGGCTAAAGGCTTTTCCACACTCATTACATTTGAAGGGTTTCTTTCCACTATGAATGTTCTGATGTTTAATGAGGTATTGCTTCTGGCTGAAGGCTCTTCCACATTGACTACATTCAAATGGTTTCTCTCCAGTATGAATTTTCTCATGCTCAGTGAGATATGATTTGCCATTAAAGGTTTTCCCACATTCCTTACATGCATGAGGTTTGTTTCCTGCATAATTTTTCTGATGCCTAACGAGGTTTGGCACCTGAATAGACGCCTTCCCATATTCACAAGGTTTCTCTCCGGTATGATGTTTCTGATGAGAAAGTAAGTTTCCCTTCTGGCTGAAGGCTTTTCCACATTTATTACATTTATAAGATTTCTTCCCTGTATGACTTTTCAAATGCACAGTAAGAGATGAAACCCGAGAGAACACTTTACCACATTCAGTACATTCATGTGCTTTCTCTCCAGTATGCATCTTCATATGCTCTGTGAGGTTTTGCTTCAGGCTAAAGGTTTTTCTGCATTCATCACATTCATAAGGTTTTTCTCCAGTATGAATCTGATCATGTTGAAGGAGATCTGATTCCGGCTGAAGGTTTTCCAACATTCCGATCATGTGTAGGGATCTTCTCCTAGGAGAATTCCCTACAATAATATTAAGCCGTGACAAGGATGATAGCTTTTCCACATTCACTTAAAGTTTCTAATATTAACTCTCAGGTATCTAATAATCTTGAATTTATGATATAAGACATTTTTCAGACTGATATCCCAGAGATGAGATCATTATGAAAATGGATGAACTATCACATTCTCTTTATATTCTTAGTGGTTTTCTCAAAGCTTCTCTTAGATTTGAGTATAAATTATGTATAAATGATGTTCCCAACTCTCTTGAACTGAGTCCTATATGCAGAAGTCTTGAAGAATCAATATCTGTGCTCGGAGGAAATGCATTCCTGTTTCCTATGTTCTTACAGTTTTTCTCAGTCTATATTTCACTGAGAAAGATTGGATTTAATTCACAAGTTTTTTATGTTGCATCTTTATCTGTTTACAAACTTCCCAGGCTTCTTCTAAAAGGGAGCACAAAAGAATCATCATTGAAAATGAGTAAATATATAGCTCCTGACATGTAGCAAGCATCCAGTGAAATAATTTATCATTACAATCAACATTACTATAACACCCGGGAATTTTCCCACTATTAATAAAATTTCAGAAATGTACTAATATAAAATAGACTATTTCAATCTAGTCTCTTTGTATCAAAGAAAGCACAAATACAAATAACACTGATAAGTATATGTAGTTTTAACTACTTTTAAATACAACCATTTAAAAATTTCATAAACCAGTAAAATAAGAAAAAAAATAAGAGGCAACAAACTGGATGAAGGAAACATACATAAGATTAAGTGAGCCTATGATGATAAGTAATATGAAATAAAATGGCTAGAGCAATCTAAACAAGGTCCTGAAGCTCCACTAAAATGACAGTAAAAGTGTGAAAGGAGGTATATACTACTAAAAACTGGGCAGAGTCAGGAAATCAAGGAAGGTTAGCAAATAAAGGACTACAAGTTAATAATAAAACTGAGTGCCTTAAATAAAAAACCAGCAGAAGAGGGTATCATCCAGAAACAAGGAATTTGTGACACGGATGTTAACAGAAAGGTTCTGTAACTGGAAAGACTGGGTAAGAGCAGAAGGTGTGGCTTATAAAAATGACTGTGAAAGGATACCTCCAACTTTCCTGGCTGGAAGGAAATGGGAAATTGACCATCAAGACAGAGTACAAACGAGAAGCTCCAAATTAGTGATGACAGACGAAGTAGATGAGAGTACCATAATGAAAGGAAGGCAATGTATAGTTTATATTTATATAGCATAGGGACCCAACCCCTTTCTATTGCTGGACTCCAAGAACGCTGGTGGTTTCTCAGTGCTAGACAATAAGCTTCTTTACAGAAAAAATGACAAGCCCATGAGAATACCTACAAAAATTAACATTAAGTCATATAAAAGAAATAGATTCCTGACTGCTACAGTGAAGCCCAGTTTTACAAACCTCCACGATGCACACAGATTCTAACAATCTTTCTAGTACCTGAATGTTAGCCCATGCCCCATTATCCTACATATAACACAACTATAAAAGCTTAAATTGAGCAATAAATTTATCACTTATGGAAACTTTAAAATAAATATTTGTAAGAGGTTTTTTTTTTTTTTTCCTTAAAGTTATTTGACAGGTAGAGTTATAGACAGAGAGAAACAGAGAAAGGTTTTCCTTCTGTTGGTCACTCCCCAAATGGCCGCCACGGCCGGCACTGCGCCAATCTGAAGCCAGGAGCTAGGTGCTTCCTCCTGGTCTCCCATGCGGGTGCAGGGGCCCAAGCACTTGGGCCTTTCTCCACTGCCCTCCCGGGCCACAGCAGAGAACTGGAATGGAAGTGAAGCAACTGGGACTAGAACCCAGCGCCCTCATGGGATGCCGGTGCCGCAGGCAAAGGATTAACCAAATGAGCCATGGCACTGACCCTAAGAGTTCTTTTTTTTTTTTTTTTTTTTAATTTTTGACAGGCAGAGTGGACAGTGAGAGAGAGAGACAGAGAGAAAGGTCTTCCTTTTTTGCCGTTGGTTCACCCTCCAATGGCCGCCGCGGATGGCGCGTCCGATGGCAGGAGCCAGGTGCTAGGTGCTTTTCCTGGTCTCCCATGGGGTGCAGGGCCCAAGCACCTGGGCCATCCTCCACTGCACTCCCGGGCCACAGCAGAGGGCTGGCCTGGAAGAGGGGCAACCGGGACAGAATCCGGTGCCCCGACCGGGACTAGAACCCGGTGTGCCGGCGCCGCAAGGCGGAGGATTAGCCTGTTGAGCCACGGCGCCGGCCAAGAGTTCTTTTGAGAATAGTAACACGTGAACAATTAGAGCATCTGAAAATATTTTTAAATAGTTAAAAAAAAACAAAGTTTACCTTGCGGAGCCGGCACACCGGGTTCTAGTCCCAGTCGGGGTACCAGATTCTGTCCCGGTTGCCCCTCTTCCAGGCCAGCCCTCTGCTGTGGCCCGGGAGTGCAGTGGAGGATGGCCCAAGTGCTTGGGCCCTGCACCCCATGGGAGACTAGGAAAAGCACCTAGCACCTGGCTCCTGCCATCGGATGAGTGCGGTGCGCCGGCCGCAGTGCGCCTTCCGCGGCAGCCATTGGAGGGTGAACCAATGGCAAAGGAAGACCTTTCTCTCTGTTTCTCTCTCTCTCTCACTGTCCACTCTGCCTGTCAAAAAAAAAAAAAAAAAGTTTAGTGCAAAAGTTACCTCTAGGGGCTGGTGTTGTGGTGTAGTGAGTTATACCACCACCTGTGACACCGGCATTTCATATGGGTGCCAGTTCACTTCCCAGCTGCTCTATTTCTAATCCAACTCCTTGCTAATGTGCTTGGGAAAGCAGTGGAAGATGGCCCATGTGTTTACACCCATACCATCCACATGGGAGACCGGATGAAGCTCCTGGCTGCAGCCTGGCCCAGCTCTGGCCATTGCAGCCATTTGGGGAATGAACCAGTGGATGGAAGATCTCTCTCTCTCTCTGTAGCTCTGCCTTTCAAATACAGTAAATCTTTTTTTTAAAAAAATTGCTTTTACTAAATGTTAAACTTAACAAAAGATTATATACATAATTGACATGTAATTTAAGAAATACACACATAAAACTATTTTCTAGACCTAGGTTGTTTATTTTGAGAAATGTACTATATTTAAATGACCAAGACTTGAAAATACCTATATATAAATATGATGCTGGGATAATATACATTGAATAGTAATATGCAGTGAACTATACTATTGCCTGACAAACTAACATGTTGTTATTTGTAGTAAGGGAGATTTTTTGTTTTGTTTTAAAGATTTATTTATTTGAAAGACAGAGTGATAGTGGGAAAGACAGAGATCTACCATCCCCTGGTTTACTTCCCAAAAGCCTACAATACCCAGGTCTGGGTCAGGCTGAAGCCAGGAGCCAAGAACTCCATCTGGATCTCTGGTGTGGGTGGCAGGCCCAAGTACTTGGGCCATCTTCTGCTGCCTTGCCAGGTACATTGGCAGGGAGTTGGACCAAAAACTGAGTAGCTAGCACTATAGGGTACTGTCATCATAAAGAGCAGCCAAACCTGTGCCACAATGCTGGCCTCAGGAATAAGGTAGTTTTTTGTTTTTTTTTTTGTTGTTGTTGTTGTTGTTGTGACAGGCAGAGTGGACAGTGAGAGAGAGAGAGACAGAGAAAAAGGTCTTCCTTTGCCGCTGGTTCACCCTCCAATGGCTGCCGCGGTCAGCCTGCTGCGGCCGGCGCACCACGCTCATCCAATGGCAGGAGCCAGGTGCCAGGTGCTTTTCCTGGTCTCCCATGGGGTGCAGGGCCCAAGCACCTGGGCCATCCTCCACTGCACTCCCGGGCCACAGCAGAGAGCTGGCCTGGAAGAGGGGCAACCGGGACAGAATCCGGTGCCCCAACCGGGACTAGAACCCGGTGTGCCGGCGCCGCAAGGCGGAGGATTAGCCTGTTGAGCCACGGTGCCGGCCAGGAATAAGGTAGTTCTATATGCGCTGAGGTGAATATAAAAACTAAAATTATCATCAGTTTCAGCTTTCACTTATTTGTCTGTCTGCTTTTATTGGGACTGATACACTGGAACCCAACTTCCTCTCTTCTGCAGAGTCCTTTTTTTAGCTCTAACACATTTGTTTTCCATCCATTAGCTGGAAATCTTCAATATTATCCTGATAAAGCCCTCTTAATATTAATAATTTTAACATCCTCATTTTCTTATAAGTCATTGCCAGAAATGACTCTAGTAATATGCTGTTAATTTATAACCTCCATAATTAGAAAAAAATGCCTCAACCCTTCTACATATTATAACCAAACCTCACTCAAAATGACTGGACTGCTAACACAATTAACATAAAAGAAAAAATGGTAGACTTCATCAAAAGTAAAAACTAATACTCTTCAAAAACAGTTAGGGAGGCTGGTGCTGTGGCATAGAGGGTAAAGCCACTGCCTCCAATACCGGCACCCCATATGGGCGCTGGTTCAAGACCCAGCTGCTCCACTTCTGATCCAGCTCTCTTCTGTGGCCTGGGAAAGCAGTATAGGATGGCCGAAGTCCATGGCACCTGCACCCACATGGGAGACCTGGAAGAAGCTCCTGGTTTCAGATCAGCACAGCTCCGGCCATCTGGGGAGTGAACCAGCAGATAGAAGACCGACCTCTCTCTCTGCCTCTCCACTCTCTGTGTAAATGTGACTTTCAAATAAAAATATCTTTAAAAAAAAACAGGGGCCGGCACTGTGACATAGTATGCTAAGTCTCCATCTGTGGCACCGGCATTCCACATGGGTACTGTAGGTTTGTGTCCGGGCTGCTCCTCTTCCGATACAGCTGTCTACTTATGGCCTGGGAAAGCAGTGGGAGATGGCAGGAGCTTGGGCTCCTGCACCCACATGGGAGACCTGGAAGAAGCTCCTGGCTCCTGGCTCCTGACCAGCCCAGCTCCAACCATTGCAGCCACTGGGGGAGTGAATCAGCAGATGGAAAACCTTTCTGTCTCTCCCTCTTTCTGTAACTCTCTCAAATAAATAAATAAAAGCTTTAAAAAAAAATACAGACCACAACGGCAGGTATTTGGCCTTATATTTAAGAAGCCATATAAGGCACGCATTTGGCCTAGCAGTTAATACGCTGCTTGGGATGCCCACATCTAATATTAGAGTGCCTAGATTTGAGCCCTGGCTTTGCTCTCAATTTGTTTCCTTTTAATGTGCCCCCTGGAAGGCAGCAGGTGATGGCTCAAGTAGTAGCGCCACCCGTGTGGGAAACTCAGACTGAGTCAGTGGTCCAAGCTTGCAGCACTGGCCTGGTCCAGTCCTGGCAGTTGAAGACATATGGGAACTAAACCATATGGATCAGAGATTTCTTCATCTCTTTCTGTGCTCTAAAATTCAAAACAAAACTAAACAAAATCTACAGTCCAAATTAATGCTTAGGTTCAATACCTGCCTCTAGCTCCTGACTCCAGCCTCCTGCTAATGCAGACCCTGGGAGGCGGCAGTGATGGCTCAAGTGACTGTTCCTGTCACTCATGTGGGAGACCTAGATTGAGTTCCTGGCTCCTGGTTTCAACCTTAGGCCAGCACCAGCCATCTTAGTCATTTGAAGAGTAAACAAGCTGATGGGGGGAGCTCTCTAATAAAAATAAAAAATAAATTTAAAAAAAGACAGAAAAATTCCACAAGTTAAAACAACAGGCATGGGGCCAGCACTGTGGCACAGTGGGCAAAGTCACTGCCTGCAGTCCTGGCTGCTCCACTTCCAATCCAGCTCTCTGCTGTGGCCTGGGAAGGCAGTAGAAGATGGCCCAAGTCCCTGCACCTGTGTGGGAGACCTGGAAGAAACTCCTGGCTCAACTCCTGGCTCCTGGCTTCGGATCGGTACAGCTCTGGCCATTGTGGCCAATTGGGGAGTGAACCAGCAGATGGAAGACCTCTCTCTCTCTCTCTCTCTCTCTCTCTCTGTGCCTCTCCTTCTTTCTCAAATTCTGACTTTCAAATAAATAAATAAATCTTAAAAAAAAAAAAAACCAGGCATGCACAGATGGAAAAGCTGATAAAAATGTCATATCTACTACAGACATAAACTCTTAAAATTCAATAATAAAAAAATTAAAAGCCCAATTTTTCTAAAATGGTCAAAAATGGACAGGCATTTTAAAAAATAAGATATAAGAATGGCCACTAAGTATATTAAAATAAATTCACTTAAATAAGTAATTATGAAAATGCATATGGGGCTGGAGCTGTGGTGTAGCGGGTAAAGCCAACGCCTGCAGTGCCAGCATCCCATATGGGCACCAGTTTGAGTCTCAGCTGCTCCACTTCCAATCCAGCTCTCTGCTATGTCCCAAGCCTTTGGGCCCCTGCACCCACGTGGGAGACCTGGAAGAAGCTCCTGGCTCCTGGCTTCGAATTGGTACAGCTCCAGCCATTGTGGCCAGTTGGGGAGTGAACCAGCAGATGAAGACCTCTCTCTCTCTCTCTCTCTCTCTCTCTCTCTCTCTTTGCCTCTCCTTCTCTCTTTGTGTAATGCTTTTGGATAAATAAAGAAATAAATCTTAAAAATACAATGGTGAAGTTAAAAGGAATGCCCACCCAAGTGTGAAAAGGGTGAAGTAATTGCAACTCTCTCATTTCATTGCTGGTGGTAATAACAAATGGTATATATCCACTTGAAAACACAGCTCCATATCTTGACTGGTGTTAGTTGTAACGATTATATACAATTAGCAAAATTCATCAAATAATTTACTTAAAGGAGGTGCTTTTATGTTATGCAATTCATACCTCAATAAAGCTGAAAAAGAAATCCTTCTAAACTATAGCTGTAAAACAATAATGAATTATTTAATGATCCCCTTGTTTCTGCTCAAGACTGTAGACAGAAGGATAAAAATTCCATCTTTTCTCTCAGTGAGTTTCAATATATATCTTCAAAATGAAAAATAGGCCGGCGCCGTGGCTCAACAGGCTAATCCTCCGCCTTGCGGCGCCGGCACACCGGGTTCTAGTCCCGGTCGGGGCGCCGGATTCTGTCCCGGTTGCCCCTCTTCCAGGCCAGCCCTCTGCTGTGGCCCAGGAGTGCAGTGGAGGATGGCCCAGGTGCTTGGGCCCTGCACCCCATGGGAGACCAGGAAAAAGCACCTAGCACCTGGCTCCTGCCATCGGATGAGCGCGGTGCGCCGGCTGCAGCGCGCCATCCGCGGCAGCCATTGGAGGGTGAACCAACGGCAAAGGAAGACCTTTCTCTCTGTCTCTCTCTCTCACTGTCCACTCTGCCTGTCAAAAAAAGAAAAAAACAAAATGAAAAATAGAGGTGGTGTACACTTAAGATCCGAGTTTCCCCAGTAGCTGTGATATGGGACTAGAGCTCATTGCTTACAGAGACTGACCTATAAGCAACAGAGATATTTAATTTTATTTATTTATTTTTAGAAGATTTATTTGTTCATTTGAAAGGCAGTTACAGGCAGAGACACAGAGAGAGAGAATAAGAGAGTGAGCAAGCGAGCTTACATCTGCTGGTTTACTCTCCAAATGGCCAGCGTTGGGCCAGGCCCGAGCTGGATGGGAGGTGGAGCAGCTGGGACTCGAACCAGCACTCACATGTGATGCCAGCATCGCAGGCTTTGGCTTAGCCTACTGTGCCATAACACCAGTACATCAAGATATTTTAATAACAATGAAGTTCAAGGTTAAATAAGGAAAAGGACCTTGATAGAAGAATAAAAAGCAAAGGTACAATGAATGTCAAATATGTGAGAGAAATGGAAGAGGAGTATAATGGATCATTTTTAAAGCTAGAATAATAATCATAATCATTATAGAGAGAAGAGGGATACTAAAAACATATTAAAGTCTCCATTAGCCTTACAGAGGAGTAAACAGATATTGTCTAACAAATAAGGATAAAACTAGAAAAAGTTATGACTATAAAGGCAACACAGAGAAGCTAAAATAAACCTTCCAAATTTTAAGGAAAGATATATTTAAAACAAAACAACCTAATAACCCAAAAAGATAAAAAAAGATGAGGTAAAAATTTAAAACAGAATGCATAACATAAACACATTAGAGAACCGATCCCAAACATTTCCATGCTAATAAATAAGAACTTAACTATTAGAAAAAAAAGGACTATGATAGACTCACACAGAAAATTCTGAACCCCCCCAACCTCCTGAATTAAAAGATCCAAGGGGGCCGGCGCCGTGGCTCAACAGGCTAATCCTCCGCCTTGCGGCGCCGGCACACCGGGTTCTAGTCCCGGTCGGGGCACCGGATTCTGTCCTGGTTGCCCCTCTTCCAGGCCAGCCCTCTGCTGTGGCCCAGGAGTGCAGTGGAGGATGGCCCAAGTGCTTGGGCCCTGCACCCCATGGGAGACCAGGAAAAAGCACCTAGCACCTGGCTCCTGCCATCGGATGAGCGCGGTGCGCCGGCTGCAGCGCGCCATCCGCGGCAGCCATTGGAGGGTGAACCACCGGCAAAGGAAGACCTTTCTCTCTGTCTCTCTCTCTCACTGTCCACTCTGCCTGTCAAAAAAAAAAAAAAAAAAGATCCAAGGGTAGTACCCAAGCAATCTGTGTTTGACATGATTTTGATGCATACCTGCATTTATCAACTACTAGTATGGCAAAATCAACTAAACTGTATATATACAAGATATATATCTAAAACAGTATCAGATATGCTGAAAATGAACAGAACACACAATTAAGACAAAATAAGAGAATACTCATGAATACACAGAAAAATTTATGAGACAAAAACATGTTAGTAACTGAGAAATCTCTCAAACCAAGAAAGAAAATCCTTAAAGTACAAGAACATATAGGCTGGCACTGTGGCTCACTAGGCTAATCCTCCACCTAGGTTCTAGTCCCGGGTTAGGGTGCCAGTTCTGTCCCGGTTGCTCCTCTTCCACTCCAGCTCTGCTGTGGCCCAGGAAGGCAGTGGAGGATGGCTCAACTGCTTGGGCCCTGCACCTGCATAGGAGACCAGGAGGAGGCACCTGGCACCTGGCTCCTGGCTTTGGATCGGCGCAGCTCGCTGGCCGTAGTGGCCATTTGGGGGATGAACCAACGGAAGGACGACCTTTCTCTCTGTCTCACTGTCTAACTCTGCCTGTCAAAAAAGACTATATAAAAAAGAAAAAATGCTAATTTATAACACAGAGCTAATCAGTTTATTTTATATCATTAAAATGAGTAATAAGACGCCTTTTTTTTTTTTTTTTTTGACAGGCAGAGTGGACAGTGAGAGAGAGAGAGAGAGAGAGAAAGGTCTTCCTTTTGCTGTTGGTTCACCCTCCAATGGCTGCCACGGCCGGCGCACCGCGCTGATCCAAAGCCAGGAGCCAGGTGCTTCTCCTGGTCTCCCATGCGGGTGCAGGGCCCAAGCACTTGGGCCATCCTCCACTGCACTCCCTGGCCACTGCACTCCACTACAGAGAGCTGGCCTGGAAGAGGGGCAACCAGGACAAATCCTGCACCCCGACCGGGACTAGAACTCGGTGTGCCGGCGCTGCAAGGCGGAGGATTAGCCTAGTGAACCGCGGCGCCGGCCATGACACCTTTTTAGATGCCAAAGAACATTCTCAATTACAGCTCATAGAGTAAGTGTATTCCACAAATAGAAAGGGGCAGATAAAATACTCCCCTCCCACCAGCAGCTGGAGCTGGGCTGGGCCAAAGCCAGGAGGCCAGAACTTAATCTGGGTCTTCAGGTGGGTAACTGAAGTACTTAAGCCATCACCTGCAGCCTCGCAGGATGTGCATTAGCAGGAAACTGAAATCGGAAGCAGACCTGGGACTTGAACCCAGGCACTCTGATATGGGATGCAGGGATCCCAAGTGGCATCTTAACCACTGAGCCAACAACCTCCTCTAAGTTCATACTTTAAAGAAAACAATCTATGTGCTAGTCTTCTACAGAATCTAGATCTATGAAGGATCAAAAGCTTAAGGGAATGAGGGCACACAGGAAAAGTAAAAAAAAAAAAAAAAAAGGAAAATGGAAGTGAAAGAGTGCACAAACATCAAAGTGAGACTGTAAAAATCCTCAAATCGAGGCGAGGCTGCAAATGAGGTAGAGAGGTTGGCGTCCAGCAACTGTCACTCCAAAAGGTAAGAGCTGATAAGAAAATCTCCTCAAAAAAAATTTTTTTACAGAGTTTAGAAACTCTCACTGAAAAGGTAATGAGACTTGTCATTCATACCTGCCAGGTTCTCTCTTGCTCTCTGGAGAGAACCTTCTTTACATCTCTACTCAATCTCTACTGCTCTTCTCGTCTGAATTGGTGACTTTAGACTTGTAAATAAACAAGTGACACAGGACTTAGATATTGCAGTTCGGGGTCAAAACAGCATCTCAGAATTCAAGCTGAGTCCTCGGAATCCTCAGAGGCTTTAAGGGTCAGGGCAGGGCACTCCTGGGGCTGTACAAGGAAGCTGGCCTGTGAAAAGGACAGTCATAACGACCCCTTGGCTTACACAGACATGTGCCCAAACGGAAAAAATGTATCTCAGGCCAAGCCCAGTCTTTCATTTATTTATTTGAAAGGCAGAGCTACAGAGAGAGAGAGGGAGAGAAAGACCTTCCATCTGCTGGTTCACTCCCCAAATGGTTTCAATGGCTAAGGTCAGGCCGGTCTGAAGCCAGAAGCTCCCATGTGGGTGCTGGGGCCCAGGTACTTGGACTATTTTCTGCTGCTTTTCCAGGCAGATTAGCAGGGAGCTGGATCAGAAGTAGAGCAGCCGGGTCTCGAACCGGTGCCCACTTGGGCAGCCTGTGCCACAGGCAGCGGTTTCACCTGCTATGCACAGCGCTGGCCCCCAGTATGTGATTTAAAGGCTAAACATACATACATGCACATACACATATATACACACTAAATAATAAATACTTAAAAGCTAAAAATAAATAAAAGGTCCACACATTACAGAAATGGGAAACAGGGTCCCTTATTCTCTGAATTTAGATTACACAGAGAAATCAGGAGACTGAGTTGACAGAATTCTGCTACAGGTTCCTTTGAGCAAGTATCTCTTGTGACATTGCTACTGATTTAAGTCAAATTTTTGTACAGCATTTTCCAATAACAACATTTTTTTCATAAATGTAAAGTTATTGACCTAAAGCAAAATGGAAAAAATATATAGGGTAATATTTTCTGATAGTATTCATAAATCAGAGCTCTTAAAACTTTTAGAGGCCAGGGCTAGTATTGTGGCGTAATGGGTAAAGCTACCGTCTGCAATGCCAGCATCCTATGAGCACCAGTTTGTATCCCGGCTGTTCCACTTCTGATCCACCTCCCTGCTAATGTACTGGGAAAAGCAGCAGAAGATGGCACAAGTATCTGCACCCCTGCCACCTATGGGGGAGACCCAAACAAAGCTCCTGGCTCTTACCTTCAGCCTGGCTAAGTGCGGGCTGTTGTGGCCACCTGGGGAGTGATCCAGTGAATGGAAGATCTCTGTCTCTCATTGTCTGTAATTCTGATTTTCAAAATAAAATAAATCTTAGGGAAGAAAAAATCTTTTAGAGGCTTAATATTCTAATCAGTTTATATTACTCTAGGAGAGATTAATCACAAGAGTTCTATAATTATACGCTCAATCATTGATTCAGCAAGTATATATTTATGATTTCTTGTGTCTAATGAAGAAAACGTGGTTTGCAATTTGTAATGGGGTTTGATAATTCATAGAGTCAAACTTCCTCACAGGGTCTTCTCTCAGGAGCGCTTTAGAACCTGGCTGGACAACACTATGAACTGCTGAAACAGATAATACAGAGGGAGAATGAACGGAGGCAGACAGCAGGAAGAGTAGCTACAAGTATGACTTTCTGAACATAAAATGTTTGAAATTCCTGTGCAACTTTCAGGCAGAGCCATCCGCTACGCATCTGAACGTGGGCATCCAGAGGTCAGGACAAGCCTCCAATCCAAACAAAAATGTGCCGCTCATCTGGGTCGGATGAAGCCACAGGGAGTGGGAAGTCGTTGCTCTTGACTACTCAGAGGTGGAAACAGATGATCAAGGCCAGAAATGGAGGAGCACCAATAGTTAGGGACAACCAGAAATAAAAATCCCATCTTCTTTATAATTTCTACCAATTGTTTTATGGATACCGCAAAAGCTGTTTCTATGTGAATTTTTGTATCCTGGTCCTTTACTTTTTCGATTTATAGAAAAATATGTGAAGAATAAGTGTGGGTGCCAGCATTGTGGTACAGCAGGTTAAGCCACGGCCTACACCACCAACATCCCAATTGGGTGCCGGTTTGAGTCCCAGTTACTCCATTTCCATTCCAGCTCCCTGCTAATGTGCCTGGGACGCAGTGGAAGACAACCCAAGTGCTTGGACCCCTACCCCGCACTTGGAAGACCTGGATAGAGTTCCAGTCCTGGCCATTGTGGCCATTGTGGCCATTTGGGGAGTGAATCAGTGAACCAAAGATATCTTTCTGCTTCTCTGTCTGTGTAACTCTCCCTTTTAAGAAATCTTAAAAAAAAAAAAGTGTGACATAATGTTCGAAGTGTTTCTAAATAGAAGAAAGTTAAAAGCCATTGGGTCTGGAGACAAGCTAGACAAATCAGAAGTCACATCACCAGGCTCAGTGATAAGGGGGTCTTTAAATAGGTCTCTTGACTTCTGTGCCCCAAAGAGGACAATTTGCTGCCCAGTTGTGTGCTGTCTGCCCTAGCGGAAACCACGCTCAGGTGAGAGCTTCTCAAACAGCCCCACCAGTTTCTCTCAAGCATTAAGAGAAGTCAACGCCTACGGTGAGTCCAGGCAGCAAGGTAAGTTTTTCGGAAATCTTTCTTCAAAAGTCATCTTGATTTCGCTTCCTACTCTACGCTGGGCCTGCCGTTACATAAGCCCCTTTTTAAATTACGTATCCACTCAATTCCTTGGCTGTCTGCTTATTCTCCAGAACACCGCATCCTCACTATGATTAGATGCGAACAGTGAGGCTGAGAGGTTACGACCGCCTCCCTCCCTAACTCGGACCGAGTTTCTCACCATCTCCACAACCCAAACACGCCAGACACCGTCGCTCACCCACCTGCGAGCCCCGTCTCCTCGCGTCCCCTTCCCCCACACGAGCTCTGCACACCATACGTCATAGGGGGCGAATCCTCTACGTCAGCCTCCCCAGCCCAGACGCCGGCGCCGCGAGGCCTCCCCTACAGACTCACTGGCCCGGTTCGGGACCCAGAATCCCAGGTACCACGGAGTTAGACGGGCACTCACCAGCAGACAAAGACGACCAAGGCGAGCCGGGGAATCCGCGCCTGCGCACTCCGCTGGAGGCCGATCGTTCCCAGAGGTCTCCTGGGCGCCGCCAGGCTTGGGCTGGGGAACCAGACCGAATTCAGCCGATCTCGGTCAGTCTCCACTTTTTTACTGTGGACTACATTTCCCAGAAGGATCAGTGGTTCCAGTCAGGCTTTCGCGCTTTTTTTCTCTTCCTCCTCTGCTAGAGCTTGTGGGAATGTTTCCCTGGTGGGCACAGGAGTGCACGTAGGCCGAGTCTCCGAATTATGTTAACTCTCTGTGTTTACCTCAGGAACGGGGATTGGGTGTGCTGAGCTCAGCTCAAACACTGAAGTGTCTGTACATAGGAGCCACGGAGGAGAGGGATGCTAGGCCAAGATCCCCAGGTGACTTCCAGGAGAGGGTCGGCTACGGGAGGCGGGGCCGAAGGGGCGGGGCAATCCCTCTGAGCTGCTCTAGCCGGACGCCATCTTGTTCACTGCGGCTGCGGCTGTGAACTACATTTCCCAGAGGGCATCGGGCGCTGCTGGATAGCGGTTCTGAAGAGAGCTGTCCTGGACCCGGGTCTCTGAATCATTTGGTCAGACAACTATAGACTGACAAGATCCAGTGAAGGTGAAGAGTTCAGAGCCAGGGGCAAGGCTTTAAGAGTTAAATCTCTGGGCAAAACAGGATGAGAAGGTCGGTTGTGAAATTGTGTGATTGTGTGGTTGTATGTCCCAGCGTTGTGTGTATGTAATTGCATACACACAATGTGTGCGGGTGTGGAGAGCGTTAAGCTGCGAGTCCCTGTGGTATGTTGTTCACGTGGGACTGTGTGAGACACTGCGTGTGCGAGTGTGCTCTGACTGTTCCTGTGTGACTGTGTGTCCCTGTGGTCAGTGTAATTGGTCACGCTGTGACTTTTTCCTGTATGTGTGCCGGTGTAGGGAGCTTTGTGACTGTGACTATGAATCTGTGTCCCCGTAGGGATTGTGACTGTGTGCAGAACTGTACGGAGAATGGAGGCCGGGGTGCTTGAGAATAAAGTTGTGACTTGGAGGCGGGTGTTTGATGTGTGACTGCAGCACTGTGTGACTGTGTTACCTGTGACTAATACTGTCACATATAGCCACTTTTTAAAAAAGAGTTTATTTATTTATTTGAGAGGTAGAGTTACAGACAGTGAGAGGGAGAGACAGAGAGAAAGGTCTTCCTTCCGTTGGTTCTCTCCCCCAAATGACCGCAACAGCCGGAGCTGTGCCACTCCGAAGCCAGGATCCAGGAGCTAGGAACTTCTGGGTCTCCCACGTGGGTGCAGGGGCCCAAGGACCTGAGCCATCTTCTACTGCTTTCCCAGGACACAGCAGAGAGCTGGATTGGAAGAGGAGCAGCCAGGACTAGAACTGGCGCCCATATGGGATGCCTACTGTGCCAAAGCGCCAGTCCTAGCCACTTTTTTTTTAAGAACCATTTTATTTATTTGAAAGACAGAGTTACAGAGCGAGGTAGAGCCAGAGAGAGGTCTTCCATTCCACTGACTCACTCCCCAAATGACCATAATGGCCAGAGCTGCACCTATCTGAAGCCAGGAGCCAGGAGTTTCCTCTGGGTCTCCATATGGGTGCAGGGGCCCAAAGACTTGGGCCATCTTCTACTGTTTTCCCAGGCCATAGCAGAGAGCTGGATAGGAAGTGGAGCAGCCGGGACTCCAACCAGTGCCCATATGGGATGCCGGGGCTGCAGGCTGGGGCCTTAACCCACTGCGTCATAGCACCGGCCCCCCATATAGCCACTTCTAGAGGCACAAGATATTTGAGACCCTAGAGAGTAAAGGGGACACTTTAAAAAATTAACCATGTATTTGTGGGTGCAGTGTGATAACCTGATGCACATATTCAGCGTGTGACGATCAGAAGGGGCACTTTTCTTAGACACTGAGATCGAGAGGGCAGCCCCAGTATCCTCTGATAGCCCTCCTGTGGCAGGGGAGGGGCAAGCAGAGTAAGCACTCATCTGTCCTTCAAGAGACTTGGCGTGGTGCCTCCGGTCAAGCAGCCCCGGGGTTGGCCGCATACCATAATAGGCTGGTAGGAGTCCCAGCTACTCCTCTTGGGCATCTAGGAAGCAAGTCATGAAATGGTGGATGTAGGCTCATGTACCGGAGCCCTGCCACGCAGGTGGGAGACCCAAATGGACTTCCTGGCTTCTGACCTTGGCCTGGCCCAGTTCTGCTGTTGTGGCTTTTTGGAGAGTAAACCAATGTTGTAATGTATCCACTGTCCCTCTGCCCTCACCTGCCCATCTCCTAAATAAATATTTTGAGAGAGGGAGACTGAGAAGTCCTGAGAGAAAGATGACGTAATTGCTATGACATCTAAAAGCCAGGTGTAAGGTGCCGTGTTTTCTTTGTTCCTGAAATGGTTTATTTTTTCATGACATCATTTTTTTTCTTGGCAAATACCTAACAAAGACCTATCAAGTAACCTAGAATGTACTCTTTCTCTTTGGAAATATGTTCCTTGTACTCCTTCAATTTCTTTTATTAATATGGCAAATGGTTCCATTCATTTGGGGTGAATATTATTATGATTTTGTATACACACATATAGGTATGCACATATATGGATACACATATATGTGTATATATACATATACTTAGACATACTATGTGTATACATGTGTATCTGAGAATATCTTAAATATAAGATACTGTTTTTCCACATGTGAAGTTAACCCAAAGCTCATATTCCTCTCCTTTCCTGCTATAAAAATCCAATTTCCTTTGAAGGAGCACTGTGTCTACCTCAAAAAAAGACAAAAAGCTCTGTATGTCCTAAGTTCCCCTATAGACATAAGCAAAAGTTCTCAGACTGGGCTTCTCTGAAAGTTCATTGAAGGCGTGGACATGAAGCAGGATACAGACTTAGAGGACATTTGTTCTTTTGTCTCCTTTTCCCATTCCTGTGTGAAGTGGGGATATGGTGCTACACAAAGAACAGCTTTTCTTGAAAAAAAAAAATTAAATATTTGAAAGTCAGAGTTAGAGAGAGTCTTCCAGCTACTGTTTACACCCCAGATGGCCACAATGGCTGGGTCTGGGCCAGACTGGAGCTAGGAGCTAGGAGCCAGGAGTTTCTTCCAGGTCTCCCATGTGGGTGGCAGGTGCCCAAGCAATTGGGCCATCCTCCACTGCTTTCCCAAGCTGTTAAGAGAGCTGGATCAGAAGTGGAGCAGCCAGGACACTGGAATTCTGGCATTGCAGGCAGCAGCTTAACCCGTTATACTACAAGGCTCGTCCCGGTGTTACTTCTTTAAATGTTTTGTAGAATTTAGCAGTTCAGCCATCACTGCTGCACAGTACATACTACATCACTTTGCCATCCTGGAAATGTGTTTTTTTTTTTTATGTAAGGTTTTTTTTAAAAGATTTACTTTATTTATTTGAAAGACAGAGTTACAGAGCGAGGTAGAGCCAGAGAGACAGTGAGAGAGAGAGGGAGTGTCTTCCATCCGCTAGTTCACTCCCCAAATGACCACAATAGCTAGAGCTGCACCAATCTGAAGCCAGGAGCCAGGAGCTTTTTCTGGGTCTCCCACGCGGGTGCAGGGGCCCCAGGACTTGGACCATTTTCTACCGCTTTCCCAGGCCATAGCAGAGAGCTGGATCAGAAGTGGAGCAGCTGGGACTTGAACCAGCGCCCATATGGGATGCCGGCACTCAGGCCAGGGCATTGACCTGCTGCGCCACAGCGCTGGCCCCACTGAGGTAAGATTTATCACTGCCTCAATCTCATTACTCATTTTTATGTTTTTTACATTTTGTTTATTCTTGATTGATTCTTGGTGGGTTATATGTGCCCAGGAAGTTATCAGTTCTTCCAAGTTATCCAATTTATTGGCATATAATCATTCACAGAACTTTCTTACAATCTTTTGTATATCTGGGGTACCAGATTTTTTTTTTTTTAAGGGAAAAGGTGTATTGTTGAGTGGGGAAAACCTGACAGGCTGCCTCCCCGGGCACAGAGAGTACAGCAGCCTGTACTGGGAGAATAGGTCTTAGGAAATCTCCTTTCACTATTCCAAATGCTCAAAGAAGTGGTAGAGATCCCAAAATGTTGGGGTTAAACTTGCTATTTTAACAGCAAGGTAGGAGACAACCGAGAGGAGGATCAGACAGAACACTGGATGAAGAAGTTCCCATGGTGACTGCTGCGTAGAGTTGGACTGGCAGATCCCGGCCATCTGACTAGAAGATATGGGAACAGAGGGCAGGGGTCATCACCCAAGTGCCCACTGGAGCCCAGGGCTTAGCCCCTAGAAGGGAAACAGGAGGTTGAGTCATCCCCATGCCCAATGTTGCCTGGACATAGTGTCCATAGAGGTTGTGGTGCCCAATACCAGGACTTCGAGACAAGAGAGTAGACCCACAACCCATAGTAGCAATCGCCATGAGAATTTCCTTTTCCACGTCTTACCTCAGAATTTGGAGGGCCGGTGTGTGGATGAAGATGACAGAGCGTTCGGTGGTGAAGGAAGAGGTCTGCGGGTGAGTTTTGTGGTTGGCAGAAATCCAGGATCCCAACAGAGCTCAGGTAGAGCAATGTCGATGGGAGAGCCTGGATCCGAGTAAGGAAAGGCCACCACAGAACACACCAAACACCTGAGTAAAGGAAAAGGTTTATTGCCGAGTGAAACCGACAGGCTACCTCCCCGTGCACAGAGAGAACAGCCTGGGGTACCATTTTTAATGTCTCCTTTTTCATCTATGATTTTATTTTTTAAAATCATTTTCTTAGTCTGGCTAAAGGTTTTTCAAGCTTGTGTTTTCAAAACCTGTTTATTAATATTTTGGATTTTTAAAAAATTTTTTTAGGTTTTTTTTTTTTTACTCTAGTCTTCTTTCATTTTACTAATTTTGGGGTTAATCTTGTGTTTCTGGTTCGTTGAGATGCAACATTAGGTTATTTGAGATTTTTTTTTTTTTAATTTTACAGATAGAGTTAGTGAGGGAGACAGAGAGAAAGGTCTTCCTTCTGTTGGTTCATCCCCCAAGTGGCTGCTATGGCCAGCACGCTGTGCCGATCCGAAGCCAGGAGCCAGGTGCTTCTTCCTGGTCTCCCATGTGGGTGCAGGTGCCCAAGCACTTGGGCCATCCTCCACTGCCCTCAGCCACAGCCAGGAGCTGGACTGGAAGAGGAGCAACCAGGACTGGAACCCGGTGCACATATGGGATTTCGGCACTGCAGGTGGAGGATTAACCAAGTGAGCCACAGTGCCAGAAGTAGATTGTTAATACTATAAACTTCCCTTAGAACATTAAATTTCCATACATTTGTAGTTTCCAAAGTTCCTCCTGTTGTTCACTTCTAGTTTTATTCTATTGTAAAAAACTGATAGTTGATATGGTTCCAATTTTTTTGATTTTGCTAAAATGTGTTTTGTAACCTATCATATCTCAAACAATCTGTCCTGTGGAATGTTTCATATACAGATGAGGACAATATGAATTCTGCAGCCACTGGTTGGACTGTTCTCCAAATATGTTAGGCCCATTTGGCTCCAGTAGTTGAAATCCAATGTTTCGGCCGGCGCCGTGGCTCAACAGGCTAATCCTCCGCCTTGCGGCGCCAGCACACCGGGTTCTAGTCCCGGTCGGGGCACCGGAGTCTGTCCCGGTTGCCCCTCTTCCAGGCCAGCCCTCTGCTGTGGCCCGGGAGTGCAGTGGAGGATGGCCCAGGTGCTTGGGCCCTGCACCCCATGGGGAGACCAGGAAAAGCACCTGGCTCCTGGCTCCTGCCATCGGACGAGCGTGGTGCGCCGGCCGCAGCGCGCCGACCGCGGCGGCCATTGGAGGGTGAACCAACGGCAAAAAAGGAAGACCTTTCTCTCTGTCTCTCTCTCACTGTCCACTCTGCCTGTAAAAAAAAAAAAGAAATCCAATGTTTCATCATTGATTTCCTGCCTTAATCATCTGTTCATTGCTAAAATGGGGATATTTATATAAGTCCTCTTACTGTATTTCTGTCTCTCTTCAAATCAGTTATTTTTTAAAAAGATTTTATTTATTTATTTGAAAGTCAGAGTTACACAGAGAGAGGAGAGGCAGAGAGAGTCTTCTGTCCGATGATTCACTCCCCAGATGGCCACAAGCGCCTATCCAAAGCCAGGAGCCAGGAGCTTCTTCCAGATCTCCCACATGGGTGCAGGGGCCCAAGGACTTGAGCCATTCTCTATTGCTTTCCCAGGCCATAGCAGAGGGCTGGATTGGAAGAGGAGCGCCTATATGGGATGCCAGCACTTCAGGCCAGGGCGTTAACCCACTGCGCCACCGGGCCTGCCCAAATCAGTTATTTTTAAAGTGTGCTTAGATTTGGTGAATATATATTTACAATTGCTGTATAATGTAATATTGGTCCTTTTACCATTATGTAAATGACCTCATTTATCTCTTTATACCTTTGACTGCCTTGCTTTTAAAACCATTTAAGTTGGTTTTTTTTTTTTTTTTTTACATTTTATTTGAAGGGCAGAAAGAGAGAGACAGACAGAGACAGAGACAGAGATCTTCCATCCACTGGTTCACTCCCCCCAATGCCCATGATAGCCAGGGCTGGACCAGTCCAAAGCCAAGAATCCAGAACTCAATCTGGGTCTCCCGCATGGGTGGCAGGGCCTTAAGTCCTTGAGCTGTCAGTGCTGTCTCCAGCATGTGCATTCTCAGGAGGCTGTATCAGAAGCAGAGTAACCCAGCCTTGAACTGTGCACTGTGATATGACAATCAGGTGCCACAAATGGTAAATTAACTGATGCACCAAATGACTGCCCCTGCTGCTTTTTTTTAGTTCCTATTCCCATGTACGTCAAATATCTTATGGAATATCTTTTTCCATATATCTTTTTTTATAAATCCACTTAGCCACTCTGTCTTAATTGGAGCAAGACTGTACAATAAGATGCTACAGTAATAATTTCCCTAAGAAAACATCAATTTTAAAAACTATTCACACATGATAATACTGGATCATGGCCAGCGCCACGGCTCAATAGGCTGATCCTCCACCTACAGTGCCGCACACCGGGTTCTAGTCCCTGTTGTGGCACCAGATTCTGTCTCGGTTGCTCCTCTTCCTGTCCAGCCCTCTGCTGTGACCCGGGAAAGCAGTGGAGGATGGCCCAAGTCCTTGGGACTTGCACCCGTGTGGGAGACCAGGAGAAGCACCTGGCTCCTGGCTTTGGATCAGCGCAGCACGCCGGCCACAGCAGCCACTGGGGGGTGAACCAATGGAAAAAGGAAGACCTTTCTCTCTGTCTCTCTCTCACTGTCCACTCTGCCTGTCCACAAAAAAAAATTAATTAAGAAATACTAGATCATTATAATTGCTATGTCCCCTCTCCACAGTGTACTGTGAGACAACATATGCGAATTCTCCCAGAATCATGGTTTTAACACTGGAGAATGTAAGCCAGTGGTGGATACTTGGCTTCTGCATCAACCTGACTTCCTCCACAGAAGCCTGACTCCTGCCTCACCCCAAGCAGAGCTGAATCACCTACATCAAACTAGGAACACAGAGAGGGGATGAGGTTAGCAGAAGCCATTGTGTAGAGCCTGAGTGGCTGTCCACCTGTGCCAGAGAGGACTCCATAACACAGACTATTGAAGAGAGTTACATGGCAGGAAGCAAAATCCACAGATTGTCCAGACTTGAGTGCCTGACCAGGGCTCCCACACTACCTGTAACCTCCACAAATTTCCCACCAACCCATCCAAATAAGAGCTTAAATGAGCCAAGGAGTCAGTGTAAGACTCATGTGTAATGTGGCTTTACAGTGTGCAGGATTCCAGAAATGGAGAGACTGAAGCAATTAAAAAAAAAAAAAACACTGTAATACTTGGAGCTGAAAAGTACAGTATGCAAATGAATAATACAACAGAGAGCATCAACAGCAGAACCATCCAAGAAGAATAATCAGTGAAGTAAAAAATGTGTTTTTTTAAAGATTTATTTATTTATTTGAAAGTCAGTTACACAGAAAAGAGGCAGAGAAAGAGAGAGAGAGGTCTTCCATCTGCTCGTTCACTCCCCAATTGGCTGCAACAGCCGGAGCTGTGTTGATTCAAAGCCAGGATCCAGGAGCTTCTTCTAGGTCTCCCACATGGGTGCGGGGGCCCAAGGACTTGGGCCATCTTCTACTGCTTTCCTAGGCTATAGCAGAGAGCTGGATCGGAAGTGGAGCAGCTGGGACTCGAACCCGCATCCATATCGGATGCCAGCACTTCAGGCCAGGACATTAACCCACTCACCACAGCACCAGCCCCAAAAACAGGTTTCTTGAAAATAGAGAATACAGAATAAGAAAAAAAAAAGGAATGAAAAGTTATGGGATGTATGGAACATCATCAAATGTCATTAGTGTCAAAGAAGAATTTGAGAATAAAAAAAGGCTATACAATTTATTTCAAGAAAGAAGAAAAAAACTTTTCAGACCTGGAGAAAGTAGAATCTATATAGAAGAAAGTAGAAGCTCACCAATCAGATTCAATCCAAATAATACTTCCAGTATATATTATAATCAAACTCTCAAAAGTCAAGGGCATTAAGAGGATCCTAAACAACAAGAGAAGAGAGTTTTAACACAACGGGTAGTTCATTTCTCAAAGTTGGATGTAGGATGACACATTCAAACTGCAGAAGAAGGAGAAAAACTGCTAAGAATATTGTTTAAGGGTGTAGGATAGCGGGTAAAGCCATCACCTGCAGTGCCAGCATCTTATATGGGCACTGGCTGCTCCACTTCTGATCCAGCTCTCTGCTGTGGCCTGGAAAAGCAGTAGAAGATGTCCTAAGTACTTGAGCCCTGCACCCACATGGGAGACCCAGAAGAACCTGGCTTCTGGCATTGGATCGTCCCAGCTCTGGCCATTGCAGCCATTTGGGGAGCGAACCAGCAGATGGAAGACCTCTCTCTCTTTCTCTCTGCCTCTGCCTCTTTGTAACTCTGCCTTTCAAGAAAAATAAATAAATATTAAAAAAAAATACTGTTGGCCGGCGCCGTGGCTCAACATGCTAATCCTCCGCCTTGCGGCGCCGGCACACCGGGTTCTAGTCCCGGTCGGGGCACTGGATTCTGACCCGGTTGCCCCTCTTCCAGGCCAGCCCTCTGCTGTGGCCCAGGAGTGCAGTGGAGGATGGCCCAAGTGCTTGGGCCCTGCACCCCATGGGAGACCAGGAAAAAGCACCTAGCACCTGGCTCCTGCCATCAGATGAGCGCGGTGCGCCGGCTACAGCGCGCCGACCACGGCAGCCATTGGAGGGTAAACCAACGGCAAAGGAAGACCTTTCTCTCTGTCTCTCTCACTGTCCACTCTGCCTGTCAAAAAAAAAAAAAATACTGTCCCCAACAAAGCTTCCCTTCAAAAATGATGGGACAGACAATCCAACCTGCCTTACAAGAAAGCTAAAGGAATTTTTAAACAGAAAAGAAAGGGATGTTAATGTGTAATTAAAAAAAAATTTGGAGGGTGCCAAGGGATAGACATCTTGTCATTTTTTTCTTTTTTTTTTTTCTTTGAATAAATGTCACTTTTTGAGGCAAAAGAAAAAAAAATCTGGGGGCCAGCGCTGTGGCATAGCAGGTAAAGCTGCTGCCTGCAGTGTCAGCATCCCATTGGGCACTGGTTTGAGTCCTGGCTACTCCACTTCTGATCCATCTCTCCTCTATGGCCTGGGAAAGCAATAGAAGATGGCCCAAGTCCTTGCACCTGCATGGGAGACCTGGAAGAAGCTCCTGGCTCCTGGCTTTGGATTGGTGCAGCTCCAGCCACTGCAGTCAATTAGGGAGTGAATCAGCAGATGGAAGACCTCTCTCTCTCTCTCTCAGCCTCTCCTCCTCTCTCTGTGTAACTCTGACTTTCAAATAAATATATCTAAAAAAAGAAGAAAAAAAAGAACACGGAAGGAATGGAGTATTTTTTGTGCTGTAATTAATATTATCAATTAAACATAATCTCTTCTAACTATAAGATGTTCCTTATAAATATAATAGTAACCACAAAGCAAAAGCTCTTAACATATACACTAAAATTTTTAAAAAGTAATCAAAATACACTGATAAAGAATATCATCTGAAGGAATAAAAGATCAGCAAAGCAACTATAAAACAAGTAAAATATGGCTGATCCAAATCCTTACCTATCAATAATTACCTTGAATGTTTATTAAGTTTTTCAGAATCATCTTTAAACATCCATATTACTAATATTTACCTCACAACTCTTCTAGCCTCTCTGCCCATGATCAGTTCTAAATCCTTAACTTCCATATTTTTAGCAATTTTCCTGGTACAACCCTATTCCATTGTACCAAATTCTATCTTCTGGTTAGGATGCTGTAAAACTCAGATTGTGTGGCTTAAATAACACTGTTATTTTTCTACAGTTCTGGTGGCTGTGAAGTCTCTCATCAAAGTACAGGTAGATTCAATTCCTGTTGAGGGCTCCCTTCCCAGAAGATGTCTGGCTCCTTGTCTCCTCACATGGCCTTTCCGTGGTAGGTGAACAAGAGAGAGAACTGTTTTTCTTCCTCCTCCAAGATCAGCATTTCTATCAGATTAGCACCAAATCCTTGTATCATCCTTTTTTAAAAAAATATTTGGGCCAGCAATGCAGTGTAGGTTAAGCCTACGCCTGCAGTGCCAGCATCCCACATGGGTGCCGGTTTGAGTCCCAGCTGCTCCACTTCTGATCAAGCTCCCTGCTAATGTGCCCAGGAAAGCAGCAGAGGGTGGATCAAGTACTTGGCCCCTGCATCCACATGGGAGGCCAGGAAGAAGTTCCTGGCTCCTGACTTCAGCCTGGCCCAGCCCCGGCCATTGTGGTAATTTGGGGAACTGAACCATGGATGGAAGATCTCTCTCTCTGCCTCTGGCTCTCCTTGTAACTCTGGGTTTCAAATAAATAAATAAATCTTTAAAATAAAGATCTCATAGGCACTCAGAATAACAAAGTAGAGTGGGATCCAAGAGTAAAACGGGAGTGGCTCTGTGGTGCACCAGGTTAGGCAGCCACCCACAATGCTGGCATCCCATTATCAGAGTGCCAGTTAGAGGCCTAGCTGCTCTGCTTTCCATCCAGCTCCATGCCAATGCGCCTGGGAAACCAGTGTAATATGACCCAAGTATTTGGGCCTCTGCTTCAGCCTGGACATTGCAGCCATTTGGGGAGTGGACCAGAGGTTGGGATATCTCTTACTCTGTCTCTCCCCCTCTCTCTGTCACTCTGCCTTTCAAATAAATAAAATAAATCTTTTTAAAAAGATTAATTCTCTAGTGGTGGTCGCATAATAGCTCAGTAAACAGAATGTGCTACTCTATTTCAAAGATATAAAGTAGGAAATATCCTAATAAAAAGGGACAACAGAGACTCATTCTCTTCCTGTATAGGGAATGAAGTAGCCACCAATTACATATCTCTAAGCTACTTTACTAAGAAACATGGAAAACATAGCTCAATATATAAAATGAGAAAATGGCTTACCATTAGTAACCATATAAAACTTCAAGAGCACATAAATTGTGGGAGATACATCAATTTCAAATTTAAAATCTAATAAATGATGGTGATATAGATTTACTTAAATTTAATAGTTAAATTCTCTTACAAAAATCCACAAACCAGTGGTTCATGATCTTATTGACTACATAACCAGGTCAGCTGCCTTAACAGAGATGATTATGGATGATTACTAAAGTTAAGGAAGGTAGACTGATTGTTGAATTGCCCCAACCTAGTGAGGAAATTATGAAAAGGAATCAAAATAAAAAATGTTATATGCAAAACCAATAGAAATGTGATAATGTATCATTGTAAACCCTCTTATTATAAGTCCACTAACCAGTTTATAATCACTGAAATATTTATAGATGTCTATCCTTTGAAAGGTTTTTAAGAGAATGATAATTTTATGGGGCGGACACTGTGGCGCAGTGGGTAAAGCTGGCACCTGCACTGCCAGCGTCCCATATGGGGGCCTATTTGAGTCTCAGCTGCTCCACTTCCAATCCAGCTCTCTGCTATGGCCTGGGAAAGCAGTGGAAGATGGGCCAAGCCCTTGGGCCTCTGCACCCACATGGGAGACCTGGAAGAAGCTCCTGGCTCCTGGCTTCAGATTGGTGCAGCTCCAGCTGTTGCGGCTGTCTGGGGAGTGAACCAGCAAATGGAAGACCTCTCTTTCTCTCTGCCTCTCCTTCTCTCTGTGTGTAACTCTGACTTTCAAATAAATAAATAAGAGATTGATAACTTTTTTTTTGACAGGCAGAGTGGACAGTGAGAGAGAGACAGAGAGAAAGGTCTTCCATTTGCCGTTGGTTCACCCTCCAATGGCCGCCGCAACCGGTGTTATGCAGCCAGCGCACTGCGCTGATCTGAAGCCAGGAGCCAGGTGCTTCTCCTGGTCTCCCATGGGGTGCAGGGCCCAAGCACTTGGGCCATCCTCCACTGCACTCCCGGGCCACAGCAGAGAGCTGGCCTGGAAGAGGGGCAACCGGGACAGAATCCGGTGCCCCGACCGGGACTAGAACCCGGTGTGCCAGCGCAAAAGGCAGAGGATTAGCCTATTGAGCTGCGGCGCCGGCAGAGATTGATAACTTTTAAGACACTGATTAGGTTAATAATTTGCATCAAACAGACAAAAGCATTTCTTCCATTTGAATCCTGGTTGGTACTGACTGGGGAAGAAATGCCCCCTTAAAAGTAATTTTCTGTGTGTATATGACATATATTTAGAGAATTATACTGTGTGAACACAAATTAGAAATAAAAGTCAACCATCTGATGAAATAAAGGGAGATTATATATCTAAAAATAAAAATAACAAAACAAGATAATTACATTAAAAATGCAGGGCTACATTTTTCTAAATGGGATCTTCAGTTCTGGAGGAAGATAAGTACATTATACCTAACAAGCAAAGAATTATAAAGCACAGAAAAGTATTTGAATATTACAAACAAAACCATGAAAAGGCCAAAGAGCACAAATATCAAAAGTCAGTGTGAAAAAAAAAGCCCAGAGGCCAGTGCTGTGGTGCAGCGGGTTAAGGCCCCAGCCTGCAGCACCAGCATCCCATATGGGCGCCGGTTCAAGTCCCAGCTGCTCCACTTCCGATCCAGCTCTCTTCTATGGCCTGGGAAAGCAGTAGAAGATGGCTCAAGGCCTTGGGCCCCTGCACCCACGTGGGAGACCTGGAGGAAGTTCCTGGCTCCTGGCTTCGGATCAGCTCAGCTCTGGCCGTTGTCATTTGGGGAATGAACCAGTGGAATGGAAGAACTCTCTATCTGGTTCTATTTCTCTTTGTAACTCCTCTGTCTTTTAATACAAATAAAATAATTCTTTAAAAAATGTTTAAAAAGAAAAAAAAAAGCCCAGATAATAAACTCACATGGAAACTCACTCAAAACATTAGGTAAATATGTATGAGTATTCCACACATTTAGAAAAGGACTAACAGAGACCATCATATGTCAGTAGACATTAACAACATTAATTGATATAAAAAGGTGAAATATCTGGTAATACTGAACAAAGCTGTAAAATATACATCATCTGTGACTGGACAATTCTATTTCTAAATACAGAGGGGCCGTGGAGCCTAGAAACATCTTTTTAAAAATTTTTTTAAAGATTTATTTGAAAGAGTTACAGAGAGAGGTAAAGAGAGAGGTAGGTCTTCCATCTGCTGGTTCACTCCTCAGATGGCCGCCACAGCCAGAGCTGCACCAATCTGAAGCCAGGAGCCAGGAGCTTCTTCCAGGTCTCCCATGTGGGTGCAGGTGCCCAAGGCTTATCCACAATAATGGCATTCCCACATTCCTGACACCTATAGGATTTTTCAACAGTATGAATTTTCTGAGGTTTTATAAAGGATGCACTATGTTGAAAAGCCTTTCCACATTCTTGCATTCATATGGTTTCTCTCCAGTGTGAATTCTCTGATGTTGAATAAGTGCCCAAGTAAGTCTCAAGAATTTCCCACATTCCTTACATTGGTAAAGTTTCTGACTACTGTGGATTCTCTGATGTCGAGTAAGTGCACTACTTACTCCAAAAGCTTTCTTGCATTCTTTACACTTATAGGGTTTCTCACCAGTATGGATTCTCTGATGTCTAGTCAGGGATGAACTGTTTCTAAAGACCTTTCCACACACCATGCAATCATAGGAATTTTTTCTTTTTGACAGGCAGAGTGGACAGTGAGAGAGAGACAGACAGAAATGTCTTCCTTTTGCCATTGGTTCACCCTCCAATGGCCGCTGTGGCTGGCGGGCTGCGGCTGGCGCACCACGCTGATCCAAAGGCAGGAGCCAGGTGCTTCTCCTCGTCTCCCATGCAGGTGCAGGGCCCAAGCACCTGGGCCATCCTCCACTACCTTCCCAGGCCAAAGCAGAGAGCTGGCCTGGAAGAGGGGCAACTGGGACAGAATCTGACGCCCTGACCGGGACTAGAACCCGGTTTGCCGGCGCCACAGGCGGAGGATTAGTCTATTGAGCCGCGGTGCCGGCCATTCATAGGGATTTTTACCAGTATGAATTCTCTGATGTCCGGCAAGTTTTCTACAAAGGTTTCTCCCCAGTATGAATTCTCTGATCTTCAATGAGCTGTGAACTAATTCTAAAAACTTTATCACAATGCAAGCATTTGTATGGTTTCTCACCAGTATGGGTTCTCTGGTGTTCAGTAAGTTGTGAATGAAATCTAAAGCCTTTGCCACATTCCATACACTTGTAAGGTTTGTCATCAGTATGGATTTTCTGATGTTAAGTAAGTTTTCCATTTAATCTAAAGGATTTCCCACAGAGTGCATTCATAAGGTTTCTCACCATCATGAATTTTTTGAAATGGAGTAACTTCTGCAACTCTTCCAAAGGTTCTTTTGTATTCCTTACATTTATAGAACTTCTCATTACTATGGAATTTCTGGTATACAGGAAGGTCTTCATTAAAACTAAATGTATTCTTGTATTCCATGTATTTATAGGCCTGACACCAGTAAGAATATTCAGTTGTACTATCTGACTTATCTATCCCAAACTTATCTATCATACTTTCTCTCACCAGTATGTATTCTCTGATACTCATCAAAGTTTGAGTCAGAATTAAAGAATTTTTCACATTCAATATATTCAAAGGACTTCTCACTGTCATGCCTTCTCTGAGTTTATCTAAGAAATCTGTGAGTTTTGTACTTGGGCACTTTTCCACAGATGACTTTCATTGTATTGAAACATCCTACTTCAGGTCTTTGTACTTCAATCCTGATTTTGCTCTGTGAGTTATTTCTGAAGATGGACCTTTTGAGACCAGAAAATTTGCTGCCTTCTGTTATTTCCAATTGAGAACCATTGTTTTCCAGAATGCCCTTTCCTATAGATAAACTCTTTGTCTCATAACTGCACTCCAAATCTGAAAGAAATGGAAAAAATCACTTTTCTTTTCATGTGTCATAAAAAGAAAATGATTATAGAAAGCAGATAAAAAATTGAAAATAAATCACAGTGTCAATGAATGGTTAAAATGGTACTATGAAATTTGGAGAGAGATAAAAGCTCAGAGAATGCTCTCAGTGTATTATAAAATTGTGAGCTTTGTGATAAAGGAAGCAGATTTAGTCGGCATATTTAAAATTGCAGCGTTGATCAGCACCTTGGAAGCTTTTTGGTAAGTACAATGTTCAGGAACCAATTCAGAGAACAGGAAACAAAATCTACAGCTGTAGAACTGATCATTAGTGTCATGTAGAGATACTGCTAATGTAGATCAAAATTTGATCTTGTTTATATCAACAACTTTGTGTTTTTTGGTTTTGTTTTTTGTTTTTTTGTTTTTGCTACAGTAAAAGCCAAACACTTTCCGATGGACAACAAGGAACCGTTTGTAAGACCACATTTAATCTATTTTCTTCTTTCTTCTAATCTTTTTTCACCTTCTAGATAAAAACATATTTCTAATGACTTAGAGCTAAGCACAGATTGTTTCATCTGGGTCGGCACCGCAGCTCACTAGGCTAATCCTCCGCCTGCGGCGCCGGCACCCCGGATTCTGTCCCGGTTGCTCCTCTTCCAGTCCAGCTCTCTGCTGTGGCCTGGGAGTGCAGTGGAGGATGGCCCAAGTCCTTGGGCCCTGCACCCGCATGGGAGACCAGGAGGAAGCACCTGGCTCCTGGCTTCGGATCAGCGTGGTGTGCTGGCCGCAACGGCCACTGGGGGGTGAACCAACGGAAAAGGAAGACCTTTCTCTCTGTTTCTCTCTCTCACTATCCACTCTGCCTGTCCAAAAAAAAAAAAAGTTTCATCCTTCACAAACAGGCTGTTTGGGGACTGGTATAATGGTGTAGCAGGTTCAGCTGCAGCCTGCTATGCCAGCATCCCTCGTGACCACCAGTTTGAGTCCCCACTGCTTCACTTCTGGTACAACTCCCTGTAAATGCATTTGGGAAAGCAGCAAAGATGGCCCAAGTGCTTGGGCCCCTGCCACCCATATAGGAACTCAGATGAAGTTACTGGCTCCATCGCTTTGGCCTGGCCTGGCCTCGCCTGTTGCGGCCATTTGAGGAATTATTCAGCAGATGGAAGATTTCTCTGTATCTTCCTCCCTCTCTGTAACCACCACCTTTCAAATTAACTAATTAATTTTTTTAAAAAAACATAGGCTGTTTGTATGCCAGTTCTTTTTCACTGTTCAGGTCTAAGTTAACTAACCTCAAGATATATTAACTGATCTGCATTTGTTTTTCTGTCTCTATTCCAATATTGGTTCCTTATTTTCATATCCATTTTTTCAGTTGTATGTTCAATTCCACAAGGATGGGGCAACATCCTTTAGCTGTAGCTTAGCTGGTAAAGCTGCCAGCTGTCATGCTGGCATCCCATATCGGTGCTGGTTTACATCCTGGCTGCTCCACTTCCTATCTAGCTCCCTGCGAACAGCCTGCAAAAAGCAGTGGAAGACAGACCAAGTGCTTGGGCCCTGCACCTATATGGGAGACCAGGAGGAAGCACCTGGCTTCTGGCTTCATATTAGCACAGCACGCCAGCCGTAGTGGCCATCTGGGGGGTGAACCAACGGAAGGGAGACCTTTGTCTCTCTCTCTCACGATCTAACTCTGCCTGTAAAAACAAACAAAACAAAACAAAACAAAACAAAAAAAGGTGATAGGAGTCCCCAAAGCCATAAAAAAGTAAAGACAAATTTTCTAGACAGATAAAATTTCCAAAATTTCCATGAATTATGTAATGCATAAAATTCACTGAACACAATGTCTCAGTTCCAAATATTTGCATGAATCAAAAAATAACCATGTTCAGGTTGTAATCATAAACCAGATAATGAACCAGAGATCCTAGAATAAATGTTTGGATCTGAATCAGGAATAGGGAAGTATAAGATAAGCCCTGGTTCATTGTGCTGGAAGGCTTAGAAGTTTTATATTGTTAGTGAGTCATGTCAAATGGATACAGAAATCACTTGAAGGAGCTAAGGCTATAAAGAATCAAGAGCCGGCGCCGTGGCTCAACAGGCTAATCCTCTGCCTTGCAGCGCTAGCACACCAGGTTCTAGTCCTGGTCAGGGCACCGGATTCTGTCCTGGTTGCCCCTCTTCCAGGCCAGCTCTCTGCTGTGGCCCGGGAGTGCAGTGGAGGATGGCCCAAGTCCTTGGGCCCTACACCCCATGGGAGTCCAAGATAAGCACCTGGCTCCTACCATCGGATCAGCGTGTGCGCTGGCCGCAGCAGCCATTGGAGGGTGAACCAATGGCAAAGGAAGACCTTTCTCTCTGTCTCTCTCTCTCTCACTGTCCACTCTGCCTGTCAAAAAAAAAAAAAAAAAAGAACCAAGAAAAGAGGAAAAAATGTTTGTACACTAAAACAAGATAAACAAAACAAAATAGAAGCCCAGAAAGAAACATTTGCAACCGATTCAGATATTATGGTATTAGGTATTAGGTCTGGGGTAGGGAGAGTATGGGGTGAGACTTGGAAAATCTTGTATCAGAAAGCAAGAATTAATTCAAAAATTAACTCACCAATTCCAAGACACAGAACTCAACATGGGGTAATTATAACCCTATGTTTATGTAATTGGACATCAAAAAACCAAAGATTGTGGTGTACTAAAGTATTCTGAGCTGATGAAAATCAATACATCCAGATGAGACATAAATAAGAGAAGGTTGTAAAAAAAATTTTTTTTTGACAGGCAGAGTGGACAGTGAGAGAGAGACAGAGAGAAAGGTCTTCCTTTTGCTGTTGGTTCACCCTCCAATGGCCGCCACGGACGGCGCGCTGCGGCCGGCACACTGCGCTCATCCGATGGCAGGAGCCAGGTGCTAGGTGCTTTTTCCTCGTCTCCCATGGGGTGCAGGGCCCAAGCACCTGGACCATCCTCCACTTGCAAAAAGAGTGGAAGTGTTGCTGAAAAGAAATTGAGAAAAGACTGAAGATTAATTGTAGATGCATGCTATGACATCTGGCTGCTTCGCCAGAGAGAAATGGAGAGACACCAGACAAATCAGCAAAGGCTGATCACAGAAGTATCACTTCAGTGAAGCACCAACTTGATTGCATTAGTTGGTGAAACAGTATATACCCCGACTGCTGAAAACAATACTGCTATCAGTCACATCAGGGGTGTGGTCAGGGAAAAGAGACAGTCAAAAACAGTCAAAAGCACTGTTATCTGAGGGTGACTGTAGTAACAGCCTAGGAGGCTATTTACCCTGTAAGGAGTAACAAGAGAGGTTTTATACTGTGGCACAGGTAAACTTCACTACAATAATCTATTCAGGCCGGCGCCGTGGCTCAACAGGCTAATCCTCCGCCTTGCGGCGCCGGCACACCGGGTTCTAGTCCCGGTCGGGGCACCGGATTCTGTCCCGGTTGCCCCTCTTCCAGGCCAGCCCTCTGCTGTGGCCCGGGAGTGCAGTGGAGGATGGCCCAGGTGCTTGGGCCCTGCACCCCATGGGAGACCAGGAAAAGCACCTGGCTCCTGGCTCCTGCCATCGGACGAGCGCGGTGCGCCGGCCGCAGCGCGCCGACCGCGGCGGCCATTGGAGGGTGAACCAACGGCAAAGGAAGACCTTTCTCTCTGTCTCTCTCTCTCACTGTCCACTCTGCCTGTAAAAAAAAAAAAAAAAAAAAAAAAAAAAAAACAATAATCTATTCACTCACTACACAAATAATTACTGGCTTCAAGACAAGGAGGGTGGTGATGAAAGTATCAGAATTCCAATAACTGTCTAAAGTGTGTTCATTATTCACACACACAAAAACTAAGTGAAAGGCAAAGATACAGGAAAAGAAAGAAATATAAACTTCCTGTGAAAACAACCATTGTAGACAAAGACTTCAAAAGGAAGCCATGGTTAAAGAAGTAAATAAAGGTCAGATCATAATGGCACATCAAATAAAGAATATCAATAAAGACAACTGAAAATAAACAGCTAGAAATTCTGTATCAAAATTAAAATGAAACTTCACTATAGGAACCTAATAGTAGATATGAACTGGCAGAGGAAATAGAAAATTTGATAGATAAACTGAAGAACAGGAAAAACAATGAAGAGAAATAAACAGAACCTAAAAAAATGCAAAACACCATTAAGCACACCAACATACACATTTCATTCTGTTCTTTAAGACTTATTTATTTGGACCAGTGCCGTGGCTCAACAGGCTAATCCTCCACCTTGAGGTGCTGGCACACCAGGTTCTAATCCCGGTAGGGGCACCAGATTCTGTCCCGGTTGCCCCTCTTCCAGGCCAGCTCTCTGCTGTGGCCCCGGAGTACAGTGGAGGATGGCCCAAGTGCATGGGCCCTGTATCCCATGGGAGACCAGGAGGAAGCACCTGGCTCCTGGCTTCGGATCAGCGCAGTGCGCCGGCCGCAACAGCCATTGGAGGGTGAACCAACAGAAAAGGAAGATCTTTCTCTCTGTCTCTCTCACTGTCCACTCTGCCTGTCAAAAAATAAAAATAAAAAAAAAATAAAATAAAATTTTTAAAAAAGACTTATTTATTTGAAAGGCAGAGTTAGAGAGAGGCAGAGAGAGGTCTTCCATCCACTGGTTCTCTCCCCAAATGGCTGCAACAGCTGGAGCTGGGCTGATCTGAAGCCAGGAGCCAGGAGTTTCTTCCAGGTCTCCCACACAGGTGCAGGGGCCCAAGCACTTGGGCCATCTACTGGATTCCCAGGCCATTTCAGAGAGCGGGATTGGAAGTGGAACAGCTGGGACTGGAACTGGCACTCATATGGGATGCCGGCATTGCAGGCAGCAGCTTTACCCACTATGCCATAGCACCAGCCCCACACCAGCATACATGAGAAGGGACTACTAGAAGGGACAAAGAATTAAGAGTTTTCAAAGAGGGGCCTGCATTGTCGTACAGCAGGTTAAGCTGCCGCTTATGATGCCAGCATCCCTATCTCATATCCCATATCCCATATCCCATACTGCAGTGTTGGTTCGAGTCCTGACTACTCTGCTTCCAATCTGACTCCCTGCTAATTCACCTGGGAAGGTAGTAGAAGATGGTCAAAGTACTTGGGCCCTGCCAACCATGTAGGCCAGAATGGAGCTCCTGACTTCTGGCTTTGGACTGGTCCAAACCTGGCTGTTGCAGGCATTTGGAGAATGAACCCAGCAGATGAGCAGATGGAAGATATATTTTTCTGTCTGTCTCTTTCTCTCTCTATAGCTCTGCCTTACAAATAAATAAATAAATATTTTAAAAATTTGCCTACTACACAGAGTATATGTCCCTTGTTCCATTAGTTTTTAAAATTCTCTATAATGGTGAAATTTGAAATTCCGTATAATGTTACCTAACAATTTCTGAGGCCAGTCCTGACACTGCAGTTCTTCTCCACTGACAGTGTTTGTCAGAGATTCTCAGAAAGGAAAGGAGTGCATGTCTTCTTGCCTTCTACACAAAGCTGCATATCATAAAACTAGCTCAAGGAATTTGATGAAACTAGGTGACAACTTCAGCATAATAATAGATGACTCAGGGGCCTGTGCTGTGGTGCAGTGGTTAAAGCTCCAGCCTGCAGCACTGGCATTCCATATGGGCGCTGGTTCGAGTCCTGGCTGCTCCTCTTTGGATCCAGCTCTCTGATATGGCCTGGGATAGCAGTAGAATATGGCCTAAGCAAGTCCTGGGGCCCTGCACTCGCATGGGAGACCTGAAAGAAGCTCCTGGCCTCAGATCAGCTCAGCTCTGGCCGTTGCAGTCATTTGGGGAGTTAACCAGCAGATGGAAGACTCTCTCTCTCTCTGGCTCTACCTCTCTCTCTGTAACTCTGTCTTTCAAATAAATACAATAATTCCAATAGAAAAAAGAAACATAAAAATCAATAGGATAATTTAGGAATGTCTAAAATAAAAAAATATTTATTAAAAAATAATAGAAGACTCAATCTGGTTTTGCTACCCAACACAGAGCCCTTTATACATATTTACAGCATTATCATTTTATTCTACTTCTGTTTTATAAACCTGTCCTTTCAAGTATAATTTGTATAATGGCATTTTGTATGATACTTGGATTTCATAGTCCTGGGTGCTCCTCTTCCGATCCAGCTCTCTGCTCTGGCCTGGGAAAGCAGTAGAAGATGGTCCAGGTCCTTGAGTCCCTGCACCCACGTGGGAGACCCGCAAGAAGCTCCTTGCTAAGGATCAGTGCTGCTTCGCCAGTTGTGGACAATTGGGGAGTGCACCAGCAGATGAAGGATCTCTCTCTCTCTCTCTGCCTCTCTTTCTCTTTGTGTGTAACTCTTTCAAAGTAAATAAATAAATCATTTAAAAAAAAAAAAACTCCAAAGTTGGGGCAGGCATTGATATAGTGGATTAAGCCGCATTTAACAGAACAAAAATAAACACAAACTGACCTTGAATTGGCCATCAAGTGGCAATTCTCCCTTCCACTTCAGTAGCCATCTCTTGCAGAACTAGAAGGCCAAGGAGAAGGGGCCAGTGAGATCCCGAACCGGCTAGCTAAGACTACCCTGGCCATCCACCACCACACAAGCCCCATCTCACAATCGAAACACCAGATGGGGAAGGGAAAAGACACCACTGCCGACTCTTCCCCATACCAGAGAAAAATATTATGTTTTCAGTTCATAGCAGTTTCGAGGGGGCACAGCTCAGGAAACTGGTGTAAATGGGTTCCAAAGAGGCGTCTCCCAGGAAAATCCCCTACACCTGTGCATGTGTGATTTTCTGCTTGGAACGTTCATTCCAGGGCTGAAATTCATCATCTCCCTTTTTGTTTGTTTGTGGGTTTGTTTTGACAGGCAGAGTGGACAGTGAGAGAGACAGAGACAAAGGTCTTCCTTCTGTTGGTTCATCCCCCAAATGGCTGTTATGGCCGGCGCACTGCGCTGATCCGAAGCCAGGAGCCAGGTGCTTCTCCTGGTCTCCCATGCGGGTGCAGGGCCCAAGCACTTGGACCATCCTCCACCGCCTTACCGGGCCACAGCAGAGAGCTGGCCTGGAAGAGGAGCAACCAGAACTAGAACCCGGTGTGCCAGCGCCGCAGGCGGAGGATTAGCCTAGTGAGCTGCGGCACCGGCCATGATCTCCCTTCTAAAGACCACTTCTCTGCAAGCAGCTATAACATCTAAGGACAGGTCAAAGAAAATCCAGGGAGCCACTTTCCACGAAACCTGGAGACCTACATTTGAATTCAGGATGGGCACGCACTCCAGCCACGCTCCGTGTTAAGCAGTGGGCTGGGCACTGGGGACAGACCACGCACCAGTGCGGGGCGCTTCTGGTTAACACAGGCATTGGCGTCTTTACGGGCACAGATACGCTCACACGGGAGACAGGAACTTTCCCGTATACTCGAAGATATACGTGTAACGGAGATTATATACCACAGAATAGGAGAAATGACCCAAAGCACAACCACTCCCACGGGTTCACTGAAAAAACCCACATTTCGCCTCCTTCAGTTACGGTCGTTCACGCGGCCGGTGTCACACACCAAGCCCCAGGAGCCTGACTGGACACCTGTCAGGGCGCGCACGCTCAGCCCTACTCTCCAAACACTCCACGACGACGCCGTCACAAACAACTGCACCAGCGGCCATCGGCGCCCGCAGGTCATGCGTACGTGGCCTGAGGCTCCCGGCTCCACAGGGTCCATCCGCGTCTCCTCAACGCCGCATCTTCCGCAACACCGGAAGTGGAACCGAAGGTCGCTCTGTCGATGTCCTGAGGCTTGTGGGAAATGTAGTCCAACCACGAATGTCCTGAGGCTTGTGGGAAATGTAGTCCAACCACGAACGTCTAAGGCTTGTGGGAAACGTAGTCCAACCACTAATATCCTGGGGCTTGTGGAAAATGTAGTCCAACCACGAACGTACCCACACGTTCAAGTGTTGCCCACGGGCAACGGAGTCTGCGCAAAGCCCCGCGATCCTGGAGTTCCAGGGCGCGCAGATCGCTTCCTCTTGTTGGAGGAATGAAGCTGGTAGCTGTCCCTGACGAGGAAGAGCTGGGCGATGGTCCTCGGGGACCACCCAGGCCCGAGAAGTAACCGGAAACGAGGGCATTCGAGGTTATCGGAACCCGGGGCCAGAGCTGGCGGAGGAAGGAACTGGAACCCTGGGTTGCCCCCAACCCTACCCCAGGAGCGACCTGGAATCCCGGCCGGGGAAGGCTGAAGAACAAGGAAGTTGCAACATCCGCAACTCCTACTTCGTATGACAACAAAATCATTTCCGGACACTGCCCCATTGAGAAACAGGGGTCTAGGCGGTTGTATCCTAGACTTTGTTAGGCTGTTTTTGTGAGCTTACTGTGCATTTTATATGTATGTATAATAAACCTGTCTAAAGACAGATTTTTACTGAAGGTGTAGAGTCAAAATCCAAATAGAGTGAGTGTGGCTAAAAGCTAATTGCAGACCTCTTGCTAATGTACATATTAGCTTTGCTCGCTAACTGCTAAGGGTGGATCTTGTGAAACTGTGGGCCCAAATTCCCAGGAACTAAGTTGTGTCCTTCGCTGCTATCTTACAACCATATCTTGGATTTGTTATTGGGTTTATTGTTTTCTTACAACCTATTTTTGTTTTGAATTGTTCACTGCATATGAGGGGTCTAGTTTGAAATTGTGAGCCCTAGTGGACAGAATACTATAAAAAGCTGGGTAACCCGCTGTTGGGGGCTGCAGTCTGGTAAGGAGTGTCGGTGCCTTGCCTCTCATTTTCAATAAAATTCATGTGTGATTGTCACTGGTTTTTGTAATATCCTGTTTTAGCTGACGAGCGGATGCAACAAAGAAATCATTTGAGAACTAACCAAAGCACTCTGAGAGTGAAATCCTTATCAGTTCATCCATTGCATTGTGGTATGCAAAATGTGTGGATGTTTTCTTACATGGCAGAAGGGAGATTATCCTAAATAGGAAAAAAATGTGTGCCCTTAAAACTAGTTTAAGAAATACAGTACTAAAAATATGAGACTTACATTGTTTTGTTTTTCAAATTTCAGAGAGACCAAAAGAGGATTTCTGTCCACTGGTTCACTCTCCAGATGCCCACAATGGCCTGGCCTCGACTGAGCTGAGCCAGAGCTGGAAGCCAGCAACACATTCTACATCTTTTAACATGGATGGCAGGGGACCAATTGAGCAATAACTCTTCCTCCTGAAGTTCAGCGCGGTGTATTCTTTAATTTCCCGCAAGACATTCTCTGTCTACATTCTCTATTTACATATTTTCTTTTTGCTTTTTTGATTTCTTCTTTCATTCTATTATGATGCAAGAAAAGTTATATAATTTCAATTCTTTTGAATTTAAGCCATATGTTATGATCAAGGATAAGGTCTGCTTTATTAAATGTTGTATATAAGCTTGAACAGAATGTGTTCTGCTGTTTGGTAGTGTTCTGGACATGCCCATTAAATTCCATTGGTTGAGGAATCGTATTATGATTTGAGTTTCCCTACCAAAAGTAATCCTGAAACTTAACCCCTGTTGTGAGGTATTAAGAAAGTATTGTATTTGGAGATGGTACCTTAGGAAAGTGATAAAGGCTAAAGGAAGCCATAGGGTAGGTCCGGGTCCAGTGGGACTGTGCTGTTCAGTAACAGGAGAGGGGCCGGCACTGTAGTGCAGTGCCAGCATCACATAACTGAGTGACAGTTCGAGTCCTTAATGCTGCAATTCCAGTCTACTTCCCTGCTAATGCTCCTGGGAAAGCAGTTGATGATGGCCCAAATACTAGGACCCCTGCCACCTGTGTGGGAGACCCAGATGGAGTTCTGGGCTCCTGGCTTTCAGTGTGGCTCACTCCTGGTCATTTTGGCCATTTGGGAGGAGTGAACCAATGAAGATCTCTTTCTCTGCCTTTCAAAAGAATAAATCTTAAAAAAAATCAAAACACCTTTCTTTTACATTGTGGTATGCCAGAGATTTACTATACTAAATGAAAGTCAGTCCATAGGGGTGGCACTGTAGCTAAACCTCTGCCTGCACTGCCAGCATCTCATATGGTGACGGTTCATGTCCCTGCTGCTCTTCTTCCAATCTGACTCTCTACTTATGGCCTAGGAAAGCAGTAGAAGATGGCCCAAGTGCTTGGGCCCCTGCACCCACATGGGAGACCTGGAAGAAGCTCTTTGCTCTTGGCTTCAGATCTGCCCAGCTTCAGCCTTTATGGCCATTTGGGGAGTTAACCAGAGGATGGAAGACCTTTCTGTCTCTCCCTTTCTGTAATTCTCTCAAATGAAAAAAAAAAAAAAGCGTATAAACCATTTGTGACAGTATATACCACAGATTTGTGTGAAGGGATTGACAGTTATACTGTGGTTTTGTGTTGGAACCATATATTGGTAATGAAACACAACACGGGACCAGCACTGTAGTTTAGCAGTTAAAGCCACCACCTGCAGTACCAGCATCCCATGTGGGCGCTGGTTCAAGTCCCGGCTGCTCTTCTTCCAATCCAGCTCTGTGCTATGGCCTGGGAAAGCAGTGGAGGATGGCCCTTGCACCCATGTGGGAGACCAAGAAGAAACTCTTAGCTCCTGGGTTCAGATCAGCTCAGCTCTGGCCATTGTGGCCATTTGGGGAGTGAACCAGTGGATGAAAGACCTCTCTCTCTCTGTCTCTGTCTCTCTGGGACTCTGCCTTTCAATAGGTAAATCTTTAAAAAACATAAATAAACATAAGATACTAAATATATATAATTTCATCAAATATATTTTATTGTAATGTAACATCAATAAACTGTTTGCTCTGTATGTTCACCTGTGTCCAGATTCCTGTCTACTTTGCATATACACTGTAGAGAAATTCTTACATTAAAAAGGGTGATAAGCATTTTAACCTTTTATAGTAGTGAACAAATTTAACAAATAAATATTGAGTAGAAATATATATAAACGATTAGAATTTCCATTTTCATATTTATTACACTAGGATTATTTTCTATAAGTTTAAGTAATTGGTATTAGAAGCCTCTATATTGATGAAATCAAATGAATAATGTAAGAAAAAACACACAGCTATCAGTATGCATGAGAAGGCAAGTTTCATATTCAGTTTTTCTCATATCAATAGTCAACAAAGGGGGAACAGAAGTCATTAATACATTAATTAAATATATCAAAATTCTCTGATATTGAGAAAGAAGAGTATCATAAAAAAACTTAATATAGATCTTACACAGTCATGCACTGCTTAATTACAGGGATACTTTCTGAGAAATTCTTCAATGGGTGATGGTCTCAAGGGTGATGTGTTTGAAGTGAGTCTTTGCTGATATGCAGAATGATAAAGTTGTACTTAAAAAATTTAAGCTGGTTACTGAGTTATGTTCAGGACAAAAATGGCCTGACTTTCATGGCATGGATCCCACCTGTGACAAGATACGTTCCATGGTCAAAATGTAGCAGACCAACATGGAAGCTCATGCTGATGTGAAGACTGCTAATAGTTATTTGCTTTGTCTATGCTGTGCTGGTTTTACTAACAAATGCAAACAATCAGATATGGAAGACTTCTTAAGCTCAGCTCCAACAGGCCCACCAGATCCAGAAGATAGTGGAAATCATGATACTAGAGGTACAAATGACTTGAAAGTGGTCAAAATATTTATTCCAGACAGTACTGGAAAAAACATAAGAAAGGCTTGGCCATCTAATTATCCTCTCCCTGATGTCTTTGTCAGAAAAGTAAAAATGCTGAAGCTCGGGTTTGTGTTGGGAAAACTCATGAGCTTTATGGAAAAGCCACTGGGGATGGGACAGGTGCTAAAGCAGAACAAACTGATGGATACGAACCACAAAAAGAACAGTTAAACTAAGACAGCTGTGAGGTCACCAGGACATGCAATCTTACAGCACCACCAGTTTATATGCAGTCTATCATTGACCAAAATGTTCTTATGCGATACATGACTACTTGTATGTTTTCTTAACATACAAATCCTCCGGTGATTACAACTGATAATATGCATAAAGTCTAACTGTTATCCTATTGTCAACATATTTCAGTGTTTCTTACTGAGAAACCTTTTCTGATATACTCAAAAAATATCTTTAGGGCTGGCACAGTGGTGTAGTGGGTAAAGTCACCATCTGCAGTGCTGGCATCCCATTTGAGTTCAAGTTCTGGCTGCTCCACTCCCAATCCAGCTCCCTGCTGATGTGCCTGGGAAAGCAGACAGCCCAGGTGCCTGGGCCTGGGCACCCAGATATGAGACCCAGATGAAGCCCCTAGCTCCTGGCTTTGGTCTGACACAGTCCTAGCCATTGCAGCCATTTGGGGAGTGAACAGGTAGATGAAAGATCTCCCTCTGTCTGCCTCTCTCTAACTCTGCCTTTCAGATAAGTATTTTTTTAAAGTATAAGTATTTTTTTAAAGTATCTTCTACAAGCAAAAGGCTTCTCTAAAGACCCTCTTATACCTCACATTCATTTTGCAACAGTGAATTCTTTAATGATCTTTATAAAGTCTTTACAAGACCAGTTACATTACTAGCTTTTCTAACCAACTGTATATATACTTTTGATGTTTTAAAAAGCAGTCATCATGCTAATAAATGCTCTTGTAATAATCAATGGCCTAACCCTGAGAGGGTGATGGTGCTCTTTTACAGATTGATGCATATTTTTAAGTCTATTTTTAAAAAATATTATGTATTTGAAAGAGAAAGAGAGTGATATGTTCCATTTGCTGGTTTACTCTCTAGATATCTGCAATAGCCAAAGCCAGGGGCCAGGAGCTTCATTTGGGTCTCCCATGTGGTAGGCAGTGGCCCAGACACTTGAGCCATCCTCTGCTGCTTTTCTCAGGCCATCAGCAGGGAGCTGGATCAGAAGTGGAGTAGGTAGGACACAAACCTGTGTCATTTGGGGATGCTGGAATCACAGGTGGGAGCTTTACCCACCAGGCCACAGCACTGGCCCCACACTATTTTTTAAACTCAAGATACAATTCATGTACCATAAAGTTCGCTCATTTATTTTTTTGAAAAGATTTCTTTATTTGAAAGGCAGAACTACACAGAGGCAGAGAGAGAGAAAGAGAGAGAGAGAGAGAGAGAGAGAGAGAGAGAGAGAAAGAGAAAGAGAAAGAGAAAGAGAAAGAGAAAGAGAAAGAGAAAGAGAAAAAGAGAAAGAGAAAGAGAAAGAGAAAGAGAAAGAGAAAGAGAAAGAGAAAGAGAAAGAGAAAGAGAAAGAGAAAGAGAGTCTCCCATCTGCTGGTTCATGCCCCAGATGGCTGCAATGGCACACTCTCAGCCTCTAAGACTGACGATCCTGCTAGGGTGTATTTTCTAATAAATGTGTCCCAGCTGCTGAGTCGCCTCTCCCCATCTGATTCTTTCACCACCACATTTCTTTTCTAACATAAGGGCGTTCAGTCCAAAGCTTGCCAGTGCCAAACCCAAATTCTCACACACCCAGCTGTTTAAATTATAATCCACATGAACATTTCTTTTGGCCATTAGAGCCTACCTTCTTTGCAAACCCCATGAAACTGTACCCAGCATCTGCTAACATATATAAGACATCTTGTACTACAAAAACAAGCTCAGCCACTGCTGCTCTTCAGAGCTCCGTGACCCAGGGACTCTCCCTAGTAACAACACCTAGACACGAAGTCCCCTTTCTGATTTCTCTTCTCATAGACATTGTCCTATTCCCTGAGTGGTGGCCTCACATGCTGCCTTTGTAGGGAGGGACACTTGCAGTCCTGATGCCAGCCAGTGCCACACTGCTGCTGTGCTACCATCTCTTGAGTCCTGTCTTCCTGATCAACCCTACATCACTGCACCTGTACTTCCTGACTACTGCACTTCTTGCTCAGGAAACCCCAACAATTGCAAACTCCGTATTTCTGGTGATGCCGCATGTGTCCTCTGGGAAGGTACTACTCGTGGATGTACTTTATTACAGCACTGTCTCAGCCCCAGAAGGCATCCGGATAAGCTTTACATTCTAGACAGAGTTTTGCTGTGCCTAAACTGATGCCTCAAGACAGATAATAAAAGAGCAGTACAGAAACCTAAGGAGGAAGCCAACTAGCTTTTATTTTTTATAAGATTTATTTATTTATTTGGAAGATAGATACACAGAGAGATCTTCTACCTTGTGATTCACTCCCCAAATGGCCACAATGGCCAAGGCAGGGCCAGGTCAAAGCCAGGAGCTAAGAATGTTCTCTGGGTCTCTCACATGGTTGCAGGGGCCCAAGCACTTGGGCCATCTTCCGCTGCTCTCCCAAGCACATTACCTGGATCAGAAGTAGAGCAGGAAGGACTTGAATTGGCACCTATATGGGATGCTGGCACTGCAGGAGACGGCTTTACCCGCTATGTTACAGCATTGCCCCCCCCCCCCCTTTGGCTTTCTAAGATAGAAAGTGGCTTCAGTTTCAACAGGCCAAATCAAGGAGCCTTGAAGGACATAACCAAGTATAGTAATGTAGGTTGGTCTCACTCTGCTGCAGGGGTTCTAGTAATAATATTTTTTTTTAAAAAAAAAATGCCTCATGTTAATGTGGATTCGTTCTGAGAGGAGGAGCGCGGTGAGGGCAAGAGGCACGGAGTCACCAAATAGTGAAAGAGAAAGACAAAAACGTCTGCTCTCATAAATCCTATTCAGTATGTGGTTTTAGAAATTCTGGCAAGGGTGGCACTGTGGCGTAGTGGGTAAAGCTGCCACCCCATAGTGCCAGCATCCCATATGGGTGCCAGTTTGAGTCTTGGCTGCTCCACTTCCAATCCAGCTCTCTGCTATGGCCTGGGAAAGCAGTGGAAGATGGTCCAAGTCCTTGGGCCACTGCACCCACATGGGAGATCCAGAAGAAGCTCCTGGCTTCAGATTGGCGCAGCTCTGGCTATTGTGGCCATCTGGAGAGTGAACAACGGATGGAAGACCTCTCTCTCTCTCTCTCTCTCTCTCTCTCTGACTCTGCCTCTGAAACTCAGCCTTTCAAAAAAAATAAATCTGAAAGAAACAGAAAGAAAGAAAGAAAGAAAGAAAGAGAAAGAAATTCTGACCAATGCAATAAGAAAAAATGAAAGAAACTTGTTTTTATTTGCAGCTGATATAACTGCATTTGAGAAAACCCCAGAGAATCATAAAAAAAATAAATAAATAAAAACCTTAACTAGTAAGTCATTTAGGTAAGGCCACAGGACGCAAGTTCAACACTCAAAAGTATTTCTACATACGTACCTTTATATATGAACAACATATAAAATAAGCAATATCATTTACTATAGCTCAACCCCACAATGAAAAACTGGGACACACATAGCTGGACACAAACCAGTGCCCACATAGGATGCCAGCATCACAGTCAGAGGCCTAACCCATGCCACCACAGCACCAGCCCCAAGGTTGATTTTCAAAAAACATGACCATCCTCAGACCATAACATAATACTCCAAAGGAACATACTGTAGTGTTAAAACAAAGTGAAGAGACCAGCACTGTGGCACAGTGGGTTAACGCCCTAGCTGGAAGCACCAGCATCCCATATGGGCATCGGTTTGATACCTGTCTGCTCCACTTGTGATCCAGCTCTCTGCTATGGCCTGAGATAGCAGTAGAAGATGGCCCAAGTCCTTGGGCCCCTGCACCCACATGGGAGATCCAGAAGAAGCTCCTGGCTCCTAGCTTCAGATTGGCACAATTCCAGCAATTGCAGCCAACTGGGGAGTGAATCATCGGATGGAAGATCTCTCTCTCTTTCTCTGTAACTCTTTTTTTTTTTAAATTTATTTATTTATTTGACAGGTAGAGTTACAGACAGTGAGAGAGAGAGAGAAAGGTCTTCATTCCGTTGTTTCATCCCCCAAATGGCTGCCATGGCTGGCACACTGTGCTGATCCGAAGCCAGGAGCCAGGTGCTTCCTCCTGGTCTCCCATGCGGGTGCAGGGCCCAAGCACTTGGGCCATCCTCCACTGTCTTCCCAGGCCACAGCAAAGAGCTGGACTGGAAAAGGAGGGACTGGGACTAGAACCCAGAGCCCATATGGGATGCCGGCGCCATAGGCGGAGGATTAGCCAAGTGAGCCATGTTGCCGGGCCTGTAACTCTGACTTTCAAATAAATAAATAAATCTTTTTTAAAAAAAGTGAAAATGTAAGAAGTCTCAACAACTATAACAAGTCTCCCCATTCAAGGCCTCTGCCACATTCCCAGCCAGACCCTCCCCACTCCTGTTTGCCCAGCAACTTGTCTGGTCACCCAATCACCTGCCCCGTCTTCAGTCATGTCCAAAAAGACTGTGTCTCTCAATGTACTCAGCCAGTGAGGAGTGGCCTGCACACTCAGAAATAAACGGGTGCTTGGTTTCTTTCTCTGTGTGCCTACCGATGGACAGCTGCCTTACAAAGCCGTAAAGAAAGCCTTTCTTCTCACTACCTTCACATGTTGGAGTCCATCCTCTGGTGGGTAGGTGATTTCAGTTGGGCGTATTTCCCACATGAACATGGACTCAAAGTTTGTTTTTTTTTTTAAATGCCTCATGTTAATGTGGATTCGTTCTGAGAGGAGGAGCGTGGTGAGGGCAAGAGGCGCGGAGTCACCACACAGACCCCAGGAGCCAGGTGAAAGCGGGCCAGAGGAGAGCAGCCTGCAGACTGCTTTATTTCAGTTGCTACAGCACTTATATAGCCAAGGCAGCCAATCTGGTCAAGGGGCGGTTTATGCCCTAGCCAATCACAGCCTGTTGCCAGGCAGGCTCTGTTGCCAGGTGGGTTCTGGAGCCATTCCTGACAAACTGACACTCACTTGCCAGCGGCCATCTTGCCATGGCCTTCTCATTCCACCACAGTCCCATCTGGATAACAATTTGAAATTGTAAAGCCATTAGATTAACAGAAAGGGATCTTGTTGATAAGAAGCTATATATGCCCAGACGCTGATCTAAAATCACACAGATTTCAAGGAACATAGAAGGGAGCAGAATATTTTCATCCTAACGTAATAATAAATCTTGCCATCTTGAAGAGAGATTAACCAAATACTCTATATATTCTGATACAGTAAAATTCACCATCTATGATATGGTCTTTTTTTTTTTTTTAAAGACTTATTTATTTAAAAGTCAGAGTTACACAGAGAGAGAAGGAGAGGCAGACAGAGAAAGAGGTCTTCCATCGTTGGTTCACTCCCCAATTGGCTGTGAAGAGCCAAAGTGACTCCATTTTAAAACAAAAAAAGCAGCCCCATTTCCCATAGCAGACCCGAGTCCTTGCAAAAGCAGGCATTCAGGCATTCCAGAGATATCAAAGCTTACCAGGGACAGCTAGCTCGGCAGACCCAAGTCCTTGCAAAAGCAGGCATTCAGGCATTCCGGAGATATCAAAGCTTACCAGGGACAGCTAGCTCGGTAGACGAAGGATAGCTAAACAAAGTAACTCCCTGTACCCAAAACTCCCTGTACCCAAAGCTCCCATGCTGTAAGCCCCCCTATAACTCAACTCCCTGTACCCAGAGCTTCCAGGCTGTAAGCCCCCACTAATGTAACTCTTCTTTCCTGCTGATGTAGCCCTTTATTTCCTTTAAAAACTCTCCCAAACAAAAACTGGGCCTCACTCCTGCCTCCACTGTGCCAGTTGGTAGGACGGGGTCCCTGTTGCGGCTTGTACTCCTGAATAAACCTTGCTTTTTGCAGTTCGGTGTGATCGACTCTCTGGGGGTCTCTGCGGGGATCTAACGATCTGGGTACAACACCTGCAAAGGCCAGAGTTGCGCCAATCCAAAGCCAGGAGCCAGGAGCTTCTTCCAGGTCTTCCCACGTGGGTACAGGAGCCCAAGGACTTGGGCCATCTTTCACTGCTTTCCAGGCCCCAGCAGAGAGCTGGATCGGAAGTGGAACAGCTGGGATTTGAACCAGCACCCATATGGGATGCTGGCAATGCAGGCACTGGTTTTACCTGCTACACCACAGCACCAGCCGCTATGATATGGTCTTAAAATAAATCACCACTTATGCTCTATCAGGCTTTTACTTATACATAGACAAAATCTCAATGTCACACCTTAACTATACTGTTGTTCTTCAAAGGGGAACTATATACAAAAAATTTAAAATTTCCCCAAAGGTAATAAAACTATTCATCAGATGATAATGAAAAGATAGAGCTGTTTTCACAGGAAAACCATTTGTCTTACATTGCTTAAAAACAAAAAAATTGGGCCTAGCATTGTGGCTCAGTAGGTTAAAGCCCCAGCCTGCAGTGCCAGCGTCCCATATGGGAACTGGTTTAGGTCCTGGCTGCTCCACTTCCAATCCAGCTCCCTGCTAATGTGCTTAGGAAAGCAGTGAAGGATGGTCCAAATCTTTGGGCCCCTGCAACCACGTGGGAGACTCTAAAGAGGCTTCTGGCTCCTGGCTTTGCCCCGACTCAGTCCTGGCTGTTGTGGCCGTTTGGGGAGTAAACCAGTAGATGGAAGATCTCTGTCTCTCCTCTCTCTGTGTAACTCTGCCTTTCAAATAAATACATAGTTTTAAAAAACAGGTTAAGAGAAATAGTAAAATAAATAAATACGAAATTATAAGTTCGGGAGCCAGCACTGTGGCATAGTTGGTTAAACTGCTGCCTACAGTGTCGGCATCCCATATGGGTGCCAGTTCGAGTCCCAGCTGCTCCACTTTTGATCCAGCTCTCTGCTATGGCCTGGGAAAGCAGCAGAAGATGGCTCAAGTCCTTGGGCCCCTGCACCCAAGCGGGAGACTCTGAAGAAGCTCCTGGCTCCTGATCGGCATAGCTCCAGCCATTGCAGCCAACTGGGGAGTGAACCAGCAGATGGAAGACCTCTCTCTGTTTGCCTCTCCTCTCCCTGTATAATTCTTACTTTCAAATAAATAAATAAATCTTTAAAAAAAAAAAAGAAATGATAAGTTTAGAGTTTCCCATGATTACTCTCAGGTTGGGGAATTCAGCAGAACTTACAGAGCTTGCTAAAAGCTATTATAGGAGCCAATGCTGTGGTGCAGTGGGTTAAAGCCCTGGCCTATAGCGCCGGCATCCCATAAGGGCACCAGGTTGAATCCCAGCTTCTCCACTTCTGATCCTGCTCCATGCTAATGCACCTGGAAAAGCAGCACAGGATGGGCCTAGTCCTTGGACTCTTACATCCACATGGGAGACCCAGAAGAACCTCCTGGCTCCTGGCTTCTGATCAGTTCAGCTACAGCCATTGTGGCCATTTGGGTAGTGAATCAGTAGATAAAAGACCTCTCTCTCTTTCTCTTTCAAATAAATAAATCTTAAAAAAAAAAAAAAAGCTAGTATAGTCACAGCCATGGTTTATTACAGCAAAAGAATACAGATTCAAGTAAGCCAAGGAGGTGTTGAAGTTTGGCATACTGGTCAAGATGCTGCTTGGGACCTCCACATCTCATAACCAAGCGCCTGAGTTTGAGTCTTGGCTGTGCTCTGGATTCTAGCTTCCTGCTAATGTGCATCCTGGGAGGCAGCATACAGGCTCAAGTAGCTGGGAATCTGCCACCCACATGGGAGGTCGGGTGAGTTTCTAACTCCTGACTTCAGCCTGGCTCAGTCCTGGTTCTTGTAGGCATTTGGGGAGGGAACCAGTAGATGGGAGGTCTCTGTCTGTCTCTGCCTTTCAAATAAAAAAAAAATAAACAAATAAAAATTGAAAAGATAACATTAAAAATAAGCCAATAAAAAAGACACAAAAGGCATAGTCCAGGAAAGATTCAAGAGCAAAGCTTCCAGCTGTACTCTCTCGGTAGAGTAATGGACAGTGCTAACTTTGCCTGGTAACAATGTGTGACAAGTATGCATGGAGTATTTCCAACCAGGCAAGCTTACCTGGACCTGGGCGCTTACCTGGCGCCCAGTCACACAACCATGGTTGATTACTCACATGGGTGACTTTAGCTTCCAGCCCCTCCAGACAGCAGCTAATATCCCTAGACCCAAGGCCTCACCAAAAAAATAACATTGTTAGACTGTTCAGTTATTTATGTAAGGTAAACAAAGGCACTTATCAAGCAGGACATTCTAAAAGCTTAAAGATCACCTCCCAGGAGCCAACGGCAAAGGCCAGATCTCTCTTTGGGTATGGTTAATTTTTTTTTAAATTAATTAGCATGTTTTTTTGATAGGCAGAGTTAGACAGTGAGAGAGAGAGAGACGGAAAGATGGGTATGGTTAATTTTTACTACATGAGAATAAATACTGAATTATAATAAGCAAAATAAAAACATATATGAGTATTAGAAAAATTCAGAAATTAGGTGAATAAATTAGGATTAAATTGGAAATAAAGGTTTGTTAGAAGTGAGGACAAATAAACAGTAGAGAAGAACAACCGAAAAACAAATTCTATCTCAAAAGAAATGAAATTTGAAAAAAATAATCATATGTATATAAATCATGTTAATCATATGTATATAAAGTTAATCATATGTATATAAAGCCAATTGAAAAAAGATCCCAGGCCGGCGCCATGGCTCATTAGGCTAATCCTCCGCCTACAGCTCCAGCACACCAGGTTCTAGCCCCAGTTGCTCCTCTTCCAGTCTAGGTCTCTGCTGTGGCCTGGGAAGACAGTGGAGGATGGCCCAAGTGCTTGGGCCCTGCACCTGCATGGGAGACCAGGAGGAAGCACCTGGCTCTTGGCTTTGGATCAGTGCTGTGCGCCGGCCACAGCGCTACAGCCACAGCAGCCATTTGGGGGGTTAACCAATGGAAAAGGAAGACCTTTCTCTCTGTCTCTCTCTGTCCACTCAGCCTGTCCAAAAAAGAAAAAAAGTGATCATATAAATAACATCAAGTACCTGGTAATAATAATAGAATTCAAAAGGAGGGAATGTCCAACATGGGAAGCAGTCCACACAGCAGACTCCTAGAATGACATTTGCTGTAAATAACACTCTGACCTCAGAATCAACCCTTAAGGCTTCCTGGTCTGGCTGAAAGGCCTGTGAGGGCATTTCAGGCACAGAAAGCCAAGACGCTATGGCAAAAAATATGCTACATGAAGGATCTCTGTGAGACCTCAGTGGAAAGAAGGGGCCATCAAAGAAGGATGTGCTTTTCTCTGAAGGGAGGAGAGAACATCCACTTTGCTAATGGCAGTGTCCAAACACCGGATTCTGTGGTCACAAAAGGCTTCCATAGCCTTGGCAGCCTGTGGCAAGAGCTTCAGGTGATCACTGACATCATAAATAACACTGTTAATTGTTAAAGGAAAAACGGAAGTCACTGTGCACTTACTCCACATGTAGGACCTCAGTCCTTAATGAGTTGTACTATGAGAATTAACTGCAAAACTTGTTCTCAAACTGTACTCTATATGTTGCATCTGTGTGTGGGTGCAAACTGTTGAAATCTGTACTTAACAGAGTTGGTCCTCTGTATATAAAATTAAACTAAAAATGAACCATATTGAAGAAGGAGATGGGAGAAGGAGCAGGAAGTGGGACAAGAGTCAGGGTTGGAGGGTGGGTATGGGGGAAAGAACCACTACATTCCTAAAGTTGTACCTATGAAAAATGCATTCACTAAATAAAAGCTTTAAAAAAATGAATCCAAAATAAAGTAACTTCTAGATCAAAGAAAACTAATAGAACTCATCACCAGTAACCCTGTACAATAAGAAATACTAAAAGTAGGTTCTTTAGGTTTAAACAAAATGCTACCCATGGGGAAATGAGACTTAGAAAAAAAGGAAAAGCAACAGAAATGTTAACTCTCTGGATAAATACAATAACTCTTTTAATTCTCTCAATTTCTTTAAACTACATATTACTGTTCAAAGCAAAAATTGCGATTTTGTGTTTATGACTTACATTGTATGTAGATATAAAATATATAGCTAGTGGCTATATTAATTTCAGACAAATTAGACAAGTGATAATGAGGTATATTTCATAATGACAGAATATTAACATAAAGGAAGACATATATGTGTATATACCTAAAAATATGGCTTCAAACAACACTATACTTACATGATCCTAAGAGTGACAGCCTCCTTAACTTTGCACTCTGGGTGTCTCACTGTAGTCCTGGCCCTGATTTTAACATCTATGTCTCAAGAATTGATCAAAAAGAAAAAAGACACAGACACATACACAAAAACAGTGAGATATAAATGGTATAAATTATCAAACAAATTGGCACATTTGTATAATACTTCACCTAACAACTGTTAAATACATGTGCTCTTTAAGTGTACATGGTATATTCACTAAAGAAGATTCATATATTGTGCCATAAAAATACATGTCAATGAATTTCAAAGACTCAATCATGTACAATGTATTCTCTGATCAAATGAGATTAAATTAGAAATCAGTAACAATAAAATAGCTAGAAAACTTATAAATTTTTGGAAATAAAACAATACATTCATACATAATCTGTGAGTTAAAAAAGATACTAAAATGAAAATAAAACACTCTGGACTGATAAAAAAAATGCAACATATGAAAAGTTGTGGGCTGGGGTGGGCATTTAGACCAGTGGTTAAGACGCCTGCTAAGATGCCCACATCCCATATTGGAGTTGCTGGCTTTGACTTCCAGTTCAAGCTCTTGACTTCAGCTTCCTGCTGCTGCTGATGGTGTCAGTGATGGCAGAAGTACCTTACACACATGTGGGAGTCCTGGATTGTGTTCTGGTTCCTGGCTTCAGCCTGGTCCACTCCTGGCTGTTACAAGCATATGGAGAGTGAACCAGCAGATGGGAGCATTCCCTTCTCCCTCTCCTCTATCTCCCTACCTCTCCAATAAATAAATAATTTTTTTTATTTATTTTTTTTAAATCTTGATGTTCCTTTATTGGAGCACACAGTGAGGGATTCCCTCCAGACCCGGGCACGACGCACTCCCCATCCCCACCAGCCTGTCACACTTCGCCTACATCACAAGCTTGATTTGTCCGGGGGGCTCAATAATTCATCTGTGAAAAAAGTGGCAACTTCAGCCCACTCACAGTATTCAAAAGCTTATCCACTTGGGGAGCTTCTCAGACGCTCTGTACAAGGGCAGCGGGCATCATCCCACCGGGACCGAGGCAACACCCCCAGCCTCAACAGGGAGCGTTCTGACAGTCTCTGCCCGTGGGCCACACTGAGGCGCCAGTGAGGACCGACAGCGACCGTCTCCTGTCTCCCTTGGCGTCAAGAGCACCAGGTCTGTCTGATGGTGGTGGCAGCCACTAATATATTCAAGCAAATAAAAGCCCATTTTAACAAAACTGCCAATTTGGTAAAAGTCAACAGTTAAATAAATAATTTTCAAAAATCACTAGGGGGGCTAGCGCTGTGGCATAGTAGCTATGCCTCCGCTGTGGCACCGGCATCCCATAAGGTCACCAGTTCAAGTCCCGGCTGCTCCTCTTCCAATCCCACTCTCAACTATGGCCTGAGAAAGCAAAGATGGCCCAAGTCCTTGGGCCCCTGCACTCACATGGGAGACACTGAAGAAACTCCTGGCTTCTGGCTTCAGATCGGCCCAGCTCAGGCTGTTGCAGCCATTTGAGAAGTGAACTAGTGGATGGAAGACCTTTTCTCTGTCTCTCCCTCTCTCTGTAACTCTGCTTCTTAAATAAATACATGAAATTTTAAAAAAAAAATCATTGGGAGATTATATATAAATGTAAATAACAGCATGATATCTGGTAAAAATTTCAGCATGTTATTATTAGCTCTGATAGTTACTACTTCTGTCACTTGGCAAGTAATTTATCTACATTACCTCGATTTCTTCATCAATAAAATGAGAAAACCAATAGTACCCATCAAGGAACTGTCAGGATTAAGTGGAGAAAAATACCTAATAATAACAAATAACTTCCATGGTGAATAAGATCTAAAAAGCACCTAATAAGTATTATTTATTTTTATTGATGATGAAGAGACTAGTTCATATCCTATAATCCATAACTATGAAAGGAAATTTTCATCTGTCCTTACCATTTTTTTGTAGTCAACATGAGCGTGTCCGGCCTGCTCTTTCTTATAAAACTAATATATTATACCTCACTGCCTGCAAATGCAATTAGTCTTCACTAACAACATTACCCAGGACAATTTTGCAGAGAGGATAACAGCTACCAAGGGGTGGGGGGGAGGTGGAAAACCTTGTCCTGCTCATAAACAAAGCTCAGAGAATCCAATCCAATTACCTAATAAACTAAAAATATTAACAAAACACCAATCTGATTCTCTAGCCCACACTTAATACATATTTGAAACTATTTTAAAAAAAATTTTTTTTTTGACAGGCAGAGTGGAGAGTGAGAGAGAGAGAGAGAAAGGTCTTCCTTTGCCGTTGGTTCACCCTCCAATGGCTGCCGCGGCCAGAGCGCAGTGCACACTGCGCTGATCTAATGGCAGGAGCCAGGTGCTTCTCCTGGTCTCCCATGGGGTGCAGGGCCCAAGCACTTGGGCCATCCTCCACTGCACTCCCTGGCCACAGCAGAGAGCTGGCCTGGAAGAGGGGCAACCGGGACAGGACCGGTGCCCCGACCAGGACTAGAACCCCGTGTGCCGGCGCCGCAAGGTGGAGGATTAGCCTAGTGAGCTGCGGCGCCAGCCATATTTGAAACTATTAACACCTACTTTTGTTTTAGCAATTATAACCCTTTCCTTGGTAGCATGACTAGAGCCTTCCAAGACATCTGGTCTTGAGAAATTAATGCTGGCTTGTAAAAGTTATTAAAATCTGCAAAATAAAAAGATTAATACAGAATTCTTAAATTTTTTTGAGAGGTAGAGACAGAGAATTGCAATCCATTGGCTCATTATTCATAGATGCCTACAATAGCTGGGACAGGGATGACCCAAAGCCATGGGTTAGGAACTCAGTCCAGGTCTCCCACATGGGTGGCAGGAACCCCATTACTTGAGCCATCACCACAGCCTCCCAGGGTCTGCATTAGTAGGATGTCAAGGTCAGGTACCACAGCCAGCTACTGTTTTTTTTTTTTTTTTTTAATTTGAGAGAGTTACAGACAGTGAGAGGGAGAAACAGAGAGAAAGGTCTTCCTTCTGCTGTTCACTCTCCAGATGGCCGCAACGGCTGGAGCTACACCAATCCGAAGCTTGGAGCCAGGCACTCCTTCTCAGTCTCCCACACAGGTGCAGGGGCCCAAGGACATAGGCCATCTTCCACTGCTTTCCCAAGTCACAGCAAAGAGCCGGACTGGAAGTGGAGGAGCTGGGACTAGAACCGGTGCCTATATGGGATGACAGCACCACAGGTGGAGGATTAACCTGCTGCACCATGGCACAGGCCCCACAGCCAGCTATTGAATCTACGTACTCTAATGCAGAATGAAGGCATCTTAGAGTTTTAACTGCTAGACTAAATGCTCACCTCTAAAATACAATTCTGAGTAGCTGCTTACCTCTTTGCTTGGTAATTATGCATAAATTATATGTGTATAATTCCAAAAGACATACATACTCAAAAACTCTGGGGGCCGGCATTGTGGCATAGCGGGTTAAGCCGCCACCTGCAGTGCCGGCATCCCATATGGGCCCTGGTTCAAGTCCCAGCTGCTCCACTTCTGATCCAGCTCTCTGCTATGGCCTGGGAAAGTAGTGGAAGATGGCTCATATCTTTGGGCCCCTACACTCACGTGGGAGACATGAAAGAAGTTCTAGGCTCCTGGCTTCGCATCAGCCTAGCTCCAGCCATTGAGGCTATTTGGGGAGTGAATCAAAGGATGGAAGACCTCTCTTTCTCTGCCTTTGCCTCTCTGTAACTCTGACTTTCAAATAAATAAATAAATATTTAAGAAAAAATAAGCACAGGCAGAAAATTTTGGAATAACATACACCAAAATATTTCTGGGTGCTCAAAGTATAATTATGTTTCTATTTGCTATATCAGCTTAAGTTACTATTTTCCAATAGTGCTTCATTAATTCTATTATCAGGAATTCATAATAAAACCAATATACATTTAAAGCATTTTTCTAAAGAGTTGAGACAGAAAGCTATCTTCTACTTTATGACAAACTCTGTGAGCAAACAGGGTGACAAAGTGACAGGCTGGGGAAAAAACACATTGCCTGAAATAATAAGTCTACCAAGTCATATGAATTGTTTTACCACATTTCATCAATATAATGGAATATATTCAACATTAGGGTTTTCCTTCAAATGCTAATCATGTAATTGAGATAAGTGGCATGTACAGATTGAATAACGGTGTTTTCACAACAGAGGCTTAATAAACATGGCTTTAACACTGCCTTTCTTCACTGAGTGACCAACTAATGTATCAGATGGGATATAATTTCTGAAAAGCTGCTAAACTGCTAATCAATGTCTCTCATAATTAAAATGATTTATAATTTAATATTCTGGAGTACTTTTGTTCATAAATATGAATGCTGCATAATGTTATATCTTATATTTTTATATTAGTATCTTACTAACTTTTATTATCCATGTAGAATTACTTGGATATAAAGTGATTAATTTAATATTCACAGACTATAGGAAATTGTTATGGACAAACTGACACTGAAACTCATTTCTAGATTCAAGTTATCACCAGGTCAGTGGTTCAAAATATTTTCAGGTCATGTAACATCTTAGGTACTCATAAAATTATAGACATTGCCTCAGGAAAAGATACACATTAACAAAATAAATATACAATAATTTGGCACATAATTCCAAGGCAATTAACTTATTTCAGGTAAAAGATTTCTATTCTACATCTTCTGAGTATATGGCTCATTTTTTTTTTTTTTTTGGACAGGCAGAGTGGACAGTGAGAGAGAGAGACAGAGAGAAAGGTCTTCCTTTGCTGTTGGTTCACCCTCCAATGGATGCCGCGGCCAGTGCGCTGTGGCCGGCGCACTGCGCTGATCCGAAGCCAGGAGCCAGGTGCTTCTACTGGTCTCTCATGGGGTGCAGGGCCCAAGGACCTGGGCCATCCTCCACTGCACTCCCGGGCCATAGCAGAGAGCTGGCCTGGGAGAGGGGCAACTGGGAGAGAATCCGGGGCCCCAAGCGGGACTAGAACCCAGTGTGCCGCTAGGCGGAGGATTAGCCTGTTGAGCCATGGCGCTGGCGGCTCATTTTCATACTTGTAAGCACCCATCAGGGGCCTGCACTGTGGTGTGCCGGGTGGAGCTGCTGCTTGCAGTGCCAGCATCCCATGTGGGCGATATTTTATGTCCTGGCTGCTCTTCTTCAGATACAGCTCTCTGCTGTGGCCTGGGAGGGCAGTGGAAGATGGCTTTGGATCCACCCAGCTCTGGCCATTGCAACCAATTGGGAGTGGGCCAGCAGATGGAAGACCTTTCTCTCTCTCTGCCTCTCTGTAACTCTACCTTTCAGGTAGATAAATATATCTGTCTTTCATCCGCTGGCCCACTCCCCATATGGCTGCAACGGCCGGAGCTGGGCCAATCTGAGGCCAGGAGCCAGGATCCTCCTCTGGGTCTCCAATGCAGGTGCAGGGGCCCAAAGACTTGGGTCATCTTATACTGCTTTCCCAGGCCATAGCAGAGAGCTGGATCTGAAGTGGAGCAGCTGGGACTTGAACTGATGCCCATATGGGATGCCGGCACTGCAGACGGTAGCTTTACCCACTGTGCAGTGGCGCTGGCCCCTAACTCTTTTTTTTAAAGATTCATATTGTTTATTTGAAAGGCAGAGTTAGAGAGAGAGAGAGAAAGAAAGAGAGAGAGAGAGAGAGAGAGGAGAGAGAGAGAGAGAGAGAGAGAGAGAGAGAGAGAGAGGAGAGACAGAAGTCTTCCAGCTGGTTCACAACATCCCCAAGTGACCACAATGGCCAGGGGTTGGCCAGGCCAAAGTGAAGAGCCAGGTGCAGATGCCCAAGCACTTAGGCCATCCTCTGCTGCTTTCTCAGGCACATTAGCAGAGACCTGGATTGGAAGTGGAACAACCAGGACTCAAACCAGCGCCCCTATGGGATGCTGGTATTGCAAGCAGGGGCTTAAGCCTCTATAGTGCTGGACCCTTAAAATTAACTTTTAATCCTCATAAAGACTTTGAAATTGGTACTACTATTCATACCTTATAAGTAATAAACTATAGAACAAAAAGATATTGGATTATATTGCCCAAACTCACCCATAGTAAGTACAAAACCTAAATTTTAATTCCGATATTCTACATTAGGGGTTGACAAACTTTTCTTTAAAGGATCAGATGGGGCTAGCATTGTGGAATAGCAGGGTTAAGCTGTTGCCTGGGATGTCGACATCCCATCTGAGCACCAGTTCAAGTCCCAGCTGCTCTACTTCTGATCCAGCTCCCTGTTAATGTGCCTGGGAAAGCAGTGTAGGATGGCCCAAATACTTGGGCCCCTGCCATACACATGGGAGGTCAGTTTGAAACGTCAGGCTTAGGCCTAGACCAGTCTCAGCCATTGTGGCCATTTGTGGAGTGAACCAGTAGATGAAAGACCATTCTGTGTCTCTCTCTGTAACACTGCCTTTTAAAATAAACAAATAAATCTTTGGAAAAAAATATATTCATATGTTTAGACAGAAGACCAAGAAAATAAAGGATCAGATACCAAAATCCTAGGTGAAATGGAGCAAAAAGCAAAATCAAAGATATTATATAAGAGTTTATATAGTAAGATAAATTTCTCCAATTTCTTATTGAGAAATTCAAAACTATGAAACTGAAATTCAAATTTTACATAATGAAATATTTTTCCATTGAATTTGTTGTCAACTATTGAAAATGTTGGCCAGCGCCGCGGCTCAATAGGCTAATCCTCTGCCTGCGGCGCCGGCACACCAGGTTCTAGTCCCAGTCACTCCTCTTCCAGTCCAGCTCTTTGCTGTGGCCCGGGAGTGCAGTGGAGGATGGCCCAGGTCCCTGGGCCCTGCACCTGCATGGGAGACCAGGAGAAGCACCTGGCTCCTGGCTTCGGATCAGCGCGGTGTGCCGGCCGCAGCAGCCATTGGAGGGTGAACCAACAGAAAAGGAAGACCTTTCTCTCTGTTCTCTCTCTCACTGTCTACTCTGCCTGTCCAAAAAGAAAGAAAGAAAGAAAGAAAGAAAATGCCAAAAGCAGTTTTCACAGGCTACACAAGAATACACTACAAAGTGGATTTCATCTGCAAAGCCATTTTTGCTGACCCCAGGCCTAGCCTGGCAACTATTGTACTATATGTACTATCTCACACCGTCCACACAATCACGTGATTTGAAAAGAAAAGTGGTGCTGCTAAACCTCACGGAAGAACTGGCTGGCATCACATAAATCTCCTAATGGATCCCTTTGGGGGGAAAAAAAACTCCTGCCCTTCTTGACAGTTCGGTCTATACTACTCCCAGTAATATCCTTCCTTATTCCTAAAGGCCTCCAAAAAAGAAAGTTGTTACTTATTTGGTAAAATAAGTCAAACCATCTCCTACCTGGCTGTTGTTCCACTACTACCTCTGAAGATGTAAATTATTTAATGTATAATTCTATATAAGCATGTCTCTTCCTTAACAAGTCACACTGTAAAAGTAAAGGCAGCCTACTTTGTTGCACAAATGACCCAGGGGAACCGAAAAAATATCAAGTGTTTATATGAAAATTAATTCCAAGAAAGGCATTTGATGAGGTGCCAGAAGAGAAGGTGCTCTGTCCTCATGGTACAAGAGCAGGCTAGAGACCTGGTAAATGGGTAAGACAAACTTGGCAAGGCATTTCAGATGAAGTTATTCTACATCCTGAAAAACAAAAATGCACTGCATGAAACAGAACACTCAAAGTGACCTGTAGCTTGGATTTAAGATGTGTAACTGCAATGCTTCCTCCTCTCAGGGCCCTTCTCTTAGAACACGACAAAACGGGGAAAGAAAAGGGAATCGCTACCAGGCCCTTCCTAGAAGCCAGGCAGCTGAGTAAAGAACCCATGCTTCCCCTCCAGCAAGCCCCCGTCGCCCACATCAAATACACCCAGATGGAAGTATGAAAAAAACGGAATACTGACTCTTCCTGTTATCATAAAGAAAAAGTGAGAGTCACTTATGCCTGGGACAGGACTTGGATTTCAGTCCACAGTTTCCTGTAGACAGAGCTACGAAAATGCTGTGAATCTGCCCCCACAGAGTTCTTAAGAGGGGTCTTTTGGTGCAGGAATTCTGAGGCCACAACTACCTGTCTTCCCAGGACCCTATCTTAGCAACAATGTCAGGTCAAAAATCTTCCTATCAAACACAAGGCTGTGCTTTTTCAGTTGGATACTGAATTCTAGGTCTCAAATACCCACCTTGCCCTTGGACAGCCATTTGACTGTCCTCCGTGCAGTGCGGCTAGAAGGTAAAAAGAGGCAATAAAAGAAATCCCAGTGCAACCAGTTCCAAGCAACCATGGCACATGACAATGTTGGCCTGGGGTAGGCTATGTATGAGGCATTAACGCCTGGGCCATAGATACAGCGGGTACTGCTGAAAGCAACAAGAGGCCAGACTTCAGGACAGGAGGCCTCCGTCTCTTCCACAGTCCTAGAAGGAGCCACACGGGGATCCTGTCCACATGCCCCTCGGGACAGAACTACAGAAACCAAACTGCTTTAAAAAAACAAAAAAAAAACTGGGTTAAAAAACATCAGCCAACCACACTAGGCCATTTTTGATCACCCTCCAGCCGGTCACTCGTCACAGCACATCCCCTGGTCAGCGCTCACCGCGGTCCTAAAAGCGGCCCCGCCCCCGCCGTCCCCAGGAGCCCAGTCAGAACCAGCCAGGGCTCCCCGGCGCCGGCGCCCCCACAGCCACCTTCCACGCCCGACCACAACCACAGTCACCTTCCTTAGCAGGTGGCTCCCAGGCCAGGAGCTCCGGCCGCCCCATGCCCCATCCGCGGCCCAGGAATTCGGGGCCACCGGCGGGGGGCCGCTGCTTGCACCCGGACCCGGGTCACCTCAGCTCAACACCGCAAAGCCAGCGGGCAATGACCCAGAGGCTGAAGTTCCTCAGCCGGCAGCTGCCTGAGAGAAACGAAATCCAAGCCAGACCAGCGCCGACGGTGATAAAGCGCAGGGAAGAGGCGACCGAGCACCGCGCCGCTCCTCACCGGCCGCCCCGGAGACTCTCGGGAACGCAGGCCCCCTCGCTCCTGCGCAGGCGCAGACGACTGAGCCCGGCCGGGGGTGAACCTGGTGGGTTTTAGGGTCTCTGAGGAGGCCGAGAAGGAACTGGGTAGCCCCGACCTGGGAGAGCTGGTTAAGTTAGCGGAACCGGATGGGAAGGCCGGGGAAGAAATCCCGAGACTGAGGCGGGCCTGGTGATTCTGTGGAGGGACCCGGGACCGCGCGTGCAGCCGCTCACCGACCAGTACGCGCAGGGCCTCGGGCGTGGTCCGTGGGCGTGACCGTGAGGATGACCGCGAGGGTGACCCGCAGCGAGCTCGGCCAAGGGGGCTTTTGCCAGTTTTGACCCCGAGGAAGCGCCGTCGCGGGGAGCGGGGTCGCGGGCGCTGCAGGGTGTGTGTCCCCTGTGCCTCACCTGCCGCGTTTGGGGTGCGTGCCTCCGGCTGTGGCAGCCGATTGTGTTTTGAGTCGCGTTCCTGCGTGAGGGTTCTTCTGCGTTTGTCTATTTTTAGATTAGGTGTGAGCCGTACTGGAGACTGCTTGGGAAATTGTAAGTTGGAAGTGATTTGTGAATGTGATGTGACTCTGCCTGGGATTGTGCAATGTGCTGTCTAACGTAGTGAATGATATGTGACTCCACGGGTTGGTGGTTTGCTAAAGAATGTGTGATTTAATATTAATATGCATATGATTGCAACCCCCGTTCTTCCTGATGGGCTTGTCACCATGACAATGTAAATATTTGAATGTTTTAGGAACTATGTATGACCACGTCTAGTTGGTTATATAAGATTTGATCTTTTGAATAGTAGTCTTTAAACCTGCCTCCAAAATTGTAATTAACTAGCAGTTTTGCAAGTAAAATAGAGGTGTAAATATTGGAAAGGAAAAGTCAAGATTTTTCGTAATTTCCAGGTGGTAAGATTGGCTACCTGGAAATACCTTATTAACTAAAACCAGTATGTTGAAATGACTAGGGTTCCATGGGAAGCATGCAGGAAAAAACAGTTCTTACCCCTAACTCCCGTAACCCCTAACTTTCCCATGGTAAGATTCTCTGCTTCTGGATAAAATCAGTGGCAAAGTCAGTAGCTTCTTTAAGCATGCTAAGATAATAATAAGTATTTGGTATACTTTTAATCATAAGGCTAGTCTCATTTTGGTGATTAAATAGTTCTTTTGCTAACTAAAATACTCACTGTAGCAGTCAATACTTAACTCTACATTTAGCAAAATATCCTCTCTGCTTGGAATCCTACAGACTGTAAAGAATACCCAATCAGTTTTCTTTTCTATTTCCATACCTGTATTACTGAAAACTATTGTTCAATACTTAATCTTTTAAATAAACCATTAGTATGTTTATAATAATAAATAATATTTAATTTTAGTAACCCTGCTTCTTAATTAGCGTGACAGGTGAATAAATATACCAAGTACAAAAATAGGAAGTCCAGATATCCTCAAGTATATAAGAATATGTAATATATGATAAAGATGGCATTTCCTGTCAAATGAGGAAATGTAGATTATACAGTATGTGTTATTGATAAACATACAAAGAGAAAATCTTCACAAGGCTAAAATACTTTCATAGTCATATGAGACTTAAGATAATTATTTGCAAACAATTAATTTCCTAAGTTTACAAACAAAAGATAATGTCAAGTAATTACGAAATAAGACCCATGAGAAAAACAGACCTGCTGTAAGGAGATGCTCTTATTGAAAAGAAACAGGAGACATCTCTACAGTTATTAGAAGTTTGTTCTTACTCAAAATAAGAAATGTGTATATTAAGACTACAATAGAGACCTAATAGACAAAGATTAAAAAGTTGTCAGTTGTATTCATTAGGGCGTGGGAAAGCCTTCATGTGACAGTGTAAACCGTCAGAAGGTCCACAGACAACAATTTGGAAATATAGAATAAATCTGTGCTCTGTGGGAGATGGAAGGTAGAACCACAGAGGAGAAAACACAATGTTCCCTCTCTCCAAACCACAGCAGGTTCCCCAGAATCTATTCAACCTCACCAAGAGATGTTGTACCTGGTGTTGGGGAGGGAGCAGGTTTGTCCATTTTCCCATTAAAAGGTATGCAGAGTGGGCAAGTGCTGAAACAGGGAGCATTAAAGAAGATTAGACAGTTATTCTGGGGGGGTCTCTGTCAAGTATGGTGCCACATAGCTTCCTACACTTCTCCTCCTTTGCCTTTTTAGGACCCTTCCTGCTCAAGAAGATCTCAGAAGAGTCTCTCTTACCAGTCTCAAAGCCATGTCTCAGGTGAGATGGTGTTTCCTCTCTTTTGGTCCTTTCTTTCAGGGTAGATGAGTATTTGCTTTCCTGGCCTTAAGTTTCCTCCACAGTGGGATTTGCTAGCATGAAACTCATCTCCAGTAAGCGCCCAGATCAGGGTTAGATGAGCAAATGGTGTGGGGCACAATATTTGATGAGTATTCTCAGGGCTATGCCTTCCTAAATTTTGTACCCAAGGTGCCTCACTCTATTCCCAGCCCTGCTCCCAATTTCTCCATTCCAGTCAGATAAACTTAAGCCTTTCTGAAGTGTACCTTCTAGTTGTAACCTTGTAGCCAGTATTTACATATAGACAGAGCTTGTGGTTCATCCTCTTTCTCAGTCTTCCCATAAAATTGCTCTAGGAACAAAACTGTGACATCTTGATTTAAATGGGAATATGATGTTTGAATGAATCTACTTTGCTTAGGCACACATTTGGGATTCAATCTGACTAGTCAAGGAGCAGTCATGGAAAAATCCTGATTATCTCTACTAACCTCTATTTTATAGCAATACAACAGGAGGTAGAATTAATAGATCATATTATTTGTTTGTGGGAGGATGTCCTGTTTTGTGATATTTTCAAGATAAAGGTTTGATTGTAAACCTGTAACAGAAAACTGATATTTTGTGTTTCTCTTCTAATTTTCCTACTTTATCCATGCCTACTAGCAATTCCTATAAATCACAGCTTGCCAGTAAAGACTTTTCCAGTATTCTAATACTATTATAGAGTTGTCCTTTTTAGTTTCTTTTACTTTTTTATATCCAAGTGCAGGCTATACCAATCTTGAAATATTCTAGCTTGTATCAAAGATAGTACTTTATCCTGTTTTCATATCTTTCTTAAAACTATTGGTTTTTTCTAAATGCTAATTCAGTATCTTATAGGATCTTCTTCTCCATGCACAGTCATGTTTACTCTGAAGGCTACATTTATCTGATTCTAGTGAATCTGAGATATTTCTCTCCGTTCTAGACTTCTGTCCAGAGTGTCAGAAGCATATATTAAACCTCTGATAGCTATCTCTGTCTGTGTGTCCTACAGACACCTCATATTAAACCTCATTTCCAGGGTTTACCTCATTACCAACTTTGGCCCAACCGATTCTTTTCTTCTGTTTCCCATTTCCATTTTGTGTTCTAGCACCTGTGCCCTTGCCTATGCAAATAACCCAAGGGCCAGGGTAGCTATTTGGCCTAACAGTAAGATGCTCATATGTCATATTGGAGCATCTGAATTTGAGTCCCAGCTCCACTCCTGCTGCTAATTTCTTGGTAATGCAGACCCTGGGAGGCAGCAGGTGATGGCTAAAGTGCAGTGCAATATTGGTATACAACCACCCATGTGGGAGATCTGGTTTGAGTTCTCTGGCCCAAATCCTGCTGTTGCAGGCATTTAGAAAGTGAACCAACAGATGGGAGCTCTATCCATCCCTCTCTCTGCACCTCTCAAATAAATAAAAATTTTAGAAAATAGTAACTCCCAAGAGCCATGCCTCTTTTCCCATTCTACAACCAGTTTATGCCCAATTCTGTTGCATTCCATCAAATAGGAATTAGTTGTCTTGTTAGTCCACTAATACCACCTTAATCTAGGAGGCACCTCCAGCAGTGGTTACATAGTTGTCTTTCCCATGGAACAAACCTTAAGCTTTCCCCAATTTTCAAGAGTGCTGCATCTAAAGTACAAATTTGATCCCGTGTGTGTTGACTTACATTTCTTCATGTTCTTTCTACTCCTTAAAGCAGCAGACCCAAAGTAGGGCAGGTAACACAGTAGAATGTATAAGACAGTGCATTGGAAGAAAATAAAATAATAACAGTTTATATTCAAAAGCAAGAAATATTTAACTGTGGATTTCCATGAATGCTTATTGATGACTTATAAATAAATAAAAATGCATTGAGAATGTGCTTAGTATATTTTAAGACCACTGTTCTGTAGGGGAAAAAAAATCCAGTATTATTCCATGGTATGCACACTCTACTTTTCCTTCTTAGAGCCCAAAGACTATTTCCTAACATACTGTACCTTTTGCTATTTCTTGATATACTAACTGGTTTTTTTCTCCCCATGAATTTTTAAAAGCTGATGCCCTGTATTCCTACAAAACAAATTAATTGTGAGTACAAAACTTTTATGTCCTCAATGAAGCCTCAGAGTACAAAATAAAATTTGTCTTTGCTTTGTGATGCTTCTCATGTACACATTTCTGCAATACTCTACATATTCCGTGCATGTATGTACATGTATGCCTCTCTCTTAGCCTGTGACTGCCCAGAAGCAGGGTTTAATTAACTTTGGTCTACCAGGCAACCAGTCACATTCAAGACAAATAGTGTGATCTTCATATATATTTTCAACATGAGATAATAAGTAAATACTGATGAATGCATTTTCAGAATTTTCTGCAAAACACAAACTAAGAAAACCAGTCTGACTACTGAATATTGTCAGAACTAGGTGTCCATTATCTAGTTCTCACCCATTTCCGATCACTTTAGGATGAACTAGAGTATGCCCTTACAGGGATCGGTATCATTCAAGGATGTGACTGTGGACTTCACCCAGGAGGAGTGGCAACAACTGGACCCTACTCAGAAGGCCCTCTACAGGGATGTGATGTTGGAAAATTATTGTCATTTCATCTCTGTGGGTAAGAAATACTCCTTGAATCTTTCTGTGTCATGCCTCTCCTTTCAAGCATTCCTGAAGTACATAGAACTTTGAACTTCTGGGATTTAGAGTTGATGAATTCCTTTTTGTTAGCAGAAAATGTGATTATATTCTCACTTGCCTAGTGCAAGGTATTAACTTTGATAAGGTGTTAATGTTTGCCTCATCTGCTACCTTAAAGCAATGTGTTTCTTTTTCTTTTTAAAAAAGCTTTATTTATTTTAAAGGCAGAGTTACAGAGAGAATGAGAGAGAGCGAGACAGAGATCTTCCATCTGCTGGGTCAATCCTCAAATGGCCACAATGGCTAGAGTTGGCCCAGGCCAAAGCCAGGAGCTCCTTCTGGGTCTCCCACATGGGTAGCAGGGGCCCAAGCACTTGGGCCATCTTCTGCTGCTTTCCCAGGAGTATTAGCAGGGAGATGGATGGAAAGTGAAGCAGCCAGGGCTTGAACTGTCACCCAATATGGAATGTAGGCATCACAGGCAGTGGCTTAACTTGTTACACCCCAATGCTGGCCTAAGCAATGTGTTTCTTTATTTCAATAGTTTTGAAGCTCAAACAGCACAGACCAAGTGTAATTTTTGTTATCAGGGTTTTACATGACGGAGCCCGATATGATCAGCAAGTTGGGACAAGAAGAGCTGTGGACAGAGAAAATTTTTCCAAGCCAGAGCCACCTAGGTGAGTCTGTACAGATAAAAGTCCAGTGAATCTTAAATCTCAGGTAATTGACTTTTTTGAATGTTTTTAGGGATCAATTTTTAAAAATTGTTGTAAAATATACATAATACAAAATTTACCATCTTAAACATTTTTTAAAATATAGTTCAGTGTCATTAAACAGTTCACATTGTTATTCTGCAACCACCATAACCATCATCCATCTCTGGAGCTTTTCATTTACAAAACTGAAACTTTGTACCCATTGAACAGTAACTTCCCATTACCCACACACCTTAGTCCCTGGCAATCATCATTCTACTTTCTGCCTCCGTGATTTTGCCTACTATCAATAAATATTCCTTGTAAGTTGAATTATATATATTTGTCCTTTTGGGGGACTGTTTTATTTTACTTAACATAATGTCCTCATCTATGTTGAAACATGTATCAGAATTTCCTTCCTTTTTAATTTTTTTATTTTATTTTTTTTTATTTTATTTTTTATTTTTATTTTTTTTATTTTTTGACAGGCAGAGTGGACAGTGAGAGAGAGAGACAGAAAGAAAGGTCTTCCTTTGCCGTTGGTTCACCCTCCAATGGCTGCCGCGGATGGCGCGCTGCGGCCGGCGCACTGCGCTCATCCGATGGCAGGAGCCAGGTACTAGGTGCTTTTTCCTGGTCTCCCATGGGGTGCAGGGCCCAAGCACTTGGGCCATCCTCCACTGCACTCCGGGCCACAGCAGAGGGCTGGCCTGGAAGAGGGGCAACCGGGACAGAATCCGGTGCCCCAACCAGGACTAGAACCCGGTGTGCCGGCGCCGCAAGGCGGAGGATTAGCCTGTTGAGCCACGGCGCCGGCCTTTCCTTCCTTTTTAAGGCTAATAACCACAATCCATTGGTATGTATGTATTTATATACATGCAAGTATCATATTATTTCATATATATATTATGCTTTGCTTATCTGTTCATCCATTGATGGACTTGGGTTGCTCCCATCTTTGGGTTACTATGAATAATGCTGCTATGAGTGTGAATATACAAATATCAGTTTGAGCTCCTGCTTTCAATTCTTTTGGATACACGCCCAGAAGTAGAACTGCTGGAGCATATGATAATTATATGCTTCATTTTTGAGGACTCACCGTAGTGTTTTTCATAGCAGCTGTACCATTTTGCCCTGATAGTACACAAGGATTCTAATTTCTGCACATTCTCACCAATACTTGTTATCTTCTGTAGTTTCTTAATTAGTAGCCATCCTACTGGGGATATATTGTTCAAGTCCTGACATCTATACCTATAATTGGTTGTCTTTCATACCTGTGACATCTAAATTGGAGCTTTGCATATCATTTCCCATGTAAACCTTTTCTGTATCTGCCTTGTGCTTACAAAGATGTTGGCTGGTATTACCTTGCCAAGAATCCATTGCACATTTTGTACATATCATGTACAAAGATCTTAAGTGTAAGAGTTCTTAAGAGTGGAACAGAAGTATAAATGCATGTATCCTACATACCACGTGTGCTTCCATTAACCCATTAAGTTCGGTCATACCTCTTCCAAGTCGGTCTCTCCCACTATGATAATCATTTGTGAGTTTTACCAGCATAAATTAATTTATTCTATTCTAGACCTTGTTCATGTCTGCTTTCTTTCACTGTGCTTACTATCTGACTGATTTATACATGTACTTGCATCCATAAGTAGTTATTTTAATTGTGGAATGGTATTCAGTTGCATGCATTCACCATTTCTTTTTGCCTCTCCTGCTGATAGACATTTGAGATGTTTCTAGTTTGGGGCTGTTTTGAATAAAGTACTGTAAAAACTCATAAAAATCTTCTTGGGGACATAATATATTTCTTTCTCCTCCATAAACACCTGGCAGTGATATTGCTGACTCATAAGGCAGGTATACAATTAACTTGTTTAGAAATTGCCAGTTTTTAAAAGTTATTTTACCATTTTAGGTTTTCACTAGAGGTATATAAGAATTTTGATTGCCCCACATTCTCTTTTCCATTTAATGTTAGTAATATTTTCATTTTGGCTATTCTGGTAGTATATCTTTACCATTTTATGTAGATTTCTCTTAAAGTTAATGATGTTAATTTTTTTTATCTCAAAGTTGTCTATTCAACTATTTTATCTATCTTTTACTGGTATTATATATTTTTCTTGCAGTAGTAAGAAATTAATATATTCTGAATAGAAATATGTTGTTCCATATAAATGTATATTTCAAATATTTCCTCTAGCCTGTGGCTTATCTACTCATTTTAATGATGTCTTTTAATGAGGCAGAAGTTTTTAACTTTGATGAAGTACATTTTTTATAATTTTTGTCTTTTATAGTTAGTTTTTGACTTCTCAAACAAATCTATCTGTTCTAGGTTGTGATGCTAGATCCCTATTTTTCTTCTTAATAGTGTTATATATATTTTGCTGTCATTATTAGTTCTGTAGTTTATCTCATGTTAAGTTTTGTTTATGATGTGAGGAAGGGTTTGAGGGTTTATTTTCTTCCACATGGATATCAATTTGTTTCATCAACGTTTGTTGAATTGAATTTTTTTTTTTTTTTAATTTGACAGGTAGAGTTTAGACAGTGAGAGAGAGAGAGACAGAGAGAAAGGTCTTCCTTCCGTTGGTTCATTCCCCAAATGGCCGCTACGGCTGTCACTGCACCGATCCGAAGCCAGGAGCCAGGTGCTTCCTCCTGGTCTCCCACGCAGGTGCAGGCACCCAAGCACTTGGGCCATCCTCCACTGCCCTCCTGGGCCACAGCAGAGAGCTGGACTGGAAGAGGAGCAACCGGGACTAGAACCCAGCACCCATGTGGGATGCCAGTACCGCAGGTGGAGGATTAACCAAGTGAGCCAGGGTGCCAGCCCAAATTGAATTGCTTTGATGATAATATAGAAAATTGTTGGCCGGTGCTGTGGCTCAACAGGCTAATCCTCCACCTTGCGGCGCTGGCACACCAGGTTCTAGTCCTGGTCGGGGCGCCGGATTCTGTCCCGGTTGGCCCTCTTCCAGGCCAGCCCTCTGCTGTGGCCCGGGAGTGCAGTGGAGGATGGCTCAAGTGCTTGGGCCCTGCACCCCATGGGAGACCAGGAGAAGCACCTGGCTCCTGCCATCGGATCAGTGCGGTGCGCCAGCTGCAGCGTGCCCACCGTGGCAGCCATTGGAGGGTGAACCAACGGCAAAGGAAGACCTTTCTCTCTGTCTCTCTCTCTCTCACTGTCCACTCTGCCTGTCAAAAAAAAAAGAAAATTGTTTGTTCATATTTGTGTTAATCTATTTTTGGATCTCTATTATTTCCTTTCATGCATTTTAAGTCATACTGCCAATACCATCTGGTCTCTGAATTTTGTAATCTGGTAATAAGTTCAGAAATCAAAGTAAGTCTTCTGAACTTATTCTTTTTAAAAATTGATTTGGCTATTCTAGGTTGTTTTATTTTCAACCACATTTTAGAAGCAATTTCTTGAATTTTTTGAATAAATGTTCTGGAATATTTATCGGCAAAAAACCAGTCTTAGCAACTTTGAGTCGTTTGGTCCATGACCATGCTATAGCTTTTCATTTCAATCCACTTCTCTTATTCTTTTGAGCAGTGTTTTCTTATTATTATTATAGAGGTTTTATACATTGTTCACTAAGTTTACCTCTAAGCTTTTAATATTTTTGATGCTATGATACATACTGGTATTTTTAGAATTTTTTTCCAGTTTGTTTGTATATACTAACTTTGATAATCGTACTTCTGATTAACTAGGTTTTATTGTTCTTTAGGTATATTCCTTTAGATTTTCCACGTATAAAACATGTCCTTTGGGAGAAAAATTTCACTTTGAAATTTCAAAACTTTATTACTTTTCTTTTTTCTTAGTCTGATATACTAGGTAGGGCCTACTGTAATATTGTTGAATAGAAGTGGTAAGAGTGAACGTTCTTAGTTGTTCTCTAAATTTGGAAGAAAAAAATTTTTTTATTTTGTTCTTAAGTCTAATACTAACTGTAGATTTTTCATCCATGCTTTTTTTCAGATTCTGGATATTCTCTTCTTTACATAATTTTCTGACAGTTTTAATTGTGAGTGGATATTGATTTTAACAAATACTTTTTTCTGCATCTATTGAGGTTATCCTGTTAGTCCTCTTCTTCAATCTGTAATTATGCTTATATTACATTGAATATTTGAATTTTAAATCCCTAAACTCCTAGAATGAACCTCACTTGGACAAAACACATTGTCTTTCTTAATGATTGTTGAAGTAGGTTTTCTAGTAAGCTTTTATGCATGATTTTACAAGGGATATTGATCTGTAGTTTCTGTTAATGTCCTTTAAAAGTTTTTGTGTTAGAGTTGCATTAGCCATATCAAACAAACTGGGGAGGGGGTGCTTCCTCTTCATCTATTTTCTTATAATAGTTATATAAGATTATTATTATTGCTTCCTTAAATATTTGATAAAAATCATCCTTAAGCCATCTGGGCCTGCACTTTATTAATAAATCAAGATGTCTGCTTCCAATGGGAAGTAATGAACTCTGGAATTATACCTCCATGAGAAACAATTAGAAGACTGAGCAAAATTATTTTTACATATTCAACAACAGGAATCACAGGCCTGGATTCCTGACAGAAGAGAAACAGATGAGATGAGCCCTACATTATTCCAAGATTTTATCAGAAGCCAACTTCCAGGTGATAATGCAGAGAGAAACATCTAAAAAGAACTTTTTCATTTATTTTAAATTCCCTGCTTATGGGCTGGCATTACTTATTGGGTTAAACTGCCACCTGCTATGTGACACCAGCATCTTATATGAGTGCCAGTTTGTGTTCCAGCTGCTCCATTTCTGATCCAGCTTACTGCAAATATGCCCAAGAAAGCAGCAGAAGATGGCCAAGTACTGGACTCCTGGGTTCCAGATAGTTTCAGGTTCCTGACTTTGGCCTCTACCATTGTGGCCATTTGGGGAGTAATTGTGGCCATCTGGGGAGTAATCCAGCAGATGGAAGTTCTATGTCTCTCCCTGTCTCTCTGTAACTCTGCCTTTCAAATAAATAAATATTTAAAAACAAAGATGTCACTTGGGGTGCTCATATCCCATTTCAGAATGCCTAGGTTTGAACCCCAACTCTGCTTCCAATTCCAGCTTCCTACTACTGTGCATCCCGAGAGGCAGAGTGATGGTTCAAGTATTTGGGTCACTGCCACCACACAGGAGACCTGGATTGAATTCCTCTGTCCTGACTGGCCTCACCTGGCCCTCACTGTTGTAGGCATCTAGGAAATGAACCAGCTGATGAGAAATCTGTATGTGTGTGTGTATATGTCTTCTTAAATAACCACAGACATGATAATAGTTAACATAAAGCATAGGAAATATTCTAACACAGTCATTATTTCTTAGGCAGATTACTTGAAAAATACTTTTAATATTTTTTTAATAATTCAAGAAATGGCCATTTTGACCAAATTATAGTTTTGCAATGGTACATTACTGATATTCAATCTTATTTTCAAACCTCATAATAAATCCATTAAGTATTAGTCAGCTAGGCCACATAGGATAATAAGCTAAGCTATTTTCTTTTTTTTTTTTTTAAGAATTATTTTATTTTATTTGAAAGATAGAGATACAGAGAGAGGTAGAGCCAGAGAGAGAGAGAGAGGTCTTCCATTCCACTGGTTCACTCCCCAAATGACCACAACAGCCAGAACTGAGCTGATCTGAAGCCAGGAGCCAGGAGCCTCTTCCAGGTCTCCCACGTGGGTGCAGGAACCCAAGGACTTGGGCCATCTCCACTGCTTTCTCAGGCCACAGCAGAGAGCTGGATCAGAAGAGGAGAAGCTGGGACAAGAACCAGAACCCATATGGGATGCTGGCTCCACAGCTGGGGCTTTAACCCAATGCACCACAGCGCCGGCCCCTAAGCTAAGCTATTTTCTTCTCTCTCTCTGTCTCTCCTTCACTTTCTCTCTTCCCCTGCAGAACATTTACAGTGTTTTGTATCCATCCAGGCACTACTGTAAAATAAAATCACTCTCTGTTTACTTAGCAAAAATTCATCCTTTATACTTTGTGTATTTTTCCATAACAAAAACACATACCATTTTTCTTGCATACTTTACAGGGATTATTTTCCTTTTCACCCTTATTTCTAATAGTTTTAATTAATATAATGATTCTAATTTTTGACCATTAGTCGCCTTTAACAGGGGAGGCTTGAGAAGTGGGTCGTTGTGAATAACCTGTAACATAGCAGCATTCTGTACACCAGCACATGTCATGAATGTATCATCTCATACCTTTAATGTTTCCTCATAGTACACATTTTCTATATTTAGCAGAACCAAAGTTATATGTTTAGCCTTTTTTTATTTTTATAAGAAGCCAAAAGTATATAAATTAAGACTTGTGTTCAACGGTTAAGGTTTCAATAGTTCATATGAACATTATGGGTTAATTACTGTATTTCTTGGGATTTTAGGAATATTTATATAAACACTCATTTATTTCTAATATCATTTGAATATATTACAGAATTATTTTGTAAGTCTGGTAATATGTATAAATAAGAAAATAACATATATACATAAAATACGTACATAGACAGAAACAAGGTCTTATGCCTTCTAAAAAATATGCTTATTTATTTATTTGAAGGGCAGAGCAACAGAAATCTATGTGCTGCTTCACATCCCAGATGGCTGCAACAGTTATGGTTAGGCCAAGCCAAAGCCAGGAGCTAGGAACTCCATCTGGGTCTTCCATGTGGGTGATGGGGGCCCGAGTACTTGGGCCATCATCTGCTGCCTTCTCAGGCGCATTAGTAGGAAGCTGGGTTGGAAGCAGAGCAATCAGGACTGAAACTGGCACTGCAATATGGAATGCCAGTGTCACAAGCCATAGCTTAAACTGCCGTGCCACCACACTAGCCCCCATATGACTTTTACTCTAAAATTTTAGCCAAGAATCAGTAAAACTTAATAATGTACTATCATCTTTCTTCACTTTATAATAGAATTTTTTATCTGAATTGTATTTCTGATGGATGGAACAAGTGAAGGTTACTTGTTTGATATGAAAGCCAATGCTTTTTACTGCTGTGAAGGAGATTAAGATTTTCATTTGCCTTATTATATGGTCTTATGGAATCTGAATTAAATTTTAGGTGATTGAGGAGATGTCTAGTAGCTGTCTGGATGTCTCCAGAACCCATCTGAGTGGGTGAAATATTCCCTTTCCTGGTAGCCCTTTTTTCCTCTCAGCCAGTTATTTTTGGGGTCCCTTGAGTTCTTTGGACATAAATTCCAAGTGACTGGAAGGGCTGGAGTAGGAAGAGGAGGGTCTGGTAGGGTGTGGTCAGTGGGGGGAATGGAGGAAGGAGGAGTTGGACACAGGATGTTTCAAAGGATTCCAGGGAACTGAGGGAAGATGGAGGGTGGTAAGATGAGGAGGGAGGGGCAGGAACCATGGCAAGGGAGAGGCCTTAGAGGAGCAAGTTTGTGAAATCATAAGTTCCCCAAATAAGCTCACTGAAATTCCACAGTATGCTTAATAAAGGCAAGCCAACGAAAAAGAAAGCTGACAGAATTGGTAGATCCTATATCTGCTGGGAGCATATATCATCAGCTGCAAGTTCCCATGGGAGAAACAAGATCAAATGGAGCAGAGGCCTCACAGAGTCAAGAATTTCCTAGCCCAGGGTGTCAGGAAGTCAAATTCTGCTCAAATGACAGATTCAGGAAGACAGACTTCAAAGCAGATACCTTTCAGAGAAGCCCGGATCTCTCATCCAGATTCTATTTGCCTGGGACTAACCCAACTTCTTATAGAGAAATCTGGGGCTCTAGCCTAGCTTTTCTTTGTTTGGCCCTCTAAGCCAGTCTGTAGAGTATACTCAGGCTGTCCATATCAAACTCTTCCCTTACCAGCTTCAGTGTACGTTTGTCCAGAGAAATAGGTCAGAACTCTGACTCACCAATGGATCCCTGATCAGTCAGGAATGAAGACAAAAGCTTCAAAAGTATACACTTGGGGTTCTCAGTGAGGGGTCCCAGAGTCAATCTGTTCCTTCACAAGTCAATGGCACTTTCTTTGAAGTGACAGTCTCACTTGGTTCATTTTCAAGCAAATGGCCACCAGATACTACGTATAAATAATACTCAGTGTTTTTCTGCTATTAAGAGCATCCTTAGATGAAACTTCTTTTCTGATTATGTGGCAGTTAGAAATGCACTGATGTGGCCGGCGCCGTGGCTCAACAGGCTAATCCTCCGCCTTGCGGCGCCGGCACACCGGGTTCTAGTCCCGGTCGGGGCGCCGGATTCTGTCCCGGTTGCCCCTCTTCCAGGCCAGCCCTCTGCTGTGGCCCAGGAGTGCAGTGGAGGATGGCCCAAGTGCTTGGGCCCTGCACCCCATGGGAGACCAGGAAAAAGCACCTAGCACCTAGCTCCTGCCATCGGATGAGCGCGGTGCGCCGGCCGCAGCGCGCCATCCGCGGCAGCCATTGGAGGGTGAACCACCGGCAAAGGAAGACCTTTCTCTCTGTCTCTCTCTCACTGTCCACTCTGCCTGTCAAAAAATAAAAAAAAAATTAAAAAAAATGCACTGATGATAGATTGGTGCCAGATCTGTGATTTATGGTAATATGCCAGGATTTTACCTAGTACCCTAATCCTATTGTAAGTTTTCTATATATTATGATGTTTTGACATCTTTTTCTTGGCAGGGGTGGGGGTAGGGAGAAGGTCTTGCTACCTGAGAAGAGGTACCTCAGAGCTGGCAATTTGTTAACAGTGAACAATGTATCAGTGAGCCCATCTTTATTATACAAACCAACCAATCCCAAGTTCATACCACCTCCTTTCCCCAGCTCTCACACACGAAACTAATGTCTTCTCTGCCCTAAACCACTGGGAACGAGATACAAGACCACTAGAGACCACTCCTGTGGCCTATAGCATGCTGCCACTATTCAGACTGGCCAGTCCCAAGCTCTGCCCTGCCTTGCCTTTCCCCTAAAAACTCCAACAAAGGTTCTTTAGGCTTTCCCCTTTTTCCTTTTTCCTGACTAAAATCCATGCTTCCTTAAGTGGCCTTGTATAGCATGGCATGCACCCTCTTCCCGAGAAAGGTAAATAATAAACATTCATTTTTTAAAAATTTTTATTTGACAGGTACAGTTATAGACAGTGAGAGAGAGACAGAGAGAAAGGTCTTCCTTCCATTGGTTCACTCCCCTAATGGCCGCTATGGCCGGTGCGCTGCGCTGATCCAAAGCCAGGAGCTGGGTGCTTCCTCCCCGTCTCCCAACAAAAATTCTTTTAACAGCACTGGCTGCTTTGTGTTGTCACCCAATCATCTCCATAAATTAAAGCCCCATGGCTACAACTGAGATACCCACCATTGTTTTTGCCCCACTGGTGCAAAAACAGTACAAAAATGACAAATGCAGTGTTGTTATTAATAAAAATAGTTTTGACTTTGCACATATCCCCCACCCTGTCCAATACAAGGGCCTTAAGTATTTATAACTAACACCTTTGGAACTGATGATTTAAATCTTTCTTGTTTTTCTTTACTTTAGAATTTCAGTCCTTTATCTTCCTTCTATTATTATATTCTATTTAAACAGTCTTCAAAAAAGTGTATTATGAAAAAACTATGTGGATTTCAAAATTTTATGCCAAAATGAATTTATATTTTAGTGTATGTGCTGCTGAAGTGAGCACATGAATTTATATTTTAATTCTACTTTTCCACAAGCTTTTGGAAGTGCACTCCTAAGCATTCCTGAATTTATCCCCAAATCAAAAGGAAATCATGGTCTAATTTTTTTTCATCTTAGTTTTCATTTTCTTTTCTTTGTTTTATGGTGAAACACCTTCTACCTGTTTCCTGTACCCAGTTTCATGTTTCATTCTCACCATGAGGCCGACAGTCAGATTTCACAGTCCCGTTGCCTTGGGACAAAGGATACTTTCAGAATCGCTGTCCTTCTGGGAACCTCTGTGCTGCATGCCATAGTGCTGCGCATCATCTCTGACATCCACCCACCTCGATTCGCCTCCTAGTTCCCTCAGTGCCTTTTCACATCTTGGCTGCTTTTTTTCCTTTTATCTGCGTTTCCTGCTAATGTATTTGTTGAATAAATGAATCTTATTTCATTGGACTCTCCTTGATGCCTTTCTGATGAGTCTTTAAAGGATCCTTTTTCATTCTCAGCTCTTATGTATAAAAGTCCTACAAGCTGTAAAAATCGGATCCATTCTCAAGGTGCAATGTCCCTGTTTTATGTGAATGGCTTTTGAATAAACACTTCAACCCATTTATTTCACTTTAATGTGCCTAAAAAAATGTGACTATCAGTCATCTTATCCTGTTGAATCAGGAATAACAGTCAATAAATAAAACTGTTTTTAAAAGGGTAGGCATTGGACATAGCAGTGAAGGCACTGCATGCATGGGATGCTCACATCCCAAATCCGAGTGCCTGGGTTTGAGCCCCAACTATTTATTCCCAATGCCAGCTTCCTGCAGATGTGCGTTCTGGGAGGCAGCAGATGATTGATCTAGAGGTAGATCAGTCACCTCTACCACCCACCTGAGAGACCCAGATTGAGGTCCCAGCTCCTAATTGGCTTGGCCTAACCCTGGCTGTTCCAGGCATTTGTGAAGTAAGCCAATAGATAGTCATTTTCTCTGTCTCTTCCTCTCCCCTACCCTTTCAAATAAATTTTTAAAAATTATTTTAAAATAGTCATTTTCTTTGCTGTTAGTTGTTTCTTTATTCTTTTTTTCCTCATAATCTTATTTATTTATCTTCATTTGCTTACATATTATTTTTCCCCCTAATCAGTCCTAGTTGTATCAAATTGATTCCATGATCTCTCTTGTACTTTCTTAATGATTTTGTCACAGTTTGTGTTACATGTAATCTAATTCTGAAACATCCCTCATGTTTTCATTTGCCACTGTCATCTTTCAAAATGAGAGCCATGTTATTTCAGATGTGGACTGGTATAATTACTGCTCGAATTTGCCAAGATTATCTTCAGTTCTTTCAGTTTATACTCTCAATATGCTAAAATGTACCACATATTATTTGAAATTTAAGCCCCTCCTTTTAAAAAACAACTTATTTGAAAGAGCAGAAGTGGGGGGCGGGGGAGAGAAAGAGAGAATATCTTCCATCCGCTGGTTTACTCTCCAAATGGCTGCAACTGCTGGGATTAGGCCAGGCTGAAGCCAGGAGCCCAGAACTCCATCTGGGTCTCCCCCATGAGCCTGGGGTCCAAGCATGTGGGCCATCATCTGCTGCTTTCCCAGGTGCATTAGCAGGGAACTGAATTGTAAGCAGAGCATCCAGGATTCAATATGGGATGGATTTGTTTGGATTTCACACACACACACACATATATATATATATAAATTTATATATATATATATATATATATATATATATATATTCCATATAGGTTTTATTCCTCTTCACTGGACCTTTCATTATATGATAGATTAGATGCTATACATACAGAACTTTGCTTATGTGTATTTTTCTTCATTTCAACAACGTACATTGTAGCAGTATTTATGTTTTATATGTCTATAATGAGGTAATTTATTCTGCACTTTCTGTAGAAAGAAAGCAAGATAGGTTGTTCCACCGTGGGTTGTCTGTGTATACATCAGATTTATAGCATTTATGTGAAGACTTACAGTGTTGTTAATTTTATTTTTTCTAGATGAAGATGGGAAAGCTGAAGACGTTTTAGTGAAATTCAAAGAATATCAAGACAAACTTTCTAGATCGGTGATATTCATCAACCACAAAAAACTAGTTAAGGAGAAAAGTAATATTTGTGGGAAAACACTTACTGTAGGCAAGAACCATATTATTTCAAAAACACTTTGTGAATATAAACCTGATAGAAAGGTGTTTAAAAATACTTCAGAATTAGTCATTAGAAATATAAACCCCATAAGAGATAAAGTTGGTGAGAGTAATGGATGGGAGAAATCACTCCTCAATACTAAACATGAGAAAATTAATCCTGATCCTGCGGTGAATCTCCACAAACAGACAGAAAGGGATCTCAGGGGTAAACAAGCGCTTACTCAACAGAAGGTTCAAACCTCAGAGCCACAGCTCAAACATAATGAATGTGAAAAATCCTTCCTTATGAAAGAAATGTTATTTACACATGCTAGAGTTCACAAAGGAGAAAGACCCTTTGAATGCAATAAAGATGGCATGGCCTTCCTAGAAAAGCCAAATCTTGGCATCCATCCACATCCTCTTACAGAAAAGAAGCCCTCCACATACAACAAATACGGGAAGCTCCTCTGCAGAAAATCCGTTTTTATTATGCATCAGAGATCTCAGCCAGAAGAGAAACCCTTTCAATGTCCCTACTGTGGGAATAGCTTTAGAAGGAAGTCGTACCTCATTGAACACCAGCGAATTCACACAGGGGAGAAACCTTATGTTTGCAATCAATGCGGAAAGGCCTTCCGTCAGAAGACAGCCCTCACTCTTCATGAAAAAACACATATAGAGGGGAAACCCTACATTTGTATTGATTGTGGGAAGGCCTTCCGGCAGAAGGCAACCCTCACTAGACATCACAAAACACACACAGGGGAGAAAGCCTATGAATGTACTCAGTGTGGAAGTGCCTTTAGAAAGAAGTCGTACCTCATTGATCATCAGAGAACTCACACAGGGGAGAAACCATATCAGTGCAATGAGTGTGGGAAGGCATTTATCCAGAAGACAACTCTCACTGTCCATCAAAGAACTCACACAGGAGAGAAGCCCTACATTTGTAATGTATGTGGGAAATCCTTCTGCCAAAAGACAACACTCACTCTCCATCAGAGAATTCACACAGGGGAAAAACCTTATATTTGTAATGAATGTGGGAAGTCCTTCCGCCAGAAGGCAATTCTCACTGTTCATCACAGAATCCATACAGGAGAGAAATCCAATGGATGTCCACAGTGTGGGAAAGCCTTTAGTAGGAAATCAAACCTCATTCGCCATCAGAAAACTCACACAGGAGAGAAACCATATGAATGTAAAGAATGTGGGAAGTTCTTCAGCTGTAAGTCAAACCTCATTGTCCATCAGAAAACACACAAAGTAGACACGTTGGGAATTCAGTAAGTGATGTGACTTTTTTTATAAAAATGTTTTAAGTCATAGCTAACACATGTTGCTTGCAAGTGTAATAATATTCAACAGTTTAAGGTACTAAATACTGCAGAACTCACCTACTGTTTGCTACCCAAGAAACACGCACACATGGTGGTACTAGATGAGGTAAAGGACAAAGCACATGGAAAAATAAAAGCCACCAACTTTTATTAGATTCAGCAAACTAAACTCTCCAAGGTCAAATTGCTATAAATCTTTAAAGTTGCTTATTTCCCATTTTAATATACACTTTTTGTGAACCTGTAATAAACAGTTGGCCAACTGGCAGTTGTCCGTGGACTACACTGTGAATAGAAGTGCTTTAAAAGGGTATGTGAAGTGTATTTCTTATTGCAAATATGGAAAAAACTTAGTTGTTACCTCCTCAAAGTTACCCACAGTTCTAACATTAAAATTAGCTTTTGTATATGATAAAACTTTATATGAGTTGATTATATATCATGTATTCTTATATGACTTATTTCATTTATCATGTGTAATCATAAGTATGTGTGGAAAAGGTTCATTTATTTTTATTCTGTATAGAATTATATGAGTGTGTCACAATTTATACATTCTACTTGTGATGAACTTTTACATTGTTTACAGTTGAGGGTCATGATAAATACTGCTTCTGAGAACATATTTGTCTTTTGGTGTACATGTGTGTTCTTCTCTCGTGTTTATAGTTAAGGAGTGGGATTGCTGGGTCTAAAGGCAGACTATGTTCATCAGCTTTGGTTTATGCTGGCAAACAACTCAGAGCTTTCACCAGCAGGAGATAATTTACTTTGAAGGGGAACAACTATGAATATTATCAATATTGTGGTGGTTCAAACCAGAGAATTAATGCTGCATGGAAGCTCTGTCAATGATATTGTGAAAACTGAAGTTATGAAGATAATGCATATAGAAAGGGCTTCTAGCTACAGCCCAAATCTTAGTATATAATCACACAAATATAATAAATATCAGGTTGTCTTTTGCCACAGTTAATGCCTTACTTGAAATCAGAAAGGTGTACAAAGAGACATCTGGCCTAGTGGTTAAGAAACCCATGTCCCTTGGCCGGCGCCGTGGCTCAACAGGCTAATCCTCCGCCTTGCGGCGCCGGCACACCGGGTTCTAGTCCCGGTCGGGGCACCGGATTCTGTCCCGGTTGCCCCTCTTCCAGGCCAGCCCTCTGCTGTGGCCCAGGAGTGCAGTGGAGGATGGCCCAAGTGCTTGGGCCCTGCACCCCATGGGAGACCAGGAAAAGCACCTAGCACCTGGCTCCTGCCTTCGGACGAGCGCGGTGCGCCGGCCACAGCGCGCCGACCGCGGCGGCCATTGGAGGGTGAACCAACGGCAAAGGAAGACCTTTCTCTCTGTCTCTCTCTCACTGTCCACTCTGCCTGTAAAAAAAAAAAAAAAAGAAACCCATGTCCCATGTTGGTGTCTTTGGATTCAATCCCCATTTCAGCACCTGACTGCCAACTTCCTGCTAATGGAGACTGGGAGGCAGAATGACGGCTCAAGTAGCTGGGCTCCTGCCACTCGTGGGAATCCTGGGTGGAGTTCCCATCTCTTTAGTCTCATGGGAATCCTGGGTGGAGTTCCCATCTCTTTAGTCTGAGCCAGTCACAGCCATCGCAGGCCTTTGAGGAACAGACCACTAGATTTCTCTCTTCTCTCCCCCTCTTAAGTAACTTAATGAAATTTTTTTTGAAGACCTGTATAACAGAAACAAACATGAAATTAAAATTCATACCAGAGAAAGAGAAGAATCCAGCATTCCCTTTCACAACATCAGAGAATTCCAACTGGAGAAAATTCCCATGAGAATATTGAAGGTGGAGCTGGGTGGAAGGCAGCAGCTTTTACCCATGACCTGTACCTTACTGGTCATACAGAAACATTTAAAGCTTATAGCCAGAGCCAGCACTGTGGCGTAGTTAGTAGGTTAAGCCTCTGCTTGCAGTGCTGGCATCCCATATGGGTGCCAGTTCGAGTCTGGGCTGCTCCACTTCCAGTCCAGCTTCCTGCTAATGGCCTGGGAGAGCAGCCAAAGATGGCCCAAGTGCTTGGGCCCCTGCACCCTCATGGGAGACTCAGAAGAAGCTCCTGGCTCTTGGTTTCGGATCAGCTCAGCTCTAGCCATTGAGGCCATTTGGGGAGTGAATCAGCGGATGTAAGACCTCTCTCTCTCTCTCTCTCTCTCTCTCTCTCTCTCTATCTGCTTCTCCCTGTCTGTAACTCTGCTCTCAAATAAATACATTTTAAAATAAAATTTTTAAAACTCTTATAACTATAATCAAATCTTACACAACAGGGAAGTCACTTTGGATGGAAATGTTTCAAATGAAATGATGGTAAGAATGACTTTAACTATATCTCACTCCTTATGGAACATCAAAAAGAATCCCTAAGAAAAGAAGCTTATGAAGAAAACAAATGAGGCTTGGGACTTCTGTGGAAAACTAGCCTCTGTGAAAGAAGTCCAACCACATAAACACTATAATGCTAGAGAGTATTTGTGTAGCCACTCTGATCAACACCTCCAGCTAAGTTTCTAGCCATTCACCACCATCAGCGGCCAGCCACGTGAGTGAGCCCTCCTGGACATAGGTCATGTACTCCAGATGACTGGAACCCCTGCTGACAAATAGCTAGAACCACAGAAGAAACCCCAAGCAGAAACTGCCCAGTTTAGGCCTTCCTAAACTCCTGACCCATACTTTTACACTTTTTATTAAACTTGTTTGATTAAAACAAAGGTAAAAGTGATTTTTATATATAACATGTGTGTGCATATATACATATATGATAAAAGTATAAATATTTGTATTCCAGAGTCATTAGGAAAAGGTTATTTGGGTATGAATAAAAAGTAGATCCAAAATATAATTGAAGATTTGGCTGTATTTTGGGCTTGCCATTGTGTATCTTAATTACACTTCAGTTGAGGGAATCCATATATCTTCTTTCTCATTTTTGGGCTGTAAATTATATGTGTCAATTGGGCTAGCTTTTTATTTTTTTTAAAGATTATTTTATTTATTTGAAAGACAGAGTTACAGAGAGAGGTAGAGACAGGGAGAGAGGTCTTCCTTCCGCTGGTTCACTACCCAGATGGCTGCAACAACCAGAGCTGTGCTAATCCAAAGCCAGGAGCCAGGAGCTTCTTCCGGGTCTCCGACACGGGTGCAGGGGTCTAAGGACTTGGGCCATCTTCTACTGCTTTCCCAGGCCATAGCAGAGAGCTGGGTTGGAAGAGGAGCAGCCGGAACTAGAACTGGCACCCATAGGGGATGCTGGCACTTCAGGCCAGGGCTTTCACCCGCAGCACCACAGTGCTGGTCTGGGCTAGCTCTACTTTTGCAAACACACAGTTCCAAATGTTGCAAAAAAGAAAACCACCCCAAAAGATGTATTAATAATGCAGAGTAAAGCAAGCATATCTTTAAAATATTCTGTGCAGAGTAATTTCTCATGAAGTCTCATGAACTAAGGTGCAAAGAGAAATAAATACATGGAATCCAGTGAAGATACGTACAACCATCTCCCTATAGGAAGAACTCTGCATTCTTTCTCCATTAAGTTTGGCAACTCTGAGGAGATATGTACAATGGGATAGGAGTCATTGTGCAGATTTATATTTTATAGACCTACCCTCAAGGTCACAGGACGTGTCCAAAGATGTCTTCAGTTCAAAAGATGAACAAGACTCCACACTGCATACCCATGTAATGCTTACATTTAAAAGCGAAGAATGTAGGATGAGCCAAAGAAAGGGTAGGTAAGAATTGGGAAGTCTGAGAATCATCCAGACACGAGATCCCAGTGTCCTCACTCAAAACAGACTATGCTATCTCTGGAATGAACCATTAAGAGCCATAGGAACCTTGGTTTTAGGATTCTCAAGGCAGATCTGTGGAAGAGTTCTCTGTTCACTTGTTAAATAGTCGAGCCTTAGGGTAGGCTATGTAACCAGTTGTGTAAGTTGGAGACCATCAGTAAACAAACTGGTTGTGGGAGGTATCAGATGTTAAACAGTACTTCCTATATCTCAATGCCCTCATCTTAACCAAGATTCAAAGTCAGATATCTAAGCATCATACATCGTTCAGAGCTTTTCAGTCCTACTGTTAATCAGCTCCATAATACAAGCATGGTTTCCACAAGTATGTGCTTTCTAATAAGTTATATAAACAAGAATGTGCACTGTGTGAACCTCTCTTTTAAATTAATGCTTAGATTCTTCCATTTAATTCCTGGTGCAGCAATACAGCTAGGCTGGCAATGGCCTGCCCCAGAAGTAATATGCAATGGCAAAAAACACAGATCTGAACACTGGGTTCCAACATTAATTTGGGATGTTCTACCATATGAGATAGTCATCAATTTATAATCTTGGGCTTTTCAAAGCCCTAGGGAGGTGACAGTACCAAGTGCTGGTGAAGATGAGGAGCAACTAGAACTCTCTCACATTGCTTATGGGAAAGCAAAATGGTCAAGTCACTCAGGAAGACAAATTGTTAGCATACACTTCCCCTATGGCCCAGAAATTTCACTTTTAAGTACTTATCCTAGAGGAATGAAAAATTATTTTCACACAAGAACCTATACATGAGAGTTTACAGTATCACTTGTAATCACCAAAACCTAAAAATGACCCAAGTGTTCTTCAGTGGGTAAATGCAAATGTTGTGGTACATCCACAAAGTGAGATACTATTCAGCATTAAAAATAATGAACTTAACACACACAACAACATGAATGAACTTCAAATGAGTTATGCTAAAGGAAAGAACCCAGTGCAAAAAGTTACCTATTAAATGATACATGACTGTTCTGGAAAAGGCAAAAATGTGAGAAGAGAACAGATCTGTTGTCGCCAAGTGGGGAGGGGGAAGGTTTGAATACATAGGGTCCACGAGGAAATTCTTTGAATTTCTTGAATTCTTGAATTCTTTGGAATTGTTTTATGCCCTGTCTTTGATCATAGATGCAAGAATCTATACATGTATAAAAAAATAGAAGTATACACACACAAAGTGAACTATTTGCAAATTAAAAAAAAATAAAAACTCTAAGTCTGTTCTCATCTCCATCATCAGTAGGACCTCCTGATGTGTGCCCTTCAGAAAGTGTTTGGATTCACACCTCAATTATATGTCCAATAGCCCCCCACCCAGACACACTAACACCTACTGGTCATGCCCATATGATATAATTACTTGTTCCTCAAATCAACTTAAGCAACAAGGAACACATTGCACTTCACCTATTTTTGTAACTCTCAAATGACTAGCAGGCTTCATATCTGGGTTGTAGAGCACACTTAAGGAAGATCTAACACAGACTCTATGTTCTGTGGGGCATTCACCAACAGAATTAACCATGGCTGACTGAGCTGCTAATCTATACATACCAGGGGGCCGGCGCCATGGCACAGTAGGTTAATCCTCCACCTGTGCCGCAGGCATCCCATATGGGCGTTGGCTCTAGTCCCGGCTGCCCCTCTTCCAATCCAGCCCTCTGCTGTGGCCTAGGAAAGCAGTGGAGGATGGCCCAAGTGCTTGGGCCCCTGCACCCACATGGGAAACCAAGAAGAAGCACCTGGCTTCTGGCTTCAGATTGGCACAGCTTCAGCCGTTGTGGCCATTTGGGGAGTGAACCAACAGAAGGAAGACCTTGCTCTCTGTCTCTCCCTCTCACTGTCGGTAACCCTACCTTTCAAATAAACAATAAAATCTTTGTTAAAAAATCCATACACATCAGTTCATAATCACTGAGAATACTACTAGTTAATTAGCCTTTTTTTTTTTTTAAGATGTATTTATTGAAAGGTAGAGTTAGAGAGAAAAGGAGAGATCTTCCATCTGCTGGTTTACTCCCCAAATATCTGTAATAGCTGGGGCTGAGCTAGGAGCCAGGAGCTTCATCCAGGTTTCCCACTTGAGTGGAAGTGACCCAAGCAGTTGTGCCATCCTCTACTGCTTTCCTGGTGCCTTAGCAGGGTGCTGAGTCAAATGTGGAGGAGCTGGGATTTGAACCAGTGCTCACATGGAATGCCAGCTTTGCAAGTGGCAGCATAACTCGCTACACCACAATGCTGGTCCTGCCAATTTGCTTTTTAAATCTTGGTTCTCAGCATTATTCTTATCGCAACACAATGCTATATAAAGATCTATGATTGTTGTGTATATCATGGAAGATAGTACTCTGTCCTTCTAAATATGTCCTTTGAGGGTTCACACTGGCTGTACTTTTAAACTATTCCAGTGCTTTCCATGGGAAACTTCTAGATGGTATAGCATGAGATATAACCAGTTCATCCCATTGTCACTTTTTTTTTTTTTTTGCTGCAAAGTAAAATGTTGTGTTGTATGAGATACCAAACCTCTGTTATTAACATCCTAGAAGTACCCAGATGGGTGGTGCTGGCTGAAAACTTGTGAGCAGAAAAGACAAGCCCATACCTAAAATACTTGTCTGCTCCTGAGGGAAAAAACTTGTTCTTGTAGGATGGAAGAGGTCAGATTTGGTCAACTCAACTTGACAGTAAGTGGCCAACTGGTATTCTAAAAAAAAAAAAAAAAAAAAAGCCCACTAAAGCTTTGGTTCTCCTCTGAAAGGTTGTACATTCACAGCCAATGGTAGCCATGTAAGTAAGCCTTGGTAAGTCTATGATATTAACACCATTGAGCCCCTTCATCTCTGCAGCTGTAATCAATTTATGTGCCCATAATGCCTGCACAAGAGAAGGTGATGACAACTGGTTAATAGTAGCAACCTAAGGCCGGCGCCATGGCTCAACAGGCTAATCCTCTGCCTTGTGGTGCTGGCACACCGGGTTCTAGCCCCAGTTGGGGCGCTGGATTCTGTCCCGGTTGCCCCTCTCCCAGGCCAGCTCTCTGCTGTGGCCCGGGAGCGCAGTGGAGGATGGCCCAAGTGCTTGGCCCCTGCACCCCATGGGAGACCAGGAAAAAGCACTTGGCACCTGACTCCTGCCATTGGATGAGCGCAGTGCACCGGCCGCAGCGCGCCAACCGTGGCGGCCATTGGAGCGTGAACCAACGGCAAAGGAAGACCTTTCTCTCTCTCTCACTGTCCACTCTGCCTGTCAAAAAAAAAAGTAGCAACCTAAATCATCTTACATACTTGGATATTCAATAATTCTTGTGCTTGATACTTTTTTTAAGTTACTTTTTAATTATTTATATTTATTTGAAAGGCAGAGATACAGAAAGAGGAGAGATGATGAGGCCAAGGCAACTTCGGCTGTCTGCCAAGGTCACGGCTGGAGGTCTGTCTCTGCAGGGTGCGAGAAGGACAAGCTGCAGGCCTCTTGGTGGTTTCAGATGTATTGACAATTAGATTCCATACAAGGGTTTCTATTCAACCCCTTCTGATGCTTCAGTTATCTGTAATAAAAACCTAGAGGGAGTTCTAAACCATCAGATACATGTATCTGATGTATGTAGTTAGATCTGACTTAGGGTAGGGATAAGAGGGTCTTCGGGAAAGGTCTTCAGTCTCCTGCTATAATCCACTTGAGAGCATGTATAGACATGGATTAAGGACTTGTAAATAAGGGTTAATAGTTTAAGTGGCTGAGAAAAACACAAACAGTGGTAAATACCTTAGTGTGTGTGGCCTGGTGAAAGAACATAAAGCAGTTACCTAAGTCAGTGAGCAAGTCTTAAATGAGTTACTAAAACTAAATAATAGTGAAGGGTTACGGAAAGGATACGTGTAACGAATGGGTTTGTTTGACCAGGGTGTTATGCTTACTAGTAGAGTTAAACTAAAAGGTAAATGTTCCAATCTTCATAATCAGTTGTTATAAAACTAGAAGCAGATGTTCTGATTCTTTGCAAAATACCCACTATGTTTTTTTGTAATCAATTATATAATTTAGCGTCACTTTGAGTCTCTGTTCTATTGTATCTTAATATCAAGCAAGTCTTTAAAATCAAAGAAATTGTTACACGGCCATGGAAATTGGGATTAGGGAGGGGTTACACACAGTACAAGGTCAATGGTTTAAGGTGGATGGAAAACAGACTTTGTTACTGTAAGGAAGAATCATTAACTCTGTAAGGATCATTAATGAGAGGACATTTACGAAATTTATGAGAACAGTAAAGAATGTGAAAAATGAACAGCAGATGTAATATAGGGTATAAAAATAAAGTCTGGTGCTCTCTCATCAGAGCCATGCCATCAGCCTTGTTGTGAGTGTGTTTCTCATTTCTTCCTGTGCCAATGCCTCCCACATCTTCGGGAACCCCTGGACTTGCTGCAGATGGACTCCAGCAGAGAGACATCTTCCAACCACTGGTTCACTCTACAAATGGCAGCAATGACCAAGGCTGGACCAGGCTGGAGCCAGGAGCCAGGAGCCAGGAGCTTCTTCTGGGTCTCCCAGGTTGGTGCAGGAGACCAAGTACTTGGGCCATCTTCTGCTGCTTTCCCCGGCACATCAGCAGGGAGCTGGATCAGAAGTGGAGCAGCCAGGACTCAAACTGGTGCCCATATGGGATGTCCACACTGCAGGTGAAGGCTTAACGTTCCACACTACAGCTAGCGCCAGCCCAGGTTGCTACTTTTTGAAAAACATTAGTATGATAGAAACATCTTAAGTCATGCTTATTTCTCACATGTCCATTTACATGCTCTTATTCTGTATCTCATAGTCTATTATTGTAATAGCTTCATTGTGTCAGCTTGGCCAAACTATGGTTCTTAGTTATTCAAACACTATGAAAGCATTTCGTAGATGTGAATAAAGTCCATAAAGTATCATGAACTCTTCAAGAGTGAGAGGTCTATTTTAAAAAACTGGCTCATGTGATTACAAGGCTGCAAAGTCCAAAACCTGCAGGGTAGCCCGACAGTCTTCAGACTCAGGGAGCAGTTGATGCAACGGTCCAAGGCTGAATGTAGTCTGAAGGCAGAATTTCCTCCTGTTTAAGGGAAATCAGTCTTTTCCTATTAAGGCCTTCAGCTGTTTGGAAAGACTCACCCATATTATGAAGGTTATCGGCTTTACTCGAAGTCCACTGATTCACATGTTAATCTTATGCAAGAAAAATTATTCACAGAAATATCTAGAATAATGCTTGACAAAAAATGGTCATTGTGCCCTAGGCAAAGTGACACATAAAAGTAACCACTATGGAGCTAGCACAGTGGGTTAAGCCACCATCTGCAGCACCAGCATACAATATGGGTACCTGTTGGAGTCCTGGCTGCTCCGCTTCTGACGCAGCTCCCTGCTAATGCACCTGGGAAAGCAGCGGAGGATAGCCCAAATGCTTGGGCCCAGCACTCATATGGGAGACCCAGAAGAAGCTCCTGGCTCCTGGCTTCAGCCTGGCCTAGCTCTGGCCGTTGTGGCCATTTGGGGAGTGAATCACTAGGTGGAAAATCCCTCTCTCTCTCTCTCCAATTTTTTTAAATAAATATTCTTTACATTTACTTTTTTTTTTTTTTTGACAGGCAGAGTGGACAGTGAGAGAGAGACAGAGAAAGGTCTTTTTTTTCTGTTGGTTCACCCCTCAGTGGCTGCTGTGGCTGGCATGCTGTGGCCGGCGCACGGTGCTGATCCGAGGCCAGGAGCCAGGTGCTTCTCCTGGTCTCCCATGTGGGTGCAGGGCCCAAGCACTTGGGCCATCCTCCAATGCACTCCTGGGCCACAGCAGAGAGCTGGACTGGAAGCGGAGCAACAGGGACAGAATCCGGCGCCCTGACCAGGACTAGAACCTGGGGTGCTGGCGCCGCAGGCAGAGGATTAGCCTATTGAGCTGCGGCGTTGGCCTTTTTTTTTTTTTTTTTTTTTAAGATTTATTTATTTACTTGAAAGGCAGACTTAACAGAGAGGCAGAGGCAGGGAGGGAGGGCTCCCATCCTCTGGTTCACTCCCCAAACGGCCACAACGGCCGGAACTGTGCTGATCCAAAGCAAGGATCCAGGAGCGTCTTCTGGGTTTCCCACACAGGTGCAGGGACCCAAGGATATGGGCCATCCTCTACTGCTTTCCCAGATCATAGCAGAGAGCTGGATTGAAAATGGAGCTGCCGGCTTTACCCACTCCGCCATAGTACTGGCCCCTCCCTCTCTTTAAAAAAAAATAACCACAATGAGGATGTGTATCAACTCTTCATTCCAATACCATCATTTAATCCAGAGTCTGATCTCCTTTGCCTTCCATGAGATACTGTTGTTCAATTACATTGATACTAAGCTGACTGGACCTAGTGAGCAAGAAGAAACAACTACTGTAGACATATTATGTTAGAAATTTGGAACTAAATCTGGCACAAATTTAGGGGCTTTTAATCTCAGTGAAATTTCTATGGGTCAGTGGTGTGGTGCATGTTGAGGTATCCTTTCTGAAGTGAAGGATAAGTTGTACTTGGCCTCTTCCACAACCAAAATCAAACCACAATACCCTTGGCTTTTGGAGAAAATACATTATTCATTTGGTTGTGCTATTTCTGGCCCATTTAGTGATCCGAAAGCTGCTAATTCTGAGTGAGGCCCTGAATCAAAGAGGCCTCAAACAGATCCCGGTTGCTGTGAAAGGTGGGTCCACACGACCCAGCATATCTGATGGTGCTGGAAATAGACAGATGTTAATGCTGCTGGGGGTCTGTGGGAGGCTTCTGTGAGTGAATCATAGCACATACTGTTCACATTTGGGAGTAAAGCCCTTCCAGCCATCGAAGATTCCTCTTCATCAGAAAGCCAGCACTTGGCTTGGTACTGGGCTTTACCAGAGGCTCAACACTTAATCATGGTCCACAAGAAACGAGACCTCCACTGTCCATCAGGAGCTGGATATTATCTGACCCAGAAGGCCATAAAGTTGGACAAAAGCACTCCAGTTTTAAATGGAAGTATACAAAAGATCTGGCATGGTGCCAGTGTTGTGGCATAACAGGTTAAGTTGCAGCCTGTGATAGACATCCCATATGGGCACCAGTTTGAGGCCTGACTGCTCCACTTCTGACCCAGCTTAATGCCAGTGCACCTGGAAAAGCATCAGAAGATGGCCCATCCTGCACCCATGTGGGAGACCTGGATGAAACTAGCTCCATATTGGCCCAACCCTGGCACTGCAGCCATTTGGGGAGTGAACCAGCAGACAGAAGACTTCTCTCTATCCCTCTCTCTAACTCTGCCTGCCAAATAAATAAAAAAATAAATCTTCAAAAGAAACCCAGCTCAAGCAGATCTGAAGGCACACATTGCTTGAGGAAGTGAAATAAGTAATGCACATTACCACTAACTCTGTATTACTGGCTCTCTCCCAGTTTACACCAGTGGCTTCACAGGGAAGTCAGCTGACTGAGAAAGTGAAATTACGGGCCTGGTTTACAGAAGGTTCTGCACAATACGCAAGTACAGGTAGGAGACCTGGATGGAGGTCTGGACTACTGGCTTTCACCTGACCCAGCTCTGGCTGTCGTGGGCACTGGGGGCGTGAACCAGCAAATGGACGACCTACCCCTGCCCCATACTCCCATCACTTTGCCTTTCAAATAGATGGAAAAAAGATTTTTAAATGCCAACCATATTTTGGTGCAAATCTTTTTTGAAATCTATGCATATGAGGGGTCTTCAAAAATTTCATGGGAAATATTATGAAAAAAAAACCTACACATGGATTTAATTTTTTTTTGTACCCAAAGAAACTTCTGCACTAAAGAAATGTTTTAAAATTCCATTTCCCATGAATTTTTTTAAATACCCTCATATGGCCTGACCGTTCTATCAGCCATCTTGACAGAACATTGGAATGGCCTTCTGAAGCCTCGGTTGCAGATCCAGTGAGATGGTGGTACCTTGTGAGGCTGGGGAAGTGTTTTCCAGGGTGTTATATATGCTCTCAGTCAGCAGGCACTGTTAGTGCTACTTCTCCTAAAGTCAGGAACAAAGGAATGGAAATGGGAGTGATTCAAAAAGAAATGAAATGATTCATGTTACAGCACTGATGGATCTGAAAAGAGTAGGCCAAGTAAAAGCCAAACACAAAAGGCCACATTTATTCAAAATATCCAGAATAGGCAATTTCATATATATGTAAGTGTATTAGTAGTTTCAAGAGGCTAGGAAGAGAAAACAATGATTGCTTAAAGGTTATGGGTTTCCTTCTGAGGTAATGAAAATGTTTTAGAAAGAGATAATGGTGATGATTATGTAGCATTTTACATGTACTAAATACTACTGAGTGTACATGTTGAAATGTATGTCAACATACACAAAATTTTTTTAATACAACCATTGAAATAATTCTTGTTCATACACACCAGGAAAACTGAAATAATTAACTGTGGCACAGGTTAGAAAGTGCAAAGTAAATATTGTACAGGAAGAGAATGATTACACAAATTAAAGTGTATTGATTCAAAGGAATATCATGCAACAGTGTAAAAGAGGAACAAGATCCAAAAGCCTAACTCTCAAGAACTACTGACTGGGGGCCAGCACCATGGCATAGAGGGTAAAGCCGCCACCTGCGTTGCCGGTGTCCCATATGGACACCAGTTCGAGTCCTGGCTGCTCCACTTCTGATCTAACTCTCCGCTATGGTCTGGGAAAGCAGTAGAAGATGGCCCAAGTCTTTGGGCCCCTGCACCCATGTGGGAGACCCAGAAGAAGCTCCTGGCTCCTGATTGGCACTGCTCCGGACATTGCAGCCATCTGGGGAGTGAACCAGCAGATGGAAGACCTCTCTCTCTGTAACTCTGCCTTTCAAATAAAACAAACAAAAAACAAAAACAAAAACTATTGACTAAATAAAATTTTAGAATGTATAGGATACAAATTATGTAAAACTATAAAAATAACCCAAAGACTACAAGAAGATTCAACATATGATCAAGATGGTAGAAAAGTGTGGGAGAAGAGGGCACAGAATGAAGGAAAAGCATATCTTAAGTAGTAACAGCAGAGAATTTTTAGAACTGATAATAGTTGTGAACTCTTGGATTCAGGAAGTAAAAAATATCTGCAGTATAAATACAAATAAATCTACCCTACAATATAGTATTAATGAAGCAAGTGGCTGCTTTTTGATCCAAAGGATTTTAAAAGTTTACATTTTAAAAGTTTAAAAGTGGCATATTCCTGGAATACTAAAGAAACTGGTAGTAGAGGCTGACCCTGAGGAGAGAAAATATGGACTAAAGTACAGAACTCAAATAGCCTCCTTCTTCACAGGCCCAAGGTCTAGTTCTCCTTGGAAAAAGCACAGCTTTGGCTCAGTGAATAGCAGAGAAGTGGGACCTGCCTAAAATTAATCATGCAGGAAGATGGGGCAAGTCATCTTCACAGAGCTGCTATTACACTTCAAAGTTTGCTACAACACAATCCAACTACATGAAGGTTAGTGCTGCTGGATATTGCACACCATAGAAGCCAGATACTGATGAAGAAGAATGAACTACAGGAGGCTGACAGGAGTGAAAGAAAGCCGGGAAAAACAGATAAACACAAAACCCTCCTCTTCAGACCCTCCAGAACTCTACTGACAAAGCCTAACATCATACAAGCCAGCAAGGAGGGACATTTACAGAACACAGTTCCAGTAGTGCAGATCAATGAAGGAGGCAAAGCTGAGAGATGGTACCTTGACAGTTGGCAGGGCCTTGAAATTCCTGGAAGACACTAAAGGCAGGTGGAGGTGGGGCCAGCTACAGACCAATGATGTGAATTTGTCAAAAATCAAGGAATGTACTTAATATGCTTTTGTCCAAGGAATTTGACTTTCAAGTTGTTTCTATTGTTCTTTTCACCTGAAACTACCATGGAGCAGGTCTTCATACATGCTTACTTTTAAAATACCTGAGGCAGAATAACTTTATAAAGAAAAAAAGGTTTATTTAACTCAGTCTTGGAGGTTTGAGGACACGGTGCTAACACTGGCTCAATTCTGTTAAGGTCCTTCTTGGCTTCTTTACCTCATGGCAGATGACAATGGCAGGAATGTGTGTGGGAACACAAGATTACATCTTGATACAGGGAACTAGAGAGAGAGAACAAGTGGGCCCATATTCATGCTTTTCTATCAGTGTTGTTGTGAGAACTAACTAGGGTCCCATGAAAAATACCTTAATCCCTTTGGAGGGCTTGCCCTCAACTGACCTAGGATCTCCCACTAGGTCCTATCTCTTAAAGGGTTCCAACACCTCCCAATACCACCAACCTGGGGACCAAACTCTCAAAACACTGGAAACTTTAACAGGGAGAAACAATATCTACATGACAGCATTCCCTAAACAAAAATTTTAAGGCGCTTTTTTTTTTTTTTTTTTTTTGACAGGCAGAGTGGACAGTGAGACAGAGAGACACAGAGAAAGGTCTTCTGTTGCCGTTGGTTCACCCTCCAATGGCCGTCGCGGTTGGCGCGCTGCGGCCGGCGCACCGCGCTCATCTGATGGCAGGAGCCAGGTGCTAGGTGCTTCTCCTGGTCTCCCATGGGGTGCAAGGCCCAAGCACTTGGGCCATCCTCCACTGCACTCCTGGGCCACAGCAGAGGGCTGGCCTGGAAGAGGGGCAACCGGGACAGAATCCGGCGTAAGGCGCTTTTTAAAACATTGGTGTGATATCAAGGAACACACACATACTGCAGATATTCTTTAATCCTACTACTGGGAATCTACCAAAGAAACATAAAAGTAAACATATATGAAGGCTTACACCATGGTAGTTTCACATGAAAGGGCAGTAGAAACAACCTGAATGTCTACAGTAGGGAATGGCTTAAAAAAGAATGAGTTAGATCTTTATGTGCTGACCTGGAAAACCTATTAACTGGAAAGGAAAATTGTTATGAAATCTGTCACAATAGGGGGTAAAACCTCCCCTGCACACATGCTTCAAATCCTTTATATGTGCACGTTGCTTGAGCACAAAGGACCAACACATGTTGGGTATTTCAGGGACTTGTGGGAGACAGAAATGTTCCCATTTCATTTCTGCTGTACGTCACTGACTTCTATACAATTATTATAAAATTTTAATAAATTCACTTCCAGTGGTGATTAATATATCAACTCAGAAACAATACTGGAACCAGATCAATTTTTACCCTGTAACTTGCCACTTTCCCATGTCAAAAATAACATTTGATTTTTAAGGATTATTGAAATATAGAGAGATAAAATGAAACAGTGTTTTATCAACTTTTTACTTAAAGAAAGGAAATATATCTTTCCAGAAATAATTTCATGATGCTAGACTAGGATGGTGGGAGAGGAAAGGAAACTTTGCTGACTTTTCATCAGTCTGAGGTGTCTGTTGCAGATTAAGTTGTAAGTCATGACTCAACGTCTTCCCACATTCATAAGGCTTCTTTCCAGAATGCATTGTCTGATGATGTGAGAAGCTTGAATGATAGCTAAAGGCTTTCCCACATTCTTTACATTCATAAGATGTCTCACTAGTATGAATTCTCTGATGTTGAGTAAGGTGGGATTGAAATCTAAAGGCCTTACCACAAATCACACATTCATGAGGTTTCTCACCCGTATGAGTTCTCTGATGTCTTTTGAGGTGCGAACATTGTCTAAACGTCTTCCCACATTCCTTACACTCATAGGGTTTCTCACCAGTGTGAATTCTCTGATGTAGGGTAAGCTGTAAACCATCACAAAAAGCCTTCCCACATTCATTACATTCATAAGGTTTCTTGCCAGAATGAATTTTCTGATGGTGAGAGAAGCTTGAGTGATAGCTAAAGGCTTTCCCACACTCCTTACATTCATAAGGTTTCTCCCCAGTATGAATTCTCTGATGAATGGTGAGGTATGAGCAATGCCTAAAAGTCTTCCCACATTCTTTACATTCATAGGGTTTCTCACCAGAATGCAGTCTCAGATGTTCAGTAAGCTGAAAGCCCCGAATAAAGGCTTTCCCACAATGCTTACACTCATAGGGTTTTTCACCAGTATGAAGTCTTTGATGTTGAGTAAGTTGTGATCTCTGTCGAAAAGCCTTCCCACATTCCTTACATTCATAGGGTTTCTCACCAGTGTGAATTCTCTGATGTAGAATAAGTTCTGAACTATAATTAAAGGCTTTTCCACATTCTTTACATTCATAGCGTTTTTCACCATTATGAACTCTCAGATGTTGTTTATGTTGTGAGCATTGAATAAAGGCCTTCCAACATTCTTTACATTCTCCATTTTGAATCCTCTGTTTACTCATAAGGAATGATGTATTAACGATTTCCGTGCCTTCCTTACATTCAGGAAGTTCTTCTTTAGGATTTCTTTTCTGGTGACTAAAGAGTAAATGGTAACTGAAGTTTTTCCTATATTTGTTACATTCAGAGATTTCTTCTTTATTGCAAAATTCTTGAGAGAGTAAAGTATGTTGTCTAAAAATGGGTATGTTCTCATGCTTGATCATGAATTGCCTGAAATAGTCTTCCTGTTGCCCCTGCTGTTGCTCGAAACGACATCTGCATTCCCAAATATCTCTGAAACTACATTTCTCAGGGCTGTGGCTTTTAATTTGTTCCCAAACCCCTTGGGATGGCTCTGTTTCACAAATGTCCTTTTCTGGCAATAATTTTGTGGGCTCCTCTCTGGACGCCAAGTCTGAAAGATAAGAAATATATTTTAATTGCTCCTTTATAAGTGATAAACACATAAAATACATGATATAAATGAAACACAATGGAAAATAATTCACACAAAAAATAAAACGTTTGTAGTACTGTTAAATACTAGCCTGTACTTGAATTAAAAAAAAAAAAAAAAAAGAGCCAGGGGAATACAGAGAAATGAGAGCTCTTAAGAGAAGGTGAGAAAGTTAGTTATAGAAATAAGTTTGTTCACGGCCAGCGCCGTGGCTCACTAGGCTAATCCTCCACCTTGCGGCACCGGCACACCGGGTTCTAGTCCCAGCCGGGGCACCAGATTCTGTCCCGGTTGCCCCTCTTCCAGGCCAGCTCTCTGCTGTGACCTGGGAGTGCAGTGGAGGATGGCTCAAGTGCTTGGGCCCTGCACCCCATGGGAGACCAGGAGAAGCACCTGGCTCCTGCCATTGGATCAGCGTGGTGCGCCGGCCGCAGTGGCCATTGGAGGGTGAACTAATGGCAAAGGAAGACCTTTCTCTCTGTCTCTCTCTCACTGTCCACTCTGCCTGTCGAAAAAATAAATTAAATAAATAAATAAAAGAAAAAGAAATAAGTTCGTTCAATGATACTGAAATTTGCCTGCCTCTGAATCAACCTGGAAATTTGTTGCAGTTATGGATATTCAGGAAACATTCTAAATCAAACAAATCAGAATCTAAGACAGTTGGTCTTAGAATGAGATCAACTGAATCAGAATCCACAAGAATCTGCATGTGTAAAATGCTCCACCAGGACAAAGGGTGTCTTCAAATTTCTCTTTCTTCCCATTTTTAAATATTGATTGAACTCACGGTTTTTAGTTGAGACTAAAACTGCCCAATATAAACACCGCATTTTCCAAGCTCCTCTGCAGCTGGGTAAATTGGGTTCTGCCTAAAGACAGAAGTATTATATAGCAGCTTCTGAGGACTTCTCTTCAGAGCCAGGTGGCCCATGCCCTGTATCATATTTTTCTCTCTTCCTCAACAAAGCTGATGACAATGTAGATTTCTGTCATTTCTGTCATAATGGTGGTTCTGCAGAAATACCTTTCTAGTCTGGACTTCAATGAAGAGGAAATTAAACTTCTATATAATGTTAATCACTATTATTTTGGATATCTGTTACATGCAGCCTAACACATAGCCATTTACTATGCAACTTCCATTGAGCTGAGATTGTAAAAATCCAACTCCTTACTTATAAGAACGCCACTATACGAATATCAATAAGACCTCATTTTGATTCCAGTCCCTCTTTATTTATTATGTTATAATCATACTAACCTTCTTTCAACAACTAGGACATACCAAAGCGTTTCTTAGAATTTTTCAGAAACTGCTCATCTGCCAAGACTCCTTTCAGCTAGGTTTTTTTGAATAGCTATCTGGCTTATTCATCAAGTTTCAGACTAAAAGTCACATCCTCACGACTGTATTTCAGATATTCTCTACTTGAGTCCTTACCTTAAATATTCTTATATTTATTCATCTTTTAATGTTTATTTTAACACTAAAGCTACACAAGGATAGCAAATCATTATACAATAAATATAAGTATTTTATAATCAACTGTTGAATAAATGAACAGGAATATAGTAAGTTAACTGCTGAAAAAAATGAATTAAATGATTAAAGAAATGGAATTAAGATGAAAATTAAGAGAAATTCAAAGATAATTATTAAGGATCACGATCATTTGAAGTCATTAAGTTTGTGATTCTTAATCCTGTGAAGATACACTGAACGAAAATTATGTCTTTGCAAAAACTGATTAAAGGAAGAGGGAAAAAGGAGGAAAGGAGTTTGGGGACATGGGAGGGAAAGTGTAATTTTCTTCCTGGAGCCATATCTATGGAATGCATGAAATCTACTCTCTTTATATTAATACAAAAAAGTCTGTCATTCTTCTATTTGCTCCAATGTCTACTAAAGTGATTTATATGTAAACACATAGGTTGTTTTTTTTTTTTTTTTGACAGGCAGAGTTAGTGCGAGAGAGAGAGAGACAGAGAGAAAGATCTTCCTTCCATTGGTTCACTCCCCAAATGGCCGCTACTGCCTTCCCGGACCACAGCAGAGAGCTGAACTGGAAGAGGAGCAACCAGGAAAAGAACCTAGAGTGCTGGCACCACAGGTAGAGGATTAGCCTAGTGAGCCACGGCACCGGCCACATAGGTTTTTCTTAATATATATTTCCATGTATTTCTTGAAGACCCTCTCTGCATGAATTTCAAAAAAATTTTACATCAAAATAAAATTATCTTTTAATTAATTAAATTTTCTACAGACTTATTGAAGTTCCCTCATATATACATAAAGCACACATTTGGTTATAACATACTACTCCAACTCTTTAGATGGCACATTAATACTTTTCCTTGTCTATTTGCAATCAAGGAGAACCAGAGGTAGCGTCCACAGCATTGCTAATGTATTGCCTCTTTTATTTATTTATTTATTTATTTATTTTATATTATTTTATTTTATTTTTTGACAGGCAGAGTTAGATAGTGAGAGAGAAAGGTCTTCCTTCCGTTGGTTCACCTCCCAAATGGCTGCCACGGCCAGCGCACTGCGCCGATCCGAAGCCAGGAGCCAGGTGCTTCCTCCTGGTCTCCCAGGTGGGTGCAGGGCCCAAGCACTTGGGCCATCCTCCACTGCCTCCCGGGCTACAGCAGAGAGCTGGACTGGAAGTGGAGCAACTGGAACAGAACCGGCGCCCCAACCGGGACTAGAACCCGGGGTGCCAGCGCCGCAGGCAGAGGATTAGCCCAGTGAGCCGCAGCGCCGGCCAATGTATTGCTTCTTAACGAACTTTGCAGGTGGACTCCTCAGCTTAAATGAAACATTCAGTTCTACCTGGAAAGCATTAAAACAAGACCCAAAATCTCAGTAGTACCAGTTCTGGGCTATATAATCTATGTCGGTCCTACCAGCCAGTTTGTATGCCTTCCGGAAGTCAGTTTTTTGTTCCCATGGTGCTTATTATAGTGACATACAAAATCAACTGCATTCCCAAAATAAAAATGCATTATCATTTCTAAATATTGCAAAGAAAATAAAATACTTAAGTATAAAACTAGAAAAACAGGTATAGATTCTGTGTAGTTGAAATTATTAAATGTTAATTTAAAAAAACTTAAATTGTTTAGAGAGACATGTTATGTTCATGAGCTGGAATACTCGACAGAGAAAAGATATTTTCCTTTACCTCATCTAACACAATTCCTATTAAGATCTCAGCAAGTTATTTTGCAAACATAGATAAGCTTATTCTAAAATTTATGTGCAAAAGAAAAGAAGCCCAAGGAGAGTCAGAACAATTTTGAAAAATAATATATTGAGAAGAATCACTCTTTCTAACGTTAAGGCTTACTATATATCTGCAGTAATCAAGAAAGTATGGACAAAGATCACTGGAACAGAAGAACCCAGAACCAGAGCCATACAAGTATACCCAACTAATTTTAGAAAGATTAATTTATTTGAATGAAAAAGTTAAAGAGACAGACAGAAATAGATATACACAGAGATAAAGTGAGAGAGAAAGAGTGAGAGAGAGTTGGAGAGAGATCTGTCATGTACTCTTTCACCCCCTAAATAGTGACAACAGCTGGGGATGTACCAGGTGGAAGCCAGGAGCCAGTAACTCAATCTGGATCTCCCACATGTGTGGCAGGAAACCTAGTATTGAGCTGCCACCTGCTGCTTCCCAGCTGCATTAGCAGGGAGCTGGATCAGAAGCAGAGGAGACAAGACTCTAAGTAGGCACTGATACAGGATACAGACATCCCAAGCAGTAGCTTAATCTGTTGCACCACGATGCCTGCCTCCTGTGTGGCCCCTGCCCCAGTAACTAATTTTTGAAAAAGGTGAAAAACCACTTCAGTGGAGGAGAGAGAGTCTCGGCTGCTCCTCTTCGAGGCCAGCTCTCTGCTGTGGCCTGGGAAGGCAGTGGAGGACGGCCCAAATCCTTGGCCCCTGCACCCGCATGGGAGACTGGGAAGAAGCACCTGGCTCCTGGCTTCAGATCACTGTAGCTCCAGCCCTTGCGGCCATTTGGGTAGTGAACCAACGGAAGGAAGATCTTTCTCTCTGGCTTTCCTCTCACTGTCTGTAATTCTACCTCTCAAATAAATAGAATAAATCTTAAAAAAAAATAAAGAACAGGCTGGCGCCGTGGCTCAACAGGCTAATCCTCCGCCTTGCGGCGCCGGCACACCAGGTTCTAGTCCCGGTTAGGGCGCGGGATTCTGTCCCGGTTGCCCCTCTTCCAGGCCAGCTCTCTGCTGTGGCCCGGGAGTGCAGTAGAGGATGGCCCAAGTGCTTGGGCCCTGCACCCCATGGGAGACCAGGAAAAAGCACCTGGCACCTGGCTCCTGCCATCGGATGAGCGCGGTGCGCCGGCCGCAGCGCGCCGGCCACGGCGGCCATTGGAGGGTGAACCAACGGCAAAAGGAAGACCTTTCTCTCTGTCTCTCACTGTCCACTCTGCCTGTCAAAAAAAAAAAATAAAGAAATAAAGAACATTGGAGGGGGCTGGCGCTGTGGCACAGCGGGTTAAAGCACTGGCCTGAAGCACCAGCATCCCATATGGGCCCCGGTTCTAGTCCTGGCTGCTCCTCCTCTGATCCATCTTTGTTATGGTCTGGAAAAACAGAAGATGGCCCCAAGTCCTTGGGCCCTTGCACCCGCGTGGGAGACCCGGAAGAAGCTCCCGGCTCCTGGCTTTGGACTGGCGCAGCTCTGGCCGTTGTGGCCATTTGGGGAGTGAACCAGCGGATAGAAGACTTCTCTCTATATAACTCTGTCTTTCAAATAAATAAATCTTTTAAAAAAATAATAAAAGAACATTGGAGAAAATGTTCAGTAACTAGGACTAGGCAAACAGTTTTTTGCCTTGACACCAACACATAAACATATATAGACCAAAACCACAATTTATAAGAGAAAAAAATTGATAAACTCATAAAAATTTAAAACTTTTGCTCTATCAAATACCACGTTAAAGGATAAAAAGACGAATTATAGACTGGGAGAAAATATTTGCAAGTCACATATTCAAGAATATTTTTCTAGAATATAGAAAGAAATTGAAAACAATGCTACAAAACCAATCGGAGCAGACATTTGGCCTGTCAGTTAAGATGCAAATCAGGATACCCACATCCCATGGGTTCAATCCCTGGTTGCAATTCCTGACTCCAGCTTCTTTCTAATGTGGACCCTGGGAGATAGAGATAACTCACCTAGTTGGGTTACTGCCACTCTCAAGGGAGACCTGATTGAGTCCCTGGCTCCTAGCTTTGGCTTGGTCCATCCCTAGCCATTACTAGCATCTGGTGGGAGCTGTCTCCCTGCCTCTGTCTCTCTGTATCTTCCTCTCAAATAAAAAATAAGTGAATCAAATTAGAAAATGGGCAAAAGACATAAGCTGACATTTCACTGAAGAGGATATATATATATGGCAAATATATGAAAAAGCATTCAACATTTGCCATTGAGGAAATTCAAAATAAAATCACAAGGAAATACCAATATCCATCCATCTATCAGACTGCCTAAAATAAAAAATAGTGGTAACACCACACATTGTCTAGATTTCAGAGAAACTGGATCACACATTGCTGGTGGGAAGGTAAAATGGCACAAGTGTGGAAAATAGTTGGGTAGTTCCTTTCAAGACAAAAAATGGGCTGGTGCCAGTGCTGAGGCATAGTAGGTTAAGCCGCCAACTGCAGCACTAGGCACAGGTTTGAATCCCGGCTGTTCCACTTCCAATCCAGCTCTCTGCTAATGTGCCTGGGAAAGCAGCAAAGATGGCCCAAGTCCTTGGGCCCCTGTACCACATGGGAGACCCAGAGGAAGCTCCTGGCTCCGGCCTGGCACAGCCCTAGTCATTGCAACTATTTGGTGAGTGAATCAGCAGATGGAAGATCTTTCTCTCTCTCCTCTAACTCTTTCAAATAAACAAATCTTTAAAAAATGGGGTTACCGGCCGGCGCCGTGGCTCAACAGGCTAATCCTCCGCCTTGCGGCACCGGCACACCGGGTTCTAGTCCCGGTCGGGGCACCGGATTCTGTCCCGGTTGCCCCTCTTCCAGGCCAGCCCTCTGCTGTGGCCCAGGAGTGCAGTGGAGGATGGCCCAGGTGCTTGGGCCCTGCACCCCATGGGGAGACCAGGAAAAGCACCTGGCTCCTGGCTCCTGCCATCGGACGAGCGCGGTGCGCCGGCCGCAGCGCGCCGTCAGTGGCGGCCATTGGAGGGTGAACCAACGGCAACGGAAGACCTTTCTCTCTGTCTCTCTCTCTCACTGTCCACTCTGCCTGTAAAAAAAAAAAAAAAAATGGGGTTACCATATCAACTAGCAATTATAGTCTTCAGTGTGTATCCTGCATAAATGAAGGTTTATTTTCATGCATGAACTTGTATACGAATGTAAGGAACATTGTGTGTGTGTGTGTGTGTGTGTGTGTGTAGAAACAGAGGGAAAAAAGGTAATATCAAAAGGACATGCATTGGCCGGCGCCGTGTCTCAATAGGCTAATCCTCTGCCTTGCAGCGCCGGCACAACGGGTTCAAGTCCTGGTTGGGGTGCCGGATTCTGTCCCGGTTGCCCCTCTTCCAGGCCAGCTCTCTGCTGTGGCCAGGGAGTGCAGTGGAGGATGGCCCAAGTGCTTGGGCCCTGCACCCCATGGGAGACCAGGAGAAGCACCTGGCTCCTGCCATCAGATCAGCACGTTGCGCTGGCCGCAGCAGCCATTAGAGAGTGAACCAAAGGCAAAAGGAAGACCTTTCTCTCTGTCTCTCTCTCTCTCTGTCTACTCTGTCAAAAAAAACAAACAAACAAACCAACAAAAAAGGACATGCACTACAGGATTTTATTTCTGTAACACTCAAGAAATAATATATAGATAGAGAACAGAAGAGTGGTTGCCAAAGGTTAGGGAAAAGATAAAGATGTAACTGTTACCTCTCAAGAGGTAACAGAAGGGAGTCTTGTGGTAACATTACTGTTGAATCATTCTGGCTATGGTGGTGATAACGCAAGGCTACATATGATAAAACTATATAGCACTATATGCATAGGCATACACATACACATAAGTAAGTGCACATACACATAAGTATAACTAATGCAATATGTATGAATAAGCCTTATGCATTGTAGCAATGTTGGTTTTTTGGATATGACATTGTACTATTTAGTTGTGTAAGGTATTAACACTGGGGGAAACTGGAGAAGGGTATAAAGGAGTTCTCCGTACATTTCTATGCAACTTCCTGTGAATCTATTAATTGCTTCAACATAAAAGTTAAAAAAAAAATTACTGCATTCATATCAAAGCAAAGGACTATCAAAAATTGGTAGGGGCTAGCATTGTGATACAGCAGGTTAAGCCACTGCCTGAAATGCAATGCCAGCATCTTATATGGGTGTCTGTTCAAGCCCCGGCTACTCCACTTCCAATCTACCTCCCTGCTAATGCACCTGGGAAATAAGTGGAAGGCAGCCAAGTGCTTGGCCCCTGTCACCCACGTGGAAGACCTGGATGGAGTTCTAGGTACCTGGCTTTAGCCTGGCCCAACCCTTGTTGTTGCAGCCATTTTGAAAGTGAACCAGTAGCAGCTCAATAGGCTAATCCTCCACCTGAGGCGCTGGCACACTGGGTTTTAGTCCAGGTCGGGGCACCGGATTCTGTCCCAGTTGCCCCTCTTCCAGGCCAGCTCTCTGCTGTGGCCTGGGAGTGCAGTGGAGGATGGCCCAAGTGCTTGGGCCCTGCACCCACATAGGAGACCAGGAGAAGCACCTGGTTCCTGGCTTCGGATCAGCGCAATGCGCTGGCCGCAGTGTGCTGGCTGCGGCGACCATTGGAGGGTGAACCAAAGGCAAAAGGAAGACCTTTCACTCTGTCTCTCTCTCACTGTCCACTCTGCCTGTCAAAAAGAAAAAAAAAAAAGTGAACCAGTAGATGGAAGATCCATCTTCCCCCGTCCCTGTAACAATGCCTTTCAAATAAATAAATCTTTTTTTAAAAAATTAGGTACAAAGGGAATAGGCATTTAGCCAATGGGTTTGATTCCTGGCTTTAGCTCCTGATTCCAGCTTCCTATCAGTGCAGACCATGGGAGGCAGTGGTAATGGTTCAAGTACAGGTTTCTGCCACCCACATGGGATTGTGTGTCCAACGCCAGCACAGTCTTGGCTCCTGCAAGCACTTGGGGAGTAAACTAGCAAATGGAAGCTCTTTGTTTCTTTGGGCTCTCAAATGAAAATTTTATATATATATATATATATATATATATATATAAACAAGTAAAATAATAACATTTTTTGGTAAAAGAGCATATGTACCATTTTTTTCAGAATTCCCCTGTTTCCTAGAGCTGCCACAAACAAAGTACCACAAACTAAGCTGCTGAAAGTAACACAACGTATCATCTCACTGGAACACTGTGAGTCACAGACATCTTCAAGGCCTGTGACCTGTAGAATGGGTTTGCTTTTGGCTTCCAGGACCCCAGACTCCGTGGATGACCTTCTGCCTTTCCAATTATCCCTCTGTACCTCTACCTCCTCTTGTAGTCATGTATCATTTTCTTGAACTTTCCCAATTTCCAATCATAGTTTTTCCTAAGTATCCTAATAAAACATCTATTCACAGCCTTGATCTCCTACTAAATTGAAAATATATTCTTACCAGATAGGAAAGCAACTTGTATAAATTTTTTAAAAGATTAATAAACACTCTATTTATTGTATCCTTTGATGAACAAAAAGTCTTAGATTTGTCTTAGGTCCCATGTGTCTATCTTGTTTTTGTTGCTTGTACTTTTGGTGTCACATCAAATAAATACTTGTGAAGTCCAGTGCTATAGAGCTCTCCCCCAATACAGTCTTCTAATACTTTTTATAGTTTTAGCTCTCACATTTAGGACTTTGATCCATTTTGAGTTAATTTTTGTATGAGGTGTAAGATAAGAGTCTAACTTAATTCCTCTGCATGTGAAGACCCAGTTTTCCCAATACCATTTGCTAAAGATACTGTCTTTTTTGAGGCCGGTGCTGTGGCATAGCAGGTAAAGCCACAGCCTGCAGTGCCGGCACCCCATATGGGCACTGGTTTGAGTCTAAATTGCTCCACTTCTGATCCAGCTCTCTGCTATGGCCTAGAATAGTAGTGGAAGATGGTCCAAGCCCCTGCACCCACGTGAGAGACCTGGAAGAAGCTCCTGGCTCCTGACTTTAGATTGGTGTAGCTCCAGCTGTTGCAGACAACTGGAGAGTGAACCAGTGAATGGAAGACCTCTTTCTCTCTTTGCCTCTCCTTCTCTCTTTTGTGTAACTCTGAATTTCAAATAAATAAATAAATCTTTAAAAAGAATACTGTCTTGGCCGGCGCTGTGGCTCAATAGGCTAATCCTCTGCCTTGCAGCGCTGGCACACCGGGTTCTAGTCCCGGTTGGGAAGCCGGATTCTGTCCCGGTTGCCCCTCTTCCAGGCCAGCTCTCTGCTGTGGCCCGGGAGCACAGTGGAGGATGGCCCAAGTGCTTGGGCCCTGCACCCCATGGGAGACCAGGAGAAGCACCTGGCTCCTGCCATCGGATCAGCGCAGTACGCCGGCCGCAGCACGCCGGCCGCTGGAGGGTGAACCAACGGCAAAAGGAAGACCTTTCTCTCTGTCTTTCTCTCTCACTGTCCACTCTGCCTGTCCAAAAAAAAACAAAACAAACAAAAAAACCTGTCTTTTCTCCATTGAATGGTGTCGCATCCTTGTCTAAAGTTATCTGGCCATATGTGCAAGAGTTCATTTCTGCATATTCTAGTCTAATCCATTGATCTATACATCTATCTTGTTTTAAAAAAGTGCTTTATTTATTTACTTGAGAGGCAGAGTTACAAAGACAGGAAGAAACAGAAAGGGGTCTTCCATCTGCTGGTTTACTCCCCAAATGGCCCCAACAGGGGGAGCTAGGCCAATCTGAAGCCAGGAGCTTCTTCCACGTCTCCCACATGGGTACAGAGGCCCAAAGACTTGGGCCATCTTCCACTGCTTTCCCAGGCACATTAGCAGGGAGCTGCATCAAAAGTGGTGCAGCTGGAACTTGAAATGGTGCCCACATAGGATGCTGGCACTACAGGTGGAGGCTCAACCTCCTACACCACAGCACCAGACCCTATTCATCTATATTTACTGCCAGTACAGCACTGCTTGGTTACTGTACAATTATACTACATTTTGAAATCAGGTTTTTCTTAATTACTTTGCCTAAATTAACCTTACCAATGCAACATTCTGACCAGCTGGCCCACTCCTTGCAACAGGTTCCTGCTTCCTGATTATTGCTCACTCACCTGGGCACTGTGTTCCTGTCACATCCCTCACACCCATCCAGGGCTCCTTTCCTTGCTCCAATGAGGAGATCACAGCTGGCTTAGAAATAGAAAGTCCTGATTATAAGAAAAGAAATTAAGATGAGATGAAAATGAAAGTACGCAAAAACAGGGATTCAGAATTGATTAAAATAAAAAATAAATCATAGGTCAAAATGGTACCTGATAAAGTTCACATTGGAATGAAAGAAGGCATGAAATATTTACACGGAGATGAATTCAGCATCACAAGAAATAAACAGGTGAGAAAATAGTACTTAAATTTATACACTTTCTCTGTGATAGGATAAAAAAGTTTTCTGAGCTACTTTGTCTCAGATGTTTTTAATGTTAAATGTAAAGTTCTTAGAATGCAACTACCAAGTGCAAATCATTTGAAAAGCAGTACATTTGTCACGCAAAATGGAAGAGCATCCATTTGAGCTGTAAACAGTAAAAGGTCTTTCTTGATCCTGCTTACCATACATTAATCAGGAAAGCAAGACTTCCCATCTGGAACCCATATGTTTAACTTTCACCTATTCCGGCATACCAGCAGGTATAGTACAGAGCAAGTGAAAAAGAAGACAAAGCGTGATTTCTTTGACAATGTTACGCTTTAACATTGCAGAATTCCAATTCTGTCCCTTAATCATCAAGGAACAAAGCTATTTTAAGAAAGAATCAGAAGGTGAAGATGGGAAAATTGAAGTGCACTTTCATTCAGCTGTGCTTGTTTCTGCACACAGAAAAAATTCACCTAGTTTCTTGAAAGCAGGCCCTAAACTTCAAAGAAGAGAAAGTATAAATTCCAAGAAGTAGATTCTGAATTGTGAGAAACATTTTGAATTCTTAGATAACTTTACCAAGAGAAACCAAGTTTCTATAGTTTTCCAACATCACATCTTTGTACAAATTCCTCTGTGCAGGATTCAGGCATTCCCATTCTTCCTGAGAGACATCTATAGCCACATCTCTGAACATCACCAACCCCTAAAATGACAAATCACAGTGCTGTTTTTGAAATTACAGAAACATTTTTTTTCAAAAAGGAAACAAAGTTGCTAAAAGAAGGCATTGTAGGATTCCAACCCAGGCACTCTGATATGGTATGCTGGCATTCCAATCAGCTTCTTAACTATCAGGCCAAATGCCCACCTCTCTCCCACTTTTTATCCAACTTATATTCCATGCTCAACTAGTTACACAATTTTATAGTCACTCTTTTTTTTTTTTGACAGGCAGAGTGGACAGTGAGAGAGAGAGACAGAGAGAAAGGTCTTCCTTTGCCGTTGGTTCACCCTCCAATGGCCACCGCGGACGGCGCGCTGCAGCCGGCGCACCGCGCTCATCCGACGGCAGGAGCCAGGTGCTAGGTGCTTTTTCCTGGTCTCCCATGGGGTGCAGGGTCCAAGCACTTGGGCCATCCTCCACTGCACTCCCGGGCCACAGCAGAGGGCTGGCCTGGAAGAGGGGCAACCGGGACAGAATCCGGCGCCCCGACCGGGACTAGAACCCGGTGTGCCGGTGCCGCAAGGTGGAGGATTAGCCTGTTGAGCCACGGCGCCGGCCTGTAGTCACTCTTAATAATGAGTGTGTAGGCTAATCCTGTGACATGGGTCAAAAGGAATTCAGTGCGACCGAAGCAAGAGGCCCAAATTTTCATTTTTTAAAAATGTTTATTTATTTATTTGAAAGTCAGAGTTGCAGAGAGAAAGGAAGAGACAGACAGATCTTCCATCCACTGGTTCACTCCCTGGATGGCTGCAACAGCCATAAGAAAGGCCAAATCAGGAGCCAGGAGCTTCATCTGGGTGGAAGGGGTCCAAGCACTTGGGTCATCTTCCACTGCTTTCCTAGGTCATTAGCAGGGAGCTGGATTGGAAGCAGAGCAGCCAGGGCACCAACTGGCACCCACCTGCAAGAGCAGGTGATGGCTTAACCTGCTATGCCACAATGTGTGCCCCAACCACATTTTCTTAAACAATTCAATTTCTTTTTTTTTTTGACAGGCAGAGTGGACAGTGAGAGAAAGAGACCGAGAGAAAGGTCTTCCTTTTGCCATTGGTTCACCCTCCAATGGCTGCCGCGGTTGGTGCGCCGCGGCCGGCGCACCGCGCTGATCTGATGACAGGGGCCAGGTGCCAGGTCCTTTTTCCTGGTCTCCCATGGGGTGCAGGGCCCAAGCACTTGGGCCATCCTCCACTGCACTCCTGGGCCACAGCAGAGGGCTGGCCTGGAAGAGGGGCAACCGGGACAGAATCTGGCGCCCCGACCGGGACTAGAACCCGGTGTGCCGGCGCCGCAAGGCGGAGGATTAGCCTGTTGAGCCACGGCGCCGGCCCAAAACAATTCAATTTCTGCAGAACGTTGTTGTAGATACGGTAGAAAACAAGTCATGTAGAAATCAAGAAAATAATAGAGGTTCTCAATTAAATACAGGTTGAGCATTCCTAACCTGATAACCTAAAATCCGAGATGCTCATAAATGTGAAATGTTCCAAAGTCTGAAATTTCAATGTTTCAGACTTTAGAACATTTCAGATTTAGCATTTTTGGATTAAGGGTATTAAATCAATAATGTCTATCCAAATATTCCTAAATCTGAAAAACTCCAAAACCTGAAACATTTCAGGTCCCAAGTATTTCACACAAGGGATGGATATCCAACCTATAGATGAAAAGTTTTCAGTATTTTCAGAATGTGTCACAAAAATCTTCATCTTGAGAAAAAATATTTGAAGATCTTTCTTCATCATTATGACAATGTCATAAGCATTTTTCCCTTTCATGAAAATTCTTTAACAAATGGTGCAGACTATGTTTTTCCAAAGCTAAACATAGCAGTCTGTTTGTTTTTCCTCAATGCAACCGAGAAATTCCACCTCCCAATTGGTGTGGGGAGTCTGTATTCCTTTCTCTTGAACCTAAGAGGACATCTGTACTTACTCAACTTTTATGGTAGAAATGTGATTCCTAAGCCTATATCACAAAAATATCTCATCTTTGTGCCTTACTTTCTAGGGATGTTTATTCTTGAAATCCACCACTATGCTTCCAGGAATCCTAAGTAGACCAGGGAATAGCATATGGAAAAAGAAACCAAGTCACTCAAAACAATAGCCAGCTACAGCTTGCAAGCCATGTGAGAGAACCATCTTGAAAGTGGGTCATCTACTTCCCAACCAAGTCATCTCAATTTGATATCACATGGAATAGAAGTAAGCCATCCCTACTGATCCCTGCTCAGATTGCAGGTTTATAAGCCAAAACATGACTGTTATTGCTTTAACTACTAAATTTTGGAGTGGCTAGTATATAACAGTAGTAACTAACATTTTTGGTAGTATAACATTTGATCTTATAATTAAGAAATTTAATAACTCTTAAATTTTAATATCTAGCATAGAAAAAATTGTTAAGGTTTTTTCTAAGGCTCAAACTGCATTTTTTACAACTATACCTGAGAGATCTTAACTATTTTTATTGCCATCTCTCCCTGTATATTTCCTATGTGCCTAAGTTAGAGAATACTGATGTAGGATGAGACAGACTCACATTAAATGTGACCTAAGCCTAGCATATCCTATTCCATCTAAGACTGGAGTTTGTAATTGGTGATCATCTATTTTCTGAAAACATATTTAATCTACAGATGTATATAATCTTAAATCCTCAGAAAACAAAAAGTCTCTCTACCTAGTGAAATGACCCAACATCAATTCCTGTATCTAACTAGAAAACCCAAAATTGTGAAGTTCAAAGATTGCACATGTGTGATCTCATCAGCCACTCTGAGGAAATCACTTCTCTCATCAGCCATTCTGAGAGAACATCTCAAGTGGTGACTGTTGTGCTCCTCACCACCTTTATTCCACTGTCCTCCTTGTTCCTCACCATCCCTCTTTCTTCTCTGCAAGAGATGAAAGAGATGTCACAATTCCATCAGGATATACCACATACTGTCTCTCCCTGTTGCAATGGTTTGTTGACATTCAGTTTTTTGTGTCTCAAAAATTTTGGTTTCTGGTCAATGTCACTATCTCCAGTACTACTGATCTTAACTTTTGGTGACTGCAAATATCTGTATACCAAGTCCTTCAAATGGCATGGACTCCCAATTCTCTAACCTCTTCCATTTCTATGATCTTGTCTTCCACTCATTCCTGTTACTAGTCATTAGTTCTGTTTGTATTTTTTTAAAGATTAATTAATGTATTTACTTAAAAGGCAGAGTTACAGAGAGAAAGAGGGAGAGACAGGGGCAGAGAGAGAGAGAAAGATTCAATCTGTGGGTTCACTCCCCAAACAGCCGCAATGGTCAGGGTTGTGGCCAAAGCTAGGTGCCAGGAACTCCATTCAGGTCTCCCACATGGGTGCAGGGGCCCAAACACTTGAGTCATCCTCTGCTGCTTTCCCGGCGCATTAAAAGGGAGTTGGATTGGAAGTGGAGCAGTCGGGATTCAAACTGGCACCCTTATGGGATGCTGGTGCTTGAGGTCGGGAGCTTAACCCACTACGCCATGAAGATGGCTTCACTAGTCATTAGCTCCTAGCATCAGCACAAACTGCTACATCGCCAAAATTTCAAGTGAAATTCTGATTACCTGCATATTGTCAATTACCCCTTCAGACCTCTTCTCTCACTTTTTAAAATTCATTATTTATTTGGTTGGTTGTTTGAAAAGCAGAGAGACAGAGAGAGCACTCCTTCTGCTGGTTCACTTCCCAAATGCCTGCAACTACTGGAGCCAAGCCAGGCTGAAGCAAGGAGCCTAGAGCTTAATCCAAGTCTCCTATAAAGCTGACAGGAACCAAGTACTTGAGCTAGTACCCACTGCCTCCCAGGATCCCTAGGAAACTGGAATTGGGAGCAGAGCCAGTACTCCAACCCAGCCACTCAGATATGGTATGCTAGCATCCCAACCAGCATCACCCCTCTTACTCAACTTAAATTCCATGCTCACCAAATCACTCAATTTTATAGTCACTCTCAATAATCTTTCTCAAAATATATTCGGTTCTCTCCATTTCCTGGTATAAGATTAAACAAATGGGAGATGAGGAATGATTCATTAAATGGATGTATAAACTTTGGCTATATAGCACAAGACCCAAAAAGGAAGGTCCTGCACTTCTGGTACCATCACTTGTTCACTCACTGTAAGTTACCTTTAATGCTCAGTAAGGTAACAATGTCAGGATAAACAATGTAAATAGGGGCCAGCACTGTGGCACTGTGGGTAAAGCTGCAGCCTGCAGTGCCAGCATCCCATATGGGCACCGGTTCCAGTCATGGCTGCTCCACTTCTGATCCAGCTCTGCTGTGGCCTGGGAAAGCAGTGGAAGATGGCCTAAGTGCTTGGGCCCCTGTACCAGTGTGGGAGACTCCGAAGAAGCTCCTGGCTCCTGACTATGGATTGGTACAGCTCCAGCTGTTGCGGTCAATTTGGGAGTGAACCAGCAGATGGAAGACCTCTCTCTCTCTCTCTCTCTCTCTCTCTCTCTCTGTAACTCTGGTTTTCAAATAAAAAAAAAAATTTTTTTTGACAGGCAGAGTGGACAGTGAGAGAGAAAGACAGAGAGAAAGGTCTTCTTTTGCTGTTGGTTCACCCTCCATTGGCCGTTGCGGCCGGCGCACCGCGCTGATCCAATGGCAGGAGCCAGGTGCTTCTCCTGGTCTCCCATGGGGTGCAGGGCCCAAGCACTTGGGCCATCCTCCACCGCACTCCCTGGCCACAGCAGAGAGCTGGCCTGGAAGAGGGGCAACTGGGACAGAATCCGGCTCCCCGACCAGACTAGAACCAGGTGTGCCGGTGCTGCAAGGCGGAGAATTAGCCAAGTGAGCCAAGGCACCAGGCGTCAAATAAATTTTTAAAAATGCAAATATTCACATGTTCTATTTAAAAAAAAAAAACATTTTCAATTAGAAAGAATAAAACATCAACTTACATGGTCCATGGTTTATTTTAGAACTGAATGTGTTAATTAATCCTTCTGTTGGTTCCACTTTAGATGAAACTCAGTCCACAAAAGCTGTTGCTAGGTGACAAAAGGGTAAAAGAGAGAGACAGAGATGGGGAGGGAGGGAGATGACTGAGCTCCCCAAATGCTGGTTAGCATGACACTTTTCTTTCTCCCTTCAAATCTCCTGCTTCCAACACTCCAACACACATAAAGATGCGAAGGAATCTGTACAAATCCTAGATCTCCTGAAAGCCACAAGGGAACTCAGCTACAACCTTGATTAGATTCTCACTGAATGAGGAGGAAAAAGAAAATGGATATCATGAAAAGATAAAATCAGGAAAATGGAAAATAGACCCCAAAGACCCAATGTAACAGAATTTTCAAAAAGAGGCCAAAACAAGGGATAAAGAGAGGTAATAAATAAAACAAAAAATTTCCAGAGCAAAATTAAATACTGGAGACTTTGGACTGAAGTATTACAAGAACTAAGAATAACACCTGGAATCACCCTGGAAAATCTTAACTTTGTCCCTAAATACAGACACAAAGGACCTACACATCTTCTAATAAGAAATTTTTACAAAACAATGTGCACTGTGGCCTAATCTTCGAAAGAAAATAAAAACAATTATGTACCTAAGTGTACGTTCTATGTGGCTTCTCCAGGGGCTGTGTGACGATAAATGAGGACGGAGGACATCATTTTGGCTTTTGTTGTGTGTGAGAAAGAAGCTACAGCTGTATCCCTAAATTCCTGACTGTGTGAGTCTAAGCATTTATGATGCGATTCTTCCATTTAAGCAAACGGGACTCACACAAAGAGCCACCCGCAATGGTCACAGTCGCATGCAAACTCCATTCACACCAACGGGCACGCACACAATCCCACGGCCGCAAAATCACAATCACGCACCCAGTCGCTGTCACAACAGCAGCCAGCCACCCACACGGAGCCCAAAGAGAAACCCTGGCTTCCCTCACGCGCTCACCACACACAACCTTAAAACTCCCAGGGCAGCTCCCCGCACTCCGAGGCCTAAAACTACAGACATTCGTCTCCCAAAGCCCTGGGGAGACAGGACTCCTCACCTTCAGCATCCTCAGGAAGCGCTCTGCTTCGAATTCTGGTTCAGAACCCAGGCGAGGTTGAAAGCTCAGCGCTGCCTTCTCCCCCTATCTCCGCGCAGCCTCACCAGCCTCTGCCGCCACCGAAGCGCCTACCGGAAGTGGCTTTGGGCAGCACGGCCCTCTGGGAAATGTAGTCCGAGAGGATGGAGTCCGAGAGGAAGGAGTCCGAGAGGAAGGAGTCCGGCCGCGGGCCAGGGAAAACCTTCCGCCGCGCTGCGAGCTGCACTTACGGGGTTCCACTCTCGGCGGGGGAGACGCCGCAAGCTCGGGGCTCGAGTCAGGATTCCAGAAGTTGAAATACTCTACGGGCGGATTTCAGAGCTGGCACAGTAGTTGCCCCTGTGCCCGCAAAGTGAACCGTGGCTCCAGAGGGTGTTGGCTGGGGGCCCCGACCTCCAGCCCTGAGGTTGTGGGATGTGTGTTCCAGTCCGCACGTGCGCGGCGGACAGAGGGTGACTGACAGCTGTACGTGAGACGGCTCGTGGTGGAACTGCTGAGGGAGTGGCTGTGCTGTCCGCCTCCGTGGGTTCCTGCCGTGAGCTCGGCCGCCCTCCTTCAGTGGTGTGAGGTGTTACAATGTGATGTGGCTGAAACTGTAGTAACACATTTTTTATTTTATTTATTTATTTTTGCTAGGAGAGCTCCAGGCGCCTAACGACCTTGCAACAGTCTGTGTGAGGTCGCTTGTGACGGCTGGGGCGGGCTGTGGCACGCGTGTGCAAGGGGAGTTGAGCTCTGGAGAAGAGAGGCAGTGGCTTGGGAGCAGGAGGGACTGAGATGGATGAATCACAGATCCCCGGAGCAGGTGTGCGCACTGCAGTGGTGTGAAATGCTTGTGTGTCATGGTGGGCAAGAGACCAGAACGGACTGGAGGGATGGAGACCCATGAATATTAACTGCCAGAAGGGACAAATCGTGGTAGATTCTTCGGGACTCTTGGTCATGTGTGGTAGCTTTGGGATCCACAAGGAGAGAAGGCCTATACTTCTGGGAATGGAGAGTCCCTCCCGGCACTTCCGGGGAAGAAAAGTCCTTGTCAAGGTCCCCACCGGCGCCTAAAGGTTAACCAATGAGGATCAGACCTGCCTCGACCTTTAACCCCCACTCCCTGCATCTATAAAAGGAGCCCTCCCAACCTCTCACGCTCTCACACGACTTCCCCGGCCCCCCACTCTGTTGCTCTGTCAGACCGATGAACCTCACCCGGGAGCAGAATCCCAATAAAAGCTTGTGAATTAATTGATTTATCTGCTTGGGAAGATTTGTTACGCGCTGGACACCTTGCAATGTGTTGCGAGAGGGTGTGTGCTTGAAACTGTCACCAAAAGAGTGAAACATATTAAATATGAAAGTGGTTAGTGAATCTACCCAAATAACAGCAATAGGGCAGAGGATTATACTATTGTGGCTTTGAGGTTGTATGTGTGTGAGAAATGAGATTTGGTGTTTAAATATGTGACATATGTGAGTTAAAATCTGCTCGAAAAACTGAAGTTTTTATTTAAATGTATCTACACAGGGAGTAAGAAATTCATGAAAAATGGAATTAAAAGTTTATTTTCATTCAAAAATTTTTGAAATCCATGCATAGATTTTTCATAATACACATTTTCCATTAATTTTTTGAACATCACTCGTATAAAACATGGCAATATCATGAGTGGGTGACATTGAGGATGAGTTGGTACCTACAATAAGCCTCACCTTCCTGAAGCATTGATCTTACTGGAAAGTTTGGAGGAAAATTCTTTTAAAAACAGAAAATCTCTTACAGGGTGACTAGGAATATGGTTGGTATCCTTTGGTGAGAGTTAAAGAGAATCGAAAATCTACTAAATTTCTACTTGAGTTGTCTAAGTGGAAGAATTCTAGGTCACATGAATAAAAGCCTAACTTGAATCATAAAATCAGAAAGCCAGGCTTCCTTAATGAATTCTCAGACTTGAGCTAGCATTCAGACCCAGAAGCCCATGGGTGAAGGATGGCCAGGTCCCTTTGTGTATACAGCCTCCACAAATTTATACTCTTCATCTTTCTCTGAGCCTTCCTAAGAGAACCTATGGCTTTTAGCAGGGTGACTACATTGAAGAAAGGCAAAAAAATCAGACCATTCGGGCATTACTATGCACTGGCTCTGAACTGACACCAATTGCAGGAGACCCAAAACATCGCTGTGTTCTACCACACAGAGTAAGGGCGTGTGGAGGTTAGGTGACCAGTGGAATTTTAGCTCAGTCTGTCTTTTTATTTTTTATTTTTATTTTTGACAGGCAGAGTGGACAGTGAGAAAGAAAGACAGGGAGAAAGGTCTTCCTTTGTCATTGGTTCACCCTCCAATGGCCGCCACACCGCGCTGATCTGAAGGCAGGAGCCAGGTGCTTCTCCCGGTCTCCCATGGGGTGCAGGGCCCAAGCACTTGGGCCATCCTCCACTGCACTCCCAGGCCACAGCAGAGGGCTGGCCCAGAAGAGGGGCAACCGGGACAGAATCCAGCGCCCCTACTGGGACTAGAACCCGGTGTGCCAGTGCCTCAGGTGGAGGATTAGCCTATGGAGCCGCGGCGCTGGCTGCTCAGTCTGTCTTAACAATGAGTTCCCAAACCTATTCTGCAAGTTGTTCCCCCAGTGCCAGAATGCTATTCAGATAGACATACTACGAACCGGCAGAGTCCCCACAACAATTCTCTGACCTGTGAAATGGAGAGCTATTAAGTGGAAACTACTAAAATTGACTACCTTGAAATATAGTAAACCAAAAGCAATACTACATTCCTGGAAGGATTACAGAGGTAAGTGCCATCACTAAGGACTTGAGGGTGGTGATTCCCTCAGCCCCACAACCCTATTCCCTCAACACCAGGACCCCATTCAACTTGCCTGTTTAACCTGTACAAAAAACAGATATTGAAGGATTACAATTGATTGTTTTAGGCTTAATCAGGTGATGACTCAAACTGCAACGCTGAAGTAGATGTGGTTTCATGAACACATCCTCTGGTAGCTGGTATGCAACTACTGATCTGGCAAATGCTTTTCTCTTCATCCCTATGAATAAGACCACCAGAAGCAGTGTACTTGCAACTGGCAAGGATAGTAATACACTTTCAGTGCGCTACCTCAAGGGTATGTCAGTCCTCAAGTCATAGGTCATAATTTAGTTCTCAGGGATCCTGATTATTTTTTTCATCCATAAGGTATCATTATATTACTTATATTAAATATTAATTATATAATATTCATATTATATGGAATATATTATACTTATTAATTGTATTATGCTGATTGGGCCTAGTGAACAAGTAGCAACAACTAAGACATGTAAGTCCAACAAAAATTCATGGGCCTTCTACTTCAGTGAAATTTCTTGGGGTCTAGTGATATACATGGCAAGACAGCCTTCTAAAATGAAGGGCAGCGTTGTTGAATCTGGCCCCTCCTACAACCAAAAAGGTGGCACAACACCTACTGTGCCTCTTTGGATTTGGGAGGCAAAATAGTCCTCATTTGGGAGTGTCACTTTGGCCAATTACTGAGTAACCCCAAAAGCTGCGAGTGTTGATAAGGAGCTAGGGACGAAAGCAAGCGCTGCACCAGATCCAGGCGGTTGTGCCAGTTGCTCTGCCATGGGCCATCATACATAGTTTCTGTGAACTATCTATTCCTGTCTTTTACTCAACTTTTGTCAGTTTTTCGGTCTTCCCCTCACTTTTAAAGTTTTTTTTTTTTTTTAAATAATAGCAATTGTTGTGGACTTATTTGTTCCACACACTCTCCCTTCCAATGCATATACTGAAGTCCTAAGCTTCAGTACCTTACAATGTGGTTACTTGGAGACAGGGCCTTTAAAGAGGTAATCAAGTTAAAATGGTGGGCCCCAACCCAAGTGACTGATACCCTCATATATATAGATTAGGACACACAGAGAAGAATATCAGATACATGCAGAGAAAAGATCACATGAGGACCCAAGAAGATGGTCATCCACAAGCCAAACAGGGGACCTGAGGAAAAACCCAAACTAGTGATACCTTGATCTTGGACTTCAGCCTCCAGAACTGGGACAAAACAAGGTTCTGTACTAAACCAGTTCATATTTTGTTATGGCAGCCCTGGCAAACTAATACAGGACCATTCTCCTAAAATCTGTGATGTGTCTTGTAAATATTGTATCATAATAATGGTGTTTAATGGTGAGGTTTTTTAATGTCATCAAATTATTTCAATATTTGTAATTTTCAAATATTTTCTTTCTTTTAAAGATTTACTTTATTTATTTCAAATGCAGTTACAGAAAGAGAGAGATAGCAACAGAGACAGAGCGATCTTCCAGCTGCTGGTTCACTCCCCAGATGGCTGCAATGGCCAGAGCTGGGCTGACCCAAAGCCAGGATCCAGGAGCTTCTTCCAGGTCTCCCACATTGGGTGCAGGGGCCCAAGGACTTGGGCCATCTTCCACTGCATTGCCTAGTACATTATCAGGGAGCTGGATCAGAAGTGGGGCAGCCAGAACTCAAACCAGCACCCACATGGGATGCTGGCACTAGAGCCTTGGCTTTACCCACTATGCCACAACACTGGCCTCAATATTTTCTTTTACTACATCTAATTTATGAGTCACAGAAAGCTTTTTCCTACACTGAGATTAAAGAAGAATCACTAATGCTTTCTTCTAGGACTTGTATGTTTTCAATTTTACATTTACATCCCTGATGTATTTGGAGTTTACTTTTAGGTATAGGCCTAATTTTATTTTTTGCCAAGTGGCAAACTGTTTGTAACAGCTATGTGCTTATATTTCAACATTTTAATTTGAAATCATTATGGATGTACATGAGGAAATAATACAGTGAGATATTACATAACCTTCACCTAGTTACCCCCAATGATAATATCTCATGTAAACATCGTATAATATTACTAGGATCAGCATTGATGCAAATCACAAACCTTATTCACATTTTACCAGTTTTACATGCGCCCTTTGTATATGTTGCTTTTATCACATGTATAGAATCACTTGGCTATCACCACCATAATGATTTAAACAGCTCTATACAAGCACACCCCTGTGTTATTCTTTTATAGGCAAAATCATTTCGCCTTTGCCTCCCAATTCCTGGCAGTTTCTAATCTGTTCATGTCTATAGTTCTGTCATTTTAAGAATGATCTATTGATAGAATTGTATAGTTTATAACTTTGAGATTGGCTTTTTTGACTTAGCATATAATTCCTTTGATAACAGTATCAGTAGTCACCACACAGTCTGATCAATATAAAAAATATAAAAATGGAAAGTTAAACACTTTGTCACAATTATCTGCCATTATGTAACCATGACAAAAGTTTGTGTCTTAAAAAAAAAATTCATTATTCTGGGGACTGGCAGTTTGGGTGTTTGGCTTGCCTGAATGGTCCTTCTGCCTCACTTAGGTGACAGCTGTCAGCTGTTGAGCTGGTAGGAGCTAAATGGCCCACGATGTAATCTGAAATACCTGGCAGTTGTTGCTGTCAGCTGGACCTCTTGCTCCATAGTCTCCTGTCTTTAAGCAAGCTGGCCTTAGGCTCAAGCAGAAAAAAAGACAAGAGCAAAAGCTGCAAGACCTCCTCAAGCTTTGTTCTGGAAATCTCAAATGTCACTAAATCACGTGAATTCTGTTGTTTAAAGCATACCACAAGGCCCTACCCAACCAAGCACTGGCTAGCATTTTAGAACAGATTTTCCCTTTTCTGAGAAACAAAAGCGAAGAGAACATAAAAAGAGAGCAACTGACTCTGACCTTGATTTTCAGCTGCACTCTGTTTTTTTTCTCAGGACTCTTCTCTCAGACAACTTCAGGGAACGGGGAAAAGGAAAAGAGAGGGTAGGGAGTCATGAGGCATTTGGTAAACTGGAAGAAATTCTTCAACTCACAAGTTCTCAAAATCGACCACACACATACTTAGAAGTAAGAGAGAGATGGGAGTACCACTAAGCTTTCTCAGTATCCAAGGAAAAGGGCAGGACACTGATATCAAGGCCTAGAAACTTTCTCCAAATTTGCAGCAGTTTCCTGGGAGACAGCCCCGGAACTGATGTGGTTTTGAGACATGAAACTTGACTTCGGAGAATTCCCCAGAGTCATCAGGCCAGACTCCTATTCCTAGTCTCTCCTAATTACATCTTCCTGGGACTTGCCCAAGGACCACTTCCAACTCTGAAAGCCTCATTCCCAAACCAGCTGTGGGTGTTTCCGTTTGCAACCTTTATTCTACCACTTCAAATATCTGAATTCCCTTTTGATGACCATTTCTCTGCATCTGAGGTCCATATGGCAACAAAGCAGGAGAAGGAGGAGGGAACTCGGAGGTACAGATTCCAACAAACAATCCAACCTAAAGTTGCTTCGTAGGCGGGGACTCGCTCCACAGACACCCGCTCGGTATTAAACAGCAGGCCGGAAGTACCTTGACACAGATAACTCATGCCAGGCTTCATCGCAAGGCGACTGTTTATCACAGTCATCTAGGGGAGTTTTCACAGGCAGATAGACACCTAGAGATCTTCCACAGACCCCTCAGACCCAACATTAAACTCGGAATTGTAGAAATGGAGCTCTACCCCGTTACACAGTCACCTAATTAAAAGCCTCTTGCATCCATGGTGGTTGTGTCAGACACCCCACAAGACGACCGACCGCCGTCACCCAAAAGGTCTTGCATCCGAGCAGGTGTACCTGTGCTCGGTCACGCACCCGTCACGGTCTATCAGCGCGCGCACACTCCTGCCTCATCAGGTCCACAAACATCACACACGACACACGCACACACACAGGCCTGAGCTTTGGGCTCCGCACGCCCTGGCCGTGTCCTGAGAGCTAGGAACTTCCTCACCCTGAGCGCCTTGCGCACCCAGGCTCCGGTCAGCCCTCAGAATCAGACAACTCTGAGCTCGGAAAGGGACTCGAAGAACAAAATTCCAGAGCGGCGCCGAGACGGCGCGGGGAGCTGTGGGAAGCGTAGTCCAAGACCGGGAAAACCCCGGATGTGGAGAAAGCGCGCGTAGCCCCGACTCAGCGGTTCTCACCGCAGAGACCCCTGGGAAGTACCGTCCGCGCGAGAGTGCGCAGGCGCAGGCTGCTGGCCCCGGCGGCAGGTGAGGCTGTGGGACCTCCTGTTGAGGAGGCGGGTGCTGGTGGGCTCCGTTGGGACGGCCGGCGAGAGAGGCGGGAACCTGGGCCAGGGAGAGAGAAAGGAGGGAAGAAGGAAGTTAGGCCGAGGAGGAAAGCGAGAGCCCGGGCCTAGAGGCGGCGAAGAGGGAAGTGAGAGCCTAGGCAAAGGTAGCCGGGAGCGCGGGCCGCGGAGCGCGGAGCCCGGAACCGGAGCCCGAGGCTTGGCGAGCAGGCACGGGCAGGAATGTGGCCGTTTCTCGCCCCGCGGGGAAACCCCAGCGCCGGACGCCCGGCCTGACCCCCGGCAGGCGCCCAGTTGGGAGGGGCGGGGACAGCGGTCGCTACTCTTTGTGACATTATGGAATTGGTGGTTCTAGAACGGAGAGGGTCTCTGCGCATATCTAAGTTTTAAATTCGGCGCAGGTCGATCTGTGTTTGGGGCTGTACTTGGCTTTGGAGACTGGGGATTCTGAATGAAATTTTATTACTTTGTGTGTAAGTATATTACGGGCTTTGGAGATTGTGCGTGGGATGCAGGCCCGTGAAATTGTGTGATGGGTGATGGCTGTTACAGCCGTGAATATGTTTTACTTTTGAAGTTGCATAATCCATGCGGACTCTGAATGTGACCCATTTGTGACTGAAAACGGAGTACTTGAGAAACTGGGTGCTAGGAAGTTAGTATGTATTGTTAGATTCTCAGGATATCAGTCATTTTATATGCCAGAGAACTTGACTCTGAGACGATTAGGCAAGATAAGCAGAAGGTTTTCAAATGAAGTGGAAGAGGTAAAATAATTTTCAGATGGTAGGATCTAATATGGGAAACCCCAAATTGAGCAGTAATATATTGAAATGGGTGCAACACCATTGCAAACACACAAAAACTTTCTCCCATAACTGCCACTCCCAAATTTTCTGTTTGGGTGACTTATTTTTTTCTGCTGCTGGATGAATTTCTAGGAGGTTCAATCACTTCTTCATTCATTATTGTAAGAAAAATATAAAATCCGTTGAACACTTAAGCAAAATCAGCCTCATAATAGCCATTTAGCTAAATAAAATGTTCACTATAGTAATCAAACTTGTTCTAAGGGTGGAAGTTTTCTCTCTCTGCTGCTGTAGGGTGAAGAGATACATCATCAGTTTGTTCTCTGATTCCCTAACCTCTGTTTTGTCTTCCCTTTATTCTCTGTAGGTGGGTTATCTCCAGCTCAGATGGATTGGGACCTGGGAGAGGGAAGACATGTCCAGAGTCAGGGACAAGCAGCAGCTAACAAGACTGGTACCGTTATAATCTAGTGTAGGTCATCTCTTCTGAGACAGCTGCTGCTGGGACACTTCTCAGTTGCCACCTCAGCTCTTCCTGTAGGCATGGTGTGGCCCACACATGCTGTTGGGTCTTATTTGTCCAGTTGGAGAGGATCCAAGACAACCCAGGCAGCCTCCATCCATGGAATCCTCATCTAATGCTCAGGTGAGAATTAGCGACCATGTGACTTTTCTCTCCAAATCCTGGGAATATGTACATTTTAGCCAAGAATTCACTCAAACCTAGTGGCCTCAGGGTCTGAGGAGGTCTCCACTTTTCCGCCCCCAACAATAGTTTATTTTATAGTTATGTCTAACAGATTTGTGAGACTTTTTTTCTTCTAGATTTATTTATTTATTTGAAAGAGTTAAACAGAGAGAAGCAGAGGTAGAGAGAAAGGGAGAGAGATCTTTCCTCTGCTGGTTCACTCCTCAATTGGTCGCAATGGCCAGAGGTACACCGATCCGAAGTCAGTAGCCAGGAGTTTCTTCCAGGTCTCCCACATGGGTCCAGAGGCCCAAGGAGTTGGGCCATCTTCTGCTTTCCCAGGCCATAGCAAAGAGCTAGATCAGAAATGGAGCAGCCAGGACTTGAACTGACACCATATGGGATGCTGCCACAGTGCAAGCCCCGACAATGTTTTTAAAGTAATTTACTTCCCTAAAGAGACATTGCTATCCACCAATCTCTTCAGCCTCTTGAGGTAGGAGTTGAATTAATGGTTGCAAAACTTTATAGTCGGTAGCTTTAGGAGGCCCTAATTTAGAATGAGGGATTCTAGAAGTTTGTTTTCAGTCACCACCATCTTTGGGACATCAGCTGAGACTGAGGTGGAATTCCAAGTTACTATCCTGTTAAAAATAAAGAATAATAAAAACCCAGAGGGTTGCAGGAAAAATATTAACAGGTCACGCAGGTTTCACAGGTATGTGTATGGGTAATTTGCATACTCAAATAAGACTTAAGACTTTGAACAAAAAGTCTTCATTTATAGCAGCTCATATAAGTATGAGATACAAAGGGAGTAATGATTCTTTTTTAAAAATGTGTTTTCAAAAAAGCACATTTGGTTCCAGCACCACAGCTCACTAGGCTAATCCTCCTCCTGCGGTGCCAGCACCCCAGGTTCTAGTCCTGGTTGGGGCGCCGGTTCTGTCCAGGTTGCTCCTCTTCCAGTCTAGCTCTCTGCTGTGGCCCAGGAAGGCAGTGGAGGATGGCCCAGGTCCTTGGGCCCTGTACCTGCATGGGAGACCAGGAGGAAGCACCTGGCTCCTGGCTTCGGATTACCTCAGCGTGCTGGCTGTAGTGGCCATTTGGGGAGTGAACCAACGGAAGGAAGACTTTCTCTTTCTCTCTGTCTAACTCTGCCTGTCTGAAAAAAAAAAAAAGCAGCACATTTTAAAAAGGCCAAATAAAAGAACAAGAAGATATAACATGATAAAGTATTAAAACTCTCTTAACATTTAATGCAGTTCAATTAAAATCTCAGGAATATATTTGAGCTTTCTAACATTCTTAGAAAAATGGGGATAAGTAGCCCTAGTAAATGCTAAAATATGTTTTAACTTTTTAATAACTGCACAGTGATTATGGCAGTTAACAGATCATGGAACCGGCTATGAAGTCCAGATTTACTCAGATATATAAAGGAAAGAAAGTGGATGACAGAGATAACAGTTTTGACAAGTGAAGAAACATTACTGAGTACATGGCTATATCAAATGGCAAAATGTTTTTTTTTTTTTTTTGGCAGGCAGAGTGGACAGTGAGAGAGAGACAGAGAGAAAGGTCTTCCTTTGCCGTTGGTTCACCCTCCAATGGCCGCCGCGGTCGGCGCGCTGCGGCCGGCGCACCGCGCTCGTCCGATGGCAGGAGCCAGGAGCCAGGTGCTTTTCCTGGTCTCCCCATGGGGTGCAGGGCCCAAGCACCTGGGCCATCCTCCACTGCACTCCTGGGCCACAGCAGAGGGCTGGCCTGGAAGAGGGGCAACCGGGACAGAATCCGGTGCCCCGACCGGGACTAGAACCCGGTGTGCCGGCGCCGCAAGGCGGAGGATTAGCCTGTTGAGCCACGGCGCCAGCCTTCCTATTGCCTTTTTAAAAAATTTTTTGACAGGCAGAGTGGACAATGAGAGAGAGAGACAGAGAAAGGTCTTCCTTTGCCATTGGTTCACCCTCCAATGGCTGCTGCGGCCAGTGCACTGCACTGATCCAAAGGCAGGAGCCAGGTGCTTCTCCTGGTCTCCCATGGGGTGCAGGGCCCAAGCACTTGGGCCATCCTCCACTGCACTCCTGGGCCACAGCAGAGAGCTGGCCTGGAAGAGGGGCAACCGGGACAGAATCCGGCGCCCCGACCGGGACTAGAACCCGGTGTGCCGGCGCCGCAAGGCGGAGGATTAGCCTGTTGAGCCACGGCGCCGGCCAAAATGTTTTAACAAATAGTATTTTTGCATGGGAAAAACAAAGTCAAATGAGAAACTTTGAAAAAATTCACAATTCCTACCACAAACTTCCTTTTAAAAAGTTCTGTGTCCATCCAGAAGATAAAAATAACCTAATAGAAAAATGAAACACATTATGAGACATTCATAAGACACTAAAGATGCTTTTTTTTGAAAGGAAGATTATAACACGAAAACTGAAAACTAGAAACAAAATTTACACCTATTAAATAGGCAAGCATTAAGAGATCAGTAGTAATAGTATTCCTCAGGGTGACAGACGTTCTTACCTGGTATTGGTAGTAGTAAAAATAGTCCAGCCTTAGTGGAGAGCAGCTTGGAAGCAGTTAATAACAGGATGCTTCAGAGAGAAAAGATGTTGCTTGAGTGAACAGGAATTTGCCCCCAATCCATCCTGATATCCCAGGAGCCTGTATCTCTGGCTTTCGGGATGAAACAGGATTTTTCTAGCTCATTCTTCCCCCTATACTTATGTAAGATGTGCAAAGTAGACAAAAACCAAAAAGGAAGTAACTTTAGTTGAGTTGTAAGTCATAAGATGTGTGGTCTCATGTGGCTTTTTTCTTATCTTGGTTTTGCCTTCTTAGGAACCACCCCTTTTCTAAAGAGAACCCCAAAGGAAAGACTGGTAGTCTCTGAAAATCTCAGAACCATGGATCAGGTGAGGTGTTGGTTCTTCTTTCCTTTCTGAAAGTTTGTTTTGTGGGGCCAGCGCTGTGGTGCAGCGGGTTAAGATGTGCGCTGTAGCACTGGCATCTTAGATGGGTGCTGGTTCTAGTCTTGGCTGCTCCACTTCTAATCCAGCTCCCTGCTAGTGCACCTGGGAAAGGAGCGGAGGATGGCCCAAGTCCCAGAGCCCCTGCACCCTTGTAGGGGATCTGGAAGAAGCTCCTGGCTTCAGCCTGGCCCAGCCCTGGTTGTTGTGGCCATTTGGGGAATGAACCAGCAGAGGAAGGATCTTTTTCGGTCTTTCCTTCTCCCTCTGTAATTCTTCAGGTAAATAAATTAAACAAACAAACAAAAAAAGTTTTTTTAAAACTATATTTGGCAGCCGGCGCTGCGGCTCACTAGGCTAATCCTCCGCCTTGCGGCGCTGGCTAACCGGGTTCTAGTCCCAGTCAGGGCACCAGATTCTGTCCCGGTTGCCCCTTTTCCAGGCCAGCTCTGTGCTGTGGCCCGGGAGTGCAGTGGAGGATGGCCCAAGTGCTTGGGCCCTGCACCCCATGGGAGACCAGGAGAAGCACCTGGCTCCTGCCATTGCATCAGCGTGGTGTGCCAGCTGCAGTGCGCCAGCCGCAGTGGCCATTGGAGGGTGAACCAATGGCAAAAAGGAAGACCTTTCTGTCTGTCTCTCTCTCTCTCACTGTCTACTCTGCCTATCAAAAAAAAAAAAAAAAAATAGAGTTAGACAATAGTTTTTCTACTTAGTATCAAGGTAGTGCTACCTAATGAAATGGGTTGGGAAGTAAAATAGGTTGATAAAATTTCTTCCTTAAATGTTTATTCAGGGGCTCGGGTTGTGCCACAATGGCCTGAGCCTCTAGTTGTGATGCCAGCATCCCACATTGGAGTGCTGGTTTGAATCTCAGATGCTGTTTCAGATCTAGCTCCCTGCCAATGCAAGTAGCAGAAGATGGCACAAGTACTTGTGCCCCTGGCACCCTTGTGGGAGACTGGGTAGAGTTCCAGGCTCCAGGCTTCAGCCTGGCCTACCTTTGGCCATTGTGGTCTTCTAGGGAGTGAACCAGTGGATCGAAGATGTCGTTCTCAGTCTTTCCACTCTTTGTTGCTCTGCCTTTCAAATAAATAATTTTTTTAAAGATTTATTTACTTGAAAGTCAGAGTTGGGGCCAGCACTGTGGGGTAGCAGGTAAAGCCACTGCCTGCAGTGCCAGCATCCCATATGGGCACTGGTTCCAGTCCTGGCTGCTCCACTTCTAATCCAGCTCTCTGCTGTGATCTGGGAAAGCAGTAGAAGATGGCCTGAGTCCTTGGGCCCCTGCACCTGCTTCTAGAAGAAGCTCCTGGCTCCTGGCTTTGGATTGGTGCAGCTCTGGCCATTGCAGCCAATTGGGGAGTGAACCAGCAGATGGAAGACCTCTCTCTCTGTCTCTACCTCTCCTCTCTGTGTAACTCTGACTTTCAAATAAATCCTTATTATTATTATTATTTTTAGATTTATTTATTTGAAAGTCAGAGTTACACAGAGAGAGCAGAGGCAGAGAGAGAGTCTTCCGTCCGATGGTTCACTCCCCAGATGGCTGCAGTGGCCAGAGCTGTGCCAATCTGAAGCCAGGAGCCAGGAGCTTCCTCTGGGTCTTCCCACACAGGTTCAGGGGCCCAAGGACTTGGGCCATCCTCTACTGCTTTCCCAGGCTATAGCAGAGTACTGGATTGGAAGAGAAGCATCCGGGACTAGAACCGTGCCCATATGGGATGCTGGTGCTTCAGGCCAGGACGTTAACCCACTGCGCCATAGCGCCGGCCCCAAATAAATAAATCTTTAAAAAAAGAGAGAGAGTTACACAGAGAGAAGGAGAGGCAGAGAGAGAGAGAGACATCTTTCATCTGTTGGTTCATTCCCCAAGTGGCCACAATGGCCAGAGTTGTGCCGATCTGAAGCCAAGAGCCTCCTCCAGGTCTCCCACGTGGGTGCAGGGGTCCAAGGACCTGGGCCATCCACTGCTTTCCCAGGCCATAGCAGAGAGCTGGACGTAAATGGAATAGTCAGGAGTTGAACTGGCGTGCGTATTGGATGCTGCACTACAGGCAGTGGCCTCACCCACTAGCTATGGCCTCACCCACTATGCCACAGTGCCAGCCTCTCAAATAATATTAAAAAAAAAATGTTTGGATGAATGGCACAGGTGTTGTGGCACAGAGGCATTAACCATATCTTATGACCCCTACATCCCATATTGGGTGCTAGTTTTACTGAGCTACTTGAGCCATCAGCTACCTTCATTTCCAGTCCAGATTCCTGCTGATGTATCTGGGACCCAAGCACCTGGGAGACCCAGTTGGTGTTCCTGGCTCCTGGCTTTGTCCTCACTCAGCTGTGGCTATTATAGGCACTTGAACCAGCAGATGAAAGATGTTTGTCTCTCTCTCTCTCCCTGTCTCTCCCTCTAAATTTGTCACTCTGCCTTTCAAATAAATCTTAAAAAAAAAAAAAAATTTGACATCACCAGTGAAGCCATTTGGAGATTTCTTTGTTGCAAGATAGTTCACTAGTTGTTCGATTTCAGTGATAGAATTAGGGCTATTCGGATTATCAATTTTTGAATCAGTGAGCTTTTGTAATTTATGCCTATCAAGGAATTTGTCCATTTCATCTAAATTGTGAAATTTACTGGCATAAAGTTTATCAAAATTTATTCTTTTTAGGGGCCAGCATTGTGGTGCAGAGGGTTAAGCAGCTGCTTGCAACACTGGCATCACATATGGTGTCCCGTATTTTGGAGTGCCAGTTCAAATCCCAGCTATCTTGCTTCCTATCCAGCTCCCTGCTAATATGCCTGAGAACGGTAGCAGAAGATGGCCCAAATCCTTGGGCCCGTGTGGGAAACCAAGATAGAGTTCTGAGCTCCTGGCTTTGCCAGGGCTGACCTAGCCATTGTGGCCATTTGGAGACTGAACCAGTATATTGAAGATCTCTCCCTCTATAAACAATAACCAAATACTGTTTATAGCCCTTGCATATATTCCTGCTAAACTAGTCTTTTCACTTGTGGAACTCTTTTTTGTGGGGCATTAAGCCTTTGACTATGTAAATTAAAAATGTTATCTCACAAATTAAAAGAAAACAGGGGGGCCGGCGCTGTGGCACAGTAGGTTAATCTTCTACCTATAGCTCTGGCATCCCATATGGGCACCGGTTCTAGTCCTGGCTGCTCCTCTTCCTATCCAGCTCTCTGCTATGGCCTGGGAAAGCAGTAGAAGACGACCCAAGTCCTTGGGCCTCTGCCCCAACATGGGAGACCCGGAAGAAACTCCTGGCTTCTGGCTTTGGATCAGTGCAGCTCCAGCCATTGCAGCCATTTGGGGAGTGAACCAGAGGATGGCAGACCTTTCTCTCTGTCTCTCTCACTCTCTTTGTCTGTAACTCTACCTCTCAAATAAATAAATAAAATATTAAAAAAAAGAAAATTCTGTCACTCTCTTTCAAATAAATATATCTTTAAAATATGTGTATTCTTTTTAAAAAAATTATTCAGTAGGCATAGAGAGAGATAGAGACAGAGCTTCCCATCTGCTTGTTCCTTCCCCTAGATGGCCTGCATAATATAGATCTCCTATGTGGGTAGCACAAATTCAACTACTAGAGCTACAACTAGAGTGCATTAACAGGAAGCCAGAGTCATGAGCTAGTGCCAAGAATCAAACTCAGGCTTTTTTTTTTTTTGACAGGCAGAGTGGACAGTGAGAGAGAGAGACAGAGAGAAAGGTCTTCCTTTTTCCGTTGGTTCATCCCCCACTGGCTGCTGCGGCCGGTGCACCATGCTGATCCAAAGCCAGGAGCCAGTTGCTTCTTCCTGGTCTCCCATGTGGATGCAGGGCACAAGCACTTGGGCCATCCTCCACTGCCTTAATGGGCCACAGCAGAGAGCTAGACTGGAAGAGGGGCAACTGGGATAGAATCTGGCGCCCTGACCAGGACTAGAACCCAGTGTACCGGCACCTCAGGTGGAGGATTAGCCTATTGAGCCACTGCGCCAGCCATTGCGATACACTTTCAGTGGCCTCTAACAAATTTTGATGTGTTGCATTTTCTGACCAACTTTAGTGAAGCATAGTTTATGTTATAATATACATGCACAGCTCATGAACTTCAAGAAGTGTGTATTTCTAAGTAATGACCACAGTAATCAAAATTATAAATTTCCCTCATGTTCCCAGCTACTTCACTGTCATTCCCACCTTCAGTAGTCACATACCTGCTTCTATCACCATAAATTAATTTTCTGTCATCTAGAATTTCATACAGCTAGAACCACAGAAAACAGCAGTCTCATTTTATCCACAGGGAATATGAGCTAAGACCACCACTGGATGCCTGAAACTAGATAGTACTGAATCCTATATCAACTATGTTTTTTTCTATTCATATATACACAAATGTATGTATACATGCTGTTTGTGTCTGAAGTACTTACAATGAACTATGACCTTTTGCAGTTTGAGTTGAAACTGCAAAACTAGCATGAATTTCTTCCTTTTAAGCAATTTCACAAGTAGAAGTTTCGCTTATACTGTAGATTTTAGCAACCTCAGCATGCAATTTTTTTTAAGTTGAGAACATTCATCTTTTCACTTAAATGGTGCATTTTACGACTTTTCTTTGGAATATATGAATTGCCATCATTAGTGTTCTTATGCAATGGAACCATTGTTAAGTAAAATAAAGACTTTGTGAACCCAAGTACAATATCAAGCAATCTGATAACCAAGACAGCTGTTAAGTGACTTAACGGGTAAGTAGCATATACAAAGTGGATATGCTAAACAAAAGGGGATGATTGACATCCCACTGGAGTGGGACAAAAGAATTATTTGACTACACTACTCAGGAAGATGTGTAATTTAAAACTCAGGAATTTGGGGTGTTGGTGCAGCAGTTAAGATGCTGATTGGGACTGCCAGCATCCCATATTGGAGTTATTATACTTTATCTCTGATTCCAGCTTCCTGCTACTGTGCATCCTGGAAGGTAGCAGACGATGGCACAAATACTTAGGTCCGTGTCACCCATGTGGGAAACCTGGGTATAGATCCTGGCTCCTGGCTTTGGCCTGTTCCAGCCCCTGTTGTTTTGCACATCCAGGAGTGAACCAGTAGATGGGAGCTCTTTCTTTGTTGTTTTTGTCTCTCTGCCTTTCAAATAGATAGAGAGGGAGAGAGACTTTTTATTTAAAAAATCAATAAAATAAGAATTAGGCCGGCGCCGCCATACTTCAATAGGCTAATCCTCCGCCTGCAGTGCCAGTACACCGGATTCTGTCCCAGTTGCTCCTCTTCCAGTCCAGCTCTCTGCTATGGCCTGGGAGTACAGTGGAGGATGCCCAAATCCTTGGGCCCTGCACCCGCAGGGAGACCAGGAAAGGCACCTGGCTCCTGGCTTCAGATTAGCGCGGTGCGCCAGCTGTAGCACGCCAGCCGCAGCGGCCATTGGGGGGTGAACCAACAGAATAGGAAGACCTTTCTCTCTGTCTCTCTCTCACTGTCCACTCTGCCTGTCAAAAAAAAAAAAAAAAAAACACATACACAAGAATTATTATATCATTTTCTTTATGTTTTTTATGTATTCAAGAGGCAGAGATAGAGAGAAGGAGCTCCCATGCTGGTTCACACCCCAAGGGTGTACAATGGCTGAGGAAGGGCCAGGACCACTGCAGGACTGGCAGGACTGAAGCTAGGAACCGGGAGCATGGAACACAACCCAGATCTCCCACGTTGGTGGCAGAAACCCAGTAATTTGAGCCTTGACTACTGCTTCCTAGCATCTGGCTTTAGCAGGAAGCTGGAAAGGAATTGAACCCAGTCACTCTGGATATGGGATGCAGGTAATCTGCTAGGTTAAAAAGGAATTCTTGCGGGGGAGGGGGGACAGCATATGGAAGATCTCTGTATCTCTTCTCTGTAACTATGCCTTTCAAATAAATCAATAGATCGTTTAAATAAAAAGGAATTCTTTGTTGCTGTAATTTTGCATTGAATATTTTCAGATCATAGTTGATTGTGGGTAAATGAGGGTAAATGAAACCACAGAATGTGACACTGGAACAGCTGGGATTCGAACTGGCGCTCACATGGGCTGCAGGCACTTCAGGCGGCTGCTTACACTTGCTACGTCATAGGGCTGGCCCCTGTAGTAAGTCTTTTGTTTTAGAGATTTACTTATTTATTTGAAAGGCAGAGAGAGAGTGGTCTTCCATCCACTGGTTCACTCCCCAGATGGCTGCAACAGCTGGAACTGGGCCAGTCTAAAGCCAGAAACCAGGAGCCTCTTCCAGGTCTTGCACATAGGAGCAGGGGCCCAAGCACTTGGACCATCTTTCACTGCTTTGCCAGGCCATAGCAGAGCTGGATCAGAAGTAGAGCAGTCGGGACGTGAACCAGTGCTATGCCACAGTGCTGGCTCCTGTAGTAAGTCTTTAAATCAGATCATTTCAATCTTCAGCTTTGTCTTTTTCAGTTTTGTTTTAAATGTTTTATATTTCCATGTAAATTTAAGAAATATTTTGTCAGTCTCTTCAAAACAACCTATGTGGGTTATTATTAGATTTTTGAAGATTATAGATTGGTCAGAGATATTTAATTATGTGTTAGCAAGAAGTCTTCATCTATGGACATGGCATATCTCCCCATTTACTTATGACTTTTAAATTTCAGCAGAGTAATTTACAGTTTTCAGTGTACAGATCTTCCTTTTTTTGGCGGCGGGGGGGGGGGGGAGACAGGCAGAGTTAGACAGTGAGAGAGACAGAGAGAAAGGTCTTCCTTTTTCTGTTGGTTCACCCCCCAAGTGGCCACTACGGCCGGTGCACTGCGCCGATCCGAAGCCAGAAGCCAGGTGCTTCTCCTGGTCTCCCATGCAGGTACAGGGCCCAAGGACCTGGGCCATCCTCCACTGCACTCCCAGGCCACAGCAGAGAGCTGGACTGGAAGAGGAGCAACCAGGACAGAATCCAGCGCCCCAACCGGGACTAGAACCCTGGGTGCCGGCGCCACAGGTGGAGAATTAGCCCAGTGAGCCGTGGCGCCAGCCCTCTTCCAGATATTTTATGCAATCTCATCTTCAGTTGTTTGTTGTTTGTAAGATATTTTTATGTATTTTTTAAAAATGTTTGTTTTCATCTATTTGAAAGGCAGAGCAACAGAGAGACAGACAGCAAGAAAGATACCTCATTTGCTGGTTCATTCCTCAGAAGTCAGCAGGATTAGTAAGGCTGACATCTCCACATGGCAGGGCCCAAACACTTGAGCCAACATCTGCTGCCTCCCAAGATGCATTGCATTAGCAGAAAGCTGGATAGGAAGCTTAACATCCAGGACTTGAACTGGCACTGTGATTTGGGACGTGAGTGTCCCAAGTGGCAGCTTAATCCACCACCCCAGATATTTATAACTTGACCTTGTATACTGTAACCTAGCTAAAGTTACTAGTTTCTAGTACTTTCCACATATATGGTTATATTTGTAAATACAGTTTACATTCTTCCTTTCCAATCTCTATGCCCTTTATTTCTTATTCTTTATGTACTATCCAGGACCTTCAATATATATTGGTATGAGCAGACACCCCTACCAGTCTTGTTCAGTTCTTACTGGGAAAACAATAGTATTTCAGCATTAAAAGTGTGATATCAGCTGTCTTTTCTAGCTACATGCCATCAAGTTGAAGGAATGTTTTCTATTCTTACTTGATTAGGGTTTTTTATCATGAATAGATACTGAACTTTGTTTAATGTTTTTTTAATTGAGATGATTATATGAGGCAGACACAGAGGGAGAGACAGATCTTCCATCTGCTGGTTCACTCCCCAAATGGCAGCAGTAGCCAGGGCTGAGCCAGGCCAAAGCCAGGAACCATGAACTATATCTGGGTTTCCCATGTGGATACAGGGGCTGAGCACTTGAGCCATCTTCTACTACTTTCCCAGGCCTTCAGTAGGGAGCTGGATTGGAAGTGGAGCAGCCTAGACTCAAACTGGTGCCCAGGGCTGGCACCGTGGCTCACTTGGCTAATCCTCTACCTGTGGCACCGGCATCCCATATGGGCACCGGTGCTCCTCTTCCAGTCCAGCTCTCTGCTGTGGCCCAGGAAGGCAGTGGAGGATGGCCCAAATGCTTGGGTGCCTGCACCTGTGTGGGAGACCAGGAGGAAGCACCTGGCTCCTGGCTTCGGATCGGTGCGGTGCCAGCTGAAGCGGCCATTTTGGGGGTAAACCAACGGAAGGAAGACCTTTCTTTCATTATCAAATTTTGATCTATTTAATTTAGTTTAAAATTTTTTATGAAAATTTCCATTTTGGTTATTCTTTGATCTAACAGTCTATTTGTAAATTTCCAAACATCTGAGACTTGTCATTTTTGATGATATCTAATTTAGTTCCATTATTGTCAGCATATTCCAGGACTTGTCTTTAATGTGTTGCGACTGGTTGTATTCTATCTTGGTAAATAGTCCATTTGTTCTTGAAAATAGTAATGTATTGTACAACTTTTAAAAATGATGCTCTGGGGGCCAGCGCTGTGGCATAGTAGGCTAAGCTTCTGCCTGCAGCACCGGCATCCCATATGGGTACCAGTTTGTGTCCTAGCCACTCCACTTCCAATCCAGCTCTTGGCTTATGGACTGGGAAAGCAGTGGAAGACAGCCCAAGTGCTTGCTCTCCTGCATCTGTGTAGGGGACCCAGAGGAAGCTCCAGGCTCCTGACTTCAGATCAGTCCAGCTCCGGCCACTGCAGCCATTTGGGGAGTGAACCAGCAGATGGAAGACCTTTCTCTCTGTCTCTTCCTCTGTCTGTAGTTCTGCCACTCAAATAAATAAAATCTTTAAAGGGGAGGGGGGTGTTCTATAAGTGTCAAGTGGGTTTAGATGATTACTATTAATACTCTTTTTCCATCATTTTACTTTAGACTATTTGTGTCTTTGGTATCTAAAATGTTCTCTCTTTTTTTATTTTAGAATTTTTTTTCACTCCATTTGAGAGACAGACACAGAATGATAAAGAACTTCATTCACCGATTCACTCCCCAGATGCCCACATCAGTCAGAGCTGGGCCAGGCCCAAGCCAGGAGCTCAGAACTCAGAATGTGAGTCTCCCACATAGGTAGCATGGTCCCAAGAACTTGAGTCATCATCTGTTGCCTCCCAGGGTACACACTGGCAGGAAGCTAGATTGGAAGTGGAGGAGCTGGGACTTGAACCAGGCAGATATGGGTAACGTGGTGACTTAACCATTTTATCACACACCCATCCCAAAATAAATGTCTTTAACACTGAATATATTTGAGTCTTTCTTTATTAGACATCTTAATAATGTCTTCCTTCTTAAAGGAGTGCTTAATCCATTTTGGGTGACCTTGTTGTGTTTTTTTTTTTTTTTTTTTTTTTTTTTAAGACTGAGAGAGAAACCAATCTTCTATCCATTGGTTCTCTCCCCAGATTACCGCAATGGCCAGGGCTGGGCCATGCTGAAGCCCAGAGCCAGGAACTTCTTCAGGTTTCCCACATGGGTGGCAGGGGCCCAAATACTTGGGCTGTCTTCCACTGCTTTCCCCAGGCTATTAATAGGGAGCTGAATTGGAAGTGAAGTAGCTGGGACACAAATCAGCACCCATATGGGATGCCAGTGTCATAGTTGGCAGCTTTACCAACTATGCTACAACACTGGCCCAACTCTGCTATTTTTTTAAATTATAATATTTAATTTTTAACAGGTTCAGTGTGGTTTGTAGGTACAATCCTAAGAACATAATATTCCCTTCCTCTCTCCCTCTTTGCTATTTTTAAATTGTTTAATCAGTTTTTAAATAGAATTTTTTATTATAACAATTTTAGGTTCACAGAAGTACTGAGCAGAAAATAGAGAATATTCGCATCACTCTCTGCGCGCTGCGGCAGGTGCACCGCGCTCATCCGATGGCAGGAGCCAGGTGCTAGGTGCTTTTTCCTGGTCTCCCATGGGGTGCAGGGCCCAAGCACTTGGGCCATCCCCCACTGCACTCCCGGGCCACAGCAGAGGGCTGGCCTGGAAGAGGGGCAACCGGGACAGAATCCGGTGCCCCGACCGGGACTAGAACCCGGTATGCCAGCGCCACAAGGCAGAGGATTAGCCTGTTGAGCCATGGCGCCGGCCCTAAAGTCCATTTTTAAATTAGGGTTTACTCCTTTTTTTTTTTTTAAGATTTATTTTTATTTATTTGAAAGACAGAGTTATAGAGAGAGGTAGAGCCAGAGAGAGAGAAAGTCTTCCATTCTACTGGTTCACTCCCCAAATGGCTGCAGCGCCCAGAGCTTAGCTGATCCAAAGCCAGGAGCCAGGAGCTTCTTCTGGATCTCCCACGTGGGTGCAGGGGCCTAAGGAGTAGGGCCATCTTCTACTGCATCCCAGGCTATAGCAGAGAGGTGGAGTGGGGCAGCCTGGACTCAAACCGGTGTCCATATGGGATGCCGGTACTGCAGGCTGGGGCCTTAACCTGCTGCACCATAGCGCTGGCCCCTAGAGTTTACTCTTAATGAGTGTATATTCTGTGGATCACCATTATACTGAACAGTTTCACTGTCCTTAGAATCTGATTGATTCTGCATGTTTTTTTTTTTTTTTTTTTTTTGACAGGCAGAGTGGACAGTGAGAGAGAGAGACAGAGAGAAAGGTATTCCTTTGCCGTTGGTTCACCCTCCAATGGCTGCCGCGGATGGCGTGCTGCGGCCGGCGCGCCGCGCTCATCCGATGGCAGGAGCCAGGTGCCAGGTGCTTTTTCCTGGTCTCCCATGGGGTGCAGGGCCCAAGCACTTGGGCCATCCTCCACTGCACTCCTGGGCCACAGCAGAGGGCTGACCTGGAAGAGGGGCAACCGGGACAGAATCCAGCGCCCCGACCGGGACTAGAACCCGGTGTGCCGGCGCCGCAAGGCGGAGGATTAGCCTGTTGAGCCACGGCGCTGGCCCGATTCTGCATGTTCATCCCTCTTCTCCCTGCCCCACTGAACCCTTGACAATCACTGATGTTTTTATTCCAAAGTTTTGCCATTGATCTTGCACCATTATAGTTTTGTTTACTTATGCCCATGTTTTGTTTTTCATTGGCCATGTATATGATATTTATGTTTGTAATGAATGGTATTAAAATGTTTAAACCAAGAATCTAAAGCCCACAGGCCAGGTGTGGGCACTGTGGGGCAGTGAGTTAAGCTGCTGCATGAGGTACCTGCATCCCACATGGGAGTGCTGATCTCGGTTCTGGCGACTCTGCTCCTGATCCAGCTTCCTGCATGCATCCTTGGAGGGACAGATGATAGCTCAAGTGTGCAGGGCTCTGCCATCCACACGGGAGACCTGGATGAAGTTCTGGACTCCTGGCTTCGGCCTGGCACAGCTTTGGCTGTTGCAGGCATTTGGGGAATAAACCAGCAGATGAAAGACTCTTTCTGTTGCTTTAAAATAGATGAAAATATATAAATATTTAAAAGCGTTTTAAAAAATTTTTTTAATTTATTTTTTTATTTGAAAGGCAGAGTTACAGAGATGCAGAGGCAGAGAGAGAGAGAAATGTCTTCATCTGCTGGTTCACTCCCCAGATGGCAGCAACAGAGCTGGGCCAACTTGAAGCCAGGAGCCAGGAGCTTCTTCCAGGTCTCTCATGCGGGTTCAGGGGCCAAAGGACTTGGGCCATCTTCTACTGCTTTCCTGGGCCATAGCAGAGAGCCAGATTGGAAGTGGAGCAGCCGGAACTCGAACTGGCACCCATATGGGATGCTGGCACTGCAGGCAGCAGCTTTTTACTCACTAAGCCATAGCACTGGCACCTAAAAATAATTTTAAAAAAGTAAATAAGCCTGCAGGTAAATTCAACCTGTTGCCTGTTTTTATACACATTTGGAGCTAAGAGTAGTTTTTACCTTTGAAATGTTTGAAAAAATTCAAAATAAAATTTTTTTCACATGAAAATTATATAGAATTCAAATTTCAGTATCCAGAAATAAGTTCTATTGACATACAACTTTGTTCATTCACTTACATATTATTTATTGATTCTTTTATGCTAAAATAGCAGAAAATATTCATCAGCTACTTTAAAAGATAAATGATATATTTTAAAGAAAAAAGAAAATTAATAATTATGGCTATTATGTATATCTTCTCATTTTCGTCATTACTTCCTGAAGACTTTAGTTAACACCTGCTGTTATTTTTATCTTCAGCCTAAAGAAATTCCTTTTTCAGCTTAGTTAATGATAGAAATTTTTTTTAAAGATTTATTTTATTTTAAAGCCAGAGTGACAGAGAAAGATTATTTCATCTGCTGGGTCCCTCCCCAAGTGACCACATCAGCTAGGGCTGGGCCGGGCCAAAACTAGGAGTCCAGAATTCTATCTAGGTCTCCCACTTGGGTGGCCGGGGCCTAGGTACTTGGGCCATCCTCCACTACTTTTCAAGGCACATCAATCAGGAGCAGGAACAGAAGTGGAGCTGTCAGGATTTGAACCAGGACTCCAAACATTGGATGCCGCTGTTGTAGGTGGCACCTTAACTCATTGTGCCACAATGCCAGCCCCTTGTCTTGATGGTGCAGTTCTGCTGCTGTTAAATTCTCCCAGGTTTTATCTGTGTTGCCTTTACATACTTTTACTGGATATGGAATTCTTGTTTGCATTATCTTTGGGTTTTAGCAATTTAATTTGGATTTGGCCAAGTGTACTCTTTATTTTGGGACCATTCACTGTGTCACAAATTTTTTGCTAAATTTGAATATGTTGGGCCATTATTTCCTTAACATTTTTCATTTTCATTCCCTTTTGAGGGACTCTAGCTGCACCTGGGTTGGATTACTTTGACCCATAGACCTGTGTGATTTTGTTCACTTTTTCATGTTGTTTTGCTGTTGTTCTATTCAAAGTTCTTATTTTCTGTTGATCTGTTTATAAGGTTACTGATTCTTTTTTTTTTTTTTTTATTTTTTATTTATTTTTTTTTTTACAGGCAGAGTGGACAGTGAGAGAGAGAGACAGAGAGAAAGGTCTTCCTTTGCCGTTGGTTCACCCTCCAATGGCTGCCGCGGTCGGCGCGCTGCGGCCGGCGCACCGCGCTCGTCCGATGGCAGGAGCCAGGAGCCAGGTGCTTTTCCTGGTCTCCCCATGGGGTGCAGGGCCCCAGCACCTGGGCCATCCTCCACTGCACTCCTGGGCCACAGCAGAGGGCTGGCCTGGAAGAGGGGCAACCGGGACAGAATCCGGTGCCCCGACCGGGACTAGAACCCGGTGTGCCGGCGCCGCAAGGCGGAGGATTAGCCTGTTGAGCCACGGCGCCGGCCTAAGGTTACTGATTCTTATGTGATGTGCTTTTGAGTGTTTTCTACTGAATTTTTTCATTTCAGTTAGTGTGCTTTCTCATTCTTGAGTTTTCATTTGTTGCTTTTTTAATAGTTTATATTTTGAGATTCCACTTCAGATTTTACATACTGTCTTTGAACACATTTAGAATAGCTTTTTAATTTTTTTTTTTTTTTTTTTTTGGACAGGCAGAATGGACAGTGAGAGAGAGAGAGACAGAGAGAAAGGTCTTCCTATTCCGTTGGTTCACCCCCCAAATGGCTGCACGGCTGGCACGCTGCGCCAATCCAAAGCCAGGAGCCAGGTGCTTCTCCTGGTCTCCCTTGGGGTGCAGGGCCCAAGGACCTGGGCCATCCTCCACTGCCTTCCTAGGCCACAGCAGAGAGCTGGACTGGAAGAGGAACAATCGGGACTAGTACCCGGCACCCCAACCGGGACTAGAACCTGGGGTGCTGGCGCCGCAGGCAGAGGATTAGCTTAGTGAGCCACAGTGCCAGCCTAGAATAGCTGCTTTGAAGGTTTTTTTGTTTTTAGTTTTTTTTCCTTTGGCAAAATCAAACCCCAGAGCTCACAGGAGATCAGTTTCTCTGTGTTTATGTGAATACAGATCATATTCCATATTCCCTTTACACATTATGTTTTCTTTGAATGTACACTATTTTCTACTGGAAACTGCACTTCATGAGTAATTAATTAATCTAAATTTTTATGTTGTTCTGAGGATAATTGTGGTTCCCCTCTCCCCACCCCGCAAGTAGACAGTTAACTTGCTTAGAATGAAACCTCAGGGGCCGACACAGTGGCTCACTTGGTTAACCCTCCGCCTGCAGCGCCGGCATCCCATGTGGGTGCCGGTTCTAGTCCTGGCTGCTCCTCTTCCAGTCCAGCTCTCTGCTGTGGCCCAGGAGGGCAGTGGAGGATGGCCCAAGTGCTTGGACCCCTGTACCCGCATGGGAGACCAGGAGGAATCACCTGGCTCCTGGCTTCGGATCGGCACAGCGCCAGCCGTGGCGGCCATTTGAGGAGTGAACCAAAGGAAGAAGACCTTCCTCTCCCTCCCCCTCACCCCCCCTCACTGTCTATAACTCTACCTGTCAAATAAAAAAAAAAAAAAAAACCTGTTTACTTTTTTCTTTTTTAAGATTTTATTTATTTGAGAGGTAGAATTACAGAGAGAGGGAAACACAGAGAGAAAGGTCTTCCATCTGCTGGTTCACTCCCCAAATAGCTGCAATAGTCAGAGCTTAGCTGATCCAAAGCCAGGAGCCAGGAGTTTCTTCAGTGGTTCCCACGTGGGTGCAGGGGCCCAAGGACTTGGGCCATCCTCTACTGCTTTCCCAGGCTATAGCAGAGAGCTGGATCGGAAGTGGAGCAGCTGGGACTTGAACTGGCACCCCCATATGGGATGCCAGCAATCCGCTACACCACAGTGCCTCCCATATCATTTTCTTCTTTACCTAACACATTTGTGTGAGGAAGATGGGAGTCTTCCTTCTTGGTGAAACCTAAGTAATTATTCCACTTTTGTGATACACTGTATCTTGTATATATTTCCTGTTGTACCTGTCACACCATTTTGAAGGTTTGTGCTTGTATATACTTTCTTTCATGTATTACATGCCTCTGAGACTGTAACTTCTCCTGAGCAGGGGCAATTGCATTTGTTTTGGCACCTCCTTAAACCAGTACAGGCTCTTTTTGTTTTTAAACCAGTGCAGGTTTGGGGCATAAAGTAACTTCCCAGGGTGGGGGAAATCTGCCTAGATGACAATTAAGATGATCTATACCCCATATCAGAGTGCCAGGGTTCAATACCCAGCTCCTGCTCCTGCCTTCAGCTTCCTGCTAATGCAGACCCTGGAAAGCAATGGTAATGACTCAAGTAACTGGGTGTCTGCCACCCAAGTGGAACGCCTGGATTGAGTTACTGTCTCCCAGCTTAGGCCCCTGGCCCAGTTCAGTGCTACTGCAACTATTTGTGGGGTGGAAGTAGTGTTAGGGAGAACCAGCAGGTGGGAGTGCCCTTTCTCTCCTGACTGTTCTTAAATAAATAAATACATAGATACATAGATAAAGCGACTTGACACTGAATGCTTTTAGAATGCATTATTAGAGAGTTCAGTGGCAGGTATTTTCCCCCACAGTATAAATCACAAAGAAAATTATCTTCACTTTACAAAGTTTCATAATTAATACAATAACGGAGCAGAGTTAAAAGTGGTTCCCGGGACTGGTGCTATGGCGTAGCAGGTAAAACCTGCAGTGCCAGCATCCCATATAGGCGCCAGCTCGAGTCCCAGCTGCTCCACTTCAAATCCAGCTCTCTGGTATGGCCTGGGAAAGCAGCAGAAGATGGCCCAAGTCCTTGGGCCACTGCACCCATGTGGGAGACCCAGAAGAAGCTCCTGGCTCCTGGCTTCAGATTGGCGCAGCTCTGGCCGTTAAGGCCAATTGGGGAGTGAACTGGTGGACGGAAGACTTCTCTTTCTCTGCCTCTCCTTCTCTCTCTGTGTAACTCTGACTTTCAAATAATTAAATAAATCTTATAAAAAATTTAAAGAAAAAAGTGGTTCCCAGTGTCTGGTCCATCTGATCTCAATTCCAATCAGTTACAGGGATCATTGTCATTCAAAGATGTGACTGTGGACTTTACTCAAGAAGAGTGGCAGCACCTCGATCCTGCTCAGAAGACTCTCTACATGGATGTGATGTTGGAAAACTATTGCCACCTCATCTCTGTGGGTAAGAAAAACCATTTGGAGCTTCCAGTATCATTCATTTCCTCTTCTAGTACCTGAAATATGTGTAAGCTTGAATTTCAGGGATACAGGGTGATGAATTCCTTTTGGGAGCAGAAAGGATTCTTGTGTCTTAACTTGCTTTATGTAAGCTGCTAAGTTTACTGTTACAGAAATTAGTATCATCATTTATAGTAGCTGAACATAACACCTTATTCCTTTATCAAAGATATTGAAGCCAACCAACTTCAGTTAAGTCTTTATTTTTCCATATCAGGGTGTCATATGACCAAGCCTGATGTGATCCTCAAACTGGAACGAGGAGAAGAGCCATGGACATCATTTTTAGGTCACACCTTAGGTGAGTTTCTAATTGCCCAGCAGATGATACCTAATGCAAAACAAGTTTTAAAGGGGTCAAATTGAGGGTAGTACTTTTGAAGTGTTTTAGGATTATCTATTTAAATGGCCTTCATAAATACAAAACTTAAAACTATCTATTTAAATGGCCTTCATAAATACAAAACTTAAAACTAGACTCTTAAATATTGTTCTTCCCAAATACACTGTTTTCTAGTTTTCTTGTTATATCAAGACAGTTGCCACAGTTTGTCTAAAAGGCGGTTTATAGGGGCCTGTATTGTGCTGTAGTGAGTTTAAGCCAGCCACTGCCTGTGTTACCAGCACCTCATATGAGTACTAACTGGTTCATTTCCTAGCTGCTCCACTTTGGATTCAGCTCCCTACTGGTGGCCTGGAAAAGCAGCTAAAGATGGCCTAAGTGCTTTCGCCTCTGCCACCCATGTAGGAGACCTGGATGAAGCTCCTGGCTATTGGCTTTAGCCCAGCCTAGTTCCAGCTGTTGCAGCCACTTGGAGAATGACCCAGCAGATGGAAAACTGACTCTCTCTCTGTCTCTCTGTCTCTCTCTCTCCCCCTCCATATCTCTATAACTCTGCAGGGTTTTTGTTTGTTTTTAAAGAGTTAGAGGGAGAGATGGAGAAATTTTCCAGCCACTGGTTCACTCCCCAGATGGCCACAATGGCTAGGGCTGGAATGACCCAAAACTAGGAGTCAGGAACTTTATCTGGTCTACCACATGGGTGCAAGGGCCCAGGTACTTGGGCCATCTTCAGCTGCTTTCCCAGGCCATTAGCAGAGCTGGGACCAAAACTGGTATATGGGATGCTGGCTATCACAGGCGGTGGCTTTAACTGCTACACCATGAGGTGGCTCCATTTCCGCCTTTCAGATAAATAAATAAGTCTTTTTGTTTTAAAGGCTTATGGCTCATTTCAACTAAGTTTTTTCTTGATTAATGTCTCTCTATATAGCATTCTTAGTCCTTTTGATGATATCATAGATTTCTTTTAAGTATTCTTTTTCTTTAAAAAAGAGAAACTTCTTGGTTGGGGCCGGCGCTGTGGCTCACTTGGTTAATCCTCCACCTGTGATGCTGGCATCCCATATGGGCGCCGGGTTCTAGTCCCAGTTGCTCCTCTTCCAGTCCAGCTCTCTGCTGTGGACTGGGAGGGCAGTGGAGCATGGCCTAAGTGCTTGGGCCCCTGCACCTGCATGGGAGACCAGGAGGAAGCACCTGGCTCCTGGCTTTGAATCAGCACAGCGCTGGCTGTTGTGGCCATTTGGAGAGTGAACCAAAGGAAGGAAGACCTTTCTCTCTTTCTCTCTCTCTCTCACTGTCTGTAACTCTACCTGTCAAATAAATTAGAGAGAGAGAGAGAGAGAGAGAGAGAGCGAGCAAGCGCGCAACTTCTTGGCTAATTGTGGTGGAATGAGAAGGGCATGCCAAGATGGCTGCTGGCAAGCTAGCACCAGTTACTCAGGAATGGCCTCGGAAACCCCCTGGGAAACCACCTGGCAACAGAGCCTGCCTGGCAACGGGCTATGATTGGTTAGGGCATAAACCACCTCTTGACCAGATTGGCAGCCTCGGCTATATAAGCTGCTGTACCAACTTAAATAAACTAGTCTGCCAGCTGCTTGCCTCTGGCACACTTTCACCCGACTCCCCGGGTCTGTGGTGACTCTGCACCTCTTGCCCCCACCACGCTCCTCCTCTCAGAACGAATCAACAGCAACAGCTAATGTTCTGTTTAGTTACTTACTATTTCCTTTCTTTAGCTTTCCTTCATTATACCTCAGATTTGTTTTCTGTACCAGGTCTAAGTTCCCATTCTCACCATAAATCTAGCTGTTGGGCAGCTGGCATTGTTTCATAATGGGTTAAGCTGCCTCCTGGAATGTCAGGTTCACATATGGGTGCTCATTGAGTCCCAGCTGCTCCACTTTTGATCCAGCTCTCTGCTGATGTGCCTGAGAAAGCAACGGAGGATGGCCCAAGTACTTGGGCCCCTGCACCGACATGGGAGACCTGGATGAAGTTCCTGGCTCCTGGCCTTGACCTGGCCCAGTCCTGACCATTGAGGCCATTTAGGGAGTGAACCAGCAGATGGAAGATCTCTCCCTTTATCTCTGCCTCTGTGTGTGTGTGTGTGTGTAATTCTGTCTTTCAAAAGAAACAAAAATCTAGCTGTTAATTTTAAAATTCATTTGGCTCAGCTCAGATTGATAATTCCACAATCATTATTTTCTTCCATTAAATTTTTGTGGCTCATTTTATATAACTGGTCATTATTCCTGAAATCAACACTTGGTTTTGCTAAAACAGACCTCATTCCTTATTACCATGTTCCTTGTGTGCTTAATGCAAATTTTCTCTTTTCTTCAGCACTGTGACCATTATTATCTGAACAATGCCTAGCAAATGATATCACACACACACTTTAATAGATGTTGTTTCACTGTACTTCACTCTTATTTCACTAATTTGTCCTCAAGGGATATGCTTCTAAATTATAATCCCAGGGCCAGTGCTGTAATGAAGCGGATAAAACTGCTGCCACAGCACGGGCATCCCACATGGCTGCTGGTTCAAGCCCCAGCTGCTCCACTTCTGATCCAGCTCCCGCTAATGCACCTGGGAAAGCAGCCGAAGAAGGCCCAAATACTTTGGCTCCTGGTCCCACATGTGAGACCCAGAAGAAGCTCCTGGGTCCTGGCTTTGGATCAGCTCAGCTTCCCTCTGGCTGTTGCAGCCATTTGTGGGGTGAACTAGAGGATGGAAGATCTCTCTTCTTTCTAACTCTTTCAAATAAAATAAATAAATCTTAAAACCATATTTACTGGCCAGCACCGCGGCTCAATAGGCTAATCTTCCGCCTGCAGCACCGGCACACTGGGTTCTAGTCCCGGTCAGGGCGCCAGATTCTGTCCCAGTTGCCCCTCTTCCAGGCCAGCTATCTGCTGTGGCCAGGGAGTACAGTGGAGGATGGCCCAAGTGCTTGGGCCCTGCACCCCATGGGAGACCAGGAGAAGCACCTGGCTCCTGCCATTGGATCATCGCGGTGTGCTGGCCGCAGCGCGCCAGCCACGGGGGCCATTGGAGGGTGAACCAATGGCAAAAGGAAGACCTTTCTCTCTGTCTCTCTCTCTCACTGTCCACTCTGCCTGTCAAAAAAAATAATAAATAAATAAATAAATAAAATAAAATAAAATAAAATAAAATAAAATCAGTTTTAAAAAACATTATAATCCCATCTGTTGCCAGACATAAGCTCTTGGCTTTATAAAAATGGCTCTAACACTCATTTTTTCCTACTACCACTGTAATCCCTCAGGATTTGTACAGTCTGTCTTTTTGCCTATTTTGTGATATGTCAGAAATGAAAACCACTTTTTTCAGCTCGTAAATTTGTTTCCATTATCTATTTCTAAATTATTTTGTTCCAGCCATGATGTCTTCTTGTCATCATTTCTTGTGGATCTGTTTACAGTTTGTGATCAGTCTGTGAAATACATTGATCCAACAGAATTCTCATTTCTCACTGATTTTATACAAAATGACCACTCCTATTTCATGTCTTCATTATTATAATTATGGTCTGGTTTTGTGATAATTTTGTCCTAACTCATGTAGTTTACAGTGTTATTTTCCTAACAGTAAATATAACTATGTGTTTTATATTTTTTGTTACTTATTTTACAAAATTTAAATTCTATGAGACAGGAAGCCATCTGTTATTTTCAGCTTTCTCTTTCTTGTAGAAACTTCTTTCTAATGTCCAATTGATCTAATCTCTCAAGTATTCTCCACAAATGTAGGCATTAAATGGGTACTTTTCATTGTGTTGTTCTATCCCTTCCTATAATACATGTTGTTTAAGTCTCAAGATTTTTTCTCCATGAACTATTCCTTGATTGCTCCATGTATCTACCTTTCCGTATTCTGAATTCTGTGCTACCTATACTCTGCTCCCCAACACATACATTACCTTGCTTAATATGACAATATAATTTGATGCCATATAGTATATGTCTTATGCTTAAGGATTCCTTCCCCCCAAAGATAAGATCCTTTGTTTGAATTTCTTTACTATAGTATATTCAGTACTTCATTGTTACTTCATTGTTTGTGGAGCTGTGTAGGGGAGATATGTTTTTCATCCATTCATAAAGCATATACTGGTTAAAATTCTTTCAGCTATACCTGCTCATGTCCTGACCCTAAATATGCTTATTCAGGTGATTAGACTCTATACCACCTATCAATGATATACAGTAATAATTTAAACTCAGAGGGGTTCAAAAATATAACCAGTTAATTGTTAGTTTCTATAAGAAAGGGTTACTATCAAATCTGTATTTTTCATGAAATATTTGACAGTATGCAAGATTCTTAAAATTACTTCACTAAACCAAAAATAAATTCACATTTTTTTTTTTTTTTTTACAGGCAGAGTGGACAGTGAGAGAGAGAGACAGAGAGAAAGGTCTTCCTTTTGCCGTTGGTTCACCCTCCAATGGCCGCCGCGGCCGGCGCGCTGCGGCCTGCGCACCGCGTTCATCCGATGGCAGGAGCCAGGAGCCAGGTGCTTTTCCTGGTCTCCCCATGGGGTGCAGGGCCCAAGCACCTGGGCCATCCTCCACTGCACTCCCGGGCCACAGCAGAGGGCTGGCCTGGAAGAGGGGCAACCGGGACAGAATCCGGTGCCCCGACCGGGACTAGAACCCGGTGTGCCGGTGCCGCAAGGTGGAGGATTAGCCTGTTGAGCCACGGCGCCGGCCTAAATTCACATTTTAAGGAAACAGCTTAAAGATGTGGGGAAATATGTGAAGGGTTTTTGAAATCATATAATGTTGGGATTTTCTTCAGGTTTTTCTAAATATGAGTAGAAGGAAGACTGAGGCTACTTGAGTCAAAGAACATAAACACAGGACATGGAGTAAGCAAGGTATGCATAGAACAGTTAAGTGACTGACATAAACGTACTTCTTAGGGCTGACATTGGTCAGATATGTGAACAACCCTGAAAAGGTATGTGAATATTAAAAGTAAGCCTGAGATAAAGTTTTGTGGGGCTGGCACTGTGGCATAGTTAAGTCTCCACTGGTGGTGCCAGCGTCCCATAAAGGTCCCAGTTCAAGTCCTAGCTGCTCCACTTCCCATCCAACTCCCTGCTGACGGCCTGGGAAAGCAGTAGAAGATGGCCCAGGTGCTTGTGCCCCTGCACCCACATTGGGGACCTGGAAGAGGCTCCTGGCTCGTGGTTTTGGATCAATCCAGCTCCAGCTGTTGTAGCCATTTGGGGAGTGAACCAGTCAATGGAAGATTTCTCTGTGTCTCCCTTCCTCTATAACTCTGCCTCTCAAATTAATAAATGAAAAGAAAGGGGTTTTTTGTTTTTCTTTTTGTTTTTTGACAGGTAGCGTTAGACAGTGACAGAGAGAGAGAGAGAGGTCTTCCTTCCGTTGGTTCACCCCCCAAATGACCACTACGGTTGGCGCGCTGCACCGATCCAAAGCCAGGAGCCAGGTGCTTCCTTCTGGTCTCCCATGCAGGTGCAGGGTCCAAGCACTTGGGCCATCCTCCACTGCCTTCCTGGGCCACAGCAGAGAGCTGGACTGGAAAAGGAACAACCGGGACAGAATCCAGCGCCCCAGCTGGGACTAGAACCCGGAGTGCCAGCGCCAAAGGCGGAGGATTAGCCTAGTGAGCCATGGCACCAGTGAAAGTTTTATATATAAGAGAAATTCCTTGGTTATGTTAAATGGACTCAGGAACAAACAGATTTTTGATGCTAGTTTTATCATTGTTTCATTAGATTAAATTTTTGCAGGGTAACATCAAATATAACTAAAATTTATAAGAGAAATAAAAATTTAAAGTTATTGAATGACCTAGAACCAAATTGAACAAACTTGTCTTTCTGGTATACCATATGAAAAACTGGAATGAAAGAATGCTACTTTAAACCAGTATTTTCTCTAAAACTGAAAAGGTAAAAGTCAGCAGCTAAAAAGAATAGTCATGAGAGTTTTGTTATTGAAGTAGTATTCTGAAATAACTGATGGTGCAGCAATCTGGAAATTTCAATTGAATATATTCTAGTTTGTTTAAAATTTCCTGTTAGGGTATTTTTCTACTTTTCCCCTCACATGAGAACATTATTCCCAGCTATTTGGAGGATTAGAGCTTAGATAATGGAATTGTTTTTGTAAATACTTAGGAAGTAGTTTATACTTAAAAGGTTTAAGTAGCCAATAACAGCTACATGGAAAGGGAAGGTGTGTGGAACAATCCAAAGTGTTTTACCTCAGTAATCTAGGGATCCATATATGAATATATAGGCATTCTGTGTACTCTAATAAAAGTAATCCTTCCTCTAATATTTTCTTTGAAGAAACATTACTACTAGTTCTTTTTGTCTTAGAGTTTTATGCCCTTGATAGATTTACCTTATTTTCTTTGAATACACATATCTAACCATCAATCCCTTTTCCACATTCTTTGACTTCTGTTTGGCTTTCTGTATGAAGTTCTGTTGCAAGGTAGACAACGTGTTTCAAGGATCATTGCTTATTTTTTTCATCTGTTTCCCACTGAAGCAAGAGTTTTTGTTTAAGTTTAATGTTTATTTTCCGGGTAGGGAGTAATTTGTCCTGGGTCTTTGTGTGAAGATTCATAAGTTGTTATCAATTATATTCTTTTCTAGAAGAAAACTGGAAAACTGAAGACTTTTTAGTAAAATTCAAGGAACATAAATATTCCAGATCAGTTGTATGCATCAACCATAAGAAACCAATTAAAGAGAAGAGTAACATATATGAAAAGTCAAAATCAATCATTCTAGGCAAAAACTCAGTTAATTCAAAAATATTACCTCCTGAATATGATACTCATGGAAAGATTTTAGAAAGTGTTTCAGAATTAATCATCAGTAATCTAAGTCCTGCAAGAAAGAGACTTAGTGAGTATAATGGATATGGGAACTCACTCCTCAGTACGAAGCAAGAGAAAGCTCATCCTCAAGTCAGATCCCGTAATCAGAATATCAGGGCTTTCAGTCATAATGAAGGGCTTATGCAGTATCAGAAGATGGGAACTCCAGCTCAGTCGTTTGGATATGATGAAAGTGAGAAAGCATTCCTTAAAAGGGGAGGCTTAATTACAGTTATACATAACAGAGGGGAAAACTCATCTGTGTTCAATAAAAAGAGAAGAGCAACTAATATTGAAAAAAAACATACATGCTCTGAATGTGGGAAATCCTTCTGCAGGAAGTCAGTATTGATTCTGCATCAGGGAATTCACACAGAGGAAAAACCCTATCAGTGTCATCAGTGTGGAAATGCATTTAGAAGGAAGTCATATCTCATTGATCACCAAAGAACTCACACAGGAGAGAAACCCTTTGTTTGTACTGAATGTGGAAAGTCTTTCCGTTTAAAGACAGCCCTCACTGATCATCAGAGAACACATACAGGGGAGAAATCATATGAATGTCCACAGTGTAGGAATGCCTTCAGATTGAAGTCACACCTCATTCGTCACCAGAGAACTCATACAGGAGAGAAACCATATGAATGTAATGACTGTGGGAAGTCCTTCCGTCAGAAGACGACACTCTCTTTACATCAGAGGATTCATACTGGGGAGAAACCCTATATTTGTAAAGAATGTGGGAAGTCTTTTCACCAAAAGGCAAACCTTACTGTCCATCAGAGAACTCATACAGGGGAGAAGCCATATATTTGTAATGAGTGTGGGAAATCCTTCTCCCAAAAGACAACCCTTGCTCTTCATGAGAAAACTCATAATGAGGAGAAACCTTATATTTGTAATGAATGTGGAAAGTCCTTCCGCCAGAAGACAACTCTTGTAGCACATCAGAGAACACACACAGGAGAGAAATCTTATGAATGTCCTCACTGTGGGAAGGCCTTTAGAATGAAGTCATACCTCATTGATCACCACAGAACTCATACAGGGGAAAAACCATATGAATGTAATGAATGTGGGAAGTCATTCAGTCAAAAGACAAATCTCAATCTGCATCAGAGAATTCACACAGGAGAGAAACCCTATATCTGTAATGAATGTGGGAAGTCTTTTCGCCAGAAAGCAACCCTCACTGTACACCAGAAAATACATACAGGGCAGAAATCCTATGAATGTCCTCAATGTGGGAAAGCTTTTAGTAGGAAGTCGTATCTCATTCATCATCAAAGAACTCACACTGGAGAGAAACCATATAAATGTAATGAATGTGGAAAGTGCTTCCGCCAGAAGACGAATCTCATTGTACATCAGAGAACTCACACAGGTGAGAAGCCCTATGTTTGTAATGAGTGTGGGAAGTCCTTTAGTTATAAGAGAAATCTCATTGTCCATCAAAGAACTCACAAGGCAGAAAATATGGAAATGCAATAAATGATTTTATTTCTTTGTGAAGTCTTCCCAAGTTATTGTTAACTTTTAGGGTTTTTTAAAGAAAGCATGTTTTACAGTTCTATGTAATTGTAATCACAAACGTAATCATGGTTATTAAGTACCATACCACATAACTACTGTTTTTAGTGAATAAAATGGGTGTAATCATTTTAGTGAAGTCTTACAGCTATGAACTATTTTTTAAAGTTTTTAACTCATACTTTATTTTTAAAAAAATACATGCAGAGACAAATTATGAAGTGGTTATAAGCATCAGTTTCTCCAGATGAGAAACAAAATATCTGAACTATTTCTCATTGTATTCTGTGTAATAAAGAGTAGTTAGTTTCTTTTCCAAAGATTACCACTTCCCTGGCTTGTAATGTCATAAAGTAGTTTTTTGCATGTTTTATATATGATCATACATCATGAATGTGTCTTGCTTCACTCAACATTTTAAATACTTGTACATTATTGCATGTGGCAGTAGTGTATTCATTTTAATTTTGTATGCTATTCCATTTTAAGAATATATTGGCTATTTATCCTATTGCTGGATATTTGTATTTTTTTATAATTTTCTGTTATAATAAAAATACTGCTATAAGTATTTGTTTATATATTTTGGTTTTTGTGTTTGTATTTATGTTTGATTTACACCTAGGACTGGAGTTACTCAGCCCAAGGGTACATGTAAGTCTTTTCAGCTAGAATAGATACTAGCAAACATACAGAAGTTTCTCAACATAAAATTATTTATTTTAGAGATGAACAACTCCAAATGTAATCATTGTAGACAGGTCTTTAGTAGGGATTCAAACTGGAAAAATTCAACTAAAAAGAAACCTAATAATTGTGTTACTGTAGAAGACCATTCTGGATATATGGACTCATTATATAAAGATATAGTTAGCAATAGATTAACTTGTACCTGATTCGACATCAAAGAATTCATGCAAGAGAAAGGGATTAGGAAAAGGGAGATACACTAGTAAAATCTGAGTGAACAGAAATCACAAAAGAGAATTGTGAGAAATATTTTCTATATAATAGATCCTTTTGTACTTTATCTCAAAGGAAATGTGGGTCTTTAAAAACTCAAATAGAAAATAGCAAAATTTTGATGTTTGAAAATTAGAAACCTGCTAAAATAATAACTTCTCAGCATTGTAAGAATAAGTATACTCAACAACATGAACTATATTATTGAAGGCCCTCTTTGAGAACAATCACTTATAACCAGATTTACAGCATATGAACATGATGTCATTGTAGGCATTTAAATGAACTTTTTTTTTTTTAATGGACAACTATGAGCCATATCTGAATGATCAGGAAGACAGGTCATGGTTCTGGCCTATGCAAAGGGACTATAACTGTTAACATAAAAGCATTTCCACATGCTTTTCAGTCCTCTCAAATATTCAGTGCAAGAAACAGTGATAAGGAAAAACACATGATAAAAATTTAGACTTGATAAGGGCATAGGTACAATATTTAATTCCTTATCTGAGCAAAACCTCACTGAATTTTAGCCCTATTTGTAATTATGTTTAGAGGGGGTATGATGAGAACAGGTAGGATGAACATAGTAGAGTGAAATAATTAGAACAAATAGGTAAGGTCACAGACTTACATTCAGAACTGTGAGGACCTGGGGCTTATTTCATTTGAAAATAAATTTATTTCTAGATGATGATTAAATATTGTAATACTCTCAATGGTGACTAACAAGAATTGTATTAATGAGCCAAGATGCAAGTCACTCATTCCCTGGGTGAGCAATGAATGGTGAGAATGGGCTGAGTATTGTGGCTTCAAGTCCTGAACCGATGCTCTTGAACACCTTCCCAGATGTTTCACTATGTGACACAAAAAATAAAAAGTATTTGTAGCATCCCTACATGTGCCATCCTCCTCTTGACTTAGTGATTATATCATCAAGTAGCTATGTTCTGCGGAACATTGTATCCACATTACCGTTTTATTTTTCAGTATTTATTTGAAATAATTGGAAGGACAGAGAGAGATCTTCCATCTGCTGGTTCACTTTCCAAATAGGCACTAGGGCCAGTGCTGAGCCAGGTGGAAGCCAGGAGCTTTAACTGGGTCTTCCACATAGGTGGCAGGGACTCCAACACTTGGGCCGTCCTCCACTGCTTTCCCCAGGCCATTAGCAGGGAGCTGGATTGAAAGTGGAGCAACTGGGACACAAACCATCACCCATATGGGATACCAGTGTTGCAGTTGGTAGCTTTACCTGCTATGCCACAACACCAGCCCCACAATTTATTTTTATAGATAGGACATGGATTCATGTTTTATATCTTTTTAAGTGCAAAGAAATAGAAATTTAAGATTTAATTATATGAAAGATTTACAGAGAGGTAGAGCCAAAGAGAGAGAGGTCATCCACTCCACTGGTTCACTCCCCAAATGACCATAACCGGCAGAGCTGAGCTGATTAGGAGCCAGGAGCTTCTTCCAGGTCTCCCATGGCGGGTGCAGGGGCCCATGGACTTGGGCCATCTGCTTTTGCAGGCCTTGCCGAGAGCTGGATAGGAAGAGTAGCAGCCAGGACACGAACTGGCATCCATGTGGGATGCCGGTGATACAGGCTGGGGCTTTAACCGCTGTGCCATAGTTCTGGCCCCCTTAAATAGCTAAACTTTAAAAGTACAGTTATAAACTTACAGATGATCAAGGATGTTTTCTTATGTAAGAATTCCCAGTATAGGCTATGTAAATAAGTTCTGATTATTTGTATAGTAATCTTTGGACATTTCCACATTTGTGCTTAAGTTTTAAGTCTCAACATGTCCTCTCTATGGAAAATTTTTAACTTGGGACTGGTGGTGTGGCACAGCAGGTAAAGCTGCCATGCCATATGGGCACCAGTTCAAGTCCTAGCTGCTCCACTTCTGATCCAACTCCCTGATAATGGCATGGGAAAGCAGCAGATGGTCCAAATGTTTGGGGCCCTACCCATAACATAGGAGACCTGGAAGAAACTCCTGGGTTTTGTCTGGCCCAGCCGTGGTGGTTGCAGCCATTTGGGGAGTGAACCAGCGGAATAGAAGATTGATCTCCCTCTCCCTTTCCCCAGCCCTCCCCCTGCCTCCTTTTCAAATAAATAAACCATTAAAAAAGTTTCTTATGAAATCCATGGTTGCATCATGGTAATTCTGTACTTTTTCAAAAAATTTTTAAAAAAGAGCCAGTGTTGTGTAGCAGGTTAAGCTGCTGCTAGCGATGCCAGAATCCTGTATGGGTGCTGGTTTGTGTCCCTGCTGCTCCACTTCTGATCCAGCTCCCCTACTAATGCACCTGGGAAAGCCGCAGGAGATGGCCACCAAATGCTTGGCCCCTGCTACCCATGTGGGAGACCAGGAAGGTGGCTCCTGGCTTCAGCTTGGCCTAGCCCTGGCCATTTTGGCCATCTGGGGAGTGAACCAGTGGATGAAAGATCTCTGTCCCTCTCTCTCCGAGTTTCAAATAAATCTTTTAAAAAATAATTCTAGGGGTTGGCGCTGCAGTATAGCAGGTAAAGCTGCCACCTGCAGTGCTGACATCCCATATGGGCACCAATTCAAGTCCCGTGTGCTCCACTTCCAAACCAGCTTTCTGCTATGGCCTGAGAAAGTAGTAGAAGATGGCCCAAGTACTTGGACCTCTGCACCTGCATGGGAGACCTGGAAAAAGCTCCAGCCACTGCAGCCATTTGGGGAGTGAACCGGTAGGTAGAAGACCTCTCTCTGCCTCTGCCTCTCTATAACTGTGCCTTTTGAATAAAAAAATAAATCTTTTTTAAAAAAAATTTTTGACAGAGTGGACAGTGAGAGAGGGAGACAGAGAAAAAGGTCTTCCTTTGCCGTTGGTTCACCCTCCAATGGCCGTGCGGCCGGTGTGCTGCGGCCGGCGCACCGCGCTGATCCGATGGCAGGAGCCAGGTGCTTCTCCTGGTCTCCCATGGGGTGCAGGGCCCAAGCACTTGGGCCATCCTCCACTGCACTCCTGGGCCACAGCAGAGGGCTGGCCTGGAAGAGAGGCAACCGGGACAGAATCCGGTGCCCCGACCGGGACTAGAACCCAGTGTGCCGGCGCCACAAGGCGGAGGATTAGCCTGTTGAGCCACGGCACCGGCCGACATTGTAAATCTTATTTAAACTTCTTTTAGCTGGCTTTCTCTGACACTACTCTGGAGTAGAGGGTATGGCGGGAGGGGGGAGTGTGCCATTTTGTTAAACACGCCAGGATTAGAAATTCAGGTTTCTGCACTCTCCACTGACACCTGATAGGTTATTGCTCCTTACTATTAGGTATGAATGGGAGTTCTGGCTCCATAATAACCTTCTTTGGAAACCTCCCTGGTTAAAAGATAGGAGTGTTGTTCACTTACCCTCCCTATATACCACAAAGCAGGAGATGGATGTGATTAAGCTAAGAAGTGTTGAAGGTCTGACTGCACTACACCTGTGACACTGACCCAGTAGGTGATTTGAGGAGCACCTTTTCATACTGAGTTCGGGGATGAAAAATCCAGGTTCTCCACATGAATCCAGAAGCCCACTTAATTGAGAGCTCAAATGACAATCCTGGTTCCATTCCATTCTGTCTTCCTGAACCACCCTGGCAGGGGCACTGGGGGTATTGCTATTGCTTGTTGACAGTAGAAATCCAGGGTCCTTACAGAGCCTCAATAGCATGGGTATGTGGCATCTTTTTCCGGGGGTCTTTGTCTGGAATAGATCAGTTTCCCCACAGCCTCCCCAACAGAGTGTATTGTCAAGTGTTTTTTTTTTTTTTTGTCAATCTGATAAGTACAAATGGCTTATCAGTATATTTTAGTTATATTTCTTAGTATGACTGAATTGTAATTAACATCTTCCCAGCATGTTTAAAAGACATTTTAACTTTCTGATCCATCATCTGTTGTGGGACTGCCACCATGATGCAGATTTTCATAAAAACTGTTACGGGGAAGACCATCTCACTTGAGCTTAAACCCTCGGATACAAAAGAAAATGTAAAGGTTGAGATCCAAGATAAGGATGGAATTCCTCCTGATCAGCAAATATTATCTTTTCTGGCAAGCAACGGGAAGATGGAAGAACTGCGTCTGACTACAACATTCAAAAGGAGGATAATCTTCATCATGGTGCTGTTACAGAAGTCTTAGACCACACCCAGGAAGTACTTAGAGTACTGTAAGGTGGAAGACAAGGGCTGTCCTGAGTGCTGTAAGGTTTGAGAGAATGGCAGAACTAGCCGGTTTGGTCGGGAGTGCCCTTCTGACGAATGCGTTTATGGCCAGTCACTTTAACAGACATTATTGTGGCAAATGTTTTCTAACTTACTGTTTTGACAGACCAAAAGACAAGTAATTGTATATGAAGAGTTCATTAAAGACATGAACTAATATTTTGAAGAGAAAGAGATTTTAATATATTTTTATGGATTGCCTAAAGGTAAAACAACTTTAAAAACCTTAATACATTTCTTACAGTGGGGTGGGTGCATCCATTTTCAAACTGCTGTCTGTGAGTGGTAGAATTGAGCAAATAGTAAATGTAATGATAACTCATGAGCCAGGTCTTGGATTAGAGGACAATACAAATATGAAATGGGAAAAGGTAAGAAACAAACTTGTTAGGTAGCATTGGAATTTGATACATCAAGATGATGTTTTAATATGGAATTATTGTAATATGTATATCTCCTAGCTGTGTCCATTATAAAGGCCTAGAAGCAATGGCATCACAGTAGTAGCAGTAAGTACATCAGTGCCCTAGTCCTGCTTACCAACACCTTTGTACTCAGAGGAACTAAGGGTCATTGAAAAAATAGCTAATTTCAGGGCTGAGTTAGAAACAGCACAAGATGAAACTGGAACATGTCATTGGTCTACAAAGTAAGGATAAGCTCAAAAAATGATGAATATGTAGCCAAATGATAAAGAAAAACCAATCTATAGTAATGCATTATAATCCATTAAATATTTAAAAAGGAATTTGTGAGTTCATATGAAATAAAGGGACAGATAAATAAAGGAATGATGGAGGGGTCGGATTTGGGGAGTAGCAGGTTTAAGGCACTGCCTGAAAAACTAGCATCCCAAACAGATGCAGTTCCTGTCCTAGCTGCTCCACTTCCAATCCAACTTCCTGATACTGGCCTGAGAAAGCAGCAGAGGATGGCCCACATACTTGGGTCCCTGTCACCCATGTGGGAGACCTGAATGAAGCTCCTGGCTCCTTGCTTTGGATCAGCTCAGCTGAGCCCTAGCCGTTGTGGTCATTTGGTAAGTGAATCAGTGGATGGAAGACCTCTCTCTCTGGCTCTACCTCTCTCTGTGACTCTGTCTTTCAAATAAATAAAGTAAGTCTTAAAAAAATGAATGATGGGGACTGGTGCTGTGCGTAGCAGATAATGCCACCACCTTTAATGCCAGCATCTCATATGGGCACCAGTTCCTGTCCTGGCTGCTCCACTTCCAATCCATCTCTCTACTAATGTGCTTTCGAAAGCAGTGGAGGATGGCCCAAGTACTTAGGCTTCTGTACCCACGTGGGAGACCAGGATAAAGCTGCTGGTTCCTGGCTTCAGCTTAGCCCAGCCCTGCCCTTTGTGGACATTTGGGGAGTGAACCAGCAAATGGAAGGTATCTGAGTCTCTATCTCTCCTTTTCTGTGTTAGCTCTGCCTTTCAAATAAGTCTTTTTAAAAAATGAATGATGGTGTTAGAAAATCATCCTTTTGTAGGCCGGAGAAGCGGCTCACTAGGCTAATCCTCCACCTGCAGTGCCGGCACCCGGGGTTCTAGTGCCAGTCGGGGCGCTGGATTCTGTCCTGGTTGCTCCTATTCCAGTCCAGCTCTCTGCTGTGGCCCAGGAAGGCAGTGGAGGATGGCCCAAGTGCTTGGGCCCTGCACCTGCATGGGAGACCAGCAGGAAGCACCTGGCTCCTGGCTTTGGATCGGTGCAGCGCACCAACTGTAGTGGTTATTTGGGGGGTGAACCAACGGAAGGAAGACGGCCCAAGTGCTTGGGCCCCTGCATGCACGTGGAAGACCTGGAGAAAGCTCCTGCTACAGGCTTCTGATCAGTTCTGCTCCAGCTGTTGCAGCCATTTGGGGGAAGTGAACCAGCGGATGGAAGACCTCTCTCTCTCTCTGTCTCTACATCTCTCTGTAACTATTTCAAATAAATAAGTCTCTTAAAAATCCATTTCAATTCATGAGTTTATAATAATATTATGACCTTGTGATGCAACAGGCTAACCTGCCACTGTGATGCCGGCATCTTGTATCAGAGTGCCTATCTGACTTTCAGCTACTATGTTTCTGGTCCTCCTTGCTAAAGTGCTTGAGAAGGAACAGAAGATGGCCCAATTACAGGGGCCCGTGCCACCTATGGAAGACTGGGATGGAATTCCTGCTCCTGGTTTCAGCCGGGCCTGGATCTGGCTGTTGCAGATAGTTGGAAAGTGAACTAGTGGATGGAAGTGCACGCGCTCATGCGCTTGCTCGCTCTCGCTCTCTCTCTCTCTCTCTCTGCCATTCAATTATATAAGTCTCTTAAAAACCCAGCTGGAGACCAGCGCTGTGGCGTAGCGGATTAGAGCCCCAGTCTGCAGCACCAGCATCCCATATGGGCACCAGTTAGAGCCCTGGCTGCTCCACTTCCAACCCAGCTCTCTGCTATGGCTTAGGAAAGCAGTAGAAGGCCCAAATCCTTGGGCCCCTGCACCCACATGGGAGACCTAGAAGAAGCTCCTGGCTCCTTGCTTCGGATTGGCAAAACCCCAGCCCTTACAGCCAATTGTCTCTGTCTCTTTCGCCGGCCAAAGATTTTTTTTATTTGAGAGTCAGAGTTACACAGAGAGAGGAGAGGCAGAGAGAGAGAGAGAGAGAGAGATCTTCCATTGTTGGTTCACTCCCCAATTGGCCGCAATGGCCAGAGCTGCGCCAATCCGAAGCCAGGAGCCAGGAGCTTCTTCCAGGTCTCCCACATGGGTGCAGGGGCCCAAGGACTTGGGCCATCTTCTACTTCTTTCCCAGCCCATAGCAGAGAGCTCGATCAGAAGAGGAGCAGCCGGGGCTGGTGCCGTGGCTTAATAGGCTAATCCTCTGCCTTCGGCGCCAGCACCAGGGGTTCTAGTCCCAGTCGGGGCACCGGATTCTGTCCCAGTTGCCTCTCTTCCAGTCCAGCTCTCTGCTGTGGCCCCGGAGGGCAGTGGAGGATGGCCCAAGTCCTTGGGCCCTCCACCCGCATGGGAGACCAGGAGGAAGCACCTTGCTGCTGGCTTCAGATCAGCGCGGTGTGCCGGCCACAGTGCAGCAGCCATTGGGGGATGAACCAACAGAAAAGGAAGACCTTTTTCTCTGTCTCTCTCTCTCTCACTGTCCACTCTGCCTGTCAAAATAAATAAATAAATAAATAAGCCTGCGCCATGGCTCAACAGGCTAATCCTCCGCCTTGCGGCGCCGGCACACCGGGTTCTAGTCCCGGTTGGGGCGCCGGATTCTGTCCCAGTTGCCCCTCTTCCAGGCCAGCTCTCTGCTGTGGCCCAGGAGTGCAGTGGAGGATGGCCCAAGTGCTTGGGCCCTGCACCCCATGGGAGACCAGGAGAAGCACCTAGCACCTGGCTCCTGCCATTGGGTGAGCGCGGTGCACCGGCCGCAGCGCGCTGTCCGTGGCAGCCATTGGAGGGTGAACCAACGGCAAAGGAAGACCTTTCTCTCTGTCTCTCTCTCTCACTGTCCACTCTGCCTGTCAATAAATAAATAAATAAATAAATAAAAAAGAAGAGGAGCAGCCGGGACTAGAAACAGCGCCCATAGGGGATGCCAGCGCTTCAGGCCACAGCACCAGCTCCTAAAAGGGAACTTTAACATGGAGGGATTTTGCATACTAGATCTAGGAGGTAGCAGATAGTTGGATTCCTGCTACCCATGAGGGAGATCCAGATTGAGTTCCTGGCTTTGACTTACTCCGCCCTTGTTGTGGTGGCCATTTGGGGAGTGAACCAGAAAATGATAAATGTCTCTCTCCGCCTTGCTTGTGCCTCCACAAATATGTGCCTCTTTGGTGTATGAAAAAATACATCATTTATGAAATATTCTTGCAAAATTACTTAACCCAAACTTAAAAAAAAAAAAAAGATTGAAAGGAAGTTAAGGGGAGAGACAGATTTTCCATCTGCTGGTTCGTTCCCCATTGTAAACAATATCTAATTGTTTTTGTGAGAATAGCTATAAACCTTTGTTAAGATCATTTAGCAAATAAGTACTTGTTATTCTTGTTCCTCTGAAGATCAGCAATAGTGAAGTTTCCACCTGGGATCTCCAGCTGTGGAGCAGAGGTCCTCACTGTGGATGAGTTCAGCTGCAGGGCTGTGTTATCTGATAGTCCCTCACTCAGGCTGTCGGAATCAGCTGAGGGTAATGTTACAATCCTCACTAGGTATGTAATAATCCTGAGCCAAATTTAGGCAAAAAACCCTTGTGAGTCAGGAATTCACAGAAATTCATGTAGCTGGATAAGGAAGTCCACAGTGAACAAGAAAAGGGGTAACTTTGTTTTCATCAAATTGAAATATAGTTCCAAACAAGACCCATCACACACACCCCTTTATGAGGATTTCCACTGCCTTTTATTTCTTTAAGAATTATTTATTTTACTTGAAAGAGTTACACAGAGATAGGGGTGGGGGAAGATATCTTCCATCCAATGGTTCACTCCCCAGATGGCTGCAATGGCCAGAGCTGCGCCAATCTGAAGCCAGGAGCCATGAGCTTCTTCTGGGTCTCCCACGTGGGTGCAGGGGCCCAAGGACTTGGGCCATCTTCTACTGCTTTCCCAGGCCACAGCAGAGAGCTGGATTGGAAGTGAAGCAGCCAGGTCTCGAACTGGCACACATATGGAATGCTGGCCCTGCCACTGCCTTTTCAATAATGCTCTGACATGTACTTGCATGTTGAGAGGTAAAATATAGAAACAGGGGCATGGACATTAACAAGAGGTTTAACAGAGAAGTATAAAAAATTTGAGGACATAATTCTAAAAAGCCCCAGATGGTAATTACTTGTGGTACATCAGGATGGGGAAGATAAGTTTCAAACTCCTTGTCAATCCTTCTTTTCACCTCCATGCTTTATATCTACCTTTTGAGACACTTAGTTCCTCCAGTCTCTGAGCTGTGGTAGTGATCTATTTATACCTTTTTTTCTCTCTGGTATTCTTTCCTTCAAGCACTTTTATCTGAGCTTCTTTATTCTACTGTCAATGGACAGTGTTCCATCTCATTACCATCTTTGAAAAGTTTCTTGGGGCTGGCGCTGTGGCATAGGAGGTAAAGCCGCCTCCTGCAATGCTGGCATCCCATATATGGGGACCAGTTTGAGTCCTGGCTGCTCCATGCCGATCCAGCTCTCTGCTATGTCCTGGGAAAGCAGAAGATGGCCCAAGTCCTTGAGACCCTGCACCAATGTGGAAAGACCCAGAGGAAGCTCCTTGTTCCTGGCTTCGGATTGGCAGTGCTCCAGCCATTGCAGCCAGTCAGGGAGTGAACCAGTGATGGAAGACCTCTCTCTCTCTCTCTCTCTCTCTGCCTCTCATCTGTCTGTGTAACTCTTTCAAATAAATAAATAAATCTTTTTTAAAAATTTGTTGACAAATCTCTTTTTTTTTCTTTTTTTGACAGGCAGAGTGGACAGTGAGAGAGAGAGACAGAGAGAAAGGTCTTCCTTTGCCGTTGGTCCACCCTCCAATGGCTGCCGCGGTCGGCGCACTGCGGCCAGCGCACCGCGCTCATCCGATGGCAGGAGCCAGGTGCCAGGTGCTTTTTCCTGGTCTCCCATGGGGTGCGGGGCCCAAGCACTTGGACCATCCTCCACTGCACTCCTGGGCCACAGCAGAGGGCTGGCATGGAAGAGGGGCAACCGGGACAGAATCCGGCACCCCGACCGGGACTAGAACCCGGTGTGCCAGCGCCACAAGGCGGAGGATTAGCCTGTTGAGCCACAGCGCCGGCGACAAATCTCTTTTATCAGTTCATATTGCCCTACCTTCTCAGTGACATAATATTAGGGAAGTTTCTGAAGGAAGCAGAAGTAAATGCATCAATCCATTATTTAATACTCCTCTGTCCTATTTGTATGTTTATACCTCTGGTCATTTTGTCCTCCTTCTAAACATATAAATAGACTTCTTATGAACTTACTCTTTCAGCTTGTTACTCATTTTCTGATTTTTTTCATTTTGCTGATTTCTGAGTTATAGAATGTTAATTTAAAAGCATACAAAGGTACACATACTAATCAAACATTAATGTTCTACCCAAAGTTACACTATCCAAGAGTGTTACATTATCTAAGAGTGCTTTCCTTTTCCTTACACTTTCCTTTTCAAAATCATAGGACAGGGGACAAAAGCTGGTTAGGGTGCGGAGAAAAGGGAAGCCATTAGACACTACTGGGTGGAATGAAAATGAGTACAGCTGTTATGGAAGACAGTACACAGGTTTCCTTAAAATACTAAAAGCAGATCTACCATATGACCCAGCTATCTCACTTCTTAGTATATATCAAAAGGAAGTTAAATTAGCATATGAAAGAAATACCTGCAGGAGCTAGCATTGTGGCATAGAGATAAAGCCACTAGCAACAATGCTGACATCCCACATGGGCGTCAGTTCTAGTTCTGCCTGCTCCACTTCCAATCCAGCTCCCTGCTAATGTGCTTAGGAAAGCAAAGCAATGGAAGATGGCCCAAGTGCTTGGGCACCGGCACCCATATAGGAGACCTGGAAGAAGCTTCTTGCTCTTGGCTTCAGTCTGACCCAGACCTGGCCATCGTGGCTATTTGGGAAGTGAACCAGAAGATGAAAGCGCTCTCTCTCTCTCTCTCTGTCTCTCTCTCTGAAAGTCTTTCAAAAAAATATTTTTTAAAAGAATAAATACCTGCACACTCAGGTTCATTGCAGCACTATGCAAAGTAGGTAAGATATGGAATAAACCTAGATGTCCATTGGTGGATGGATGAGTAAAGAAAATGTGGTGGGGCCAGCATTGTGGCATAGTGGGTAAAGCCACTGCCTGAGATGCCAGCATCCCATATGTGTGCCAGTTTGAGTTCCCAGCTGCTCCACTTCTGAATCAACTCCCTGTTAATGTGCCTGGGAATAAGTGGAACATGGTCCAACTCCTTGGGCCCCTGCACCCACATGGGAGACCCATAAGAGGCTCCTGGCTTCAACTTGGCCCAGCCCTGGGCCCTTGCGACCATTTGGAGAATGAACCAGTGGATGGAAGATCTTTCTGTGTGGGTGTGTGTCTCCCTCTCTCTATCTCTGGAACTGTACCTTTCAAATAAACAAATAAACTGGTTCAGTCCTGGCTGCTGTGCTTCCAATCCAGCTTTCTACTAACACGTCTTGGAAGGCAGCAGTGGCTCAAGTACTTGGCTTCCTGCCATCTGTGTGGGAGATCTGGATGGAGTTATGGGTTCCTGGCTTTGGCCTGGCCCAGCCCTGGCTGCTGTAGGTACTTGGGAAGTGAATCAGCAGATGGAAGATCTCTATCTGTCCCTTCTGTCACTCTGCCTTTCAAATAAATAAATCTAAAAAACAAAAATGTTATTTAATATAAACACTTTCATCACTATGAAAAATTTTGTAATAGTATTTTATTAGATGCATGATATTCCATTGTATAAACACAAAATGATTTACATGATAATTTATCTCTTATTGGATATGAACTCGATTGTCTTTGCATATACGTAATTCTGCATATCTCTCAGTATATCCATGAAATAAATATCCAGAAGTTAGAATTACTGAAAATGAAAGGTTATTCCTAGGTATTGTAGTCTTTGATTCTAAAAAAATCATTCTACATCTTTTGGAGCTGGACTCCCATAGGAAGATACTCTTTCCTCAAAGGGTAAAACCAGGTTTTTGGGGTCTATCCTAAGTATGTATGTGTGTGTGTATATATATATATGTAAGCCATACATGTAAAGTTTTCTTGTAGCCACATTTAAAAACAAGTAAAATACATTTAAAAACAAATAAAAATTAATTTAAAATATTTCACTTAATTCAATATTTCCAAATATGTTATGTAATAAATATAAAGTACATATCAATGGGAAAAATTCTCATATTTTCATACTAAGTCTGAAACCTAAGAATATTTTAAGTTTTAAGTTTTTTTTTTTTAGTCAGAGTTACAAAGAGAGGGAGACAAAGAGAAATCTTCCAACTGCTGGTTCACTCCCCAGATAGCTGCAATAGCTAATGCTATTGTCCAAGCCAAAGCCAGTAGCCAGGAGCTTCATCTGGGTCTCCTACATGGGTGGCAGGGGGTCCAAGCATTTGTACCATCTTCTGCTGCTTATCCCAGGACATTAGCAGGGAATTAGCTAAAAAGAGAAGCAGTTGGGACACTAACCAGCACCCATATGGGATGCCAGCATTGCAGGCAGCAGCTTAACCCACTACACACAACACTGGCCTGTAAGTACATTTTTACACCTACAGCACATCTCAGTTCAAACCAGCAACATTTCAAAGAGCTACTCAAGTACATTTCAATATCCCCTTGAAGTGGTGGCTACCCTACTGCAGAGCAGATTTCTCCACTACCATTCACACAGAAGCACCTAGAGAAAAGATCACTGGGTAGGCTTTAATAATTTCCAGGAGAAGGAAAACCAAACACACTCATATTTTGAAAAGAAGGCACTTTCAGGGAAGAAAGCAAACATCCACTCACCTCATAGCTCATAGATTTCCATTTTCTGTTTCTTCATCCCTGGCACCTTCCTCCAAAATGGCAGAAGTAGAGGAGGAAGAAATCACAAAATACAGATCCTATCTTGTAGCCCTAACTGACCAGGACAGAAACGACAGCCTCAGGGCCCACACTGTGGTGCAGTAGATTGGGCTGCCACTTGTGAGACTGTCATCCCATGTCAGGCTGCAGGGCTGGGTCTTAGCTAGGCCACATCTGACCCAGCTTCTTGCTAATACACCTGGGAAGGCAGTGGAGGATGGTCCAAATACTTGGGTCCCTGCTCTGCATGTGGGAGACCAGGATGGAGTTCTCCACCTGGACCAGCCCTAGTTGTTGTGAACATTTGGAGAATGAACCAATGGATGGTCTCTCTCTGGGAAGGAAAGGGGGGGTGAAAGGAAGGAAGAGTGGATGGGTGGGTTCGTGGGAGGGAGGGAGGAAGAGTCTTAATCCTCCTTCCCAGTATTTGTAACAGACCTAGAGTTAGAATCAAGGAAAGCAGATCCCAGGATCAGAGACCAGCCAAGTTCCTGCACAAGGGGTGTTTTCCTTGTATTACAGGAGCTAAATTAGGACAACCTTCAACTCTTAATTTTCTTTCCCCCCCCTTTTTTTTTTTGACAGGCAGAGTGGACAGTGAGAGAGAGACAGAGAAAGGTCTGCCTTTACCGTTGGTTCACCCTCCAATGGCCGCCACAGCCGGTGCGCTGCAGCCCGCGCACCGCGCTGATCCAAAGCCAGGAGCCAGTTGCTTCTCCAGGTCTCCAAGGGGTGCAGGGCCCAAGCACTTGGGCCATCCTCCACTGCACTCCCGGGCCACAGCAGAGGGCTGGCCTGGAAGAGGGGCAACCGGGACGGAATCAGGCGCCCTGACCGGAACTAGAATCGGGTGTGCCGGCGCCGCTAGGTGGAGGATTAGCCTAGTGAGCTGCGGCGCCGGCCTCAGCTCTAATTTTCACACTAAGGCCTGGTGTAGGGCACAGATTCTCTTCACCAGAAATCTTGACTTTCGGTCTTGTTCCTGTCTGAGAGGCATTTCTGTGGAACTGAGGCGCTCACGACAAGGTGGGTGGAGAGAGGAGCAAAAGTAATGATATTCACAAGCCTCTAAAAAGCCTGGGACTCGCAGTCAGCCTTAGGGTGCACACCACTCACTCGTAGGATGCCCAGTATGTGTCCACTTCTGGTATAGGTTGAGTAGGATCTGCTGCCCTAAAATTCACCCACCTGTTTAAACTCTTAAGAACTGATGTTAATGGCTGAGGGATTATAGGTGGAGCATTGATCTAATTTTGGTGGCTAAGAGGTGGGCGAGCCCAAGGAGTTTGGTTCTCTCCAGAGGTTTGATTTATCTGAGTTCAAGGCGGCTTAGGTTCCCCCTCTCACTTCCTGGTTCACAGTGTGACTGTCTGCACCCCCAACACCAGCAGCCTCCATCAGACACAAAATCCTGGGACCACCTTACCCTGTAACCTCCACTGTAAGCTAAAATAAACCGGAGATCCTTTCCGTTAAACCAGACTAAGACGACTCCTAACAAGATTCAGGAGGAGATAACAAGAAAAAAAAAGTACCGGGTCTGCTCCCTGAGACAGAAACAGGGAAGGACCCTTTTATCACTCCCATAAACATGGAGATAATATCCTGTACCCATTCCCTGCCAGTTGCTACTACAGTCAACACTGACCCGTGACCACACACACAACACTTCCCTCACAGTCTCACTCAAAAAGTCCAAAAAAAAAAAAAAAAACCACATCATTACACACCCAACAGAGATGCCAGAAACCCTGAAGTGAACACAAAACTTCTCCCACAGCTAGCCACCTCACAAATTTCTACCTGCCTTCACAGCCTCCAACAGCCGTACCTACAACGGTGACGTCATAATCCCTCAGTGGGACAGGCGAGTAACGAGGTACGCATGCGCACTTGCCTGCACGCGCACTGGCCGCCACTGCGCAGGCTCAGCACCCCCAGCCCGGAGGCCCCGCCCCCTGCTCCAGGCTCTCAAAGCTAACTTCTGGCCTCCCGCCGGTTGGTCCGGTAGGGCTGTGTGAGCAGAGCAGCCCAACCAAGCGCTCCTAGGCGAACAGTCACCTCTGCACAAAAGGCTTCTGGGAAATGTAACCCAGGGACCCCACAGCCGCGGCCCAGCGCCAAGGTCATAGATGCAAACCAGGCAACCCGAGGCAACGTTAACTGCGACTCCTTAAGGGATTCTGAGCAGACTCACCCGACCACCAGAGAGCCAACCAAAGCACGAATCTGAGCAATGGCAGTGAGGCGGGGTGGATCCCAGATGTAGAGTTGAAGCCAGGACTTTCCGGTTGCAGTGACCGTCCTTTTTAGAGCCCGCCATGTCTGCTATTACAATGCCCGGCGAGACTCTCCGACTAGAACTGAACCTCTTCCACGACTGGCCAACTCGTGTCCTCTACGTGCCAGTCGGTGGCCCGTGAGATGTGTGGGAGTTCTAGAGGGAGAAACCCCTTGCGCGGAGTGGAGGGAAGCATGTGGGACAATGTTAAGTAGTATTACTCCTGTAGGGGGCAGTGAGGGGGGTTCCTTATGTGAGGCTGTGGGTCACAAGGAAATAGTCAAATAAGTTGCACAAGTTTTCTAGCCACTGAATGGGGATTTAAGAAGAGAACAGGAAATATAAAAATCACCAAGTAGAAAATGTTCCCAAATGACAAACACTGATTAACAAGATGAAAGTAAATGGAGCACCAAGCACAGTGGATAAAAAAAAAAAAAATACAACTCAAGGCATATAATTGGATAATTCTTAATACCCTGGGATGGTAGACTACCAATACTAGCCAAGAAGCTAACATCTCATCAATTACTGAACACTGTGGACCAAAAACAAAACCAACTACAGGAGCACAGGACTCAAATATAAATAACCCTAATGTGATTCCATGCTCCGGGGCTGTCCTTCGCGGGGCAGTAGTCAGCTATCTACACCTGCCTTCTCTCCCACCTGAGTACACACCAGTACCCCAGGATTCTGTGGACTTGAGGTCCAGGAACTATTTTAGGTTATGAACTAAAGACCAACAAAGACGAACACTGATAAAAATGAGCACCAAGTGTCTTTACGAATAGTTTGAGGGCTGGTGTTGTGATGTACCGGGTGAAGCCACTGCCTGTGATGTGGGCATCTCATATGGGCAGTCTGGCATCCTAGCTGTGCCACTTCTGAACTAGCTCCTTGCTAACGGCCTGGGAAAAGCAGCAGAAAGCCTGTTTGGACCCCTGCACCCACATGGGAGACCAGGATGAAGTTTCTGGCTCCTGGATTCCGCCTGGTCCAGCATTGGCTTGTTGTGGTCATCTGGGGAGTGAACAAGAGGATGGAAGATAAATCCTTGTCTCTCCCTCTCTGCTTCTTCCTCTAAAATAAAATCTTTTTTTAAAAAAATTTTGTTTAGGTATGCAAAGGTTGTTGAAGCAGAGGCAATGAATTATGGATAGAGTAACCCTGGCACCTCTGAAAATGTCTATACAGCCACTTATTTCCCTTGGGGGCTTTGAAATAACACAGTTGTGGTCTTAAGTTTGAAGTGTGGTCTGGGGCCTGTGCATGTTAGTGGACAGCACTTAAGAACTGTGCAACAAGATGCAGAATCTGATTAAAGATTTTAAACTCGAGTAGATCTAGAAAGCTATTTGTGCCTGGAAGTGGTCGCAAGGTACCATAGAAAAAAATAATCAACTGATGAAAAAGTTGATGATGATGATGATTTTGATGAGGAAACTAGAGAAAAAGTTCCAGTGAAGAAACCTGAGATACTCAAGCCAAAAATGCACAAAAATCAAACCACAATGGTTTTAACTTAAAAGCATCACACTGGGGCTAGCGCTGTGGCATAGTGGGTAAAGCTGCCGCCTGTAGTGCCAGCATCCCACATGGACTCCGGTTCGAGACCCAGCTGCTCCATTTCCAATCCAGCCCTGCATGGCCTGGGAAAGCAGATCGCCCAAGTCCTTGAGCCCCTGCACCCATGTGAGAACTGGAGGAAGCTCCTGATTGGTTCACTCCCCTTGTAGCCATCTGGGGAGTGAACCAGCAGATGCAGGACTGACCTGTGTGTGTGTGTAACTCTTTAAAGTAAGTAAACCAATCTTTAAAAAAAAAAAAAAAAAAAAAGGCATCAACACCAGGATTAAAAGGTCAAAACTTCAGGGCTGGCTGTGGCATAGCAGATAAAGCCACTGCCCGCAGTGCCAGCATCCCATTATGGGTGCCAGTTGGGGTCCTGGCTGCTCCACCTCTGATCCAACTCTCTGCTATGGCCTGGGAAAGCAGTAGAAAATGGCCCAATACTTTGGGCTCCTGCACCCTTGTGGGAGACCCAGAAGAAGCCCCTGGCTTTGGATCCGCCCAGCTCCAGCTATTGTGGCCATTTGGGGGGAGTGAACCAGTGAATCAAAGACCTCTCTCTGCCTCTCTGTAACACTGCCTTTCAAATAAATTAATCCTTTTTTTTTTTTTTTTGACAGGCAGAGTGGACAGTGAGAGAGAGAGACAGAGACAGAAAGGTCTTCCTTTTGCCGTTGGTTCACCCTCCAATGGCCGCCATGGCTGGCGCGCTGCGGCCGGCGCACCGCGCTCCTCCGATGGCAGGAGCCAGGAGCCAGGTGCTTTTCCTGGTCTCCCCATGGGGTGCAGGGCCCAAGCACCTGGGCCATCCTCCACTGCACTCCTGGGCCACAGCAGAGGGCTGGCCTGGAAGAGGGGCAACCGGGACAGAATCCGGCGCCCCGACCGGGACTAGAACCCGGTGTGCCGGCGCCGCAAGGCGGAGGATTAGCCTGTTGAGCCACGGCGCCGGCCAATCCTTTTTTTTTTTTTAAAGAAAAGCCAAAACTTCAAAAAACACAAAAATACACCCAAAGGGCATAGTTTTGTAGGACATTAAAGCAAAAATGCAAGTATAGAAAAAGGTACTTCTCCCAAAGTGAATGCCAAATTCATTAACTATGTAAACAACTGCTTCTTTAAAAATAACTAGAAGCTACTCAAGATCTCTGGCAGTAGAGGGAATCTCTTCAAGAAAATCATTTAAACAGCTTGTTAAAAATTTCCCCTATTTTTCTAGCAGTTTCTATTAGGCTTTCCTTTTTATAATACAGAATGAGAATTTTCTCTACTGTATTTGAAGATTGTCGTCCATCTGGGGCCCTTGCCACCCATATGGAAGACCAGGATTAAGCTGGTTATGTTTTGGCATGGCCCATGCTGCCGGTTGTGGCCATCTGGGGAGTCAACTAGTGGAAGATCAATTTCTGTCTCTCCCTGTCTTTCAAATAAATCAATCTTTAAAGAATCACAGAGGAGAGACAGGCTGATCTTCCATCCACTGAGCTCACTCTCCAAGTGGCCCCAATAACCAGGGCTAAGCCAGGAGCTTCATCTTGGCTTAATAAATCTTCATCCCATATGGGATGCTGGTGTTGGCAGTTTTACCAGCTATGTCACATCAACCCCTTAATACTTCAAAGACTCAGACTAACCTCAGAACAGCACTTGTATGGGGGAGACCCAAAGCTAGTTAGTTCTTGAAAACACAACTGATACTGGATCCAGAGCAAACATTTAGCCTACAAGTTAGGATGCCCACATCTCATGTTGTAGTGTCTGGTTTAATTCCCAATTCTGGCTCCTAACTCCAGCTTCCTGCTACTGTACTGTAGATCCTGTGAGGCTCAAGTAATTGAGTTCCTGCCATGGACATGGGAGACCTGGGTTGAGGCCTCAACTTCTGGGACCAGCACTGTGGCACAGGTTAGGTTGCCTATGCCACTGATACTGCCCGTTTTGAGTGCCAGCTGCTCCACTTCCAATCCAGTTCCCTGCTAATGCACCCAGGAAAACCAGCAAAAGATGACCCAAGTGCTCGGGCCCTTGCCACCCACATAGGAGACCCAGATGGAGTTCCTGGCTTCCACCCTGCCCAGCTCTGGCCATTGCAGCCATTTGAGTCAACCAGCAGATGGAAGCTATGTCTTTCCTTCTCTCTGTAACGTTTTCAAATAAATCTAGGTCTTGGCTTCTGACTCCAGCTCCAGCCCATAAGCCTGCCATTGCAGGCATCTGTAGTATCTTTCTATCTCTCAAACAAATTTAATCTCCAGGATAAAATCCAAAATTATTCGATAAACAAAGAACTAGAAAAATGTGACTCATTATCATGGGAAAATAAGATCAACAGATGTCAAAGTTAAGAGTACTTAGATTTTTAAATGTCAACTAAAGACTTCGAGATTAACACTATGCTACATTAAGTAAACATGAACACACTTGAATAGATGGAAATATAGACTCTGATTATGAAAACCCTTAAAAATGAAAAATACAAGAGCTACAGTTTAAAAAATGTAGGGATGGGCTTTAAAGCAGAACTGATATAACAGAGGAGTCACTTAACAAATATTCAATAAAAAGTACTCTTAGGACCAGCATTTTAGTACAGTGGTTAAGCCACTACTTGTGATCCTCATCCAACCCAGCTTCCTGCTAATAGTCCTGGGAAGATAGCAGAAGACAGGCCAAGTACTTGGGCTCCTGCCATGTTACTGGGTCCTGGCTTTGGGCTGCCCCACACCTGGCTGCTGTGGCCATTTTGGGGTGTGAACCAGTAGATAAATCTTTGTCTCTCTGCCTTTCTGATCAATCAATAAATCTTTGTTGTTAGTCATAAAAATGTCTAAGCCCAAATGATGTGTCACAAATGTTAGGAATGCAAAGACACAGACTATAGTATATATAACAATTTTAAAACAAAACAGATTTGGAGTATGCTGTCATTTTTAATTTTAATAAAATAGATAATTTCATATTACATAGAGAGCAAGTCGATTCACACATCGCTGATAAAATTTTAGAAATATATTCTATAAAAAGTTTAGTATTTGGGAATTAATTCATTATAACATGATTTCTACAGGTACAGTGTTCCCATCCTCACCCCCATTCTTATTAATTTTGAAATTTAAAAAATACAGAAAAGTACAAAAAATAAGACAAGATATCCATATACCACACTCCAGAAGTAGCCACTATTTTCATACTTACTTGCAAATCTTTAGGAGATGCTTCCATAAAAAGCCAAAGTCCCCTTTAACCACCCACCTCCCACATTCATGCCCTACCCTTCTCCACTCTTCACAGGCGACCAATGTCAGGTCTGTATCCTTCCAATTAATTTCAAAAACATTTACATACATATGTGTGTGCGCGTGTGTGTATGTGTGTATATATACATATATATCTATTACCAATGTTAAGTACTGTTTTGTTAAGAGTTTTAATTCAAATTTACAAACTCATTGTACTATATGCATCACTCTGCAACTTGATTTTCCCCTCAATTTCTGAAATATTCCTAATGCATGTTAATCTCATTTGCTCCATTTTTACAAATATATGTACAGTATTCCATTCCAAGAATCTTCTTTTCTATTCCCAAAAAGCATTTAAGTTATTTCCAATTTTTGGCTGCAATAAATCAAGCCATAGTAAATATTCTGGTGCATATTTTCTTTGCATACATACAGGTAGAATTGCTAAGTGTTTTTGAATGTTATAAGCAATGTTTCCCTACTCTTAAGGTCACAACCATTTTACTACATCTTTGAGATATTCTTGTTTTCAATCTTCATAGATTTTACTTTTGTGTATAGTTCTGTTATTTTTTCCTTTGGAGAACAAATTATCTCCAGTTTCCAAAATCATCTCACTTCTTTACCCACTGATGCCATTTCTGTCATATCCCAAATTCTAATAAATGCACAGGTCTCTGGAAGATTCCTTCTGTTCTGCTGAATCAGTTCCACAAGTTTTATATTATTTGTAGGTGATCATATCTACTTTTGTCTCTTCCTTTCCAATGCTTACAACTTAATTTTCTTATGCTGGTGAAGATCTCCAGATCTATGCTGATAACAGTAACAGGCATCTGTTTTCTGCTCCCAATTTTAGTGGAAATGTGTCTAAAATTTCAGCATTACCTTTGCTGTTTGCTGTGGTTTTTTTGTTATTGGATACAGGCTTTTTATCATACAACTGTCCTTTTCTTCAGCATGAATTTGCTGGTGTCCCCTAAGTTTTCAGTATTTGTTAAAGTTTATTTCATTTGTATATCAAATTCCTGGTGAATTTTCAAAGTATTTCAGGGTTTTCAATGAGTATGAATTTTCTGGTGTCGAATGTGGTGTGACTTCTGGCTGAAAGCTTTGCCACACTCACTACACTGATAAGGCTTCTTACCTGTGTGGATTCTCAAATGCAGAGCAAGGGTTGAGAACTGAGAGAAAGCTTTCCCACATTCATTGCAGCCATAGGGTTTCTCACCTGTATGGCTTCTCACATGTACAGTAAGAGATGAACTCTGAGAGAAGGCTTTTCCACAAACATTGCATTCATAAGGCTTATCACCTGAATGAATTCTCACATGCACAATCAGTGACGTTCGTTGAGAGAAGGCTTTTCCACATTCATTACATTCATAGGGTTTTTCTCCAGTGTGAATGTTCTGATGTTTTATGAGGTACTTCTTCTGGCCAAAAGCTGTTCCACATTCATTACATTTAAAGGGTTTCTCTCCAATATGAATTTTCTCATGCTCAGTAAGGTTTGATTTGCCACTAAAGGTTTTCCCACACTCCTTACATACAAAGGGCTTCTCTCCCGTGTGAGTTCTCTGGTGTCGGATGAGGTTGGACTTCTGAATAAAAGCTTTCCCACAATCTTTACACTCAAAAGGTTTCTCTCCAGTGTGAATTTTCTGATGGGTAAGTAGGTTTTCCTTCTGGCTAAAGGATTTCCCACAATCATTACATTCAAAAAGCTTCTCTCCAGTATGGGTGTTTTGATGTTTAATGACATACTGCTTTTGGCTAAAGGCTTTCCCACATTCATTACACTCAAAAGGCTTCTCTCTGGTATGAAAATGTTCATGCTCAGTGAGATTTGATTTGTGGCTGAAGACTTTCCCACATACCTTACAGGAAAAGGGGTTTTCCCCACTATAAATTCTCTGCTGACTGCTGCGTGACATCTGAATAGAAGCTTTCCCACATTCACAAGGTTTCTCTCCAGTAATAATTTTTTGATGAACGAAGATCTACTTTTAGCTGAAGATATTTCCACATTTCTTATAAATATAAGTCTCCTCCATGGATACGACCTTTCAAATGCAAAGTCAGAAAAAGTTTGAGAAAATTTTATCATTCTCAGTACATTCAAAAATTTTCTAATATTCAATGAAGTTTTGTGATATTCACTGGTTACTACCCAGCATGAATTTTCTGTTTAATGAGATTTTTAATCCAGTTAAACACTTCTCAATATTCCTTAGAAGCACAGAATTTCTTTTAATGCTTTTTACGTTCAATGAGATAACGTGTAAGGAACAGTTTCCCTACATTCAGTAAATTTATATAATTTCTCTCCAGTGAATTACCTGGGATCAGATGGGGCATAACTCTCAACTGAAGGCATTTCTACATTAATATATTAAAAAAAAAAAAAAAAGGATTTGTTTTCTTTATTTGAAAGGCTGAGTAGGAGAGATCTTCCATCTGCTGGTTCATTCCCTAAGGGGTCCTAACAGCCATGACTGAGCCAGACTGAAACCAGGAACCAGGAGCCCCATCCAGGTATCCCACATGGGTGCAGGGGCCCAAGGACTTGGGCCATCCTCTGCTGCTTTCTCAGGCACATTAGCAGAGAGCTGGATCAGAAGTGGGGCAGCCAGGATCTGAACTAGCACCCATGTGGGATGTCAGTGCCACAGAGAGTAGCCATACCCACAGGTCCCTAATTTGCATTTAAAGGGAGTTTTACCATAAATGAGTAAGCAATGTTAGAGGATTTCTAAACTAAATCATAAAGTCTTTTGTATACAACTTCCCTTATGATTAAGTTTAAATTGTGTTTCAAACTCAAAACTTCAAAAAGATAATGCCTTAAAAGAAATAAAGTTGAGATCAGAGGAATGACTTCTCAGTTCTCTTATATTAACTTTCTTTCCTCAGTCTGTAGTTTACTAGAGATGGATGTACTTGCCTTTCAAATATTGTTGTCTGCTCATCACCATCTTAGGGTTCACTTAAAATGGAATACACACAATCATTTTAAAAGAAGATAACAGTTGGGGCCGGCACAGTGGCATAGCGGGTAAAGCCATTGTCTGCAGTGCCAGCATCCCATATGGGCGTAGTTCAAGTCTTGGCTGCTCCACTTCCAATCCAGCTCTCTGCTGTGGCCTGGGAAAGCACAAGATGGCCCAACTCCTTGGGCCCCTGCACCCTCATGGGAGACCCGGAGGAAACTCTTGGCTCCTGGTTTCGCACTGGCGTAGCTCCAGCTTTTGCAGCCAACTGGGGAATGAACCAGTGAGTGGAAGACCTCTCTCTTTCTCTCTCTGCCTCTTTGTAACTCTGACTTTCAAATAAATAAGCAGGGGCTGGCACTGTGGCGCAGTGGGTTAACGCCCTGGCCTAAAGCGCCAGCATCCCATATGGGTGCCGGTTTGAGACCCGCCCACTCCACTTCTGATCCAGCTCTCTGCTATGGCCTGGGAAAGCAGTGGTCCAGGTCCTTGGGCTCCTGCACCCACGTGGGAGACCTGGAAGAAGCTCCTAGCTCCAGATTGGCGCAGTTCCGGACGTTGTGACAATCTGGGGAGTGAACCTTCGAATGGAAGACCTCTCTCTCTCTCTGCCTCTCCTCTTTGTGTGTAACTCTGACTTTCAAATAAATAAATAAATCTTTCAAAAACAAACAAAATTTTTTTAAAAAAAGTTAAGGCCAGAGACCAGTGCTGTGGTATAATGGGTAAAGCTGCTGCCTCTAGTGCCAGCATCCCATGTGGGTGCCAGTTGAGGTCCTGGCTGCTCCACTTCTAATCCAGCTCTCTGCTATGGCCTGGAAAAGCAGTAGAAGACGGCACAAGTCCTTGGGTCCCTGCCCCATGTAGGAGACCCAGAAGAAGCTCCAGGAACCTGGCTTCAGTTCAGCCCAGCTCCAGCCATTGCAGCCATTTGAGGAGTGAACTAGTGGGTGGAAGACCTCCCTTTCTCTACCTCTGCCTCTGTAACTCCACCTTTCAAATAAACAAAAAGGGGCTGGCACTGTGACATTGAGGGTAAAGCCGCAGCTTGTAGTGCTGGATTCCATATGGGCGCCAGTCAAGTCTCGGCTATTCCACTTCTGATCCAGCTCTCTGCTATGGGCTGGGAAAGCAGCAGAAGATGGTCCAAGTCCTTGAGACCTCTCTCTCTGCCTCTGCAACTCTACCTTTCAAATAAATAAATCTTAAAAAAAAAAAAAAAAACAAACAACTTAAGGCAAAAAGTGCTCAGAATCATGTTTGACACATGGTAAACACTCAATAAATACTACTTTTATTTGTGCATTTAGAGGATTAATTCTGGCCGCCTATCAGTATGAAAGAATCCATATGACTAATGTCTTCAACTACATTTTGGGAAGGAGGGCAGGCATTTAGGCTAGTGGTTGACAACTGAGATACCTATGTCCTGAATCAGAATGTATTTTTCTTTCTTTCTTTTTTTTTTTTGACAGGCAGAGTGAACAGTGAGAGAGAGACAGAGAGAAAGGTCTTCCTTCCGTTGGCTCACCCCCCAAATGGCTGCCACGGCCGGCGCACTGCGCTGATCCCAAGGCAGGAGCCAGGTGCTTCTCCTGGTCTCCCATGGGGTACAGTGCCCAAGCACTTGGGCCATCCTCCACTGCACTCCAGAGCAAAACAGAGAGCTGGCCTGGAAGAGGGGCAGTCGGGACAGAATCTGGTGCCCCGACAGGGACTAGAACCCGGTGTGCTGGCGCCGCAAGGCAGAAGATTAGCCTATTGAGCCGCGGCGCCAGCCCAGGATGCCTTTTGATACCTACTTCTGACTCCAGACTCCAGCTTCTGCTAATGCAGACTTTGAAGGGAGGCAGCAGTGATGGCACAAGCAGTTGGGTTTTTCCGCCACATGGGAGACCTAGACTGAGTTCTGGTTTCTGACTTTAGCGTCAGTCCTGCCCCAGGCGTGGTGGGCATCTGAAAGTAAACCAGTGGGGGCTGGTATTGTGGCACAGTGGGTTTAGCCATTGCAATGCTGGCATCCCATATGAGTGCCAGTTCAAGTCCCAGCTGCTCCACTTCCAATGCAGCTCCCTGCTAATGTGCCTGGGAAAGCAGCAGAAGATGGCCCAAATCCCTGAGCCCCTGCCACCCACAAGGGAGACCCAGAAGAAGGTCCTTGCTCCAGCCTGGCCCAGCCCCGGTCATCGCAGCCACTTGGGGAGTGAACCAGTGGATGAAAGATTTCTCTGTCTTGCCTTCTCTTTCTGAAACTTCTTCAAATAAATAAATCATTTTTAAAAACTAAAATAAATCAGTGGATAGCTTTCTGTGTCTCTCAAATAAATGAATAACTTAAAAGAAAATAGATTTGGGGAAGGGAATCCCTATGGAGGATACTAGGTGAAAAATTAACATTCACAGGTTCACAAAAGCTTACTTGACTCTTGAGAAAAATCTTTTCCAATTCTGAACTTAATAAATTGCGTGACAATGAAAAATTACCAAATAAAAATGAGAAAGTCTACCTGGATGCTTAAGAAAGGGAAAAGATTAACCAACAACTGCTTTCTCCCAAACCACATTAAAATGACATGAAAAAAAGGAAATGAGAGAAACTTACAAAAAAACAATATCTGGGGAGCTTGGCATACAACAGACATTAACAAAATTTTCAATAATGAAAAACATATGGAAGCTTTTCAACGCATAACAGAGTAGCATCTGAGAAAGCTCATGTAAAGATATTATAGCAAGCAATGCCAATGTCAAGCAAATCTGTTTTCTGCCACAAAATGAGAAAGTCTCAGGAAATGAAAGGAATCAAGTATCTCAGGAAAAGGAATTAAGGATAGAAGCTGAAAAAAAAAAAAAAACCAATAAAAAGAAATGCTGGATTTGCATCCTCCCAGCCAGGATGGCAAAAGCAGTGCAAAGTTCTTGGGCCCCTGCACCTATGTGGGAGACCCAGAAGAAGCTTCTGGTTCCTGGCTTCAGGCCCAAATCCAGCCTTGTGGCCATTTGGGGAATGAACAGCAGATGAAGATCTCACTCTGTCTCTCTGCCTTTCAAATAAAAAAATAAATCTTAAAAAAAAAAAAGTGCAAGAGACCAAAAAATTTTAAAACATATATTCAAATATTTCTCAGTATTCATTAAATGAATATTTTTTGTCTTTTTACTATGTGTGCATTTCTAGGCTCTACAGATTGATAGCACTGGACAAAACTGACAAAATTCCTTGCCCTCATCAAATTTACAATCTAGTGGACAAGAGACAAGAAAGGAGAAGATTTGTTAAAAAGTCTTAAGTGGGGCCGGTGCTGTAATGTGGCAGATAAAGCCCCAGCCTGCAGCATCGGCATCCCATATGGGCAGCCGAGTCCCAGCTGTTCCACTTCCAATCCAGCTTCCTGCTATGGCCTGGGAAAGCAGTAGAAGATGGCCCAAGTCCTTAGACCTCTGCACCCACGTGGGAGACCCGGAGGAAGCTCCTGGATCCTGGCTTTGGATCAGCCCAGCTCCAGCTGTTGCAGCCACTTGGGGAGTAAACCAGCAGATGGAAGACTTCTCTCTCTCTCCAACTCTGCCTTTCAAATAAATAAATAAGTCTTAAAAAAAAAAAAGCCTCTTAAAAAGGTATTTTATCTACTAGGCCACAGTGCAGCAAAGGAAGGGCATTTTAATTTTTTTTTTTTTAGACAGGCAGAGTGGACAGTGAGAGAGACAGAGAGAAAGGTCTTCCTTTTTGCCGTTGGTTCACCCCGCAATGGCCGCTGTGGCCAGCACGCTACGGCCGGCGCACCACGCTGATCCGAAGCCAGCAGCCAGGTGCTTCTCCTGGTCTCCCATGGGGTGCAGGGCCCAAGCACTTGGGCCATCCTCCACTGCCTTCCCGGGCCACAGCAGAGAGCTGGACTGGAGGAGCAGCAACTGGGACTAGAACCCAGGGTGCCAGCACCGAAGGCAGAGGATTAGCTTAGTGAGCCGTGGCGCTGGCCCCTTTAAATACTATCTCAAGCACTGAACTCTATGGGGCCACTGTTGTGGTACACCAGGTTAAACTACTACCTTTGATGCTGGCATCCATATGAGCACAGGTTCAAGACCAGGCTATTCCACTCTGATCCGGCTCCCTGCTGATGGGCCTGGTAAAGAAGTAAATGATGACCCCAATACTGGGGCCCCTGCCACTCACCTGGAAGACCTGGACAGAATTTTAGGTTCCTGGTTTCTACAGTCATGTGGGGGGTAAACCAGTGGATAGAAGATATCCCGATTCTACCCCAATCCCACCTCTCTTAGGAATCTTGCCTTTCAGATAAATTTATCTTTGAAAAACAAAAACAAAAAAATCGAAATCCTTCTTGTCATTAAACTACCACCACATTCTCACCTGGATTCCTACAATGGCTTCTCTAAGCCATGGTCCCTATCTACTTTATTCTCTATATAACACACCAGTTATTCCTTTCATAATTTAATTCTGATCTTATTACTCTTCTCAATTATTATTGGTCTCCCAAACCACTCAGAATAAAGTCCCCAGCCTGGGATTTGGCTCGTTACCAAATTTACTCCTATTCCCTTTTACATACTCTGCTCCAGCCCACTGCCCTGATCACTATTCCTTGAATATGACAATAAGCTACTTCCTTATGGCACTTAATGAGTTTTCTGTTCCTTCTGGCTCAACGTTCTTCCACCAAATATTACATGTCTCACTGTCACTCTTTAGATCTTTTCAAAAGTCACTTGGGGCGGGGGCGGTGGTGCAGCAGGTTAAAAGCCCCAGCCTGCAGTGCAGGCATGCTATGTGGGCACCGGTTCTAGTCCCGGCTGCTGCACTTCTGACCCAGCTCTCTGCTATGGCCTGGGAAAGCAGTAGAAGATGGCCCAAGTCCTTGGGCCTCTGCACCTGCCTGGAGACCCAGAAGACACTCCTGGCTCCTGGTTTTGGATCAGCTCAGCTCTGGCCGTTGCGGTCATTTGGGAAGTGAACCAATAGATGGAGGATCTCTCTTTCTCTCTGGCTCTACCTCTCTCTGTAACTCTGCCTTTCAAGTAAGTAAGTAAGTAAATAAATAAATCTTTTAAAAAAGTCACTGATAGGCCTTTCTCTGGCCAACTTATTTAAAATTATACTCCCAACTGGCCCCCTCTGTGAGTTTTCCTTGTTGTATCTTTTTGCATAACAACTGTCACCATCTGATGGAATGCTTTTATACTTAATTACTCATAATCTGTCTTCCCCAACTGCAACACAGACCCTCAGAAGGGAGATTTTTTTTTTTTAAGGATTGATTTTATTTATTTGAAAGTCAGAATTACAGAGGTCTTCCATCTGCTGGTTCACTCCTCAGTTGGCCCCAACAGCTAGAGCTGTGACGATCCGAAGTCAGGAGCCAGGAGCTTCCTCTGGGTCTCTCTCTGTAACTCTGACTTTCACATAAATAAATAAATAAATCTTAAAAAAAAAAAAAAAAACCCACAAGGACAATGTATGAAGACGTACATATGAAAAAGTGGACAGGAACTGGATATGACTAAGAGAATCCTAACAGAGGCAATATGAAAATGAAGTAAAAATGTTACACAAGTGGCTGGCGCCATGGCTCACTTGGCTAATCCTCTGCCTGCGGCGCCAGCACACCGGGTTCTAGTCCCGGTTGGGGCACCAGATTCTGTCCCAGTTGCTCCTCTTCCAGTCCAGCTCTCTGCTGTAGCCCGGGAAGGCAGTGAAGGATGGCCCAAGTGCTTGGGCCCTGCCTGCGCATGGGAGACCGGGAGGAAGTACCTGGCTCCTGGCTTCAGATCAGCACAGCGCCGGCCACAGTGGCCATTTAGGGGTGAACCAATGGAAGGAAGACCTTTCTGTCTGTCTGTCTCTCTCTCTCTCTCTCTCACTAACTCTGCCTGTCAAAAAAAAAAAAAAAAAGTTACATTAAGAATACTGATAAGATGAGCATCTAGTCCTCTAGAATCTGATTAAAGCAGCCTAGATCAGAGTGGGCCTTTGGCACAGTGGTTAAGACACCACTTGGGGCCGGCACCGTGGCTCAACAGGCTAATCCTCTGCCTTGCGGCACTGGCACACCGGGTTCTAGTCCCGGTCGGGGCACCGGATTCTGTCCCAGTTGCCCCTCTTCCAGGTCAGCTCTCTGCTGTGGCCCGGGAGTGCAGTGGAGGATGGCCCAGGTGCTTGGGCCCTGCACCCCATGGGAGACCAGGAAAAGCACCTGGCTCCTGCCATCGGATCAGTGCGGTGCGCCGGCCGCGGCAGCCATTGGAGGGTGACCAACGGCAAAGGAAGACCTTTCTCTCTGTCTCTCTCACTGTCCACTCTGCCTATTTAAAAAAAAAAAAAAAAAAAAAAAAAAACAACCACTTGGGATGCTCACATCCCATAATGGAATGCTTGGATTCAAGGCCTACCTCCGCTTAGTATGAGTCCAGCTTCCTCCTATTGCACACTGTGAGAAGCAGCAGGTGATGACTCAAGTACTTGGGTCCCTGCTACTCCTGGGAAATACCTGGCTTTGCCTGGCCCAGCCCCACCTGTTGTGGGCATTTGGGGAGAGAACCAACAGATGGAAGATCTCTCTCTCTCTGCCTTTCAAATAAAAATAAATGAATAAAAAAGGAGAATACTGAAACTGAAAAAAAAAATGATGTGTCACTCAGGTGTCAGAAATTTATATCAAATGATACTCAAAGAGTTCTAAAGAAATATCTTTCAAAGCACTTCAGAGGTATCAATGTTGACTGAGAAATTGTGATCTGCCTCGTTGTCATTCACTCACCTGGACACACGTGCTTTCCACTTCTTTCTTTCATGTACAATTTGGTCACGTTACAACCTCTACTGAGGTAGTATGACACAGTACTACAACATTAATGCTGGTGCCAAAGTACCATCCTAGAACTCAGGCTGAGCCCTGGGGCCTCCAAGCCCTCTGACCAGGAGTGCACAAGGAAGCGGCCCTGTAAAACAAAACAAAGTAATGACCTTCTGCCTTAGAGCCTAGAGCACACATAATCATGTGAGTACTAGGACTCTCTGAATCCTGAATTTCAAAACTATACTCAGTAAACCATTTAAAGGGGGCAGGCATCTGGTATAGTGGTTAAGATGCTGGCTGAGATGGCTATAAGGTAATTAGGTCCCTGTCACCCATGTGGAAGGTCTAGACTGAGTTCTTGGCTCCCAGGTTCAGCCCAGTCCAGCCTTAGCTGTTGTAGGCATTTGAGGAGTAGGCCAGTGGAGGAAAACTGTCTCTCTGGGTGTTTGCCTAATGAATTGAACAAAAACCCGTAATTAAAGTCTCCAGACATCCAGAAACTGAGAGAGAGGAAGAAAAAACTTGCAGAATTTAATTTTACTTACACAGGAAAACCTTTCACTCCTTGCATGACTGGTTGTTATTGTTTTCTGGCACCACATTTATGAACAGGTTCCTGAATGGGTTTTAATTATGGCTCTTAATCCTGGATGCATTCAATACACACATCAGAACTAAGCTACATGGGTACAATATCCAGGAAGCTGTTCTGACTGTATTCAGAGATAAAGTCAAAAGTTGGGACAGACATTAGGTACAGGGATGAAGCTGCCAGTTAGGACACAAGCATCCCATTTTGGAGTGGTTTGAGACTTGGCTACTCCAATTCAAATCCAGCTGCCCACTAAGGTGTCTGGGAAGCAGGAGACAATAGTCCAAAATCTTGGGTTCTTGCCACCCACACGGGATACCTGGATGGAGTTCCAGGCATTTTGGGAGTGAGCCAGCAGATAGAAGATCTCTGTCTCTCCCTCTTTCTATCACCTACCTTTTCAAATAAATTAATAAACAAATCTTGGGGGGAAAATATCAAAACCAATGGCAGAAGAACTAGCTGATCCGCTCACTGTATATTTAGTCAAGCTGGTAGAGAAATATATTAGCTCTAAATTACATGCAAGAGTGGCCCAGAACACCCACAACAGCGTAGTAGAAAGAGCAAGTCAGAGAAGTCCTTGAGTTAACAGATCTCAGAAATAATTAGTAAACAGCCATCGCTAAATAGGGGACCCATTCTCAGTGAGACTGCTGTTAACTGAGTCTAATAACACACAACAAAATCAGAAAAAACTCCAACCTCCATCTGACACAGACTCCTAAATAGGAGGCCGCAACAGGAAGCTGAAAAGCCTCAAAAGAACTGGGAATACTGGGAAGGGGTCTAAGAACTTGAAGAGATCAGAAATCTGTAGCTAGTATTTCCTTACCAAATGAGAAAAAAGAAGGAACTAACAAAAAGCAGAACCTAGATTAAAGAGAAAAGGACCACAGAAGGAAGCAGAGAACACAATCTTAAAAAGTACCTGCAGGTGTGATCCAGAGGGGCCAAATTTAGCAGTTTCTAATAGTGAAAGCACAACCCAAAGGCCAAGCATGGGGAAGCAAAGGGCTGTGGAAGGAAACTAGCTAACACTCCAAGAGGCTCGCGAAGCTTCACACACAGAATGCTAGCTTTTTTCCCTTTTGCTTGTCCAGGAAAAGCACACAGACATGAGTAACATAAAATAACTTCTTTAGCAAAAACGGTGAAAATGAGCAGCATAATTTCCCAACAAATCTGCCTCTTAGAATCCTCTAGTGCTACAGCAAAGGCCTTCTGCCCCTTCAACGGCTCACTGACCCTAACCTGGTTCAGGCTCGCTTCTTTCAGCAGCCTGGTTTCCCATAATTCACTTTTAGAAGTTGCTAAATTTGGCATCTCTGAATGCCACTGCCAGGTACTTCTCAAGTCTATGATTTCTGCTCACCCCTGCAGTCCTTTGATGTTTAACGTAAACTCTTTAAATAAATTCATCAGAAAAATACTGTCACAAAGCAGATTAAAACAGAAACATAATATAATTAAATGAATGTAAGATGACAACTTTTAATAAACAAAGCTATAAAAAGAACATAAAAAGAGCAACTGAATTAAGAAATGGTCACATAGGCCGGCGCCGTGGCTCAACAGGCTAATCCTCCACCTTGCGGCGCCGGCACACCAGGTTCTAGTCCCGGTCGGGGCACCGGATTCTGTCCCGGTTGCCCCTCTTCCAGGCCAGCCCTCTGCTGTGGCCCAGGAGTGCAGTGGAGGATGGCCCAAGTGCTTGGGCCCTGCACCCCATGGGAGACCAGGATAAGCACCTAGCACCTGGCTCCTGCCATCGCATCAGCGCGGTGCGCCGGCCGCAGCGCGCTGTCCGCGGCAGCCATTGGAGGGTGAACCAACGGCAAAGGAAGACCTTTCTCTCTGTCTCTCTCTCTCTCACTGTCCACTCTGCCTGTCAAAAAAAAAAAAAAAAAAAAGAAATGGTCACATAAAAGGAGAAAATGGACAGAAAATAGAATATGAACATGTCTTATTGGATATCTTAGTTTTGTTATAGTGTTTTTTTTTTTTTTAAAGATTGCAATACCATAGACTTTAGAGATATTTTAATTAACACCTTTCCTGGCTGTTGCACCTAGGGCACAGCACTAGGCTCAGCTTAAAATCTATACTCCCAGAGTCACTGCTGTGGTGTAGCAGGTAAAGCCACCACCTGCAGTGCCAGCATCCCATATGGGTGCCAGTTTGAAATACAGCTGCTCCACTTCTTATCCAGCTCTCTGCTATGACCCGGGAAAGCAATGGAAAATGGCCCAAGTCCTTGGGTCCCAGCACCTGTGTGGGAAACCCAGAAGATTCTCCTGGCTCCTGGCTTCAGATTAGCCCAGCTCCGGTCATTACAGCCGTTTGGGGAATGAACCAGTGGATGGAAGACCTTTCTCTGTCTCTCCCTCTGCCTCTGACTCTCTATAACTCTGCCTTCCAAATAAATCAATCAATCTTAAAAAAAAAATTATACTCCTGGGGACAGCAGAGTAGCATAGCTCATAAAGCCAATGTCTATAGTGCCAGCACCCCAAGTCCCAGATTCTCCACTTCCCATCCAGCTCCCTGCTAATGTATCTGGGAAAGCAGAACATGGCCCAGGTCTTTGGACCCCTGTGCCTATGTGGGAGAAACCCTAGCTTTGGTCAGGCTCAGTCCTGGCCATTATGGGAGTGAACCAGTGGATGAAGATTTCTCTTTCTCTTCCTGTTTCTCTAACTCTGCCTTCCAAATAAAAATAAATCTTTAGGGGCTGGTGCTGTGGCCTGACAGTTAAAGCTGCCATCTGTGATGCCAGGTGCCAGTTCGTGTCCTTGTTGCCGCCATCTGGGGAAGGAACCAGCAGATGGAAGATCACATTCTCTCTGCCTCTCCCTCTCTCACTGTAACTCTACATTTCAAATAATAAATAAAATATTTAAAAAAATAAAACTTTATATTCCCAGAGATCCAATCAGTCTGGGCAAGCTCTAGCTACATATCTCTGCCTATCATTAATCATAATCTATATCTGACCACAAAAGCCAGCATCGTAGCTAATATAAAAACACTGGAGGTATTTCTATTGAATTCTAAATAAAAAGAAGGATGCTACCTGCCTCAATTATTATTTACTAGTTATTACAAATATCACAGCAAGTTAGCAGAGAAAAAAATTAGCATATAGAAATCAGTAGGCTTCATATATTCTTATATCAAAAAATGACAAGAACATTTAGAAATAAACTTAGTAAACAAACAGGGTGAAAACCTCTGAAATTTTAAGATACTCGAGAGAAGCTAAAAGGAAATTAGAATGAGTAAATACTTATCACATACATGGTGGGAATATTTAATGTAATAAAGGTGTTCCTTTACCCTGTTATTTTTATAAATTTTATGCAATCTTCCCTAAAGGCTATCGTTGTGCTGTAGCAGTTAAGCCACTTTCTGTGACATTGGCAGCTCATATAGGTACAAAGATTCCAGACTGCTCCACTTCTGATCCAGCTCCCTGCTAATGTGCCTGGAAAAACAGTGGAAGATAACTCAAGTAACTGGGCCCCTGCCACCCACACTGGAGACCCAGATGGCATTCCAGACTCCTGGGTTCAGCCTGGCACAGCTGTTACAGCCCTTTGGAGAGTGAGCCAGATGGAAGATTTCTGTGTAATTCTGTCTTTCAGATAAATAAATAAATCTTTTTTAAAAAAGAGTTTTTATTTATTTCAAAGGCAGAGCTACAAAGAGGAAGAGGCAGAGAGAAAAAGAGATCTTCATCCACTGGCTCACTCCCCAAATGGCTCCAACAGCCAGAGCTCGGCTGATCCAAAGCCAGGAGCTTCTTCCAGATTCCCCACGTGGGTGCAGAGGCCCAAGGAGTTGGGCCATCCTCCACTGCATTCCCCGGCCATAGCAGAGAGCTGGATCAGAAGTGGAGTAGCTGGGACTTGAACCTGCTGTGCCACAGCACCAGCCCCAGTAAATCTCTTAAAAAAGTTTTCTCCTCCTTTCTGGAACTTAAACAAGCTAATGCTAAACTTTACATATAAAAATAAGTAAGCAAGAACATCCAGGAAACTCTAACTAGATAAAGCAATAACAAGAGACTAGCTACAGCAGACATTAACACAATTATAAAATCTTAAGATAAACAGGAACACAGGCTTAAAAAAGATAGATGAAAATATAAAATTCAAAAACAGAACAAATACATATGAGCATTTATATGCTATTAAAAAGTGCATTTTAAAATACCAAGCTCTTGGGGGCTGGCGCTGTGGCTCACTTGGTTAATCCTCCACCTGCAGTGCCAGCTATGGGCGCCAGGTTCTAGTCCTGGCTGCTCCTCTTCCAGTCTAGCTCTCTGCTGTGGCCCGGGAGGGCAGTGGAGGATGGCCCAAGTGCTTGGGCGCCTGCACCTGTGTGGGAGACCAGGAGGAAACACCTGGCTCCTGGCTCCTGGCTCCTGATCGGCGTAGCTCCGGCCATAGCAGCCATTTGGGGGGTGAACCAACTAAGACCTTTCTCTCTGTCTCTCTCACTAACTCTGTCAAATTAAAAAAAAAAAAAAAAAGCTCTTTTAATGGTGTTAAAACTGAGAACTGGGGACCAGTGCTGTGGCGTAGCAGATAAAGACACTGCCAGCAGTGCTGGCATCCCATATGGGTGCCAGTTCAAGTCCCGGCTGCTCTACTTCCAATCCAGCTTTCTGCTGTGGCTTCGGAAAGCAGCAGCAGCAGCAGACGGCCCGCCCAAGTCCTTGGGCCCCTGCACCAGCATGGAAGGCCTGTAAGAAACTCCTGGCTTCAATTGCCCCTGCTCTAGTCATTGCAGCCATTTGGGGAGTGAACCAGATGGAAGACCTCTCTCTCTCTGCCTCTCTGTAACTCTGCCTTTGAAATAAATAAATCTTAAAAAAAAAAAAAAAAAGAAGAAGAAGAAGGCGGCGGCGGCTGGCACTGTACAGTGAATTGAGCCTCTGCCTGCACCAGATGGAACATCGGCTGTTCTACCTGATCTAGCTCCCTGCTTATGGGCCTGGGAAAGTAGTGGAAGATGGTTCAAGTGCTTGGGCACTTAAATTCTACCACTGGGGCTGGCGCTGTGGCGCAGTGGGTTAATGCCCTGGCCTGAAGCGCTGGCATCCCATATGGCCGCTGCTCCACTTCCAATCCAGTTCTCTGCTATGGCCTGGGAAAGCTGTAGAAGATGGCCCAAGTCCTTGGGCCCCTGCACCTGCATGGGAGACCAAGATGAAGCTCCTGGCTCCAGATTGGCACAGCTCCAGCCATTGTGGCCATGTGGGGAACCAATCAGCAGATGGGAAGATTTCTCTCTCTGCCTCTCCTCTCTCTGTGTAACTGACTTTCAAATAAATAAATCTTAAAACCATATTTACTGGCCGGCACCGCGGCTCAATAGGCTAATCCTCCGCCTGCAGCGCCGGCACACTGGGTTCTAGTCCCGGTTGCCCCTCTTCCAGTCCAGTTCTCTGCTGTGGTCCGGGAAGGCAGTGGAGGATGGCCCAAGTGCTTGGGCCCTGCACCCCTTGGGAGACCAGGAGAAGCACCTGGCTCCTGGCTTCCGATCAGCGTGATGTGCCAGCGGCCATTGCGGGGGGGGGGGGGGGGGTGAACCAAAGGAAAAAGGAAGACCTTTCTGTCTCTCACTGTCCACTCTGCCTGTCCAAAACACACACACACACACACACACACAACACATATTTACTTGGGACAAAGAATTTGACTGGAGAGAAGCAGAATGAGGTTCCTGTGAGATATATTTTTGTTGAATCACAAAAACAGACTACTTGTTTTTAGAGTAATTAAATTCATTCCTTAGCTTGAAAACAAATTGAAATAATTAAACCTAATGAGACTAACTCGGGTACAATTCAGACAAAGAACTTTGACCACACACCTTCAGTGAGATACATTCCAACAACAAAATAGCTACTTGTATTACTAAATGTTAGACATTTTGACATGATAAGGTTCATAGTATCAGTATTGTTAGTTTGAAATCATTCTCTTTTTATTACAGGATTAAGCAAGAAAGTATTTATGCCAAGTCATTTCAAAATTTTTATTATAAAATACAAACTAAGATCTAGGAAATTAAGTAAAAATACTGTGTAATTTAAGCTGGATTAGAAATATTAATGGAGGCTCATAACTTCAAAAGATGAATTTTCTAGCTCTGCCATTTAAAATGGCCTTGAAACACTCTTACCCCAGGGGAACAAGCACCCTCTAGATCCTTGTCTCTATTACTATCCTTTAATAAAAAGAATCAGAGCTCCTTGGAGACAGGATCAATTCCAGGTCTGAGAGGGAAGTTACAAGGTGAGATTGCAGTACAAGAAACCTTTCAATAAATGTCAAGCCAAAATAAAAACAGTTGACTTGAAGAGTGTCCACAGGCTAAAACCATAACACAAACATCCACCCAAAAAGAAAAAAAAGCTTACAAACGAAAAATTCGGAAGACAGTTGATTAACATGTGAGTTAACAATCTACTAAATGTAAAAGGAATGAAAAGACAGCCAGGGGGCTGGTGTTGTGGCTTAGCAAGTAAAGCTGCTACCTGCAGCTCTACATCCCAAATGGGCTCGACTGGAGTCCTGGCTACTCTACTCCACTGTTGATCCTGCTCCATGCTAATGGCCTGGGAAAAGCAGCAGAAGATGGCCCAAATAGTTACCAGCTCCAGCCAGGGGATTGAGACCATTTGGTGAGCGAACCCGTGGATTAAAGACCTATTACCTCTCTCTCGCCCTCTGTAACTCTGCCTTTCAAATAAAAATCAAAAAAGTGACACTTTGAACTAATTTTAAAAATCAGGGCCTAGTATTCTATTAAGACGCTCCTTGAACTCCCACAAACCATACCCAAGTGCCAGGGTTCAAGTCAGATGGGGCCGGCACCGTGGCATAATCCTCCGCTTGCGGCACCGGCATCCCATATGGGCGCCAGTTCAAGTTCCAGCTGCTCCAGCTCCCTGCTGTGGCCTGGGAAAGGCAGTAGAAGATGGCCCAGTCCTTGGGCCTCTGCAGCCATGTGGGAGACTGGGAGGAAGCGCTTGGCTCCTGGCTTTGGATTGGTGCAGCTCCAGCCATTGCAGCCGTTTGGGGAGTGAACCAACAAAACAGAGACCCTTTCTGTCTCTCCCTCTCACTGTCTGCAACTCTACCTCTCAAATAAAATCTTAAAAAAAGAAAAAAAAAAAGTCAGCTTCTGACTCCACATGGACAGGGCTTAAGTACTTGAGTCTGTGCCTGGGCTCGGCTTAATCCAGCCAAGCCTAGCCTTCAGGTCATTCAGGGAGTAAGCCAGTTAAAAAACTTAAGAATGTTTGTCCATCTCTATTTGTCTTTAGACCGTTCAAATACATTTTTAAAGTAAAAAGGTATTTGCCTTTGCCCTGTGTATTCCAGTACTCACTCTCTCTCTCTCACAACAGAGACATCTTACACTGAGTTTTTCAATAGAAACACAACGATCAATTTTTATTACCCTACATTGTGCAGCACCTTGCTTTTTTCATCTAATTATACATTTTTGGTGTCAGCGTCACCACTATAGAAAGCTCCCTCCTCCTCCTTTGGTAGAGCGCATTAGCGTTGCACACAGTGTTTAGACCAATCTAAATGGGCTTAGTTTCTAATCTTTCCTTAGGCCAAACAGTGCTGCAACAAGCAACCTGCTACCTGCTCAGTTTCCTGCAAAGGCAGGTATATTTGTAAGATTAACCTCCAGATGTGAACATGCTGGGTCCAAAAGTTATCAGATACCACCAAATCACCCTTCACGCGCCTTTTCTTATGCCAATCCTAACACCAATTTCTGAGGCTCTGAAATGTGTGACTGTTGGGCTCCCATCTCCCCACACTCCAACTGAGTTTCTTTTTCATACTTTTACTAACTATTGCTGGCTGGCTACTTTTCTATATTAAGTATAAAATCCACTTACCTAATTACAAAAGAAAAAAAACCTGTAAATGCTTTTATGAGGATTGTATTAAACCAACTTACTGACGTTTCCACTCTTTACTGTAATGCAGTTGTTCAGATCTCTTGCCTCTAAGCAGTAGTACTTACAAAGTTCCAAAGTTTTGCACATTTCTTCTGTATACTCCCCAATACGTTATCAATTTATTGCTATTAGAGTGGCTTTCTCCAATTACTTAATTTACCTGCCAGAAGCCATAAGGATATTGATTTGCAGATCTTACTCTGCTACCCTTTAGTCTTTTTAACTCTTTTATCATTTAAAGCTTTATTATTTAAAAGAGAATTGCAAGGGAAGTCTTTAGAAAAAGCATCCAAGGAGAAGCACTCCATCTTCATTACAATCACAAAATTCATGTAAATTGAGAACATCTCCACTTACTAAGCAGTCAGATCACCTAGAATCTAGTGTAGACTAGTGGATAAATATCTCAACAACTAATTTTTCTCCAAAAAATGAAGATACTTGTGGCAACCTAGAACCCCCGAATCCCTCCCCTAACCCTGGGCTCCCAGCGTTAAATGACAACGCTTTTCAAAGTATAACGCTAAGTAATATAAAAATGTAAAAAGAAAAAAAAAAAAGTACGTCGCTAGTCTAAGGCTTTGCCTAGCAAACCTTATTAAAGTAGATTAGGGAAGCTGGGGCATTAGAAAGCAGGCACCCCATTACAAAAAAATTCCTTTGAAAATATTGTTTCCAAAAAGGATTAAGAAAGAAATTACGGAGACTCGTATTCTCCCCAAATCAAAAAGAAATGAGCCTTTATCTAAAAATTATTTTTAAAAATACTCCATCGCCAGCCTTCTCCTCCCCTTGCAAATTTTCAAGTAAACCAGACGCTCCAGGAAAATGGCACCGTTATAACTATCAGCACTTTCGACAAGGGAAGCGCGGCTCCGACGCCGCACTTCAGCGCCAGACTCCATATTTTCACGTTCGGCGCAACCACACACAATCCCGCACCCACAGTTTCACATCTACTCAACAATTCCAAACAACAGGTCAAACTTTGCGGTCAAACTCAGGGTCACACACACTCGAACCCGCCTCGGAGGCCTCCACCTCCGCCCCACACACAGGCCAAGCGCTCTTAAACCCACTCCCCAACCTCGCGCTGCGCCCCTGGAAATCCAGAATCCTCCCCTTCGACCTCCCCGGCCCGACCGACCCAAGAGGCCCAGAGCCCACCTCCTACTTTCGCGCCACGTGGACCCGAGGGCCGTACTGACCCGCGGACAAAGACCAAAATGTCCACTCGGTGCGCTGCGCCTGCGCACTCCGAGGGCGAGTAGGCACTCCCAGAAGCCTCCGCGACTCGGCCCAGGCTGGTACGTAGTTACCTTGTGTTACTGACGAGGGCGCTTTTCCTGCCGTGGACTACATTTCCCATAAGGCTTTGCCGCTCGATTTGAAGGGTTAAAAGCTTAAAAGAAAAGCCATAAAACTGAACTGCAAGTGTAGCCATAGTGATAAGGCACCAACCTATCTCTGTTGAAACATGTGGTCCCCGTCCGCTTGAGAAATCGCCTTGGGAAACTGCTTTGTGTAACTGTCTCACGCGATAACGCTTGCAGGAGCCCGGAAAGAGCTGCAAGAAGTTCCTGTAACTTAGTGACCTTTGCCCTCCCTTTGTTCGGTGCACTGTATAAAAACCCTAGCCTTCTTTCTCTCGGGGCTGCTCCGTTCGCATGCTGGAGAAAATAAACCCTTTGCTGATGGCATGAGAGTGTCTCTAGGAGTCGTTCCTTGGCGGTAGACATCCCTCGACCCTAACAGATTCTCTGTCTCCGCCACCCAAACTTGGCTGCCTCCTCCTGTGCTAAGGGGATCTTGAGGGCGCGTGGTCCTTTTGGACTCAATCTCAGGCGTACCGGAAGGTTTGCAGGGCGGGTTCCCTCTTCGATGACTCTGGGCCAAACCCAGACTCAGAGGTTAAAAAAAAAACAAAAACCGCCATCTTGTCCGTGGCTGCTCGGTCTGTGGACTACGTTTCCCAGAGTCCACAGCGGCCGACGTTTCGTCTCCTTTGACGTCGTGGCGAGATCGCTCCGCAAGGACCCGGACGCGACCAGGGGAGGCTGAAGGTGAGGGGTCTGGGAGTTCGGGGCGGGGACGGGGCGTGTCCGGGTCTGTGCGCGCAGGCGGGAGCCGGCTGAGGATGCGCGGTTCTGAGTGCGGCGTTGGGGCTGGTGTGGGTTCCTGGGAGCGTGCAGCTCTGTTGGCTGGTTGGTTTCTGGAAGAGTGTGTGATACTTTGTGTTGGGGTGCGGGGTCCGTGTGATAGAATGCTTGTGGCTCCGGTGTGCGCCCTTCGCGCGCCTGCCTGCACGCCCTGTTCCTGGGGTTTGTGAGCGTCGTGGTGCAGGTGTCTGTGTGGTTGTGACCGCGCGGCTCCAGGGTGGATGCATGGCTTTGGTTGTGTGATGCTAGCCTGTGCCACACTGCGTGTCGTTGCCGTGTGCCTGTGACTGGAGACTGCGTGTGTACGCCTGGTGTGAGTATTGGTGTGTGTGTGTGTGTGTGTGTGTGTGTGGAGTTGGTGACTGATGCTGTGTGTGCAGATAGGGACATCGGCTTGTGAAGGTGTGACGCCCAGTCTTTGATCTCCCTCCTCTGTTGCATAGAGTAGAGGGATGACTTTTCTTTTATTTATTTGTTTGTTTTAAGGCAGAGTTCACAGAGAGAGAGGTTTTCCATCTGCTGGTTCACTCCCCAAGATGGTCACAACAGCTGGAGCTGGGCCCGTCTGAAACCAGGAGCCTGGAACTCCATCCGGGTCTTCCGTGTGGGTGCAGGGTCTGACCACTTAGGCCATCTTCCACTGGTTTTTCAGGCACATTAGCAGGGAGCTGGATCAGACGTGGAGCAGCCAGCACACGGGCCAGCGCCCATAAGGGATGGCAGTGTCACAGGGGCAGCTCTACCTGCTCCGCCACAATGCCGGTCCAGGGGATGACTTTTCAAAACTGTCCTGGTCACTCAGGACTTTTTTCTCTTAACCCTTTGTCAAGAACAATGTTAAAAGAAGGAAAGAATTGCTACTGACCTTCTAACCTAGATTCCAGACACATCAGGTTTTATTCCTTTCTTGGAAGCTTGCTTATTTTTGAGGGCATTGTTTTCTTCTTTCTGAAACTCTTTGTAACAGAGCTACTCCCTACTCACCACTGGCCAGAGTGACCTAGTTTCCAGTATTTGCCGTAGCAGTAATTGACTGAGTGCCCTGGGGATGGCCTGAGAGGCTCACATCCTTTCTGCTCCCTGTGCACCCAAGGTTTGTTAACATTGTTTTCATTTTGAATTAATTTTAGACTTCAAAATGTTATACAGATAGAATTCCCATATACTCTTTTTAAAATTATTTATTTGAAAGGCAGAATACAGAGAGAGAAGGAGAGAGAAATCTTCCATCTGCTGATTCACTCCCCAGATGGCCATAACGGCAAGAGCTGGGCAGATCTGAAGCCAGGAGCCAGGAGGTTCTTCTGGGTCTCCTATGTGGGTGCACTGGCCCGGCGATTTAGACCATCCTCCACTATTTTCCAGGCATATTAGCAGGAAGCTAGATCAGCAGTGAAGCAGCTTGGACTCGAACCAGTGCCTATATGGGATGCTGGAGCTACAGGCAATGGCTTAACCCACTGTGCCACAGCACCAGCCCTACAATTAGAACTCTTGTGCATTGATAGTGGGAATATAAGATGGTGCAGCTGGTAGTTTGTTGATTCCTCAAAAAGTTAGATATTGGGGAAGGTGGCATTTGGCCTAGTGGTGAAGATGCCAGATAAGACATCTGTGTACTATGTCATAGTGTCTGGGTTCAATGCCTGGCTTCACCTATGAGTCCAGCTTCCTGCTGTTGAACACCCTGGGAAGCAATGGCGATGGCTCGAGTATTTGGATTCCTGCCACCCATGTAGGCGACCTGAACTGAGTTCTTGACTTCTGGCCTGGGGTCTTTGCAGGCATTTGGGTAGCAAAGCAGTGGTTGGAAGCGCACTCTGTCTCTTTCTGCCTCTCAAATGAAAAAGAAAAGAAAAGAAAAAAGTGAAAGGTAAAAAGTTTGTGGAAGTGGATAGTGGTGATGTGAATGTACTTAATCCTCTACACTGAAAAATGATTACAGTGGTAAATTTTATGTATGTTTAACCATAAAACAAAACATTCACAGATTAACAAGATTGATTACTATAGTGAAGGAATGGGAATAGGGAATGAAGGATGAATAGGGAATGAAGAATGGAATTGGGAGAGAACAAACAATGGAGGAGTGACTGAATAGCTATTTTTGTCTAATTCTGACTTAGAACCATGTTATTGTTTCATTTACTAAAAAATAATTAAAATCAACAAAAACATGAGGGGAGCCCAGACTTGTGTTTTCAAAAAAAAATTTTTGAGAGGCAGAGAAAGAGGGACAGACAGACAGAAAAGAGACATAATTCCTAGCTACTGGTTCATTCTTCAGATACCTGCAACAACTGGGACTGAGTTCAGCTGAAGCTGGGGTCCTGGTGCTCTATCCAGATTTCCCATATAGATGGCAGGGATCCAATTACCTGAGCCATCACCACCACCTCCCAGAACCTAGATACTCCAATAGGAGATACATGGGTCTTAACACAGGTATCTTAACTGCTAGACTAAAAGCACAAGCCCCAAGACTCATTTCTTTAAATTTTATCTATTTATTTGAAAGGCAGACACAGACACACACACACACACAGAAAGAGGAGGGGGAGACATAATCTTATCTCCCATCTGCTGGTTCACTCCCCAAATGTCAGCAACAGCCAGGGCTGGGCCAAGCTAAAGCTGGGAACTCAGTCCAGGGCTCTCCCTGGCTGGCAGGGATCCAGGCACTTGAGCCATCTCCTGCTGCCTCACAGGGTGCACATTAACAGGAAGCTGGAATTGGAAGTGGAGCCAGGACTCAGACCCACACACTAGGATACAAGGAATGAGAGTGACCCCAGTGACATCCTGACTGCTAACCACGCCCCTCAAACTTATCTTTTAATTCCATTTTCCATGGATTTTAACAACTATCTTGATACAAAAGGCTATAGGAAAAAAGTAATTTTAGAAACCTGGCACCTAGGCCGGTGCCATGACTTACTAGGCTAATCCTCCACCTGCAGCGCGGGCATCCCGGGATCTAGTCCCGGTTGGGGCACCGGTTCTGTCCCGGTTGCCCCTCTTCTAGTCCAGCTCTCTGCTGTGGCCCAGGAGTGCAGTGGAGGATGGCCCAAGTGCTTGGGCCCTGCACCCACATGGGAGACCAGGAGAAGCACCTGGCTCCTGGCTTCGGATCAGCGCAGCATGTTGGCCATGGCGGCCATTTGGGGGGTAAACCAACAGAAACCAACAGAAAAGGAAGACCTTTCTTTCTGTCTCTCTCTCTCTCTCACTGTCTAACTCTGCCTGTCAAAAACAAAAACAAAAAACCGGCACCTGCCTCCTGGCTTCAGATAGGCCCAGTTCTGAACGTTGCAGTCATTTGGGGAGTGAACCAGTGGATGGAAGACCACTCTGTCTGAATTTCAGAAAGCTATATATTGTAAGACTAACGACAAAAAGAATTGAGTAGGATGTGAAGTAATTTTTTTTTCTTTAAAGATTTATCCATTTTATTTGAAAGACAAACTTAGAGAGACAAAGAGAGAGCATCTCTCTGCTAGTTCACTCCCCAAATGGCTGCAATGGCTGGAGCTGGGTGGGTCCAAAGCCAGGAACATAGAGCTCTGGGTCTTCCACTTGGCTGCAGGGGCCCAAGCACTTGGGTCATTCTCTGCTGCTTTCCCAGGCCCATTAGCAGGGAACTGGATTGGAAGTGGAGTAGCCTGGACTCCATCCAATACCCATATGGGATGCTGGCACTGGAGGTGGAGGTTTTACCCACTATACCACAATGCCAGCCCCTGCAGTAACTCTTAAACCACTTTTGACATATGATTGTGCAAATAAGTATCATAATTATTGACATAGGATTGTGCAAATAAGTATCATAGTTAATGAGAAGCCAGGTTTTTCACTTTAGAGAAATGAGTTACCACAAAGGAAGTGGAGGTTAAAATAAACCCTGTGGTGTTGAAGTGAAACTGCTATCATACAAACTCAGGGATTATTTGTATATGCACACAGACAAGTACAGATGGGTTTGTGTGTATAGAGTTCATAGCTGAGCAAGCAAAGACATCTCAGAAGTAATGTATATATCTAAGCTGGATTTCAAAATAGCATTTTCTAATGAAAGGAATCCATGTTCCCTGGGGAACCTGTTGATTCTGAGACAGGGGCAAGGAGAATACAGAAATAGCCTGGAAATTTCATGGTGCCAGAAAATAAGGAAGTACTACCAAAAAAAAAAAAAAAAAAAGTTGTGGGGGAGGCATGCCACACTGAAAAGGAGTCACAGGGGTTTCCACAGCCACATCTGTGACAATTTGAGCAACAAAATAATGATAGTACTAGATTATAGTTTAAAGGATAAAAAACTCCAGTTAATATTTAAATAAGTACACAAGAAGGAAAATCTCTTTCTAACAGTAATATTTTTCTTTATTTTATTTTTTTATTTTTATTTTTTTATTTTTTATTTTTTTATTTTTGACAGGCAGAGTGGACAGTGAGAGAGAGAGAGACAGACAGAAAGATCTTCCTTTTGCCGTTGGTTCACCCTCCAATGGCCGCCGCAGACGGCGCGCTGCGGCCGGCGCACCGCGTTCCTCCGATGGCAGGAGCCAGGAGCCCGGTGCTTTTCCTGGTCTCCCCATGGGGTGCAGGGCCCAAGCACCTGGGCCATCCTCCACTGCACTCCCGGGCCACAGCAGAGGGCTGGCCTGGAAGAGGGGCAACCGGGACAGAATCCGGCGCCCCGACCGGGACTAGAACCCGGTGTGCCGGCGCCGCAAGGCGGAGGATTAGCCTGTTGAGCCACGGCGCCGGCCTATTTTTCTTTATTTTAAATATGGCTGCAACAGCCTGAGTTGTGCTGATCCAAAGCAAGGAGCCAGGAGCTTCTTCTGAGTCTCCCACGTGGGTGCAGGGGCCCAAAGACTTGGGCCATATTCTACTGCTTTCTCAGGTCATAGCAGGGAGCTGGATTGGAAGTAGAGCAGCCAGGTCTCAAACCAGTGCCCATATGGAATGCCAACACCGCATGCGGCGGCCTTTACCAGCTACATCACAGTGCCAGCCCCCATCTAACAGTAATATTCTAATAAATAAATCAATAAATGTGGGAGACTTGGATAAAGTTCCTGGCTCTTGGCTTCAGCCTGGCCCAGCGCTGGCTATTGTAGTCATTTGGGGAGTGAACCAGCAGATGGAAGATCTCTTGCTCGCTCGCTCTCTCTCTCTCTCTCTCTGTAATTCTGCCTGTCAAATAAATATGATAAATATTTTTAAAAAATTTGAGTTCTAATTTTTCCATCTATGCCAACACTTGTTTTGGTTTTTTGGTAATAGCCATCCTATGGGGTGCCAAGTGACACTTCCCTAATGTTAGTGATGTTGAATATCTTTTCATGTGCTTGTTAGCTATTTATATGTCTTCTTTGGTGAAATGTCTATTCAGGACCTTTGTTAATTTAAAAAATTGTGTTATATATATAAACTAAAAGTTACCATTTTAATCATTTTAATGGTGCATTTTAATGGCATTAAGTACATTTTTCACATCGTTTTACAACCATCACCAACATCCATCTCCACAATGTTTTTCATCTTTTCAGACTGAAGTCCTACACCAGTTAAAAGGGAACTCCCCATTTCTCCCTCTTCCCAGTTCCTGACAATTGCCATTATTTCTGTCTCTATGAATTTGACTCCTTTGGGATCCTCATATAAATGGAATGATACAGTTTTGTCTTTGTGTTGATTGACTAATTTCACTTAGCGTGCGTCCATGTTGCAGTACATGGTACTACATGTTGGGCTACATAGTACTTCTTTGCACATATGGACCACATTTTGTTTTTCATTCATCTGTGGGCACTTGGGTTGCTTCTACCTTTTGGACTTTTGTGAATAATAATGCTGCTGTGACCATGAGATGACAGATGACTAACCTGTTCCACTCCCTGCTTACACAGCTTCTGGGTGTATATCCAAAATTAAATTGCCATGGTAATTCTTCCTTTGGTTTCCTGAAGAATTACCATACCATTTTCCACAGCAACTGTGCTGTTCTCACTAGCAATACACAAAGTTTCCAATTTCTCCACATCCTCACCAGCACTTATTTTTTTGTTGTTAATTTATTTGTAAGATAGTGCATTTTTTAAGGCTTTTTAAAAATGTTTATTTTTTATTAATTCGAAAGGCAGAGTTACAGAGAGAGAGGGAGAAATAGAGAGATACAGAGAGATGGGGCCAGCGCCGTGGCTTACTTGGTTAATCCTCCGCCTGCGACGCCAGCATCCCATATGGGCACTGGGTTCTAGTCCTGGCTGCTCCTCTTCCAGTCCAGCTCTTTGCTGTGGCCCGGGAAGGCAGTGGAGGATGGCCCAAGTGCTTGGGCCCTGCACCCGCATGGGAGACCAGGAAGAAGCACCTGGCTCCTGGCTTTGGATCAGCGTAGCTATGGCAGTAGCGGCCATTTCGGGGGTGAACCAATAGAAGGAAGACCTTTCTCTCTGTCTCTCTCTCTCACTGTCTAACTCTATCTGTCAAATAAAAAAAAAAAATTTTAAAAAAAGAGAGATACAGAGAGAGATCTTCCATCCATTGGTTCACCTCCCAAATGGCTGTAATGGCCCAGGGCTGGGCCAAGCTGAAGCCAAGAGCCAGGAACTCCTTCCAGATCTCCTACATGAGTGCAGGGGCCCAAGCACTTGGGCCATCCTCTGCTGCTTTCCCAGGCGTATTATCAGGGAGCTGGATTGGAAGTGGAGCAGCCAGTACTCAAACCGGCCCATACGAGATGCCAGCATTGCAGCGGCACAACACTGGCCCTGCCTTTTTTTTTTTTTCTTTTGTAAATACACTTTTCTAATGAATCATTAGTATTTCTGAGCATCCTTTCACATGGTTATTGCTTATTTGTATATCATTTCTGGAAAAATGTCTATTCAATCCCTTCCCCATTTTTTTTTTAAGTTTTATTAATTTGAAAGGCAGAGAGACAGAGATAAAGATCTCCATCCAAGGTTCACTCCCCAGAGGGTTGCGTTGGCCAGGGCTGGTCTAGGAGCCGTGGACTCCATCCAGGCCTCCCACGTAGATGGCAGGCATCTCAACAGTTAATATCATCATCTACTGCTTTCCCAGGTGCATTAGCAGAGAGCTGGTCAGAAGCAGAGCAATCTGGGCTCAAAGTAGCACTCAGAGAGGGGACACTTGTGTAACAGGCAGGAGCTTAACCCTCTGTGCACACAAAGCCAGTGCCTAGAAAGTGTTAACGCTGGAGTTGTAAAGGAGCTGAGTTTTTGCTGAGTCAAGGTCAGTTTCAGGGCAGGAAATCGCCCTATGTGGTTAGGACGCCAGTAGGAATACCCACAGCTCCCAATGGACTTCCTTTGTTCAGTTCCACCTCTACTTCCAATTATTGCTTTCTGCTAATGCACACCCTGGGAGAGAGCAGGCAGTGGCTCAAGTCTTGGGTCCGTGCCACCCACATGGGAAACCAGGATTGTTTCTGACTCCCGGCTTTGACTTGGCCCACGCCCAATCTTTGCAGGCATTTGGGAACTGGACCAGAGGATGTAAGCTCTCTCATTCTCTTTGCATGTGGGAAAAAAAATAAATTTAAAAAGGGAGGGGGGCAGTGCTGTGGCGCAGTGGGTTAAGCACCCATCTGCTGTACCACATCCCACATCCGCACTGGTTCAAGTCCTGGCTGCTCCACTTCTGACCTAGCTTCCTGCTAATGTGCCTGGGAAAACAAAGGAAGATGGTCCAAGTGCTTGAGCCCCTGCACCCATTTGGGAGAGCCAGAAGAAGCTCCTGGCTCCTGGCTTCAGCCTGGCCCAGCCCTGGCCATTGCAGCCATTTGGGAACTCTCTTACCCTCCTGCCCTGTCTCTCCCTCTCTCTCTGTAATTCTGACTTTCAAATAAATAAATACATCTTAACTAACAAAAAAAATTTTTTCTGGAAAGGCAGAGTTACAGAGAGAGAGAAAAGGAGAGACAGAAGGAGATCTTAGAAAATTATTTTAGATTTCTGCTCATGCTGTATATCTAGTGTGGTTCAACAAGGTCCCAGACTGAAGGAAACTCCAGGATCCCACACCTGAACCATTTGATATGCACAGCTCCTTGGTCACCACATCCAGGAATAGGAAGATTAGAGAGTCGTACAGTCTTCCCTGTGGCTCAGACTGAAGTGATGCACAGCCCCAGCTCACATTTCCTTGGCCAAACCAGTTCATGATCTTGCCTAACTCCAAGAAGTTGGAAAATGTTACCTTCTGAGGGCCGAAAAAGAAAAGAAAATGGGCTAATGGTGAAACATTAGTAATGTCTACCTTACTGGCTAAGACCCATTTTTTTCTCCATGTGTAGAAAGTTGCTTCTGTAAATTAGATGTAGTGTTTGTTTGTGGAGCAAAGAAGATAATGAAGGGTTAAAAGCTTAAAAGTAAAGCCATAAAACTGAAACTGCAAAAAAATTCAAGTGTAGCCATAGTGATAAGGAACCAAACTATCTCTGTTGAAACATGTGTTCCCACTTGCCTGTGAAAGTCCCCGTCCGCTTGAGAAATAGCCTTGGAAAACTGCTTTGTGTAACTGTCTCACGCAGTATCGCTTGCAGGAGCCCGGAAAGAGCTGCACTCCCGTTTGTTGCACTGTGTAAAAACCCTGGCCTTCTTTCTCTCGGGGCTGCTCTGTTCTTGCACGTTCAGACAGCCCCAGCATGCTGGAGAAAATAAACCCTTTGCTGATCGCATGAGAGTGTCTCTTGGAGTCGTTCCTTGGCGGTAGACATCCCTCGACCCTAAAAATCTCTCTGGAGAGAAAGGGTTGACTTGAGCCAATGCACAGGTGAGTGAGGGGACTAAGAAATTAGGATGGCTTTCCTATGAGAGATTGCCTCTGTGGTGAGAGCTTTAGGGTCCTCGAGAAAATCCAAGTCTCACCATCCAGGTTCCCAAAGGTGCATGTATATCTCCTTTCATAATCTACCACCCCGTTGATTGTATTCTTTATCTTTGTAAAATTACAGTATCTTTATAAAATATATGCTTAAGGAAAAAACTTGAAAATGCAGGGCAAAACAAAGATCCCTTCATTATTATAACATACACAAGTGTAAAAATTTAATCGAGAATCCTTTCAGTCTGTCTTGTCTTCCATGCATACATTCATGCATACAGGTGTTCAAGTGTGTATTTTTCCTGTAAGAATGGGATTCTAGGGACAGGTATTGGACATAGCGGTTAAGACATCACTTGGGATGCCTGAATCCTCTATCAAGTGCCTGGGTTCAAGTTCCAGCTCTGAGTCTGAATCCAGTTTCCTGCTAATGGACCTGGGAGGCAGTGGATGATGACCCAAGTGGTTGGGTGCCTGCCACCCACACGGGTTTCTACATGGGAAACCTAGATGGAGTTCCTGGCTCCTGGATTCAGTCTGGCTCAGCCGTGGCTGTTCCAGGCATTTAGGAAGCAAATCAGTGGATGGAAGGTCTCTATCTCTATCTCTTGTCTCACTCTACTTTTCAAATAAATAAATCTTTTATTAAAAAAAATAGAACCAAAATGCTAACATTGACCTTCAAGCCCCGCATGGTCTGGCTTCCCATGTACTCTCATTCCTGCTATCTCTGTCTCCCTCCCTTTCTCCCACCCTCTGTCAGGTGAGCCCCTACCCCCCTTCCTCTCATATATTCCATTCCTTACTCTTTGTTGGTCAAGTAAAGCCTGTTCCTGCCTGAGGCCTTTGTAATTGCTGTTCTCTTCTAAGGTGCACTTCCCCCGGGTGTCTGCACTGCTCTCTCACTCCATGCAGGCTGTGCTTCCATGTCACCTTCTCAGCACAAAGCCTCAGACCTCCCTCCATTCCCCCAAAGCTCCCTGTCCCTTACTCTTCTCCACAGAACTTTGGCCGCTTCACAGGAATAGAAGGTAACATTTGTGGACTGCCTCTTCTCATTAGAATGTGAGATCTGCTGAGTCAGGGAGTTGATTTGTTGTATTTATTACGTTCCTGATCCCTAGAACTGTGCCAGTTGAGGTAGGAGCTGACTTCTCTTTCTCTGCCTCCATATCTGATCGGATGCCAGAACCTGTTGGTTTTACCTCTAATCTCCACCTTGAGTTCATCCCCCTCCTCCTCATGTCTACTGCTGCTGTTCTGGGTCAGGCCCTCTTTGTTGGCTTTGAAAAGTACAAGGATCTCTCAGTTTTGGCATCAATTTTATTGATCTCATCACTTCCTTCTTAAAATTCTTCAGCTGCCTTCTATTTCATTAATGGGTGAAAATCTTTTATGTGGTTAGCCCATGTGTATTGGTCACATGTGTTCTCTAGATACTGTGGACACTGTGCTGGTGAGAGTGGTGATGAGACCCATTGGTCCTTGCCCTCATAGTTATTTCAGTCAGATGCCTTCATTTTCTAATCTCTGGTGTCATCCTCAGCTTTGTCCGCCTCAAGATTTGGAGCTAATTAAATTTAAATTTAGACTAGTTGAGATTACATTTAATTGAAATTCACTTCTTCAGACATACTAGCCGCATTTTAAATGTTAAATGGCCATAAGTGGCAAGTGGCTACTATATTTATAACACAAATGTGAAGATTTCCACCATTGCAGAAAACTCTGTGGCACAAAACTTTCTCAAATTACCCAACTAATTTTAAATTATTCTGTTTACCTCAAACACACCATATACTTTAGTCCACTGTTTTGGCCACTGCATTTCACTCTGCTTACAGTGTTCTTTTCCTTTTTCTGCCCCTTAAACTTCCATGATTTTTTTTATAACCCCATTCATATTCTACATCTTACAGGAAATTTCCTGTGACACCACCTCTATTGGTTACATTAATCTTCCTTCTCACCACCGATACCACCACAAGCATAGGAAGCTTCTTATACCTCTAATTAGAATCAGCTTTTTTTTTTTTTTTTGACAGGCAGAGTGGACAGTGAGAGAGAGAGAGAGAGAGAGAGAGAGAGAAAGGTCTTCCTTTTGCCGTTGGTTCACCCTCCAATGGCCGCCGCAGACGGCGCGCTGCGACCGGCGCACCGCGCTCGTCCGATGGCAGGAGCCAGGAGCCAGGTGCTTTTCCTGGTCTCCCCATGGGGTGCAGGGCCCAAGCACCTAGGCCATCCTCCACTGCACTCCCGGGCCACAGCAGAGGGCTGGCCTGGAAGAGGGGCAACCGGGACAGAATCCGGCGCCCCGACCGGGACTAGAACCCGGTGTGCCGGCGCCGCAAGGCGGAGGATTAGCCTGTTGAGCCACGGCGCCGGCTTAGAATCAGCTTTAATACCCTCCTTAAAATCCTGAATTTTCATTGCTGTTGAGAAATAGGACGTTCACAGGACTAATAACACTGCCAGCCCTGACAGTCGCTAGGGAAGTGATGTTCTTTTTCTTTTTTCTTTTTTTGCCAGGCAGAGTTAGACAGTGAGAGAGAGACTGAGAGAAAGGTCTTCCTTCCATTGGTTCACTCCCCTAATGGCCGCTGCGGCCAGCGCTGTGCCCATCCAAAGCCAGGAGCCGGGTACTTCCTCCTGGTCTCCCATGCGGGTGCAGAGCCCAAGCACTTGGGCCATCCTCCGCTGCCCTCCCGGGCTATAGCAGAGAGCTGGACTGGAACAGGAGCAACTGGGACTAGTACCTGGCGCCTCAAGCAGGATTAGAACCCGGGGTGCCTGCGCCGAAGGCCACGTGAGCCACGGCACCAGCCTGGAAGTGATGTTCTACAGGAAAGCAATAGAGTGAGCTTAGATGGGAAATACAGAGTGGTGGGTTAAGAAACTTGTAGAAACTGAGTTTCCACTGAGGTCAGTACTCTGGATGTGCAGGTATGCATGTAAGATGTGTGTGTTGCTGCAGCTTTCTTGCTCCTGTCTTGTGACTACAGCTGGGGCTGGAGGCTTTGATAGAACTGCTGATAGTGTCCCATTTTAGATGAGGAAGAAGGAAGTAGAGCAGGTGAGGTACCCAAGAGGTTTTGCCTGCTGACCCCCAGAGAACCTGGAAGACTTCTTCAGAGATGTCTTTTACTCAGGTTGTGGCCTTTGCAAATGTTCTGTGCTCCTAGCCTGATGGTGTAAAGGATAAAGTGGATGGGAATGAGTTATGATTGTCCTTGCTGCAGTTTGGAGCAGGTGAACGTCATAAAGTCCCCATCTAAGCTTAGATTAGCATCAGCAAGATGGCGTACTGTCCAGACCTGAATCTGTGCCTCAGAGCTGCTTGAGCCCAGGGCAGTGTCAGAGCACAGGTGCCTTGAAGACACATTGCTGCTTATGGGTTCCCGAGTGTTCAGAAAGAGGCTGGGCTTTGTTAACTCTGTAGTTTTCAATATCAGTGTATGGTGGGACGGGGAGGGCAGGGAAGCAAGGCAGGGTCAGCAGAAGTACACTTGTTTTATGCTCATCCATGTGGGAGTTCTCTGTTCATCCGAGTTTTACCCCATTCTCCTCTAATCTGATTTTTGCTCTGCATTTGTCTAGAAGAATCCAGAGAAATCAGAGCCCATCAGATAGATCTGAAGGCCATGGCCCAGGTACGTTGAAATTTATTGTATCCTTGGAATAATCTTTCTTCCCTCCACATCGTATCAACAATTCTGTTCTTTATCTTGAAACTGTTCTGCACAATCCGTTTTAGAACTTTTTCTTGAAGATTTATTTATTTGAGAGGCACAGCTACAGACAGAGGGAGAGACATAGAGAAAGGTCTTCCATCTGCTGGTTCACTTCCTAAGTGGCTGCAATAGTCCAAAGCCAGGAGCCAGGAGCCAGGAGCTTCTTCTGCATCTCCCATGTGAGCGCAAGAGCTCAAGTACTTGGGCCATCCTCTACTGCTGTCCCTGGCCATCTAATCCAGGGAGCTGGATTAGAAGTAGAGCAGCCAAGATTCGAACTGGCACCGATAGGGGATGCTGGCTCTGTAGGCGGTGGCTTTACCCTCTACGCCACAGTGCTGGCCCCAATTTTAGAACAATTTTTATCACCACAAAAAAAAAAAATCCCAATTGTTAAATGTTAAGAGTGCTTTCTGTATTCTGGATACAAATCCCTTATCAAATATATGATTTGAAGATATTTTCCCATTCTGGTGGTGGGATTTTTCACTTTCTTAGTGGAATCATTTGTAGCACAAAAGTTTTTAATTTTTATAAAGTTCATTTATCTTTTTGACCTAGGAAACCAGTGCCTGACTCAAGGTCATGAAGATAGATACCTATGTTTTTTTCTAGGAGTTTTATTGATTTAGATTTCACACCTAGGTCTGTGATCATTTTGAATTGGTTTTGCACATGGTGGGAACTAGGAATCCAACTTCCTTTTTTTGTAGGTGGCCATTCCTTTAGTTGTCTTAACCCTGTTTGTTTAAAAAGACTGCTCTTTCCCCCACTGAATTATCTCGATGACTTAGTTTATTTTCTGGCAGTTCTTAGGGAACTGGCTAAATGATGCTCTCCTTCAGAGAGGTTTTGCATGTCGGACGATTTTCAAACTCAGCACACTTTAATTTTTCACCTGGAGTTTTCTCCAGCCACATGAATGATGTGATTTTTTGAATTTCAAACTTCCTTGAGTGTTGGCCTTCAGTTAGAGATAGGCAATGGAAGTTGATGGTAGTAAGGATCATTCATGATAACGCCTTTTCTTCCCTCTCAGGCTGCAGGAGGTTCCTTGTCATTCTTCTTTCCCAGCAGGGTTCTCATTGGCCTACCATTTCACCACTTCTCTTCTAGGATCCCAACTTTTCATGGGATCATACCCTGCTATGTTCTAGGTCCCATACTAAAGTTGATCCCCAAAGCATTTCACTTCAGATTGGCCCCAGCTAACATATTTACTTACCTCTCTGGGTTGAGGAGTGTGTGTGTGTCTGTGTGTTCTGTTAGCTCTGGGATTTTGTTTCCTTTACCTTCTTGAGAATTAAAAATGTGTTTAACATATAACAAGGGTGGGCCAGCGCCATGGCTCACTTGGCTAATCCTCTGCCTGCAGCGCCAGCATCCCATATGGGCACCAGGTTCTAGTCCCGGTTACTCCTCTTCCAGTCCAGCTCTCTGCTGTGGTCCGGGAGGGCAGTGGAGGATGGCCCAGGTCCTTGGGCCCGTGAACCCACGTGGGAGACCAGGAGGAAGCACCTGGCTCCTGGCTTTGGATCAGTGCAGCACTGGCCATAGCGGGTATTTGGGGGGTGAACCAACGGAAGGAAGACCTTTATTTCAGTCTCGCACTCATTGTCTGACTCTGTCAAATAAGTAAAAAACAAAACAAAACAAAAAAACATATAACAAGGGTGTTTGCTGTTACTGTTTGACATTGGAATGTCTGCAACAGAATCCCCCAGTCCTGTCTTTTCTGTGTAGACATGGTCAGAGCTGTAGTGTTGGTCCTGGTCTCAATATATGGTAATATCTCCTGTTTTGTGAGGCCTTTTAGACAAGGGCTGTGATTGGGAACCTTAGTAGAAAACTTTCTGACATGTCCATGCCCTCTCACCCCTGCAAAATGGAAATCAAGACTCCATACCTCGTTACCATTTTACAGAAAGTATAGAAGTAAAGCTGGGGGCAGCACTGTGACACAGTAGCTAAGCCTCTGCCTGTGGCACCTGCATCTCATAAGGGTATTGGTTGGTTTCCCGGCTGCTCCTCTGATCCAGCTCTCTGCTTATGACCTGGGGAGGCAATGGAGGATGGGCCAAGAGTTTGGGCCACTGTACCCACATGGGAGACCTGGAAGAAGCTTCTGGCTCCTGGCTTTGGATTGGGTCAGCTCTGGCCATTGCTGCCATTCAGGGGCTGAACCAGCAAATGGAAGACCTCTCTCTCTTTCATTCTCTGTGTCTGTAACTCTGCCTCTCAAATAAATGAATAAAAATAAATTAAAAAAAAAAAAAAAAGAGGCCAGCGCCGCGGCTCAATAGGCTAATCCTCTGCCTGCGGCGCCAGCACCCCAGGTTCTAGTCGCGGTCGGGGCGCCAGATTCTGTCCCGGTTGCTCCTCTTCCAGTCCAGCTCTCAGCTGTGGCCCGGGAGTGCAGTGGAGGATGGCCCAAGTCCTTCGGCCCTGCACCTGTGTGGAAACCAGGAGAAGCACCTGGCTGCTGGCTTTGGATAAGCGCGGTGCGCCAGCTGCAGCAGCCGTTGGTGGGGGGGGTGAACCAACAGAAAAGGAAGACCTTTCTCTCTGTCTCTCTCTCTCACTGTCCACTCTGCCTATCAAAATTAAATAAATAAATAAATAAATAAAAATTAAAAGAAAAAGAGGAAATAAAGCTAGTGGCCAGTGCTGTGGCTCAGCAGGTTAAGTCGCCATCTACAATGCTGACATCCCACATGGGCACCGGTTCAAGTTCTGGTTGCTCCACTTCCAATCCAGCTTCCTGCTAATGTACCTAAGAAAGCAGTGGAAGATAGCCCAAGTGTTTAGGCTCCTGTACCCATGTGGGAGACCAGACAAAGCTTCTGGCTTCAGTGTGGCTGAGCCCTGGCCATTGCAGCCATTTGAGGAGTGAACCAGCAGATGGAAGATCTCTCTCTGTCTCTCCATCTTTAACTATGCCTCTCAAATAAATAAATAAATAAACCAAAAAATAATAAGAAAAAATAAAGCTATACCATGAAGATACAATCAGCCAAATCTAGAATATGGTGATTTCTACCAGATCAAATATGTCTTTAATAAACAAATGGTAATAAAATTTTAACAGGTTTGTGTGAACTGTTAAAGATTTGAGAGACTTTAGGAAACCAATCAACTAAATGCAATATGTGTGTCTTGTTTGAATCATGGTTTGACCAAACCAAGTGTTCAATCACTTTTGGGGGCCAGTGTTGTGGTATAATGGGTAGAACTGCCACTTGTAACACTGGCAAACCATATAAGCACAGCTTTGTGTCCTGGCTGCTCCTCTTCTGGTCCATATCTCTGCTAATGGCCCAGGAAAACCAACAGAAGATGATCCAAGTGTTTGGGCCCCTTCCACCTAAATGCAAACCTTGTGGTTATTTGTTGAAGCAGAGTGATAGATGCATGGGGATCGTTATGCTATTCTTTGTATTTTTGTGTATTTTTTTTTTTTTTGACAGGCAGAGTGGACAGTGAGAAAGAGTAACAGAGAGAAAGGTCTTCTTTTGCCATTGGTTCACCCTCCAATGGCTGCTGCGGCCGGCGTGCTGCAGCCGGCGCACCGCACTGATCAGATGGCAGGAGCCAGGTGCTTCTCCTGGTCCCCCATGGGGTGCAGGGCCCAAGTACTTGGGCCATCCTCCACTGCACTCCCGGGCCACAGCAGAGCTGGCCTGGAAGAGGGGCAACTGGGACAGAATCCGGTGCCCCAACAGGGACTAGAACCCAGTGTGCTGCCGCCGCAAGGTGGAGGATTAGCCTAGTGAGCCACGGCGCTGGCCCGTATTTTTGTGTATTTTGAAATATTTCATAATAAAAAGTGAAGAACACGAAAGTCCTTGAATTCACTAGTCATGCACGGGTTTATTGTTTCAGGGATTGGTGACATTCAGGGATGTGGCCGTAGAGTTCTCTCAGGAAGAATGGAAGTGTCTGAAACCTGCCCAGAGGGACTTGTACAGAGACGTGACTTTGGAGAACTTTGGTAACTTGGTCTCACTAGGTAAGGATATTGTGTCACACAGGGCCAGGCAGTAAATAAGGAGCCAGGGACACATTGGTGGGAGCCTGTTTCTACCTCTAGCCTGAAAGGCTGAAGAGAAGAAACCAGGTGTAAATGATGGGTCACAGAGAAGGGCCCAGGCCAGTACCTGCAGTTCCCTCCAAAACTCCTGGGTCAGAGGAAGGAGAGAGGGTTAAGAAAACACCTGCATGCTCTCTGTTTCTGCCTGAACTCCTTCTGATACTTCCCATCTACCAAACCCAATGGGAAAACATGGGGCATGGATAATACTGTCCTTTCAGATAAGCTCTCTGGGCACAGAGCAGACTCGGGACAGGGCCAGGAGCACTGAGGAGTGAATTGCAGGCAAAGGAGAAGGTTAATGGAGGATAAGCACCCTCGTTGCCTTGTCCACATAATTCAGACCAACCTTCTGGAATTTCTGGTTTCTTCGTTCTGGATTTCTAGAGCAGTTCATGAGTTTCAGACTGAATTCCTGTTCTCTGTTCCCAGGAAAATTGGTTTGTGCTTTATGGAGTTGGAAATAAGTGGCTTTGTTGAGCATCTCTGTTTTCCCATCCTTTAGACAACCTTCACACCTTCCTCCTTGTAATTTCTTCACTTTCTTGGTGACAAAGGACTGGGCTTGAATTTCAAAACAGTGTGATCATGCCCCGTTTCTCTTCCTATAAACAGGGATTTCCATTTCTAAGCCTGATATCATCTCCTTGTTGGAGCAAGGGAAAGAGCCCTGGATGATTGCAAATGATATCACAGGACCATGGTGCCCGGGTGAGTGAGGATGGTCTGTTGGGGTGGTCGTGGGTGAGTCACGTGGCAGAGGTAGCTACAGTTATGGGGAGAAGCCCCCCTCACAGCCGTTCTGTGTAGGAAAGGCCTGGGACCTTACTGAGCTTGGAGTATGTGAAGGACACAGATCTGGCAGGCTAGCGTCTGAGCCACCTTTCCTAACCCCCATTCATGCCTCTCTGCTCACATTGCCCTCCCACTTAAAACAAGGTTGTGCCCTCTCTTCCTCGGTGGCCACCACTTTACCTGTGCCTGGTCCTTTCTTCTGCAACTATCTCCATCCCTTAGAAAAGCTTGTTTCCCTAAGACTGCCACTCATTTAACTGATTCAGCAATTCATTCATTTATTCTCCTAACTTTGGAGTGGTGGGGTTGTGTAGTTGAGGGCACAGACTCTTAGTTTCAGACTGCCTGAGTTCATTTCCTTCCTCTTCCACTTACTCACTATGTAGTTTGAGAAAATTACGTAAGTTCTCGGTGCTTCAGTTTTCCCCTCTGCAAATGGGATAAAAGCAGTGCCTTTCTCATGTACTTGTCATGGCTGCTATGAGTTAATTATGTGAAAGTGCCCAGAACAATGCCAGGTCACTAAGTATATGCTAGCAAGTACAATAAACTGGGACTTGCAGGGCAACATTGGAACCTTTGGCTACTTAACCACAGTTATTCCTCTCCTAACTTCTCTGCTGTTGTCATATCTATTTTCATTTGGTGTCATTTTCTTTCTATTGGAAAAACACCCTTAAAATTTGCTTTGTTAAAAAAATTTCCTTTGTGGACATCTGCTGTTGACAAATTCTCTCGATTTGGGCCACATGAAATGCGGTAATGCATACTTCAGGGGGTGAGGGGAGCAGCAGGTGTCAGCTCAAGTTCTTGAGTCCCTGCCACCAGCGTGGGAGACCTGGATTGAGTTCCAGGCTCCTGGCTTCAACATAGCCCAGCTGTGGCTGTTGTGGGCATTTGGGAGAGTAAAGCAGCAGATGGAATATTTCTTTCTCTCCCTCTCTGAAAGAATAAATGAAAAGAAATAAAAACTTAAAAATAATAAAATATAAGTTTATTTTGATGCAAAAAATTTTGAAGTTTTTGCCTAGTTTTTTGTAATATACATTTCCATGAAGGTTTTATAGAAGCCTCATGTTATTTAGACTCTACATATCTTTCGTCAGGGTAGGGAGGGAGTTTAAACCATACTTTATTTGTTACTATAACATTATCTCTATTTTTTAAAGATTTATTTATCTATTTGAAAGGCAAGAGTTACAGAGAGGCAGAGGCAGAGGCAGAGGTAGAGAGAGAGAGATCTACCATCAGCTGATTCACTCCCCTAATGGCCGCAACAGTCAAAGCTGGGCCAATCCAAAGCTAGGAGCTTCTTCTGGGTCTCCTGCATGAGTACAGGGGCCCAAGGACTTGGGCCATGTTCCACTGCTTTCCCCGGCCATTTCAGAGAGCTGGATCATGGAGGAAGTAGAGCAGCTGGAACATGTACCAGTACCCAAATGGGATGCCGGCATTTTAACCACAGACCAGGCCCTTCTCTTATTTATTTATTTATTTTTATTTGAAATCCAGAGGAGTTAGGATATGGGCATCAGTTGTAAGAGGGCATTATTTCATCTACCATATTCTGTGGATTATTTTTGAGCAAAGATCATTGAGTATGTGTAAATTAATTTATATGGAATGATCCACTGTAATTCTGTATCAGAATAGTAAGTCTATTGCTGTTGTTCCCATGGAAGTATTCGTATCTTTCAGAGAACATTTGGTTGGTGTGTTTTCTAACTTCTTGCAGTTAGGAAAACAAAAATTTTTTAATTATCATATAATTTTTGTAAAATATACATTGCATAAAATTTATCATTTAAACTACTTCTAAGTATATAATTCAGTGTTATTAAGTACACTTACAGTATTTCCAAGTATATTAAATACATTGTACAGCCATCACCATAATCCATTTCCATAATTTATTTATCATCCCAAATAATAATTCTGTACCCAATAAATAACAACTCTCTCTTTTCTTCCAGCCTGTAGTAACCTATTCTATTTTCCCTATGAATTTGCCTATCCTGGGTACCTCATATAAGTCATAATATGTAGCTTTTGGGATCTGGCTTGTCTCACTAAGTGTGTTTTCAAGGTTCATCTGTACTATAGAATGTGCCAGAATTGCACTCCTTTTTATGGCTTAATAATCCACTGTGTATGTGTGTGTGTGTATTCATATATGGATGTACAACTGTGAAGTCTCTCTGTTTTCACTGTTCTTGCTTCTTTTGTGTATTTACCTGGAATGCAATTGCTGGATCATATGATAATTCTATGTCCAAATTTTTTAGGAATTATGCTTCTTCTAATATCAGTTAATTAATGAATTTGAAAGTTAGAGCAACAAAGAGAGAAACAGAGAGACAGAGATCTTCAATCTTCTGGTTTGTTCTCCAATTGACCACATAGCCAGGGGTGGGCCAGGCTGCAGCCTGGAACCCAGAACTCAGTCCAAGTCTTCTATATGGGTGGCAGGGATCCAAGTACTTGGGCCAACATCTGCAACCCTCCCAGGAGCATTAGCAGGGAGCTGGATTGAGTCAGGAAGCACAGCTGCCCAGACTCGAACCAGCACCCATATGGGATGCCAGCATTGCAGTTTTGACTTAACCTGCTGCAATGCTGGTCCTAATCTCATATTTTAAAAACATTTTCTCTCTAATTGTTGTGTACATGGTTTGCAAATGTGAATTTCTTTTAAGACTTTATCTCTTTCATCCACGGCTCACTCCCCAAATGACCACAATAGTTGTGACTGGGCCAGGCTGAAGCCAGGAGCCTGGAACTCCAAATGGGTCTCCTACATGGGTGGCAGGGACCCAAACACTTGTACTGTCTTCCACTGCTTTCTTAGTCACTTTAGCAGGAAACTGGATTGGAAGTGGAGCAGCTAGACTCTATAACTCTGCCTTTCAAATAAATAAATTTTTAAATTAATCAATTTATTTGAAAGGCAGAGTTACACAGAGAGAGAAGGAAAGGCAGAGAGAGAGAGAGAGAGAAAGTGGTCTTCCATCCTCTGGTTCACTCCCCAATTGGCTGCAACAGCCAGAGCTGTGCCAATCCAAAGCCAAGAGCCAGGAGCTTCTTCCAGGTCTCCCATGTGAGTGAAGGGGCCCAAGGACTTGGGCCATCCTCCCTTGGTTTCCCAGGCACATTAGCAGGGCACTGGATTGGAAGTGGAGCAGCTGGGACTCAAACCAGCGCCCACATGGGATGCCAGCACTGCAGGCGGCGGCTTTACCTGCTACACCACAGCACCAGCCCCCAAATAAATAAATTTTTAAAAATATACTTTGTCTTATACTAAGGTAATTCTCATCCTTTTATTTTCAAACATCTATGCCTTTATGTCTTAAGTGTGTTGCTTGTTATCACCATATATCCCATATATCTGGATTTTGATACTTCATCCAACTTGAATTCTCTCTTAACTAGTCTAATTAATTTATATTTTATTATGATTATTGACATTCTTGAAATTTTTTATTTAACTTATTTATTAATGTATAATACGTTCTTTTTCCCTAATTCTTTATTTTTTTTCATTTTAATGTAAAATACAAAGAGAACAGATTCAGTGTAGTTCATAAGGAGTGAACAAATGGATTGCAGATCTCTCTCTCTGAGTAATTCTGCCTTTCAAATAAATTTTTAGAAAAGATTTATTCAGCAGCTGGAGCTGTAGTCTATCAGGTAAAGCCACAGCCTGCAGTGCTGGCATCCCATATGGGCACTGGTTTGAGTCCCGGCTGCTCCACTTCTGATCCAGCTCTCTGATATGCCCTGGGAAAGTAGTAGAAGATGGCCCAAGTCCTTGGGCCCCTGTACCCCTATGGGAGTCCCAGAAGAAGCTCCTGGCTCCTGACTTCGGATCGGCACAGCTCCGGCCGTTGCAACCATCTGGGGAGTTAACCAGTGGATGGTAGACCTCTCTCTCTCTCCCTCTCTCTCCTGCTGCCTCTGCCTCTGCCTCTCTGTAACTCTGCCTTTCAAATAAATAAATGAATATTTTTTTAGGCAGAGCAACAGACAAAGATCTTCCATCCACTCTTTTGCTCCCCAAGTGGCCACAACAGAGCTGAGCCAGGCTGAAGCCAGGAACCTAGAACTCCTTCTGGGACCTCCCTCATAGGTACAGGAGTTCAAATACTTGGGCCATCTTCTACTATTTTCTCAAGCACATTAACAGAGAGCCCGATTGCAAGTGGAGCAGCTGGGACTTGAACCAGTGCTCCAGTATGGGATCCTGGTGTCGCAGATGGCAGCTTAACCCTCTGTACCAAAACACCAGCCCCCACTGGTCTTATAGTTTTACTTTATATTTCTCTTCCGTTAGTGTTTAGACTTAAATTTTCACCATGTGTTGTCAAGAAAAAAGAAAGTAATAAAAAATGACCACTAGGTTTTGGAGACTTGAGCACCTGGTGAAAGTTGAAGCCACACTGATATGGGGTAAAATAGGAGAGGAATGGATCTAGAGGAGATAACACAAGAATCTGGCATATTGTTTTGTAACTTCCTGTCAGCTCTCCACGTGGGGATGTTGAGCAGGCAATGGGGTGAGTCTGGACCTCAGGATAGAAAGTAAGACTAGACCTAGAAACAGTGATATCATGAGAATGCGAACAATTGTTAAAGCCATGCAGATGACTGAGACCACCTAGGAGTGAAGGAGACCAAGGACTGAGCTCTGGGCACACCCGTATTGAGGTATTAGAAAGAGGAGGATGCAGTCAGGGAGACCAAGAAGTGGGGTCCGTGGAATAATGAGAGTTCCCAGGCCAGTGGGAGACACTGAGAACTGAGCGAGGAGAGCCGCAAAAGGCTGCTAGGATGTCCTGTTAGCTCTGGCAACCTGAGAGATGTTCAGTCTTGTGACTTAAGTCATCACTGACTTCAGCCTTACTGTCAGTAAGACTGAAGGTTTTTATGGGTTCAGTAGAGTTGGTTCATTGGAGTATTGGTGTAAGAGCCTTAGGGTGTGACTTAGAAAGTAGAACGTCAAACAGAGATGATAGTGAGTGTAGATGCCTCTTAGAAGCAGTTTTATCCACAGGAAGCAGAGGAAGGAGTTGATAACGGGAAATACAGAACTCTGAAAACGATAAGAATGACTGGGTTGGACAAGGAAATTAGTTATTTGTGGGAGTAGAAGCTGCCACACCACTCCTTCATTCCCTTATTTCTGAATATTTGGTTGTGTTTTGTCTCCTTATTCCAACTTTTGGATTGAGATGATTTTATTTTGACTTCAGTTTATATTACTCATCTAACCTACTGATGCACCAGTGTGTCATTTCTTTATGCTGTTTGTTAGTCTAAGGATGGATCTGTCCATCCTTCTATCTGGGAAGCCACACCTGCATTTTAAAAGGGGGAAAGAAGACTTCTGTGAGTATTATAATAAATTCATTCAAAAATGCTCACACTATTTGGCAGCACCAGTGTACGATGGTTTCCTGCTGTCTCACTGATAAATGATGTTGTCAGATTTATCATGGCCTAAAAGTAGTCTTTTAGTGTGACTTTAATTTGCATTTCTTTTGTTATGAGTCAAGTTAAACATCTTTTTATATGTGTAACTTCTTTCTATGAACTATTTTTTTTTTGAGTTATTTCTTTATTTGAAAGTCAGAGTTAGAGAGAAGCAGAGGCAGAGAGAGAGAGAGAGGTCTTCCATCCGCTGGATCACTCCCCAGTTAGCTGCAATAGCCAGAGCTGTGCCGATTCAAACCCAGGAGCCATGAGCTTCCTCTGGATCTCCCATGCGGGTGCAGGGGACCAGGCACCCGGGCCATCTTCCACTACCTTCTCAGGCCACAGCAGAGAGCTGGATCGGAAGTGGAGCAGCTGAGACTCAAACTGGTGCCCATAAGGGATGCAGGACTGCAGGCAGCGGCCCTACCCACCATGCTGCTGTGCTGGCCCCTGAACTGTCTATTAATGTGTTAATTTATTTTAACTTTTTTTTTTTAGTTAAGATTAATTTTATTTATTTGAAAGGCAGAGTTGCATGGAAAGAGGAAGAGTTATCTACTGGTTCACTACCCAAATGACTGCAGTAGACAATGCCAGGCTGGGCCAAAACCAGCAGCCTGAAACTCCAGGTTGCCATGTGAGTGGCAGGGGCTGAAGCACTTGGGCCATCATCTGTTGCTTTCTAGGTGCATTAGCAGGGAGCTGAATCAGACGTGGAGCGACCAGGACTTGAACCAGTGCCTACATGGAATGCCGGCATTACAGGTGGTGACCCATCCTGCTGTACCACAGTGCTGGCCTCTTACTCTTAATTTTTATAGCACGGCCCAGTGCTGTGGCATAGTGGGTAAAGCTGCTGCCTCCAGCACCAACATCCCATATGGGTGCTGGTTAAAGTCCCCAGCACCACTTCCAATCCAGACCCCTGCTATTGTGCCTAGGAAAGCAGCAGAAGATGGTCCAAGTCCTTGGGCACTTGCACCCACTTGGGAGATCAGCCCAGCTCTGGCCATCTGGGGAGTGAACTGGTGGATGGACGATCTCTCTTTCTCTCCTTCTCTCTCTGTAACTCTGCCTTTCAAATAAATAATTAAATCTTTAAAAATTTTATAGCAAACTTTGGTGAGTTTATTTCTCAGAAAACCCATTACGGATTTTTAATTAAGGGGGAGGGCATTGAGACACAATGGGTTAAAGTTGCTGTTTGAGAAGCCTGTATCTCATATCAGAGTGCCAGCTCAAGTACTGGCTGCCACTCCTCTGGTACAGCTTCCTGCTCATGAATCTCGGGAGGCAGCAAATGATGCCTCAGGTGTTGAATCCCTGCCACCCACATGGGAGACACAGATGGAGTTCCAGGTCTCCTGTCTTCGGCCTGGCCCAGGCCTGGTTATTGAGGGCATCTGGAGAGTGAACCAGCAAATAGAAGCCTTCCTCCACTCTCTGCTTTTCAAGATAGGTTGGTTGGAAGGAAGGAAGGAAGGAAGGTAGGTAGGTAGGTAGGTAGGTAGATAGATAGATAGATAGATAGATAGTCTTAGGTACATGAAATGCCAAGAATAGGCAAACTCATAGAGACGGAATTAGTGTTTCTCTACCATTAGTGATTGCCTGGGCCTGGAGGGAATAGAGAATGGAGGTGACTGCTTAATGACACAGAGTTTCTGTTTGGAGTGATGAAATATTCTCAAACTAAATATAGTGAGACTTTCTACAAACCACTGAATTATACATTTTTAAATGGTTTAAGTGGAGGAATTTTTTGCTATGTTAATTTTACCCCACTTAAAAATACATAGATAAAGACACACACTTTGGGCCTACTGCTGTAGATGTTGATTCCATCTGGGATGATGTCCAGATACTTTTTATTAACAGGCTTCCTAGTGATTCTGATGCATGTCAAAATTGCGACTCCCAGGCTTAATTTATTTTCCTGTTTCTTTCTGGAACCAGATGAGCTGTTATCATATTTCCGCTTTCATGTCCTTCTTAGAAATTATATAACATGTGAGACTTATGTAAGCTATTCACTTTTTATAGTTACTGTTTTCATTTCATCTCCCTATTTTACTGTAGAATTTTTTTTTTATTATAGAAGAGGAGAATAGCTTGCATTTACTTTTTCTTATTTTTCAGACTTGGCATCCAGGTGTGAAACCTTCCCACAAAGAGATATTTTTGAAATAGACTCATTCAGTTGGGAGATAATGGAAAGCCTTCAGTGCTGTGATCTTGAAATCGCCAGTTTTAAAGATGGCTGGAAATGCAAAGGCCAGTTTGAGAAACAACACAGGAATCAAGAGTGCTGTTTCCAGCAGAGGAAAATCACCTGTGAAAACTTGCCCACTTTCGAGCACCATACATCTGCCGCTCTACGTCAGAGCAGTGAGACTTGTGAGAGACTGATTGGATGTGATGACTGTGGGAAAACCTTTAGCCGGGGCTCACACCTTATTCAACATCAGAAAACTCATACTGGGGAAAAGCCCTTCGAGTGCGAGGAGTGTGGGAAGGCCTTTAGCCGAGCCTCGCACCTCACTCAGCATCAGAGAATTCACACAGGTGAGAAACCTTATGACTGCAAGGACTGTGGGAAGGCCTTCGGACGCACTTCGGAGCTCACTCTACACCAGCGACTGCATACCGGTGTCAAACCCTATGAATGTAAGGAGTGTGGGAAGACCTTTAGGCAGCATTCCCAACTTATTCTGCATCAAAGAACTCACACGGGTGAGAAACCCTACGTATGTAAAGACTGTGGGAAGGCTTTCATTCGTGGCTCACAACTTACTGTTCATCGCAGGATTCATACAGGTGCCAGACCGTATCAGTGCAAAGAATGTGGGAAAGCCTTCAAACAGCATTCGCAACTCACTGTCCATCAGCGAATTCATACCGGGGAGAAGCCCTATGAATGTAAGGAGTGTGGAAAGGGCTTTATTCACAGCTCAGAAGTTACTCGACATCAAAGAATTCACTCTGGGGAGAAACCTTACGAATGTAAGGAATGTGGGAAGGCCTTCCGACAGCACGCACAGCTGAGGCGACATCAGAGAGTTCATACTGGTGACAGACCCTATGAGTGCAAGGACTGCGGGAAGGCGTTTAGTCAGAGTTCATACCTCATTCAGCATCAGCGAATCCACACAGGGGACAAACCCTACGAATGTAAGGAGTGTGGGAAGGCCTTTATTCGTGTCTCACAGCTGACTCACCATCAGCGAGTTCACACCTGCGAGAAACCTTATGAGTGCAGGGAGTGTGGAATGGCCTTTATCCGCAGTTCCCAACTCACTGAACATCAGAGAATTCATCCAGGTATCAAACCTTATGAATGCAGAGAATGTGGGCAGGCCTTTATCCTCGGCTCACAGCTCATTGAACACTACAGAATTCATACTGATTAGAACATCTCAACTGTTAAAGCCTGGAGTGGAGTTGAAACCTGATCCAAGATTAGATCAATTAATGTGATTCATGTCAGAAAGCTTTCATTTGTCAGTTCCATTATGGAACATCAGAGAACTCCTACCAGAAGAAAATTCAATAAATTCGGGAATTCTTGTTGCCTACTTACTGTTTACTAAGGATCAGAGAACGTATGCTAAAAATGTCAATGTAGAAAAGCCTTCTGTTGCCACTCAAAATGTATTAAATTTCTGAGGATTCCAAATAGAAAATGACCCTATTAAAATGTTTTGTGAATGTGCCTTTCACCATGACGTACAGTTTACTTAATAGTGTCTCATTTCCACTGATTACTGACTATTCAGCATTGTACAAATTATTCAGCCTTTCTGTCCCTCAATTTACTATTTTTAACTGATGGTAATTATACATATCCAACAGAATTTTCTTTTTAAATATTTTATTTTATTTAAAAGGTAGAGTAACAGAGAGATAAGGTGACAGAAAAATAAAGGGATCTCCCATCTGCTGGTTCACTCCCCAAATGGCCGTAGTGGTTGGGTCTGGGCCAGGCTGGAGCCAGGAGCTAGGAATTCCATATGGGTCTCCCATGTGGGTTGTAGGACCCATGTGCTTGGGCCATCTTCAGCTGCTTTCCCAGGCCCATTATTAAGGGTGTGGATTGGAAGCAGAGCAGCCAGAACTCAAACCAGCACTCATGTGGGATACCGGCATCACAGGCAGCAGCCTAACCCACTGTACCACAACATCGGCTCCCCAACTGAGTTCCTGTGAGGACCAAATCAGATATTTTTTAGAAAGCCTTGAAAGCGGAATATCTGGCACGTACATACACGTGCTCAATGATCATAAGCCATTGTCATTAAGTTGATTGTCAGTATCCGTGCCCAAGTGACAGAATGGCATTTTGAATGTCTCAAATCAGAAAGCTTTCACAACCACTTAAAATTCATTCTTCAGGCCGGCGCCGTGGCTCAACAGGCTAATCCTCCGCCTTGCGGCGCCGGCACACCGGGTTCTAGTCCCGGTTGGGGCTCCGGATTCTGTCCCGGTTGCCCCTCTTCCAGGCCAGCCCTCTGCTGTGGCCCAGGAGTGCAGTGGAGGATGGCCCGAGTGCTTGGGCCCTGCACCCGCATGGGAGACCAGGAAAAAGCACCTAGCACCTGGCTCCTGCCATCGGATGAGCGCAGTGCGCCGGCCGCAGCGCACCAACCGCGGCAGCCATTGGAGGGTGAACCAACGGCAATGGAAGACCTTTCTCTCTGTCTCTCTCTCTCACTGTCCACTCTGCCTGTCAAAAAAAAAAAAATTCATTCTTCAAAACAGTAGCAATGAAGCAAAGTTAATCACAAGAAGGTTTTCATTCAAAAGGTTGAAAGTTCAGAAAATCAAACAGAAGAGTAACTGAAAAAAATCTCAGAGATCTAAAACCATGTCTAAATATAACATAAAGAAAAAACAAAACTAAATTACAAGCTAGAAATGAGTGGTATCAAAACCACTTCAGCATGGCTAGTGCTGTACTCCTGTAGGAACCCAGGATGGAGGGGTAGGTGCTGTGTTCTCCCAGTGTGGATCTCCAATACCTAGGCATGTTGGATGAATGGTCAACTCTAAAAGATAGGAAAAAATAACAGCAGAAACCCAAGTCAGCAGTAGGAATGACTATTAAAGATAAAAGGAAAATTAATAAAATAGAAAAAGCAATAAACTTAATTTTAAGATTGTCTTTTTAACAGTGCTATAAGATAGTTTGTTTACAAGTATGATCTAGGAAAAAAGTATGGCTAAAGAAGGGATGAACTGTATCTCTAAATAGCTTACTATGCATCTAATATATTTGAAAATCTAGAAACTTTTATAATAGAATGAATTTTTACAGATATATCAAAACTGGTTCAAGAGGATATGAGATGCCTGAATAAATCAATGACTACAGAAGGACATAAAAAAGTCATCAAAAGTCTTTCCCTTTAAAAATTAAAAAAAAAAAAATTGGGGGGCCTGTGCTGTGGCAGACTGGTAAAGCCACTGCCTGCAGTGCTGGCATCTCATATGAGTACCAGTTCAAGTCTCAGCTACTCCACTTCTGATCCAGCTCTCTGCTAATGCACCTGGGAAAGCAGTGGAAGATGGCCCAAGTCCTTGGGCCCCTGCACCCACATGGGAACCGGAAGATGCTCCTGGCTCCTGGCTTCAGATCAGCCCAGCTCTGGCTGTTGAGGCCATTTGGGAGTGAGCTAGCAGATGGAGGATCTCTCACTCTGCCTCTGTCTTTCTGTAATTCTGCCTTTCAAATAAATAAGTCTTATAAATAAATAAAGAAAACATTTTAACCTACAAAAACTTCAAGGAACAAATAGCCTGTAAGGGAAACTTGTCAATTCATTTTCAAGGCTAGATGAAATTCTGATTTTACAAAAATATTAGATAAAAATAGCTCCCAAAAAGCAAATTATTAATTATTGCCATTTGTGAAGATACATGTAAATAAAATTCCTGCTTATTTAATCATACTAAAATTAAGAAGCTAATTCCAAGTGGCATGTCTGGAACTTCACCTGTTATGGACTAATTATGTTTTCAGGATGTTAATATTATAACTCCAAGAGATTACAGTAGTGGAGAAAAGAGCCTTGATCCATGCCCAGTGATAGTCAGGGTTGTGGATTTTAGGACTATCAGGAAATGGATCCCCTCAGCCCTTGGAGTAGCCAGGCAATGTCTGGGCAGAGGCCCAGTTGCCCTGTGAAGCCAGGCATCTCATCAGTCATTCCAAGTGTTACAGAGAATCACCTGCATTTTGTACATGTACCATTGCCTACAGTGAATTAGAAATCAGTGTTGTGTGTATCTTCTTTAAATTGCTTAACAATTAGGATGCACGTTGGAGGGCTCAGCTATAGCGTTAAAAACTATAACTGAATAATTAAAGCACATGCCTGGGATAAAAATTTTAAAGTCACAATTTGGTGTGCAGAAATAAGTGAGTCTTCATACGATCCCTGCCCCTTTCCCACCCAGTTACCCTTTATGAAACAATTGCTAATAATCAAGCTCCTCTATATACTAAGTTTTAATTTGTGTAAGCACAGGCATACACCTAACATACTGTTCATGAAAAATTTTTACATAAATTGTAACAAGTTTCTATACATTGTTGTTTTTCTTATCCATACATCTTGATCATACCACATAAGTAGATATATGGCTGCCTCATTCATTTTTTTTTACAACACTGAGGTATTCCATTATATGTGTCTCATAATTTGATTATATCAATTTAGTCTCATGTTTAGCTTTTTCAAATAATAATTTATACTTCCCTTGCTCATAAATTATTTTTCTTGTGTGTGATATATCTTTAAGAGAAATTCCTAGAATTGGAAATGCTAGAACAAAATAAATATATACTTTTTAAAAACTTTATTATGAAAACTTGGAAGATAAATAAAAATACAGACTCTTAAAATGAGCCCCCATGACCCCATCCCTAGCTCCAATTATTATCAGCTCTTGGTCAATTTTATTTTATCTGTATTCTCACCTACTTCCCTCACCTCCATGTTATTTTTGAAGATACATCATTATATCCGTGAATATTTCAGTATATATCTTTAAAAGATATCACAACTTTAGAAAAGATTTTCACTCATAAAAAAAATGGCATTGCTGCCTGAATACCATTGCATATATGATAGTGTTCCAATTTCTCTTTGTTTCATAAATGCCATTAAAAATAAAAGTCAAGATCCAAATAATGTCCATAAATTGCAGGTGAATGTTAGGTCTCAAATCTCAATCTATGCATTTCCCCTTCTGCTTTCTTTTTTACCCTTGCAACTTTTTTGTTTGGTTAAGATTACTTTTAAGTGATTAATATTAAGAGACAGAATGTTTAGGTGTCTTCCTTTTTGGGAAGTCTGTTACATTGTTGGGGTTGCAATACAGTAATATACTATTATTTACTGTATATTTTCATGAAGAAAAACTTTCCTTCATCTACTATTTGGTTAACCACTGTTTCAGTAATGAAAGGTGGAGTAAATACATCTTTCTTCCTGTTTTACTGGTTTCAAAAAATAAGTTGGTTCCCTAGCATTCTGCCACGGTTGCCAAAGAATCTAGGTAGAGAGAGAGAGAGCATATTTAATATTTAAGCATATTTAATATTTAATATTTAAGCATATTTAATATGCTTAAGTTCATTTAAGTTTTTCCCACAGTGCTGTTCAAATTGTTCGATGTTTAATGTGTGGGAGTCTCTCCCAGCAGTACCTGTGTCCTTTAGATACAACCCAAGTAGTCTTTGATCATTGCTTGTTCTCTGCCACAAAATGTTCCAGCTTCACGTGTTTCCTGTTGCCCTCGCCTTGAAGTAGCCATTTATTTCCCGAAGAGCCCTCTTTCCCTTGTGTATGTTGGTGCTTTCCCGAACGGTATTTGGAAACCACAACTGGTCCAGCCCCGGGTTAGCCTCTCCCAGATGTATACACACTGTAAGCCATGGCAGAACCGCATTAAGTGCCTTCAGAAAGATACCATCTGTAAATCTACCTACCTACGGTAGAAGAGAGCCCAGAGCACCACACTCATCCAACCCTAGGGAACCGCCTGTATTTGGAACATAGGCCATTTAATAGGTGAGAAATTGACATTTCATTTGCATACCTTTGATTACAATTACTCTAGATGACCATTTGTTCAGGTCTTTGTTGACGATGGACGTTACTTTTCTCATAATGCCTAAACAAAGTAGATGCTTAATAAAAATTTGTTAATTGCGTAAGTTATATGTCCCTGTCCTTTGTTCATTTAATGTTGGCATAAAAGGGCTATTTTTGAGAGACTTAAATGTGTGTAAAGTTCCAAGTGCAATGCCTGAAACTCAGCAAGTATTAGTTCCATTCCTTATTAGTTGCATATATTATCATTTATGTCTAAGAGTGGCGCGCTTTTTTTTTTTTCTATTTTGAGGCATAGGGAAAAGGAAATTAGGACCCAGAGAGATGAAATAGCTTATGGAAGGCCAGTTAAGCATCTTGATTTAAAAGACAAGAGCAGCAGGGTGGAATTTCATGCATACAGCTTTCAGTATATGTGACTGAGGGAAGAAAAAATAGATGCCTTTTCAAAAGACATATCTACCTACAAAATGCATTTCTTTTTTTTTTAATGGAAAGCCACTGCAACCAGGACTTCTTTTTATTCCTGTGTGTAAAACAGTCGAAGGTTGCACTTACTTATTGAGGTGTTAGCCTCCTCCCACCCCCACATCTAGAAAACACACCTAGATCTCCTAGATGGCAGAACTGTGTCAAGTTCACTCACAACGCTTACGACAGACTAGACAGACCCCCAAATATTGGTGAGCGGCTGAATTAATAAAGACAAATTTCAAGAAGATGCTCCAGTGAGTAAATGGACCGGCCAACGTTTCTGCCAGGGTTCTTTGGGTCACCAGATTGATTCTGAGGAACCCAGATCAAATGCAAACAATCAAATGACACATGAGAATTCTTTCGGTACCTTTGGCAAAGGAAGCAACGTCAGTTAGGTAATTTGAAAGAACAATAAGGTTTAGGGTTTTTGGTAGATATGTCTGAGGTGAAACGTGAAGGGGGAAATGGTTGATGAGAGTTGGGGAATGCTGAGGAAAAGATGGAAAAATCTGCAACAAACGGATTCAGGGAACAGGTGAGGAGGGAGGCAGGTAAGGAAGTGGGATTGAGTCTTAGGGAAACAGCGAGGAGGGGGGCAAGACTTGTGGGAAAGGGAGAAACTGCGATCCCTGCGGAACAGTGTGAACAAAGGGTGAACAGTGGGATGTTTGATCAGCTCTGTGGATACCAGAAAAAATCAAACTCTTCCCTGATTCTAATCATTCTGCCCACATCTGACTCCATCTGAATTTTCCTTGTTGCTAGGCTACATTGACAGAATTCTACTAATGTACTTTTATATTAAGACGCAAATAAGTTTGTTGAAAATAGAGACGGCGGTTACACCTAGGAAGGCTTTTACAGAGACCTTGTTCACAAGCTAACTGGGAGGAGGCTTTGTCTTCAGGCGGGATGACAGCTCCGCACCACACTTCTTAGGAGAGCAAATGAAACACTATTCAGATTTAAAGCAGAAGGAAATTCTGTCATTTGGGACAATACAGATGAATCAACTTGGAGGACATTGTGCAAAGTCAAATAAACCATGCACAGAAAGACAAAAGGTGGGACCAAAAACAGTAAAACTCAGACGCAGAGAGAAGTGAAGGCCAGGAGGTGGGGGGGGATGAGAAGATGCTGGTTGAAGGGCACAGAGTTGGCAGCTAGGAGGAATGAAATGATAGGTCCTTAAAGTTCGAAAGGTGCTCATTAGTGTGAATCATTCCTCATCATATACATATATCACTGTGTGCCCCATAGTTGTATATAATTGTACTTTGTGGAAAAAAAGTAAAAATGCTCAAATAAGGGCTGGTGCTGTGGCTCACTTGGTTAATCCTCATCCTGTGGCACCAGCATCCCCTATGGGCACCGGGTTCTAGTTCTGGTTGCTCCTCTTCCAGTCCAGCTCTCTGCTGTGGCCCAGGAGGGCAGTGGAGGATGGCCCAGGTCCTTGGGCACCTGCATGGGAGACCAGGAGGAAGCACCTGGTTCCTGGCTTCAGATCTGTGCAGCTCTGGCCGTAGTGGCGATTTGGGGGGTGAACCAACGGAAGGAAGACCTTTCTCTGTCTCTCTCTCTGTCTATAACTCTACCTGTCAAATAAATTAAAAAAAAAAAAAAACTAGTAAACATGAACACCTTCCTGAGTCCTGGGAGCTTTTCTAGCCAATTATCAAACCCAAGAGAGTCATAAGAACCTTCAACTCAACATTTGCTTGTTCCCGAGGATGGGCTGTCCAGCACTTTCGACTAGCGTCTGAAGAGGGGGCGGAGTCCTTTATCTTGTGGGATCTGACGCTAACGCAGGTAGAGAGAAAGGTCTTCCTTCCCTTGGTTCACCCCCCAAATGACTGCCACGGCCGGAGTTATGCTGATCTGAAGCCAGGAGCCAGATGCCTCCTCCTGGTCTCCCATGAGGGTGCATGGTGCTGACCCCTCATGTTTACTAGTTTTTTTATGAAGGATATAACTCAAGAACAGCCAAAATAGAAGCGAGATGTAGAACAAAGGATGGAGAGGGTGTGGTTTAGAGCTTCCCTGCCATTCATAATTTAAACCACTGTCCACTGTTGATTTTTTTAAAAATTTATTTATTGGAAATGCAGAGTAGGAGAAAGAGAGGAAGAGAAAAAGAGATCTTCCATCCACTAGTTCACTGCCCTAACGGCCTCCATGGTCAGGTCTGGGCCAGGCCAAAGCCAGGAGTCTGGAACTCCATCCTGGTTTCCCACATGGGCGGCCGAAGCCCAAGCACTTGGGCTGTCTTCTGCTGCCTTCCCAGGGGCATTAGCAGGGAGCTGGATCAGAAGTGGAGCAGCCGGGACTGGAATTGCTGCTCCAGTATGGGAGGCTGGCATTACAGGCAGCAGCCTAACCTGCTGCACCACAGCTCTGGCCAGGGTGCCGGTGATGAACTCAGTCTCCAACTCTTCTCCCTTCCTCAGAAGGCTGCAGGTGGGGCTGAAAGTCCCTCTGATGAGGGACAAATAGGCAGGAAGTTAGTGTCGATTGCTGAGCTACAAGCCACTGCCCCCTGGTAATTCTATCCTCTTACCTGTCAATCAAAATGCCCCCTTTCCTGGGATGAAAACTGCTTCATCCAGGCCCTAAGGGAAATGCCATGAAAATATGGATATTGAGCTATTGAGCTCCACGTGGAACTTGTGGAGGTACTGAACAATCCCCAGGTAGCTTCAAGCCTGGAGGGTCCACCCCCGACCTCACAAAGGCTAACTGAGTCGCTCTCTCTCTTCCACCAGAGACCATGGCTGAAGGGGCTGCCAGGTGCTCTCTCTCATACCCCTCCTCCACCCCTTCTCTTCCTGGGCAAATCTTCCAGCCCCCTGCCCACTCGTAACAAGCATTTCTCTGTGTGGGGCAACCTAAACTCAAGTGTGTATGTAGGTTCACTTTCTCACCTTTTAAATAAACTTTATCACTCTGCACTTTATTGGTGTCAGTACTTAGCATGTTTGTGTGTGACAAGAGCCTGGAGCAAAAAAATGAATACCCCTTCACCTATATTACCTACAGCTATGTGTTCACCAGCCCAGGAGCTCTGGGGAGCCCACTGTTTTGAGGTGTTTTATGGAGGTTTTATTACCTAGGTGTGATTGATACATGAAAGTTATTAGCACCAAGATGGAGTCACATGGGTCAAAGCTATACAAAATAGGAGGTTAGGGGGGAAGGGCCCTCATGCACACACCCCTGTGGTAAGAACTATTTCACTTTGCCTCCTAACAGGAACGATCAGAACATTTTTCCAAACCACAGCTTGCTCCATGAGTCACACAAGGCATGTGGGGTTTGTACAGAACAATGGCCTGACACATTGTCTCCATGGATGAGCTCACTGTAGCCTTAGGAGGAGCTCCTGATCTCCTGTCCTCTCCCTCTCAGACATTCAGCTGGTAGCAGAGATGGCCGCTGGAACAGAGGTTGCTGCCTTCCAGTGGGACAGGAGGCAGAGAGTACTGGTAAGCAAGCAGCAAGGTTTAAACCAGCGGTGCCTCAGCAGCGTGGATGGGCCCTCGCCAGATGGCGCCAAGACCGAGCGCCCAGTCGTTCAGACCGGGAAAGCAAGCTAACAACGTTTCCCGACCAAAAAACACCTGACAGGCCAGCTGGGTGTATTTCTCACTGAAAGATCTTGAGAGCTGAGCGCAGTTCGCATTTAGACTGCGGCTTGCGAGGGTACCGGGGCCAGGTCTTCCCACCATTTCTCCTTCCCCCCACCCTCTTCTCCAGGACAAATGATTTCCTGGATGTGAAACTGGAGAAATTCCTCCCAAGGTTTTATTACCCAACACCATCAGACTGGGTAGCCCGCTTGGCACTGGGCAAAGAGGATTCCACCGGAGAGCTTCCCTTAAGGGAAAAACCAGGACTACGTCTAAAGTTATGGGGGTACGGGTAGGGGTACAGGTAGTGTAAACAGGTGGTGTAAACTACTGGCCTGCTTCCCAGGAGGGCTCCTGAAGCTGCTGCTCTCCTTTCTGCAGGTCCTTTGTTTTCCTTAGGCCCCTGCACACACACACAGGCGAGCTCCATCTTCCTCCCTTAGATGTGCTCACGGTTGCCATGGCGTGCGGACTCTGCGCTGCGGTGCCTTGCCATTCTGATAAGCTGACTGCATTTTTCAGAGAACCTCTCTCTGGGTTGTTATTTAGATTAACAGATTAAGTCATTGCCGCTAGTGATTGATTTAGTCTCCAGTCCTACTCCCTTCCCCCAGAAGTCTGGAGTGGGGGCTCAAAGTCCTAACCTTTTCTAAGAAAAAAATTATTTTCTAAATGATGTAGCATGGAGTTATTAATTTTTATTCCAAGATCTTGGCTTTGCACATAAGCAAGCATTCTAAATGCAGACACATATAAGGTACACAAAGTGATAGCAAATTTTCTTCAAAAGGTAAGAAAGCAAACACACACACACACACACACACACGTGAGCATGGGTTGCCCCATACAGAGAAATACCCATCATGAGTGGGCAGGGGCCAGAAGATTGCCCAAAAGGAGGGTTGGGGGAAGAGAGAGAGAGAGAGCACTTCCATGCAGCATCTCCAGCTGTGGTCTGGGGGTGGGGGGTCAGTGAGCTCCTCCCCCAGTGTTGCCCTCTTTAATGAAATTAAGGTGGTGTCTTGCCAGACGTGAAGCCACCTAGGAATTATATGGCAATTCCACAAGTTCCATGTGGAGATCAATATCTGTATTTTCGTGGCATTCTCTCATTCATGTCTCAGATGAGGCAAATGTATCCCAGGAAAGGGGGCGTTTTGATTGACAAGTAGGAGGATAGAATGACACATGGGGGCTTGCAGTGACTTCCAGCTCAGCAGAACTAAGCTATCTGCTTCTCCCATGTCATGACTATTTATTTATTTGAAGGGTAGGACAACAGATAGAGGGAGAGACAAACAGAGAGCTTCATTCACAGGTTCACTTCCCCAAATGTCTGCACTGGGTAGGGCTGGGCCAGGAACTCCATCCAGGTCTCCCATGTGGGTGGCACGGGCCCAAGTACCTGGGTCATCTTCCTTTGCCTTCCAGGAAGCTGGATTGGAAACAGAGCAGCTGGGACTTGAACTGGCACTCGGATACAGGATGTGGCCTAACATGTGGGAGCTTAACCTACTGGGCCACGACACTGGTCCGGGTCTCAGCCTTGTAATCATGCCTTGGTCTTCCTGCTGCCCAGTGACCATCCTGAAGCCATCCAGGGGCCCCCAGCCAGTGATCTCAGGATGGAACAGGATGCTACAACTCTGGAGAGTCAAGGGATTTTAGGAGCAGTGGGCGATTAAGGATTTTAGGAGCAGCAGAGATAGAACCCAAACAATTTCCCATTGTACCAACAAGGACCTCAAACACAAATGGTATTGTCTTTACATGTTTCCTTCTCACTTTTAAGTTTAAAAAATGATACTTTATCATGGAAAACTAAAAAAACCAATACAAGAGTAAAAGTACAGTATTATTAGCACTCATATCCCCATTACCAGCTACAAAAATCATCAACTTATGCCAGCCTCGTTTCTGCTGCAAATCCACTCCACTTTTCACCAGATTATTATTATTTTTTTTTGACAGGCAGAGTGGACAATGAGAGAGAGAGACAGAGAGAAAGGTCCTCCTTTTGCCATTGGTTCACCCTCCAATGGCCGCCGCAGCTGGCGCACCGCGCTCATCCAATGGCAGGAGCCAGGAACCAGGTGCTTTTCCTGGTCTCCCCATGGGGTGCAGGGCCCAAGCACTTGGGCCATCCTCCACTGCACTCCCTGGCCACAGCAGAGGGCTGGCCTGGAAGAGGGGCAACCGGGACAGAATCCAGCGCCCCGACTGTGACTAGAACCCGGTGTGCTGGCACTGCAAGGCGGAGGATTAGCCTGTTGAACCGTGGCTCCAGCCATTAGATTCTTTTGAAAGAAGAACTGAGATGTTATAGAATGACATCTGTAAATATTTCAGAAATTATCTCTAAAAGACAGACGAAAAATATCAGTGAGGATTTATAATTTTTTAAAAAGCTTTTTATTTTATTTGTTTGAAAGACAGAGTTACAGAAATAGAGGGGGAGAGACAGAGAGAGAAATCTTCCATCTACAGGTTCACTCCACCAAACAGCTGCAGAAGCCAGGGCTGGGCCAGGCTGAAGCCAGGTGACAGGAGTTTCATTCGGGTCTCTCACATGGGTGCAGGAGCCCAAGCACTTGGACCATCTGCTGCTGCTTTCTCAGGCGCATAAGCAGGGAGCTGGATTGGAAGTGGAGCAGCTGAGACACGAACCAGCACCTATAGGGGATGCTGGTATAACAGGTGGCTGCTTAACCTGCTCTTCCACAACTCCAGTCCCAAGAATTTATAACTAGATCTAAGCCATTAGAAGGGAGAGTAATAAAGTTTTCTACCAAAATCTGTTAAAGTTCATATGATTTTCATTGTGGTTACAGAGAAAGTTGTTTCATAGGTATTAAGAGAATTAGAAATTTGGGGCTGGTGCCATGGCTCACTTGGTTAAACCTCCGCCTGCGGTGCCGGCATCCCATATGAGCTACAGGTTTTGGTCCCGGTTGCTCCTCTTCCAGTCCAGTTCTCTACTGTGGCCCGGGAGAGCAGTGGAAGATGGCTCAAGTACTTGGGCCCTGCACCCACATGGGAGACCAGGAGAAGCACCTGGTTCCTGGCTTCAGATCGGCTCAGCACCAGCCATGGCAGCCATTCCAGGAGTGAACCAATGGAAGGAAGAACTTTTTCTCTGTCTCTCTCTCTCACTGTCTGTAACTCTACCTGTGAGAGAGAGAGAGAGAGAGAGAGAGAGAGAGAGAGAGAGAGAGAGAGTTTCCCTAGCAACATCATTTTGGGGCCATCTTTCCCTAAATCTTCTCTTTTCAAAAAATAAAAATTGTCCTTTGCAATTGTAAAATGTGAAGAGTTTTGTTGTTGTTTGTATTAAACAAAATTGAATTGGTACGATTTACTATAATTTTATTTTTAAATTGTATTTATTTGAAAGGCAGAGAGAGAAAGAATTTTTCATCAGCTGGCTCACTCCCCACATGCCTGCAACAGCCAGGACTGGGCTAGGCTGAAGCCAAGAGGCTGGAATCCTATCCACGTCTCCCATGTGGATGGCAGGGACCCAAGTACTTGAGCCACCACCTGCTGCTTTCCACAGTACACATCAGCAGGAAGCTGGAGTTGGACACAGAGCAGGGACTCAAGCCCAGGTACTCTGATATGGGGTGAGGGCACCCCAAGGAGCAGTGTAACTAATGTGCCAAATGCCCACCCTTTACTATAATTTTAAATCTTTGAATATTGAGAATGGTATCTGGTTTTGGAGGCAATCAAATGTCTGCTGAATGATCAACATAATTAATTTGGTAAATGAGAGAATATTTTTAAGAGGAAAAGATATAGGTATATAGGGAAATTTTCCTAATATATATATATATGTATGTATATAGTATGTATGAAATTTCACACTTTGAAGTTAACCTGCTTTACAACTCTAGTGAAAAAGAATTTCATAAATCATTCCAAATAATTCACATGTTATCTGTGGGCACAATATTTGACATTTCATCTTTCTTAGATTTGTAAGCAACATTAATGATATGACAGCTTGAGGTGCTACTACACCTAGACATCGCTCAGGCATCTCAAATGATATTTATAACTAAAACCAGATTTTTTATTCCATCCCCCCATCCTACACCTCCAAAATTCTCTTTTCCATTTGTATTTCTAATATATCACATTTATCTCAGTCTGCCTGGTCCCTCAAGCAAGAAACAGGCAGTCAGCGAAGACTTCTGGCACCTTTCCTCCACAGTCAAAATATTAGCTTTAGATTCAGGTCTGAACTCAAAGAGTTACGGGCTTTCAACAGCACTTCATGAAGTTTTCACGACAATTTATTTTAAAAAAGAGATTTATCGGCCGGCGCCGTGGCTCAACAGGCTAATCCTCCGCCTTGCGGCGCCGGCACACCGGGTTCTAGTCCCAGTCGGGGCGCCGGATTCTGTCCCGGTTGCCCCTCTTCCAGGCCAGCCCTCTGCTGTGGCCCGGGAGTGCAGTGGAGGATGGCCCAAGTGCTTGGGCCCTGCACCCCATGGGAGACCAGGAAAAGCACCTGGCACCTGGCTCCTGCCATCGGATGAGCGCGCCGACCGTGGCGGCCATTGGAGGGTGAACCAACGGCAAAGGAAGACCTTTCTCTCTGTCTCTCTCTCTCTCTCACTGTCCACTCTGCCTGTCAAAAAAAAAAAAAAAAAGAGAGAGAGAGAGATTTATCTATCTATCTATTTATTTATTTATTTATTTTAAAGACAGAGTTAGAAAGAAGCAGAGGGAGAGAGAGAGAGAGAGAAAGTCTTCCATCTGCTGGTTCACTCCCCAGATGGCTGCAATGACCAGAGCTGGGCCAATCTGAAGCCAGGAGCCAGGAGCTTCTTCCAGGTCTCCCACACAGGTGCTTGGGCCATCTTCTACTGCTTCCCCAGGCCATAGCAGAGAGCTGGGTCAGAAGTGGAGCAACTGGGACTGGAACAGGCACCCACATGGGATACCAGCCCTATAGGCAGTAGCTTTACCTGTTATGCCACAATGCTGGCCACTGTCACGAAAATTTCAATGTGAAGTACCTAGCAGCGTTTCCAGGAAGAAAGCTTTGTCATATGCAATAATTCAAAGTTACTCAAACAATCGCCAGCATGCTCCATCTCTGTCTTGTCACCCAGCAAATGGCCCCACCTGGTTCCTGAAGCAAGACACCCGGGAACCAACCTTGGCCGCAACCTGATAATTGTGGAACCATTTGCTTCTGTCCACACAGACATGCACGAGGTATACGCACCCCTTTGTTGAGTACCACAAAGAGAAGGAATTTAGAGTATCGGGTCCTGGAACCAGAAGTTCTCAGTTCAAGTGCAGTTCCTGTTACTTTACATGACCTTAAACAATTTTCATAACTTGTACCCCTCTAGTGTTGTTATCAGGGTGTAAGTACAGTTGGCTCACATATCTGTGGGTTCTGCTTCCATGCATTCAACCAACCTTGGATCAAACACTAATTTTTTAAGATTTATTTATGTATTTGAAAGGCTGAGTGGCAGAGAGCGAGAGAGAGAAAGAAAATCTTCTATCTACTGGTTCACTCCCCAAGGGCCAAGGCTAGTCCAGGCTGAAGCCAGGAGCCAGGGTCTCCCCTGTGCCTGCTTTCCCAGGCACGTTAGCAGGGAGTTGGATTGGAAGCAGTGCAGCTTATCCAGCACTCTGAGGCTTAACCAGTTGCCCCACAATGCCACTCCAATAGGTTAATAGAAAGGAGATCACAGGCCGGCACCGCAGCTCACCAGGCTAATCCTCTGGCTGTGGCCCGGGAGTGCAGTGGAGAATGGCCCAAGTGCTTGGGCCCTGCACCCCATGGGAGACCAGGATAAGCACCTGGCTCTGCAATCGGATCAGCATGGTGCACTGGCCAGAGGGTCAACCAACGGAAAAGGAAGACCTTTCTCTCTGTATTTCTCTCTCTCACTGTCCACTCTGCCTATCAAATAAATAAATAAAAAGTAAAAAAAAAAAAAAATGAGATCACTCAAAATTCCAAGGGAGGCTCTTGAACAAATGCAGCCACACTTGTGCCCAGTAGACATTTTCAAGAGCTGTTAACAAAGGAGCATTGGAGGTTGGGGGGGTGTGGAGCCACAACAATACAAAAGTTTCTATTTGTAAATTCACATTTATTAAATAAATGAAAAAACAAAGGAGCATGACCCAAGTGACCATGAGCACTAATTCTGATGCCTAGGATTGGCAGTCTGAGCCAGCACCTGCCTAACCACACCCACAGGAGTTTGAGAGGCGCTATTCCAAAGAGGAAATCTGTTATCCCGCCTTCTGTTGGCCAGAGTGCATTCTTCAGAGTACTTACCAGCTGGGGAAGAGAAACAAACTCATGCAGATTTATGACTACTTGATAGGCATAGTTTCCACCAACAGCACACACACACACACACACACACATACACACACAGAGACAGAGAGAGAAAGGGAAGGAGCTCTGTAAGATTGGAAGTGCTGGTATGTGTTGCCTACCTCCTTTTACTTAGTGAGCTATATTATTATTTTTAAAGATTTATTCTATTTATTTGAAAGACAGAGTTGGAGGTGGGAGGGAGGGCCTTGCATCTGCTCGTTCACTCCCCAAATGGCCACAACGGCCGCAGCTGAGCTGATCCAAAGCCAGGAGCCAGGAGCTTCTTCTGGATCTCCCAAGGACTTGGGCCATCCTCCCCTGCTTTCCCAGGCACATTAGCAGGGCACTGGATCGGAAGTGGAGGAGCCGGGACTTAAACCAGCACCCACATGGGATGCCAGGGCTTTAACCTGCTGTGCCACAGTGCTGGCCCCATGAGCTATATTCTTAAGGCAGGGTCATGATGCAAATGCCAACAGAGACAGGCTGGAAAGTTTACTGAAACGAATAAGGCAAGCCACATGAAAGAAACACACAGTGAGGAACTGAGGTCTACTGGACAGTGTGTGTCCTGTCCACGGGGACGCACCCAACTCTGGTTCATGGCTTCCACACTGGGACACAGATCTGGTGTTGTGATCCTCAAATTTTTTTTTAGGCAAAGCAAGCAATCCGAATTTTTCTATGAAAATTCCCAATTCTGGATGCTATGCACATCAGACACAGCCTTCCTGAGGCCTCTGGAAGGGGCCAGTTTGTAATCCCTACATGTTTTCTGTTTTCAGACTGAAATTCTCCCTGAATGCGAGAAACCCCTGGAGCAGACCAGCTCTCTCCGCCTCGCTCCGGGTTCTCCGTCTGCATGCAGGGGCTAGGGGTTGGAGTAAGCCTCTTTTCTTTGTATTTGGCGTCCAGGTGTCCCAGCACTGTTTGCTACAGAGAATGTTCCTTCCCAAGAATGATCCTGGGCTCCCTTTACTTTATCTGCCATCTTATCTTTGGCCTTGAGTTTCACAACTATCCTTGGGGATGAAGAATAAAGAAGGAAGCAGGGTGACTCCCAAATCTCCCAAGCTTGAATACAGCGTCACACCCCTCCCGCCTGCCCACCACCTCTCAGCCTCAGCCACCTCCACTGCTCCCACGATGCTTCTCATTTTTCAGCTGATTTATTTTGAGAGGCAAAGAGGGGTGTGGGGGACAGAGAGAGAGAAAACTCCCATTTATAGGGGCCAGCACTGTGGCACAGTGGGTTAAAGCCCCAGCCTGCAGCACCGGCATCCCATATGGGCGCTGGTTCGAGTCCTGGCTGCTCCACTTCCAATCCAGCTCCCTGCCAATGCACGTGGAAAAGCAGCAGAGGATGGCCCAAGTCCTCGGGCCCCTGCACCCATGTGGGAGACCTGGAGGAAGCTCCTGGCACCTGGCTTCGGATTGTCTCAGCTCTAGCCATTGTGGCCATTTGGGGAGTGATCTCTCTCTCTACCTCTCTCTGTAACTCTTTTCCAAAAATAAATAAATAAATAAATAAATCTAATACACACACATACACCCAAAACTCCCATTCACTTGTTCACTCCCCAGATGTCCAAAACCACTGGGGCTGAACCCAGCTGGAGCCGGGAGCCAGGAGGCTCCAGTCTGGCCTCCCACCTGGTTGGCAGGAAATCAATTACTTGAGTCATCATTGCTGCCCTGCAGGGTCTGCATTAGTAGGAAACTGGAATGGGAAATGGGGGTGAATCCGGGACTCAAACCAATACACAAGGGGAGACCCTGATGGAGTTCTGGGTTCCTGCCTTCAGCCAAGTTTGGCATTTGGCGAGTGAACCAGCTGATGAGACTTCTCCCTCCCCCTCGTCCTCTCCTCTCTTGCTCTCTTTCAAACAAATCAAGGTGAGAGGAGCGGTTGTCCTGTGTCTGCCACAAGGTGGCAGCAGAGTGACACCAAAGCCAGGCCCTGGCCCCCAGCAGGCTGCCTGCCTCAGTCCCCCTGCCCATACACATACACTAGCAAGTCCCTGCTGGGTGCTGGCCCACTTCTACCTTGAGCTGTGACAGTGGCAGCACTAAACCATCCCAAGATTCCTGGCCCACAGAAAGTGTGCGATATTTACAGTTTTAAGCGGCTATACTTCAAGGGTAATTTGTTCATTGTTAATAGAAAGCTAATACATCAAACCATTCGAACACAGATATTTTTTCCAAAAAAATATTTTAATATGTATTAATAAAATGCAAAGACAGGAATGAGCATTGTGGCACAGGTGGTCAAGTCACTGGGACTCCCACATCCCACATCGGAGTGCCTGGTGTCTAGTCCCACGTCCACTTTTGAGCCAGCTGCATTGAAACTGTATTAGCATTGTGACGGTGCTGGGGGGGGGGAGCTTTAAGAGATGATCAGGTTGTGAGAGGGCTGAGTGCCTTCATTATGGGACAGAAGGCGGACTGTCATAAAGCCATTCCACCCCTTGCTGCTTCTGCTTCTCTCCCCATGCTCACTTCCCCTCCTGCCCCTCCACCATGGCAGGACCCAGCACGAGGCCAGCACCACGCCCTTGGGTTTCCCAGCCTCCAGGACCACGAGCCAAGTAAAGTTCTACTCTTTATAAATGACTTAGTCCCAGGTCCTCCACCAAAAGCAACACACCGAGGCATCAAACTGTCTGCTCCCCAGTCCCCATTGATTTTTATTTTCCTCTCTGAACAAGGATGGCACAGCTGCAGATTCTAAGGGACAGATGCGTGGATGGGCCATGGGCACATCACTGGGGAGGCCCAGAAATCTCTCGGAGCTGGGCACAGGCTAGGAGAAGCGTGGCAATCCCACTTTATTAAGAGGTGGGGGTGACCCCGCCAGAGGACAGCTGGACTGGATTCCCTTGAGCAAATATTTACCAAGTCCCATCTAGAAGCCAGGTGCTGAGCTGACAGTCCTACAGCACAGGATAGATTAACCAGGCAAAGAAGATAACAGGTGGGGCCAGCCCTGTGGCGTAGCAGGGTAAAGCCACTGCTTGCAGTGCTGGCATCCCATATGGGCACTGGTTCAAGTCCTGGCTGCTCCACTTCTGATCCAGCTCTCTGCTGTGGCCTGGGAAAGCAGTGGAAGATGGCCCAAGTCCTTGGGCCCTTGCACCCAACATGGGAGACCCGGATGAAGCTCCTGGACCCTGGCTTCAGATTGGCCCAGCTCTGGCCACTGCAGTCACTTGAGGAGTGAACCAGTGGATGGAAGTCCTCTCTCCCTCTCGCGCTGTGTAACTCTGCCTTTCAAATAAATACATAAATCTTAAAAAAAAATCAAGTAAGTTTATTTAACCAAGGGTTTTGCAGCACACAGGAGCCTTCAGAAACGAAGATCCAATGCTCCAGGGGAAGCTGGATTTACACCTGGGTTCAGTGAAGAACTGGCAGTGGTACACAGGGCTGCCTGGACACAAAGGGTGTGAGCTGATGACAATAAACTGAGGAGGGGGCATCCCGCCGGGCCTGCTCGGTCAGATTCGTTCTGATCTTGAGTGTAAGACAGGACCCCTCTGGAATGAGGGTCCTGTAACCTACTTTGAGGTGCGGCAGGGCAGGAATTTTATGACCATGATTCACACCCAAAGTCAGGGCAAAAGGCAGAGGTTAAGATCTGCTTCTGTGGTTTGCTCACTTGCCCGAGAGCCTTAGCGGGAGCACCGAGTGCAGAGCCCCAACACGTCGTTCTCGTCTCTCTCAAGAATGACTTGAGTGCATTCCCACACATCTTCCCTAAACCCAAAGCTGATGCTGATGTTTTGTTAAGGCCACAGTGAGGGGCCGGCGCTGTGGTGTAGCAGGGAAAGCCACGGCCTGCAGCACAGGCATCCCATGTGGGCACCGGCTGAGTCCCAGCTGCTCCACCTCCAATCCAGCTCTCTGCTATGGCCTGGGAAAGCAGTAGAAGATGGGCCAAGTCCTTGGGCCCCTGCACCCACATAGGAGACCCAGAAGAAGCTCCTGGCCCCTGGCTTTGGATCGGCTCAGCTCCAGCTGTTGCATCCATCTGGGGAGTGAACCAGCGGATGGAAGACCTCTCTCTGTAACTTTCAAATAAATAAATAATTTTTTTTACATATATAAATCAACTACAGGAAGAGTTGGTCAATGAACTACTATAATCTGAAATGTAAAAACCATGCTAAAAGGGTCATTGAAGAGAACTCTGCAGGTAAAAGTTATGACAGCAGAAATCAGAAATAAGCAGAACCTCCCGCTATAGGACAGAAAGGAGCAGGGGGAACTTAATCAAATCCCATTGTTGGGCCGGCACTGTGGCACAGCGGGTACGCCACCACCTGGGACATCCGCATCCCACATCAGAGTGTTGGCTGGAGTCCCGGCTTCTCTGCTTCTGATCAGCTTCCCGAGAATGCATCCTGGGAAGCACTCAAGTGCTTGGGCCCCGGGCCACCCTAGATGGAGCTGCTCCTAGCTTTGACCCAGCCCCGCCCTACCTGTTGAGGCATTTGGGGAGTAAACTAGTGGATGCAAGATCAATCTCTCTGCCTTTCAAACAGATTTTTTAAAAAAGTAAAATAGGCTGACACCACGGCTCACTAGGCTAATCCTCCGCCTGTGGCGCCGGAATCCTGGGTTCTAGTCCCATTCGGGGTGCCGGATTCTGTCCCAGTTGCTCCTCTTCCACTCCAGCTCTCTGCTGTGGCTCGGGAGTGCAGTGGAGGATGGCCCAAGTGCTTGGGTCCTGCATCCAATGGGAGACCAGGAGGGAGCACCTGGCTCCTGGCTTCAAATCGGCACAGTGTACCAGCCATAGCAGCCATTTGGGAGGTGAGCCAACAGAAGGAAAATCTTTCTGTCTCTCTCTCTCACTGTCTCTGTCAAATAAAAAAAAAAAAAATTAAAAAAGTAAAATAAAATAAACATTTAAAAAATAAAAAGAGTGGAGGAGATAAATAAACAACAGTGTGATGGTGATAATCTCAAACCAAGAGATGGGTCCTGGACTGGGGAACCTCATTACACCTTTCTCTTTGCTTTCGTCTGGGTTTGACAATCTCCTTGGTAAAATGTAGGCTAGAGGCTGGCGCTGTGGCATAGCAGTAAAGTCTGCAGTGCCGGCATCCCATATAGGCGCCAGTTCGAGTCCCAGCTGCTCCACTTCTGATCCAGCTCTGCTGTGGCCTGGGAAAGCAGTGGAGGATGGCCCAAGTCCTTGGGCCCCTGCACCAGTATGGGAGACCCGGAAGAAGCTCCTGGCTCCTGATTTCGGATTGGCACAGCATTGGCTGTTGTGGCCATCTGGGGAGTGAACCAGTGGGTGGAAGACCTCTGTGTGTGTGTGCCTCTCCTCTCTCTGTTTAACTGATTTTCAGATAAATAATCTTTTTTTTTTTTTTTGAAGGAAGGTAGCCAAGTCCGAATACCGGTGAACACAGCATTTCACCATAACCACCATCCCCAAAATTGTAGGCTAATAAAAAATACCTGATATGTGAACTTACCTCTAAGAAATAATGACTTTTTCTGAGCCCCTTAATGCTCTCTATAAACCTTTGAGAGAGACTGACTTGGTCCTCACGCTGCAGACACGGAAAACGGAGTTCGATCTTTCTCTAGGGAGATGGAACAAGGAGCTCAAACCCTAGCTTCTCTCCGTCCTCGCTCCCTTGCTCCGCACCCCAGCCCAGCAGGGAGAGGCCCGGAGAGGAGCCGCACTCGGCCCAGGCTTCCCTCTCCTCTCCGACGCACAGAAATTCCGGGGCAGAGGCCAGCGCGGGGCGCGGCGACCTGGCGCGGAGTCCAGTCGGGCTCGTGGGGGACACTCCCGGGTTTGCCATCCGCTGCGCGCTCACCCCGCCCCGGCGCGGCCACGCCCCGCCAGCTGTCCGGCAGGCCGCACGCCCAGCCTGGGGCTCCCCGCGGGGAGGGCGCTGTGTGTCCTTGGGCGGAGCCGGGAGGTGACTCTGGCCGAAGAGGACGACGCAGCATGAGGGCCCTGCGGGTGAGGGCCCCCAAAGGCCGGGCCGGGCCCCCAGCTCAGCAGCCCACACCCTAAACATCCCGGGATCTGGGGCTGTGCAGCGTGAGCCCCCTCCAGGGTCTGGGACCCTCCCCCCCCCAATCCGAGCTGCGGAGGTAGCTGGGACCCCAGAGCCCGGGGTTTACAGCTCTTTCCTACCTCTAGGGCTCCCGGTGGCTGGGAACCTAACACCCCTAACCCTCCCTGACACTACAGGGGCTGCCTGGAAACCCCAAGGGACCTGCTGTCCAACCCCCCACATTCATGGGACCTGATCTCTCATTAATCCAGGGAGCCCCAGATCCCCCCAAAGCATCAAGACTTGGGCTCCCAGAGCATGAGTCTCCTTCAGGGCAGCCTGGTAACCTCCAAGTCAGTTCTCTCCTGGCCTTTTCTTGCCAAGAGCCCCCTCCCCGCCTTCCTGGGCAGGTGAGAGGCCTGGGTAGGGATCATCCCACGTCCAGGCCTCTGCGAGCAGAGCCCCCCCCCCCCCATGCCAGACCCTCCAGGTGCCTCCAACACCACCTGCTCCGCTCCCGACCCTCCCAGGTGTCCCAGGCGCTGGTCCGCTCTTTCAGCTCTACAGCCCGGAGCCGCTTTGAGAACCGAGTGGCGGAGAAACAGAAGCTCTTCCAGGTAGGGGCAGGGAAGTGAGGAGAGAGCCCCTGGCTGCAGACTGGGTCTGGGTCCCCTGGCAAGTGACGGGAGGGAGGCATACGCTGTATGGCATGGCCAGCACCCCCTTCTCATTGGCACCCCCCCACCCAGGCGGACAACGACCTCCCGGTGCACCTGAAGGGCGGTGGGATGGACAACATCCTCTACCGCCTGACCATGACCCTGACTCTGGGAGGTGAGTGCAGAGCCCGTGTGGCCTGAGCTGCGGCAGGGGTGGTGGGGTGATGGGGACAACTGGCTCTTGGTCTGGGGTTTGGGGAGAGGACCCACTGGCGTTGAGTCCTGAGCTGACCAGGCTGGGGTCCACAACTGGTCACCAGGGAAGGAGACACCTAGGCTCCTGGTCCTGGGCTGGGGACGGGCCTGGGGCCCAGGTAGGAGCTGAGCAAGCACCCAGCCTGGTGCAGACCAGTGCCAGGGGATCCCCACCTGGAGTCCAGTTTGGAAATGGATCCAGACTGGTGTCTGCAGAGCCTCGGCAGGGGCTTCAAATCCCAAGCCAGGAGGTTCAGGGTGGCGATTGGGGTCTCAGTCTGTCTCTCCCACTTCTGCTTCCCAGGCACTGTCTACAGCTTGTATTGCCTTGGCTGGGCCTCCTTCCCCCACAAGAAGTGAGAACAAGACGCCTGGAGGACCCAGGGGACTTCAGTATTAATAAATGTGCTGGCTCTGGCCTCTGTGTGTGTGTCCAGGCCATGCTCCCATCAGCCCCTGGCCTCGGCCCTGTGGATGGCCTGCTGCCCCAGCCCCTGCCCCCCCAGGCTGGACCAGGGCTACTCCCCATCTCCCAGTACTGCTGTCGCTCCGCCCTCCACTGAGGCCTCCAAACACAGGCCTCGGGCTGTGCCTGGGGGCCCGGGGCCCTGGGGTGGTGTTCCTGAGTGGGACAGGAGTCCCGGGACCTGCTGTGTGGCCCTCTCCCCAAGGAGGAAGTCAATGCTGAGCACCGGCCAGCAGACACAGAGGCAGAGGCAAGTGAGGACAGACTGACCCAAGGCCGGGGCTGAAACAGCAGCACGCGTGGCCTTGAGGGACAGAGCCCGAGATGGCACTGGGACCTCCCAACAGCCTGGGCTTCCGGGTCCCAGGCTCAGCCTCCAAACCTGTGAGGGACTGAGCAAGAACCAGGCCACACCCCCCCAGCATGAGACAAGGTCAGAGACGGGACCAGGAGCCAAGCAGATCCAGGCCTGGGGAAGGCAGAGACAAAAGCCACCGTGCCCCGCCCACTTCCCAGCGCCCAAGCCAGAGCCACCCCTCAACTTTCAGAATAGGCGAGGTCTCACAGACAGCAGCCACTAGGGTGCTTTTATTTCCTGCTCGGCCTGGCAGGCTGGGGGCAGAATACAAAGGCACTGGGTGTGTGGGCCTGGGATGGCCTGCACTGTGTTTGGCTGCCCGGGTGGTAACCGAATCTGTGTGTCAGGGTGTGTAGGGACCGGAGTGATCTTTCCGGAGCTGAGAGAGGGCCCTTGGGCATGGAAGCCACCCAAGGGCTGGGCTTGGCACAGATACAGGACAGAGGTTATGCAGAAGGTATCAGAGGGGTGTGGCAGGAGTGGGGTGACAGAGCATGCTAGAATGTCTTGGAGCCAGGGGTAACTTAGGGTGTGGCACGCTGGGGCGTGTTGGGCTGTGGGTATTGCCTGAGAAGCTGGATGCCAAGGGCTGAGGGAACCAAAGGCCTATGGGTCAACAGGACCCAAGAAGACGCGAGGACAGACAGGACCTGCCCTGGGAGAGACCAGGGTCCGAGGAGACTCCTCCAGCGAGGCGGAAGGGGGCGGCTCTGGGGTTTCCCCTCAGGAGTACATCGTCAGCTGCAGCCACTGCGGGGAAGAAGGCAGAGCTCAGAGCTGGCACACGGGGCAGCGGGGCGGGGGCCCAGGCACCCGGGAGCCAGGAAGGGGGTTCTTACCTCCTGGATGTTCACCTGGATTTGCCCAGTGCCGTCTTTGTCAAGAGATTTGAAGGCACCTGGGGGAGAGTACAAGTTAGATGGGAGGGGAGAGACGGGCTTTTCGGGATGATCTCACTCCGGCACACGGGATGATGGTAATGTTAGCGGTCACAGCCTGCACGCCCCCGACTATTTACTCTGCAGGAACTCAGCAAAGTGCTTTCCATGCTACCCCATCTGCCCCAATTCTGGGAAGCGCCATTTGAAAAATGAGGCTCAGGGAAGTGGGGCGGTGTGCCCCAGGTCACAGCGCGAGAAAGTGAGAAGTTAGGATGGAAAGCCAGGCTGCTCCCCAGCTCAGGAATGGCCTCTGTCTCCTGACCTGCACCCCCAGCCCCCACCGCCGTCTGTGCTCCACCCTCCACCCTCCACCCTCCACCCTCCACCCTCCCCGGTTCCAGCCGCTGCACCGAGGCTCTGCAGACTCCACGTCCCGCCCGCAGAGTCTGGGCGCTTCCCACGCTTGCCCTGAACCGCAGCTCCATGTTCACCATTCACAGCCGGCCCAGCCGAGTGGCGCCTGCGCTGTCTCTGCTTCCAGGCGTCCATCAGTCACCACCCCCAGTGCTCTGGGCACCGCACTCCCTACCTGCCTAAGGGCTGTTTCTGGGGCCTTCTCATTTGTCACCCTTGGCTCCCGCCGTCCCCCTGTGGCCCTGACATCGAGCACAACTGCCTCTGTTCCTCTAGCACATGCATCGCACTGTCCCCCTGGAGGTCTCTCTGCAGCCAAACCTGGTCTTGCTTCTGCCTTGCCTAGGACCCTCATGGCTCTCCAAAGCCCCTGGTAGAGTCTGAGCACCGCCCTGGGATCTCGGGAGGCCAAAGGATCTTTCTGTAGTCAAGATTTTCTTTCTGTAATCCTTTTCTAAAAAAGATTTATTTATTTGAAATGTGGGGTGGGGGCAAAGGGAGAGGGGACAAAGACAAAGAGACCATTCATTCTCCAAATGGCTGCAGTGGCTGGGGCTGGTCCAGGCTGAAGCCAGGAGCCTGGAGTTCCATCTGGATCTCCCACATGGGTAGCAGGGACCCAAGCACTCTGGCCATCTTCCACTGCTTCCCCAACGCATCAGCAGGGAGCTGGATTGGAAGTGGAACAGCCAGGACTCGAACTGGTGCCCATATGGGATGCCATACCCTGAGGCACGAGCTTAGCTTGCTACACCACAATGCTGGCTCTTTAGCCAAACCTGATCCTGTTCCTTCCCTGTCTGGAACTTCAAGGCTCTCCAATCCCTTAGTAGAATCTGAGCCCCATGGACCTGGCATTCACAGCCCTGCATGGCTCCTGCCTTCCATTCAACTCAACCCACATCTCAGACAGATCCAAGATCCAATTCCTTCCCAGCTTCCTAGCTGAGTGGCTGTGAGCCTGCAACATCACCTCTCTGAATCCTAGATTCCTCCTCCATAAAAAGGGGAAATAACTCCTACTTCTCAGGGATGTCTTAAGAATTCGGTCTGGGGCCAGCATTGTGGGGTAACAGATTAAGTATCTGTCTGCAGTGCCAGTGTCCCATATGCGTGCTGGTTCGAGAACCAGCTGCTCTACTTCCAATGCAGCTCCCTGCTAAGAGGCCATCCCAGAAGATGGCCCAGGTGGTTAGGCCCTTGCACCTGCATGGGAGACCCAAAAGAAGCTCCTGACTCCCGGTTTCAAATCAGCACAGCTCTGGCCATTGCAGCCATCTGGGGAGTGAGCCAGCAGATGGAAGACCTCTCTCTCTCTTTCTCTCTGTAACTCTGCCTTTCAAATAAATAAATAAATCCTTAAAAAAAAAAAAAAAGCATTCAATATATGGGGAGGGCATTTGGCACGGTGGTTAAAAAGCTGCCTGGGTGCCTGCATCTCATATTGGATTGCCTGGGTTCAAGTCTTGGCTCTATTCTGTATTCTAACTTCCTAGTAATATTATGTACACTAGGGGGCTGGCATCCCATACGGGCACTGGTTCGTGTCCCAGCTGCTCCTCTTCTGATCCAGCTCTCTGCTATGGCCTGGGAAAGCAGTGGAAGATGGCCTAAGTGCTCTCACATGGGAGACCTGGAAGAAGCTCCTGGCTCCTGGCTTTGGCCTGCCCCAGCCCTGGCCATTGTGGCCATTTGGGGAATGAACCAGCTGATGGAAGATCTTTCTCTTTGTCTCTCCCTCTCTGTGTAACTCTACCTCTCAAATTAATAAATAAATAAATATTTAAAAAAAAAATATGTACACTGGGATCATGGCTCAACACTCTGGGTCCCTGCCACCTTTATGGGAGTCCCGGAGTGAGTTCCCAGTTCTCTGTGTCAGTCTGGCCCAGCACTAACAGTTGTGGACAACTGGGACTGAACCATTGGCTGGGACATCTCTGTATCTCTTCTCTCTCTCCCTTCCTCCCTCTTTATCTTTCAAATAAAACAATTTTTAAAAAGATTTTATTTATTTCAAAGTCAGAATTACAAAGAGAAAGAGGGAAAGACAGAGAGAGGGAGAGATCTTCCAACCACTGGTTCACCCCCCCCAAATGGCCACCATGGCCAGGGCTGGGCAAGGCCAGAGCCAGGAGCCAGGAGCCATTAGTTTCTTCCAGGTCTCCCACATGGGTTCAGGGGCCCAAGGACTTGGGCCATCTTCTGCTGCTTTCCCAGGTGCATTAGCAGGGAGCTGGATTGGAAGCGGGGCAGCCAGGACTCCAACTGGTGCCCATATGGGATCATTTGGGATGTTGGCGCTGCAGACGGCTGCTTAACCTACTACACAACAGCACGGGCTCCAATTTTCTTTCTTTCTTCTTCTTCTTCTTCTTCTTTTTTTAATTTAATTAAGCATAGTAACAGCCATAAAAGCCCTCATGGCCTAGTCCCTACCAACCCATCCCCAACCGTATGCCTCCTTATCCCACCCTCTCTTCAGCACTCTTTGAGCTAAAAGTTCAATGAAAACCTCAGAAGCAGCATCCTCTCTTTGCGCGCCTTTGCACAGGCGGCTCCCTTGGCCTATACGACTCTTCCCTACCCTCTTACTAAGTTCCCTGCGCCTCGGCTCTCACCCTACTCTCCTCTAGGGAATCGACCCTGGTCCATCAGATTCGCCAAGTGCCTCCTAGGTTCAGGCAGCTCTCTGGACAGCCCCAGGCACCACCTGAACACACTAGGCCTCCCCCGTCACAGCCCTGCCACTGTGACCCAGCCACAACCAGCTGGAGGGGTCACTACCTGGTGACTGGGTCTCCTCCCCTGCGGCTGTGCACCTAGCATCACCCACGTCTCGGTCAGGCTTAGAGACTTTGGCCAATGGAGGTTGAACAAATCCCCCCACCCAGGGCAGCAAGCAAGAGGGTGACTCACGGAACATGGCGTCCAGCCTGACCAAGCAGCTGATGAAGTTGTCAAAATCCATGTTTCCTGCCTCATCTGAATAGCGTCGGATGATCATGTTGTAGAGATGCTCATTCAGGTGGAACCCTGCCAACGGTTTCATCCTCAGGCGTGCGTTTGGGGCGAGGCACTCAGCTCACTCCCATGCCCAGGACTCGGGCTCAGCCCAGCCTCGCCATCCCACCCCCAGCCCCTGCTGGGTCCCTGCCAGGCCACACCTGCTGCCTCAAAGGCTCCCGGCAGTTCCCGGCTGCAGATGGTCCCTGATCGGTCAACATCAAACTGTTTGTATATGGCCTGTGGGGACAGAGGTCAGGGTTCAACGAGGCATCATGCGGCAAGGGGTCTCCATGACTTGGGGGTCTGGATGCCACGCACCTGCCACTTTTTGATGTTGTTCCACAGGTACTTGAACTCCTCAAAGCCCAGCTTGCCCGTGGTGTCGCTCTGGTGGGGGGTTGTTAAGGACAGTGTGACAGCTGTGCCCAGATGCACTCCACGTGCGCATTGTGTACGTGATGGGAACCCAGGCTGCAACGCCTACTCCAGTGCAACCTAGTCATGTCACTTGCGCTGCAGCTTTGTTACCTGTCTACCCACATAGCTCTGCGTTTATAGTTCTCGATAAGAATGCTCTTTAATTCCATTGGGAATTATACTGAACTCCAAACTCCCAAATGCCTCATCTACAGAGAGTTGCTAATTCCTCATTCATAATATTCTTGATATTAACTCATTTAATAAATGTTAAGACATATTTACAAAAAAGAAAAGAGTATTCTAAAAATGCTAAGGAAGTAAGGTAAGCAAGTAGCTGCTGGATTTTTGGCAAAACTGAGATCCTGTTATAAAGTCCTTAGCTGAAGGCTTGGCATTTAGTAAGTGCTCAATCAACAACAACAATGGCCGAGACTTACCAAGTTGTCTAGTACATGCCACACTCTGTACTCCACTCCTCAGGAACACTGCTTTTCTAAGTCCTCAGGACACCAGCCCTGCCAGAATTGTTCTCAGAGAAACAGACTCAAAGCTGAAAGATCTTCCCAAGTAAGCCCATAGGAACAGCCAATGGGAATACGCCACGTATGATGTGCTGTGCTAAACCTTTAGCAGGGAGCTCCAGTTTGGCGTCGCCATCATGCACACTCAATTTTACAGACAGGGAAAGTGCACAGAGAGGCCCATTAAACTGGGTAAAGGGTACAGCCAGGATGTTTCACCCTAGGTAATATGTGCATGAGCACATGACACGTATGTATGCACGTGTGTTGTGCTACTCTGTGTGCTGGGTGTGCACGGATCGAGGAGCTGCTAACAACTGGCCCATATGCAAATACACATGTGTGCCCATGGACGTTCCTTCATATCCCTTCACGTGTGTCTGTGTGTGTATGGGCATGTGAGTGTTATAAGCTTAGATTCTCAGGGCAAAAGATCTCAGTCCAAATTCCTATCCTGCTGCCTACTCTTGAATTATAACTTCAGACAAATGACTGCTTCTCCCTGATCCTGAGTCCCCCACCAAGCACTGGAGTGCCCACTTAACCGCACGGCTGTGAAGGGCCAGTCAGTCAACGTAAGAAAAGTGCCAGCTGCGACAGCTCATGTGTCACTTGTCGCCACATGTCTACAGGTGGGTCCATGAGCGGGGATACAGGACAGCTAGCCTCTGTCTCATACTCGCAGAAACCCCTCTGTTCACCCAGGGCCCCCTCCCCCAGACTGCCCCCAAGGATACGTCCATCACGGCCACCATGCTGCGACATGTGTCAAGGCCAAAGCCATCAGTCTTCAGATCAGGGTCTGCGAGGAACAGGTTGAAGATCAGAGAACATAGGTCAGAGTCACCCCAGCCCCCATGCCTCCACAGCTGCCCAGCGCTTTGACCCCAGGTACTCACGTCGGGTCACGACCTTGTTGAGAATGTTCATGAGTTCTGTGGCACTCACCTCCATGTCCTGGGGGCAGAAGGTAGGCACAGGTCAAGGGGGACAGCAAGGGGCCTGGGCAGGTCGTGAAGCAGAAGGAGAACTTTGGGGCTGTGGGGGTCACACAGCCCAAGGTCAGGCGGGGCCAGGCTGGGACAGGGCCAGGCCCCAGGCTACTTACATCTCCGGCCAGCTGGGCAAACAGTCTCCGGAACTGCCGGACCTCTTCGCTCTCGTTGGCCTCAATGTTGGAATAGTGGGTTCGTGGGGGCTGCCGAGGGAGGAGACCTCAGAGTGGGCTGGGGGCGGGTGCCCTGGCCAGGGCAGCTCCCCGAACCCTAGCACCCTTGGAGGAAAAGGCAGAGAAGGCTGGGCGGTGGGCTGATCAGAGGAGTGAGGGGTGGTCTGGGACCCAGAGGGGAGCAGCCCAGCACGGGTGGCGCCCAGGGACAAGCTGAGGGCCCTGGCCAGGAAGGCCCTTGATGGCGGAGGAAGTTCACGACCAGGGGAAGAGCGGTCAGGCTTCTCTCAGGGGACAGGGATGGACCTTGAAGAAGGCCTCGGAGCAGAGGGGCGGCTTACCGGGGGCTCCGGGTTGTACTGCGCAGCTGCCTCGCTGAGAGGAGACAAGGGGGAGTTAGCGCCGGGGGCGGGGCCTCCAACGGGCAGCGCGGCGGAACCGGAACCGGAACCGCCAACCCCCACGCCCCAGCCCGCCACCCTTCGCACCCGGTCCCTCTGCCCCTCGACCGCCTTCGTCCTCAAGTGTCCCAGTCCCTGCCGCCTCGTTCCTCTCCGTCAGGCCAACGCCAACGGCGGACCCGCCCCCGCGGGAGGCAGTGACCAGTGACCAGCCCCCCACTTCTACCCTGACTCCTCCATACGTGCCGCCCCTTCGAGGGCTGCCGCCATGGGCTCTGCCCCGGCTTCCCAGGGCTTCACCTCCGTGAAGTCCCAGCTGCCCAGGACTCCACGCCATCACCCCCCGCCAGAGGTCTGTCTTCTCAATGTCCTATTCCAGCCCCGCTGGTCCTCATCCATTTCCACGGCTCCTGCTTGCTGGCCACCTGGATCCCAACGACCTGTCCTACCCCTACCAATGCATTTTTCGTCCATTAATCCAGCCAATTCCTGGCCAGGCTCAGCCCCTTCTGGGCCATTTGGCCTATCCCATGGGGCCTTGGCCTTTTCTGGGCCCACCTACCCAACGACCCCCCGCTAGAAGCATAGGTCAAACTCTGCTCCCATGAAGGGGCACCCACTCATTAGCTCCGCCTCCTAACGCTCCTCTCCAGGTTAGCCAGAGCAGGTGCACCCAGTCCCAGAAGTCCCACAAGTCCTACTTCCCAAGGCAGATCCGGGAGCCATCCACGCGAGGCCCACATCCAAAATATGCCCGCGAAAATCCCCGCCCCCTGAAGTGACATCCAGGCTCATTAGGGGCCTGCTTCTGATGCTAAGCCTTAATTAAAGCTCCCAAGGCTGACTCCAGATGAACCCTGGTGTCCTTAGACCACGCCCCTCCAGGCCCCGCCCCGGCCCCAGGCCCCGCCTTACCTGATGGCGCTGATGACTCCGCCCAGGATGCGCATGGCTGTTCCGCCGCCGCCCGCTCCCCCGCCGCCGCCGCCGCCGCCGCCCCCAGCCCCGCTGATCAGGCCTCCGAGAACATTCCCTAGGCCCCCGCCCAGGCCCCCGCCTCCCCCGCCGCCGCCGCCGCCCTTCAGGAACGAGTTAACCAGGAACATGGCTGCAGCTCAGACTCCTGAGGGGGAGAAGGGAGTCCAGTGGCCGGGCCTGCCCCCTCCCGCAAAATACGCATTTCCGGTAGCTGGACGTGGGGGGACTCCGGGGCCCCGGGGCGGGGGTTCGGTCCTCACACTGGGTCTGGGGTGGGGACGGAGGAGCGGGTTTGGAACTCTGGCCAGCACTGAGGGGAGGGGTACAGCGGGGCTCTCCCAGATTGGCGTGAGGGACCCCCGACGAGTCTGGGTGCTCAGCTCTGAGATCCAGGGTCCCAATCTTGAACTTGGGGGTCCCGGGCGGGTCAGGAGGCTTTGGGCGGGGCTTAGGAAATCTTGACCGTGGGCTTGAGCATTTACTGAGTCCCCGAGATGGGGCCCCGGGAGAGCGGGGGTCCCCACCGGAATTCGGAGCTCCGATTTAGGATCTGGACGCCCCGTGGGAGGCTCTACAGGGCACTAATCAAGTCGGAGGGTTTGTGTCCTGGGACAGGGAGGGTCCCAGGGACAGGATAACGGGGGGTCGGGCAGGACGGAGGGTTCGAATCTGAGGTCATGCGTCTGGGAGACCCCTGAGGCCAGGGATGCAGGGTGCAGGGGGAGTCCGGGCAGGGCGCTCCCGCCTCACTTACTCGTCCGGCGGTCCGGCGGTCCGTTGGTCTGCGGCTCCCAGGCCTCCCGCTGCGTCCGGCTCCGGAGGGCGTGGCCGGTGACTCAGGCAGCGACTTTCGGGTTAAACCCTGGCGCAGCCGGGCCGCCATCCGCGCGGTCCTAGAGCTGCTCCTCCCTGCGCGTTTCCGCCGCCCGAGGCTCCAGCCCCGCCCCGGCTTGCTGAGTGCCAGGGCCTCTGCCCACCTCTGCGGCGCCAGAGCGACCGCGCCCGGGGACAAGATCTCCACGATGCACCTGTGTCTGCCTCGGACCCGGCCGCGCTGCGGTGCGCTCTCGGAACCCGCATCCGGGGCAAGGACTGAGGCTACACTGGACTCCCCCGGCCCCTGCGGCCGCCCACGAAGGCCGTCTGTGCCTTTTTCCACCCGTGTCGCTGGCCCACGGTGTCGCCTCGCTCTTCCCGCCTTAGAGGGCCGCGGGCACGAAGTAGTCCCCTGGCCGCGGCCTGGTTTCTCTGGGGGAGGGAGACAAGATGTCTGTCGCTTGCTCTCCAGTCCCAGCCTCCACCCAGTGCACGCCCAGGACTTTTCCGGGGCTTCTCAGAGGGACGGGAATCAGGCTCCCAGGTGCTCTGGCCCTCAGCCCCTACCCGGGGAGCGGCTGGAACTGAGCTGGGATTCTGACCAGCCCACTCCCCCACCCCCCAGGCCCCTGTCAGAACTAAGTGACAAGCGTTTGGTGAATGGCAGCTGTCAGCTGCGGCACTGGAGCCCACCCGGACTCCTCAGCCACGGGACTCCTGCGCGTGCCATGCGACAGAGCCAAATGACCACCAGGCATTCCAAGCGCTTTCCATGTATTGGCTCGCTGGTGCTCCTAACGGCCCTTTGGGATGGGTGCTGTTTATTATCCCCATTTTACAGATACATAAACGGAGGCTCAGCCCAGGCAGCCAGGCTTCTAAAGCTATATCCTTAACCACTACCCTCGTGCAGTAACGTCAGTGGCATAATTAATACGATAATAACTTGATCACACCCGACACGAAGCGCTTCCTGAGGGCTTGCTGGGGCCAGGTCTTGTCTGAGGCGGGATCCAACCAGACAGGAGGTGCAGGCTCCCAAAGTCAGGTCATAGCCGGTGACAGGACCAGCTCTGAACCCGGGCTTGGCTGGTGAGGAATCTTTTGGCAGTGACTAATCTGAACGCCCTCCTGGGCTCAGCTCTCCCTGCCTCCTGCCAGGAGCAGACTCATTTGCATGGGCTGTGCTCTCGGCCGGCCGGGAGGCTCCTGCCTTTTGTCTTGGATTTTTATTGTAGCCTGGTTGTGTGCTCACTTGGGGGGCTTTGGGTATCAGCTCAGGGGCCTCCTCTTCTGGGAAGCCCTCCTGGTCTTCACCCCGACCGGAAACTAGATAAGGCTTCCAGCTAAGTGCGCTCCAAATACCTTGCACTTTCTCATGCCATTCACTGCCAATTACAGTCAGCTCTGTCTTGCTGGGCAGCCAGGTCTTGGGTTTGTTTCGGTCTTCTGTCTGTACCACGCATGCCACAGATGCCACCTCCTCCCACGGCTTAAATGCCACCCTGCGGCTGCCAACACCCAGAGTTTTCTACCCTGCAGCCCAGGTGCCTCCAGGCTGCCACGTCCGGTGTGCTCCATCCTGTGCCAGGGCAGAGGGTACAGGATCTCAGAGGGGTGTCAAGCTCCACACACCTGAAACTGAGCTGACCTTCTCCAAACTCGCTACCTTCCACACCCGGGCCACAGCGTCGCTGTCTCTGTGGAGAAACACGAGAGGCTGGTTCTTGAGCCCTCTCTCTCCACGTCCACCCCAACCCCACCAGTCAGAACTTGCTGGCTCCATCTAAAGAATCTGGGGTCTTCCCCTTGCCTGCCATCCTGCACGGTGCTTGCCCCGGTCAGTGGAGGCAAGTGTGCATGGGCTTCCTTATTTTTTTTTTCTCTCCATAATAAAAATCTTATATTTCTATTTCCCATGAAATGGACGCTGCCAGGCACAGCAGCCTCCTGCCTGCTCCCTCTCTTGGTCCTGCCTCCTACAGTCTGCTCCCCCACGCAGCCCTGCAGGAAGCCCGTGGACATCTGAGTTGGGTCAGGGTCCTCCTGACTTCGCCCTCTCTGGCTGCATCTCATCCCAAGTAAGAGTCAAAGGTGGCCGGCACCGCGGCTCAATAGGCTAATCCTCTGCCTTGTGGTGCCAGCACTCCAGGTTCTAGTCCCGGTTGGGGCGCTGGATTCTGTCCCAGGTGCCCCTCTTCCAGGCCAGCTCTCTGCTGTGGCCAGAGAGTGCAGTGGAGGATGGCCCAAGTGCTTGGGCCCTGCACCCCATGGGAGACCAGGAGGAAGCACCTGGCTCCTGCCATCGGATCAGTGCAGTGCGCCGGCCGCAGCCATTGGAGGGTGAACCAACAGCAAAGGAAAACCTTTCTCTCTGTCTCTCTCTCTCACTGTCCACTCTGCCTGTCAAAAAAAAAAAAAAAAAAAAAAGAGTCAAAGGTCTCTCTGCAGCCTTGGCATCCCCAGTCCTCTACTCCTCCCCTCTCTGCCCTCACCTCTTCCCTCCCGAGAAAGTGAGGAGCAGCCCCGCTAGCAGGTGGGCCTGGATGTTCCCAGCTGAGCACACAACTCCACGAGGAGGCTCTGCGAGCTGGCAGTGTCCACGCGGCCTCTGGCCCGGTGTCCAGGGCGCTGCTGCTCCACTGCCGAGGCCCTCTCCAGCTCCCCTTCATGCCCCACGTCTTACAGCCCAAGTGTCCCCATCTAGGGCGCTCAGGAAGGTCCTCAGATCTCCGATCATACCCCTGTCCCAGCCCAGCACCGCTGTCCTCAGTCATCGGCGGCTGGCATACCGTACATGTCACTTCTTTATCCCCTTCCTTGTCCATTGCCTCTGCTAACGTGAGCTCCCAGGGGGCAAGAATTCCTGCCTGGCTCATTCCCTGCTTTGATCCCCTGTTCCTCAAGTCCTGCCACACCTGTGCTCACCAGTACTTGTTGACTATATGAATGAAATGTTTTCTGTGTGTTTCTCATTGAATTTTTAGCACCATCAGCGAGAGAGTAGAGCAAGCATTTCTAATGCCTTCCCCCATTTCCCAGGCTCCTTTGCATTCAGCCATGGTTACGCTAAGTGCTTTGGCCTTTGGTGAGTGGAAGTGTTGAGTGGGCTGCTTTAAGCCACGCAGTTGTTGTTCACTGCCTGGGCAACAGGGGGAGCTCTGCGAGCACAGAGGTTCTCTGGGCAGGAAGCCAGCTGTGCTGCTGAGGCCTGGCAGGGAAGACAACTGGCCTAGGTTGTTCAGACCCACAGCTCGCTTTGTACGCACGAGAGATACATGTCAGGGGCTAGCACTGTGGCCCGGTGGGATAGGCCACTGCTTACAATGCCTGCATCCCCCGTGGAGGTGTCAGTGGATCCAGTCCTGGCAACTCCACTTCCAATCCGGCTTCTTGCCGATGGGCCTGGAAAGGAAGCAGGGGATGGCCCAGGCCCCACCCGTGTTAACCCATAAGGCCTTGGGTGTATCTGTTGCCACAGTGTCACGGGGCCTAGGCTGAGTGTTGCAGGTCTTACTAGGAGATCGGCACCCAGGGAGGTGACATCACTTGCCCCGAAGCTCACAGCCAGTAAGCGTGGTTGTTGACCCGCATGTGGGAAGTGAGCATTGTCCCTTACGCTTTTAACCCTCACAGTGTGCTGCCTTGACAACATGAGTGTTCTAGGGCACCAGCTACTAAACTTCCGGTCATCATAACCACTCCAGCTAGTGCGCCACGGCGCCAGGCTGGAATGACAGCTTTAAGGCCCGTCTTGCCAGGGCCTCTCACAACCCTCTGAGCAAAGAAGTGGAGACACAGAGAGGTGGAGGTCCTTGCCTGGGCACACACCGTGGAAGACAAGGCCAAGTTTGCACCCGTGCATGGTTAATGCCAAGTTGTGCGATGACTAATCCAGATACCTGTCCCGTGCCTACCACCCTGCGGCAGGTCTGAGCCACTTCTGTTGCTCCTCCCTGGGGTCTCTGGGCTGGGACTCTGCAGGATAACCCCTCCCACCACTTCCCCAAGAAATCCTTTCTCACATCAGCCACCACAGACGGGGAGGCTGTTCCACTACATGTTTCCGGGGAGGTGAGGCCTTTCGGACGTAATAAGTTCACTCAGGAAGGTTCACGACTTTCTTGCGGCTCTGGGCTCGTTCTGCAGAGTGGGTTGTTACGAATGAGCCCAGCCCCCTTGCGCTTGCGTCTTCAATGCCCACCTGCTTGCGTTTCCACGCTTCCCGATGTTCTGAGGGGGCACGAGGTGCCAGGTGTGGCTGCCTGTCTCGGGCTGCCAGCCTCCAGCATCGCGAGCCAGAAACAAACAAAACAAGACTGCTGGTTTTTTTTTTTTTTTTTTTTTTAAAGATTTATTTGGGCTGGCGCTGTGGCTCAACAGGCTAATCCTCCGCCTTGTGGCGCCGGCACACTGGGTTCTAGTCCCGGTCGGGGCGCCGGATTCTGTCCCGGTTGCCCCTCTTCCAGGCCAGCTCTCTGCTGTGGCCCGGGAGTGCAGTGGAGGATGGCCCAAGTGCTTGGGCCCTGCACCCCATAGGAGACCAGGAAAAGCACCTGGCACCTGGCTCCTGCCATCGGATGAGCGCAGTGTGCCAGTTGCAGCGCGCCGGCCATGGCGGCCATTGGAGGGTGAACCAACGGCAAAAAGGAAGACCTTTCTCTCTGTCTCTCTCTCTCACTGTCCACTCTGCCTGTCAAAAAAAATAAAAAAAAAAAGATTAAAGATTTATTTATTTATTTGAGAGGGAGAAAGGTCTTCCATCTGTTGGTTCACTCCCCACATGGCCGCAATGGCCAGAGCTAAGCTGATCCGGAGCCAGGAGCTTCCTCCTGGCCTCCCACATGGGTGCAGGGGCCAGAGGACTTGGGCCATCTTCTACTGCTTTCCCAGGCCACAGCAGAGAGTTGGATCAGTAGTGGAGCAGCCAGGACTCGAACCAGTGCCCATACGGGATGCCAGCACTGCAGGCGGCGGCTTTGCCCGCTAGGCCACAGGCCCATTCCCTCGGGGCCTCCAGTGCTGCCTGAGCCCCAGCGCTGGCTCGCTGACAGCTGCTTGTTCCCTTGCTCCCGATCCTGCGAGCCGAGCAGCTGGGCGTTTGTGCTTCCCACAGGTGTGCTGATTGTCACAGTGACAGACGTTGGAAGCAGCCGGGAATGCTGGTTCATTGCACACAACACAGCCGAGGCTATTAAAAATCGTCACCCGCTCTCCCGACGTAGCCTCTCGTTAGATTTCTCCTCGGCTTTTTTTCTGGGAATGCGGTAGCGCGTTTTGACCAGCCTGCACGTGCAAATTTGCATTCTGCTCTCTTTTGCTGAGAGTCTGCATGACTCTGCAATGAGCAGCTGCACACCCTCGGCGGCTCACCTGGGACCTGACATGACACAGCTGCATGACACAGCTGCTCTCCATGACCCTCATCCTCAGTGAATAAGTCAGACAGGAAGGCGGGGCTTCCCGTGCTCTGGAGAAGCAGCGGAGTGAGTCTCCATTTCCTCTTTCTCCTTCTCACCCAGCCCGGAACGTGGCTGGGCTGGGAGCCATCTTGGATCACCCAGCCCAGGGTGCTCGCCCCATGCTCCAGGCAGACAGGAGGAGGAAGGGTGGGTGCTGGGTGCCAAGAAGCCTTGAAACCAGCCCTGCTCAGGCTGCTATGGAAGAAACACTGTCCTAGTTTCTTTAATCCACTGACATCCCGAGTTGTGTTATGGGGTTTATATTAAATCCCACGGAACCTACAGGGCCCTTTACACATGCCCTGAGCACCCTCCCACGACCTTCAACATGTCATTTTCAAAGTGTTCCTGATAGTTTTTCATTTGAGAGTTGACCTTCCCCGCATCGAGAGATAGGAGCTACGCACACACTTCTTGCACCTGCGCAGTTGGTGACCACTCTGGTCAACAGCAGCACGGGGAGCTTCCGAGGCTGGGTTACAAAAGGCAGGGCGGATTTTTTTTTTTTTGACAGGCAGAGTGGACGGTGAGAGAGAGAGATACAGAGAGAAAGGTCTTCCTTTGCCGTTGGTTCACCCTCCAATGGCCGCCGCTGACGGCGCGCTGCGGCCGGCGCACCGCGCTCATCCGATGGCAGGAGCCAGGAGCCAGGTGCTTTTCCTGGTCTCCCCATGGGGTGCAGGGCCCAAGCACCTGGGCCATCCTCCACTGCACTCCCTGGCCACAGCAGAGGGCTGGCCTGGAAGAGGGGCAACCGGGACAGAATCCGGCGCCCCGACTGGGACTAGAACCCGGTGTGCTGGCGCCGCAAGGCGGAGGATTAGCCGGTTGAGCCACGGCGCCGGCCAAGCAGGGTGGATTTTGCCTGCTTCCTCCCTGGCACTCCCTCAGGAGAAAGCCAGGAATCAAAAGTTCAGCTGCTGAGACCGGCCGGCTGGAAAGGCCGCGTGGAGGTGCTCTGGTTACAGCCCCAGAGCCCAGCCAGCAGCCAAGCTGAGTCACCTCGGATAGCCAGCCTGGTGAGGCCAACACTCAAGGGGAGGGCTCTTAAAGAGAAACAGAGCTAAGTGCTTTGTGGGCACACTGTAAACCCATCACCACCCGCGGGGCTGCTGCTGTGACGCCGCTGCGTGCGACACTGGATCCCGTATCAGAGTGTTGGTTCAAGGGCTGACTGTCCGACTTCAGATCCAGCTTCCTGTTAATGTACTTGGGAAAGCAGAGGATGGCCCCTGCACCCACATCGGAGACCCGGATGGAGTTTCTGGCCTCTGGCTTCTGCCTGACCCAGCCCTGGCTGTTGTGGCCATTTGGGGTGTGCACCAGGGGATGGAAGATGGATCTCTCTCTCTGTTTCTCTGTTACCCTGCCTTTCAAATAAGTACATTTCTAAAGAAATAAATAAACCCACCACAACAGAAGTTATAAACGCAGCCCCTAACTCTCACCCTAAAGAGGCCACATACTGTAACCAGCAGCCTGGGCCTGGGTAGGCGCTGGAGACGCATTGCCTCTCTGGGCCTGGCTGCTCCACGCCCTTTCCTGTCTGCTGTACCCAGGGCTGCAGCTCCTAGGCGCCCCTTTCACTGGGGTTCACTGGGGGCTGAGCCAATGGGGAGCACAGGTGAGAGACTGGGGGGGCAGGAGCAAGAGGCCCTGGTGATTTTCCTCCTCGAGGGTAGTTTTCCGTTTCTCCCTGTGGTTGTGCCTCCTGCACAGCTCCGGCCCGGCGCTGGACAATTCCCCTGTGTCTGCAGCTGGAAGTCTAGTGAGTGACTAATCTCCGGGGACGCGGCTGACATCCCCTCCCCACTTTGTTCCTGCAGCCCTGAGTGGCAGCGGGCAGCCGTGTCCCTCTGCTGCGTACAGCTGATTGCATTGCTCGGACCTCGGCTCCTCCGTCCCCTGCGTCACCACCTCCCTGGGGTAATGGCCCTCAGTTTTCACGCCGGAGTGATCCGCACCACTCTGCCCCATCTCTCTGCCTTTTAAATAGGTAAAATAAAAATTTTAAAAAGACATTCATGAAACAACCAGGGACTTTTGTATATCAGATTTTTTAGGTATGATAAAAATGTGTTGGGTGTAATAGAGACCCCTTGCCTTTTAAAGATACACACAGAAATATTTCCTGATGAGACGGTATGTTGCCTATGTGAATTTAGTGAAACTCGGTCATGGGTACTTGGGAGATCCTTATACAATTTTAAACTTAAGTTCCTTTAATGTGCCACCCCCCTCCCGTTTTTAAAAAAGGCTTGACTGTGAGGAAGAGAGCAAAAAGTAGGGGAGGCAGGAGTTTGGCTCCAGCTGGGAGGCCCATGTCCACTATGGGTGCCCACCGGCGAGGGCTGCGCAGCGCCCAGATCCTCGTCTTTGCTTCGAGAAGAAATTCAGGAGCAAGTTGGAAAATTGACAAGCAAGTTGCAAGCATTTTACTGGGAAAGCAAAGATACACATTGCACAGAGTGGGCCTGCCTGCAGGGGAGTGGGCCTCTGAATGGTGTGGATCATTGAAAGGTTGTCTAGCCAAAGGGGAGGTGCATTCTAATAAAGGGGAACTATGTCCTAATAAGGGGGGGATATTCATGGTTTTTCTGGGAGCTGGCTGCTGCCCCTCTTTGTTCCTTTTATGGCCCAGCGTTCCATGTCATCCAGGCTGGATGGGAGCTGTGTCATTAGATGCTAATGAGTTACAGTGAACATAGGATAAACTAGAGTTCAATCTAGCTCATCCTCGGCCCCCTCAACTGTTATGAGCCAGGTCCAGGCAGGGGGTCGGTTTATCTTCAGATCAAGAGGACTGAATGGATACCCTATAGGTCTTTGGAGAACAGGGCTACCCTGTCCAGGGGCTACCCGCTTCTTCTGCTCCCTATGTCAGTGTCAGAGTCCCTGGGATGATTCCCAGCTCTGCTCCCACCCCAGCTTCCTGCTGCACACCGTGGAGGGGGCGGCGGGATGGCCAAGTAGTTATGTCCTTGCCACCCACACGCGAGGCTGGGACTGAGTTCTCAGCTCCCGGAAGACGGGGTCACCTCCCGGAAGATGGGGTCACCTCATGCCTTGGCCTGGCGGGAGAACTGAGCACGGACATACAGAGGCCCCTGGATGTGGGTCCATCCGCGTGCCCGCAGCCCAGCGAGCCAATCTCTGACGTGGTGGCGGAAGGTGGGTGTTCATGGTCAAGCGCAGGGCACGCGGCTGGGCAGCTACTGCTGGATTCTCGCGCTCCTTGCGGTGTTTGGGGAAAAGGTTTCCACAGGCTGCAGCTCGGGCTGCGGTGTGCATGCCCAGCCGTGCCGGTCCCTGGCCGCTCTGCGTGCTCGGGCCCTCCTTTGGTCATTAACAGCTCCAGGCTGGGGTTCCCTGAGAAGTGCTCGGAGAGAAAGGACCTCATGAGTAATTTATGGGGGCCAGCTTACACCACTTCCTCAATTCAGCAAGTTAATTTTTAAGTGGTTGTTTACTTGGGGGAAAGAGAGACAGGGACAGGCAGCTCTCCCACCGGCTGGTTCACTGCCCAAATGTCCGCAGCAGCCAGGACTAGGCCAGGTGGACGGCAGCGGCGGGGGACTCCTTCTGGGTCCCCCATGTGGGTGGCAGGGATCCAAGTGCGTGAGCCAGGGCACAGGCGAACAGGAAGCTGGAATAGGAGGCGGAACCGGGCCCTCTCAGAGGGGACATAAGTGTGCCAAGGGACATCGTCATCTCTGTGCGGAACACTGGCCCCAGAGCGAGTTACTGCAGTAAGAGGTCGATCTACAACCACAAAGGCAAGGCCGGGAAATCTCAGGTTACGAGACGTCTAAGACCTCACAGCACTGTTGCAGGGGCACGGGAAGCGAATGGTTAAAGCGCAGGAACGCACAGGCCCACTCCAGGGCAGGAGTACCGCGGGTTTCCCTCAGCGGGTCGCAGCCCGGATGGATGGTGGCCCCGCTCCCCTTCTGGGAGCTGACCGCGCGCGCCTGCGCACCCACGCCCTCCTGGTGCCGCAGGGCCGAGTCGCTCCATCCCGCCATCCTCCGAGCAGCCTAGAGAGCAAGACCCCAACTCCCAGACTCGAGCAGGAGGGGGCTGAGGATGTCACACACAGGCTTTCTGGGAAACGCGGTCCGAGCAGAGCGCCAGGCCGCCCGCGAGGCAGCGGCTGAGCGGCGCGCTGCTGCCCCCTCGTGGCAGGTGGTCGGTTATACCGACGCTGCGGGCGCGGAGGGAACCCGGGAAGCAGGACCTGGGGCGGGAATCCTCTCCCAGCCTTTGGCCGGGAAGAGCGGGAGAGGGTGGGGAGAGGCTCGCTGTGAGGATCAGATGAGACCAGCACAGCGACTCTGGGCCGTAGGTGGCCGTTACGTGAGCGTCTCACGCGTCAGCCCACTCAGCCCCCGCACGGGGTCGGAGGTACTGCTTGGCTGAGGTACTGTGTTCGGCCTCGCACTACAGGAACGAGGCTGAAACCCAGAGAGGGGGGATGCTGCTGGTTCCGACAGAGCTGCGGGGCGGACCAGGGCTGCCTGGCGCTCAGCCATCTGTGAGTGGGACCCAGATAACGCAAGGGGCCGCTGGCTGTGAATCTTTAAGGATTTAGCGCAGCACCAGAACCAGGGGTGCTTGCAGTCTACGTGCAGAGGGATCAGACTTCTGATCAGCACGGTCTCCACAGGGGTGACTTCCGGCTCAGCCCTCTCCTTTGGTTCAGGTGACTCCTATGCAAACATCCCCGCGCCCCTGATAGCCCAGCACCTGGCACACTGCTCGCCCGCACACTGTTTGCACCCCATGCTTTTGGGACCCCTCTCTGTCAGGCCTGAGGCTGCAAACACCCATGAATTGGATGTAGGTAGCTCTTGGCTTGGAAGCTGGGGCCTTTTTTTTTTTTTTTTTAAAGAAATCTGGCTCCCTCTTAAAAAAAAGTTTTATTTATTTGAAAGGCAGAGTTAGAGAGGTAGAGACAGAGGTCTTCCGTCCACTGGTTCACTCTCCAAATGACTACAATGGCCAGAGCTGGGCTGATCCAAAGCCAGGAGCCAGGAGCTTCTTTTGGGTCTCTCACTTGGGTGCCAGGGCCCAAGCACTCTCCCAAGTGCATCAGCAGGGAGCTGGATCGGAAGTGGAGAAACCAGGACTTGAACCGGCGCCCTTATGGGATGCTGGTGCTGCAGGCCGAGGCTTTAACCTGCTACGCCACAGTGCTGGCTGAATGCTTTCCTTTTTAAAATCATTCCCAGCATCCTCATTTGCTTTTTGACCTTTGCCAAGTGAATTACTTGAGCTCCTCTTTTTAAAAAATTTTCCCACTGATTTGAGAGCGGCTTATCCTGTTCTTACTCTACTAGTGATTACGGATTTTCTTAAATCTGATTACAGATTTGAACTCACTTGTGTAATCCTGCTTGTGTAACAGGAGGGAGATGATAGTTATTCATTTTTGAAGATTTTTTTTTAAGATTTATTTTATTTATTTGAAAGACAGAGTTAGAGAGAGGTAGAGGCAGAGAGAGAGGTCTTCCATCCGCTGGTTTACTCCCCAGGTGGCGGCAACAGCTGGAGCTGAACCGATCCGAAGCCAGGAGCCAGGAGCTTCTTCCGGGTCTCCCACGTGGGTGCAGGGGCCCAAGGACTTGGGCCATCTTCTACTGCTTTCCCAGGCCATAGCAGAGAGCTGGATCGGAAGAGGAGCAGCCGGAACTAGAACCGGTGCCATTATGGGATGCTGGCACTTCAGGCCAGAGCGTTAACCCACTGTGCCACAACGCCGGCCCCAAGATTGATTTTTTTTTAAAGGTTTATTTATTAACTTGAAAGAATTACACAGAGAGAGAAGGAGAGGCAGAGAAAGAGAGAGGTCTTTCATCCGCTGGTTCACTCTTCAGATGGCCACAATGGCCAGAGCTGAGCTGATCCAAAGCCAGAAGCTTCCTCCGGGCCTCCCACATGGGTGCAGGGGCCCAAGGACTTGGGCCATCTTCTACTGCTTTCCCAGGAGCATTAGCAGGGAGCTGGAAAGGAAGTGGAGCAGCCAGGACTCAAACCAGCACCCAAATGGGAAGCCGGTGCTGCAGGCTGGGGCTTTAACCAGCTGTGCCACAGCATCGACCCCCACCCCCGGATTGGGGGGGCATCTTTACTGCTCCCTATTTTGTCAGTTCTCTGATCTGAGAGGGCCTAGCCATTGGGGTCCTTTCCTAAAGCACCTTTCCTGGGGCAGGTTGGCAATTTCAGTACCATCGCCCCTGGTGGGGGTGACAGGGTGACAGTCATCCCGCCGAGAACCCCTTCCAGAAGCTGCTAAGGGATTTTCCTGTCACACAGGCACACCTGAAGTGACTCCAGGTCCTCAGAACACATGGGCTGCTCACGAATGTCACAGACCTGAAGGCACAGTGTCTCTTGCCAGGCTCCACAGTGCTATGCAGACCGGCTTCATGTAACTTCTAAAGCCTTTTATTCCTTTAAAAAAATGAGGGCCGGTGCTGTGGCGTAGCTGCAGCCACTGCCTGCAGTGCAGGCATCCCAGTCCCCTCTGCCCCACTTCCGATCCAGCTCTCTGCTGTGGCCTGGGAAAGCAGTGGGAGATGCCCAAGTGCTTGGGGCCCTGCACCCATGTGGGAGACCCGGAAGAAGCTTCTGGCTTCACCCTGGCCCAGCCCTGGCCATTGTGGTCATCTGGGGAGTGAACCAGCAGGAGGAAGACCTTTCTCGCTCTGCTTCTCTTGTAACTTTGCCTTTCAAATAAGTAACTCTTTAATAAATAAATAAATAAATAAATAAATAAATAAAAGATTAAAAGACTGAGGTGGCGTTGTGGCACAGTGGGTTAGGCCATGGCCTGTGATGTTGGCATCTCACAGGGGTGCCAGTTTGAGTGCCAGCTGCTCTGCTTCTGAGCCGGCTCCTGGCTAGCTGCACCTGGGAAGGCAGTGGAGGATGACCAAGTACTGGATCCCTGTCACCCCTGTGGGAGACCTGGAGGAAGCTCCAGGCTCCTGGCTTCAGCTTGGGCCAGCCTCAAGCATCATGGCCATTTGGGGGGTGAACCAGCAGATGGAAGATTTCCTTCTCTCTGTCTCTCCCTCTCTCTGTCACTCTGCCTTTCAACTAAAACAAAACAATTCTTAAGAGGAGAAATAACGTGAACCTTGGCTGAGAGACTGTATTTCCCAGACATCTCTGCAGCTGCACACGGTCAGGCTCAAATCCTGGTCCATGGACCACACATCTTCCTCAAAGGCACAGCCTCTCCCTTCCCATTCTTCTGCGGAGGAGGAGACAGAGAGCAAGAAAATAAGGAGATGGAGACTGGCGCCTGACAGGGGCCTGGTCCCGTGAGCTCTTGGTGACCGCGTGGAACTTGACAGCAGACAGAATCAACTTTCAGCTGCTTGAAGCTGCTGTTACTTGGGGTCTGTTACAGCCGCAGAACATTACGTTACGTAATAAAGGACAAGCTCACGGGCCTCCAGCCTCACCCTGCCCAACCTCAACTTCGCCCAAGCCCCAGTTTCACCCTCGCTTACCTGGCTGGCCCCAGCCCCTCCCCAAATCACTGACTCCTGCACATCTCCCAGGTTTCCGGGGAATTTAATGTATGAGTCTCAAAAGTCAATGGCATTTAATTCTCCAGATTAAAACGAGGCAGGGAAAGGCCGCAGGCACATACACAGTGGGGTCCATGAGGGGCGAGTGAGGAGCTGGAGTGGGGTGCCCGTCCTTGGGGTCACATCTCGTCCAGCCCGTAGTCCTCCTCTGGGAAGTCCCCCACCGTCACGACTGATGGCTTGACAAAGGCACCGTACTTGGCCTGACATTCGAAGTAGCGTTTCCCATTCACACTGCAGGGCATGATGGGAGAGGCAGTGGTCAGAGACTGCGCACATGGCTCCCACTCCACACGCTAGGACAGGCGGACTCACCCAGCAGCACAGACACACACGCATGCCTCACCCCGGGAACACTGGTTACCTGCCATCGTTTTTCCCTAGTGGCTCATCGTAACGGACACCGATCCAGTAGCCAGGCTTGAAATCTGTGAGTCCTACCAGTGGAGAAGTCCCAGTGAAACCCCTGGACACAGCCTGCCCAGGAGTAGTGCCTGCCCATCAAGCCTGTCCCGCCCCACAGCCCTCCGGCTCCACCGTCGCTGTCAGCTGACGGACTGGGTCACCCCAGCAAAGCAGAGTGCATGAGGCCTCAGAGATGCGCCCCAGGAGGCCTATGGGCCACTCACCGACATACATGACGGTGCCCCTGCGAGGGGACTGTCCAGGCGCGCGCACCTCGCAGCGGCTGCCCACGGAGATGGCGCTGGCTTGGTCCTTCTCCTGGGCGAGGCGCTGGGCGGCCTCCGCCTCTTGCTGGGCTCGCTCCTCTTCGTTGTAGCGGCCTAGCTTGCTGCGCTTCAGGAAGGAGCGCACCGAGTCTGTGGGTGGGGCGGGGGCAGGGTCAGCGGGGGCTCTGGGGCCAGGCTGCCGCCCCAGCCAGGGGCAGCCGGGGAGACCCTTCCGCGGGCCCTAAGTCCCCCACCAGGCCTTGGCCTCTCCCCAGGCCTCCAGCCTGTCCCGTGACCCCATGGTCGCACCTGGTCCTCTACCCTCATGTTGGCCCCATCCAGCCCTGAAGTCCCCATCTTTCCCACCACACGCTCTGGTCTGCTCCCAGATGTGCTATTGCCACGCTGCCCAGTCTGCTCCACAGTCGCTCGTGTTCTGCCCCCACACAGCATCCCCCTGCACCAACGCGTGCCTCTGCCTCACCCCGACCACTCCCCCAGCACACGGCCCCTCACACGGCCCCGTCATGCCTCCCTCCACTTCCCCAGTCCACCTGCCTGCCCACCCCCTGCCCCAATTCCTGCCCTGTACCATCTGCCTCGACTGCCCCCATGTGCCCATCCATGCCCTCCATCAACCTCACCCTCCTGCCTGCTCTCTAGCAGTGCCCCCGCCGCCCCCAGTCCCCCCGGAGCTCCATACCTTGCCTCTGCTCATAGGCTTCTTGTGAGATCTTGTATTTCTCCACCCTGGACACGTCCTCATACTCCCCGAGGCGGGCGCCGCTGTGGTCAATGACCTGTGGTGAGGCAAGACGGTGAGCAGGGATCAGCCGGCCGGGGAGGCCTGGCATGCCGGCTGTGGTTGCACGCTGGAGCATTCTAAAGACGTTCCTCTGGGAAGACACAATCGTCTCTCCTCACCTGTACCCCAGCCTTCTCTCTTCACTGGAGCCCGGCAGGAGGGCTGGAGTAGGCATCCACACACGCGTCCCCCCTCCCTCCAAGCCCCTGGAGGCTGCAGCAACCGTGCTGTCCCTCACATTGCTGATGGCTCTACAATCACCAGTCCAACTGGCGGCGTTCAGGTCCCGTCCACCACCCTCTGGGAGCCGCCTGCACTGGCCCACGCTCCGGAGCCCAGAGCATCTCCCCTGTGCTACCACCCCATACTCCTTCACTCAGTGCCTACTGAGCTCCTCCGCGGCACCCCTGGGCCCTGTGCTGGGCCCTGGGGACACGGGACAAAACCAGATGTTCCCCTGCACTCAGGCGGTGGCCTCTCTGCTGAGAGGAGACGGAACACACATGCACAGGCACTCATGTTAAACACAGGGAGAAGTGAGGAGCCACCAGGGTGGTCACGGCGACCTTCCCCAAGCAGGGGATGCTTGAGCCAAGGCCTCCAGGAAGGAACAGCAGGGCAGGGGTCATGGGTGGGTACGCCTCCTATCTGCTGCAGGCACAGTAGAGGGGCCAGCGTGGGTGGGATGGAGAGTGGAGGCACAACAGATGGCTGTAGACTTCGTGGCATTTACCTGGACTGAGCGCAGCAATGGCTCGCAGAGGACTCAGGGGTTCGCAGGCTCCCTCTGGCTGCAGGTGGGGAGCAGACTGCTGGGGCATGGGTGGGAGCATGGGGCCAGGGACGAGGCTGCTGGGATATCCGGGCGGGAGGGGATGGAGGCGGGGCCACAGTGGGGGCAGTGGAGGAGAAAAGAGCTTAGACTGCGTAGATTCTGTAGGTGGAGCCAACCAGGTTTGCTGAGCTCACACAGGGGTATGAGGGAAAAAGAGGGGTCAAGGACAGCCCCAGGGTATTAGGCCTGAACCACTGGGCTAACACGGCAAAATGGAAATGGCCTTTAGGCCAAGGGTCATTCAGAATTTCTGTTTTGGGGCCATCACTGTGGTGCAGCGGGTAAAAGTCACCACCTGCGACACTGGCATCCCGTATGGGCACTGGTTCAAGATTCAGCTGCTCCACTTCCAATCCAGCTCCCTGTTAACACGCCTGAGAAAGCAGCAGCTGATGGCCCAATTGCTTGGGTTCCTGCACCCACGTGGGAGACCTGGAGGAAGCTCCTGGCTTTGGCCTGCCTCAGCCCTGGCCGTTGTGGTCATTTGGGGAGTGAACCAACGGATGGAAGATCTCTCTCTCTCTCTCTGTTAACACTTTCAAGTAATTTTTTTTTTAAAATTCTGTTTTTTGGGGCTAGTACTGTGATACAGTGAGCTAAGTCACCGCCTTGGATGCCAGCATTGCATATCTGGGGTGCCAGTTCCAGTCCCTGCTGCTCTGCTTCCAATCCCGCTCCCTGCTAATGTGCCTGGGAAAGCAGTAGAAGGTGGCCCAAGTGCTTGTGTCCCTGCCACCATGGGGGAGACAAGGATGTGGAGTTCTGGGTTCTTGGCTTCTGCCTGGGCCAACCCCTGGCTGTTACCACAGTTTGGGAAGTATACCACCAGATGGAAGATCTTTCTCTGTCATTCTGCCTTTCAAATAAATAAATCTTTTTCTTTTCTTTTTTTCTTTCTTTCTTCTTCTTCTTCTTTTTTTTTTTTTTTTTTTTTGACAGGCAGAGTAGACAGTGAGAGAGAGAGAGAAAGGTCTTCCTTTGCCGCTGGTTCACCCTCCAATGGCTGCTGCGGCCTGCGCACTGTGGCCGGCGCACCACGCTGATCTGAAGGCAGGAGCCAGGTGCTTCTCCTGGTCTCCCATGGGGTGCAGGGCCCAAGCACTTGGGCCATCCTCCACTGCACTCCCGGGCCATAGCAGAGATCTGGACTGGAAGAGGAGCGACCGGGACAGAATCTGGCGCCCCGACTGGGACTAGAACCTGGTGTGCCAGCGCCGCAGGCGGAGGATTAGCCTATTGAGCCGTGGCACCGGCCCAAACAAATAAATCTTAAAAAATAAAAAAAAAAAAAGAATTTCTACTTTCTGTGTTAGGGACTTTTTAGAAGTTTGAAGCTGTGTTCTTTAAGCAGTAACCATGGATGATACTTATAAACAGAAAAAATTTTAGAAAAAATAAACATCCCATGGCCTCTTTTTATCAGCTGGGTTCTGGGTGCCTCCTTCTTGTATCTGCTGGTCCACATGACTGTCCCAGCGAGGGGAACCTGAGTGTCCCTGGGCCCCTGGCCCCAGATGGGCTGCTCTGGGCCTCCCATCAGCCTGGGGGCCAGGGCGCCTTCTCTGTGAAGGGCTGAGGAGCTGCCTGGAGAAGACCCCGCTGAGGAGCACCAGGCACAAGGCTGCTCCCTCCTCCCTGCTTGCCAGAGCCTCAGAGAACCAGACCAGGCCTCTGGCTACTCGGGAGCAAGCTGCGTTACTAGACACGGAGACTTCAAAATGTCAAGGATGCCCCTCTGTGCTGGACAGCAACGCTTTGTTCTCTGGACACCATCACGAAAGCTGGTGACTAAAGGAAAGAGACACTGATGCTTCGGGAAAAGACATGAAATTGTTATAAAGAGCACTTTCAGGTGAGCATTTGGGTCCAGTGGGTAAGTCGCTGCTTGGGACACCTGCATCCACACAGAAGTGCCTGGTTTCAGGCCCAGCTGCTGTATTTCCCACCAGCTTCCTGCGAATGCACCCTCTGGGAGGCAGCAGATGATGGCTCAAGTACTTGGGTCCCTACCATCCAAGTGGGACATGGGATGGAGTTCCTGGTTCCTGGCTTAGACTTGGCCTGGACACGGGACATTTGGGGAATGAACCAACAAATGGAATACTTCTATCTTTCAAATCAAATGAAAATATCAATTAAAATAAAATAGCACTTACACTGCAACAGAAGAGGCAAAAAGAGCTGGAAAGGGAGCAGCAAGAAGGGACCTGGAGAGAAACGTGGCTGACTGCCCCGCCAGCTAAGCAAAGTCGAACTGATGTGTGCTTTCTTTCCCGTCCCATACAACGGAGTCAAGCGTGAGTGCAAGGGCAGTGCCTCCTCCCACTGGGCTCTCAGGCCAGGACGGCGTCCCCTGATACTCAGGACAGCCTCCTCTTCTCTCCGAGGACTGGGTGTAATGCCGCTTGTTTCGATAGTTATGAGCATACACGACTTTTCAATTCCCGTTTTCAAGTTCAGTATTCTGGCTTTGAATCACTTGTCAACTGGAAAAAGTGTGAGTATCGTCAGAGTCCGGACGCTCGGTCAGGGCTGGGCCATGTCCAGCCCCGGGCTGTCTCAGGCCCGCAAAAGCACTTGGTCGGCCCCACCACAGCAACCCGAAATCCAGCGGCTCTCCAGCAAGCTAACCCCTAAGCTGATGACTCTGCATGGTCTGCGAATGAGGCTAGAAATACCCAAATGGCCCTCAGCAGAGACAAGGTTCCCCACCTGCTCTAAGTGGTTAGAAATTAGTATGAATTTTTTAGCTTCTTGAGTGTTTCAGTTTCTTTCTTAGGAAGTGACTTGCCTTTCTGGCGATGCATCATCGGTTTTGGGGTAACTGCCTTTGATTGCTAAGTTAAGAAGCAGTGCCACTTGTTTAACCCCATGGTCCCTGGAGACGAGGAGACAGGAGCCTTTGTGAGGAACCTAATGGGGGTGGCCTCTGGGCTAGTGCTTAGGAACCGCCTGCACGCCCTGCGGAGTGCCTGGGTTCAATGCCTGCCTCCGCTTCTTGACTCCTGCTCCCTGCTAATGCAGTGATGGCTCAGTCACTGGGTTCCTGCCACCCACATGGAGACCTCCCTGCTTCGGCCTTTGCCCAGGCCCAGCTGCCACAGGCACCTGGGGGATGGACTGGAGGGCGGGGGCTCTCTCCCCTTCCGTAGTACGTGTGACAGGAGAGCGCACCCACGGGAAATGGCACCTTACACATGGGCCAGGTGGGCCAGATGCCAGATGGGCTCTTCCAACAACACACTCCATTTCCTTGTTTGTTGCTAATGTACCTTTTGGGGCTCAAAGTCGACTGCACCTACTAGCACAGGCTGGCACAGAAGGTGGGGCTGTCACCCACGCAGCGTGCCTACGTATTCACCACACGCTGGCAGTCGTCACAGACTGAGATGCAGCCTCCGTGCTTCTGAAAACCCCTCACTGAGGTGCCCTGGCCACCTACTTTGTAGCCAATGAATGGCAGAAAATGACGGCATGATACCTTTAATGTTGTCTACAACTTTTTTTTTTTTTTTAAAGATTTATATTTATTTATTTGAGAGGCAGAGTTACAGAGAGAGAGAGACGGAGATCAAGATCTTCCATCTGCAACAGCCAGGGACGGGCCAGGCTGAAGCCAGGAGCCAGGAACTCCAACTGGGTCTCCCACGTGGGTGGCAGGAGTTCAAGTACTCAGGCCACTGTTGCTGCCTTCCCAGGTGCATTGGCAGGGACCTGAATTGGAAGTGGAGCAGCCAGGACTTGAACCGGTGCCCACATAGGATGCCTGTGTTGCAGGCGGTGGTTTAACCTGCTGTGCCAGAGTGCCGGTCCCTAGAATTTTTTCCAGATATTCTGTGCAGGAATTTATGAGGGAAATATGATCTTTCATTGTTTAAAATCAAGAGTGTGCTATCTGGGCCGGCGCCACGGCTCACTAGGCTAATCCTCCACCTGCGGCCCTGGAACCCTGGGTTCTAGTCCCGGTCGGGGCACCAGATTCTGTCCCAGTTGCTCCTGTTCCAGTCCAGCTCTCTGTTGTGGCCTGGGAGGGCAGTGGAGGATGGCCCAAGTCCTTGGGCCCTGCACCCCATGGGAGACCAGGAGGAAGCATCTGGCTTCTGGCTCCTGGCTTCGGATTGGCGCAGTGCGCCAGCTGTACAGCCACTTGGGGAGTGAACCAATGGAAGGAAGATCTTTCTCTCTCTCTCACTGTCTAACTCTGCCTGTCAAAAAAAAAAAAAAAAAAAAAGAGTGTGCTATCTACTGTCTTAAAATCCAGCTACTTCTCACTTTGCTCCACAGGGAATGGACAGAGCCTGGAAAGGTGGCTGACCTGAATGGGTATCTGCTGAACCCACGTTACGTTTGGTGAGCTGGAGTCACCACTTCTGACCACGTGTCAGGCTACTTTGGAGAAAACATTAGATTTAGACTGAATGCTAAGTGCACATGCCACAATTTAAATAATTTGTTTGAAAGAGCCTTTTCCTTCTTCAGTAAGTGATTTATGGTCTCACAATTCACTTGACTTTGACCGCATATGTAAAAATAGAAATATATATTTTAATTGAAAAGACTAAGTATTGCCCTTAAACACTTGGCTAAAACTGCCCCCTAAATAATTGCAGACTTACTCACTGTGAATATGAGATCTGATATCTGACTCACTTTGAATATGTGCTTCGTTTCTCAGAGCAGTTGTGGGCCAGTTGAACTGGTTGTTTAAAATGCTGGTTCCAGGGGCCGGCAGTGTGGCACAGTGGGTAAAGCAGCCACCTGCAGTGCGGGCATCCCATATGGGCGCCAGTTCAACTCCCAGCTGCTCCACTTCCCATCCAGCTTTCTGCTGTGGCCTGGAAAAGCAGTAGAGGATGGTCCAAGCCCTTGGGCCTCTGCACCCATGTGGGAGACCCAGAGAAAGCTCCTGGCTGCTGGCTTCAGGTTGGTGCAGCTCCAGCCGTTGCGGCCATCTGAAGAGTGAACCAGTGGATGGAATGTCTCTCTCTCCGTCTCTGCCTCTCTGTAATTGTGTCTTTCACATAAATAAATTAAAATAAATAAATGATGCTGGTGCCAGGGCAGGCGTTTGGCACACTGGTTAAGAAGCTACAGGGGGGCCGGCACTGTGGCGCACTAGGTTAATCCTCTTGCCTGAGGTGCTGGAATCCCATATGGACGCCGGTTCTAGTCCCAGCTGCTCCTCTTCCAATCTAGCCTGGGAAGGTGGTAGAAGATAGCCCAAGTCCTTGGGCCCCTGCACTCGTGTGGGAGACTGGGAGGAAGTAACTGGCTCCTGGCTTCGGATCGGCACAGCTCCGACCATTGCGGCCACTGGGGAGTGAGCCAACAGATGGAAGACCTTTCTGTTTCTCCCTCTCACTGTCTGTAACTCTACCTCTCAAATAAATACATAAATAAAATCTTAAAAAAAGAAAAGAAGCTGCAGGGGACACAGCCCACGTCAGACGCCTGTTCGAGTCCCAGTTTCTTCATAATGTGCGCTCTGGGAGATGACAGTCTCAATGCCGGGCTCTTGCCGCCCCACGGGAGACCTGGGTTGGGTTCCAGGTTCCTGGCCTAAGCCTCGCCCACGCCCACACTGGCTGTTGTGGGTATTTGGGGCAAATGGAACCGGCAAATGGAAGATCTCTGTCTCTCTGCCTTTCAAATAACATGAGATTAAATAGATTTAAAAAAAAATTCCTGGTTCCTGGACAACACTTTCAATCTACTGAAGCAAACCTGCAAGTATTTTGTTTGCTTTTTATCTTTAAAATTTCCTCCAGAGATCCTGATTCCCTGAAAAGATGAGACTGGGGCCAGCACTGTGGCGCGGTGGGTGAAGCCACTGCTCATGACACTGGCATCCCGTACCTGAGTGCTGGTTCGAGTCCCGGCTGCTCCACTTCAGATCCAGCTCCCTGCTAATGTGCCTAGGGAGGCAGTGGGTGACGGCCCAAGCACTTGGGTCCCTGCACCCATGTGGGAGACCCAGATAGAGTTCCCAGCTCTTGGCTTCAGACTGGTCCGGTTCTGGCTATTGGAGGCTTTGGGGAGTGACTAGGAGATGGAAGACTTCCTCGCTGTCTCTCACCTTGTTTCTGGTAACAAATACTAACGTTCACTACTCAAGGTCGATTACTCGCAGTACTGTTACCTTGGTGTCAGAAGCTGTAACTCGGGCATGTGTTGGTTGCAGTTAACGTGCTGCCTGGGACGCCACATCTGAGAGTGGAGCACCTGGGCCTGAACCCCCCTACGCTTCCCACTCGACCTCCTGACCACTGGGACACTGGGAAGCTGCAAGCGACGGCTCAAGTACTCGGGTCCCTGCCACTGCCGTGGAAGCCCGATTTTTATACGAATTCAGGGCTACTGGCTTTAGCCTGGCCCAGCACTGGCTGTTGTGGACAACAGGGAGTAAACCAGCAGGCGGACGTTCTCCTTCTTTCTGTTCTTCAAATAAAGTGAAAAAAATTTAAAATTTTTAAAATCTAAAACTAACTGTATTTCTTCTTTTTATAGATTTTTTAAAAATGTATTTATTTGAGAGGGAGAGAGAGAGAGAGAGGTTTTCCTTCTGTTGGTTCACTCCCCAAGTGGCCGCAGTGGTTGGAGTTGAGCCAATCCAAAGCCAGGAGCCAGGAGCTTCTCCTAGTCTCCCATGAGGGTACAGGGGCCAAGGTTTCCCAGGCCACAGCAGAGAGCTGGATTGGAAGAAGAGCAGCCAGGATTAGAACCGGCGCCCACATGGGATTAACCTACTGATCCATGGCACTGGCCCCCCAATTGTATTTCAATAACACAGGAATAAACTTACTAAAGCTGAATGAAATACTTCTAAGCAGTCTTAAAGATGTTCTGCACAAAATACTGGATTGCTAGTTGTAAGATTTTTATTATTTGGCTGGAAAAAATTGCTCATTTTCAAACTATAAATCACTCTGCACTGAGCTGAAATTATAGGAGTTCATTTGTTATCTTTTGTTGCATTAAGCATCATGTAAGTATGCAGTGCTGAATGTAACACAAGTATAAATTGTGTCCACAGTGCATTTATGTGAAAACAGTTATAAATATACCAATTACATACACTTACATATTGGTCTGATTTAAAAAAAAAAGTTTATTTTCATTTACTTGAAAGGCAGAGCAACAGAGAGAGATCTTTCATCTGCTGGTCCATTTTCCAAATACCCGCAATAGCCAGGACTGGGCCAGGGCCAAAGCCTGGAGCCTGGAACTCCAGCAGGAGGCTGGATTAGAAGTGCAGACGCTAGGACTCCAATGCTGGGTGTGGGCTCCCAAACAGTGGCTTAACCCACGCGGCGCAGCTATGGTGCCCGTCTAGTCTGAACTACTAAGATGAGGACTACTTTTTACACATTTAAGAAAACAGACCCTGAATTTAAAAACTAAAAATCCCCAGAGGCTCTGGGGCACCTTCCTAGAGCGGCCTGGGAAGCCAGAGGCCTGTCTGCACCTGAACCCCCGGGGAGGGCCTGCTGCCCATCCTAACCACCCCCATGCTCAGGCTGAGCCTGCCCAGAGGCCTGCCTCGCGCTGCTATGGTCCTGGCCTCCCTGCTCCCTCCCCACCTGCAGCCGCGTGCAGTCTGGGAGCAGCTGAGTTGGAGCAGGGCCCCCTGGTCCAGAGCTCTTCCCGGCTTCCACTCCCTTCTGCCACAGCAGTTTCTGCTCGTCAGTGTCTGGTGCTCCGAGGTCCCTCCAACCTCAGTGTTTGCACCTGCTCTGTCCTCTCTCCTCTCTCCACGGCACCTTTTCTCTTTCTTCAGTTAACTCTATTTTTCAGGTCTCTGTTCAGGTAGCATCTCCTCCAGGAAGTCCTCCCAGACCTCACTGATGGGTCAGATACCCCAATATAGGGAATCCCAGTTCCACTATCTCCTCCCACATGGCCCTCATCTTCACTGACCATTCGCATGTGGCCTTGTGATCATTTAGTTAACCTCACATAGTAGATAGATCTAAAACAGAGACCTTCTCATATGTGGCTCAAAACTACACCCCCTGTCCAACGCAGTACTTAGCGAACCGATTATCTGGGGACACTGGTTTCCAAAGTTAGGCAAACTGAGGTCACAATTCTAGCAATGACAGTAAATCCCATCCTGCAGTCAAGCTTGCTCGCCTGCAAAACGGAGATGATTAGACCATCTTCCCAGTCTTACTTCACGGATTCAAGTCGGCATTCAACAGTGGTTTACCAAGTACCCGCTCTGTGCCAGCAGTGGCCCAGGTGTCAGGGACACAGCACGGAACCGGAGTGGGGACAGCAGGGCAGGCAGACAATAAGCCAGACCGATCAGAAAAGCCTAGAGTATGTCAGAGGGTGACATACTCTAAAAAATCTAAAATAAAGCGAAAAAGGGAAAAGAATGAGCTTAAAGTTTTACACTACGGTGGGAGAAGGCTTCACTCAAAAGGTGACATTTTAAGGGAAGACTACAAGGGTGGGGGGAGTCATGTGGGCACATAAAAAAAGAACCGCTCAGATAAAGAACAGGGTCTAGTGCATGCAAAGGCCCTGCGGTAGGGCTCGCCGGGGATGTGTAAGCAGCGATGCGGCTGGTGCAGACTGAGTGTGTGGCGATGGGGAACGGGATAAGGACAGAAGGACGTCGGCTGACGCACACGAAGTTCCCCGCGTCTGGGCCTGTGCCATCTTGTCCGGCTGCCTAAGCCTCACCTCTGCTCCTCCACCCCGCGTGCCTTCCCCCCTTTTCTCCCAGGTCACCCTCTCCTCCCAGGTCAGGCCTCAGCTCAGGATGCGCTTCCTTCCAAGAAGCCCGTACTGGTAATCCCAGGTGGAGCCAGGCACCACCGCCAGGAGCCCCCCGCTACTCCGGGCTCCTCTGGGCGGTCACCGTGTAGTGACAAGTCGCTCCCTCCGAGGACTCCGTAAGGCCTAGCTTGGTTATCACACAGGGCAAGGCACAGCTGGCATGGGTCGGATCCATGCACGGAGGAGAGATGGGGTCCCGATGGGGGTGGGGTGGGGGTTGGCCTCACATGGATGCGGCAGCCGTCGTCTACGGGGTAGGAGCCCAGCAGCGCATCCTCCTGATCCAACTTGCTGTAGAATTTGTCGTCGACTCCATACAGCTCCAGCTCCATGCAGGAAGCAGGGCTGCCCACCACCAGCTCCAGTTTGCACTGCGGGGAAAGGGCCGGATGAGGAGAAGGCGTGCCAGAGGCCCCATCCTCAGCCCTGAGGCTCCGCCCGTGTATCAACACCCACCCGCCCACCTGGGCTCCCGCAAAAGACCCTCCACGGAGCCCCGCCCCTCTGCTCAGGCCGCAGCCCCCGGCCTCGGAATCTCGGGTTCTCCCGGGCCTGCGCTGCAGGGGCCCAGCCCCCGCGCCGCTCCCCCGGGCCGAGGGGCCCTGCCCCGGGCTCTGCGAGCTCGGATAATCTCCGGCCCCTCCCCACGCCCGCGAAGCCCCCCAGTGCACCTCGCCCCGCCCCTCCAGGCCCCGCCCCCGCGGCCACACCTTGAATTCCGCGATGGTGAGGCTGCGACTGTAGCGCTTCTCCGAGCGGAAGCTGTTGAGGGAGCTGCTGATGAAGATGGTCACCGTGGGCGCCGATATCCCCGCCACCTCCATCTCGCCGCGCCCTGCAACGGCCCGCGACCCGGTTCCGCCGCCTCACGCCGGCTCCGCAGACGCCGCCTCTGCCTCTGGGCTATTGGCCCCGCCCCCGTTCCCGGACCCGACCAATCCACGAGCGCCCGCGAGGCAGCTCCGCCAATCCCCGCCGTCTCTCCTCCACCGCTCCCGTAGTCTTAGACGGGCCCAGCCAATCCTGAGAGGTCTTCCATGGTTCCCAGTCCTCCCAATCGCGGCCCGGGAAACGGCCGGGGCGGCCTGGCGGGGGCTGAAGCCGAGGGCAGACTGGCAAGACCGTCCGCCGGGGCTAAACCCGGCCTTCAGCGGGGCCAAGCGCAATGGCTTCTTCCAGGGCTGCTCAGGGCCTCGCGGGTGACATTGCCCGTCGTCCTGGATCCGGCTCTTGTTCTGAGGACGCGACGTCCAGAAGTCGGAAGCAGTTGCCCTAAGACACGTAAAGATGGAAAACAGTCACTCGGGCGTAGCAGGGAGGGGCCGGACCCCAAGGCCCCCGCCTCGGCAGCCAGCACTGTAGGCGGCTCCGCCCACGTCTGGCGAAGCCCCTAAAGCTGACCCTTCCCGCCACCTGTAGCGTGGCGGGCGCTTCACGCGGCTCCGCCCTCGTGTGGCGAAGCCCCTAAAGCTGACCCTTCCCGCCACCTGTAGCGCGGCCGCGCAAGCGCCGACGGCGGAGCGGCTGGGAGTCGCTATGGACCCGGACGGGACCTACGAGCCTGGATTCGTGGGCATTCGGTTCTGCCAGGAATGGTGAGGCCGGGGGAGCGGCGTGTGAGGGGAGAGAGGGGTGGTTCCAGGGCTGAGCTCTGACCTCCCGTTCCCCACAGTAACAACATGCTGTACCCCAAGGAAGACAAGGAGAACCGCATTCTGCTGTACGCGGTGAGCCCTGGCCTGTGGGGCGCCCCGCTGGCCCCGGCGTCGCCTCCCCGTTACCCCGCGAGTGGACCCGGCCGCCTGTCTCGGCCGCAGCCCGCCCCTCCGCCCCGGGCCCTCCGGGGGCGTCCCCGTGACCCCCTTCCCGCCCCACTCGTCCTCCCGCAGTGCCGGAACTGCGATTACCAGCAGGAAGCCGACAACAGCTGCATCTACGTCAACAAAATCACGCACGAAGTGGAGTGAGTGGCGGCGCCGCAGCTGGGGGGCAGGGGCGTGGGCTCGGGAGGCCGCGGGGGGACTCACGCAGCCCCCTGCCCGCAGCGAGCTGACGCAGATCATCGCCGACGTGTCCCAGGACCCCACGCTGCCGCGGACCGAGGACCACCCGTGCCAGAAGTGAGAGCCGGGCGGCTGCGGGGAGGGGGCGCGGCCGTGTTAGTGGGCGGGGAAAGGCGCGGGAGGGCGTGGCGAGCCCCGCGTGACCGAGCCGCCCCCCGCAGGTGCGGCCACAAGGAGGCGGTGTTCTTCCAGTCCCACAGCGCTCGGGCCGAGGTGAGGGTCGCCTGCCTCCCGGGGCGGGGGGCGCAATTCCAGGGTGACCCTGCCGGCCCGGGATTCTGGGCCTTGGGAAGGTTCCCCAGCTGTTCTTCGGGGGGCGAGACCCCGTTGAGGGGGGGGGTGTCCCGTGCTGTTTCCCGACCCCGAGCGTGCCCCCGTTTCTGCCAGGACGCCATGCGCCTGTACTACGTGTGCACGGCCCCACACTGTGGCCACCGCTGGACCGAGTGACCGCCGCGCCGCGGGTAATAAATGCCAAGTACTGCACAGCGCTTCCTGCGTTTATTTGCCTCGTGGCTGGGATGGCCGAGCCGAGCGGCTCAGGCGGGGCGGTGCAGGGCGCGGTGCTGCGCGTAGGCGTCGGGCCGCGAGCTGGTGAAGCCGCAGTCTTCACACACGTGCAGCTTCTCGCGGCGCTCGCGGTAGGCGTAGCTGGCTGGCTGCCCGTGCACCTTGGCGAGGTGAGCTTCGAGGGAGCAGCGCTGGGTAAATGCCTTCCCACAGGCTCCGCAGCGGAATGGCCGGATCCCTGTGCGGACGGGCAGCAGAGGGGGACCGTGGCCTCCAGACAAGGATGCCTGCCAGCCGCCGTCGGCTGCCCCCGGGCAGGGCACGCGGGGCCGCACCGTGCTGACCCCGCCCCCCGCAGTGTGCCCTCCCCTGGGGGTTCCTTACACCCCTCGCATCCGGGCCCCAAGTCCTGACAGCAGCACCTGTCTTCCCGCCGGACACCTGCCGGGGTGCAGGGTGCAGGGTGCACCGGCACCTCCCTCCGTGGCATTCTGCCCCGCCGGGCCGCGCTGTGGCTCACCAGTGTGAGTCCTCATGTGGCGCTTGAGGTCGAAGGCGTCATGGAAGCCTTTGCCGCAGCAGCGGCACACGTGGCGGCGGGCCGGGCTGTGGCACTTGAGGTGGCGCGTCAGCATGCGTTGCAGCGGGAAGGCCTTGGGGCAGAGCGGGCAGCCGAGTGTCCCGGGGCCCCTGGGAGCAGAGGCCAGGGTGCCCTGTGTGGGCTTCCAGGGGGACACGCGTTAGCAGCCCCCCAGGCTGGACCCTCCTCACCCTTCGTTCCTGCACAAACGTGTACTGACAGTGCCCGGGGCCGGGTGTTAGCGTGTGCGCGTGTCCCCCGCTCTGCACGCCTCCTCTTGGCCAACCCCCATGGCGCTTACGTGCCTTTCTATTCCTCCATAGCAAGTACCATTTCCCTCTATACTTCCATCCCGATAGAAGTGCCACACAGGAGTGAGTTTGTGTCTTCCTGGTAAATACGCCGTGCCTGGAATGGCGCCTGGTTCTCAGCGACCACTGAAATGTTCGGGTCCACATCTGCATTCCGGCGCATGCTGATCTAGCCTTGGCCGGTGTTGACAGCACATTGCCACCTCCTCTGCTTGGACCCTGTTCTGCCCTACTGGACGGAGATGTCCCCTGGGACAGAGGCTGCGACTGTCTCACTGCCCCACCCCCGCGGTGGGAAGACAGGGCTTGGGATACGACCTTCCAGCGAGCTCACTACTAGAGAAGCAGTGGGAGAGCCAGGGGGGGCCGGGGAGTGAGGGGCAGGGGCGGTCAGCATTGGGTGAGGCTGAGTGGGTGGGAGGAAACCGAGTCCGACGCTGGGGCCCAGCTGCAGACTCACCGCTGCCCAGGAGTCCCCGAGGCTGGAGGACTGGGGTGTGGGTGGCCCGCCCCGGCTGCTGCAGGCTGAGGAGAGAAGCCAGACGGTGATGCTTTGCGTCTCCCCTGCCCCTCACCTCCAGGCCCAGTGAGGGGCCCACCTGGGATGTAGGCATCTCCCCGGAGCTGGTCAGGCAGGTGGCCCCAGTTGGGTGGCTGTGGGCGCCGACTCCTGACCAGGAAGGCTCGGGGCATCACCTCGGGAATGGTGTGATGGCTCCACACACATGCACAGGGCTGCCCCCTGCACCTGCTGTTGGCCCTCAGCTCCCAAGAGGCCTATCCCAGGTGGGAAGGGAGGGGGAAGCACGGAGGAGCCTCATTCTCTTCATGCAAATTTCGTGACGACCAGGGAGCAGCCTGAGCTGGCCTGGTTACCTCTGCCCTGGGCCAGCCACTCCTCTCCTAGACCAAGTTCCTGCAGGACCTCTCAGCCTCCAGGGGCAGACAAGCACTGGGACCCCCAAGGAGGGTCAAGCAAGGGGCGATGGGGAGAGGAGACATGGCCCAGGGGGAGTGAGTGTCCCCATGGAATTAAGGCAAGGGACTTCGGGCTTTGTTTGCCAGGCAAATCAGTCACTACCGGACATCCAGCAGCCTGCTTGGCTATTCAAATCCAGCAGCTGTCGGGAAGGAGGGGGCGGGGTCCACAGGGAGGAACCAGGCTGTGCATCTTCAGGCAGGAGGTGCCATCTCTCCGATCCTCAGATGTCCGGGGCTGATGTTCTGCCAGAAGCATGGTTCAAGTGCCGCAGGTGTTAAAATTAGGTTAATAGCCTGACCCTTAGTGACTGCCTGGGACACCACTCTTCCCCTCTCCCATAGTCTGGAAAGTAAAGGAAGTTGGTCTCCTGACAGCCAGGGCTCCTGCGATCCTACCCCAGCACTCTGGCCAGGTTTTCTTCTAGATTGGCCATTGTCTGATCTCTTAATTAGGGTTACAGATCTGGAACATTCCCAGGTAGTTATTTTATCTCATTTATTTACTCAACAATATTTTCTTTTTAAGATTTTTATTTATTTCAAAGAGTTACAGAGAGGCAGAGAGAAAGAAGTCTTCCATCTGCTGGTTCACTCCCCAAATGGCTACAATGGCAAGAACTGGATCAATTCGAAGCCAGGAGCCAGGATCTTCTTCCAGGTCTCCTATGTGGGTGCAGGGGCCCAGGCACTTGGGCCATCTTCCGCTGCTTTCCCAGGCTACAGCAGAGAGCTGGATCATAAGAGTAGCTGGGACTTGAACCAATGCCCATATGGGGTGCTGGCACTGCATGTGGAGACAACCTACTATGCCACAGCACAGGCCCCATACCCAGCAATATTCTAAGCTCTAACTACAGGCCAGGTTTAACTCGGCACTGAAAATGAATGCTCAGGTCCAAAGGAAAGACACACCAATGGCAACCCAGAATGATCAACAGTGAATGGGGAGGGGCTGGCATTGTGGCACAGCGGGTAAAGCCACCACCAGTGACACCAGCATCCCATGAGCACCAGTTAGAGCCCCGGCTGTTCTACTTCCAATCCAACTCCCTGCTAATGCATCTGGGAAAGCAGCGCAAGATGGCCCCAGTGCTTGGGACCCTGCCAGCCATGCATGTGGGAGACCCAGATGGACTTCCTGGCTCCTGGCTTCAGCCTGGCCCATACCTGGCCATTGCAGCCATTTGTGAACTGAGACAGCAGATGGAAGCTTTCTCTCTGTGTTAACTCTGCCTTTCAATCTTTTTCTTTTTATTTTTTAAATTAAAAAAATTTTTTTTAACAGGCAGAATGGACAGTGAGAGAAAGGTCTTCTTTTGCCATTGGTTCACTCTCCAATGGCCACTGCAGCCAGTGCACTGCGCTGATCTGATGGCAGGAGCCAGGTGCTTCTCCTGGTCTCCCATGCGGGTGCAGGGCCCAAGCACTTGGGCCATCCTCCACTGCCTTCCCGGGCCACAGCAGAGGGCTGGCCTGGAAGAGGGGCAACTGGGACAGAATCCGGCTCCCCGACTGGGACTAGAACCCGGTATGCCGGCGCTGCTAGGCGGAGGATTAGCCTAGTGAGCTGTGGCACCGGCCTTTCTTTTCTCTTTTTAAAAATTTATTATTTTTAAAGATTTTTAAACTTATTTGAAAGGCAGAGGTACAGAGCAGAAGAGGCGGGGTGGGGGTGGGGGGCTTCCATCCGCTGGTTCACTCCCCATATGGACACAACGGCTGGAGCTGTCCTGATCTGAAGGCAGGAGCCAGGAGCCTCTTCCAGGTCTCCCACATGGGTGCAGGCGCCATCTTCTACTGCTTTCCCAGGCCACAGCAGAGAGCTGGATTGGAAGAGCAGCAGCCGGGACTTGAACTGGCATCCATATGGGATGCCGGCACTGCAGGCAGCGGCTTTACCTGATGTGCCACAGCGCCGGCCCCTGCCTTTCAATCTTGAAACAGGAAGATGGGATTTTCGGTGAAAGGGAAGGGTATTGAGGCGGAGGGAACAGTCTTGGCGGTAAGAGAGCACTTCCTCACTTCCCTCCGTTCCCCGCGAATCGGTGCAGCTGACCTGCGGCAGGAAGCTGAGGGACACAGTGCTGAGATGCAGAACAGGCTGTCGCCGCCCACTCACCAGTTTGTACTCAAGGTCCACATGAGAAGGCCGCGGCCTCTGTGCAGCCAGGGGACGGCTAGGCAGCGCCCCGGCCTCAGCGGGCCCATCTGCACCTGGGGGTTGAAGGGAGGCCCTGCAGCCATGGCTGCTGTGGCCGGAGCAGGTCTGGCAGACGCTGGTGTGAAGGGAGAGCCTGGCCAGTGTGCTGGGAGACTGTGTCCTCAGGTGTCCCGTCCCCATGCCCACCAGTACGTCTCCGGGGGGCACTGGTGCTGGGTGTCATCTGCCCCCAGACTCCTCTCTGTTCTGTCTCGCCCTGCTCCAGGGCCTGGACCTGGTGGGCTGCGTGACCAGGGCTCCGGTACCCTCTGGCTTCTGGTAGGAGTTGGACGACAGGGCAGTAACAAGCTCAGGGTGCTGAGTCCCCAGCTCCCCCTAGTGGGGCTGCCAGAGCCAGAGCTCCTCTCTCGGGATCCTGCCTTTCTGGTTTTCACTTTGCACCTGCGGCCCAGGGTGGTAAGAGCCCCGCTCTGGTACCAGTCCCAGGGAAGTCAGCAGGGACCGTACCGGCCTGGTGATTCCCTAGTCCTGCCCACTGCTTTGCAAGCTGTGTCCCTGGAACACAGGCACCCTCCAGCCCCAGCAACGCTGACTCCCCAGGAGGTCTGAGCACACCCAGGGCTGAGGAGCTTGGTTTTGAAGGGGGCAGCGCCACACTCGCTGCATCCTAACTATCAGCCCTGCTCCCCTCTGCTCCAAAACCCAGCCCTGTCTTGCAAACACTCCCTGGACAGCAGAGGGTCCTACGGCAAAGCGTCACCATGGTGGGTGCCCTGCTCTGCTTCATGCCTTTGCTCCTAGTTGGGTGAGGTTGCGCTGCTGGGTGCCACAGCAGCCATGTTGTAATTGTGAGGCTGTAAACTAAGAGGTACACTCGTCCCTGCAGCTTGGGCCTCCTGGAGGCAGGCCTTCGCCACTCAGAGCTGAAGGCTTGACTATGATATGGGAGGTGGGGAGTAATTCCCTGAGGGACAGAGGGGTTCTCCTGTGCCCCACTAGGCAGGTGCTCTCCAGCCTTGTGGGAGTGGCCTGTGGGCGTGCAGGGAGCCTGCCTGCAAATTCTGGGCCACCTGGGTTTCCCTGCGGCCAGGAGAGGGAGACTTGAGAAATAAATAATATTGCACAGTTCTCCAAACACCAAGAACAGAGTTCCATTCGGGAAAACTTGTGTTGTGGATACCCCTTGTACTTAAATGCTGATAAGCAACAGGGCCGTGCCCAGTGGGACCCCATGACTCCCCTCACTCCCTCCAGGTTGGCTTTGCTCTTCTTTCCACACGTCAAGTTTGACCCTTCCACAGGGCCTTTGCACTGGCTGTCCTGGCTGCCTGGACATATTCCCAAGACGTCCTGTCAGCTCCAGTGTCACCTGGCAGGGTCCCCTCCACCTGCTGACCAGCACAGCACAGTGAATCTCCCTGGCCTGCCTACACCTACAGGGCTCTAATTCCCAGGTGAGGTTGCTCTCTAGAAGGGGCCTTGAGGGCACACCTTGCCTGGCCCCTGGGGGCTGGTAGGTCTGAGCAACTGCATGATTGGTCCTGATGTGTTCACGTCCTCATGACACAAGGCCCAGCTGTGCCCTCAGGCTAACAGGTGTCAGCTCTGGGCCGGGACACAGCTGGGCTACTGGACAGATCAGAGAGGAGCGCACCGATCACAGCAAGCTGGGGGGGGGGCATCGCTTGTATAGGGACTTGGTCACAAACCCCGCTTTCTCAGCAGACACACCATGTGGCAGGACGCCTGCCGCCTAGGGAGCTGGCACCAGGCTGGGAGTTCACGGGATGAGGCTGGACGCAGCCTTCCTGCTGAGGTCAGAGTTCCTGGTCCCAGCTGCGGGATGGCCCGGGCCTCCAGCCGGACTGACCAGTGGACGAGACTGTCTGTTTCTCCTGCCGATGAGAGCCTGGCCCAGGGGCCTGAGCCACTGATGTGGGGATCCATGTGCTGGGGGCCAGGCTGGGTGCATGCAGGTGACTGCGGGGGCTCCAGTGGGTTCAAAGCAAGAAGGGCTGGCCCCACTGGTCAAAGGCCACACACAATCATTTACCCCCTCCTGTAGCAACCCCATGGGTTGGGGCTGGGTGAGGTGGGAGGCCAGGCCCTGGGGCAAACCTGGGTCTCCTGGGCTGGGGGTCCTGAACATAGCTCTCTACCAGTTTGTGGCTGAGCCAGGGTAGGCACTACAAACCACTGCTCCAAGCCTGTCAGTTTAATTTTTAAAATACCTATTTTCTTCAGACACAGCAGCGGTGTAGGGGAGGGGTGCGGCCGGCCCTCAGTCCCCCCGCGCCTTCCTGCGCACGGCCTGCACCAGCAGTTCCGAGTAGTGTTCCAGCAGGGCGTGCAAGTCCGGGCTGGCCAGGGGGCACAGCGGAGGCGGGGCGGGGGGTGCTGGGCTGGCCAGGGAGCACAGCGGAGGTGGGGAGGGGGGCGCTGGGCTGGCCAGGGGGCACAGCGGAGGCGGGGCGGGGGCCACGTCAGTCCCAACTAGCCAGTCGGTGGCCTCCAGCTGGCTGTGGATCCAAAGGAAGGTGGACGCCAGCTCGGTCTGTGCCTGCCGCTGCTCGGCCCCCATCTGGTTGCTGGAGACCAACTGCAAAGGGTGCCGATAGGGTCAGGGCCCACCCAGGCCAGGCAGGCCCAAGGGACCCCCTTCACCCCTTTCCCTGCCTCGGGCCTCGCTTACCATGTGGTAAAGGCCCAGGGCTTCTTGGAAGGCAGTCTGCAGCCTGCTCACAACACTCCCCACGCTGCTCAGCTCGAGAGGCACTGGGGGCGGGACTTCAGCCAGCAGCCCCAGCTCCCCCCAGTGGCCAGGGCTGCTCCGGATCAGGCTGAGTGCACCTGCGGGTGGAGAGGAAGAACAGGCCAGACATTTGTTCTTCCTGGCTGGTTGCAGACGGGTCTGGGGGCTGGGCCAACTCTGACAGTGGTCCGCAGCACGCCCTTCATGCCCCAAGGCCCCTGCCTCCCCTCTGTTTCTCCTGTGGCCAAATCACTTCGTGATGCACGTGACACTTTGGTTCTGCCTGGGTGCTGCCCCTAGCTACGATGTCAGTTCTCTGTCGTCTCATTTACCACCATGTCCCCAATGCCTGACATACGTGAAGTGCTCATTAAATATTTAAGTAAACCCGCAAAGGAACGCATGGCACCAGTCCTGGGCCAGGCAAGTGTCCACCTCTGGCGCTGAGCTTAGGGGACTGTCCCCACGTGGTACTCACCAGGGGTGGGCTCCAGGGAGGAAGCAGTGCAACTAGGGACTCCAGGCCTGGCCTCTGGAGACTGGGGGCTGTTGGGGTGGGCAGGAGAGTTGAGGGGCTCAGGGCCTGGGAGCCTTGTGAGAAAGGCAGAGTGGTGGGGCCTTGGGATGTTATTATCCATGGGGCCGGGTGCTGGGACCACGACACGGGGCTGGGCTTCCGTGGGCTCCTGGGACCAGACACATGCGGGTAACTCCAGAGGGGGTGGGGACAACAGGAGCCTGTCACAGACACTTGGCAGGGTCAGTCTCAGGTTGGCCCGGGCCTCGTGGTTGCCCCGGGAAGGAGGGAGGGTGGGCCCTTGGCTCTCACTGCCAGAACTGGGTGTCTCTGTGGCGGTGATGGGATGGAGCTCCTGGCCCAGGGAGGCCAGCTCCCCCACAGATGAGGGCCTTCTGAGGGGCCTGGCCAGCTCAGCCAGGACACAGCCTTCACCGTCCTCCAGGGAGATGCTGCGTGACATCTTGGCACGGAAGCTGGCAGTGGCCTCCATGTAGGAACAGGTGGAGGGGGTGTGGACACCCGGAGCCAGGCCGGGGGGAGGTACGGATGTGGGTGTCAGCAGCTTCCTGTCTGCGGGAGGCACTGGGGAGGAAGGGACACAGGGTGCCGGGAAGGTGAGGCAGGAGGCTGAAAAGCAAGTAGATGGCGTGCGCTCAGCCCCCAGCCAGAGTGCGTGGACAGCATCCCCTCAGGGTGGTGACAGGGTCTGAATGCAGCCCCCTCCCAGCCGGCCCCCAGGGCTGTCCACGCGGGGCTGGGGGCACTCACTCCGTGGGCACCAGGCCTCCAAGGTCTCCGCAGCCTTCTCCCCGCAGCGGCCCTGCAAGCGGAGCTCTGAGGTGAGGACAGGCTCCTGGCTCTGAGCCCCGCGCCCCGCACCTGGGAGGAAGGCGGCTCCAGTACTCACCGTGCTCCCCTCCGGGGAGGCGTAGCCAGCACCTGCTCGCAGGGGCTGGGCTCTGGGCTGGCTCCCCCTGCTGTCCGTGGGCTTCACCTCGGGAGACTTCGCCAGGTGGCGGGGCAGCCGGGCAGGGAAGGCCTGGGCGAGCCTGCGGGGAGGGAAGCAGCTGGGCGGGGCCGCTCCCCCAGCATGTCCCGCGCGCCGGCCCGGCCATGGGGCTGGGGAGTTCCGCCCTCCTACCTGGATGGCTTCTGGAGGCGCGAGAGGAACTGGGCCGAGATGCTCAGCCGGGGGTTGAGGAAGAAGTCCTCGGCCTCAGGGACGTTCGCGTCCCCCAGGGAGCCGTGGGAGAGCTCTAGGGGCGATGCCCAGGGCGCTCAGGTTCCGGCAGGCCCGCCCCACAAGCCTCCACAGGAACCAGCGGGGCAAAGGCAGCGGGCCCTCCCGCCCCAGCCTCACCCGCCCCGCCCGGGCCAGGCCTGCCCCAGACGCCCACACGCGCCCGGGCGGGGCTCAGAGCGGGCGGCCCTACCTTCAGGATGGGCGTCAGTGAGGGTCTCGAAGTGGTGGCGGAGGAACTTCTCCTGCTCGGGGGTCTGGGGCAGGGAGCTGCCGGGCACGCCGGGCCCCTCGGGCCGGGGCAGCTCCTCCTCCGAGGGGCCTGGGCAGCCTGGGAGAGCGAAGAGGAAGACGAGGCAGGAAGAGAAGCTGTCACACGCGTCACGGCAGACACCACTCGACAATGGAGAAAGTGGGACTCGCCCCGCCCTCGCCCTCGCCGCCATCCGGCCGAGGCACCTGAGGCTCAGCGGGCGCAGGCCAGGCTGCCTGTGCCCACCCCTCAGCCGGGCCCAGGCCCTGGCCTTCCCTGTGTGGCCCCGCTCACCTCGTGAGTGGGGCGTCGTTCCGGCACAGCGAGGCCCCGGCTCGGGCCGAGGAGGGGAGGCCTGGCTGCACTCCACGTCACTGTCTGACTCCCCCGAGTCTGTGGGAGCAGAGCACAGGGTCAGAGGCCCCCAGTGCCCACACCGGGCAAGCCAGGGCACGTGGGCATCGGTTTCCCCATCTGGAGAATGGGGACAGTGACAGCAGCCACCCCTATTTTTCTGAGGCAGGGAAGTTGCGTGGCGAGGAGGGGGCAGAGCTGGGTTCTCAGCGGAACCCTCAGGCAATGGCAGGAACCATGCCTGTCTTCTGAGACTCTGACCTCTAGGGCAGATGGGTCAAGGTCACCTCAGTACCCAGGAAGGAGCCTGCTGGCGGAACAATCAGACTGTCAGCGGGTCCTTGCTTGCTCCACACTCACCCTCGGGTGGGCTCTGATCCTTCGAGCTGACGGAGGAGACCCTGAGGTAGGAGTCAGTGAGCTGCTCTCCAGGCCCTGCCTCGGCCTCCTTCTCGCAGGACTCGCTGCAAGGCCGTGCGGGTGGGGTGAGGAATGACTGACACTGGTGAACAAACACCTGGCCCCACCCAGAGCCCCCGGGCACCCGCACCCTGCTCGACCACGAGCCCTCTCTTGGGCTTTCCGGTCTCCCCCCATGCTCCCTTCCCGTGCTGCACTCCACCTGGAGCCAGCAAAACCAAGGCTGTAGTTGTGACCCTTTCCTGCCCCATCCGGGCCTCAGCCCTCTCCCTCGGCTGTTCCATGCCACAGGCTCCAGGGAGACCCCTGTGCGCCCCTCAGCAGAGGGCTCCTCTCCAACTACAGCTCCCTGCAGCATGGAGGCCGCTCACCTGTCCGTCCCCGGGACTGGCACCTCTGCCTCCAGGGAGTAGATGAACAGCTCGCTGGCCTCCGCTAGCTCCCTCTGCAGCGGCAGGAAGGGGCGCTGCCCACAGCCGTCCTCGCGGGGGCTCTCTGACTGCAGGGGGAGGGGGCGCAGCCTCCTGAGGCCACTGTGCAGCCGGGCCTCTGCAGGCCACCCGGCGTTAGGCCGGCTAAGGCCTAGGAGGAAGGCTGCCCGCGGCCTCAACCTCGGACAGAGCCAGGACCTGTGCCAAGAGCCCTGCTCCCTGAGCCCGTGCTGTGCTTCCCCTGCACTGTCGGCCCTATGGCTCTACTCTCTAAGAATCCACTTAGATGAAGTTCAGGAACAAGCAGACCAAGCCGAGGTGAGAGGTTGGAATACTGGCTACCTGGGCGAGGGGCAGGGCACAAGGGGTCTCCTAGGAGGCAGAAAATACTGTTTTTTGACTGTGGTAGTGGATACATGGGAATCGCCCAGGGAATCCACTGAGCTCTGTGCCTCGTCGGCGCATTACTGCACGTGGACAAGGGAGCTTCAGAAAGGGCACGGAAATGCATATTATGAAAAAAGCTACGCATGGACTTCCTTTTTTTGCACCCTAATCAACTTACTATTTAATTCCGTTTGTCAACAAGCTTTTGGAAGTATCCTTGTACTATACCATAATGAAGAACTACACAGTGCACTAAAAAAGTTCTGTTTGGAAAACAACAGAGCTACAGCTGCGGGGGCCCGGCCCTGCTCCACGTGCTGGCTTCCTGCAGAAGCCCTCTAGGCACAGGAGAACCTAAAGCCCAGAGAGGCAAAGCCTCTTACTCCAGGTCACACAGCCAGGAAAGGGAGGGCTCAGGGCTCCATCCACTCAAATGCCCCTCACTCAGATACAGAGGGGCTGGGCTGCTCTAAGGCCCAAGCTCTTAGACACAAGGCACCTCCTGGTCTATCCTGGGAAGTCTCACTGTGCAACAGACCTGGGGCTCCCCGTCCTGTCCTCTCCACACCTCTGGAGTCAAAGCAAGAGACCCCCCGGCCTCACGTCCTGGGTGGGCAGCCGAGGCGCAGAGGCTGCAAGCAGAGCTGGGGTGGGCGGGCTCCGTACCTCGCTCAGCAGACCTGCCAGGTTCTGTGGCTCCACTGTGTCCAGAATGGAGTCGTCCAGGCTCTCGGCCTTCATGGGGGTAAAGTAGCAATCCAGCTCCCGCGCATCCAGGATCGTCTTGAGGGGCTCTTGGCCAGCCCGTTCCGCCCAGCGGCCGTGGGGCTGGTAGCTGCGCTTGGGGTGGAAGGCCGAGCCGTCCGCCACGTCGTCATCTCCTAGCTTGAGGGAAAGGGGAAGGTCAGGCAGCAGCCCTGCTCACCAGCTCCCGTGAGGACCACGAACACTGCGCAGGCCTCAGCCATTCGCAGACAACTGCAGGCTGAAGTGCACACGCACTGCTCTGCACCTCTGCACGCACGTTCAGCTGTGCTTCAATTAGCTAACGTGGTGAAAACTCCCGGTTCCTGTCCCGGGCCTGCTCTTCCTCAACGCTCCCCTACCTCAGCCATTCTTTCCAGTTGCTGAGCCCCAAAGCTCAGGATCACCCCTCATTCCTCGCTTGTTCTGTACACCGCATTTCAGCTGAAAATCCTGTTAGCCCTGCCAGACAAACACTTCCAGAACACGGGTGTGCTCGCTCTGGTCCTGCGAATCCACTATTCCTACCAACACTCTGGAAGGACAGACTGCAGAGGACACAGGCTCTGGAGCCAGCCCACCCAGGGTCAATCTCACACCTGAGTCCTAAGTATAAGACTCTGGGCCTCAGCTTCCCCAGTGAGACATGGGGCTAAGAAGAGCCCGTACAGGGGCCGGTGCTGTGGATAGCGGGTTAAGCCACCATCTGAAATGCTGGTATTCCATATGGGCACCGGTTCGAGTCCTGGCTACTCCTCTTCCAATCCAGCTCCCTGATAATGGCTTGGGAAAAGCAGTGGAAGATGACCCAAGCGCGTGGGCCCCTGCACCCACTGGGAGACCCGGAAGAAGCTCCACCTGGAGAGTGAACCGGCAGATGGAAGATCTCTGCCTCTCTTCTCTCTATATAACTCTTTCAAATAAACAAATAAATCATTAAAAAGAGAGAAGAGCCCTACTCGGCGAGGCGTAAATGGGCTGACCTAGTGAGAGGCTCAGCACCACGGAGCTGCCGAACATCATTCCCACCGTTCCCCGGGCAGGGCAGGGAAATGTCAGGACCCCAGTGGGCAGAAGTAGGTGCCCTGACCTAGCCCGCAGGGGGAGACTTCCCTGAGGAGCTGGCACCGAGGCCAGGACATGAAATATGACATCGTTCCTCAAACAAACTCCAAATGTCGAGTGTGCCGCCAGCTTCTAACCCATCAGCTCCTGGCTGGCCCCTCTCCAGGGCCAACAATCGTTCATTCAATCCTAAGGCCATCTTGGTCCTTCTCTGTCCCTCACAGTCAGCTGCTCCCCTCTGGAGTCCATCTAGAATCCCACCCTTTCTTTCTGCTGCTCCGGCCTCCAGCCTCTTCGCCTAGAGACAGCAGCAGACTCCTGCCCCCACTCCCCGCCCCAGCCCTCAGTGTTTGCCACCTGTGGCCTCAGGACCTGTCAGCCCTGAGTTGGATCCAAGCCTCCCTTGGCCCCAGCTCATCCAGTGGTGCAGGGGAGAGTAGGGCAGGGCGTCAGGGCGTGTCCTGGAAGCTCACAGGGCTCTTCTCCCCACTCCGTCCCGGGGGCACCCCCAGTGCAGGCCCCCAGCCTCCCGGCCTTGGCAGTGCCCCAAGCTGCACACCTCGCTTGCTGCAACTCTGCTCAGATGTCCTCCCCCCTCAAGACCCTTTCTTCTTCCCCTAAAACTGCCCTCCTCCACTCTGCTTCTCGGAGTCTTTTTCTTCCACAGCATTGATGAGCTCCCAGCATGCTGAGCAGCACTTATTTCCCACGACACTGTCCCTCTCCGACATCACAAGTAAGCCGTGAAGGGCGAGGCTGCCTGCCCTGCTCACTGCTCTATCTCCGAAAATCGCATGAGCGCAGAGCTGTCCAGGCTGGCGCTGCAGGGCTGATGGTATGCTCCGGCCACGGAGAGACAGAGAGAGGGAACGACGATCCCAGAGGACAGCAAGGTGCAGGCAGGGCCCCCCCTTTGCCCGCCCCAGGCATTCCACTCCCCAGGAGACTCACCAGCCGCTTTGCCCAAAGTGGCAGCTTGCCGTTAGTCAGCAGGCAGCGAGGATCTGGAGAGACACAAGGAATCCATGGGAGTAGGACCAACAGCCTGGCAGACAAACGGGCAACGTGCACAGGTGGGCGGCTTCCCAAGGAGGCGGCACAGGAACTCACAGATCGAAAGGTGCTCAACCTCACTAATTGCCAGGGAATGCAAATTTAAACAATAGAATATAATGTTGTACTCAGTACACTTGACCAAGATTGAAATACTTAACACTGCTGAATGTTGACAAAAAGTAGGGGGGTTGGAGGGCCCGGCACAGAGATGCATGGAGCAGTAATTGGACTTGGAGAGCTCTTGGGGTTCTCTCAAAAAAATAAACCAACTCTTGGGTGGTGCTAAGAGAGGGCAGGCAGGTGGATGAGCTGCTTCTGAGAGGAAGGAGAGAACAATACCCAGGCTCTAAGACAGCTAATGGACATAAATAACACGACATGTTCCCGGGCTATGTCCAAAGGGATATTAAGTTCAGGAAAATTCACACCAGACTGGTACGGGGTCAACTGGAGAGGACATCAGACTGGGTATGAGGGAGGCCACAGGCGTCATGGACGAGCTCACTTTGTAACGTTCGCTTCTCTGAGGCTAAACTCTCACAGCGCTGTTGCCCAGGAGGCAGATCTCCAGGCAGCCCCTGCCTGTGTCCCCTTGCAGGGACGGTCCACCCCCATCCTAAAAGCACGCTGGTCATCACCATTCCCAGCCTTGCTGGAAGCCACATGGCCAAGGGCAACCAAGGGAAGCCTGCCGGGGGCTTCTGGGCCAGAGCATCCTCTTGCAAGGGGATTCTCAGGAGGGAATGGCTCGCATCCTCAACCTGCCTGGAAGTTGTTGAGTGACCACTCTCCCTCTTGCCTGAACAGAATCTGTCTCGTCTTCCGGTTCATAGCACCGTGTCTCATAGACAGCTCTTACACCCCCTGCCTTTGGTCAAGTGGTTGAGCTGACTCTGCCCTCGGCTGATGGATCACAGGACTCAGGCCTGGTCAACCAGAGAGACTGGCTCAGAAACAGGCACATGATTCACACCAGAAACCTGAGTCATGACCCTGGGGTTTGTATTAGAACCATTAGCGAATTAGAATTAAAGGGGTGCTGTCCTCTCTATTGAGTTTTATAAACATGCAGTTGCTGGAGTGTCTTTTCCCCTGGCACAGGCAGAGTCTGCCTGAAGGCACAGCCAATGTGAAGAAAAGCCAACATGGACAAAAGATGGGGACGAGTATTTTCCTTTCCGCATCACCTGACGCCCTGGATCGGGCCAGGCCTAATGCCGATCCTCTCGAATTTTCAGTTAAGTGAACCAAGAACTCTCTCCAGCTTAACCAGACTCTTTAGTCTGGTTATTCTTGCTCTGAAAGAGCCCTGGCTGATACAGTTACTGAGTTTCAATCACTGCGCCAGGCCTGGCAAACACAGTGGGTGAAACCCTGGAATGACCAAGCAGGCCCCCTGACGGGCCGCCCGTCCAACCTGGATCCAAGCGCTCCTTGGACGGTGTCGTCAGCAGCTCTTCTGGCTCGCACTCCTCCTCCAGCTCTTCCTCTGTCTGCTCCCCAGGACTCAGTGAGCGAGGGGCACTGGGTGTGGTCGTGCACGTCTCCTGCCTACAGCGGAGGAGCAGTAAGGAGGGAAGTAGTGGTAAATGGGGGTGGGGTCGGGAGGGGCCTAGCTGAGAGCTGGGCCTCGTGCTAAGCTCCCTGTGGACACATTCCTGGCTTCTGGTCAAGATGGTGCTGGAAGGCCGCTCGTTTGACACCAGCCCTCCACCGGAAAGACGTCCCCTCAATAAATACTTAACAAAGGCTGGGCTCAAGATAAGACAAAGTGTCTCAGGGCCTTAGCAATGGGCCAGATGGCAAAGCGGACAGGGAGTCCGCTGGCCTGGACTGCAGGTGCCCTTTGGGTGCAGACGAGATTTTTGCCTCTTTGGAGTTCAGGAGACTAAACAGGCTGGACAGGCATGTGGTAGGCACCGGAGCCAGATCCCGCTCACAGTCAAACTCCAAAAACCCCTGGTGCCGAGCACTGTGGCACCTCCGCCCAGCTTGGGCAGGCGGTCCGTGTCAAGGCCTAGTCCCACAGGGCCTGGGAGGCTGCACAGAGGCAACGGCAAAGCCTCAAGACAGAGAGGCCGTGAGGGGACAGAGCCAGAGGCACAGGAGAAAGCCCAGAGGGCCTCCCCCTCAGATGAGCACCTCCCAAATCAAAACCCTGCAGCAAGAAGAACATGAGTTCATGGAAGTTACTAGCGCGGGGGCAGGAAGACTTTAATGACTACATCTAAGACTCCAAGAACTAAGTGAGGAACAGCGTCCCTTAAAGGAACAGGGGACGCCGAGCTGCGCCGAGCCCTCCCTACTGCCGGCCGTGCCTCAGCTTCCCCTCCCACGGTGCCTACGGGCCTGCCGTGCACTGCACTTTCCCACTTGGAAACCCCTCTCACGTGCACTGCTGGAACTTCCCAGGCCACGTCTGTTTCCCCCACTGGGCCATGGGTGCACTAAAGGCAGGGCCATGTCCCCAGCATCACTCCTCATGGGGCCCACGGCGGCTGAAGAGAGGCTGCCAGGACCTGGGGTCGCTGCTCCAGTTCCTGTCCTTGGTGTGCTGCTGCTGCTCCTGGTGGTCCATCTCCAACAGGTGCTGCTTCATGCAGTTGGTGATCTCGGGGCCCAGGTGCCAGATGAACACACAGCTGCAGAGGCCACGACAGAGGTGGAAGGGGCAGGAGGAGTGACCGTGGGTGCCACCGCCCTGACCCCCGGGCCGCCTGGGTCCCCAGACCCTCCTGGAAAACAACCCTCCACCGCTTGGCATAGAGGTGCCAGACGTTGTCAGATCTACACCCTGGCCTGGGTCCAGGGCGTCCCAGCAAACCAAGGCCTGCACTGGAGGGAGGGAGCTTTGGAGATGGGCTGCAGACGGACAGGAGAGACCAGAGGGACAGAGGTCTTCCATCCGCTGGTTCACTCCCCAGAGGGCCGCAATGCCTGAAACCAGGAGCCAGGAGCGCCCAAGCACTGGTCCTTTTCACCAGCTCTTTGAAGACCTCTCATATGTCCCCTCCGCTACCAGAGGGCCCGGCCAGCCCTGCCCACCTGTCTCCGGACACGGTGATCAAGTGACGACAATCGTAGGTGAACTTCATGCCAGTGACGATCTCTGCAAGCAAAGCAGAAAAGCTGCACTTGCCTTCGGAGTCAGAGGCGGCACGGGCGGGGGAGGCCTGGGGAAGGCGCTGGGCAGCCAGACACGCCCACCTGAGTGACCGAACATCTTGGCAACACACTCGCCCGAGTAGAAGTCCATCACTGAGATGCTTTTGTCAGAGCAGCTTGTGGCCAGGAAGGTGCCCGAGGGGTCCACGTGGACCTGCCGGGAAGAGGACCCAAGTGTCACTCAGCCCCTCTGCTTCTTCCCATTGTGAGGCCTGGGCCAGACAGCCCAGCCCCCCAGCGGCGGAGGCCCAGCCCTTTGCAGGACCCCCAGCGCAGGAAATCGTGCCAGGAGTCCTCACGATGCCCCCAGGCAGCAGAGGGGCTCCTGCTCCCCACTACCACAGCATAATGGTAGCAGGGCCCCGTGCTGAGCACTGCACCTGGCTGAACTTGACCCCTTCACAGAACTGCCTAGGACAGGAGCGGTTTCTATCTGCTGTTTACAGGCAATGAAACAGGCGCCAGAGTTGACACTTGACCAGGATCACAGGCAGAGTGAGGCAGAGCGGGGGCTGAGCTTGGAGCCTGAACTCGGTATTACCAACTCGGCAGGCCAGAGGCTCTGAGGCCTCCACCTTGTGTCCGGCAGGGGCAGGCCCGGAGATGAGTCCATGCCTCTCGGATTCTTCCTCAACTCTACTGCCACTCAAAACAGAACCCACCCAAACGCCCCTGCCCGAGGCAGGGCTCAGTAAACAGAGGGCCCACAGTCAGGGCCCCCCACGCCCCGTCCCCAGCTTCCTTGGCTAACCAGGCCTGAGTGGACACTGGCTGCCTGCGATCATCTGAGCACCAAGGACACAGGGCTCAGCGGCCCAGGATGGGCGTTCCCACTCCTCACCTTCAGCAGGGATCCTTCATCACCCTGGGAGCCCTTGTAGCACTTCTTCTGCTTCCCGTTCACGGTGTTATAGACCCTGGTGGGGAGGGGGCACGATGCAGCCAACAGGGCCCTGCCCACCCGTGCCTTCCTACCAGCTGGTCCCGGTTCCTCTGCCCTGGAATCCTGTTATCTCCTGGCCCCATCTGGGGCCTGGACAGAAGCCCTGTCTCAGGGACTGAGACCCATCTCTGTGAGGTGCGGGAGCTTCTGTAGGGGGAGATGCACTGAGAGAACACCCGCCTCCCTCTCGTGCCCAGTTTGAACAAGCCATGAAGGAGCAGAGACCCCTGCCTGCCTCTGCCCTCTGCCGCTTGGTCTTCCCCAGCTCGCTCCTCCACATCCCCTGGGCTCAACTACATGTCTCTCCCTCCAGAGGTCAGGGAGCTCCCCAGAGCCCCGGGACCCAGCCCCGACCACCCTGTGTTGTCACTCTCTGGACCATAAGCTCCATGAAGGAAGGCCGGGGACTATCCTGGCTACAGCTGTGACCCCAACGCTGCACCGCCCAGAGAGGGACTTAGGGTATGCACATGACTGAGTCACCCCACACGGGTCCCAGGAGACCAGAAGGGAACCCTCTGCGGATGTGGGAGCAAGGCCTGGGAGGGCTCAGCTTCTGAAACATGTGCTGGGTCCCTGTGCCCCTCCCAGCTTCTCCGGGGCCAGATGAGCAATGGGAGGAAAGCAGACCCCCAGGAGAAGCCCGGCTAGGTCCAGCTAAGGGCGCAGGGCAGTTCCTCACCTCACGTTGCGGTCCTGGCAGGCCACAGCCACGTACTTCTGGGTGATGTCAATGTCCATATCATACAAGGTGGTTTTCTCTGCCACATGGTGGGTACGGACGAAGTGGAGCCCATCTGAGGCCTGGCGGGTAGGCAGGACTAAAGTGAGGACACCCAACACGCCCCCTGGCCCCCACCCTCAGGAGGACACGGCACCTACCTGCTGGGCACTGCGGAAGTAGATGCTCTTGTCGGCCCCACAGCTGATCATCTGGATGTCTCTGTGGCCTGGGGGAAGAGGAGGCAGTGCCTCTGACACGGGGGCTGCACAGGCTGGGGGCCCTAGCTAGGGAACTCTGCTGCAAGGGCCATCAACCCGCATGGCAGGCCTCTGCAGAACAAGATCAGAGAGGGACCCAAAGCTCGTGACACAGAGGGACACCATCTCTAGTGTGTCATTCAGACAGGGGACTCCAGCAGCAGAGGGGCGGTAAGACAGGCTGGAGGCCCACACCATTGAGAGGATCCCCACCAACTTCAGACCAGACCCTGTGCGCCAGCCTGACCTTCCACCCTGTATACAGATCAACAAGCGCTCGGGGACAGAGTCCTGTCCTGGGGCCCGCAGAGAGCCAGGGCAAGCTCCACTCTGGATCAGGCATTCTCTGTTGCCAGAGTCAAAGCCTTGACCACTGTGCTCGGAACCGGGCTTCTCTTGAGCCTCAGCTCTCTGCCTACGATGGGCCTAATCACAGCCCTGCCCAGAGAGCTGCACGAAGCCCTGGGGGTAGGGGCCACCATGGGGCAGACAACACAACCTCCTACTGCTCTATAGCTCTTGTTTCTTTACAGAATAAGAGTTGTGGTGGGGATGAGAACAAGAACATGAAGGAGTCTTGGTACAGCAGAAGCTGCCTTCACAACAGCACATCCGAGAGAAGCCGGCCTGTCACACAGGAGTCGCTGGCACTCACAAGGACGTGAGCCCTGTGTCGGGGAGGCAGCACGACTTGGGAGTGACCCAGGGAGTGCTTGCACCCCATGGGTGATGTTCTGCTTAACCTGCAGCAGGTGCAGCCAATATTTAACAACATTCAAACCACAGGCAATCAGAACTGTCTCTGGCTATACACGGTGGGTGCACCTGTCCCAGTCCAGAGATCCCAATGATGAACTTGGATGTGAACTGTCACTATGATCCTCCGTAAATTATGCACAGATTCTGTGCTCACTTATTTCTATGGAAAGGTTGAGAGACTGAATTCCTTAGCAGGGCAGCTTCAACCAGCCTGGGATTGGCAGCACCCGGTTTCTACTAGGGAAGCCAGCTCAGCCATGGCCGGATACCCAGGAGTCGGGTTTAGCTCTGCATCCTTCTGGACTGGCTAGCGGCCACTCCAGAGAGGGGCCCACAGCCCTAGGCAAGTCCCTAGGCTCCTCACCTGCTCGCTGTGGGGCTCTGGCTGGAAACTGGGGCACAAAGGAAAAAACCGGGAAGAATCCCTATCTAGTCACAGAAACAGCCCCCCACAATCCTTGTGATCATGTTCTCCCGCCAAGGTTACCAGTGCTTATCCTGTCTTCTCACAGGCTCAGCACCCCAGTCCTCTTCTGGGGACCGCCAGTCCCCCTGGGTCAGGAGGTGGAGGTAGGTGGGGACAGGGGACACAGGGGACACAGGTCCCAAGGCCCTGGCCCTTCTGGGAAGGGCAGGTTCCTCAAGCTGGAGGAGAGGAAATTATCTTTCCCGGGCCACAAGATCCTGCTCACCAAAGACACAGCTCAGAGACAGAGACCTGATAATTAAAATATTTTCTTCCCTCCTTTGGATTCAGCTATACGTGGGAACCTAGAGCTTGCTTCTCTCCCTTCTGTTCCATCTAATTCTAGTGGAAATTTTTGCTGTTCCAAGCAAAGGAACCCATGTAACAAGCGCAGGGAACAGGCAGGAAGGGGCTCACCAGCAAACTTAATGGCCGTGATGGAGGAGGAATGGTCATCCAGGGTCTGCTCCAGGTTGTAGTTCTTCTCCACGTTCAGCACGTGGATCAGGCGGTCCCGACTGGCCGAGGCCAGCAAGGTCAACCCTGTGTGTGCAGAGGATGAACCCGAATTCCTGGAAGGCTGTCTGGATGCCTCAGGCTCCCAGAAAGCAGTGGGACACAGCATGTACAGAGACAGCGGAGCAGGTCAGACACAACACGAGCTTCTGGGAAGGGTCTGTGGGTACTCATTATAAAACACCTGCAGTTTTCCTGTAGGCTTCAAACTTTTCCCAAGTAATGCCTAGCAGCTGATCTACCTTCTCCAGGGCACCAAGAGTCACTCACACACTCACCTCTTTGGTTTGGGCCTTGGTGGGGATGCTGGGACCAGCAGAGAGCAAGTCGAGCAGTCTTGCCTGCAGGTGTCTTGCTTCTGAGAGGCCTAGCCACTCTGGTCACACGGTCAGGAGACCTGGCTCTCCTCCCTATTCCCACCGACACCAACTAGCCCTTCCTGTGGCTCCACCTCTCCCCACACCTACCGCAGGCTCACCTGTCTCAGGCTTGGAGTACTCCAGGCATAGCACCTCAGCATCATGGGCCTCCACCTTCACCAGCTCATCCATGAAGTGCAGCTCGTGGATCCTGGAGACACACACTGCCCATTGTTCCCTGCCTGGAGCCCCTACCCACAGCCCCAGGGGCTGCACCACTGCCAGAAAAGGTTGAAACAACCAGGTAGGTAATATGGCAAATCCTATCATGGCCATCTGGTCCAGAGCCACCCAACAACATCTTCTCACCTAGAAACCTGCCCTCCTAGAAGGGACTGTTGAGCCAGACGCCCGAGCAGACACTAGCCCCTTGTGGTTCATGGGCCAGAACATACCCCCAGCGACCTCAATAGCCCTACACAGTCTAGCAGGGCTGTAGCAGAGGTCTCTAGGGGCAGGGCAGAGGCCAGGGGTCAGAGGTCACAGTCAAGGATAGGACCTATGAATGAGAATGTTCGATTCCAGTTTCTCATTCTGAAGTCTCAAATCTAGACCCTCCTTATTCTTTCCAAATGGAATCAGTCAACAGGTCACCCAGCTCTCCCCACTCTCTATTTGCTACTTGCCTCACCAGTATTGGTTATTCATCTGGGAAAAAAAAAATTAGCTGATAACAGCACTTCCACCAGAGGGTCGGCCAGGATTAAAGCAGTGGAGGCAGCCAGTGCTCAGGCCAGTGCTGGCCGAGGGAAAGAGCATGAGGCCCACGTGAGTCCTTGCTACTCTTTGGCCATTCCCAGCTGAGCCCCGTCAGTGAGAGCAGCCCTCGGACACAGTCGGTTCGCCTCAGGCAGTAACCACTGTTTAACAATCACAGAATTTCACAGAAAAACACCAGCCCTGCACTCTGTGTTCTCTTGCGCAATGAGGAGACCTGAGGGCACAGAGCCCGCGCTCCTGGTGCCACGAGATGGCTGCCCCTCCTTTACAGGTTCCCCCGTCTCTTCTGTCCCCGACAGCCCCAGCCCCTGGCATTTGTCACCTTCAACTTGCCCCTGTGACAGGGCTTACGTTCCACAGCCGGGGCCCTCAAACGCCCCGCCCTCCCGGCCCTCTCTCAGGGTCCCGTCAGCTGGGGTTTTCACTGTCAGGTCGGCATTGGTGCCACGAGGCGGGTGAGGGGGCCGCTCTGCTCCGGCGTCCTGGGGGTCTGCACACTGGAGGCCAGTCTGCACAGCCCAGTTGCTGAGTTGCAGCCGTTACCTTCCCCCAGCCCCTCTGGAAGCCCCTTGCCGGCTTACACTGCGGGCGGCTGGCTACTGCCTGCTGCACTCCCTCCTTCTCAGTGGGCACTGGAGGGGCCAAAGCCGGGCTCCTCCCCGCTGCCCTGCGATCCCGAGCCAGAGCTGGGAGGCACACGCTGGACGCCGCCAGGGCCCACTTGCCTCAGATTTCCACTGCGGTCGCCTGAAGCCAAGTGCTGGCCATCAGGACTGACCTGCATGACGCGCACCCCGGCTTTCGCGTCCACGGGCGTCCCGCTTTCGCTGCCCCGGTCTGGGAAGTGTGACATGTCCTGCAGGTGCTGGATGTCGTTCTCCACGTACACTACCTTCAGAAGGGTCTGTAGGAAGGACAGGGCTCAGGTCAGTGCGGCAATCGAAGCCTCGCTGGGGCCAGACCCTCATTCTTCAGCAGGATCGAAATTCACATTTCGAGCCAGAAGCTTTTACCAGTGTTTCCCAGCGTCCCTTGCAGCCAGAGGAAGCCCCATGAATACATTCTGGGCAATGAGACATGGCCACAGCTCCGGCAGCCATACTGGATCACGAGAACAGGGCCATCTCCCAAAGGACAGAGTGGAGGGCTGGAGGCCACTGCGCCTCCAGGGGCCTCCTGCCACTGTGCCTGCTTACCTTCCAACTACTTTTGTGAGTCAGAAATCCAAACTTGTACCCCTTGCTGTGAGCTGTTCTGTTGTCTACAGCCAAACAGGACATGCTTTTCACAAATGCAGGAGAGGATTCTAACACTGGACGGGGCGGGGGCAGCGAAGGAGTGCCTGCTACACACATACCGCTTTAGGGCCCTTTTTTGTTCCAGTGACACTCATCTCTCTCAGCTCTTCCAAATCTCAAGGTCTTTCCCACCACTGGGCCTTTGCACAGGTTATTCCCTGGGTGTGGAACTCTGCCCCTCCCAGTGCTCCGTGTCTCTCAGCTCAGTTCTCTCTTCTCAGACAAGATGCCCTGAGACTGTGAGACAGCCTACCGAGACTGGGTGATCTCCAGGGTGTTTTAAGGACTTGTGATTACGCACTAACTGTACAATTAGCAGTTCACTGTCTGCCTCCCCTGCTAGACTGTGGGTGCCACAGGGCAGAAGAGCTTCTCCGAGGCTCTGCTGTGTCCCCAGCTTGCGGCAAAGCACCTGACACAGGATCTGCAGAACACATGCCTACACGAGAATGCATGCACGCAGCTCCCAGAGAAGCGCCCTCACTCACCTCGCAGCAGTAACCGAATCCCTTCAGCACACTGTCCTGTTCCCTGCCTTCTTAGAATCCTCCCAGCACTCACCTGATGCCCCAGTGAGCAGCAGCTAGTTAGGGAACGTCCCTGGCTGGCTGGGCCCATCGGGCACTCTCCTAGGGAGTTCTGACTCAAGACTTGGTGGGGCAATTTCATCCCTGTTGAGTGTCAGGCTGCCTGGAGGAGCCATGTCCACGGGACAGAGGGGCTGGCTGACAGAGGGAATCAGGAAGACAGGCCATGTCGCCTCAGATAGAAGCAGAGAGACAGAGAGAGAGAGAGAGACAAAGAGAGACAGAGAGAGAGAGAGAGAGAGAGAGACAAAGAGACAGAGAGAGAGAGAGAGAGAGAGGGAGGAGAGGACAGGACACAGCGAGTGCCCTGCCGTGGTTCCTGGCTCCTGTCCCCTCCGAAGCCTAGCTAGCACGTATGTTCCAGAAGGCTCCCTCCTGCCCTGTATCCTACTTAAAGTACATCTCTGTTCCCCTGAAAATATGCCTCACAGGGAAGCCACTCACGTTGCTGAAGATATTTTTCTGCCAGTGAGAGTCACGGCTGTTATCCATGTTCCAGAAGCGGATGGTGTTGTCTGAGGAACAAGTCAGAAAAGATCCTGATGGCAAACAAGCTCTCTGATCTTCAAACTCAGGATACACCTACAGTTCCCGGAGAACAAGGCAAAGGGCGATGCATCACAATCAGCGCAACCACAGTGCTTCACACTGCTGCACCTGCGTGGGAAACAAAAGTGAGTGAAAGAAAAACAGGAATACCGCACTACCTTCTGTGACAAAAATAAACAAGACGAAAATACTTAAAGTGCTACCACCCACATCCCACCCTTGGGCCAGGCCTTTAAACATCTCCACAAACTCCAAGGAAAATGAACAGCTCAGTCAGAAATCACTAAGCCCAGAAGCAAAAAACATAGTGGGAACAAGAAGTACCAGATCCACAGCTTAGCAGATGTCGAATACTGGACTTAGCAGATAGAATATTAAGATAATCATGTTCAGCATATTTGAAGAGAATGCAAATTATGAAAGCCTGGGGCCTGGGCAGATGCCAATGGCAGCACAGACTTTTAAAGAGCAACCAGACAGCAAAAATCAAAACTCTACAGCTAGCATTCACAGTAAAAGTAGGTGACAAGAATCTCTCCACAACCCTCAGAATACAAGCAGGTAGGGACAAACTACCCCAAGCCACAAGAGCTGCACGTCGCCTACATGTATGTGGGAGACAAAGCAGAGACCAACAATGAGGCATCTGATAGATCCAAGAAGAGATAACTGCTAGTAGCCAACAGCTACTCACGGGCAAGCGCCCTGGCCCCCAGTGAACAGCAGCTGGAACTGGGGGGCTGTTGTACTCACCGGCTCCCCCCGCACTTGACTGAGGGCTCAGGTAAGACATATAGGGGCCAGAGCAACCTTGGCCTATGAACTCCCGGAATCCACCTTACAGGGACCCCTGCCAGGACAAAGCCTCACACTGAAGAGAAACTTCTGGAAGTAGAAACCAAAGGGATCAGGATAGAAACAAGAGACAAAGTAAAGAGGAGATCCAGATAAAAGTAGAGACACAACAAAAAATAGGAACATAAAAAAGGAAGTATCAGAAAGTAAGCTCCCTCTGCTTTTCAGAGAATAGGAGACAAGTGGTGTTGCTGAACATGGCAGAGTAGGAAAATCCACAAGAACTCTCTCCACTCAAGCAACTGGCAAAAATCTGTCAGAATCAACATATTCAGAATTCTTGGACCTAACAAAGAACTTAACCAGGGGAGTGCTTAATGAAAAAGACATTGCTAAAATTTGGCACTTAAGAAAATCCATTAAACTGTGAATGTAATAGGGACTTCAGTTACAACATATGACAAAGAGTACAGTCCTTGCAAAAAATACTTCAGAAAACGCATTAAACCACAAATAACTCACAACCATAAGCAAAAGCAAACCCGGAGGAAGGGGGAGAATCTGATTTTCAGAATTATCACACTCATTAGATCTGGAATGGCCAGTATTCAACAAAAATTATGAGACATCAAAAGGAAAGTATGGTCCACTGATAGGAAAAAAAATGAGGGGCTAATGTGGCACAGTGGTTGTAAGCCACTGCTTGCTATGCCAGAATCCCATGGTGGGGTGCAGGTTTGAGTTCCAGCTGCTCGGCTTCCAGTGCTAATGAGCCTGGGAAAGCAGAAGTCGATGTCCAAGTACTTGGGTCTGTCCCACCTACGTGGGAGACCCAGAAGAAGCCCATGGGTTCTGGATCAAGAAATTCAAAAACACCGTAATTATACAATCTTCTTCAAGTACAATGAATGAAACTAGAAATCAACAGGAAAATTTGAGAAATTAACAAGTATATGGATATTAAACAATATACCTTCATACAACCAACTGGTCAAAGAAGAAATCAAAAAATACTTTGAACAAAATGAAAGTGACAACATAACATACAGGACTATGGGATACAGGAAAAGTAATACTCAGAAGGAAACATAGCTGTAAAAGTCTACATTAATAAAAGAAGAAAAGCATAGATATTTGGCTTAGTGGTTAAGATGTTGTTTAGGACCTCTGCCTCCCATATCAGAGTACCCAGGTTGGATATCCAACTCCACCTTTTTTTTTTTTTTTTTTAAGATTTTATTTACTTATTTGAATGTCAGAGTTACAGAGAGAGAGAAGAGACAGAGAAAGAGAGGTCTTCCATCTGCTGGTTCATTCCCCAATTGGCCACAATGGCCAAAGCTGCGCCGATCCGAAGCCAGGAGCTTCCTCCAGGTCTCCCACATTGGTGCAGGGGTCCAAGGACTTGGGCCATCTTCTACTGCTTTCCCAGGCCACAGCAGAGAGCTGGATAGGAAGTGGAGCAGCCAGGACTTAAACCAGTGCCCACATGGGATGCCAGCACTGCAGGTGGCGGCTTTACCTGCTACACCACAAGCGCAAACCCCTCAAGTCCACCTTTGATTCCAGCTTCCTGCTCATGCTCACCCTAGCAGGCATCAGGTGATGGTTCAAACACTTGGGTCCTTTCCACCCACTTCAGAGACCCAGATTGGGCTCTGGGCTCAGGGCTTCAGCCTGGCCCAGGCCCACCTGCTGCAGGTCTTTGGGGAGTGAACCAGCAGAGTGGAGATCTGTCTACTGTCTGCTTTTCAAATAAATATAAAAATATAGGGGCTGGCACAGTGGCGTAGTGAGTAAAGCTGCTGTCTGCAGCGTTGGTATCCCATATGGGCACTGGTTTGTGTCCTGGTTGTTCCACCTTTGATCCAGCTCCCTGCTAATGTGCCTGGGAGAGCAGCTGAGGATGGTCCAAGTGCCCCTGCAGCCATGTAGAGACCCAGAGGAAGTTCCCGGCTCCTGGCTTTGGATCAGCCCAACTCCAGCTGTGGCAGCCATCTGGGGAGTAAACCAGCGGATGGAAGATCTCATGCTCTCTCTCTCTGTAACTCTTTCAAATAAATAAATAAATCTTAAAACAAAATAAATAAATAAAAATATATGGGCAAAGGACTTTAACACTAATTTCTCCAAAAATATACAAATGGCCAATAAACACAACAATTGATATTCAATATTTTTAGTCACTAGGGAAATACAAATCAAAGACATAAAGAAATGCTTCACAAACTCTTAGAGGGCCATAATCAGGAAACAGGCAGTGTTGGCAAGGATGTGGAGAAACTGAACCCCTCATATACGGCTGCTGGGATGTAAGAGTGCATGCAGCCACTGTGAAAAGTCTGGCAGCTCCTCAAACAGTCCAACACAGAATTACCTTACGACCCTGCAGTTTCACTGCTGGATAGAGGCCCCGGAGAAATGAAAAGAGATGTTCAAACCAAAGGGTGTATAATGCACACAACAGCAAAAAGCAGAAATAATCCAAATGGTCATCAGTTGGTGAAAAGATAGCATGAGGTGCTATTATCCATATTTGGAGCATTATGCAGTCATGAAATGGAATGAAGGACTGATAAATACTACAACATGGATGAACCTTGAAAACATGCTAAGTGAAAGCCAGACACAAAAGTTCACATGTCTGTGGGGGCTGGTACTGTAGCACAGCTGGTAAAGTTGCCGCCTGGGATACTGGCATCTCACATGGGCACTGGTTCGAGTCCCGGCTGCTCCACTTCCGATCTAGCTCCCTGCTGGTGGCTTGGGAAAGCAGCGGAGGATGGCCCGAGTGTTTGGGCCCCTGTTCCCACATGGGAGACCCAGAGGAAGCTCCTGGCTCGTGGTTTCAGCCTGGTCCATCACTAGCTGTTGTGGCTATCTCAGGAGTGACCCAGCAGAGGAAGACCTCCCCGGCCCCATAACGCTTTCAAATAAATAAATCTTTTTTTAAAAAAGTCCACATATCCCATGATTCATTTATGTACAATATTCAAAACAGGAAAATCCACAGACAGAAAGAGAAAATAGAAATGGAGAGTACGTGCTTTAATGGGTAGATTTCCATTTGGGATGACAGAAGTGCTGTCGCCTAGATGGCTGTGATGGCTGCACAGCAAAGTGAGGTACTAAATGCCACCAAAGCACACATGTAAGATGGTTAAAATAGTAAATTTGGGGGCCGGCGCTACGGCGCAGCAGGTTAAGCTGCCACCTGCAGTAGTGCCAGCATCCCAAATGTGTGGGGTTTGAGTTCTGACTGTTCTACTTCTGATCCAGCTCCTTGCTAAAGTCCCTGGGAAGATGTCCCAAGCCATCCACATGGGAGGTCAAGATGAAGTTCCTAGTTCCTGGCTTCAGCCTGGCCTAGCCCTGGCCATTGCAGCCATTTGGGGAGTGAACTAGCAGATGAAAGATCTCTCTCTCTCTGTAACTCTTCCATTCAAACAAACAAATAAATCTTAAAAAAAAAATAGTAAATTCTGTACTGTTTATCAGTATATATATATGATATATACTGTATATGTACATATATGTGTGCATATATGGGATAAAAAGGGAGAGAATAGGAGAATAGAGTATATAACAGCTACATATTCAGGTTATATGTATGTATATACATATTTTTAAAAATTGTGAGAACATGTATAAAATGCTTTAATATTTTCCAGAATTAAATAATAGTCATTCTTAGATGTTTTATGTATAACATCAGAAACAGCAAAGTAACCAAGGATATTTTAATTCCACCACAGTGTCCTTGAGAACTAGGATTCTGGAAGGATTGATCTAATAGCTAAGCATCCCTGGAATCCAAACAATGATTCTGAAAAACTCATTTATGTTAAAAAAAAATTGCTTTCAAGAAATGGTTGATTCCAGGTCTGGGATGGGAAATGTACAAGACAAGGCTTGAATGTCTTGGACTCCCAGACAGGGAGGTAGGTGTCAAAGACTAGAAGGTCACGTTCAAAGGTCTCAGGCTAAACGTGAAGAGGTATCCGTTGGTCAAATGGGACAGTTTTAGCTCCAATGTTAATCACTGCAATGGATTAAAATATACCCAATATATTTCAATGAGTTCACAATAGTAAATAAAATAACTAGTTATATTCAGAAGATAGAGAATCAATTTATTATCTTGAAAACTGGCAAATAAAAGAACCAAACATTTACCCTGCCTTTCCTATGAAGTATGACTCTGGGTGATCAAATCGTAGGAAGAGGGGAAATGTCTTTTTATGTAAGTAGTCCAGCTAACATCAGTAGTCCAGCAGAGACATGATAGGATTAGAGTATGACCATATTACAACCCCCACTGAATACATGGAGCTAGTCATTTGAACATCAACAGTTGCTAATACTAATTGATAAACTATACCTAACTTCTGTGTGGTCCTCGTGATCTGTTTTATTTTTAAAAATATGACAGAGTTATGAGGAGAGAGAATAGGGTAGAAACAAATTCTTAAATTGGTATTGGCCTAGAATTTTTTAGAACTGATGATAAAATTTACCCATAAATATTTCATTGAGGAAATACATATGTGTACATATAAATAATTATAGATGCAAAGAAAATGAACTGGAAGCACAAATAATAAACTGATAATGATGGGTAAGGGTGAGAGGGAACACAATTGGGGGATGGGAAGGATCAACAGACTTTGAGCCTTACTTGTAATATTCCGCCTTTTTCCAAATTAAAAATTAAATGTACATTTTATATATTAATTTTAAAAGTTACTTTTTTTTTGCTAAGTGGAAAAAGTGCCATCAGCAAAAACATCAGACCCATGAGGGCGGATGAATTCAGCAGAGTCCCAGGGTTGAAAAATGCCCACTCACAAGGACCAAGTTCTTTCTCACCATCCTGAACTGGGCCACAGCAAACATAATTTCTTTAGAATAAGCATTTCCAGTAGGAAGAAATTTTCAGCAAAAATAAAAATAAATTAGTAGAATACAATTCTTTCTCTACTATTTGTCTTACATGCAAGGCAAACTTAGAACAGCCATAAGGAATGAAAATACCCGTTAAGCTCATTCTTGGAAAATAAAATGCATAGTAAAACTGCAAATGAGCCTGTCCCTCCCAGGCCCTGGGCCGGGGGTGGGGGTGGGGTGGGGGGTTGAGGGGGGTGGGGGTGGGGTGGCTGCTCCGCCCCACAGCGCGGCCCTCCCTCCCTCCCTCCAGGCAGGTCTGTGCTCAAAGGCCAATGCTGAGGCCTCCCCTGGATCCTTCCCTTCCAGGAGGCAGCTCGCTCTCCCTTCCCCTTCCCCGCTTCACACCTCCTCACCGACATTTTGCTACTTGGTGTGACACACACTTGTGGTGTTGCACATTTATTCTTCTACCCAGCACGAACTCCATGAGGGCATGACTTTTTAAAAATTGGCTTCCTTCTCAGCTTTGTCTCCCCAGCACTCAGAACACGGACTGCTGTAAGTAGGGGTCAATCACTTATCTTTTTTTTTTTTCTTTAAATTTTAACTATGGTTCTATTTCATTTGTGTTTAGTCATTCACAATTCTGATTCTTCCTAGTTTTTTTTTTTTTTTTAAAGATTTGAAAGGCAGTTACAGAGAAAGAGAGAGAGAGAGAGAGAGAGAGACAGATCTTCCATTTGCTGGGTCATTCCTCAAATGGCCACAACAGCTAAGGCTGCCCAGGCCAAAGCCAGGAGCCAGGAACTCCATCCTGGTCTCTTGTGAATGGTAAGGGCCAAGTACTTGGGCATCTTCTACTGCTTTCCCAGGCACATCAACAGGGAGCTGGAGTGGAAGTGGACCAGACTTGAACAAACGCCCAAATGGAATGGTGGCATCACAGGCCAGTGGCTTAACCTGCTGTGCTACAACTTCAGCCTCGATGAGTACATTGTGAAAGAGCAGCTGAACGGGCTGCTTCAACTCTGCAGAAGCTTCTCCTGGCTGGGTCCCTACATGGGGGTTGAGCAGAGCAGGGCAGAAGGAGCGAGAGAGGGGCTCACCTCCACATTCCAAACGTAGGAGCTATGGAAGAGCTCTGACCACAACTTGCCCACTTTGTTGATATCCTTGACATCCCAGACATAGATGCTGTGGTCCTTATAAATGCAGGACAGCCACTGGTGCACGGGGTCAAACGTCAGTGCCACTGTGTCTGGATAGACGGCTTCTGCCTTCCTGCGGAAGAGGAAGCTAACAAGGCCACACGGGTCGTCAGTCACCATCAGTGTCGCCCTAACTAGTGCCAGCCACCTCTGGAGTCACTGCGGCCGCCTCCTGCCTGGTAATGCCATCTCTCGTGGTATCTGTGGCTACCCCTCTCTTCGACTCCAATCCTACTTCCTCCTCCCCTCTCCTTCGCTTTGTTTCTAACACAGGTTGCCAACTGGAAGCTTCTACATGGCCCCTATTTTGAGGTTTTCACTTCTAGTCACATTTCTCTCCTCTCATTCTACCCAACCAAGTGCCTGTCCTCTCTGAGCACAGAACAGACATGCAGCTCAGGCCTCTTCTCTCCTTGGCCTCATCAACACATGATTGGAACCTCTGTATAAGGCGTGAGGCCTCACTACAAGGCTAGCTTATTGAGCACCTACTATGTGCCAGGCTGAGAGTTTCAGCTGCACTGAATTCTCACAACCACCCCGAGAGGCAGGTAATCAGTGTTACAGATGAGAAAACCGCAGTACAGGGGGCGCAGCCACATGGCTACTGCAACACACTTCTGGCTGCGGGTTGCTCCCCACCCTCTTTCCTTCCAACACCCAGACCCCTCCACGCTCTTAGAAAGGCACCCACGAGCTAGTGTCTGACCATGTGCAAAGAGGTGGCACCCAGCACCCCTTCCATTAAACAGTCTTACAACAAACAGGAAGTTAAGCCACAGCTCAGCCCTTCCATCCAGTCTCTACCCAACAGCACAGGCTGGTCACGGCCCAGACTAGAGGACCAGTTCCTTCCATCCATCCTTGCACCTCATCTCCTACCATCCTCACCCGCACGCTGGCAGATTCTAGATGGCCCCTCCCTGCCCCCTCTCCCTTCCCTGCTGGGCAGTACCTAGGCTCCAGGCCCAGTGCCACATCTACCCCAAGGTAGTGTGGCTTGGGCAGGTTGGCGAGGTAATGCAGGCTGTGGGCCTGGAAGATGCGGACTATCCCATCGGTGCAGCCACAGAAGATGAGCTCCTGGCTGACACAGAGGCAGGAGGACAGGGAGACCTGTGGGGACAAAGGAGACGCCAGTGAACCTCATGCTTCATATGGCCTGGCCCAGGAGCACAGGGACTGACAGAGCAGCCCTGGGCTCCAGAGAAGACTTCTGCTTCCTTGGAGCTAAGACACTCGTGGGCACCTTTTAAGATTTTTGGTCAAGATGTAACGAGTGGTCACTATTGAAGGAAACCTGCCGATGGGCAGAGAGGCACCGGCTGGAACAGAGTTCTCACTGCTGTCTTCAGAGCAACTTAAGCTGTGAGTGGAAAGCATCCCTTCATGTGGGCCACTTCCAGTGACAAGGCTCGACTGTAGGCTTTCACTTTCCTTCCGACGGTTTAGAAACAACTTTGGAACAAGCACACTGCTGCCCAGCACAGAAAATGCTTACAGGACATGGAAGGACTGTTCTGTCCCAACAGGATCCCCAGATAAAAGAGGCAGGACGAGCCAGACCTCTAGACTCAATTTTGCCCCCCAAATTTAGAGCAAGGAATTCATTTATGAGTTATCTGGTGCTCAGACACTAAACACCTGTTTGTAAAAGCTTCTGACTTGCTTAAAAGCTGCCTAAGTTTTGGTAAGAGGATTAAAATGAGAAAAACATAAAATACTTAGGAAAGACAGAGAAAACTTGGAATTCTTCTGCATGCCATTAGCCCTACAGGTGACCTCTGGAGGTCTGAGTTACGAGAGCAAGCTGGGAAGCGGAATGAAACCACAATGCTCCCGCCGGCAGCCACACGGACAACCGAGCTTGGATTGCAGACAGCATGGCCTCACCAAACCATCAGAGCTGCAACTTATTGATATACTTACTATCCTTCAGTTTAATTTTCATGTGTTTTGAGTAGCATTTTGGACCAGAAAGTGATGAACTCAGTGGTACCTTAGATTTGCAAAAAGGAAAACACAGTCCTCTCCACAGCCAAGAGGCTCAGTGAAGATGAGGTCCAGCCCTGTGCTAGGCACCTCACTCACGTTATTTCATGAGATTCCCTTATCAACTTTGCGAGGAAGGCAGTATCCCCACTTTATGGATGGGGAAACTGAGGCTCAGAGAGGAAGAGTTGGTCACCCAGAGTCACACAAGCAGAACTTGTGAGGTCAACAGCAGCAGGGGAAATGGAGCATCGCTGAAGATCCACACGGGAAAAGAGCATGGCCCCCAGCGATGGGGGAGAGGGACTGGGGATACCTTCAGGTTGATCCACTTCTCCAGCACCCTCTTCTCATTGAACTGGCAGAGCAGGCCCGAGTAGGACACACAGAAGGTACTGCCTGCCACCTGGCCCCGGCCACACGCCACGCCACAGAAGACGTTGTTGTGAAGTTCGCCCAGGATGCCCGAGCGCCCTACAAGGGGCACAGTGCCTGTCACCTGGAGGCATAGCAGAACAAGTGAGACCGGCCCACAGCCTCGCCCCAAGTACACCACGATGGGCCCCGCGCACCAGAAAGCACAACAGGACTCTAGTTTCAAGCACACTCTGGGCAGAAGGGTTGGAAGGGGGCAATCCAAGAATGAGGTCCGGTCCCAGGGCCAGGATCGAAGCAAGGTCTGCCAGGCAGAGGCCCAGAAATAGAAACTGGACCCCTGAGAGGCCTGCTGACCTCCGAGACCACTGCCACCAAATCTCAGGTAGATGGGGCCCATGCTACAGCCGCTGGCTCCCTCCCAAGGGCCTGGTTACGGTGGCGGGGACTGGAATTCACCTTTGCTTCCGTGGAGACGTCCAAGAACCAGAACCTCACATGCCGGTTCCCAACAGTGACAAAATAGCTGCTATCTTCAGAGAAGGACAGGGCGATGACCCTGCACGACACCTTGTTGGAGGCCACCACGATGTCTTTCTGGAAGATTCAGTGCAGAGAAGCTCATGGCAACACCCACCTGTTATGCTATTTGTACTTTCATGGCCCTGGGTCTCCCTGCACCCCCCTATTCAGTCTGCTTTCCTTGGACCCCACGAGCTGTTCACAGGAAAGCTGTATGTGACTCTCATTCTTAACCTCCAGAAGGGAGGCATCTGCTAGTGCTGACTCCAGGTCCTCTGCCCGCTCCCCAGACTGCCCCCAAGCCCAGTCTTCCGGGACATTTCAGTTTGCTGAAGTCTAAACTCAATTGGGTGAATGCTACTGCAGATGAGAAACAGCCTCACAGACAGGTGAAGACCTCTGCTAAAGGTCACAGCAGGTGAGTATAAGCATAATTCTAAAGTTCCTCTAGCTGAGAGCTTATGGTGTGTCCTACAACAAGGGACCAGCATGTAGCAGCTACTTAATAAACACCTGCTGGCTGAATGAGCACTTCACCAAGCTCTATCACTGACTTCTCCCAATGCCTGAGACTCGATTTGCTCTCAACGGGCTGCCTGCCCACAACATCTGCCAGCTCTTACCTTCCAGTCCCAGACGTTGAGTACCATGTCGTGTTGGTATCCCATGGACACGATGTGCTTCATATTGGGTGAGAAGGCCACACAGGCCACACCATACTTGTGGCCCAGCATCTCCGCCACCTGACTTTTCTCCTCCACGTCCCAGATGCGCACCGCTGGCCTGTGCCCATTCTGGGGAAGGTGGAGCCGTTACTGCTGGGCTCTGTACCGGGGAGGGCTACAGGGGCTGCCAGTGCTGAAACAGGCATCACCACAGGGTGTGCCCCAAAGCCACCATCCCCGTGTGTCCCGGGGCTAATCCGGTGACTGCCAGCCCTGCTGGGAGCAGGGGTGGCTCGGAACCTTACCCCTGCTCAATCATGACCGTGACTCACCTCTCCTGTCACTATGTACTTCCCATCAGGAGAGAAGGCCAGAGCGCTCAGGGACTTCCTGGGGACAAGGGAGAGAGCTGTTTACTGGGTTCTGCTGAGGCTGTGCGGCCTGGGCCCAGCCTGGCTCTGCCCACTCCTGACTCCTAAGCCTTGAAGGGGCCAGGAGAGGTGAGTGAGAACAATTCCCACAGGGCCAGCGCCACCTGTTGTGTCCAGCCCAGCACGTGGGAAAAACGGGAGTGGAAGCAAAGGCCCCTTCCTCCCTAAAACTCCAAACCCAAATGGGGTGAACAATGCATAGGAAAGCTCTTTCTTCTGCCTCCGCGAGGGGGGTTCCCTAACACCCACCCTCCCTGTAACCCTGAGAAATGCAAGCGCAGGTGAGTTGGTAGGCGACGGCCTCACTGGAGGGGTGGTGCTGGTGGAGGACCCTGGCACACAGCAGCCGGCTTGCAGCTGAACGCCCAGGTGTTTGGAAAGCCCGAAACCAACCAAAACCTTTCTCTCTCACTCGTAGCTAGCCCGTGGAAGGACCGAATGACCAGACACACCAGCCTGCACGTTGTCTGGAAACAAGATTCACTGCTCCCTGCGAACAGTTCAGTTTTCTCCCCTTTCTCTTCTAATTTCTTATTCCTATGTTATTTAACGGTCTATCAACTCAGTTGACTTCCCTCGCCTGAGTCAGTAACCTGGAATGCAGGTGACTACAAAAATGCCTCTGGGGTCAGCTCTGTGGCTCGCCAGGTTAAACTGCCGCTTGCGACACTGGCATCCTCTGTCATCCTGCTGGTTCGAGTCCTGGCTGCTCTGCTGCTAAACTGGCTCCCTGCTCTGCCAGCCACATGGGAGACCCGGATGGAGTTCCTGGCTCCCGGCTTCAGCCTGGCCCAGCTGCCACCTCTAGATTCCTCATGTGCGGGAAGAGCATGCCCTCGTGTGCAGAGCCATGCTCGCTGTCATCTGCAGCCACCCCGGCCTCTGCGTGTCCAGTCCCCAGATGTCCCGTGGGCATCACTGCAAGTGAGTCCTCACGTGCGCTCCACGTGGTCAGGACTCTCATCAGCCAGTTTTGCTGGTGAGAATACCTCAACCCAGGGAAGTCTGCCCCAGGGTTTCCCCCGCAGCGGGGTGGAGCCCAAGCCGCTCGGCCAATAGTTCTCAGTCCTGGCCACACTGAGAATCCCTGGAAGAGCTTTTTTTTTTTTTTTAAAGGTTATTCATTTTTACTTATCTGAAAAGTAGACTGACAGAGATACAGAGATAGAGGGAGATCTTCCGTCCACTAATTCATTCCCCAAATGCCCACAGCAGTTGGCCTGAAGCCAGGAGCCAGGAAGTCCATGTCAGTCTCCCACACTTGACCCCAACACTTGAATCACACGTGCCATCTCCCAGGCACATTAGCAGGAAACTAACAGGAACAAACAGGAAGCAGAGGTGGGGCTCGAACTTTGGCATCCAGCTGTTAACCCGCTGTGCCAATGCCCATCCTGCTGGGGAGCTTTTTTTTTTTTTTTTTTTTTTTTTTTAAGAGCTATATAGTAAGAAAGGAAGAGAAAGAGAGAATCTTCCATCCACTGGTTCAGTCCCCAAGTGGCTGCACTGACCAGGGCTGCACCAGGCCAAAGCAAGATGACAGGAACTCGGTCCTAGCACTTGGGCCATCTTCTGCTGCTTCCCAAGTGCGTTAGCAGGGAGCTGGACTGGAAGCAGAGCAGCCAGGACTCAAAATGGGTGCCCATTCAGGACGCTGGTGTCGCAGGCAGCAGCTTGACCTGCTGTGCTGCAACGGCGGCCCCTACCCTACTGTGCTAAAGCTTGAAAGTGTGCTGAGAAACAGGACGCCACCTGTGAGGCTCGGCGGAGACTCCCCCAGGATGCCTGCTAATCGCGACGACGACGGGAGGCTCTGCAGTGGGGAGTCTGGCAGGGGCCACCTGAACCACGGGCTCCAAGGGGACACGGGGCTGGATGAAGACTTCCTGAAAGGGGGCACTGACAGGCACGTGGTGCTTTTGAGGCTCTTACCAAAGACGTAGACCCTGAAACTGCCCATGAGAAACATCAGATGAACCCAAATGCTGGCACATTCTACAGAATAGCTGTTCTGAAACTCAAGGACAGACAGGAGCTGCTTTAGCCTGCGGGAGACTGAGCACAGATGTGCATGCGATGAGTGATCTGGACAGAATCCTCTGGCTCTGAGGGGCATCGGGGACAAATGGTGAAATCTGAATGGAGTCTCCTGAGGAGCACACATCTGACAGTGATGCGCTGGCGTAGATCTCCAGGTTTTCCTGGAGGTACTGCGGTTTTGAAGCATTATGTCACTTTTTGTACAACATACACTGCAAAGTGTTTGACATAAGGCTAGTAACTACTTTCAGAACATTGAGAAAAAATTAGTATGCACATGCACAGAGAATGATAAAGAAAATATGGTAAAATGTTACCATTTGGGAGCTATGGGTAAAGGGCATACAGGTTCTTTATGCTATTCTTATAAGTCACAATAATTTTGTTAATGACAACTATCAGCCCTGAGCAACCGACTCGGCCTTCCCTGGGTGTGGCCCAGGGCTGAGGTAACTCTGATCTGCAGTCAGGGTGAAATCCCTCTCACTGGCCACGCCAGCTCCTAAGGCAGAGGCCCTGGGGACTCAGGGTGGACGCCTCCGTGCCAGTCACTCTCCCCCTCATCTACTTCAGGTCTCAGACATGGGAGGCATTCCCTGAGCTCCCTGCTGAGGCTCTCCTGCACAAACTGCCTGCACACCGGCCTCGCCACGTCCCCACGTGCCCTCCACAGCACTGCTCATGACAACCAGCAACCTGCTGACTGGTTTACAGTCTGTCCCCCTCCCGGGGGTCTCCGCTCCAGGAAGCAGAGTTGCATCTCTTTTGCTCACTGCTGGGTCCCCGGCACCCGGAAGAGCACCCAGCACTGGTGAGCGCCGCTGAACCATGAGTGAATGCATGCGTCAGCTATGTGAGAGCACGTCCAGGCTCTGCCGGGCGGGACGGTCCCACCCCTGCCCCGTGCCCCGTGCCCAGGCCCCAGCCTACCTGGCGGTGTTCAAGATGTGCTGCTGCTTGTTCTCCTTAGGGTTCAAAATCACCACCACACAGCTGAGGAGAGAGGAAGAGGTGCATGGACTGCAGACAGCACTGGGCTCCAGACCCGCTTCTGGTGCCGCACACGAATAAGGCCACCTCTGAAAACAAGACTCTCTCTGACCCCCCCCCCCCCCAGTGTTTACAATAATTCTAGGGCCCTGTTTTTTAATTTTTAAAGATTGTTATTTCAAAGGCAGAAAAACAGATCTTCTATCCATTGATTCACTCCCCAAACACCTGCAACAGCCAGGGTTGGGCCAGGCCAAAGCCAGGAACTCTGTTCCAGGCTTCTACGTGGAGGGCAGGGACCCAAGAACTTAAGTGATCATCCACCGCCTCCCAGGGTACACATTAATGGGAAACTGGACTGGAAGCAGAGGTGCAAGGCCTTGAATCTGGCATGCAACGTGGGATGCAGGTGTCTCAAGAGGTGACTCAACCGGGGCCAGACACCTTCCCAAGCATTATTACTATCCCTGCCGGGGAGCAGGATGTCCCTTTGGTGTTTAGAACAGTGTCAGGCAGGATCAGTATTTGCAGGGCTGGTTCTGTGGTACAGAGGGTAAAGCTGCCGCCTACAGTGCCGGCATCCCATATGGGAACTGGCTCGAGACCCGGCTGCTCCACTTCCAGTCCAGCTCTCTGCTGTGGCCTAGGGAAGCAGTAGAAGATGGCCCAAGTCCTTGGGCCCCTGCACCCCCATGGGAGACCTGGAAGAAGTTCCTTGCTGCTGGCTTCAAATAGACTCAGCTCTGTTAGCCATCTGGGGAGTGAAGCAGCAGATGGAAGACCTCTCTCTCTCTGCCTCTGCCTCTCTGTAGCTCTGCCTTTCAACTAAATGGATAAATCTTAAAAAAAAAAAAAGAGAGAGAGAGAGAGAGAGAGAGAGGGGGGGGGGGGGAGACTATCAGTTTTTGCAAACAAAACACTGCAGGACCTCCTCCAGTCCTGTCAACCACCCACGCAGAGGGTGCCACTACGTCTGCAGTACAGGAGTAGAAGCAGAGGCTCAGGGGACACGCACAAAGAGCTGGGACACAAACCCAGGTAACCCAGCAGCACAGGGCACCTTCCAGCACCAGCCCCTCTGCCCCCTCCCTCCAGGGGGCACCAGCAAGGCTCTCACAGCACTCACAAAACGTTCTAGGTGCTGATGGGCCCACGGAACACTCTCCACAGTGCTCAGAACTAGGTAGCATGATCCACATTCCGTAGATGGGAAGGCCGAGGCCCGGAGAGAGTCACAGACGACGTCAGGCTCCAAATCCCCTAGGAATGACTAGATGTCCACCTCTTCCCTGCCCCCGTCTCCCCTTTCACTCACCCTGCTAGGTAGGCCACATGGCCTGTGCCAGGGTCACAGGTGAGGCCACTGCTGTTCTGGGCTGTGATGCCAAGGACCTTCTCAAGAGACACCTGCAAAGAGAAGGGCCATGTGAGAAGCACCTGCTCCATCAGGCCCCACGGGTACAGCTGCCTCCACCACCCGTTCAGTTCTTGCACTCAACACCCAGAGCTGTGCTCACGCCACCTGCCAGCAGCAAACACTTGTTCTCACCACTGCTTCGACAAATAGACAGTGCTAGGTAAAAGGCATGGAGTGGTGAGGAAGCCACATAAAAATCCCTGCCCTCTCGGAGGTGGTGGAACAGAACCAATATGTAAAACAGATGTCTGGTGGCAACAGGAGCCACAGAGGAGGAGGCTGGAGTGCAGGGAAGGGGAGAACGCCACCGTGAGCAGGCGACCGCTCAGCAGTTCCCAAGAACTTTCGTGTGGGTCAAAGACCTGACGCCACTATCATCCCTGTTTTATAGATGAGGCTACTAAGGCCCAAGATCCTATTCCCGGGGAGTGAGAGGCTGGAATACAAATCTAGGCAGCCTGGCCCCACAGCCAGCACTTTGGGCCCTGAGGGAAACACAGCAGTGAGCAACAGTAGACATTGTTTGTTTCCTCTTTGAAATCCCAGACTAGGGGTTCTAGAAGTTTCAATAAGTAAAGAAACAAGTGAATAATCACATAAGCAATCTGAGATCCTTTAGTGGTTCATAAGCATGATGATGGTTCACCCACAGAGATGTGCCTCCTTCAAAGCTTGTTACAACGTTAGCACATTGCAAAGAACATTTTTTTAAAAACTCTCCAAGTAGAGTTAAGTTAAATGGGCCACACCTTGTCATGATTAACAATTTATTTAATTAATTTATTTAAAAAATTTTAAAATATATTTTCATTTTATCTGAAAGGCAGAGAGAAATCTTCCACATGCTGGTTTGTTCCCCAAATGTCTGTAATAGCAGGGGATGCACCAGGCCAAAAGCGGGAGCCCAGACCTCAATCCAGGTCTCCCATATCAGTGCAGGGACCCAAGCACTCAAGCCGTCCTGCTGCCTCCCTGGGTGTGCAGTAGCAGGAAGCTGATCAGACGTGGAAAAGCCGCCACTGATATGGGATGTGGGCACCCCAGGAGAGACTAAACCGCTCTGCCAAAGGCCTGCTCCACACCAGACTCAACTGAGTATGGAATGATAACATCGTGGCATTTTCATAATCTGAGTAATTATTATTCTCAACCATGTACTTGACCTTATAATTTAAGAGCAAACACAGGATAATAAGTAGTGTTTATTAATCTAAGCACTCTTCAATTACCTCTAGCTGCATTAACTTGTTCAGTGCTCACAACAGCCCTCTGATACAGTCACTGTCATCAGCATCAACCCCATCTTACAGATGAGGAGACAGAGGCCAGAAAGCAGAGGTGCGGGGCCAGCCCTGTGATGGAGTGGGTAAACAAGCTGCCGCCTGCAGTGCTGGCATCCCATATGGGCACTGGTTCAACTCCCAGCTGCTCCATCTCCAATCCAGCTCCCTGCTAATGTGCCTGGGAGAGCAGCGGAAGACGGCCCAAGTCTTTGGGGCCCTGCACCCACATGGGAGACCCGGAAGAAGCTCGAGGCTCCTGGCTTCCGATCAGCGCAGCTCCGGCTGTCGCAGCCACTTGGGGAGTGAACCAGAGGATGGAAGACCTCTCTCTCTGCCTCTGCCTCTCTCTAACTCTGCCTTTCAAATAATCTTTTTTTTTTTTTTTAAAGAAAGGCGAGGTGCCAGAATTCTAAGACAGAAAACCAAGCGATGGTGCTGTGTTGTTTCTTCTGCCCATCAGTTTTACTAAGCATTAGTATCACTGGTCATTTTCAGACCAGGTTTTTTGCAAGCCAGATGCTCTCTGTGCAGCCAAACAAGGAAAATACACAAATGACATTACTTAAAAATACAATAATGGGGGCTGGTGCAGTTGTGTAGTGGGTAATGCTGCTATCTGCAGTGCCGGCATCCCATATAGGCGCCGGTTCGAGTCCAGGCTGCTCCACTTCCGAATCAGCTCTCTGCTAATGCACCTAGTGCTTGGGCTCCTGGCTTTGGCCTGGCCTATCCCTGTCTGTTGCCACCATTTGGAGAGTGAACCAGCAAATGGAAGATCTCTCTCCCTCTTTCTCTCTGTTTCTCCCTCTTTCTCTGTGTAACTCTTTCAAACAAATAAATCTTTTTTTAAAAAAAATAGAACAGTAACAGTATTAGCCAGCACTAACAGAGTGCTAGCAATAGGCCACACGTTGTTCTGGTGCTTAGGCTACGTGAGCTTATTTAATGCTAAACAACTCAGGAGACCTCGGCGTCACTGCTCCGTCTTCACAGGTGAGGACATCAGGACGCATCGTAGCTTGCTGGGAGGAGCAGTGCTGTGGTTCACGCTCGGGCGGTCTGGGCCGGGCTGCGCTCTGAACCACCTTGCCACACCTCTCTCCGAATCTGCTACTGCCATTCGCCAACACAGCTTTACAGCCCAGGGCACCCTCAGGTACACACAGCTAGGGCCCTGAAGGCAGGGTCCTGGGGGAGACTGAGGCGCTGTCTGCTTTAGACGGGCGTTCAGAAGGCCTCTCGGGCTGAGGCCCGAGGTTTGGCAAGGAGCCAGCCTGGCAGGCGGCACCAGAAGACCAGTGAGAGGATTCAGGAAACACAAAGGCCAGGGGGAGGAGAACGACTTGGAGCCTCGGGGGAAAAGAGAGAGAGCAGGCCAGGGTGCCGGATCCCTGGCGAGTGCGAGGGCATTCTCATAGAAGTACAGCCAGAAGGGGGGACAGCGCGATACAATCAGAGGGCAGAGGAAAGCGGCAACAAGACCCCCCGGCGGCCGCCGCTCGTCCATCCACACCCTTTGTCTGGACTCTGTGCCGACAAGGTCAGAGTCCCAAGTTCATCTCCCTGCTGCTGTCGCCATTTTATTTAAAAACAAAACAAAACAAAAAAAAACAAACCAGCCTTTGTGCCCAGGGAGCGCAATTTTGAAAAGCATGCCCGCGCACCCGGAATCCCTTCCACCTATTCTCCCATCACTGGCTGCCAGGTTCTGCGTCCCCCGGCTGAGAGTTCACAACGACTCCCACTTGGGCGAAGGAAGAAAGCCAAGGCAGAGCGGACCCGAGGAAGAGACGGGACCTAGCGAAGGACCCCCAAGACACAGCGGGCTGAGGCCAACAGAAGTGGAAGCGCCCAGGGAGACGTCCGACGCGCACCGAGGCGAGGCTGGGCGCATTCGGAGCGGGTGGAACCCGGGGAGCGCCCGGGGAGCGCTCCGCCGCGGGGAGCGGAGCCCTGAGTGACGGACACACCCGGGGGCAGACGGGCAGGTGGGAGGAGCAAGGCGGCGAGGCGGGGCTGCGGCCACCTGAGGGGACGGCCCAGGGAAGCCAGACCTGGGGGAGGCAGGGCGCGCGGCTCCTACCCGGTTCTGCACGGTGTCCTCGGGCGCCGCCGACAGCCGCGTCCGCCGCCGGAGGCAGAGCGCTGGGGCCGGGGGCGGAGAGGACTGGCCCTTCCGCGCCGGAACTCCCGCCACGACAGATGGCAGCTTCTCGACTGCATCGTTCCGCGCGTAGCCTCCGGGCCCTAAGGCCGCCATCGTCGCGCCGGAGACCGGCGGCCGTTAAACCTCCCAACCGCCGGAGCCGCCACGACCCGCCCGAATAGCGAATGGCCGCGGGAAAGCCGGCGCCGCTGCCCATTGGTCGCGGCGGGCCGCCCTCCTGGCCAATCTCTGGGCTGCCGGGCGGCGCTCTTGACCAATGGGGGCCGAGAGGCGGAGCGGGGAGTCTGGGAGGGCGGAGCCACTCGGGGTCTTGGTGTTTTTCATCCAGTCTGCGTTTTCATCATTCACTGGGACGCATGGGTTTTAACTTCCACGACACTAAGACTATAGCCTCCTCGTCTCGCCGTTTGCGGCCACCCAGGACAACTGTTGGCGCTGGAGCAGTCTCCCGGATGTACGCGTAGAGTGGAGCCGAAAGACTGACGGGCCCGTGGGTTAGGAGGGCGCATGCTCAGAACCGGCGTGACGCCGCTTCTCCCGCACCACGTGACCAAGGTTAGGGGGCGAAGAGCGGCTCTGCGCAGAAGCCTTCGCAGGGCCCCATTCGCCACGTGACAAGGGCGTAGCTGTGGTAACGCGGAGGCGCGTCTAGCACGCCGGCGTCTTCCCTGGTCCCCCGTCACGTGACGAGACACCGAGGCGGTCACGTGAGGCAGGCGCAGAGCGCGCGGGCGGGGCCCGGCGGGGACCGGGCTGAGCTCAGTGAAGCGGGGTGGTCATGTCCAAATACTGCAGGGCTCCGAACTGCTCCAACGCTGCGGGCCGGCTGGGCGCGGACAGCCGCCCCCTGAGCTTCTACGAGTGAGGGCGGGGCGGGGCGGGGCCCCGGAGGAGCGCGGCTGTGCCGGCGCCTGGTGCGGCGGGAGGGCGTTGGGGAGCGGGGTTCGAACGCGGCCTGCACGGGCCAAGTGCCGATGCAACGGCTGGGGTAAGCGACCGGCCGCAGATGGTGATGCGCGCAGTCGGCAGAGGGGCAGGAGGTGTCCAGGCTGTGCGAGGGCCTCCGACTGCCCACTCGCCGGCCCCACGAATTTCAGACGTCTCAAACTCAACGCAAAACGAGCTTACCACAGCCTTTCCTCTCGGTTGATCGCCTACTCTCATCCTTACCTCTCTCGAGACTTGAAAAAGTCAGAATTAGCTTGGGCTGCTAAGAACGCCGCCGCCCCATGCGCCTGGCTAACAGGCATCGGAAAGGCTAGCAGGTGTGAGAGGCAGCGCGCCCCTTCTGAGTGAGTGACCGCTGCCTGCTTACCGGCAGACGTTGCCGACATCAGGCCGTGGCGCACCTTGCAGCTTGAAATCACATCAGTGAGAATGGAGCGTCGCACTTTGGCCCGCAGTCACTTTGACACGACAAAGCAGCCCAGATGGAGCTCCAGAGAAGGGGTCTCTGGACACTGTTCCGCATCTACCTGAACTTTATATCCTGGGCCCACATCGCAATCCAGACCTGATACCGATCCCTTCACACACAGTTCTTAACTTGATTTGAGCTTATCCAAACTCTGCTTTCTTTATATTTCACCCAAATAATAACTCCATCTCTTTCCTGTGTTTGGTAAAACTCCCCATGCAGACTTCCCCACGCCACAGTTAATAAACCTGACCGTAGTGGACTACACGTTTGTCCCTGATGGCCTTAGTTAGCCTGAGTGGGCCAAGACACACTCCTCATCCTGCCCATCGGTAAATCCCGTTGGCTCTCCCTTTAGGATGTGTGCAGAATTTGGTAATTTCTAACTCCCTCTTCGATGAGCAGTTCCCGACTGGGCTCTTTTGAAAAAGCCTCTTCCTTGATCTCTGTGCTCTGCCGCCCCCCACCCCTGCTCCACACTGCCTCAGTCTGCTCCCCCATACATAGCTAAAAGCAGCCTGTGAATGCTGGAGTCAGAGCAAGGTTCCCCCTTCCTCAGATCTCTCCCGCGGCTCCCACCTCACTGTAAAAAGCAAGAAGATGAGGCTGGAGCAGGCAGAGAGCAGGCCTACCCAGAGTCCCACAAGAACTGGGTCCCCAGCACCTGTCTGACCTCAACCCCTCCTGCCCCTGACTGCTCCAGTAACACTGCCCTTCCTGTTCCTTTAGCTCACCAGGCACGTTGCCACCCAGGGCCTTTGCCTAGTCCATCCCCTCTGCTTGAGAGGGACCACCACTCGCTGTCCCAGACATGCCCATGATTTGCCCTGTCCACCTCCTGCTTTTTTTTTTTTTTTTATATATCCCTTTAACACATCACTGTCTGGTGTATCATATATTTGATCTGTTCCACCACCATCTCCCCATAGACTGGCAGCTCTGGAGCCTGGAAATTGTGTCTCTCTTTCTTGTTAGGTCGCTGGCCTCTAGAACAGTAATTGGTACATAGTAGGTGCTCATCCAAATACTTGTTGGTGCAGGGCAGAAGAGAGGGGAATCTCTAAACCTACATCAGTGTCTAGACCTGCTCTGTAAAACACACCACTCTGGCTGTTTGTCAGTACAGCAGTTCTTTGAGCGTCTCCTGCAGATGTAAGCAAGACACTGTTGCTCCTAAAGTTGGACCCTGACGGTCATTTTTTTTTTTTTTGACAGGCAGAGTGGACAGTGAGAGAGAGAGACAGAGAGAAAGGTCTTCCTTTGCCGTTGGTTCACCCTCCAATGGCTGCCGCGGCCGGTGCACTGCGGCCGGCGCACCGCGCTCATCCGATGGCAGGAGCCAGGTGCTAGGTGCTTCTCCTGGTCTCCCATGGGGTGCAGGGCCCAAGCACCTGGGCCATCCTCCACTGCACTCCTGGGCCACAGCAGAGGGCTGGCCTGGAAGAGGGGCAACCGGGACAGAATCCGGCGCCCTGACCGGGACTAGAACCCAGTGTGCCGGCGCCGCAAGGTGGAGGATTAGCCTTTTGAGCCACGGCGCCGGCCTCTGACGGTCATTTTAAAAAATTGTTAGGGCTGGTGCTGTGGTGTGGTAGGCTAAGTCCCCAGCTAATCTTGTTCCTGCCATGTCGGAGCTCCTGGTAAGTGGTCCAACATTAAAGAATTGAACACACAGCCTGTGACTCATCCATGAGCTTTCTTTGCCTCATCACCACTGCCCGCAGCCTGGCCCATTAACCCATCCTTTGGCTGTGGCCTCCAAACACAGCTCCATCTTGCAGCAACCACAACAAAATCCCTAACACACACCAGGTGGGAGTTGCCCCTCGGGACATCCACACCCTATATCCCAGTGTCCGAGGTGGAATCCTGGCTCCCCTTCTGAGTCCAGCTTCCTGCTATTGAGTACCCTGGGAAGCGGCCTGCGATGGCTCAAGTGGCTGGTTCCTTGCCACGCATGTGAGATACCCAGACTCAGTACCCAGTGTCTGGCTTTGGCCTGTCTCAGCCCCAGCTGTTGCAGGCATCTGGGGAGTGAACCAGTGGATGGGAGATCTCTCTGTCTCTTTGCCTTTCAAAATTTTTTTTTTTAAATGCTCTAATACTTGGCCATACAGTTGGAAATGCAAAGGGGAAAATTCTAACTAAGCTACAGATCATAGTTTAGTTGGTTTGACTTACTTGGTTTTGACTTTACAGTGGTGGGAAAATGATTGGCATTCAGTAGAAACCATGCTTTGAATTTTGAATTTTGATATTTTCCCGGGCAGTGGTACGTGGTACAGCACTCCCGTGTAGTACCAGCTGTCAGTCTGCAGCAAGCAGCAGGCACAGCAGTCAGGCCCCAGCAAGCCCTGATCACACCCTGCAGTGTGCTGTGTTGCTAAGCCGTGAGGGCCCATGCATTAGGCATATTAAATACATTTTCCACTTATGGTAATTTCAACTGAAAATGGACTTATTGGGGTGTAGCCCCAATGAAGTCGAGGAGGGCCTGTATAAGGCGAAACTCACATCCTTGGAGTGGAGATGTGTAATCTGCACGTGGAAAGAGCACACACTTTGAACGATACTACACTTGACCTTAAGGGACAAGGGCAGAGGTTGGGAGACCAGCACTGATGGGACAGCTCCACTGTCACCAGAAGTGAGGGTCCTGTCTGTCTGCTCTTTCAGGCTTAGGGTGTGGCTTCCTTCTACGATGGCTGCCAGTGCCCCATCCTCCATGCCCTACAACGGCTGGAGGGAAGGGAGAGCAACAGGCCCGGCTCTACACGGAGGCAGACACCCTTACAAGGCCTTCCCAGGAGCTTCACCCAGTGGCGACTGCTTCCTCCGGGGTCACCCTGAGCTGCCAAGGAGGCTGGGAAATGTGGTCTTCTTGCTGGCTGTTTGACCACTCTGAAGGAATTTTGAGACGTGTTAGTAGGAAGAAAAGAGAACTTCCAGCAGTGTGTGCTACTGTGTACTATAGCAAGGCTGAAGTAGTCTGTAGAGAGGAGAACACTCTCTGTCCACTTAGGGTGGAGTTTTAGTGAGGGATATCGCCCATGGGGCAGGCATTGTGGCACAGCAGGCTAAGCTGTGGGATACCTGCATGTCATAGCCACGTGTCTGGGACAGATTCCTGCCTCTGCTTGCAATCCGGCTCCCTGCTAATGCAACTGGGAGGCAGAAGAGGATGGCTCAAGTACTTGAGTCCCTGCCACCCACATGGGAGACCCGGATGGGATTCCTGACTCTGACTTCAGCCTGGCACACCTCCAACTGTTGAATGCACTTGAGTAGTGACCCAGTGAATGGGATCTCTATGTATCTCCTTGTTTCTTTGTCACTCTGCCTTTCAGATAAATAAGTAAATAAATACATCTTTTTTGTTTTTAAAGAGCTACTATTCAAAGGAACAGAGGAGAATAAGAACCAGATCAAATTAGGGAGAGATTTCTCATGTTACTCTCCCTCTGCCCGCGGAGCATCCCTTCCAATTTAAGGCACCATCCCAGATGTCTCATATGACACTAAAGCATTCTTTGGCCAGGACTTAGTCACATGGCCCACTTAGCTACAAAGGAGCCTGGGAAACACAGATAAAGTTGGAGTTGTGTTAGTCAGGAAAGAGAATGGGGTGGATATGGAATAGTCGGCTGGCAGCGTCTGCTGGGAAGAGGGTGGGTGACGAGTGCTGCTGATGGATCCAGCGGAGCTGGCAAGAACACTGGGCACCCAGAGAGAAGCTGAAGCGACCACAGCGTGCAGGCTCCCTGGCTGTGTACCCTGGGGTTCTGCAGCCCTCCTCTGCATCTGTCCCCTACCCTCAGTCACCAGCCTCCATCACCCGTCTACCTGTCGTCTGAGAAATCTTGCTCTTCCCAGCTCTGCACCCCCCGCCCTGTCACCTCCTCCCCGCGGGTAGCCTCTATAGCCTTCACATGATTTCTCTAAACAAAAGCAAATCTGAATGCATGTTCTTGTTTTTCTCTTTATTCCAGGATTAGTTTCCTGTGATCACAGTAACAAACCTGTTGGCTTAAAACAAGATAAACTACTCTCTCAAGGTTTGGGAAGCCGAAATCCAATTGTTGGCAGGGCTATTCTCTGAAGACCATAGGGGAGAACCCGCACCTTGCACCAGAAGGTGGCTGCAGGCATTCCTTGGCTGTGGCACAGCTCTAATCTCTGCCTCTAAACTCAGGTTCCCTCCTCCTCCTCCTCCTCCTCCTCCTCCTCCTCCTCCTCCAATGGCTTCTCCCTTTAGCAGCATTCTTGTGATTCCATTTAGGGCCAGTCAGGAGGATCCAGGATAATCCCCCCACCCCCAGACTTAATCATATCTCTTGTCACATAAGTCGATGTTCACAGACTCCAGGGATTACGGCGTACCTATCTACGGGGGCCTTTACTCAGCCTACCACAATTGCTAAAATCACCAGAGCACTTTATTTAGCGCCTTGGTTTTTACGCACTGTAGGCCTGACAGTGGCCTGTCAGTTCACAGGGTGCCTGCACGTTGTAGCACTTCCTGTGAGTGTAGCGAGGAGTTTGTTTACCCCGTCTCCTGCAGGTGGTATTGTCCCTACTCCGGAACACTCATCACTCTTCCTTCTTCATAAGCAGAGAGGGGCCTGCGTTGTGGCACAGTGGGTTAAGCAGCTGCTTGTAATGCCAGCATCCCACGTGAGCGCCTGGAGAAGCAGCAGGAGATGGCCCAGGTGCTTGGGCCCCTCCACCCTTGTGGGAGACCTGAATGAAGCTCCCGACTCCTGGTTTCAGCCTGACCTAGCCCTGGCCATTGTGGCCATGTAGGAGAGTGAATCAGCTGGTAGATCGTTCCCTCTCTCTCTCTCTGTAACTCTGCCTTTCAAATAGATAGATAAATAAATAATTTAAAAACCCAAATAAACAAGGAGAGAGCAGAGGCTTATAACCCTCATCAGGTAAAGGTATCTGATATTTTTAAGGTTAATTCTGTTTATGGAATTGATACTGGTTTTCCAGGGTTTTTTTTTTTTTTTTTTTTTTTTTTTTAGTATTTATTTATTTGAGAGGTAGAGTTACAGAGAGAGGGAGAGACAGAGAGGAAGGTCTTCTATCTATTGGTTCACTCCCAAAATAGCTGCAGTGGTTGGAGCTGGGCCTGTCAGAAGCCAGGAGCCAGGAGCTTCTTCCGGGTCTCCCATGTGGATGCAGGTGCCCAAGGACTTGGGCCATCTTCCACTGCTTTCCTAGGCCATAGCAGAGAGCTGGATTGGAAATGGAGCAGCTGGGATGTGGATCAGCACTGCAGGAGGTGGCTTTACCTGCTATGCTACAGCACCAGCCCCTGGTTTTCCATTTTTCAACTGTGATATAAAGTTTCTCATTTCAGTATCTTTAAGAGAAACATTAAGTAATGTTGCAATAATGGACCCCATGAAGAAAGCTTTTATTTTATTAAAATTTTAAAAGTTTATTTGTAGTTGTAAAATACAGATAGCATAAAACTACCATCTTAACCATTTTTGAAAGATTTACTTACTTATTAACAGAATGACAGAGAGAAAGAGATCTTCCAACTGGTTCGTTCCCCAGTTGTTCCAATAGCCACAGCTGGGCCAGACTAAAACCAGGAGCTCCATCTGGGTCTCCCATGTTGATGGTAGGGACCCAGATTCTTGGGCCATCACCCTCTGCCTTCCCAAGCACATTAGCAGGGAGCTGGATGAGATTAAGAACAGAGACTGGTGCTGTGGCATAGCGGGAAACGCTGCCTGTCATGCCCGCATCCCATATGGGTGCCAGTTCAAGACTCAGCTGCTCCACTTCTGATCCGGCTCCCTGCTCATGTGCCTGCAAAAGCAGCAGAGGATGGCCCAAGTACTTGGGCCTCTGCATCCAACATGAGAGGCCTGGAAGAAGCGCCTGGCTCCTGGCCTTGGCCTGCCCCAGCACTGGCTGTTGAGACCATTTAGGGAGTGAACCAGTGGATGGAAGACCTCTTTCTCTGCCTCCTCTCTCTACTTCTGCCTTTCAAATAAATAAAATAAATCTTAAAAAAAAAATAAGTGGAACAGCTGGGATTCGAACAAGCACTCCTATATGGGACGTGGGCATACCAAAGTGATAGCTTAACTCACTGTACCACAATGCCAGCTGCTTCTTAACCATTTTAAAGTCCATTAGTGTTAAGTATGTTTACATTGTTATTCAGCCCATCTCTAGAACTTTCTTATATTGTAGAACTAAAACTCTATCCCCACTGAACAATTCTATTTTCCTGTCCCCCAACCCCAGACCTGGACCCTGGAAACCATCATTCTGCTTTCTGTCTATAAATTTGACTGCTCTAAGCATCTCACTTAGCTGCAATCATCACTATTTATCTTTTGTGATTGGCTTGTTTCACTGACCATAATCCGCAAAGTACATCCAGTAGTAGTGTATGTCAGAATTTCTTTCCTTTTGCAAGGCTAAATATTATTCCATCATTTGTATTATAATGTATTTTGTTTATCCATTCATGTGTCGACAGACACTCCAACCTTTTGACAGTTGTGAATTATGCTGTTATGAACATGGGTCTATAAATATCTCTTTAAGAACCTGCTTTCAGTTCTTTGGTGGTATATCCCCAGAACTGGAATTGCTGCATCATATGGTAATTCTTTTTTATTTTTTAAATATTTATTTATTTGAAAATCAGAGTTACAGAGAGGCAGAGGCAGAGAGAAAAAGGTCTTCCATCCACTGGTTCACTTCCCAAATGGCTGCAATGATGAGAGCTGAGCTAATCTGAAGCCAGGAGCCAGGAGCTTTTTCCAGGTCTCCCACATGGGTGCTGGGGCCTGAGCACTAGGGCTGTCCTCCACTGCTTTCCCAGGCCACAGAGAGAGCTGGATCGGAAGTGGAGCAGCTGGGACTCAAAACAGTGTCCATATGGGACAGCGGCACTGCAGGTGGAGGCTTAGCCACTACGCCACAGCACTGGCACCCCCTCCTTTTTTTTTTTTTAAGATTTATTTATTTACTTGAGAAGCATATTTACAGAAAGAGAGATATATCTTCCATCTGCTGGTTCACTCCCCCAATGGCTGCAACGGCCAGAGCTGGGTCAATCTGAAGGCAGGAGCCAGGAGTTTGTTCTAAGTCTCCGATGCAGGTGTAGGGGTCTGTGCACTTGGGACATCTTCTATTGTTTTCCTAGGCCATCAGCAGACAGCTGGATTGAAAGTGGAGCAGCCAAGACTCAAACCAGTGCCCATATGGGATGCCCCTGCACTACAGGCAGATGCTTAACCTACTACGCCACAATGCCGGCCCCAGATCATATGGTAATTCTATTTTTAATTGAGAAGTAGCCATATTGTGATTTTTTAAAATTTTGTTTGCTTTTAGGGTTTATTTATCTACTTGAAAGGTAGAATTACAGGGGCCAGTGCTTTATTTGATTTATTTGAAAGACTCACAGAGAAGGAGAGACAAAGAGATCCTTGTTCACTCTTTAAATGGCTACCATGACCCAGGCTGGGCCAGGCTAAAGCTGTGAATTTGTTAATTTGTTTCTTGTTTTTCTTTTTCTTTTTTTTAAAAAGCTTTTATTTAAAGAATATAAATTTCCAAAGTACAGCTTATGGATTACAATGGCTTCCCCCCCATAACTTCCCTCCTGTTTCTTGTTTTTCATAGTAGCCAGTCTAATAGGTGTGAGGTAGTATTTTGATTTGCATTTCCCTAATGATTAGTGGATCTGAGCATCTTTTCATATTTGTTGACCATTTGTGTATCTTCTTTGGAGAAATGTCTGTTCCCGTTGCTTGCCCATTTTTAAATTGAACTGTTTGTTTTTTATTGCTTACAAACTTTTTTTTTCTTTTTTTTTTTTGACAGGCAGAGTGGACAGTGAGAGAGAGAGACAGAGGGAAAGGTCTTCCTTTGCCATTGGTTCACCCTCCAATGGCTGCCGAGGCCGGCGCGATGCTGCCGGCGCACAGCGCTGATCCGATGGCAGGAGCCAGGTGCTTTTCCTGGTCTCCCATGGGGTGCAGGGCCCAAGCACTTGGGCCATCCTCCACTGCACTCCCGGGCCACAGAAGAGAGCTGGCCTGGAAGAGGGGCAACCGGGACAGAATCCGGCACCCCAACCGGGACTAGAACCCAGTGTGCTGGCGCCACTAGGCAGAGGATTAGCCTAGTGAGCTGCAGCGCCGGCCGCTTATGAACTTTTTGATGGGGCTTGCGTTGTGGCACAGTGGGTAAAGCTGCCGCCTGTGATGCCAGCATTCCACGTGGGCACCGTTTTGAGTCCCAGCTGCTCATTTCTAATCCAGCTGCCTGCTAACGTGACTGGGAAAGCAGCAGAAGATGGTCTACGTCCCTGCGCTCCTGCACCTACCTGGGTGATCCAGAAGAAGCTCCTGGCTCCTGGCTTCTGTCTGGCCCAAGCCTGGCCATTGTAACCATTTGGAGAGTGAAACAGCAGATGGAAGATCTCTCTCTCTCTTTCTCTGCCTCTCCCTTGCTCTCTTAACTGTGCCTTTCAAATAAATAAAATGTTAAAAAAAAAAACCTTTTTAATGATGTGTATTTTCAAATATATACAACAAAAAATATGGTTGTATGATGTTAATGTATCCATCATTCAGGCTCACCAGACGTCAAGATTTTGCCAATCTTTTTCACTGCCCTGCACCCGAGTTTTTGTCCCACAATGTTTTAAATAAACACGAGACATCGGATCTTTTACCTGTAAGTATTTCAGAATGTTTTTCTAACAGAATACTATTTTAGAAGCATAAACCGATATAATGATTACACCTCGCAAAAGTAATTTCTGACTGTTACCTAATATAGCTTATGCTCAATTTGTCCCAATTACCTTAAAAAGGCTTTTCACCCACAGCCTGCATTTGAGTTGATGCTTTTTTCAATCTGAAGATTTATGTCTTTATTTATTTATTACAGAGACAGAAGTATCTTCCATCAGTGGTTCACTCCCCAAATGGCTGCAATGGCCGGGGCTGAGTCAGGCTGAAGCCAAGAACCTGGAACTCCATCTGGGTCTCCTACATGGGTGCAGGGGCCCAAGCACCTGGGCCATCTTCTGCTGCTTTCCCAGGCCACAGCAGAGAGCTGGATGGGAAGTGGAGCAGCCAGGACAGGACCAGGGATGCTGCCACAGGCCAGCCCAGGCTGATGTTTCTTAAATCTCTTCATCTCTAACTTCCCGCCCCTCCCTTCATGTTGTATGGTAGTGGAAGAAGTGTTCAACTTGACTGTATGATCTCCCACCTTCCAGATGTCTGATTTTGTAACTCCTTCAAGTTCATGTGGAGGAGCAAATGGTGGGGGCGGGGTCAGGGAGATCAGGGATGAGGCGGGATAGGAGGGGCAGCTTAGGGAGAAGGGAAGAATGGGATGCAGGTTCGCGTTGGAGGAGGACTTGGTGTCCTCAGGGAGGAGTGGGCGGCGCCTGACAGCACTGACTTGGTGACCCTGCCTCCCCCCACACCCCCTACACCCCCCACCCCCGCCCCGCAGGTTCCCCCTGAAGGACTGGCCCGGCTGCAGGCCTGGCTGCGGCACATGGGCCCATGAGCACTGGGTGCCCAGCCGCCACCAGCACCTGTGCAGCGAGCACTTGGCGCTGGGGCGTGCGCTACCTGCGGCCCGACGCGGTGCCCTCCATCTTCTCCCGGGTGCCACCAGGTAAGGTGAGCGCTGGGTGGAGCTACTGCTGGAGTGTGACCCTGGCCGGCTCCCCCTGGGACTCCCACCGGTGCGTTCTGAGCCCTAGCCCTCCCCTTCCGGGGAAATTCCATTCCTGAAGTCTGGCCTTTCCGAAGGGAAGTCCCCCTGGAGACAGACCCCTGAGCCCTTACCTCCTGAGGGCTGTCCCCTTGGAGTCCAGCCCTGAGCGCCCTCCACCCCCTGTCTTGTCTTCCAGAGCCGGCGGACAATCCGAAGGCCCGAGAAACCAGCTCTGCCGCCGCCGCCCTGAGCCCCCGCGGCCTGGCCTCTAACCCGGTGCACCTGTTGGTGCTGGGGCCCGCATCCCGGGTCTCGGAGGTGGCGGCCACCGTGCTCCTGAGCCGGCTGCCCCTTCCGCCCACTCCCGCGGGGCCGCGCCCTGGCGTCACTGCCCAGCGCGCCGGGGCTGGGCTGGGCGCGGTGTTGGGAGCGCTGCAGCGGCGGGTGCGGAAGCTGCAGCGGCGCCACGCGCGGCACCAGGCGCAGCTGCGGGCGCCGGAGCAGCTGGCGCAGCAACTGCGCGGGCAGAGCCTGTTGGCGCGGGCGCGCCGGGGCCTGGCGCGGGCGGCGAGTGCGCCTGGCAGCCCCACGGCGGCTGGCCCAGCCCTCCCAGTGTGCTTCCGATGAACTGGACTCCCATATTGGAAACTCAGAAATTTGCATCCATTTCCAAGTCTCCAGCTTTAATTGGAAGAGAGAAAAGAAAAAGAAAAGAAAGAAAAGAACCTGACAATGTGAAGCGCTCACTGGTTGGAGCTGAGGACTGGCTGCTCTGTTAGTTAATCATCTTTAAGGAGTCTTGCTCTGTGCCTGCCATTGAGTTAGTAACTTAGAGAAGACTTGCCATGAGCATGATGTTACGGTTGTCCCCATTTTCCAGATGAAAAAACGGAGGCACAGAGCATTCTAAGTCAGGCAGCCAGGCCCAGCTGTCTGACCCAGAGGCGGCCAGTGCATGGGGCCTGTGGCAGAGCTCCCTGCTTGGCCCGTGTGGAGAGTCAGTGCTGCAGCCCCCTGGGGGAGCCCCGGGCCCCATCTAAAGCCCTTTGCCTCTTTATTTTGCTGCTGGGTTGGTAGTGAGGGCTGGGGTGGGGTGGGGAGATTCTGAAAATCAGTGTCTGAAAATCAGTGTTTGCCCAGACCTACTGCTTAAAGCCCCAGGGCCAAGCTTGAGGTCCCAACCTAGCACCCATGGTCCTCCAAGCCCTCTGTAGATGGGTGAGGAGTGCAGACAGAGCTAGGGCATTAGCTACGGGCGGAGGGTGCAGAAGGAGCCCCACCACGTCTCCATAGCTAAGGAGTCTCCAGCTGGCAGCCAGCGAGTAGAGCGCGAGCCCGCACAGTGATTTGGCCTCACTAGTGCTCTAAAGCAATTCCGCTCTTTCCAGAGGCTCAGCAGATCTCACGGCGCCCGCCGGCTTCATGTCCCCAGATACCGGCAGTCAGCTGGGCTGTAGTGTGGCTGCTGCTCCTGGGGCTCTGAGACTGGGGGCCTGGGCCAGGGCAGAGTTCACACTGGGCCTGGGGCTCTTTGTGGGGCTCGCCAGGGCCCTGGGCTGACTCTCTCTCTCTCTCTCTCTCTCTCTCTCCCTCCCTCCCTCCCTCCCTTCTCTCCCCCCACCCCTTCTCTCACACTCTGTCTTTCTGACTCCGTATTTCTGTTCCCCTGCCCCCCTCATTTCTGGGTGCATCTCTCTGTGCCCCCATATCCGTGTGCCCTTCCATCTCCCTGCCCCTCGCATCTGTCTCCCATGTCTTTCCCCCCACATCTCTCCCTGTTTTCCCATGCTCCTGCTCTCAAACTGACTTCCCTGTCTCCCCACATCTCTGTGTTCGTGACCCCCTCCTGCCACTGCTGGTCTGTCTCTCTCCCCCTCCATCCCCTGTGTTCCTCACCTCTGCCCTTTGCCTGGGACGGCATAGTTCCCAGGACCTGAGGAATCCGGAACCATCACTGTCATCTGTGGAGAACCTGATGTAGCCGTGGTCCTTGCCCAGGGCCCTGAACCTCCCACGCTGGCTGCCAAGCCCGAGCTCCAGGCCACTCGGCCCCCCAGTGCATAAGGCCCAGCACGGATGCTGTGGAGAGACAGAAGACAGAAGATGGAGGACAGGTGACGCCTTGTGCCTGGGCTTGGCCCAGTCCTGCTGCCGTGTCTGCAGAGCAGCAGAGCCTCCCTCCAGCACTCGACGTCCACCACCCCCCTCCTGAAGACCTCATGAACCTTAGAGGGGACCTGGTAGTCCCCTGAGTACCGGGCCCCTGCTACCCGCAGCTCCAATCTTTCCAGTCAGTAATAACCTCTGAGCAGAACCAGGGTTGGGGTTTGGGGACAGGGGAGTTGCTCCTGGTCCTGCTGAGCCCCTCATGCCCTTTGCTGTGCTCAGTGCCAAGCTGGGGACCCAGCAGTGTGCATGGCCAGAAAGCATCCCTGCCCTCAGGGGGCTTGCATTGGGCTTGGGCAGAAGAGGAGCTGGCAAACTAATAAACCAGGTCGGTTCAGAGTGTGATAGATGCTGTAAGGACTGAGTGGAAGTCTAACTGAGAGGCGAGTCGGGGGAGAGGGCTCCCTGGGGAGGTGACATTGGAGCAGAGACGTGGCTGATGAGGAGGAGCTGGCCTCTGGAAGCTGTGTGGGCCAGCAGCGCAGGGGAGGTGCAGCTCCTCATGCCCAGCCCAGTGTTGCTGTGAACACCGAAGAAAGGAAGGGTGGGGCAGGGGGACAACTTTAGACAGAGCAGGGAAGGTGTCATTGAAAAGACACCAACACGAGTCAGTGAAACCCTGAGAGGGCAGACAGGGAACCACGCAGGGATCTGGGGGAAGAGCACTCCAGACAGGAGGGACATCCAGCGCAAAGGTCCTGGGGTAAGGGAGACCAAGGGGCCAGTATGGCTGCGGTGGAGTGGGACGAGGTGAGATGGAAGAGATGGCAGGCCAAGTTCACAGGGCCGTGGGCCTAGGTTGAGAGCACTGGTTTTTACCTGGGACAAGGTGCGGCAAGCAGATGCCTTTGAGTCAAGGGGAGCAGGGATGCGACAGGTGTTAGTAGGTCCCTGTGGTTGCGTGCAGGGAGCAGCCCTGGGGGGTGGGGTGGGGGAGCAGAGAGAGCAGGGAGGAAGCTGCTGCCGTAGTTCAGATGGGAGGTGATGACAGGCCAGGAAGAAGGTCTGGGGCTGGGGGAGGCGTCATGAGGATGAGGGGAGGAAGGCAAAGCCACCCAGCCTCCTTCAGGCTGGGGTGAGGTGGGGCAACAGGCATCCTGGGGGTGAGGCCGAGCCAGGAGGCCCCTGGGGGGAGACAAGTTCAGACAGGGCTGGAGGGATCTGCTAAGGCCATGTGCAGGGGTTAATTTTCATGTCGGATCCAGGCCTTGCATCCTTGGGCAGGGCAGGCGGCTTAAAACGGGCCTGAGCCAACGCTGCGTGAGCACTGAATGAGAGCGGTGAGGACCCCGTGGTGATGGGCGTCGACGCCCCGTGTATGTAGGTCGGGTGCGGAGAGGGGTTAGGTCCGAGGTTCCGCACAGAACACCCAGCACCGCCCACACCGAGCCCCTGGCTTTCAGCGGCCTGGCCTGCAGTGCGGGCAGCGGTTCCGGAGGCCATCACAGTAGGGGCGGATAAAAAGCCTGTGCCTGCTTTCACACCCTTCCCCGTGCATCTCCTGGGCTCCCGATCCTCCGTGTCTGGCGCCTTCCCATCGCTGCCTCCTGCCCCTTCATCGATGCGTTGCCAGCAACCTCCCAGCATCTCCTCCCCAGCGCCCGGCTCGGGTAGCACTGCGCATGCGCCGCCAGCGCCCCTCCCTCTCCACCCCCATCCCCCGTCGGTGTCTGGGCCTCGTCCCCTTCTCTGTCTCGCTCTCCTTCCCCATCGCGTCCCCCGGCACCGACACCCCGTTCTGGCCGCGGTCTCCGCAGCCGCCGCTCTGCTTCCTGGCCCCATCCAGCCAAGGTAAGGTGGGAAGAGGCAGCCCCGCGCCGAAGGGGTGGGGCGAAGCATCCTACATCCCGAGATAAACAAACCCGGGGAGGGGGCGGTCGACACCGACACGGAGGGGCTTGACGCGGGAGGAGAAGAATGGGGGGCTGGGCCTGGGGCAGGTGGCAGGCGCTGGGCGCCCATGCCGGGCCCTCTGATGGGGAATGGGGATCCTCACGGCTGCCTGAGAGCCAGAGCTGGATGCGAGGAGGCCACCCGGGGCTCCGGGCGCACCTGGGGGCTAGGACCCCCGAGCCTCTGGGCGCCCTCTCTAGCTCATCTTTGCCTCCAGGATTTGCTCGAAGGCCGCCCCCTGAATACGCACCCGCCCCCTGAGGGCCACCGAGGACCATGACTAAGACAGATCCCGCCCCAATGGCCCCACCGCCCCGAGGGGAGGAGGAAGAAGAGGAGGAAGAGGAGGAACCTGTCCCTGAGGCCCCCAGCCCCACCCAGGAGCGCCGGCGGAAGCCTGTCGTGCACCCCTCGGCGCCTGCCCCCCTCCCCAAGGACTATGGTAACCACTAACCCTTGAATCTGACCTGCACCCTTCAGTGGCTCAGCAGGGTGGGCTGACCTCTGTTGGTGGTCATGGTGGGGGGATTCTGGGGAATTTGAAGGTGGCCTGGAGGGGTTTGGAACCCCTCCGCCTCCATTGATTCATTCATCCACAGGAGAATGGAATTGGACTGATCTGAATCCTTAACCCATGACACATCACTCATTCAGCCACTCAACAAGCATGCATTGAAAGCCGCTGTGGACCTGGCTCTAGTCTAGGAGCTGAGGCCACAGCATGGGGCAAGAGAAACCCAGCCTTTGCCCTGAGAGAACCTACAGGCCTTAAACCAGCCACACAAATAAGTATAAGAATACAATATAATGGCAAGACACAAGGACAGTTATGTTTACAAAGAGCAGAATGCTACACGGGCTTTTTCTTTTTAAAAAAAAATGTATGTATTTGAAAGGCAAAGTGACAGAGAGGGAGAGACTATCCATCTGCTGGTTCACTCACCGAATGGCTGCAAGGGCCAAGAACCTGGAACTCCATCCAGATCTCCCCTGTGGGTGGCAGGGGCCCAAGCGCCTGGGCCGTCTTCTGCTGCTTTCCCTGGGGGCATTAACAGGGAGCTGGATCGGAAGTTCAGCATCCAGGCCGGTGCTCTGATGTGGGGGCCAGTGCTCCACAGCGCCAGCCCCCACAGGAGCTTTACAAGATAGGGTTTCTGGGGCTGGTCTTGTGGTGCAGCTGCTGCCTACGAGTCCCAGCTGCTCCACTTCCAACCCAGCTCCCTGCTAGTGCACCTGGGAAGGCAGCGGAGGATGGCCCAAGTGCCTGGGCCTCTGCCACCCATGTGGGAGACCCGGATGGAGTTGCAGGTTCCTGGTTTGGGCTGTTGTAACCATTTGGGGGAGTGAACCAGCATATGAAAAATCCCCCCATAACTCTGAATTTCAAATAAATAAACTAAATCTTGGGGGGAAAAGAAGAAGACATGATTTCCCCGAGGAAGTACCATTGGGGAGACTCCAGGGGAATGGTCAGGGGAGAGGCTCCCAGAGGTGGTAACCACAGCGGGAAAGGCTCCGAGGCCGGACGGCGTGGAGCTGCGGGGCCGCCTCTCGGAGAAGCTGAGTGTCCATCATGTACACGGCACTACTTTCTCAGCACTCCCGCTCTGGGATGAGCCCCAGCCTGAGTGATGGGCATTTAATGGTGAGGGATCTTTCCCTCCCTGCTCTCAGGAGGGAAGGAGGGGCCAGACAGGGGAGCAGATAAATCCATTGGGTAACTTCAGCTGGGAGTGAGAGCTACGAAAGAAATAAAATGTGGAGATATGATACACAGTGGCTGGGGGCAACTACTCGAGACAGACTGGCCAGAGCAGGCTTTTCTGAGGAGGCAGTGTTTAGGCTGAGACCCACAGGAGAGCTGGAAAGAGGGAGCAGTAGGCAGAGAGCAAGTACCAAGGCCCTGAGGCAGAACTGAGCTTGGAACAGAACGCTCTCGGAGCTGCATTTAGGGCATGATCAGAGTTGAGGTGAGAGGTTGGCATGGGCCAGGTCTAGAAGTGCGAACTTCGGGTATATCCTAAGTGTGATACAGGGAGAGCAGTTTGTATGGGGGACAGCATTTTAAAAGCAGAGAAAACATAGGTCCAATCAGTAGTGTTAACGACTCCCTCTGGCTATGGGGGAGAGAGGAACGGAGCGCAGCCAGAGTTGGCTCTAGGAGCGCATTTTAGAAGACACTGGCTGGGAATCCCCAGCAGCTGTGAGATTCAGAAACTAGGAAACAGGTTCAGAGTTGGCATTTCCAGGAAAGACGCCATCTGTGGTTAGGGCACCCACTAACGGTGGATCAGAGAGACTAGAGTTCACTTCAGTGTGACAGCAAAATTGGAAAGTTATCTGGGGCCCAGGGCAGGGAGGGCCCTCACCCAAGGGGACTGCTAAGCTTTCTTTGGAATTTTGCCTGGATGTGGCTATGGCCCTGTGGCCCAGGAGTGGTCTGAGGGTCTGGGCTCCGAGGACCGCTCCTTGTTGACCCAGGAGAGTCTGGTCGTAGAATGTGAAGGACTTTGGGCATGTGGCCTGGGACAGGACGAAGGCTAGGGTTGGCTCCAAGAGGAAATTGTTTGGTCCATTTTCCTGTTCATCAGCAAGGATTGACTAAGCATCTGCTGTATGCCAGCTGCTGTGCCCGACTTGGGGCTAAGGAGTGAACAAGGCTGACCTGGACTGGAAGCACTCTGTGTGCAGCCTAGTGAGGGCAGCTGCAGAGAGGAAGAGGAAGGAAATGGAGGGAAGAGCAGAGGGTGAGAGGAGGGGGGACAGGAGAGAGAGGAGGGAGCACCCTGTGAGTGGCGATACCGTTGTGACGTGACTGAAGTAGGGCAGGTGGTCTGTGAGTCTTCTCTGAGGAGGTGCCATGCACAGAGCCTGGTGAAGATCTGGGGGTGGGCAAAGCAGGTGGCCTGGCACAGTGGAGGGACAGAGGACCACTGTGGCTGGAGGGGGCCGAGTGCAAGAGGCAGGACAGAGAAGCAAGGGGGACAGATTGTGCAGGGCCTCCTGGCTGTGTGGTCCGTGCTGAGTGGGCTGGGAGCCAGGGGAGGGTTCTGAGTCAGGGAGGGCTACGACGGGACTGCAGGTTTTAAAGGAGCCCACAGGCTGATTTCTGGCCGCTTCTATGTGTCACTTTCCTGGGCTGTGTATGACTGGTCGTTTGCTTATTCATCTACCCTGCACCGAGTCCCGGCCCCACGCCAGGCCCTGTGCTGGGTGGTAGTGTCGCCACGGAGAGCAGAGTGTGCCGTTGGGGGAGGTGGAGGTGCCTCTGTGTCACTGGCTGGCCACAGGTGGGATCCTGGTCACTCATGGATGCATTGTATGTGGATTGCACGGTATTTGAAATGTGTGAGAGTTTTCTTAAAAGCAGGACTTGTGGCTTTTTTACTTGTGTACTTTTTACTCTCACTATTTGGCCAGACTCTGCTTTTCTAGGGCACCTGTGGGCCAGCGTGCTAGCAGCCCCCTTGGGAGCTCAGGCTCGAGGTGCTGCACTCTTTACCGTACTCCTGCGTCCAGGGGTGGAGCTCCCTGCTTGTAGGAGCTGCCACATCTTCCAGTTTTTTCGAGACACACTGGGCATCCAGACTGTTACGTGAAACCTCATGCTGGCCTTATAGAACATGCCTAGGGGTTGCGTGTGGCCCGTGATCCACCCGTTTGAGACCTGCCTTAGAGGTCTTCTAGGACCTATAAGTCTCCTGCCTCGTTGGGAAGGGAGGTGCCGGCTGCCCTGACCTTGGACTTCTTGCCACCAGCCTTCACATTCTTCGATCCCAATGACCCCGCGTGCCAGGAGATCCTGTTTGACCCCCAGACCACCATCCCGGAGCTGTTCGCCATCGTGCGCCAGTGGGTGCCCCAAGTCCAGCACAAGATAGACGTCATTGGCAATGAGGTAGGAAAACTGGGGAAACCAAGGAGGCAGGGGATGCGAACCCCCCCCCCCATTTTGGGTAACTTTCCTGGGGCCTCTGGGATGTCCAGATTCTGCGTCGGGGCTGCCACGTGAACGATCGGGATGGACTGACCGACATGACACTGCTCCACTATGCGTGCAAGGCCGGAGCCCATGGAGTCGGTGAGCCATGAGACCCAAAACCTAGGCCCCTAGACCCTGCACCCTCAGGCCCTAACAACCGCATCAGGGCTTGGAGCGGAAGATTCCCACGTGCAGAAGCCCCGGGCTTCCCTGTGCTCCGAGTGCACGCCCTGGGGAGGGTGTTCGAGCTGACCCGTGGCTATGACGCAGGCGATCCCGCGGCGGCCGTGCGCCTCTCGCAGCAGCTGCTGGCGCTGGGCGCGGACGTGACCCTGCGCAGCCGCTGGACCAACATGAACGCGCTTCACTATGCGGCCTATTTCGACGTCCCTGATCTCGTGCGCGTGCTGCTGAAGGGGGCGCGGCCCCGAGGTGAGGAGTGGGAGGCACGTGACTGGCAGTGGGCAGGGCCTAGTTGAAGAAGGAAACCCGAAGCGAAGCGGGAGGAAGGCTGGGGTTGGGGGAGCGAGGGCCTGGCGGAGGGAGAGGCAGATGTGGAGCGCGGGGTGCGGGACACAGGCCGGCTGGGAGGGGCGAGGACCAGGATCCAATAAGGTACGGGAGGTGGAGCTCACTGGTCCCCAACCCCAGGGAAAGGCAGAACCTGGGTGGGAGAGGCCTGGTCTCTGCGCGGGGGGTGGGAGGAGAGACACCTGGAGGTGGGTAGAGCGCCAGGGTCCCACTCTCACCTGGAAACCTGCTCTCCATCCGCTTCTCAGTGGTGAACTCCACGTGCAGTGACTTCAACCACGGCTCAGCCCTGCACATCGCTGCCTCCAACCTGTGCCTGGGCGCCGCCAAATGTCTGCTGGAGCATGGTGCCAACCCGGCACTGAGGGTACCGCCACCCTGGCCCAGCCCCGGGACCTCCTGCTCTCCTCCGCCCTCCCCAGCCCCCCAGCAGTGTTCCTTGTCGGGTGAAGGCTTTTAGAAGCCCTGGTTTACAAGGGGGAAACTGAGGCAGACGGATTAGATTTGTCCGCGGTCACCCAGCGAGGATTACCTTTTCTTTCCATCCTGCCCGACCCCGGGCAGGTGTAGACAGGATCTGAAGCCCACCTCGAAAGCTGCGTTCGGCCCTCTGCGGATCAGTGGGTCGGGGCCCCTGTAAGCCTTCAGTATGATCTTTGCCCCTTGACTCTTCCGTCAGCAGATCCCCTCCCAACAGCAAGGACTCTGCACGGATATCTCGGCAGGGGCCATGGCTTGGGCTTCTGGGATCCTGGCTCTTCTCTTCCCCATTGGCCCCTGGCCCTGTACACGAAAGCCTATCCCCAGTATCCATCCTCCGCCCCACCCATGGCTGCATTACAGGCTGGGGCTTGCCCCACCCCCATCAAGGGCATGTCCCCTAGCACTGACGTGTGGTCCTCATTCCCTCTTGGCTGCACCCGCGTCCTACCTTCAATTACCTGTCACACATCCCCAGTCCAGGGTCCCAGGGGTGGACTTCCCCGGGGAAGATCCCGGGGTGTGACATGCCCCCCTCTTCCCATTGTCTCCCAGAATCGAAAAGGACAGGTGCCAGCAGAAGTGGTCCCAGATCCTATGGACATGTCCCTGGACAAGGCAGAGGCAGCACTGGTGGCCAAGGAGCTTCGGACACTGCTGGAGGAGGCTGTGCCGCTGTCCTGCGCCCTCCCCAAGGTCACACTGCCCAACTATGACAACGTTCCTGGCAATCTCATGCTGAGTGCACTGGGCCTGCGCCTGGGAGACCGCGTGCTGCTGGACGGCCAGAAGGTCAGCGTCTGGGGTGTAAGACCCAGCCCCTTCGTCCCTGGGAGTTGAGCCCTTGGGGACCCTTGGTCTGCCCCCCTCCCCACCACTCACCAGTACTTTACTTCACCTGACGATTGTCCTGTGCATCCCTTTGTGCCTCGCCCCATGCTCCGCTCTCACTCAGTCCTAGGGCACAGGGAGGGGGGTTTCTATCACCTAACAGGGACAGCCCTGAGCAGTCGTGGCTGTGATTGGGAAGCCGGGCAGAGGGGTCGGAGCAGCTCTGTGCACCTGTGACTCCCCCAAGGCCTCGTGCTTCCCTCCACCTCCACTCTCAGAGTGGTCAGGACATTGGCCAGGAAAGTGCAGGCCAGCGTGATGGGGGTGTGAGGGGGGATGCACCCGACTTGGACGAGGAGTGAACCAGGAAAAGGCAAGGAGAGCAGGCGTATCGCGGGCAGAGGGCCTTTATCCACCCAAGCTCTCGGACTCCTTCACTTTTTAGTTCTAATTCCTGGATCACAGCAGGCTTGCAGGTCACTGGACAGCCCGGGATTTTGCAGAAGCCACATTTTGTTTCCTGATCGGGGTTTGGCATGGGTCAGCCCCTCCTCCAGAAAGCTGTGTGTGATCTAAGCAGATCCACAGGGGATTTCTGAACAGGTGGACTGACTCTCCCGTTTACCCCCCAGAAGCTGCAGGAGGCTGCGAGGTGAAGCCCTTTGTCTGAGGACATGCCGTGCCCTGAGAGAGGCAGCACAGCTGCCATGCGCTCAGGCAGATCTCGGCGTTGCCCCCTGCCAGCGGTGGGGCTGACGCCCGTGATCCCACCTCTGGACATCTCGGGGCAGGGAGGGGGTGTGTGGTGAGGCCCTTAACCCAGAGCCTGTGGCATGCTCTGGGCTCTTTGTGTGGGAAGCACTGTTCTGGACCTGGTACAGCTATTAGCCCATTTTACAGACCAGGAATCGAGGTGTGGCAAGGTGAAGGGCTCACGGCAGCCAAGCCACTTGGCATGTACTAGAAGCTTCTCCGCGGGGCAGCCATCCCATGAGGCGAGCGGTTATCCTCTTTCCCGGATAAAACCGAGGCCCAGGAAGTCCCCTGACCAAAGCTACAGCACAGTGGTAGCCAGCACTTGCTGATCCCTTACTAAGCGCCAGCCCTGCCCAGTAGACTTTCTTGTGACGGTGGTGAGGTGTGTCCAGCAACCTAGCCACAAGCCACCTGTGGCTACTGAGCACAGGAAGTTTGGCTACTGTGGTTGAAGGGAAGCATTTTTAAATTTAGCTTAAATGCAAATTGTGGCATGTGCCGAGTGGCTCGTTACTAGACAGGGCGGCTCTGCTACAATCCTGTGAGGTGGGAGTAATTTCTGTTCCCATTTCACAGGTCAGGAAACTGAGGCCCAGAGCCTCAGTCAGAGTCTTGGAGCTTCCGTTCACTCAGACTGTGATGTCTGAGCTGAGATCGGAGCCCAGGGCTCCCTTATCCGCCCCACCACGCTGCCTGAGTGCTGGGTCCACCATGACCTCCAAAGACCCCTTCCCAAGCCGTAGCCTCCTTTGTCTCCCCAGACGGGCACACTGCGGTTCTGCGGGACCACTGAGTTCGCCAGCGGCCAGTGGGTGGGCGTGGAGCTGGACGAACCCGAGGGCAAGAATGACGGCAGTGTTGGGGGCGTCCGGTACTTCATCTGCCCTCCCAAGCAGGGTCAGTCCCACCCGGGGTCCAAGAGGGGCGGGTAGGGTGTGGTGGGGGAGGTCTGCGCAGTAGCTCGGATGCTGCTGTCTGGGAATAGGGCCTGCGGGTTGAAGACGGGGCCATGGGCAGAGGCTTGGGCAACTTCAAGCCCAGGCTCTGTCCCCCAGGCCTCTTTGCCTCCGTGTCCAAGATCTCCAAAGCAGTGGATGCACCCCCTTCATCTGTCACTTCCACGCCCCGGACGCCCCGGATGGACTTCTCTCGTGTCACTGGCAAAGGCCGAAGGGAGCACAAAGGTTGGAGGGGAGACTGTGGGGCGGGAGGGCTGGTCCTGGGGGCGTGCTGTGCACAGCTCAGCTTCTGCGACTGGTCCTGGGGGCGCGCTGTGCACAGCTCAGCTTCTGTGACTGGTCCTGGGGCACGCTGTGCACAGCTGAGGCCCGGACTCTAGTGTGAGGACGAGTTCTGAGTTCCTGGCTGCGGGGACTCTGCACTGGCCCTGCTCGGTTCTTGGAAGGACCTGTGGGTTCCCTGCCTCACTTGCCCTGCGGTTTCCTGCAGCTTTAGGGAAGAATCTGTGGCGTTCCTAGCTTTTCTTTATTTTTTAAGACTTAATTGTTTGAAAGGTGGAATGACAGAGAGACAGAGAGAGAGAGAGAGAGAGAGAGAGGTGGGCTGGGTGGGGGGGAAGATCTTCCATTCACTGGTTCACTGCAATAGCCAGGCCTGGGCCAGCCTGAAGCCAGGACTAGGAACTCCAGTCTCCCATGTGGGTGGCAGGGACTCAAGTACTTGAATGTCATCTGCTTGCTCCCAGGTACATTAGCAGGAAGCTGAACCAGAAGCAGGGGTAGGCGATGGTGCAGGCACTCTGCTATAGGGTATCCCAAGCAGTGGCTGAACCCACTGTGCCACCATACTCCTAACATATTCATGTACATGGAAGGCATGTGACCTAGGGGAAGGGGAGACAGAGAGAGAATGGAGGTCCTGGCTTTTGTGACTTGATTTACTCTCAGACTCAACTCCCAGCCTCCTTTTTTTTATTTGAAAGTCTGAGCAACAAAAGACAGAAAGAGCTCCCATCTGCTGCTTCACTGCCCAAATACCTGCAGTGGCTGGGGCTGGGCTGGGCCGACGCCAGGAGCCAGAAACTCAATCCAGCACAGGACCGGGACTCAGGGGTAGGCAGCAGGCCTGGCCTGGCGGCGTCCTGACGCCCTCCTGCTGCAGGCCACTGCACAGCTGGCAGGAACCCACTGCTGCTGCTGTCCAGGGCGTGCACCAGCAGGGAGCCAGAGTCGGGAGCCGGATCTGGGGACTGAGCCCAGGCACTCTGGAACAGGACACGTTCATCCAACCGGCCTCTTAACCGCAGGGCAAACGCCTGCTGCCTACCTCGTTTTGAAAGGATAATTTCTGGGGTCCTGACTTCTGACTCACTTTTCCCGTGGGACCGCATATCTTCAGCTTTCTTCATTCATTCGTTCTTTTTTTTTAAATGGTGCTTTCTCGTCTGCTGTATCCTCAGGTTTGTAAATGGATTGTGCATTCTGCAGATTCTATGACTCATCCCCCCCCCCCCAGCTTACTAAGCTTACTATCGCTCTGGCTCCCTGCTACCTTGGATTCAGGTTCCCTTCAGATCCATGTTCTAGTTTCTGATCGACCTCAGGACATGGTTTCTACACTGGGGTTGTCCAGGTGGCGGGGGTCCTCAGCGCTGGCACCTTGGGTCCCACGTCCCACGCCTGCATCCTCTACCCCCCAGGCAAGAAGAAGTCTCCATCATCTCCTTCTCTGGGCAGCCTGCAGCAGCGTGAGGGAGCCAAGGCTGAGGTTGGGGACCAAGTGCTTGTCGCAGGCCAGAAGCAGGGGGTCGTGCGCTTCTACGGGAAAACCGACTTCGCTCCAGGTGAGGACCGGGACTCTGGGGTGGGGGGCAGGCCAGGCCTGGCGGCATCCTGACGCCCTCCTGCTGCAGGCTACTGGTATGGCATCGAGCTGGACCAGCCCACGGGCAAGCACGATGGCTCGGTCTTTGGCGTGCGGTACTTCACCTGCCCCCCAAAGCACGGGGTCTTTGCACCAGCATCCCGCATCCAGAGGTGAGCCCAAAGCCCACACCAGAGCCCCAATTTCCCCCCTTTCCCATGGTCTCCTCTTGGACAGGCAGCACAGTGTGAACACCCACATACTCTAGCACTTTCTTCATGGGCCCCCTGGGACTTGGCTCCCAATCGGACCCTGGCCTCTTGTGGCTCTAACTTCTCTCATTCCCTGTGTCTCCTCAGGATTGGTGGATCTACCGATCCTCCTGGGGACAGTGTTGGAGCCAAAAAAGTGCACCAAGTGACAAGTGAGTTGGGGGCTGGGGTGTGGGAGGGGCATGGAGTGGGGACAGGAGGAAGGGTAGTGGATTCTCAGGTATGTGCCGGTGACAGAGTCTTTGGTATTTAACTGGGGATACGGGGTCCAGGAGAATGATGAGACAGGGTCCCAGAGAGGACATGGGCCATAGGGTATGGGGATGTTAATGACAAGGCTCTGAGCAGGCACTGGAGACATGGGGAGGAATTGTGGGACATGATAGATTTTATTGACAAGAGGTCCAGATGAATACTGGGAAGGTGGGGTCCAAGTGGGTACTGGGGATATGAATAGATGAGTGACCAGGAGTCCAGGTGGGTACTGAGGACACGAGTGGGTCTGTCATCCCCTCACCTGACACCCTGCCCTCCTCTCCAGTGACGCAGCCCAAACGCACCTTCACGACAGTCCGGACCCCAAAGGACATTGCATCAGAGAATTCTATCTCCAGGTGCGTGGCCAACCCTGGTCCCCCCGCTTCCTGTGGGATGTTTAGGGAGAGGCATCCATGAGAGCACTGGACACAGGGGTCTGGGTTAGGAAAACCCGTGACTAGCAAGCATATCCGGAAACAGTCTGCAGGGTGCGGGGATCCCCACTGCATCCTGGTGGCGTCAATTTTGGGGGGCAGGTAAAGGAAGCAGAACACCCTTCATTCCACACAAGTCTGAGCAGGCCAGGGTCAGGCAGAGGCAGAATCCAGAAAAGCCAAGGCCCACACAGGGCGGGGGATGGGTGATGGACCCAGAGGTGCCTGCCCCCTGCCCCATCACAAGGTGACCCGGTTCTCCTCCTTTCCAGGTTGCTCTTCTGCTGCTGGTTTCCCTGGATGCTGAGGGCAGAGATGCAGTCCTAGAGGCCCTGGAGACCCGACAGAGTCCCCTCTAGCGTCTCCTGACACAGGAACCCCCAAGTCACCCTGAGATAGAGACCCAGTAACACATCCAGATTAGAAACCCCATTAGCCAGCCCTCGACCACTGAGGCCCCATTATTAACAGACTCCCCCATGAGACCCCCAGTACAGATCCCATGTCACCCAGACAGATTCCCTGAGTAGCACCTTCAGGCTAGCCCCTTCCCCAACCCCTCAGAGCAGACCCCCCAGTGAACAGATTTCCACATCACCCCAAAAGATGGCGACCCTCTCCACCTAATGCTCCCCAGCAGGCCATCCTTGAGTCATTCATCACTGGATCAGAACCCCCCATTAACAAAGACCCCACCCACGTCCCCTGGAAATAAACACGGGTCACACCTCCAGAGGAACAGACTTCATGCCACTATGCCCCATTTTACATCAATCCCCCTGAGATGTCGTGACCCCATGGTCACCCCAAAGCCCTTACACCCCAAACCCCCAATCAGAGACTCCCTCCATTAATAAAGACTCTTGTTCTTACCCCTCAAGAAGAGATCCACCCTAACCAGCCCACTGTCACCCCCAGTTTACAGACACCAAAACAGTCCTGGAAGTGCTAATTACAGGACTCCCAAGTCTTCCTGCCCTCTGTGCCCTCGAGAAAGCCCCAGTGCCTTGTATGAAGCCCCCCAACACGGCCCACAGCCCCTGTGCTGGCCAGGCTCCCAGAAAATTCTCTATTTTTTAAGTAATGACTTCCCCCTTTGGGGGACCCCAAAATTTGGAGGCCCCATTCTGGGATTCTGAGGAATCCCAAGCCTCAGAGTCCACATGTCCCAAACTCCTCTGTGCCCTCAAGCCCCAAAGCCCCTAACTCCCAGGACCCAAATTACAGAATCCCCAAATCCCCAGGGAATCCCAAATTTAAAAAAAATCCAGCCCGAGTCCCCAGGAAAGCCAATCATGAGGTCCTTGTGCCGGGATGGAGAGGACTTCAATCAAGAAATGCATTCCAGGCTCCGGCGCACCTCAAGCCCTGCTCACGGGCATGAGGAGACCCCAAACAGGAACTCCCATCCCTGCAAACGGGAGGACTTCAATGCCAAGTCCACAGATCTCAAGACACCCACATTCCAAGAGCCCCCAGTCCCAAGGGGACCCCTAAACCCTAAAGCCTCCATCTCTAATACATGGAGGGCCCTAAGACCCTGAGGGGATCCCAGATCTTGGAGCCCCACTTCAATCTGCATTCTGGTCACAGGTCCGAGTCCTGGGTCCTAAAGGACCTCACAGCACCTGGGCCAGACCAACAGCCTGAGGGCCAACCTGAAGGCCCAGGGGGGTCCAGGGTGGACCTGGGGCCCTGGCCACCAAGGACAGCTCACGACTGCCCCTTCACTGCATGTCCCCAAACTCAGCATGACCCCTGTCCTCGTCAATAAAGACGTTTCTATGGCCTCTCTGTGTCCAGGTCATTGGGGTTGCGGCCCTGCCTCTGTACCCTTGCTGGGGGCGCACGGGAAAGGGTGTCCTTCCGTTAATCTAGCCTCCCTGTGGCACAGGCTGGACAAGGATGGCCAGGCCTGCGGGAAGGCCTTCTTACAGTCTCTCGCGTTCCTCCTGCGGCCGCCACGGCTGCCCCTCCCGTCTGGCCTCGCTCCGCAGCGTGGACGCGTTAGTTTCTGGAGTTCTGAGTGGCGGGTGCCAGCCGCAGACGCGTCTCGCCGCTATCCCTATGGCCAGAGACGCAGCCTATCACTGAGCGAGGGTGAAGGGGCGGGCCAAAAGAGTGAGAGCACCGATTGGGTGGAAGGCGGGCCCTTAGGGCCATCGAGAGTTCCCATTGGTCTGAGGACGCTTGGCGTCAGTAATGTGGGTCGGAAGTGGCTGGACAGGGGTTGGGAGTGTTGAATTTGGAAATTGGAGGGGACGCTGGTGGACGGTCAGTCTTGGGAACGGGCAGAGGCAGAGATGGCTATCCAGAGTGGGGGTCCGTGGAGGCCGAGAGTGAGGAGTCCTAAAAGTCTCAGAGTCGGGAGACTGTGGGTTCAGGAGGGGAAGGTTGAGAGGAGCCAGGCTCGGGGCTTGATGTCCAAGGGTGCTGGGGTGAAGGGGCGCTCGGGAGGGGAAATCCGAGAGAATGCAGCGTTGGGGAAAGGATCTGAGGCGGCTGGGAGTGGGCATGTCTGAGGAGGCTCCGATCGGGGGTTCCAGGGTGCTCAGAATGGGGGATCTGAAAGGAGTTGAGGCTGGAGGAGGGGTCGACGGGGGCCCTGAGAGTTGACAGAGCCTAGCTCAGGATCGCAGGATTGAAGGGGGCTCTCAGGGTGCTTGGAGGGGTCTGGGACGCAGCCCCAGGAGGCTCCCTGTGTGGGATCCGAGGATATTCTCTGAGAGGGTTGAGAGAGCAAATGTGCAAATGAGTATTCATTGTGTAGAGCGATTGTGTGGCTTCTGGGATGCTGAGGACTCAAGCTTTAGAGGCAAGTGAATTGCACAAGAGGGCTGTGGTCCATGATGGGCAGAAGGCTGGATCATGGCCTAAGGACGGGAGGCACAGTGACTTCAGTGTGCCCCCCCTCCCCCACAGGACTGGGTGCAAGGACTTGGAGCCAATGGAGGAGCAGGACGCCAGGGTCCCGGCCCTAGAACCATTCAGGGTGGAGCAGGTTGTCAGGCCTGGGGATGCAGAGGGTGAAGGTGGGGTGGGATAGGGAGGCTGATTCCTGGATTACAGGCTTGGGATTGCCCCCTCCCTCCAAATCCATTCTTAACCTTACAATCCACCACCATCCCCACCCTCACCCTGGAATGGACATTGGTCCTTTGACTTCAGATCCTGGACTGTCTGAGGACGTCCTGATCCTCTCTCCTGAGGGAGAGGTTGCTCAGTGATGATGGGTAGGTTGAAGGGCCACACCTTCAGGGCTATCTCTCCATCCTAGGCACCACCTGTAATCTACTATGTGCCTGACTTCATCTCCAAGGAAGAGGAGGAGTACTTGCTTCGACAGGTGACCCCAAAACCCTTCTGGTCTGTTTGCCCCTTCTTCCCATACTTCTACCCAACTCACAGCCCCAGCATGAGAACCCCCAGGGTTCCAGGGAAGACTGGCAGGAAGGAGAGTGACACACAGCACCTGTACTCCCACCCTTCCTTTTCCTTTCTCAAGATTTGCTACCACCTATCCAAAAGAGCTCTTTCTAGAGGTTTAGGGGAAGCCAAGCTGGTTCTTAGAAGGGCGGTGGTGGTTGTCTTGTGTGCTGTGTTGTGTTGAAACTCTCTGTAGTGAGATATCCTACCCCATCCTCCACACTGAGGATGTTATTGAGATTAGATTCCTTGTGTCGAAATAGCACAGTGCAACTCCATAGTCTCAGAAGGAAGGGAAGTTTCAGCATTCATTCTCCCTGTGCTGAGATAGCTCAATCCTGCTGTCTTTGAGTAAAGGAAGTTGTACAGACAGGTTGAGATAGCCCAGGTCACATTCTTGAGATTGAGGAATGAAGCATTTAGTGTTCAGATTTCTGTGCTGAGATAGCCAAGGAGTCAAAGCGTTAGAGTAACTCCTCCTCCGTGTGCTAAGAAATGTCAGCATTGACCCAAAGTCTTAGGAACAGTGTTACCAGACACAGGCCACCTATGCTGAGCTAGCCTGGTGGTACTCTGTTCTTTTCCTTTTTTTAAAAGATTTATTTCTGTATTTCAAAGTCAGAGTTACACAGAAAGAGGAAGAAAACAGAGCGAGAGAGATCCTCCATCCCATCCTGCTGGTTCACTCCCCAAGTTGCTGTAATGACCAGGGCTGGGCCAGGCTGAAGACAGGAGTCAGAAGCTTTTTCTGGCTCTCCCCTGTGGATGCAGGAGCCCCAGCATGTGGGCCATCTTCTGATTTTGCAGGCACATTAGCAGGGAGCTGGATTGGAAGTGGAGCAGCCTGGACTGGAACCAGCATTCAGGTGGCAGCTCAACCTGCTCTACCCTGATGCTGGCCCCGGAACACATGCGATGTGCTGAGAGATATAAGATAGCCCATTCAAGTCTCTGTGTTCTTGGGGGAAAGGTGACATATTTTAGAAAGCTTGGGCTGAAATAGCACAGTAAAACTGTGTAACCATGAGGGGTGAGGAGATTATCAGCTACAGTATAGACTTCTTGGACTGAGATAGCCCGTTCCGGCCCCATTGGGATCTTGGCAGAGGAAGATTTTCAAAGTCCTTTCTTTGCTGTGCCGAGACAGCCCAGTTACCACACCTCCTCCCCCAGGCAAAAGGAACAAGGAGCTTCCAGACCTCACACTGTAGCCCAGGAATTGGGAAATTAGAGCGTAGACTTTGCTGGGCCGGAAGGACCCAGCCACAAGCTCTGGGGAGACAGACTGCAGTTCCTTTCCTTGATCCCTGTAGACACAGGTGGGCTTTATGGCCAAAGGCCTCCCCAGGAAAGAAGGGAAGTAAAGTCCTGTGAATGATCCCACAGGCACTGAGAAGACCCATTTCCACCCAAGGTAAAGACTCTGTGTTGGCCTGGGTGGGAGAATCATGGAAGGATGGTCCAGGAACGGAGTGACCCCTTCTCCCACCTCCTAGGTTTTCAATGCCCCCAAGCCAAAGTGGACCCAGCTCTCTGGGAGGAAGCTACAGAACTGGGGTAAGTGTCCTTGGCTGGGAAATGGGTGACTCTGGGTTGTGGGCTAGGGCAGAGGGTTCAGGTCGGATCATCTCAAGGTATTGGGGTGGGGGCTGTCTGTGATGGTTCATGGGGTCCCAAGGGCCGGGGGTGAGGTTCTGAGGGCTCAGTAGGGGTCCCAAGAGGTTAAGGATTTCCTGATGAGTTGGGAGTATCTCAGAGTGTCCATTGTTCTTAGAAGGGTCCACTGGTGATCTCCAAAGGGTCAGGGATCCTTGGAGGGCTCAGGGTGCTTCCAACCACTGGATACCCTCAATGAGGGCTCCAGGTGCCAGGCCTCTTTGGTTGGATTCCCTTAGGACCGCATTGCACTCCCTAGGTGGGCTCCCCCATCCCCGGGGGATGGTCCCTGAGCGTCTGCCCCCATGGCTCCAGCGCTACGTGGACAGAGTGTCTGACCTCAGCCTTTTTGGGGGGCTCCCAGCTAACCATGTCCTCGTGAACCAGTATCTGCCTGGGGAGGGCATTATGGTAACCACACGCCCTCCTCCTGACCCCCGCAGTAACGACCTCCCCCCGGGCCCCTGAGCCATCATGGAGCAGGGCACCGTGTGTACACACCCTCATGCTCATCAAGCAGCCATTCCCCAGCCATGCATTCACCTCCCTGGGGTCAGTTTGGGTGGCCCAGAGGGTGGGGGGTGTGTGAACTCCCACCCTGCCCAGCCCTGGCACCCACTCCCCAGCCCCATGAGGATGGACCGCTGTACTACCCGACTGTCAGCACTATCAGCCTGGGCTCCCACACCGTGTTGGACTTCTATGAGCCGCGGCGCCTGGAGGACGATGACCCTACAGAACAGGTGGGCTCTCCAAGGCTGTCCCAGGTGCTTCAGGGCACCCTCTAAGCATCTTCCCTTGTCCTTTCATGGGGCGTACCCCTCATCACAGACACCCAGCACATCTGCATGCAGGGTACCCTAAACTCTGTGATAGCTACAGATACCCCAGTGCCCCTACTTGACACCCTACACACACGCTGAGTGTTCCATATATCCCACCAGGCTCCAACAGAGACTGATATCCTTGAACCCCCTCAGTGTCATTCACTCATGGGTGCCCCAGCACCCTTCCAGTCGTCCTGACTGCCCACTGCACAGGGCACCCCAGTACTGACATCTTGTCACTCCAGCAATGCAGTCTGTAGGCTAGGACACCCCAGATTCTCCTTGGCCCTGTGAAACATCATGACTGACTGCTCAGGCCCCACTCCCAAGATACCCTGGCAATACCTTCTCTGACCTCCGAGGGATGCCTTTCTGACAGCCCCACACTCACAGAAACTCCCGGAAACCCTGCCGTGGCTGCTCCCTGGGGCTTCCTCTTTAGCCCTGCATGCTCCTGGATCCTGTGACACCCCGTCTGCTACACCATTGTCCTCTGACCCTGATGTCCACGACTGTGCCCGCCTCTTCCTGGTGTTGGCCACGCCCTCAGCCCTGGGTTTTCTGGGTACTGCTGATCCCCCTGTCCCAGCCTGCACCCCTTGGAGACCCCAGCTGCTGCTCCTGTGAGATACCTGCTGACCTTTTGATGCCCCCCACAGCAGCCTGGTTCCTGTCCCCTCTCAAGGGACTGGCCTCTGCATTCTCTGGAGTTTTACTCCTGAATCACCAAAAAGCCTCCCTATGAGAGGCATGCTTGTTCCTCAGCCTTTGTCCCTGGGGACTAGCTAACCCTTGTCCCCTGACACCTCTCACCCATGCCCCGACCTGGATAGCCACTGACCATCAACCTGCCCTGCAGCCCCGGCCCACGCCCCGGCCCATCACTTCGCTGCTGCTGGAACCCTGCAGCCTGCTGGTGCTCCGTGGCACTGCCTACACACGCCTGCTCCACGGCATAGCAGCCACCCGTGTAGACGTGCTCGAGGCCACCTCCCTGCCATGCAATGCTGCCGCCTGCCCATCAGCATTGCCCGGAGCCCGCCTGGACCGTGGCACCCGCGTCTCGCTGACCATCCGCCGCGTGCCCCGTGTGCTGCGCACCGGCCTCATGCTCAGCAAGTGACCGCCATGCACCAGGGCCTGCTGGGATTTGTGGGCTCTGGCCCCTCTGATTTGCCGTACTCCTGTGACCTTGGAACTCTGGGGCAGGGTTGGCACCCTGGGTTATTTCTGTTGGAGAAACCACAGAAGATTCCATTCCAAATAAATGAAACATATCTTTCCTTGGTTTTTAGATTGTACTGGGGGCAGGGGGCAGATGCTTCCCGAGGGGCACTGCATCTGGGACCTTGAATGGATGGGGCAGGCCCTGGAGGTCGGATGGATGGGTCACCAATTGCAGTGGCTCTTGAGGGGCTGGGTGTGTGGGGGATGGTATCTGGAGCCCAGCATTATATTGGGCTGGGGTGGCATGTTTGGGAAGGTATAGCTACTGGCCCCTTTAGGAAGGAAGGAGTTAAATGGCTGTGCTGTCACCTGAGCCGAGCATCGAATTACCTGAGTCCAGGTTCCTCTTGGAAGGGGTGGAGCCAGGCCTGCCCTTAGGCTTTCGGGGCCCCTCAAGGTAAAGCCTGGGTGTGTCCAGTGGAGATCTGGACAACACCCTGGCTAGGGAAAAGGCTTTTACTGGGTGGCCTCATGGACTCTCTGTCCCTAGACCCCTAGCTATGGCGCTGTCCCCACCTCTGGGCCCCAGGCCCCCCTCAGAGGCCCTCACACCCCCGCCTGGAAAACCGGACATTGCTGGATGCACCGGCTGCCCTGCTTCAGGAATGGAGATGATCAGGTTGGAACTGGGGGTTTTAACTTGGTCCCAAGAGGGTGGCAGCAGTGGCAGGGGCCATGCCAGGCTGGGAGGTTCTGTGGCTCTGATCAGCTGGAGATCTGGGAGCAGAGCTGGGGATGGAGGGAGGGTGGTGTGGGAAACGGAGGCACCGAATCTCACTCGGGGACCTGTCGATGCCTTCCACTTCCCAGGTCAGAGCAGAAGCTGGGGCTGGACTCCTTGGATGCTCCTGAGCACTTGCAGGGTGGGCAGAGGGGCACTGAGCCCACTGCTGGCCCCCCAAGGTTGTCAATGCCCTCTTCCCATGAGGACTCGGCTGAGGACAAACACCATGAGGTGAGATGAGGTGGCACAGACCCCTTGGGCCAGCCCCTACCTCCTCTCTGTCTCTCAGAGTCTGGTCTCCCTGCTGTGGGTGAAGTAATGGTTCTGGAAGGTATTGGGAATTGGGGGGGGGTGCCCTGGAAGCCATCCTTTCCCAATCAGTACAGAAGCAGTTCAGTATTTCACCACTGGGCCTGGTGCAACCCCACGCCTCCTGGAGGTACCCAGCTCTACCACCTCCTCCCCAGGCACCACATAACCAGCTTTCTAGGAGCCTTGGAAACCTGAGACCTTGAATCCAATGTCTCCAGGCCTGGAACTGCTAAGCAGGCCCCAGGTGCAGAGCCAGAGATGGACTCTGCTGCAGGGAAGCATCTAGAAGGCAGGGCCTGCAGGAGAGGCGAGGCCAGGGGAAGGAGGAGAATGTCTTCACTGGCTGTTGGCCTGATCGGCCCCCCTGTGTTTCCCAGCACCCCGTCTCTGGCTTGGAGGTACTGGAGGCTGAGCAGGACAGCCTGCACCTTTGCCTGTTGGGGCTGGGCCTCCGGCTACAGGACCTGGAGCGAGGCCTGGGGCCCTGGACACTGGCCCAGAGTATGACTGTCCGGCTGCAGGTGGGTGGTGAGAGGCCAGGATATTGGGGAGGTGGGCAGGGCCCCAGGCGTGGGTGCTTGCTTTCTGCTCCCCCTGGGGTGGGAAACGAGTTTATCACATGCTCCAGGTCTCTGCATAGGAAAAGGGGGAGGTGCTATTGCAGGTTCTGGGTCTCTGGTGTCCCTGGTGTGTGTGTGGGGTGACGTCCATGCATATGTTCCCAGGCCCTACAAGCAGACCTGCGAGGAGCAGCCGAGCGTGTGGATGCACTGCTGGCATTTGGTGAGGGGCTGGCACAGCGGAGTGAACCCAGGGCCTGGGCATCCCTGGAGCAGATCCTGAGGGCCCTGGGAGCCCACCGAGATACCATCTTCCGACGCCTCTGGCAGCTGCAGACACAGCTGGTCAGCTACAGCCTGGTATGGCCCACCCTGGTGGTCTCTGGCCCCAACCCCTATCTCCCCACTCCGGTGACCCCTGTTCTCTGACCCAGGTGTTCGAGGAGGCCAACATGCTGGACCAGGACTTGGAAGCCAAGGGAGACTCAGACGGGCCAGGATCTGGTGGGGTCTGGGGACCCTGGTCATCCAATAGCCTCCTCTCTCCTGCAGAGTTGGAGTGGGACCCGGCGGGGGACGTTGGGGGCCTGGGGCCCTTGAGGCAAAGGACAACTTGGACTCCAGGGGCTCCCTGTGAGCTGTGTGGCCACAGGGGGCCCCAGGGCAGGGGACGAGGCTTTGAGGTAAGAGCAATCCCCAGGGCTGGGACTGTGGCGAAGCAGGTAAAGCCGCCTGGGACAGTAGTATCCCAAAGAGGCGCCAGTCCAAGTCCTGGCGCTCCACTTCTGATTCAGTTCCTGCTATTGTGCATGGGAAAGCAGTAGAAGATGGCCCAAGTGCCTGGGCCCCTGCTCCCATGTGGGAGTCCTGGAAGAATCTCCTGGCTTCAGCCTGGTCCAGCCCTAACCACTGTGGCCATTTGGGGAGTGAAACAGCAGATGGAAGACCTCTCTCTGTTTCTCTCTCTCTCTCTCCCTAACTCTGCGTTTCCAAGTCTCTTGGAGCCCCTCCCTCCCTCTGGTTCTCTTTGTCCCTGTCTCTCCCTCTGTCTCACGCTTTGCCTCTCTCCTGTCTTTCTCTGACGACCTCCTAACCCCATTTCCTCCTATCCTGCCGCTTACTGCACTGTGGCTGCACTGGCCCCCTGGCCCCACTCCTCTAGTCTCTCCTCAAATGTCACCCCCTTAGGGAGGCCTGGCCTGGCCTGCAAACATTAGCTGTCATTATCTTTTTGCTCGTTGCCCTAACAGCACTACTTGTAGCCTGACCTTATCCATTTATTTATTCCTTATTGTGTCTGTCTGCTGCCAGAATACAAGCGCCATGGAGGCCAGGAGTTTGTCTGACTTGCCACCCTCATGGTATCGCTTGTTCCTAGCATGTAACAGGCACTCATTAAATATTTGTTGAATGAATGAAGAATGTTTCTCCTCTCTCGGTTTCTTTGGCTCTGCCTCCTCTCCATCTTTCCCACAAGATCTTGCTGTTCCCCCAGAATCCCAGCTCTCTGACACCCCTCCCCCCATCATGGTCCTTCTCCGGCCACGATTCTCTTTGTTGCTGGTTCTCCAAGAACCACCTACCCCTCCCTCACCACAGGACATGCTCATGTCGGGTCTCAGCCACCAGAAACACTTGCCAGGTCACCGAAGACGTTCCTTGCTCCGGAAGCCTCAGGTGAGCTGGTCCTCAGCCAAGTGTAGCATTTGGGAATCTCGATGGCAAGTGACAGAAACCCAACCCACTGTGGAAAAGTCCAGGCACTGCTGAATGCAGGACCTCATTTGCTGCCAGGGCGATTCCCTCTGTTGGGCTCTTTGCTGCACAATGGCTGCTCCAGCTGCTACCCGTTCACTTCCCACTGGCACTGGCCCAAGCCCTGGGGCTGACTCCCAGCTGCCTGGTTTGGGTCAACATTTGTGCCCTGAACCAATCACAGCGCTCTGATTGGCCAGGCCTGGGTCACGTGCCCAACTATGGGTGTTAAGGGAGTCTGAGAATGGGGAGGCATGGCCCCCCTTCCCCTGCTGAGAAACTGGAGGAGGGGGATGAGGGATAGGCCCGAACAGACAGCCACTCTACTTGGAGGTGTCGCAAAGCCATGGGGGGTCCTGGGGTGCCAGGAAAGGAGGGAAGATAAGACGAGACCCGTGGGTCTGTGGTAGCCCACGTAAGTGTCACTTCCACCCATCCTGCTGCCGGCTGCTGTCTGCCCTCAGGACAAGAAGAGGCACGCAGCTCCCCGTCTGCTGGAAGTGGATTCTGGGTGAGGTGCTTGAAAGAGGGGTCCCGGGTGTGGGAGGCCGGGTTCACGGCGGCTGCTCACCCACGTGGTTAACACTGCGTTTCCTTTCCTAGAGTGCCGGCTCCTACGCCCAGGCGGCCTCCGATCTTCCTCCTTCCCCTCATCCTCTTCCTGCTCCTGGTGGGTGCCGCATTGTTCCTGCCCACGTCAGGAGGCCCCTGCTGCTCTCACGCTCGACTGGCCAGGACACCCTACCTGGTGCTCGACTATGTCAATGGTCCCCCGCCAATCTGAGTGCACAGCCCAGACACGAGTAATAAACAGTCACCGTCCAAGCAAGTGTGACGATGTTGGGTGCTTGAGTCCCTGGAGTGCGGCACGCAGCCCCGATATGTCTGGACAGTCCTGCCACAGACCCCCGCGTCTGGAGCACAGAACACAGCACTGCATCAACCCATCTTGGGTTGGGTTTGCCTCGATCCTGACACAAGAGGTACTCGGAACAGTGGCAGCGGAATGAGGAAGTGAGCCATGGCAGGGAGAAGGCCAGTATTGGGTGAGCTAAAGGGGCTGCTGCTCTGGGTCCCTGGGGTGCCATCCCATGGGGACGTCTGGCAGCTGCCTCTCGAAGTCGTTCCATGGAGAAATCGTAGCACTGATGGATCAGTGTCCACCTCTCCTTGCTGACGACACGTCCGCACTTCCACCTGTCCCAGTTATGAAGGCCCCTCCCGCGGGCAAAGCAGCACAGGTGTTCCCCACAGCAAGCTAGAGGCAGGTACGGCGGGGTGCGGGCCATACGGATGACCTCCCCAGCCCCTGGCTTGTGTCCACACAGGTGCTCTGTTTGAACATTCTACGAGGTGGGCTCTTGAATGGGGCCATCATTAGCCCTGGACCGCGAAACCCCTTTCCTGGAGTCTTGACAACACCAGGCTAAATTGCCAGGGCTCCGTCCTAAGACTCCCCCGAACTTCCGATATGGGGGGCCAGCACACCGCGCTGATCCAAAGCCAGGAGCCAGGCCATCCTCCACTGCACTCCCGGGCCACAGCAGAGAGCTGGACTGGAAGAGGGCAACCGGGACAGAATCCGGCACCTCGACCGGGACTAGAACCCGGTGTGCCAGTGCCACAGGCAGAGGATTAGCCTATTGAGCTACAGCACCAGCCAGAAAACATATTTTTAAAAATTGCATCTGGACTAAACAAACTTCCTAAATAACGTAGCATAACTGTTTACACAGCATTGTAATACACTGTAGTTATTGTAAGTAGTTTAAGTATGTGTGTAGGTTATAGGCAAACGCCATGCCATTTGATATGAGGGACATGAACATCTGTGGATTTGGGAACTATCCTGGATGCAGAGGGACAGCTCTAAGTGGTGGGTCAGACCGTGGGACGTGTATAAAGTGGGTGGGGAGAGAGGGCTATAACGTGCCAGAATGGCTGAAAGAGGCAATTGTAACTATGTTATAACCATGCCTTTACTGCAGAAAGGAATGTGGAAACCAGCCATGTGCACTCCTAGTGCAATGCTGTCCAACAGATATATAATGCAAGTCACAGATTACACTTTGCTAGTTGTCACATTAAAACAGAAATAGGTGAAATGAATTTTAATAATTTTTTGTTTGTTTGTTTGTTTTTGACAGGCAGAGTGGACAATGAGAGAGACAGAGAGAAAGGTCTTCCTTTTGCCATTGGTTCACCCTCCAATGGCCGCCATGGCCAGCGCACCACGCTGATCCAAAGGCAGGAACCAGGTGCTTCTCCTGGTCTCCCATGGGGTGCAGGGCCCAAGCACTTGGGCCATCCTCCACTGCACTCCCGGGCCACAGCAGAGAGCTAGACTGGAAGAGGGGCAACCGGGACAGAATCTGGTGCCCTGACCGGGACTAGAACCCAGTATGCCTGTGCCGCAGGTGGAGGATTAGCCTATTGAGCCGTGGCGCCGAATTTTAATAATTTGTATTCTATCTTACCCAATATGTCCAAAATACTATCACTTAAAAATAGTCAATATAAAAATAATGAGACATTTTACCATCCTTTTTTTAAAAAAAGATTTATTTATTTATTTATTTATTTAAGAGACAGAGCTACAGAGACAGAAAGAGAGAGGTCTTCCACCTGCTGGCTCACTCCCCAAATGGCTGCAATAGCCAGAGCTGGGCTGATCAAAAGCCAAGAGCCAGGAGCTTCTTCTGGGTCTCACATGACTGCAGGGGCCCAAGCACTGAGGCCTTCTTCTACTGCTTTCTCAGGCCATAGCAGAGAGCTGAATTGGAAGAGGAGCAGCCAGGACTCGAACTGGTGCCCATATGGGATGCTGGCACCTCAGGTGCTACGAATACACAGCATTGGCCCCACAATCTTTTTTCTTAAAGCTTTGAAATCTGGTGTGACTTCATCAGATTTAAATTTAAAAATTTATTTTCACTTTATTTGAAAGGCAAAGACACAGACAGATAGAAATCTTCCATTTGAGGGTTCACTCCCCAAATGATTGCCATGGCCAGCCCTGAGCCAGGACAAAGCCAGTACCAGGGACTCCATCTTTGTCTCCCACAGGGTGGGTAGGGACCCAAGTACTTGGGCCATCATCTGCTGCTTCCCCAGGCACATTAGCAGGAGGCTGTCATCAGAAGCAGGGTAGATGGGATGCCAACGAGGCTCTGTGACATAGGATGTGGGTGTCGCAAGCAGTGTCTTAACCGCTGCACCAAACACCTGCCCCAGATGTTGACTTTTAAACAAGTAACGTGAAATGTTGTCTTACCAAAACAAGATAGCAAAACAAAAAAAGAAAAACCTTATTTTACACTACTTTCGTTTTTAAATTTACTTAACATTTACAAAATTAAAATTTCAGGAGGCAGGCATTTATCCTAACAACTACGACATCTGTATGCTACATCAGAGAACCTGGGTTTAGTCCTGGTTCCAGCTCGACTCTTTCTGCTAATGCAGATCCAGGGAGGTAGCTATGCTGGCTCAAGTAATTGGGTTCCTGCTACCCACATGGCAGAACTGGATTGTGTTTTTGGTTCCTGTCTTTGGCCCTGGTCATTGCAGGCATTTGGGGAGTGAACCAGCAGAGTGAAAGTGTAATCTTTCTAAATAAGAGATTCCATTTCTTAGTCACATCAGCCAAATGTCAAATGCTCAAGTCACATGTAGTCCCAGCTACAATACCGGACAGTGCAGACCTCAAGGAAGCGCATTCCAGGTAGAGAGGGAACAACTGCAGAGAGCCTGGGGTACATGGCAAGGCCAGGAAGGCTGGAGAGTAAGTAGTGTAGGCGGGGGGGGGGGGGGGGGGGGCTGGGGAGGAAGTGGGAGGAGAGAAAGGTGACAGGGCCAATCAGCTAAGGCCTTGTAGGATGGAGGTTTGTAATCTTTTATTCTGCTAAATTTTAAACTGGGACAAAAGGGGAATGAACAGTCCTCACTGACTCCTCACCAGCTCCATTAACTCAGGGCCACCCCCTTTCATTCTCCTAGGCATCCATGTCCCTGTCCCTAGATTAACTCTGCAGCCAACTCTAAACATCATATCCTTTCACTCACAAGCAATTCAGCTCCAAAAGACTGTGTTTTCGAAATCTTGTCACAACACTTTTTGCACTGTAAAAATATCCCACAATCATTTGTTCACATCCTTTGCACCCCGGATGACACTGCTCAGGAGTGATGGGAAGTTATGGGCACAGCTGGTGGCTCCTTGTCCAGTAAAACAGTTTCCCAGTTCCCCACAGCCCCACTGGGCCACCTCATGCAGCAGGTCACTCACTTGGCCTGTTGCTATGGCAGAGTTTGTCACTCAAGATAGGAACCTAACAGTGACCTGTGCTTCCCAATAGGGTGAAGATCGGCAAGGGAGATCACGTTATTTTTTCCAAAGGCTAAAAAAATGCATTTCATTGAATTTTAATTAGTTGCAAAACCTGTCAAGTTATATGTAAGAGTTTTATAAAGTCCCAGAAGAGTCAAGCTTCACTTTTGTGGAAATGTGGTACACAGATAACTAATGACCAGTGAGACACTGATACAGGTTGAGCGCTCTAATCCAAGAGTTTGGAATCTGAAAATCTTCCGAACCCAAAACCTTCTGAGTGATTCTACAGGTGGAAATTTCCACACTATGAAGCTTCTTTCATGCACACAATTAATTTAAAACATCGTATAATTACCCCCAGGCTGTGTATCTGAAACATAAATGAATTTCCTGTCTAGACTTGGTTCCCCTCCCTAGGGTATCTCATCATACACATGCAAATATTCCAAAACTGGTCTTGCACATTTTAGATAAAGGATACTCAACCTTTGGGGTATTTTATTTTTGCAAATTTTTGTTGCAAATTAGCAAAAAGTTTTACGACTAGCATAGCAAACTCCCATCTACCCTTCTTCACCCAGCTTCGTCAACTGCTCCACTTGCTTTACCATTCACATGCTCACTAATACACCAGGATGCTTCAAGAAGTTTGTGGACAACTGAATGAAAAGACGAGTCTAGTGTCAGAGCAAAAAATTGTGAAATCTGTGAACATTTTTCCAGAATATGCATTTTCCATGAAACTTTTGCGGACTCCTCATATTTACCTACGTATGTGCTTCAGAACCATTTGAGTGAGTGACAGACATGATGCCACTTTACCCCTAAATGGACATGAGCAAAACCGTAAAATGGCATCTATTATATAAGTAGAATAGTTATCGAAATCAGAAAATAATTCAATCATATTATTAACACACAATCCATATTCCAAATTATTCCAACCCCCTTAGATTGTTTACAGCAATTTTCTCATATCAGGAGATTCTTGTATAATGAACAGGGCCAAGTGGTTGAAAAATGCTGACTTTGTGTCTTGGCAGTTAAAAAACAAAGCAGCACACACACACACAGAGGATCAGCCGAGGACTGGGCGCTGTCCCCTTGCTTTACCCTAAGCATACTTGGAGGCTGTCCTAGGAGGCAGGAGAGTAGGGAGAGACAGGGGCTCAATCCATGGGGGACCTCTGAAGAACCTTGTAGATCACATACGGCAATCCCGCCAGACAAGATACAGGCCTGGGCACTCATCCAGTGACTCTTGTACCCAACACGCATTAGCCCAACTCCCATAACTCCAAGAAAGCCCTCAAGCAGAGGAGAGAGATGTGGGGCTGGCACTGTGGTGCAGCAGGGTAAAGCCCAGGCCTGCAGCACCCGCATCCCATATGGGCGCTGGTTCAAATCCCAGCTCTCTGCTGTGGCCTGGGAAAGCAGAGGATGGCTCAAGTCCTTGGGCCCCTGCACCCTCATGATGGGACACCTGGCTTTGGATCAGCGCAGCTCTGGCCATTGCGGCCATCTGGGGAGTGAACTAGCAGATGGAAGACCTCTCTCTGTCTCTCTCTGTAACTGACTTTCAAATAAATAAAAGATACATCTTTTTTTTATTTTTTTTATTTTTGACAGGCAGAGTGGACAGTGAGAGAGAGAGAGACAGACAGAAAGGTCTTCCTTTTGCCGTTGGTTCACCCTCCAATGGCCGCCGCGGACGGCGCGCTGCGGCCGGCGCACCGCGCTCGTCCAATGGCAGGAGCCAGGAGCCAGGTGCTTTTCCTGGTCTCCCCATGGGGTGCAGGGCCCAAGCACCTGGGCCATCCTCCACTGCACTCCTGGGCCACAGCAGAGGGCTGGCCTGGAAGAGGGGCAACCGGGACAGAATCCGGCGCCCCGACCGGGACTAGAACCCGGTGTGCCAGCGCCGCAAGGCGGAGGATTAGCCTGTTGAGCCACGGCGCCGGCCAAAAGATAAATCTTAAGAGAAAGAGGAGAGAGGTGCAGAGCTCACAGCAGGAAGTTGGCAACTCCCTGGGAACTTGCATCTGCACTTGAACTCAACAGGCAGGATGGCCACTGGTGAGGGTGTGTGTGTGTGTGTGTGTGTGTGGCATTACTATCTGCTGCCACGATTTGCATTTAATTCATGGTATCACAATAGCCACAAGAGAAAGGCACTACCGCTGTGTGTACTTCACTGGTAAGGTGTTAAGGCGCAAAGGGGTTAAATCACTTGTACACAACCGTGGAATCAGTAAGGACTGGAGCTGGGATTCCAGCCTTGGAACATTCTGGTTCTAGAGTCTCCACTCTTAACCACCACTCACCTGTACACCTCTTCCCTCAAGCCAGGCATGCCTCCACGCCAGCCATTCCAGCTGGCGCACCCCATTCATCTCCGACACCACGTGCACGTCTCCTGACAAGATGCCGGCCCCCGTGGGAACTTCATCACTGCCTGCAGCCCTGCAGGAGGCTCCCACAGTACGGCTCAGCAGGGAGCCTGGAGCCACCGCAGGGGCTGGACAAGCAGGAGCCCCCCCCGGACACTCTCAGGACTCTGTCCCGGTTCTCTTCTGCCCATCCTCCCTTCCTAAGGCCCTCTGCTCCCCAGCGGCACCTGCAGGAATCCATCCGCTTCCGCCTGGTTCACTGACATGGACACACACACAGCTCAGGGGTGCAAAATGCAGTACCCCCTGAGCACGCCAGGTCCCTCTACAGACAGGGAAGGGGTAGGCCCAAGGTCCATGGGTCTCTCCCCTTGCTGACAGAGATCCCAGCTCCAGCTTGTAGCTGAGTTGGGCTCCTCAGCTAGCTTTGAAGAAGACGGAAGTTTCCAGGTTTAGTGAAACACTCAGAAGGGCTGGAGACCCCCATTAACGCTTAGGGGTTACCCACCAGGCCCCCTCCGCTCACCTCTCCACTGGGGAGTCACCTGGAGTCTCTTCGGGGTGCAGCCAGCATGGGTCTCCTCCGCAGAGCCACAGAGAGAGAAGTATGCTGCTTCACCCACGGGGGAAGGAGAGCTCCCCACACCATCCACTCCCCAAGGGTCAACTCCCAGTGTGTGTGTGGGGGGCAGGGGGCACTTCAAGAATCCTCAGACACATACACTCTGAGGCCATCAGCAGGCAAATAAGCACACACCCAACTTTATTCCCTTCGCTAACACGGCAGAGGGAGGGATGCACGAAAGGGGGTGCCCTTCGGGACACCATTAGGGGATTCTGAGGGGTCTTGAGTTGATCACCTGGGGTGGTGGCTGGACCTCTAGCCCCTTCTTCAAGCTCCTGGTTTGTCACAAAGTTTTTCCAAAGGCGAAAGGTGGGGATGGGGGGGGGTGTGTTGCAGGTTTCTCACCACTCATCAGGGCGTCTTCCCAAACTCTCAGCAAAAAGCATGCTCTTCTAAGAGTCACACACAGGAAAGTATCTTTGAGGAGCCAGGGGTGGGTATGTTCTCAGGAGTCAAGGGCTGGGCGTCTTGGCCTCTCTTCGTCCATGGGTGGTGGGCAGGCGACCCGGCTCTCCAGGCCTTTGGTAAGTAGATCCCTGCATGACGCTGTCCAGCCCGTCGAGGCCCCTGGCTGCTCTAAGCCCTCGTGGGGTGGCGGGGGTGTGCGATCTGTCACTTTGCATCCGGAAGGGTGGGCGTCTCTCCCCACCATCTCCTGAAGCTGAGGGTCTCCATCTCCCCGCTCCGTGAAGACAGTTTCTCCAGACTTGTCACCTTCCATCAGGTGGCTTCCCGGGCCCCCCATGCAGTCGGTGGGCCCCTGGTTCCCCTGTCACCGCCCTACAGGCCGGGTCTGCGGTGCCTCCGTGCTGTCGCACGGACCCGCGCCGCCGGGCTCCTCCGTCAGGCCCCGCGGGCGCACGAAGGCACCCATGGCCTTGGCGTGGCCCGAGCGCAGCAGCTGGAGCTGGCGCTGCCCGCGGCGGTACAGGTACTCGATGCGCAGGACGTCGGAGCGCGGCAGGCTGGCGTGCAGCCGGAACTCGGCGCGCACCCGCGCCTCGGCGCCCGGCTTCCCGCGCCCGGCGCGCAGCAGCTCGCGGTACAGGCTCAGAACTTGCCTCTGGAGCCTGCTGTGCCGGCTCATGGTAGCTGCGGGCCTCTTCACGCGCGGCGGACGCCCCAGGAGCAGCGGGGCCGCAGCTCAGTCCCCAGAAGCCAAAGTTCGAAACAACCGGCACTTCCGCCCCGCCATTCCCAGAGCCCCTGGCTCCCCCTCCCGCCGTCCGGCGCCGCCGCGCTCGATTGGCTGTCGCTGCGGTTACGTCACGGCGGGCTAAGCGGAGGGGGCGGAGCTGCCGGGTCCGGCTCGCCGGGCGTGGAATCTGTGTCCTTGAGGGGACGGTGGTTTGGGGGGACCCTGGGTCCTGGAGGAGGAAGAGGCTGGGTCCTCGGGCTCGAAGGTCTTGTGTCGAAGGGAGACAGGGAGTGGGACTTCAATCTGGTCCTAGAAGAAGACGGTACTAGGGGTTCAGAGCCTTGGGTCCCCAGGGGCTCCGGGGCCTGCAAGAGAAGACAGGCGCTTCTTGCCTCTGTCGTCAGTTATTAAAATCACGCCAGGAAGCTCTGGCCTTCCCTGCCCCCTCCACGGAGGTCAGCTCCCGGAATCCTGGCCCTGGGGACGCGCAGCGGCACGTTGGGTCACAGCCGCTCGGACCAGCGTCTGAGCTGCGCGGACGTCCAGCCGCCCTAGGCAGTGTGTGGCTGCGGGAGCTGGGCTGCTCGCGCCCTCTTGCCGCTGGGGGTCGGGTCCCCGTGGGCAGTGGAGGGTCCTTTCCAGATGCTACGGTCGCTAGTCCAGTCCGCTGTGCCGCCTTGAGCACGTGGCGGGCACTGCGGAGCCGGTCCTGCGGGCTGTCAGTCTCTTAGCGCTGGGCAGGCTTGCAAGGACACAGCACCGGGGACGCTGGATGGTAATCGCTCTTTCTCGCTTCTTATGAAGCCACCAGGATTATCTAATCTTAATCACTTCCCAAAGGCCTCATCTCTAAGCACCGTAGTCAGATTAAGCTTCCGCCCTCTTAGTACTTTACAGTGGGGATTCAATTTCAACATGTGAAGCCTTGGGGGACACACTCAGGTCATATCCAAGCCGTAGCATCTTCTGTAATTGTTCCACTGAAAACCGTAAAGCCGCATCCGATACGGTCGCCGGTTCAAGTTCCGGCAGCTTCAGTTCTGATCCAGCTCTCTGCTATGGCCTGGGAAGACAGTGGAGGATGGCCCAAGTCTTTGGGTCCCTTCACCCATGTGGGAGACCCGGAAGAAGCTCCTGGCTCCTGGCTTCAGATCGGTGCAGCTGCGGCTGTTGCAGCTATTTGGGTGTTTGAAAAGAGCTCTCTGAAGATTCAATGTGTGGCCAGCGTTGTGAACACTAGCACGGAGTGGATGTGCCAGGGCAGGTGTATCTGTTCTACCTCGTTCCTCCAATCCCAGGGACACTCTGGGGTTTATAGATTTATTTATTATTTATTTATTATTCCCAGCTCCTGGCTTTGACCTGACCCAGCACTGGCTGTTGTTGGCATTTGGGGGAGTGAACCAGTGGGTGGGAAATCTCTGTCTCTCAGCTTTTCAAATAAATTAAATTTATTTTAAAAATAAAAAACCCCACCTGGAATGGGGAGAGGCCACCTCAGCCTCACAGAGAGGTGGTTTGAAAATCAAGCTATGCTTGTCTTCAAATACCCATTCTCTATTTCTTCCCTAGACCACAATTTTTAGCTGCACATATGGCCACCCAGCTAAAGATACATCCTGCAGCTCCTCTCGAAGACGTCTGGGCCAATGGGAAGTGGACGGAAGTGATGTGTGCCTTTTCCGCATTGTACCCCTGAAGTCGGAGGAAGGCCCTCCTTGTTCCCTTTCAATCTGCTCGAGTGTAGCTGTGGCGAGGAACAGATGAGGGCAAAGCCGCAGGCGCGAGAGAGTCACACAGAGAAGGAATCTGCGTCTGGAAGAACCAGACTGGTTATACTTGGGTTGCTCCTGAGACAGAAATAAACTGCTATCATGGTTCAGCCAGTGCGATTCTGAGCCACAGTGACAGCATTTGGACAAAGTGCCTACTTAATGTAGAAGCTAACACAGAGAGAGGGAAATGCAGGAGTGCAAGACGGGTAGAAACGAAGTCCTAGTGACCTCAGTTGAGTCCCTGAAGCCAGTCATGCCTGAAGGCTTCAGCTTTACGGTTAAGTGAGAGAGGATGAGTTCTATTTTGTGTCTAACCCATTCTATGCCATTATTCTATAAAGATGTAAACTGAGCAATAAATGTATCAGTTATGGTAACTTTGAAATGAATATATATTGCAGAATTGAAATGGGTTAAGCCAGTTGACATTTTTTTTAAGATTTATTTTAGGGGTTTGCGCTATGGAGGAGCAGGTTAAACTGCCACCTGCAGCACCAGCATCCCATATGAGCATCGGTTCAAGTCCCAGCTGCTCCACTTCCAATCCAGCTCCCTGCTAGTGTGCCTGGGAAAGCAGCAAACGATGACCCACGTGCTTGGGTCCCTGCACCCAACATGAGAGACCTGGAAGAAGCTCATCGCTCCTGGCTTTGTTCTGGCCCAGAGTTTCATTCATTCATTCATTCATTCATTCATTTTTTAAAGATTTAGTTTATTTATTTGAAAGAGTTACAGAGAGAGAGATCAAGACAGAGAGAGGGGTCTTCCATCCACTGGTTCACTCCCCAGATGGCCGCAATGGCCGGAGCTGCGCCAATCTGAAGCCAGGAGCCAGGAATTTCTTCCAGGTCTCCCATGTGGGTGCAGGGGCCCAAGGACTTGGGCCATCTTCTGCTGCTTTCCTAAGCCATAGCAGAGAGCTGGATCGAAAGAGGAGCAGCTGGGACTCAAACTGGTGCCATATGGGATGCTGGCACTTCAGGCCAGGGCTTTAACCTGCCGTGCCACAGAGCTGGCCCTCCGGTCCAGAGTTTATATATATATATATATATATACACCATCTGTTGGTTCACTCCCCAGATGGCCTCAATGGCCAGAGCTGGGCTGGTCTGACACCAGGAATCAGGAGCTTTACCTGCTATGCCACAGCATCAGTCCTGGCCTAGTTTTTTGGTCACTTACAATTGAAAATGCATCTTATGGCCAGAGGGCAGGGCCTGGAAGCCCCTCTTATCAGTACATAGCACCCGTTGTGGAAGCAGCTGTGATGGTCCTGGGACCCACAGTCTGTGCCATCAAAGATGAGGCCGGGGTCACATTCACAGCCTTCACAGGATCCCGAGGAACAACAAACAGGGTAGCAGGCAGGGCGCAGCTCCCATCACAGGTCCCTGCACAGGAGCCACAGGGAAGCAGGCAGTGCTGTAGGTAGTCGGCAAAAGGGAGCACATAGGCTTCATCGTTCCCTTTCTAAGCCCTGTGCTTTCTGCCTCCCACTGCAATGTTCCCACCTCCAAGCTTTGCAGTTACAAGTCCCTTTCAATGGGGCCCCTTCCCACACGCTTCCTTAACTAATTCCATCGGTGCCAGCAGTTCTTCCCTGATCTTCATCAGGGGAGGGCCCCCTCCTACAAGCCCACACCTGCCTTTGATGCATCCCAGACCCAGGCAGAGCCCTCACAGCAAAGCTTGGGGGACCCTCCAGAGCATTACAGGGTCCCAGCCTCCTGGCAGGCCACAGTGTAGCTGCGAAGGCATCACAGAGATCAAGGTGGTGGCCATGGGTGTGACATACACCCTACAGGGCTCAGGAATAATATGGCCATGGGTGTTGGCCATGGGTGCGACATACGTCCTATAGAGCTCAGGAGTGATATGGCCATGGGTGTTGGCCATGGGTGCGACATACATCCTATAGAGCTCAGGAGTGATATGGCCATGGGTGCTGGCTATGGGTACGACACACAACCTACAGGGCTCAGGAATGGTATAGCCATGGGTGCGACATACACCCTAAGGGCTCAGAAATGACATGGCCCAGACGATGATCAACGGGAAACTCTGGCATCTATAGGAGTTCACACAGTTTGGAAACCTTGAAGATCTAGGCAAAGTTCATGAAGCAGCTGATGCTAAAGCCAAGATCCGTTTGAGGTGGTGGGAAGAAGGCAGTGACCAGATCCTTGGGCCAGGACCTGGTGTCCAGAGGCAGATTCGGCGGGCCAGCATTGCTACCAAAGGCCCCCCAGAGCCCTGCACCTGGCCTTGGAAGGTGGAAGTCACCATCAGCCCATATGGCTGCCCCAGTCACTCGTGACACAGGCTGTGTGCCCCACCATAGAGCAGTCCTCCAGTGTGGCCCAGACGTGGCCCTCACCAGTACTCTGGGAGGTGGTAGTGCTCATCATCAAGGAAAGGGGTCAGGACTGGGGCTGGGCAAACTGAGTCTGCTCCCTTGCCGCTATAAAACCTGGATTGGGGGCCGGTGCTGTGGTGCAGCAGGTTAAAGCCCTGGCCTGAAGCGCCGGCATTCCATATGGGTGCTGGTTCTAATCCCGGCTGCTCCTCTTCTGATCTAGCTCTCCGCTATGGCCTGGGAAAGCAGTAGAAAATGGCCTAAGTCCTTGGGTCCCTGCACCCACATGGGAGACCCGGAGGAAGCTGCTGGCTTCGGATCAGCACAGCTCTGGCCATTGAGGCCATGTGAGGAGTGAACCAGTGGATAGAAGACCTCTCTGTCTCTCTCTCTACCTCTCTCTGTAACTCTTTCAAAGAAATAAAATAAATCTTAAAAAAACAAAACAAAACAAAACAAAACAAAACAAAACAAAACAAAACCCTGAATGTTCCTTTCAGTTGTCCACAAAGCAGCCGTGAGACTTCGGTGAGTGACAACCCTTCTGAACCATAGTTTCCGGTAAAAGAGAGAGAGAGATAGAGAGAGAGAGGTGTGCCATCTGCTGGTTCACTCCCCAGATGGCTGCAACAGCTGGAGCTGCATCCATCTAAAGCCAGGACCCAGGACTTCTTCCAGGTCTCCCTCGTGGGTGCAGAGGCCCAAGGACTTGGGCCATCTTCCACTGCTTTCCCAGGCCATAGCAGAGAGCTGGACAGGAAGTGTAGCAGCCAGGTCTCGAACCAGCGCCTATATGGGATGCCAGCACTACAGGTGGCGGCTTTACCCACTATGCCACAGTGCCGGGCCCCAACATGATCTTTTTTTTTTTTTAAATATTTATTTTATTATTTGAAAGACAGAATGACACAGAGAGAGGGAGAGATATCTTCAACATGCTGGGTCACTCCCCAAACAGCTCTAACGGCTAGAGTTTCTTCGGAGTCTGCTACGTAGGTGGCAAGGAGCCAAAGCGCCTGGGCCATCCTCTGCTGCTTTCCCAGGCACATTAGCTAGGAGCTGGATGAGAAGTGGAGCAGCGGGGTCTCGAACCGGGGCCCATATAGGGTGATGGCATGGCCTAGCAGGCAGGATCTTTGCCCATTATGCCACAATGACGGCCCCTGTGTGATTTTTTTTTTTAATAGATTGGGGCTGGTGCTGCGGCACCACAGGTTAAGCCACAGCCTACAGTGCCGACATTCCATGCTGGTTAGAGAAAAAGTCACAAACAGTTCTTATTGATCAAGCTGCTGCCCCCAGGGCGAGCCTCCCCAATCCAGGTTCTGAGGCTTCTCTGAAGCTGAACCTTCCTTGCCTCGCCCCGCCCACTGGGCCTGACCTTGCTCTGTCTTTCTCCCACCTCTGCTCCCTGCTGGCCCAAGCCAAGACTCTCCAACAGCTCTGCACCCCTCTAGGCCACAGGGGTGCACCGAGCCTACTGGGCAAGCTTGCAGGCAGCCAGGGCTCAGCAGATAGTGATGGTAACACGTGTCGTTCGGGCATTTGTCCAGGAATGGGCCTGCGCTCCTGCTGAGGATCAAGGTTGGAGGTCTGGTGGCAGCCGCCAAAGCCAGCAGTACCTGTGCCCATTGAGTCGGGGCAGGCGTGATGCAGGGCAGGCAGACCCGGCCTCAGTATAGCAACTTGGTCATCTTCCAGCACTGGGCAAGGGCCTGATGCTGCGCCTTAGACAGGGGAGACGGTCGGTGGGGGAGAGGGTTCCCCCCCATGGTGGGCAGTTCTACAGCTTGCTCCCCTTCCAGGCTTTAGGCAGCACTGGGGGCTCTGCTGGAGGGTAAGTGGGGCTACATCATAAGCTGAGCCAATGAATCAGGGGGACACCCTGGAAAATTTAGTGAGTGGGAAAACAGGCCAAACAGAGGCTCAATGATAGAGTTAGCAGAAAGGCCTTGGGAATTCAATGAAGGAGTCACTATCAATAGGAAGATCCATAGGGCAGCAAATTAATGCAACGCTCAGTCGCGGGCTGGAGGTCAACAGACTGACTGCTCAGAGCAGATCAGTTAGGGGAGGGGGTGGTCAGCAGGACAGTCACAGGGTGAGTGGGAAGTCAGGAGAATAGTGGTGCTTGTGTTACATGCTCTAGATGTGGTTTTGCTGCTCTCTGTCTCTGGGGGTGTCGTGCTCCCCCACCTCCAGCCTCTGCTGAAGGAATGAGCAGTGAGCACTTGTACTCAGAGATCTCACCCACTGCCACGGGTCCTGGGTTGGGGCAGTGGTCAGTGGGCTCTAGTGGTGTCCCTGCTCTTCCAGCCATGCCTGCACCTCCTTTGTGCAGACCAAGGTGAGCCCCCATCCAGCCTCCAGGCCCAGGGTGTGCTATCTGAGTATTCCTCCCTCGCCTGGCCACAGTGATTAGCCAGAACCTAGTGGATCCTATCCTAGGACTTTTGCTGGGGCCAGTGGAGGAAAGGATGTTAAATTTTCCAAAAGTAAAAGTTATTTATTTATTTGAAAGGCAGAGAGAGAGAGAGAGAGAGAGAGAGAGAGAGAGAGAGAGAAAGAGAGAGAGCTCCAATTCCCTGGTTCACACCCCAAAGGCCCACAACAGTCAGGGCTGGGCCACCCTGAAGCCAAGAGTCCAGAACTCCATCCTTGTCTCCCAGGTGGGTGACAGGGACCCAACTACATGAGCCATCGTCTGCTGCCTCAGGGTGCACACTAACAGGAAGCTGGAATCAGGAGCAGAGCCAGGATTCAAATCCAGACATTTCAGTATGGGACAGGAGTATCCCAACTGGCATCTTAATCACTACGCCAAAGACTCACTCCAGGGACTGGCGCCATGGCATAGTGGACTAAGCCTCTGCCTATGGTGCTGGCTTCCCATATGGTGCCAGTTCGAGTCCCAGTTGCTCCTCTTCCAATCCAGCTCTCTGCTATGGCCTGGGAAAGCAGCAGCAGATGGCCGAAGTCCTTGGGCCCCTGCACCCACGTGGGAGACCAGCAAGATTCTCCTGGCTTTGGATCAGCTCAGCTCCGGCCATTATGGCCATTTGGGCAGTGAAGCAGCAGATGGAAGACCTTTCTGTCTGTCTCTCTGCTCCCGTCTGTAACTCTCTCTCTTAGATAGATGAATAAATCTTTTTTTTTTTTTTTAAAAAGGACCTGCCACAGGATGTTAAAATTTGTTAAAGCTTTGAATCCAGTAGAATTGTCAGTTGGAAGTTGCTGAAGCCCTCTGCTACTGAGGGGAAGACAGTGAAGTTACAGAGAGAAGAAGAAAGGGAAGGGAAGAGAGGGACCGGGACAGAGGACAGAAACGTTTCTGTTAATCACAGTTGAAAATTCCTGATGTAGCCAAGCTTGAAGGTAGTAACAGCCTTCTGGACTTTGCAGGTATGTGTGCTGCAAGTCCTCCCCCGCCCCCTTTCTCCACTAAGTTTCACTTGGGATTTTGTGGCCTGAGACCGTGGCCTTGTTGTATCCTCACGTCCCCACCTCTGTCAAAGCTGGTTGGGTCAGGGCTGGATGGAAAGAGTATGTGAGGGCATTGATCTGTGGTCAAAGACCAGACAAACAGGATTCCTCCAGGAGTGTTTGACCCTTGGGGCAGACAGGGGCTGGGCAGGGTGTGGAGGAGGTGAACCAGGCAGGGGCAGGCACGTGGCACAGCGGTTAAGTTGCCCCTTGGGGTCCCACATCCCATAGTGGAGTCCCTGGATTTGAGCCCAGTTTCACTTCCCATTCCAGCCTCCTGCTAATGTGTCCCTGGGAGGCAGCAGGGGATGGCTCAAGCACTTGTGTTTCTGTACTCCTGAGGGAGACCCAGACTGAGTTCTGGCTTCCTGACTTTAGTGTGGCCCCGGGTGTTGTGGACAATTGGGAAGACAACCAGAAGATGAGAATCAATCTCTCTCTCTCTCTCTCTCTCTCTCAAAATAAACCAGGAATATGCAAACTATAAATTGAAAAAATGGTAAATTTTGAAGACTGAAGAATGCGTGATTGGCATGAAAGAGACATACAGACGTAGACGCTCAAAGTTGGTAAGAATTTGTTAAGTAAGAAGCCAGCTAAGGCATGTTTTAGGGATGAGAAATTCTTTAACCATCCATACCTTGGCTTCCCCATGCCCTTGCCTTTTGGGAGAAGGAATTGAGGGGGTCCCAGGCTTGGCACTGAGAGAGTACTCAAAACAGATAAGCTGTTCATTGATATTCTTATCAGAACCATTTTTAAATCATTGTAGAGATGCTGTAGCACGGGGATCTGAATCGGGTAGAAAAGCCAGTTCTGCTGCTTCCAGACCCTGGGCCCCAGGGGAATGGGTTGGCTCAGCTTCCTCGACAGTAGAAGGCAGACACAATTGTTTGAAGATGCAGGGAGCTAACTTAAAGCAGGTGGAAAGGAGTTCTCAGATGTCACCTTGCCTCTGAGTCTCCTGGAGGGCTTGTTAAAACATAGGCTGCTGCGTTCCACTCCAGAGCTTCTGCTTCCGTGAGTCTGGGGCCGGGCGGGAGTCTGCACGCTGCACAAGCTCCGGGCGTCGCTGGTGCTTTGGGAGCACTCTGAGAACCAGTCTTAAAATAGCACCGATGCAGAGCGAGTGCCCTGTGATAGCTGAGACTTGAAACCAAATCTGACTTCCCCGGGGGAGTGTGCGCACAGCTCTGTCCTGCTCACGTCTCATTTCCAGCACGGACGTGGCATTTAGCAGGTCCCCCTCGACCGGTATCTGCAGGATGACTGAAGCCTGGGGCAGGGTCTCCTGTGCCTGGTTCCACCCTCGGGTGAAACTCACCGTAGAGGCCAGACGCCCTCCAGGGTGCAGGGCGGCCATCTGCCAGGCAGCCAGGTGGGATCTGGTGGCAGGCCTGTGTGGCAGGGCTCCAGCACGACCCCACCCCCAGCTCGTGTAAGAGGTGCCGTGCTATGCTGTGGCTCTCAGTGGCCCTGGGCAAGAACATGGCACAGGCAGAGCACAGGCCCCGGCAGCTGCGAGTCATTGGCCACATACCACTGAAGCTATCACAGAGGCCATGCATGAAGCTGCAGCAGACCACTCGGGTGCACAGACAGCAGCCACCCTCCTCAACGCTCTGTGGGTACCACCAGAGATGTGCCCGGCCCCGGGTGCCAGGCCCCTGGTCAGGTGAAGAGCAGGTGGCATCACATGCCTTCCTCTGTGGCAGGAGTCTCAGGAGTCTAGAATGAGGGAGGGTGTCTGGGTCTGGGGAGAGAGGAGGGGCATGGGAGAGAGGCAGGAGAGTCCCGGGACAAGGGAGCTCTTGACTGTGCTTAGGGGTGCACGTTGTAGAAGATGAAGAAGGCCAGAGCCAGGGATGGGCAGAGGGTGTGGAGACCAAGGGAGAGAGAGGGAGAGTGGTGGGGTGGAAATGGAGGTGGAAGGAGAGAGGGGACATTTGGGAGAGAGCTGGAGGCATCCTGGGTCTGGGCATGGGAGGCTCATAGATGCAGGGAAGAGGCTGATGGAAGAGGGTGTTGGGGATAGAAGGACAGCTGGGAGGGGGTTTCATGGGGAGGAAGAGAACAGGAGACCCCAAGAGAAAGGGCTAGTGGCAGCAAGGGACAGGCAGGGAAGGGGTTTGGGGTACTAGGGAGGGGGCGTTCGTGGGAGGACTGGAGGAACGTGGGGCTCCTACAGGGGACAAGGCCCTTGGAGACCAGGAGGAGGGGGAAAAGATGGGGTGGAAGAGTGGTGGGTGGCCATGCTGGGTGGTGAGGGGGAGGGAAGTTGAAGCAACACTGAGTCTGGGTGCTATGGAGCAGGGAGCGGCAGACCCAGCTGTCAGAGGAGGGATTGGGCGCAGGGGTGGGCGGGGGCTTAGGGAGTGGAGATGGAAGAAAGGAGGAGACAAATGGAAAGTGGGTGCTGGAGAGGGGAGGAGAACCAGGGCAGGAGAGGGCCACACATAGAGATTCTAGCGGCCAGATCAGAGCTATGAATAGAGCAGAGTAAGGCAGGCACCAGGGTGGGGAGTCACCTCAACATATCCCCAGTCATGGTGGTCCTCACTATAGTGGGGGTCTGCGTGCAGAGTGGCAGGCCACAGAGGGTCTCTCTCCAAGGGCCACATACTTCGTGGGCAGCCCAGGCCTGGGCCCACCAAGGAACAGATGCAGGTGCCTCACAGGTGAAAGGTGGTTGTATAGAAGGTAGGATAATGAAGCCTGTTCTAGCCCAAAGCAATGCAGAAGCCTGGGATTCTCCAAGAGGCAAGGCAGGGTTTGCAGGCCACTGTTCCACCAGAACAGCAGCAGCAACTATGGCTGGTGGCAGGATGAAGGGACAGTAGCCCACCACTGTGCTTAAGGCCGCTGTACATAAGCAGCTTTACTGTTTGAAAGGTGTAGTTACAGAGAGAGAGACAGAGAGAGAGGGGGAGAGAGAGAGAGGGAGAGACAAAGACACAGAGAGCTCTTCCATCCACTGGTTCACTAAGTGAGCCAATCCAAAGCCAGGAGTCAGGAGCTTCTTCCATGTCTCCCATGTGGGTGCAGGGGCCCAAGCACTTGCGCCATCTTCTGCTTTCCCACACCATTAGCAGGGAGCTGGATCAGAAGAGGAGCAGCTGGGACATAAACCGGTGCCCATATGGGGTGCTGGTGCCATAGGCGGAGGCTTAACCTACTATGCCATAGTGCCAGCCCCAATAAATAAATCTTAAAATATAAAAGGAAGGTACCTGGCACATGGTTGGTGCTCAATAAATATTTATCAAAGTAGTCTATGAATGAATTGATGAATGATGTTCACAGGTCAGATTGAGTTATGAGGTGCCAGAGATGCTAGGGTTTCTGAGTAATGACAGGGGCTCCAGGATGGTGTTATGAGTGGCACAGGGCGTGTGTGTTTTGTCTGCCTATAGCATCTACAAGCGCCAAAACTGCTGTCCATGGTCCTGACTACATTTACCAGTAGCAGTTGGGTATGGGGGTCTTGAATTTAGGTGGTGGTGGTGAGAATTTGTATGCTTTGATTAGTGGAGCTTCAGAATTCCTGGAATGGAGCCAGTGCATAAAGCCACCGCCTGCAATGCTGGCTGGCATCCCATATACACACCGGTTCTAGTCCCGGCTGTACCTCTTCCGATCCAGCACTCTGCTTATGGCCTGGGAAAGCAGTAGAAGATGGTTCAAGTCCTTGGGCCCCAGCACTCACATGGGAGACCCAGAAGAAATGCCAGGCTCCTGGCTTTGGATCAGCACAGCCCTGGATGTTATATCCACTGGGGAAGTGAACCAGCAGACAGAAGATCTATCTCTTTGTCTCTCCCTCTCTCTGTAACTCTACCTCTCAAATAAATAAATCTTAAAAAAGAAGCACATAGTGCCTAGGAAACAGAAGATTATCAATAAATGGTTGTTGAATGAGGACATAGGATTCTTGGGTCAGAACTGGATTCCAGGATTCCAAAACCAGAGCTGAAAGTTCTAATGTACTGGAGCTGACAATTAAAGTTTTAAAACGTTGAGTTGAAGCTGGGAGATTTTGTTCCAGGATGTATATCAAACACAAATGGAGACAGATGAAGTTGTCACGTTTGTGGGGCAAAAACATCAAACCCTGGCAACTTCATGTGGTCAGACTTTAACAAATACATGCGTCAGCACCGTGTCATGTGGTGGTTTAGTGCCCTTTCACTCTGGAGACCAGCCAGGCTTCAGATCTTGGCTCCAGATTTCATTAGTTGTTTGACCTTGGCAATTATTAACTTTTCTGTAAAGTGAGTGAAATCATGGTGTCCATCTGAAAAAATTGTAAGGGTTAAGTGAGAACTTATAACAGTGCCTGATATCTTTGGTTAGGAGAGAGGTCCTTTTTTTTTTTTTTTTTTGACAGGCAGAGTTAGACAGTGAGAGAGAGAGAGTCAGAGAGAAAGGTCTTCCTTTTGTTGGTTCAACCCCAAATGGCCGCTATGGCTGGTGCGCTGCACTGATCCAAAGCCAGGAGCCAGGAGCTTCCTCCTGGTCTCCCATGCGGGTGCAGGGCCCAGGCACTTGGGCCATCTCCCACTGCACTCCCAGGCCACAGCAGAGAGCTGGGCTGGAAGAGGAGTGACTGGGACAGAATCCGGCGCCCCGACCAGGACTAGAATCCTGGGTGCTGGCGCCGCAGGCAGAGTATTAGCCTAGTGAGCCACTGCGCTGGCCAGGAGAGAGCTCTTAATTACTGGGAGCAAGGCCCAGGAGGATCCAGGGTGTCCCACAAAGGGCTAGACACCTGGTCCTAGGAACAGCTTAACTCCCATGCTTCTCAGGGCCATGAGAGTAACTAAATGAGTGAGGTGAGAGATGCAAGCAGCAGGGCATGGTGGGACTGTGACAGGCTGGACAGAAAGCATGTGCTCCTGGCTAAAGAGAGTCCTGAGTTTAAAAATTTTTCTTTTCTTTTTTTTTTAACAGGCAGAGTGGACAGTGAGAGAGAGAGACAGAGAGAAAGGTCTTCCTTTTGCCGTTGGTTCACCCTCCAATGGCCGCCGCGGACAGCGCGCTGCGGACAGCGCACCGCGCTCGTCCGATGGCAGGAGCCAGGAGCCAGGTGCTTCTCCTGGTCTCCCCATGGGGTGCAGGGCCCAAGCACCTGGGCCATCCTCCACTGCACTCCCGGGCCACAGCAGAGGGCTGGCCTGGAAGAGAGGCAACCGGGACAGAATCCGGCGCCCCGACCGGGACTAGAACCCGGTGTGCCGGCGCCGCAAGGCGGAGGATTAGCCTGTTGAGCCACGGCGCCGGCCTAAAAATTTTTCTATTTATGATTTTCATTTTATTTAAAAAGCAGAGATAGAGTCAGAGAGAGAGAGAGAGAGATCTTCCATCTGCTGATTCACTCTCTAAATACCTCAAACAGCCAAAGTTGGACCAGGCTGAAGCCAAGAGCCCAGAACCCCATTGGGGTCTCTTATGGGTATGGCAGGGGCCCAGGGACTTCAGCTATCACCTTCTGCCTCCCAAGGGCATTAGCAGGAAGCTGGGTCAGAAGTGGAGGCAAAACTGGATTCCAGGCACTCTGATGTGAGATGTGAATGTGACAATGGGGTAAGGTTTGGAAGATCTTGGGATCTGATTTGGAATATTCTTTTTTTTTTTTTTTTGACAGGCAGAGTGGACAGTGAGAGAGAGAGACAGAGAGAAAGGTCTTCCCTTTGCCGTTGGTTCACCCTCCAATGGCTGCCGCGGTTGGCGTGCTGTAGCCGGCGCACCGCGCTCATCAGATGGCAGGAGCCAGGTGCTAGGTGCTTATCCTGGTCTCCCATGGGGTGCAGGGCCCAAGCACTTGGGCCATCCTCCACTGCACTCCCGGGCCACAGCAGAGGGCTGGCCTGGAAGAGGGGCAACCGGGACAGAATCCGGCGCCCCGACCGGGACTAGAACCCGGTGTGCCGGCGCCGCAAGGCGGAGGATTAGCCTGTTGAGCCACGGCGCCGGCCTTGATTTGGAATCTTGAGGTGAGACTCTGAGTCAGAAGTCCAAAGGCAAGATCCCTGGGTGAAGATGTGGGCATGATTGGAAGGGTTCCTTGGGATCTTGGCTCAGGGGATGTCCAGGCACAGGCACTTTGCAGCTGCTTGGGACATCTGAGCCAATGCCCAGTAACATACAGACGTCAGCAGGTGCATGTGGCACTAGGGAGCTGAGGCCGCTCAGCAAGTAAATGCCAGACTAGGGAAATGGAAGTGGCACACTTCACAGCCACCTCATTGTTGAAGGTGACATAGTGGTCACACCAGCCTGTATGCATGCATGCAGGCTGAGTGACAGGGCACAGCGCTTGTCCAGCTTGCGCTCCGTCTCTGTAGATCACTCTCCCTTCTGCGGCTGGGCAGAGGCAGCTGCACCCTCCTCCCCATGCCCATGCCTCACCAAGTTCCAGCAGGTGGCCTGCCCACATTCAGCCACAGCCACAGTGCATAGACTGGGGCAGTGCACACAAAGGTGGTGGCACAGGCATAAGATTCCCCGCAAGGCAGCAGGCACAGTGTTCTCTGCAGAGGACGAACCACACAGCTCATGGTGGCTGTTTTGGGGGACACTTGATGGTTGTGGGATGGGGGATGGAGAAGGGTGGGAGAAGAGAGTATTCAGCTTGGGACTCCTGAAGCTAGTCCCCAAGACCCAAGCGTTCAGTTGTCCCTGGAGTGGAGACATCCCCACCCTTGCTTGCAGAGCTCGTGCTGTGGTCTTTGGGTCCTCATCCCCAGAATGGAGCGCTCCAGCCTCTGGACCCAGCAATCTTTGTGTCGCAGAGTGAAGAAGTTTCAGTCCTCTGAAACCACAAATCCCCTCTCCAGAGCATAATCGTCTCGCCCTGGGATTCAGAACTGTCACCCAGGACCCTGGAGTTCTTGCCACCTAGGAAGCAGGAAACTTTGTCTTTTAGAATAGAATGGTTCTCAACCCCATGCCCGAGGAGTCTTTGCCCCAGACCCAGATGTCATGACCCTGGGGATCCAGATGCTCCGGTTCTCAGTCCCACCCCTAGAGATGGCGAGTCTCCATCCCCAGCCCCTAGGAGGCCCACCAAGACCTCAGGAGCCTTAACTCAGGCCTAGAAGGCTCCTCCTTACTGCAGCTGTCATGCCCTCAGGATCCAGCGGCTGTTCTTCTCCCCAGGGACCCTGGATCCTGGCCCCAGGAAGCAAGCTCCTAGAATAGAGGAGTGCAGCTCCCGGAGTCCCATGGTCTCCTTCCCCCAGCTTTTCTCTGCCCTCGCTCAGGGCAACCAGCCTGGAACCTCCTCTGCACTCAGGTGCTGACAGGTGCAAAACCTTACGGGGAAGGAGCAGATCCAGGCACTAAGCTGGCTTCCAAGGACATAGCGTAGGTGGCAGCACTTGGCGTTAGAAGCTTTCAGCCCCCTTTGGGGCTATCAGGACGACCCAGGGCCCCTGGGATCTCCTGCAGGGACATGGGCTGCACGCAGAGGACAGCCCTGAGAGCGAGGCACTGCAGGGGGCTCAGGCGGCTGTGGCGCTCAGGTGCGCACCAAGTTGCTTGGGTTGGGACCGCCCACGTGGTGGGGTCCTGTCCCCATTGAGGTTGCTGCACAGGCTCATCACATGCGATCCGTAGCCTCTGCCACTACCAGCCCCAGTGCATGCTGCCCTGTAGGCGAGCTGCAGATAAATGTGGGCAGTTCTTGCTCCCAACCGCCTCCGCCCAGGTTTCCCAAGCTGAGGAGGTACAACAGCAGCAGTCAGTCGCCCTGGCTTGCACGCAGCCATAGCTGCTGACTCACCTGCAGAGGCAGCCCACAACTGGGGTCACCAGTCTGCATTCCTGAGGAGGGGTGGGGGTGGAAGCCTGATGGAGCTGGAGGTTGGGTCCCTGAGGAAGTGGCAGCTTGGAGCTCCAGAAGGGCCCATCTCATTTGCAGGGCCCAGATTGGTCTGCACTGCTCAGAAGCCCCGTCTCTGGAATCTAGACAAGTTCTCCCACTAAGGAGCCAGGAGTGCCCGCCTCCTCCAGTTAATAGAAGAGCCTCCAGCCAGCACCAAAACGCCCTCCCCCCAACTGCCAGGAGCCTTCATCCACCCTTCCAGATCAGGGACTCTTCCTCCTCCCAATCCACACTTTCCTCCTTTTTGCCCTGCCCCCCCCCAGGGTGTGCCTTTTACCTGCTTCCCCCTCCCCACCTTGGCCCACTCCCACCTCTCCTGCCTGGCTCTTGCAGCAGGCTCCTCCTCCTTGGGCTCCCAAAGCTTCCTGCACAAACTCCACAATCCTTTCCTCACAGGGCACTGTGAGCACGCAAGTGGTATCTCCTTATCTCCTCTCTCCTCTGCACAAAGTCTCCCCTTGTCTCCCACCTCACACAGAATCAACCTCAACGTTGTTGCTGCACTCCTAAGTGACCCTCTCTCTCTGCTGTGCACCTGCCACATTGGGCTTCTTGCTGCCCCTCTAACGTGCCTGGCAGGTTCCCACCAAAGCACTTGCTGTTCCTCTGTCTGGAATGCTCTCTTCCCCGATAGCTGTGTGCTTTCTCCCTCGCTTCCTTTAAGATTTGGCTCAGGTTTTTTTCTTCTCAAAGACCCTGATCCATGCTCCCTGCTCGGGTTGTTTGCTCTGCAGCATCTACGACCTTCTAACAGTCGACAGAATTGACTCGCTTGTGTTTACTGCTCATCTCCTATTGCCAAAACAGAAGCACCACAAGAATGAGGACTTCTGCTGCCTTGGTCACTGAAGTGCCCAGAACAAGACCTGGTGCATAACAACAACACATTCCCAGTCGGCAAAGGACCTCAGGAGGGTCTGAACCCTGGGAAGTGAGGGCCCACGGGGGTGGCAGCATAACTCTGGAGCTCTGAGGATTTGAAAGTTATGGATACTTGGGATGGGGGCTTCTGTATGCTCAGAGCACTGGAGGCAACTCCTGGCCCTTGAATGGCAGGGGTCTCCCTGGAGATGGGGCAGGGAACATGCAGTATCATGGGCCCAAGTATTGGGTCCTAGCTTCCTGAGCTGTCCTTCTGTTAACTCATTTAATCCTCGCTACATCCCCTGGAGTTAATCTTTTCATCATCCAATTTTGCAGGTGAAGAAACTCAGGCTCAGAGAGATTAAATAGTTTGCCCGAGGTCAGGATTTGAACCCAGGTCATCTGCTCCAGGGTCTTTCTCGGGAAAGACTGAAGGATGTCTTAGTGCATCCATAACCAGCGTCAGGCCTCCCACCTCCAGCAACCCCGTGGTCCCCGCAGGCTTCCACTCTGGGGAGAAATCTGAGACATGCTAGTGGTTGCGAGTGTCTGTAGCATGTTTGAAGCTCAGAGAATTTGAAAGTTCCAGCTGCCAACATTCGGGGACAATCAACATAGCAAATGCCCCTCACATGATGCTTAACTCTGAGCTGGGCTCTGTCCCAAGCGCTTTTCATACGATAACTCATGCCCACTTCACAGGAACGTGGTGAGGTGGAGCCAGAGACCTGCCGTCCCTTACCTACAACCCCAGACGCAAAAACTGCTCTGAAAACGAAGACGGTTTTGTGTGCTTGACGTTCAACTCAATTGGCAGCGAAAGCTGATTTGAACTCAAGTGTGGCTGTTTATAGTTTTAATTTATCCCACTTAGTGTGAATGTTCAAACATTTCATGGCAGTGATATTAATGTTTGTGGTTATGCAAACACTCGCTGGGAGTGTTATGTAACATGTGACATTCACGTGGTATGACCATTCTAGATTCCAGCATCTGAAATGCACCTGGCCTTAGGCATGTAGAGAAGGACTCTGGACCCAAACAAATGCCTCCATTTTAGAGATGGCAAAAATGATGGCCAAGAAGCGTGGAGCTTCCCAAGATTCCATATGCTATGATCCTGACATGGAAAAGAGTTGACCTCTTGCTTGAAGACAGTGATGGTGACACTAAAGGTGTGGCACTGTGACAAAGTGCACGGACTGCCTCCCTCCAGAGCAGCCACCACAAGTCAGAATTCAGGGAGGCTGCTGGGAAGGACCAGAGGACAATGACAGGCAGGATGGGGATGTAGGGTGGCCTAGGGGCCCAGAGGGCACCCACGGCTTTGGCCCCTGTCTCTGATTTGGACATATGCATCAATTTGGACACAGACACACTTTCAAGATCTAGCTTGCCCAAGCCACGGAATATAAACCTAATTCAGTCACTGTCATCAACTTGAGCTCTGGCTTGACCACCAGATAATTCCTTGATTCAGACACAGGTGCTGTGGGGCTTTGCATGTGTTGTAGATACAGATTCAGCTATAGGCTTGGGCAGGGGTACTAGTGCAGGTACTGGCTCAGCCACACCAGGGCTACAGGAACTTGTTCTTTCACAGTCATAAGTATGGGTGCTGATTCAGCCATGGCTACACATTGAGGGTGGGCTTCATTCACAGTCTCTTGGGCAAACTCTGAATGAGCCATAGCCACAGGTTCAGGTGTAGGTCCAATCAAGACAACAGGTACAAGCCTTGGTTCATCTTCAAGTGTGCCCTTAAAGTTTATCTATTTATTTGAGATGGAACAGAGAGAGAGAGGGGGCGGGGAAGGGAAAGAGCGGAGAGATAGAGAGATGGAGAAAGAAGAAAGAGAAGAGAAAGAAAGAAGGAGAGAGACCGAGAGCTCCCGTTTGCAATGTTTAACCACCCTAAATGCCTACAATGGTTAACCACCAAGTGCCTGCAGACCCAGATGGAGTTCTGGGTTCCTGACTTTAGCCTAGCCCAGCCTTGGTGTTGTGGACAATTAAGGAATGAATCAGCAGATGGAAAATCTCTCCTTTGTCTCTGTGTGTGCCACTCCGCCTTTCAAATAAATTAAAAATAAATAAAACATTACAATGATACATCTGCCTGTTTGTATTAGCAGAAAGAGAAAGGTGGGGCTGAGGGACAGCATAGAAGCAGTTGTCAGAGCTGGGTGCAGAATAGGTGCACTGAACTGGAGATCACAGGTTCCACTTAAAAACATTGATTCGGGGATGGGTGTTTGGTCTAGTGGTGAAGATGCCCACACACCATATTGGAGAGCCTGGATTAGATTCCTGGCTCAGGCTCTATTTTTTAAATTTATTTGACAAGTAGAGTTACAGAGAGAGAGAGAGAGAGAGAGAGAGAGAGAGAGAGAGAGAGAGAAAAGTCTTCCTTCCATTGGTTCACTCTCCAAATGGCCAGCACTGTGCCTATCCAAAGCCAGTAGCCAGGTGCTTCTTCCTGGTCTTCCATGCAGGTACAGGGGCCCAAGCACTTGAGCCATCCTCCACTGCCCTTCCAGGCCACAGCAGAGAACTAGACTGGAAGAGGAGCAACCAGGACTAGAACCCGCCGCCCATATGGGATGCCGGCACCGCAGGTGGAGGATTAACCAAGTGAGCCACGGCGCCAGCCCCTGGCTCCAACACTTGACTCCAGCTTCCTGTCAGTGCAGACCCTGGGAGGCAGTGATGATGGCTCAAGTCATCAGTTTCTTTCCATCCTCATCGGAGCCCTGCAGCAAGTTCCTGAATCCTGACTAGGAGCCATTGCAGGCATTCGGGAAGTGGACCACTGGAAGGGAGTTCCCTCTGTCTATGTGTCTCTCTCTGCCTCTCCAATGAATAATTACAAAATAAAAACAGGGGCTGGCATTGTGATACAGTGGTTAAGCTGCTGCCTGAACCACCACAATACTATACAGGCATGCCACTCTGAACCCTGGTGCTCTGCTTCCAATCCAGCTCCCTGCTAATGTGTCTGAGAAAGCAGCAGAAGATGACTCAAGTACTTAGGCCCCTGTCACTGACATGGGAGACATGGGTGGAATTTGTGGCTCCTGGCTTTCGCCTGCTACAGCCTCAGCCATTGTGACTATCTTGGGGGTGAACCAGCAGATGGAAGATCTCTGTCTCTGTCTCTTCCTCTCTGTCTATAACTCTGCCTTTCAAATAAATAAATAAAAAAACCAAAAAGGAAACAGCCAGAGTAAAATATTGAAAATCTCTGTGCCAGTCAGCCCAGACACATCTAGGGGGACCCATCAGGGGGCCTCAGCTCACCATGTAAAGCAGCGTGGAGAGTAGTGTGGCACACGTGTGTGTGTGTGTGTGTGTGTGTGTGTGTGTGTGTAAGAGGGAGAGCGCTCTGTGGGGAAGTGGGGACATTTTTTCCTTCCTTCTTCCAAGGGAGTGTGTTATTTATTCTCATCTGTTGGCATGTGAAGTTGGACATCTACTAAGTGAACTTTTAAGAGGTAATCTTGCTTGTTCTGTAGAGCTTTGCATATTTTCTACCACAATGGAGTGCAGAGTTTTGAAAGGAATCAGAGGATAAGCCAGAGCGGCAGCTCCCAGGGGTAGGGATGCTGTGCCTGGTATTCACTGTCGCATCTTTAGGGCCTTGAACAAACCTGGCTCAAAGTTAGTGCAAAAGCAAAAAAAAAAAAAAAAATTGGCTGAAAAATAGTGATAGCCAAGATCTTACTGCATGCTAGGCACTGTTCTGTTAACTTAAAAAAACAACCCGCAACCTTATGATATCTTGATATTATTATCCACCTCCATAGAGGAGTAAATATGGGATCAGAAAGAAGAAATGACTGGTGCAAAATCACACAGTTCGGAGCAAGATCAGAATCCTCCTAGCTCCGTAGTTCAGCTCTGAATCAGTGTGAATAATTGAAGTGCATGTTTTCACTCTTACCAGTATCTCTTTGAGAGTTCTCTCACCTCCTTTTTTTTTCTTTTTGACAGGCAGAGTTAGTGAGAGAGAGAGACAGAGACAGAGAAAAAGGTTTTTCTTCTGTTGGTTCAACCCCCAAATGGCCGCTATGGCTGGTGCACTGCGCCGATCCGAAGCCAGGAGCCAGGTGCTTCTCCTGTCTCCCATGGGGTGCAGGGCTCAAGCACTTGGGCCATCCTCCACTGCACTCCTGGGCCACAGCAGAGAGCTGGCCTGGAAGAGGGGCAACCGGGACAGAATTCGGCGCCCCGACTGGGACTGGAACCTGGGGTGCCGGCAGCACAGGTGGAGGATTATCCTAGTGAACAGCGGCACTGACCCTCATCTCCCTTCTTACCTGCTGTTTTTCTGAACTTGAAGAAGTCAAGTTGGGAGCCCCTGAACTCCAGGGTTACAGGAAAAGCCTAATTCCCAAAGCACGGTGTGTTCAGAACCATGGTCAGCGTCCAGCCAGGCTGAGCTAGGAACCTCTATCTAAGCAGCTCCTGAGTGTTTTAGATACAAGGTTGCCTCCTGTGTGGCCCTGGATGGTGATCTTTTTATTTATTTATTTATTTAAAAGGCAGAGTTACAGACAGAGAGGGAGAGACAGACAGAGAGGTCTTCCATCTACTGGTTCACTCTCCAAATGACCCAATGACTGGAGCTGGGCTGATCTGAAGCCAGGAGCCAGGAGCTTCTTTCTGAGTCTTCCATGTGGGTGCAGGGGCCCCATGCACTTGGGCCATCTTCCGCTGCTTTCCCAGACCATTGGCAGGAAGCAGGATTGGAAGTGGAGCAGCCGGGACTCAAACTGGTGCCCATATGGGATAACAGTGCTGCAGACAGTGGCTTAACCTGCTTTACCACAGCGCCGACCCCAGGGATGGTGATTTTTCACCTTCAGCTTTCAACTGCCTTCTCTGTAAAATGGGGGTAATAAAAAGACCTGCCTCCAGGGTGACTTTGAGGAATATATTATATAATATACATACATTATATATATATAAAAGCACTTACCACTTAGCCCTTAAATCTGGACTATTTATAAATCTTTGTGAGGCAGTACAAACACTCACACACACACACACCCTCACAAAGGTTGTTAAGACTTGGGCTCTGGAAGCAAGCAAACCTGGGTCCAATTATTATCATTTTTAAAAAGATTTATGGTTTTACACGAAAGCCAGAGTTACACTGAGCTGTCCTCTGCTGCTTTCCCACGAGCATTAGCAGGGAGCTGGATTGGAAGCAGAGCAGCCAGGACTTGAACCAGCACCCGTACAGAAGGCGAGTATCACAAGTGATGGCTTAACCCACTGTGCCACAGCACCCACTGGGCTCACATCCTGACTCTGCTACTTTCTAGCTGTGCAAACCAGGCAGGAGACTTGAACCTGGCCTCTTCATCCTTGCCCTGGACAAAGGAATTGTTGCCATGTCATTAGTCTGCCTCAAAGGCTGAGGGCAGGGTAAAAAGCGATAATGCACAGTTAAGCACTCAGTACCAGCTATTATTATGCTATCCTTTCCTGCGTCCCACTGCTCACATTTTACACTGTAATAAAGACAAAGTGTGACCTTGAACGACAATTTCCTCTCTGAGCCCAATACCTGGCGGAGGGTGTGGTGCACATTTAAAAATTATAACTATTATTATTCTTTCTATGAATATTTATTGAGTGCTGAGTCCTGTCATAAGCCCTTGAAATTCAACAGCAAACAAAACATTTGAGTAAAAACCTGACCTCACAGCGCTCTCTGGAGTGAAGGGAATGTCTTATAGCTTTGTTTAAGTGATGAGCACATTTAAGTGATGTACATGGATGCGAAAATGCATTCAGGCTGAAAACTTTAAAATTGGGCATTTAACTGCGTATCTGAAAGCTTACTTAAACAATGAGCAAATCATTGTTCTCAAGGAACTAATATGTAGCAGAGAAGGATAATAGGATAATAAGCATAAAGAAAGTGATATTTGCTGTGAAAAAAAAAATTCAAGGAAAGAACTAGAGAATGTACCAGGTTGGGAGAGTGGCCATTGAAATTCGGTGGTCAGGTTGGCCTCAGTAAGAAGGTGAAAATGGCCTGGCACTATGGCTCAGTGAGTTCATCTACAGTCTGCAATGCTGCATCCCACATGGAGGCTGGTTCAAGTTCCGGCCACTCTGCTTGTGATTCAGCTCTCTGCTATGGCCTGGGAAAGCAGCAGAAGATGGTCCAAGTCCTTGGGCCTCTGCCACCTACATGGGAGACCCGGATGGAATCCCAGGCTCCTGGCTTTGGCCTGGCCCAGCCCTAGCGGTTACAACCATTTGGAGAGTGAACTAGCGGACAGAAGATCTCTCTCTCTCTCCCTCCCTCCCTCCCTCCCTCCCTCTCTCTGTCTTTCTGCCTCTCAAATAATAATAATAAAAGGTGAAATTTGCTTGCATCCCTTGTGAGCACTGGTTGGAGTCCTGGTTGCTTTACTTCTGATCCAGCTTCCTACTAATGTGCCTAGGAAAGAAGTGGAAAATGACCCAAGTGTTTGAGCTCCTACCACCCACCCAGGAGACCCGGATGGAGTTCCAAGCTCCTGGCTTCATTGCAGCCATTTAGGGGGGTGATCCAGTAGATGAAAAATTTCTCTGAGTGTCTTTCTGTCTCTTACTCTCTGCATTTCAAATAAGTAACTGTTTATTTTTTTAAGATTTTAATTAACTTTCATTTTTTTTTAAAGGAGACATTTGATCCATAAGGTATCATGGGGATAGCAATGCAAAGGTCCTGGGGCAGGAAGAAGAAAATAAAGTGTCTCATGTGGCTGTCACACAGGGAGCGAGGGACACAGTGGGAGGAGACTGGATGAGGGAGGCAACGGGAGCAGGCCTTCTAGGACCTTGGAAGCCACTGGAAATGACTTACTTTCACTGGGAGGTGGTGTGGTTTTGGCTGGAGGCAGGCAGTGACTTGTGTTTTAGAACTGTCTGGTTGCTCTATGAGTCACTGAATGTAATGTTATGGTTTTCCCTGAGTGACCCCAGGAATCCCATCTTCTGCTCATTTCTCACAGCCCCACCAGCTGCCCTGGGTCCTGAAGCCTGCACCTTGGTGGGTAGAGAGGCTGAACACACCCATGGGCGCCCTGTGCATCTCCACGTGGTGTGTGGTGCTCCGCGTGCCCCTAGCCCACTTCAGTCCAAGCAAAGCCCTGAACCCAGGCCAGACTTCGGCCAAAATGCTGTCAGTGACGAAGCTCGGAGCCAGCAAGGCTGAGGTGCCAGGACGCAATGGGCCCGGGAGCATTGGGGCCGGCGCACGCGCCACCAGCGCTGCCACTGGCAAAGTCGGGTTGTGAGTGAGATTGATGCTGGGGCTGAAGGCGCCCACTCAGGACTTGAACGCCAAGAAGGGATCGTAAATGACACTTCGGCGGCAGCCAGAGAAAAGCACCTGCGCCCGGGCAGAAGAGCGGCTCCGTGGGGCATACGGGGTGGATGGGAAAGCATGGCACCACGCCAGGGCGGAGAGGCAGCCCCCTCCCCCCCCGTCAGCCCCGGAGACCCTGGGGCGGCAGTGGATCGGACGCGTGGCCAAAGATCTTGTGGCTTTCCTGCAAACAGTGCCTGGCCGGCCGGTAGTGACCACGTAGCCTGCATGGGTCGCCCACGCTTCGCAACTGAAGCGCCGGGAAGGAGTCTAGGGGCCAGCGGGCAGGGTGTTCCACACCGTCCCCCAGGACGGGCACAGCCGGTGTGAGGTGCAGGCGGGTGGGCCCACTGCCCGCCACCATGACAAACGTCTCGTGCGGGTCCCCAGGCCCCAGTGACGCCGGCAGCACCAAGTAGCAAGTGCCTGGCTGGCGCCGCGGCAGCCGCTGCGCGGTGTGCGGTGCGCGGTGTGCGGGAGGCGCCCACCCGCGTTCCTCACCGCCCCTCCCGCTCAGGGTGCGCTGTCACTAGCGCCGCCGTGGGGGGGGGGGGCGGCGGGCGGTGGCGACACACACAGCCGGAAGTTGGGCTTCTCAGCGCCCACGTTTTCCAAGAAAGCTGTGATGAAGCGGCTGGCCTAGAAACCCACAAACTCAGCCGTGCCCGGGCGCAGAGAGGCGGGAGGCGGGATAATCGGTGGATTCTGAGGCCAAATGGGTCCAGTTCTTATCCAGACGCTGTCATTCTCTTAAGCAAGGCACCCAACCCTGGGAGGCCAGTTATGCGGTCTGTAAAAGGCGGGGTTAGTGCACACTTCCCAGAGCTCTGGGGCGATGGACGACGAGAGAGGTGGAACCACAGTGCCCGTCGCAGAAATAGACCCTTAACAGGGCTTCCTTTGGACCTTCTGTCCTGCAAAGTTTGGCCAGTTTCCTGGTACAGGGTCTGCCCAGATAGCCCCCCTGTCCCAGCTGTCCAGGGCCCTGGCCCAAGAATCTCCACTGTGGCCAATAGCCCCCCATCACCGAACCATGCCCCAATCCCAGCCAGCACCAGCAGTCCCCTGCTGCAGGCCCAGATCAGCTCCCCAGTCCTCTGTGGCTCCCATGGGTCACTGGCTTCCCTGGGCACAGCCGGGGGTAGGGCCATCCCTCTGCCAGGCTTCCCCGTGGGCCTCCTGGCTCCAGCCTGGCCTGGGGCCATGGATCACCATGAGGACTGATTATGGGGGTGGGGAGAAGAAGCAGCTAGTTGGAGGGACAAGTGTGGGGAGGGAACAGCCAGCTGGGGCAGGGGAGTGAGAGCCCTGGCCTCTTTGAATGCGTGGCTGGCCTGAGGGCTCTACGTTTCTGTGATACCAACAGAGGTCAAAGGGCCAGGCGGAGAAGCCGAGGCCTGCAGGGCGCCCTGAGATGAGCGGGCAGGACCCCCGAGCTCCACACTGGACTCTCGGAAGGCCGGGGTGGGGGCTGGGGGCTGAGGGCTGGGAGCCCGGCTTCCGAGAAGGGGAATGGGTCTGGGCTCTTCTGGGTCAGCAGCAGGAGGTGGCCAGAGACTTCCCCTTCCAAGTTTGGGGAATGGGGGTCGTGCAAGTGACTGGTGACAGGCAGGAGAGGACAGCGTGGGCCTGGATGTGGGGACACAATTCCCCAGTGGCCTCAAGCCGCCCACACCCCTGTGTTCCCCTAAAGTCCTGGCTGCAGAACAGTGGAGCCCCACCCCCACGGAGGACAAGGCTGGGTTTCCAGACAGGGAGAGGAAGGGACCCTGGGTACCGGTGCCACCCCTCTAGCAGGCTGCGTCTTGGCTCTGTCTCCCAGGACCCCCACCCCGGGTGGGGGTGGATTCTAGAAGCAAGCAGCTTCCTGTGTCACTCGCTCCAGATCTTTCTCTGGGGGTAGTGAGGGCACAGGACGTGGGGAAGGTGTGGAGGTGGGCAGTGTGGGTCTCTTGGGGAGGGGAGGGGCTGCCTTTTCCCTCCAGCCTGGCAGCGAGGGGTGGACACAGGTGCTGGGGAGGCCGCTGGGGGCAGGGAGGGGGGTGAGATGGTGGGAGGAGGCCTGGAGCTCCAGGAACAATGGGGAGGTGTCTGCAGGAGATCCTAGACCCGGGGGAGGGGCCCAGAGCGGGTCCAGCGCCAGCATCCAGGAGCTGAGGGCGGTGCAGGCTGAATGGGGGTCGCCCCGAGGCAGGACCTGGAAGGAAGGGCAGGTTGTGGCCAGGGTGGGGACCCGGGGCTGTGATGAGCCTGGGGGGCATCCAGGAAGAGGGGTCCAGGAAACCGAGACGAGCCAGGTCTGGGGTCCAGGAGGGGTGCAGGCCCTGGCAGGAGGTGAGCGGAGAAGCCTGGGGTGGGGGTGGAGGGCTGCAGCAGTTAGGGGGATGTTGAAGAGGGGAGTCCCGAGCAGCTGCTATGTTACCCGAGGCCGGGGGGACGGGAGCGCGCCCCAGGGGCTGCGCAGAGCTGAGTTGGAATACACCAGCAGAAGTGCCAAGCGTGCCTTCACCTCCAGCAGCCTGCCCCGCGAGCTGTCTAGGAAGAGCGAGTTGTGGGGTACCTCCCCGCGACATCGGGCCCCACGCCCCCGGCACGCAAGGGAAGGCTGTGCTGGAGTGTCTGGCACCCACACATCCAGGGTTTTTCGTAAGCCTGCCCATACCGCTATCTCCTCCCCGGTGCCCTCTGCGGGGGCCCTGGGCACTCCCAGCCCCTTCCATAGGCTTCTAAGCCTTGCTCTTGACCATGCCCCTGGCCCACCATCCCCCACATAGCCAGACTCCCACTCTGCGGTGGGTCCTGCCCCCCCTGCCCATGCTCCAGCCTCCACATGGTCACTGCCCTCCCCCCAGCCCACCTCACTCCCAAGGCCTCCTTCAGTCTCGTACTCCCCTGACACCCCCTAGCACATGGAGGGAAGGCCCTCTCCACCCCTCGCCTACTTAACTAACCTGGACCTGCTTTGGGCCTCAGCTGAGGACTCGCCTCCTCCAGGAAGCCTTCCTAACCTCTCTTCCTGGTGGGGTCTCCTTGTCACCATGGACGCTCGTAACTGTTTAACAGTTTACTACCCACCAAATGGTGAGTGAGATGTGTGAGGGCAGGACCGGTGCTTGTATTTGATCAGCACTGCATCCCCAGTGCCTGGCACACAGTAGGTGTGCAGTAAAGATGGTTGGATTTTAAAAATGAGGGCCTCGGAACAATGAGTCTGGCTCCCCCTCCTGGCAGTAACTGGTAATGCGTAGCCCCACCAGGCACCCAATCCTCCCACTTCTAGGCCGCTTTTCTCTGGACTCATGACCTCACTCTCCCTGATGACCTCATTTGACCTTGACCAACCACGGGTAACAGGAGGAAGGACCTTGTGATATCGCGGGGGGAATGAGCAGGTCCCTGGGACGCCATGCCCTGCCCAGGTTGGTGGACTATCATTTCCAAGGCCTAGGCTGCCCACAGAAGCTGTGGCTGGAGGTAGGACTGGCCATTTCACAAGGTCAAGGTCACGTGCACCAGGTCATGAGAATGGCCACTCCACGTGCCCTCCACACCTGCTTCACTCCCAGAGGCTGACAGGACCCACAGAGAAACCCCGAGGTCAGGAGGCGCTGTTTGCCGCGCTGCTAACCCCATTCCTGGAGCTCCGAGGAGGAGGCTGGCACTTCCTGGGCCCACGATTTGCTCCTACAAACCTCAGACCTGATGTGCCAGGGGGAGCTCGGGCAAACGCAGGGTGCGGCCCAGCGCTGCCTGGAAAGTTCCAGATCAGCCTGGAACCGGCTCCAGGCCCACGGAATCGCAGGGGCTCCCTGTCTAGACTTTCCCAGCTCAGACTCGCACACCAGCTGAATGCGGCACCTGCCGCGGTCGGCCCCTGACCCAGCCCTGGCTGGGGTCCTCACGGCCTTGCTCGCCTGGCTCCCCCCGCCTCTGCCTGCTCCTCGCTGCAGTCTTAGGCTTTTCTTTGCTTCTTCTTTAACTGGGAGCCCTCCCAGAGGCGAAGGGCTCCCCGGGGGCTCGGTTCCCAGCTCTGCTGACAAAGTCCCCAATTCTGTGCTCCTTCCGGCCTCAGACCAGCCGGGCCTCCAGGACGCCGCCCCCTGACATCCTCTGGGCGCCCGCATCACACTGGCTGTGGTCTCTTCCCCAAACCTGCCCTCCTCCCTGGTCCTGGATCAGGGCAGCCCACCCGCCCCCTCCCCTGGCTACAGCCAGAGCCTTGCTCCGCACCTTCCCTCCCCCATGGCCCACCCACTGCACCTCTCCATCGCCCTCCCCATTCTCCTCCCCCCAGCCCTGTCCTCACCCACCCTGGCTTCCCCAAGCTCCCGGGCTTAAGTCTTCTTCGCCCACCCAGTGTACCCTCCTCACTAAAGCTCCAACTCCCTCCCTTGCATAGCATCCTCCATGGCTCCCTAGTACTCTCAGGCCAGAGAGCTCCTCAGCCTAGAGGTGCTGGCCCTTGCCCCACCTCTACGGCAGCACCCCAGTGCCTGGGGCACACGAAGCCCTGACTCGTGCCTTCTGCTTGGAACAGCTTTCCTTCTGCTCTCAGCTCATCATCTCTTGCAGATGTCATTCTCAGAGCATAAGTCTCCTCCTCCTGGAAGCCCTCCTTGACCACTCCCTCTTCTGGGCTATCCCAAAACCCTAGGCTTCCCCCGGGGCCACCTTCCTGGTCACTCTGGGCTCTCACTGTCTGGAGCTATGTCTGTCATTGGACCTGGGGACTCACCCAGCCCAGGGCTTGCCTCGAGTGGCCACTCGAGGAATGTCTTGGCTGAATGGCTGGCCACCTCCTCCAGGGACCTCCGACTGCACTGGGGGTGGGGTGCCTTTCCCCAGCGGAGGTGATCCCCAGCCCCAGCCCCCTTGAACGACCCTCTGCACCGCCACAGACAGAGACAAGGGGCAAGAGCCCAGACCCAAGCTTAGAAAAATAGGACTTTCTTGTTGTGCCCCGGTGCCCCCATACCCTCCCCATCAGAGTTTTAAAAACCGTGAGCGATTTGGTGAGTCTGAGGCAAGGTCCGTGGGGTCTCCGGGTCCTGCTGTGCCCGGGGCCAGAGGAGTTGTAGAGGTGGGCACCCGGCTAGGGCCCCGCAGGTTCGTGGCTGGGCCCCCAGGGCTCACAGTCCAGCTGGACCACGGTGTGGGCCCTGGGCGCGGCAGGCTCGGGGGCAGGTGCGGCGGGCGCCGGGCCCAGGGCGCCGTTGGTCTGGGAGCAGACGCTGCTGACGGGCGCGGTCGCCTTGGCCTTGCCCGGGGGCTGGCCGCCGTGCACCTTGTAGCGCATGAGCAGCACGAAGATGAAGACCAGGACGGACGCCACGATGACACCACCCAGCGCGATGATCATCGTGCCGCCTAGGAAGGGTGCGTGCGGGGCGCCGCACGGCCGCAGCGCGGGTTCCGTGGAGAAGCGGGCGCAGCCCACGGGCCGCGTGGCCGTCAGCCCGGTGGCGCCATCCTCGTACACGGCCAGCACGCACAGATCGTAGGTGCGGCCTGATGCCAGGTCGCTGAGCAGGAAGGAGTGGCTGTCCGCGGGGATCATCCTGTGGGGGCAGGCAAGGGGGGGTCAGGTCTCACACTGCCCGGCAGCTGCCCGTGCACCTCCCAGCCCCTGCTGCAGGGTCCCCCCTCAGTGCCCTCGAGCCTGCCGAGCCCCCCTCGAACCTACACCACAGCCAATTTCCTTCCCCCTTTGGGTCTGACACCTGCAGCCAATTACCCTCCCCCACAGCCTGCCTTCCACCATGTGCCTCTGTTTCCCTTTAAGCTCCATGTCCGATTTCCTTTTAGTCTTTTGCCCGATCCCCAATTCCCCGCACCCTGCCCACTACCCCAGTCCCCCCAGTGCCCCTGCCCAGCCCCAGCCGGCTTCACCTGGTCCCACTGCCCAGTTTCTCTGCAGCATGCCACCTGCGTTCTCCTGTTTCATTTTACTCATCCATCCAACTGTCTAAAGCCCCTGCTGCTCTGCCCCACAGTTCTCCCCAGCCTCGCCCCCAGACCTCTGGGGTTCACTGCCCAGTTTCGGTTGAACCCTGTCTGACTTCCCTGTTTCCTCCTCTCGCACCCCCGTCCTCAATTCCCCTCTGACCTCACCTCCCGACCTCCCTCCAGCCCCTCCCTCGGCCTCCCTCCAGCCCTCACAGCTGCCTGGCTTCCCTCCAGTGTTCAGAGGACTGCTCGCTGATGTCCCTGCACTCCTGTCACCAGACTTCCCCTGACTGCCAACAGATTCCCCCAGCCCCACTGCCTGTCCCTGTCCCCGTGTGTCGTCTGCTTCCCAGGGCGTCCTGTCGCCTGCTTCCCTTCTCATCAAACTACCATGGCTCCGTCACCCTGCTGATTTCTTTTTTCTCTCTGCTGCCTGATTTCATTCCAGTTCCTTTTCATCTCTCCTGCTTGGCTCCCATTCATCTCCTTTTATCGTCGCCACCCAATCCCACTGTATTTCCTGGTGGGGCAGGGCATCCTGCTGGAGACCTATCTTGCTTGGCAATTTGGTCTGTTCCTGAACTGTTTAAATAGCAGAGGAACAGGCCACTCCGGGGCTGCCTGTTGGAGCGTGACCGTCCCATCCTCCGCCCGGCGAGGTGGCCGGGACCTGTGTGATTTTCAGCGGGGAGCCCTATGTGGGCTGAGTTGTCTGAACAAAGGACTGGACCAAGCCCACTGGGTTTCTAGGACCAAGAGGGAAATCAAGTGACTTCTTGATGTGTGGCCTCAGGGGAGCAGAGGGGCTCCAAGGCCTGGCTTATCTAAGGTGCCCTCCCTCTGGGGCAGCCGGGCCTCGGAGGCTGCTCTGTGGGCCCAGCCTGGTGCTGAGGGCAGGGGGTTGCCCACAGTTGTCCGTGCCAACATGGAACTTGCTGAGCGGTAGCCACAGCAGCGGACCAGCTGCCCTCGGGCTGTGGGGGGCGGAGGAGGTGCTGACCCGCTCCCACAGTGTGTGAACAGTAGGCTTTGTGTCTGCAAGGACGGAAGGGGAGATGGGAGCCCCGCCCTCTACCCTGTGAATGGCAAACTCAATATCCCTGCCTAACTAGTAAACACTTGGAACTAGATTTAATTTGATTTAGAAAATCAAAAGTTCAGATGTCACCATATGAGAACCCCCAAAGGCAGGGTCGGATCTCACTGCCCAAACTTGAGCCCGGTCTCCGATTACTGTCCTTGGCCCAGTGTCCCCGCTGACATGCCTGCCCCCAGGGCCGCCAGCGATCCCTGCCTCACCTCCTGTTCTTCCTGCCGCCCTCTCGCCTGGACAACCCGGCGGTCCCCTCTCTCCCCCTCATGTTCGCTTTTATTCACCCCTCCAGCAACACGCTTCCCTCTTACTTACTCTCGCTGCCTGCTTTCTTCCACTTATTCTCGCTGCCTGATTTCTTGTGTTATTATTGCTTGATCTTTCTTAGCCTGGTTTATTTTTAATTTTTGCCCATTTATTTTATCCTGTCTGTTTTCCCACTACCCCAGTGGCCAGATTTCTCTGGCCCTTGCTGCCTGATTCCTGTCGTCCCTGCCACCTGAATTCTGTCCCCGTGCCGTCTGATTGCCTCTGTAAGCTCACAGTGGCATTTGTCAGCTGTGTGCGTCAGTCTGGGCGATGAGCAGGTGCACCCCTGCCCCCACCCCGGCTCCCTTCCCCAGTCGCCCCACTGCCAGGCCCTGCACCTGTACACGAGGATGTCATCGGCCGAGCTGTTGTACTGGATCTGGTACATGCGGATGCCCGGGAGAGGCTGCTGCTCCGGCCACTGGACGAGGGCAGCGGTGGCCCCGTGCTCAGTCACCTGGACGCCCCGGTCGGTGGGGGACACGGTGTCAGCCACCTTTGCCGAGGCAGAGGCGGCGGAGGGCGGGGTGAGGGCATCCGGCTCCCCGTCCCGCGGGGGGTCACAGCTGGTGCTGTTGGCTAGCTGGGGGGGCGGGGGAGGACCCACGGTCAGTTCCACAGCAGCCGTGGCCTCGCCAGCTGCGTTGGCGGCGATGCAGGTGAAGATGCCGCCGTCGCCCGGCTCGGTCACCAGCAGCTCCAGAGTCCCGTTAGGGAAGGCACGGGCTCGGCTCGAGTTGCCCAGCAGCCGGCCCTGGGGCGACACCCAGCGCACGCGGGGCTCCGGGTCCCCCACGGCCCGGCAGCGCAGGGCGGCCGGCCGGCCCGCGGGCACCGCCAGGGGTGGCGAGCGGTGGGTCACCACGGGCGGCTCGCACACAAACTCCTCCTCACCCACGGCCCAGAAGTAGCGGCCGCCCAGGGCAGGAGGCGAGGCGCAGGCCTCCAGGTCGTCCTCCCGCGCCAGGCGCCGCAGCCACACCAGCTCACAGTTGCAGTGCAGCGGGTTCCCGCCGAAGGCCAGCACCAGGGCGGAGGCCGGGGAGCCCCGGGGCCTGGCGAGCAGCGGCAGGCGGGAGAAGAGGGGGTCGGGCGGGATGGTGGTGAGGCGGTTGGAAGTCATGTCCAGCCGCGCCAGCTTGTGCAGGCGGGAGAAGGCACCGGCGGGCACGGACGCCAGCAGGTTGTGGTCGAGGCCCAGCGTGTTGACGTTGCCCAGGCGGCCCAGGGCCTCCCAGGGCAGCTGCTCCAGGTTGTTGTAGGACAGGTCGAGGTCCTCCAGCGTCTCGGCGCAGTCGTCCAGGGCCCCGGCCGCCAGCGCCGCCAGCTGGTTATTGCTCAGGATGAGGTGGCGCAGGTTCACCAGGCCGCGCAGCTGGGCCTCGCCCAGCGAGGTCAGCCGGTTGCCGTCCAGGTGCAGGGCGCGCAGGGCGCGCAGGTCGGCGAAGGCGCCAGCCGCCACGTGGCGGATGGTGTTGCGTGACAAGCTCAGGTGCAGCAGGCCCGTCATGTTGGCCAGGTCGCGGCGGCGCACGGCCGCGATGAAGTTGTCGGCCAGGCGCAGCTCGGCCGCCCGGCGGTCCAGCGAGGGTGGCACAAACAGGAGGCCAGCCCCCGGGCACAGCACGCTCAGGGGCAGTGACTGGGTCTGGCAGCGGCAGCGACGGGGACACGGGCTGGGCGTGGCCGGCTGGGGTGGAGACGAGGCGGGGGCCAGCGGCAGCAGGCAGAGGAGCAGCGGGAGGACGGCCATCGCGGGCAGGGGCGGCCTGTGGGGAAGGTGGGGGCCGGGAGAGGGACGTCAGGGCAGGTTGAGGCCAGAGGGGGGTCTCTGGGAGACCTGGAGGGTGGGCTTAGACAGGAGAGAAGACGACAAACGAGGCTAAGGCAGAAGAGCTGGGCGGAGAGAGGAGTGGTCAGTGCCGGCGGAGGAAGCCAGCGGAGATGGTCAGACTCCAGGCTGGGTCTGGAGGGACCCAGGGAACAGACGGAGGATGGCCAGAGACCAGGAGTGCTGGGTACGGTGGGTGCAGGGCTTTGGACGTGGTCACGGGGATGGGTAGTGTTGGCCGTAGGGGCAAGAGGTGGCCAGGGTGGTGGGGATGATCGGAAGAGGTGAGACAGGACCAGGGGAGAGATGAGCGAGGGTCAGAGCTGGCAAGATGCTGAGAGGGAGAAGGGAGGGAGGGACAGGTCAGCGTGTCGGCGACCAGGACGGCAGGGCAGCATAAGGCCCCTGAGGGGGCAAGGCATCTGAGGGAGCTAGGGCAGCCCAAGGCATTAGACATGATCAGAGAGCATTCAGGAACGGGCGGGGAGGGGGTGGAGAGAGAGGGAGAGAGCGAGCGAGCGAGAGCAGTAAAGGCCAGGGTGGCCGGGTGGTTGTAGACGGGGAGAGTTGGTGGAAGCTGGCTGCAGAAGCCAGAGAGGAAGCTGCAGAGGGGGCTGGCTGGGGAGAGCTGGACAGAGATGTCAGGGGAGCTGGAGACGGCCGCAGGCGAGCAGAGGGCGAGAGGGCTGGGGGCACGACTGGGAAGAGCCGTGGAAAACGGCCCTTGGGAGAAGCAGCGCACAGAGGGAGCTGGCCGAGGCGGTCAAAGATGACCAGAGAGAAGCGACCGGAGGTGGCCGCTGAGACAGGTGGCTGGTGGCGGCCACACAGGACAGATGGTGACAAGCTGGGCGCGGGGGTGAGGGGGTCAGAGGCCCAGAGCGGCCATCGGCGGGGGATGAGAAGGTCAGAGAGGGGCAGGGCTGGCCACGTGTCCAGAGAGTGTTGGAGGCGGACCCTGGGGGGCTGTCTCCCCGCCCCGGAAACCCACAGTGCCTAAGGGAACCCAGCCCTCATCTTCCTCCACCCCCAGCCACAAAGCTCCTCCCGGGGCCCTCCCTACCACGGAAGACCCCCAGCATCTTACCTGAGCTGGAAGCTGCCCTGGGGAGCAGAGTCCTCCGGCTCCAAGGGGGTCAGAGGTCAGGGCACTGGAGGGGGTGTCTGGTCATGCCTTCGCGTCTCAAAGGCTTCTGGGGTGGGACCGTGTGTTGTATCTCAGCTCAGATCTGTGGCCACGAAATCTCCAGACCTGAAAGGTTGGGGTCCCAGACCCCCCAGATATTACTAGGTCTCTCTAGGGTCCGGTTTTAAGAGACCCAGGCCCCAGGTTGCATTGTTTAGGGTCAGGGTCTCCCAGCTCCAGTCTTGGGATGTGAAACAAACAGCCAAACCTGGGCGCTTAGTGTGTGAGTCCGAAGCCCAACCCTGGGAATCCAAAGCTGGGGTTCTGCGTCCAGATATGGGGGTGCTGAGTTAAGGTATGGAGGTCTCTAGTCCCACATTTCAGCATCAGATCTGCAGCAAGCACTTCAGGCCCATGTCCGGGTTCAGGCCTCTTGGAATTCCATGGTTCAGAGCTGGAAAGCCGAGGCCTACATCCCAGGGTTCAGGTCCCAGAGTGGGTTCCAGGGTAGAGACTGAAAAATCCAATCTGGGATTTCAAGGTCCCAGGCACAGAATTCAGAGTTCAGCTCCAGATCTGAGGTCTGAGATGCCAAATCTTGAGGTCTTGGTTTCAATTCATGGGGTTCAGGTTCCAAATCTTGGGGTCCCAGGGACCAATGTTGGGATTCCAGCTCCAGATACTGGGGTCCAGGCGCCGCGTCTCAGGGATCTATCCCCAGGTCTGGGTACCAGGCTCGGATTTCCAGGTGTCTTGATCCAGTCTGGGGGTGCAGGCCCCCGGTGCCCGGGTGCAGGGCCTGGTCTGGGGCGGCGGCGTGCCGGCTTGCTTTCCAGGCTGCGGCTGGCCCTGAAGGAGGGGGTCGGCTGCAGTGGGTAGGGGGGCGACCGGGCAGCCCCAGGGCCGGGGTGGGGCGAGGCCCGGTCGCGGATGGACAGACAGACAGGGACACGCGGGATGGGGGCACCGCAGCGCAGGTGGGGGCGAAGGGGGGAGGGGCCGCGCTCAGAGACCCCTCCCCCGCCGGGACCGGGGCGGGGGCCGGGCGGGGGCCGGGCAGGCGGGCCGGGTCCAGGAGCTCCCGCGGCCTCCTCGCCGGGAACCCAGGGCCGCGCGCGCGCCCGCGCTTAAAGGCGCAGGCCCCGCGCGCGCCCGCGCTTAAAGGCGTAGGCAGCACCCCCCCCCCCCCGCCCCGCTTCAAAGGCGCACCCCTAACCCCACCTCTTGAAGAGGAATCCCGGGGTTCAGAGAGACTGAGACAGACAGACGCAGAGAGTGAGGGAGAGAGACAGAGACAAAAACACAGCCGTCTTAGATGGAGGGACTGGGAGGAGTAGAGAGGCTGAGAGAAAGAGAGAAACACACATGTTCATGGAAATACGGGGACAAGGAGAGACTCAGAGACAGAGACGCCAGAGACAGGGACAAGTCCGGGAAAGGCGGGCAGAGGCGGAGACAGACAGGTGCACAGAGGCGGGCGTGGCTCTAACGCAGGGGCGGGGCGGGAAGTGCGGGCGGGTGTGTCCAGCACTCACTCAGCTGTGAGGGTAACCCCCATCCTACAGCCCCCAGACCTGTCTCCCTCTGCCCCCCTGTGTAGCACCACCTCCCTGGGAGGTCCTTCCACAGGTGGAGTTTCCTTACCTGAGCCACGCCCAGTTCCAGGCCTGATCTTGCAGGCCCGAGGGGAAAACTTGGCTCCATGAGCCCGGGCCTTCTGGGATTCGGGATAGCCCTAGAGACACATGGACTGTATGTCCTGGAGAGGAGGGAGAAGACCGGAAACAGGACAGAGGCAGGGGGCTGGCGGTGTTGACCCAGAGAAATGTGTCTGCTGTTTTCCTTTCCTTCCATCAGTCCCACTGCGCCATAGAAGACCCTGCTTGGAGTGGCGCCCACCTGTGACTCACCAGGAGCTGTGTCTGCCCATCCCAATGCCTGGGAGAGGGTGCGGGGGGCGTCCCGCAGGAAGAGGGGCATGGGAACCTGCTTAGAGCAATGTGGGGCACCAATCTCCTGGGAGGAGGCCCGGCCTTGGCCGAGGCAGCCTCACGGACCTGCGGGACCCTACCTGAGTGCAGGTATATGGTGACCTTGGGGGAGGGAGGAGTGCGAGCTGGAGTCCCCACAGCACATTGTGGCTCCTCCCACTTACGAGGACTGAAAAATTGTAGCTAAAATTAACTGAGCCCTAGGGCCCGTCTTTCCACATCATTAGCGAGGTTCATCTGTGTTCCTGGCCCAGCACGGGGGATGCCCGCCAAGCCGAACAAGGCTGCAGAAGTTTCAGAGAGGCAACAGCCGTGGTGGAGCTGGGTGAGACAGGGACAGGCATGGAGACCATCCCAAGATAAGGGCGGGGCTTAGAATTCAGTGGAACCCAGGCCAGTACCATCACCAGGTAGGTTAATCCTCCCCCTGTGGTGCCAGCATCCCATATGGACGCTGGTTCTAGTCCAGCTCTCTGCTGTGGCCCAGGAGGGCAGTGGAGGATGACCCAGGTGCCTGGGCCCCTGCACCCATATGGGAGACCAGGAAGAAGCACCTGGCTCCTGGCTTCGGATCAGCACAATGGCGGCCATTGTGGCCATTTGGGGAGTGAACCAACGGAAGGAAGACCTTTCTCTCTGTCTCTCCCTCTCACTGGCTGTAACTCTACCTCTCAAATAAAAAAAAAAAAATCTGATGATTTGAAGGGGGATCCCACGGAGGGAGACAGGGGAGCAAGAAACCTGATGGAGGGTGCTTCTCTGGGCAGCAGGGGCTCAGATCTGCAGGAGAACTTTCAGGAACTTTGTAGAACACATAGGAGTTGCTCCCTCATTTCCACAGCCAAGTTCAGAGAAGTGGGGGTACTTATCCCCCTGTCTCGCCCCCCCCCCCGCAGGGTGGTTTTCCCCATGAGGAGTGGGAGTGGAACCGAGAGCCAGCTCACAGTTGAGGTGGAAAAGCAGGTGGGGCACTCTCCTGGGCTGAGCAACGGGTTCACAGTGTAGCCCTTCCAAATCAGCTGGATCTTAGGCCTGAACTGGAGATTCTGATTCAGTAGGTCTAAGGGGGGCTCAGACATGGGCATTTGTAAAAAGATGCATTTATTTATTTGGGAGAGAGAGAGAGAGAGAGAGAGAGAGAGAGAGAGAGAATATTCCATCCTCTGGTTCACTTCCCCTGCTTTCTCAGGGGCATTAGCAGACTGCTGGATCAGAACTGGAGCAGCCTGGACTCGAACCAGCACCCATACGGGCTGCTGGTGTTGCAGGCAGCAACTTAACCCACTGTGCCACAATGCCAGCCCCAGCCATTTGCGTTTTTAACAAGTTCCCAGCGCAGGCCTTGGGAGAGCAATAAAGATGCTGCCGTCGGGGACACCCACGCCCCATATCCGAGCGCCTGGTTGGGGTCCTGGCTCCTCCGCCTCTGACCCAGCCTCCAGCTAATGTGCACCCGGGGAGGCATGAGGTGATAGTGCTGGTACTTAGAGCTCTGCTACCTACCCACACAAGAGACCCGGACTGAACTCCAGGCTCCTGGCCTCTGCCTGGCCCGGCTCTGGCTGCTCTGAGCATTTGGGACAGTGAATCAGTGGATGGAAGATCTCGCTGAGTCTCTCAACTAAAATGAAATGATTAAAAATTGAAAGAAAGAAAACACAATTTCCTAGGTGCTGCTGCAGCTACTGCTGAGGTCCTGGCTTGGAGACTCAGGAGGCCGAACCAAACACAGCTGAAATGCACAGGGAGCCGCCCTCCACGGCCATGCCAGGGGGAGGGGCCCGTTCTCCAGGTGTGTGCCCAAGACACCAACGTAGAGACGAGAGGTGGAGTCATATACAGAGAGGGGCCAAGGCAGAGGCTGCCTCAGTTCAACATGCACTGGACATGGCGAGGACTAAAGCAGCCCAGGCTCTGCCTCCACAGAAGGCGCATGGCCCCAAAGGGAGGCACTCCTGGCTCCAGACAGCCCTGAGTGGGCAAGGCCGGGCTAGCAGACGCACAGGCTGGAGAGACTGTGATGCGGAAGGCCCGAGTCCTGGCCACCAGGGCAATTGCTGAGAGACAGAATAGGCCAGAGTGGCCCCGAGCAGGTGTGGGGCCCCCGTAGGGGGAGTCCAACCCCTGTGCCTCATGCCTAGCCTGGGAGGCTTCCTGGAATAGGTGGCTGTTATGCTGAGGCCTGAATGATAAGGTGTAGGAAGGGACTGTGCTGTCGGTGAGCAGCTCGCCTGTGCCTTCACGCCACGGCAGCGCAGCCTGGGGGTGCCTGGGGTGCCCGCATCGTGCTGTGTGTGTCTGCGTCATTAGCTTCTGGAAGGCAATCCTGGTGGGATGGCTGTTTGGGGGACTCCGCTTAATTACTGTATTTGCTTAATTGCTACATCTGGAGAAGGGGCCGGAAGCAGCAGAAACAGCCACAGCAGAAAGAATGAGATTAAATTGCCTGAGAGCCGAGGGGGCCCTGCGGGGGCGATGGCTCAGACCCACACGCAGTCCCGTGCACACAGAATACGCCCGAATATCCAGACACGCTTGGTTCACACCCGCACACACACGCGGGCACACCAGGAGTTCTGAGGCTCACTGAAACACACGCACACAGACATCCGGAACACACAGACCCCCGGACTCACCCTTCAGACACACAGCCATACACTGTACACACACACAGCCTCACCCCAGGTGTGTCCAAACCACACTTCCACACAAGAATCACCTTCAGGGATTCACATCAAACAGCCACAAGGAGTGGGTATACACGCATGCACACACACACATACCTGCACACTCAGATCCACGAGTTCAGTCCACCTGGCCCCACAAGGTCACTTTCTGGGCAGGTGTTTGGAGCAGTGTTTACGGCACCTCTTAGGATGCCTGCATTCCATAGCAGAGTTCCTGGGTTTGAATCCTGGCTCCCCCACTTTTTATTTTAAAGATTTATTTATTTACTTGAAACGCAGAGTTACAAGAGGCAGAGGCGGGTGTGTGGGGGGGTCTTCCATCCACTGATTCACTCCCCAGATGGCTGCAATGACCGGAGCTGCACCAATGGGAAACCAGGAGCCAAGAGTCTCCTCCGAGTCTCCCATGTGAGTGCAGGGGCCCAAGGACTTGGGCCATCTTCTACTGCTCTCCCAGGCCATAGCAGAGACTTGGATCAGAGGTGGAGCAGCCAGGACTCAAACCGGCGCCCATATGGGATACCGGCACTGCAGGTGGCGGCTTTACCAGATACGCCACAGCATTGGCACCCTGGCTCCACACTTCTGATGCCGGCTTCTTGTGAATGTGCAGCCCGCAAGGCTCACAGACGTTTGGCCCCTGCCTCTCGTGTGGGAGACCAGATGGAGTTTCTGGCTCCCCCTGCAGCCTGGCCCAGCCCTGGCTGTTGCTGGCACTTGGGCAGTGAACCAGCAGATGGATGATGCTCTGTGTCTGCCTCTGCCTTTCAAATAAATACTTAAATATACATATTTTTAAAAGGTCACTTTATAAAGGGACTTTGGCCCTTCTATGTCCCAATTTTGTTCAAGCAAGGCGGGGGGAGTCATGGTGTCGTCCTCTGATGCCTCAGCCAGCCCCTGTCAACCCAGGTCCAGCCGGTGGGGCTCACGCAAAAGGGCACAGAGGACTCTGGGAACTCCCTTCAAAGATCAGGCTGACGGTGCACCTGAACATAGTAGGGTCAACAGAGCAGGCGCCAAGGTGAGCACGCCCCCCCTGCGCACACACGCACCGCACCAGGTCAGAGCAGTGGGCCCCAGGAGGGCACCGCCTTCTCCAGGCCACCACCAAGACCCTGTGCGAGGTCCCCCCACCCCCGCCCCAGGCAGAGAGCTGAACACAACTCTCAGAATCTTTCAGGAAGTGCAGCTCCCAGCTTGGGAGAAGAGCCCGGAAGGCTGTGGGGGAAAAGTTTACGTATGCGCAAAGAACAGAGGGAAATCCCACGACAGCTTTTTAAAATAGATTCGTTTGAAAGGCAGAGAGAGAGCAAGAGAGAGAGGAGAGAGAGACAGTTGGGGAGTAGGTATTTTGCCCCAGTGGGTTAGGCCGCTGCTTGGAACAGCCACACCCTGTATCGGCGCCCCAGGGCTCCGCTTCTGATCCAGCTTCCTGCTAATGCGCCTGGAAAAGGTATTGGACAATGACGTAAGTGGTTGTGTTCCTGACACCCATGTGGGTGACCCGGGAGAAGCTCTTGGCTCCTCACTTTGGCCTGGTCTGGCCCTGGCCCAGCTCTAGCTGTTGTGGACTTCTGGGGAAGGAGCCAGTAGATGGAAGATGTCTCTCTCCCTCTTCCTCTTTGTCATTGTCCCTTATACATTTTTTTTTTTAAAAGATTTATTTCTTTATTTGAAAGTCAGTTACAAAGAGAGAAGGAGAGAGAGAGAGAGAGATGTCTTCCATCTGCTGATTCTCTCCCCAGATAGCAGCAATGGCTAGGGCTGGACCAGGCTGAAGCCAGGAGGCAAGAACTTCTGAGCTTCCCACGTGGGTGACAGGGGCCTAAATCCTTGGGTCGTCCTCTGCTGTATTTTCCTAGGCCGTTATCAGGGAGTTGGATTGGAAAGTGGAGCAGCCAAGACACAAAATGGCACCCGTATGGGATGCCAGCAGTGTAGATGGCAGCTTTACTCGCTACGCCATGATGTCGGCCCCAATAACTAAATCTTTAAAAAGGAAAGATGAAGGGCTGGTGCTGTGGCACACTAGGCTAAGCCTGCACCTATGGTGCCAGCAGCCCATATAAGCACCACTTCATGTCCTGGCTGCTCCTCTTCCGATCCAGCTCTCTGCCTGTGGCCTGGGAAAGCAGTAGAAGATGGCCCAAGTCCTTGGGCCCCTGGGAGACCTGGAAGAAGCTCCTGGCTCCTGGCTTCGGATCGGCCCAGCTCCAGCCACTGCGGCCATTTTGGGTGAGTGAACCAGCAGATGGAAAACCTCTCTCTCCCTCTCTCTATAACTCTGCGGAGTGAAGACGGGATTCCACCCCAGGCCCTCTGATGTGGGATACAGCATCCCAGCTTCACCCGCTGCGCCACCTGCTGCACCGCTGGGGCACCTGTGGCCTGCTGTGGGGAAGCCGGATCACCCCAGCCCAGGACCAGAGGCTCCTTATATGAAAGGATACCGGCACCTTACCGGCGTCGGGGATGGGGGTGGGGTGGGGGGCCCAGGATGAAGGGCCAGCACGTCAGGCAGCGTGATGCCAGCTGCTGTAACGAGTGACCCGCTGGATTCCAGGGACCTCACACACTATCTCGTTTCCCCATCCAGGTGTCCGGCCTGCACGGGGCGAGTCACACACCAGACTTGCTCCTCCGTGAGCCCATTGTCTCCCGGGGCTCAGAATTGCCTGCTTCCATCTGGCAAGTGGGAGGAGGCAGGATGCAGAAGGTTCACCGGCTTCCTGAAAACCTGAAAAAGCCCAGAACTGACCTACAAACATCCCTCCGGCTTCTGTTTTATTGAGGAGCACTGGTCACGTGCTCACCCCAGATGCAAGGCCCGGGACATATTCCCAGGCTGGATGGCTCCCTCCCAACCTCTGTTCAGTGTATGGCCCCTGGAGGCCCCAGCATTCACCACTGCCAGCTCCATAACCTCCGTGGGGGAGCCGGCAGCCAGAGGTTATGGGGTCCCCGTGCCCCCACTACACCAGATTCTCCAGGGAGCTCTCAGCCCCAGCCTGACCACCCAGCCTCCTCCCCTGCTCCCCTGTCTTTGGAATGGCTGATGACAAATCCGACTTGATTGAGAGCAAAATGCCCCTGGGCTGATTTGCTAAGTGCAGGGTGGGGGATGGCCGTGAGCAGCCAGCCCCCTCTGCCCCAGCATTCACAGAGCATACGCTGTGTGTCTGGCCCGATGCTGGGAACACGCCCGTGAAGCAAATGTGGCCTCTGCTCTGGCAGAGAACAGGTCATTTCTGCACCTGTGGTGGTCGCTGCGCTATTCCATCAGAAACAAGATCGGGGAGGGCCGAGGAAATCCCCCAGCCTGACGCGGGGGAGCCTGGCAGGCGGCGGTGGGTTTCAGGGAGTGGATGGGGGCATCCTGGAGGAGGAGGTCACCTAGGCCAAAACGGCCCGGGCTTTTCTGGGCAACAGCACGATCCCTGGTGCGGGTCTCTGAATCAGAAACCAGCTCCCTACTGAAGCCTCGGCTGCTGATTCAAGTGCTGATCAGAGAGCTGATCGCGAACAAACGGAAGCCAGAGCTGATTCATGTGCTAATTATAAAGTTAGTTCATTGTCAACTTGGTCCCCGAGCCGGGATAAATCACAAAATTGGGTAGGAGCAAGCACTGACAATCACCAACAGAGTCACACGCTAATGGCCAGCTAGACTCGATCCCCGTGCTAACTACAGTCTCGGGATAATCTGATCGGGCGATCAATCAGATGGCCATAGTGGAGAAGACATGGACTTTGAAGCTTGGACAGTCGGGGTCCAAATCCCAGCCCTGCCACTGACCTGCTGAGTGAATCTAACAAGCTTGCCTTCTCCGAGCCTGTATCATTCCTGTAAAAAGGGCTGATACCTCGAGTCGCTCCGGGGGAGACGGGCCAAGTCAGCACGTGTAAAATGCGGGGGGCGGTGCTCAGCACGTGCAAGGCGCTCACCCCATAAGCACTAATAACCACAGCGCGCTGCCGACTGGTACTGCCCTGAGCTCCGTTAATCCTCACGCGGGTCCCTCTCCCCCTTCCTTTACTACGATCATCCTTTCCGGCCCAGGCTGGGAGTCTTTTCCTCCGGAGAACTTTCCAGGGCTTCCCGGAAAGATCCTCCGCGTAGCTCTTACCGCTCGGGCGGCACCTCTAGCCGTGGTTCCCAGACCCAGGCATAAGCCCTCAGCCGCCACGCGGGGGCAGCAACACACCGCTCAGCCGCCGTGTGCGCGATGCCTTGTGGGGTGTGTAGTTTCGCGCGTAGGTTAGGCGGCGGCTCCTTCCGGAAACGAGAACTGCATTTCCCAGACGGCCACGCGACACCCTCTGCTTCACCTTGCTCCAGTCTGAAGCGAGAATGCGCCCCCCAGAACGGCGCGGGGGATGATGGGGTGTAGGGCCCGGGCTGGGCGCGCGGAGGAGTTGGTTGCAGAGCAGGTGCAGGGGGACCTGTGGCTCCCGGGCGGGGAGCGACGTGTTGGGCCAGGAGCAGCAGTGTAGAGGACTGGCAGTAAAGCAGCCAGGAAAAGCGACTCAGCTCCTTATTGGGGCGCACAAGCGAGGCCCAGACCCTGCCCGAGCGCATATGCCCTGGAGCCTGGAGTGGTCCCTGTCTTGCTGTCTCTCGACCCTGCGTCTCTTTTCAACTCCTGAGCTGTTCCTGCCGCTCCTGTCTAGAAAGAAAAGCAAAATCCTCACTCCCGTCTTCACAGTCGTCCACCCCTCCCTTTTAACCTTATTATGGTACTGCTCAGCCACCCACGAAGAGAATAATGATCCTCCAAGAACCCATCACCAGCTTCAAGTATTACCATATGGCCTGTCTTGTTTTATTTATTCCGCCTCCCCTCGAATCAGTTTAAAGCAAATTCCAGGCATTGTGATTCTGTCCATAAATATGTATTTCCAAAATACTAGATTCCTTAAGAAAGCATAACTGTAACACTACATCTAAAAAAATTAACAATTCCTTAATAGTATAGACTATCTAACCTGTCTCCAAATTTCCTCGATTTGTTTTATTTTTTTTAAAAGATGTATTTATTTGAAAGGCAGAGTTACAGAGAGGCAGAGGGAGAGGGAGAGGGAGAGGGAGAGGGAGAGAAATCTTCCATTTGCTGGTTCACTCCCCAAATGGCCGCAACGGCCAGTGCTGGGCTGTCCTGAAGCCAGGAGCCAGGAGTGTCTTCTGTGTCTCCCATGTGGGTGCAGGGACCCAAAGACTTCTGCTGGACTGCTTCTTCTACTGGGCCATCCTCTACTGCTATCCCAGGCCATAGCAGAGAGCTGGATTGGAAGTGGAGCAGCCCAGACTCGAACCAGTGCCCATATGGGATGCCGGTACTGCATGGCATGGCCCCCTGGATTGATTTTAACTCCTGGGTTTTTCAGATTAGAATTCGCACTGCATCCATGCGTTACACTTGTTTTGTACCTCTACGTCTTTTCCTGTAACTGTTCTCCTTCTCGTTCATCTCATGGTCTGACTTGGCTGTTTGCGCCTCTGGGTGTCCTTTAACATGTTCTGTGGTCCCCTGGTTGTTTTGCAAACCCGTGGGTCTAGAGGCTGGGCTCGATTTTGGGGTGAGTGCACTACATGGGTGACATTCAGTTCTCCATCAGCAGGGATAGGATGGCGCTGTTCCTGGGTCCGGTGTCGCTGCTGAGTTTTGTCAGCCTGATCCATCCACTCTCAGACCTTAGCCCAACTTCAGGAAGGAAGTGTCTGCATACCCCCTCCCTCCACGTCACAAAAATGAAACTGTTGGTTGCTAAAGCTCCTCTGTGTTGCTAAATGCAAGAGGGAACTTTCCCTCCTGAGCTCACTGGTCTCCAAGAAGAGCTGACATTCCCGGCTGGCGCTGTGTAGGCCCCGGGCCTTGGCATGGTGATCACCAGCCACCAGTGTGGCTATTGAGGGCGTGACCAGTGCTAACTGAAACGTGCCGTAGGCATAAAGTACGCAAGGTGGGGGCGGGGCATGTGTGTGGCACCGTCCTTATGATGCAGCTTGGGAGGCCCACATCCGGTTTTGGAGTGCTTGGGTTTCAGTCCCAGCTCTGCTTCCAATCCCAGCTTCCTGCTACTGTGGAGCCCAGAAGTGGTTAGGTCCCTGCCCCGTACATGGGAGACCTGGATTGAGTTTCTGGCTCCTGGCTTTGTGGCCATTTTTGGGGGGAGTGAAACAGCAGATGGGAGATCTTTACTTCAGCCTGTCTTTCTCTCTCTCTGGGATTTCAAACTCTTAATATGAAAAATAGAATGTAAAATATCGCATTAATTATTTAGCAATATTGATAACATGTTGAAATGATAGTCCTGGATATGTTAATAAAATATTAATGGCTTATTAAGTATTAATAAAATAACTACAAGTGAAGTATTTTATTAAAATTATGTTCACTTTTTTTTTTTTTTTTTCAGTGTAGCTGTTAGAAGATTTAACAGCACAGATGTGGCTCTTATGATACCGTCGTCAGAAAGCATTGTTCTGGAGCGGTGGTTTTCAGAGTGTGGTTCCTGGACAGGCCGCATCACCATCATATGATGACTGTCAGCAATGCAAATGCTGCCGCTGGGCCTGGGCCTGCTCAAGCAGCCTCTCTGGGGAGGGAACCCCGCCGCCTGCGCTCCACAAGGCCCCCACGCCCGGCTGGGTTTCTGTGACACAGAGGTCTCACAAACCCAAACTTCTCACCCTGCCACTGGCTCCCGCCTGGGCCACCGGCCGAGCTCGCCAGCTCATTGTCCGGCCTCCACTCTTGCTCCTTCCTCGTCGTCCTGACGTTCCAGCGAGAGAGGTCTTTCGGAAGCATAAACCAGGGGCCAGTGGGTGAAGCCACTGCTCAGGACGCCTGCGTCTCCTAGCTGAGGGCCATTGGAGCCCTGGCTCTGTTTCCAACTCAGCTTCCTGCTAAGGTGCTCGGGAGGCAGTGGATTGTGGCCCGAGGGTTTGAGTTCCTGCCACTCACGTGAGTGATCTGCACAGAGTTCTTGGCTCCCGGTTTTGACCCCGCCCAGCCTTGGTCTTTGCAGGCATTTGGGGAGTGAACCAGCGGATGGAAAATTTCTCTCTCTCTCACTTGTGAGTCTGCTTTTCAAATAAATGCATTTAAAAAAACATCGATCATGGGGTTGGCGCTGTGGCTCAGTGGGTTAAAGCCCTGGCCTGAAGCACCAGCATCCCATATGGGTGCCGGTTCTAGTCCTGGCTGCTCCTCTTTCGATCCAGCTCTCTGCTGTGGCCTGGGAAAGCAGTAGAAGATGGCCCAAGTCCTTGGGCCCCTGCACCCATGTGGGAGACCTGGAAGAAGCTCCTGGCTCCTGGCTTCAGATTGGCACAGCTCCGGCCATTGTGGCCAATTGGGGAATGAACCATCAGATGAAAGACCTCTCTTTCTCTGCCTCTCCTCTCTCTGTGCAACTCTTTCAAATAAATAAATAAATCTTTAAAAAAAACCATCAATCACTTCCTAGCATAAAACCTTCCAATGGCTTCTCATTTTTCATAGACTAAAATCCAAACAGTGCCTCCTGGCTCCTGTGGCCCCCGCAGCCTCTCCATCCTCCCAGCACCTCCCCTCCCCCTCACCACTTCCTTCCTGCTCTCTCGGTCCACGCCAGGCCACCCTTCTTGGGGTTCCTCACGCCCTTCCTGCTGTTTCCTGCTTCTGGGCCCCTGCGATGGCCATTTTCCCTTCTGGGGACACGGTGTCCCCACATCTGTGCTCAGGGGCCTCTGTCTCAGAGCTGCCATCGCGCTGCCCACATGAAGCCTGCCTGCTCTGCACACGCGGTGGTGTTCATGCATCACCCGCCTTTCAACCTCAGCTGTCCACGCCTCTTGTCCATGTGTGTCGCCCCCACGGCAGTGTAAGTGCAAGGGAGGACTCACCCGTCTGCTCCCCTCTGAGTCCTCAGTCCCTCCCATGGAGTCTGCACATCGGTGCTTGGTGCTTGGTGCTTGGTGCTCCTGACTCTGGGTGGGAATGGCTCCAGCAGCTCCTTCTCTGTCTCTCTGGCTGCCTCCTTCTGCGTGGAAGTTGGAGGGCCGCTGGCATCCACGGCGTGTGAACCGTGACAGGCACAGACAGTCTCTGGCTTCTGCGGCACCGGGACATCCGAGCACGTGGGCCCACACTCCTCCTCGCGCACAGTGGGCTGGGGGTTCTGTGACTGTGTGCACCTGGTGAGGATACTGAAGTTCTCTCACATTAAAACACGGAACATCGGCCGGCACCGCGGCTCAATAGGCTAATCCTCTGCCTGTGGCACCGGCACACCGGTTTCTAGTCCCGGTCGGGGCACCGGATTCTGTCCTGGTTGCCCCTCTTCCAGGCCAGCCCTCTGCTGTGGCCCGGAGTGCAGTGGGGGATGGCCCAGGTGCTTGGGCCCTGCACCCCATGGGAGACCAGGAGAAGCACCTGGCTCCTGGCTTCGGATCAGCACGATGAGCCGGCCGCAGTGCGCCGGCCATGGCGGCCTTTGGAGGGTGAACCAATGGCAAAAAGGAAGACCTTTCTCTCTGTCTCTCTCTCACTGTCCACTCTGCCTGTCAAAAAACAAAACAAAAAAACACAGAACATTGACCTGGTGCTGTGGCACAGCGGGGCAGCCTTGCTTTGCAATGTCAGCATCCCGTATCGGAATGCTGGGGGGAGCCCTGGCTGCTCCTGGGAAAACAACGGATGATGACCCAAGAACTTGGGCCCCTGCCATTCATGTGGGAGAGCAGGATGTAATTGGCCTGGCCCAGACTTGGCTGCTGTGGGCATTTGGGGACTGAAGATAGAATATAACTCTCTCTCTCTCTCTCTCTCTCTCTCTCTCTCTAGCTCTGCCTTTCAAACAAATAAATCTTGGGGGAAAACAACAACAACAGAGGAACTTTGACATTTGGAGGTGGTTACGCAGGGGATGGAGGAGCGGAGGGTACAAACAGGAGCCGGTGAAGTAATCGGAAATTAACAATAGCAGGAAGTTGCTGGCACTGTAGGCTGAAGGAACAAAGGGAGGAAGTGGTGTCATCAGAGCTGGAGACAAGTCACCTTGCAGAAGCTAGAAATAGAATGGGATTCACTAGCTGGCAGGAGCCTGAGCTGAGAAGGAGGCACACCAAGGAGGGGAGGAGAAGTGAGGGGAGAGTTACCCTGGCCCCAGGCTCCCGCCCCCAGCCTCCTAGGGAAGCCCCAGTGAACCCTGCTGGAGGGGGAGCCTGGGATGCTGGCAGAAAGGGGCGGGTGAGGACACAGCCCAGGGCAGCCCAGCCAGGGTCCCCGGTGCACCTGCTGTCCTGCGCCAGGCCCAGCTCGCTGATTTGCATTTCATGTCTGACTGCTTCAGAGTTGGGTTTAGGGTTTGAGTTGTGACCTCAGAGTTTCAGTTAAGTATGACTGCTTAATTATTGCCAAGTTAAGCCGCTTCAAGCAACCGTCTTCTTTTGCCTCTGATTTCATGAGTCAGGAATCCAGGAAGGGTTCAGGAGGGCTGTTCTCACTTGCTGCCTCTGCTGGGGCTGGAGTCGTTGGAAGACTCAGCTGGGCTGATGTCCAGGTAGTTCATTCACGTGGCTGGCAATGTGCTTGGTGGTGGGTTGAGAGCTCTGCTGGACTCTGGACTGGAACAAGTACACGTGGCCACTCCAGCACGCTGGCTTCTCCCGAAGAAAGTGTCCTCAAAGCTCCGTGGGCTCAGAAGTCACAGGCCATCACTGTGGCTGCTGCCTGTTGGTTGAAGCAGTCACAAGCCCACCCCAGTTCTAGATGAGGCCACATGTATGAGACAGAGAGAGAGAAACTGAGAGGGAGGGAGGGAGAGAGAGAGAGAAACTGAGAGGGAGAGAGAGAGAAACTGAGAGAGAGACACAGAGAGAGAGCTTGCAACTGCTAGTTCACTCTCCATTTGCCTCCAACAGCCAGCGCTGCTCCAGGCCAAAGCCGGGAGCCAGGAAGTCGATCCTGGTCTCCCATGTGGGTGGCAGGGATCCAAGTACTTGAACCGTCACCTGCTGCCACCCAGGGTGAGCCCCAGCAGGATGCTGGAATTAAGAACAGAGCCACGACTTGAACCCGGGCACCCTGACATAGGGTGCAGGTGGCCCAACCGACAGCTTAACCTCTGTGCCAAATACCTCTCCCAGTCCCATACCTTGGTGTGAACAATGGGTGGCTCCATCTTGCTGCAAAAAGATGGTAAGACTCTGGCATGTCCTGGGTGTAGCCATTCTGCTCAGATGTCCTTCCTCACATGGCTACTGTTCCAGCCCTGTTCCCAGCCCATTCCCTCTCCTGATACAGATGGATCCCCTGCAGCCCCCACTGGTGCTGGAATAACTCAGCATCAGAGTATTTGCACCTGCTGTGATAGTTCTGATACCCAGAGTTGGTTAGCAATCATCATGATGAAATTCAGACTTTTTCTTTTCTTAATTTTAAAGGCAGAGAGAGAAAGACACGGGCAGACAGACAAAGATCTTCCATCCACTGACTCACTCCCCAGTTGCCTGCAACAGCCATGATGGGGCTGGATCAGGCAGTAGCCAGGAGCCCAAACTCAGTCTGGGCCTCCCATGTAGGGGCAGGGACGCCTGCTGCCTGCCTCCTCCTAGGTGCACATAGGCAGGAAGCTGTATGGGAAGCAGAGCAGGGACTTGAACCCAGTTACTCTGGTATGGGATGTGAACATCTTAACCACTGTACCGAGTGCCCACCCAGACAGCCAGACCCTCAGCTTCCACCGCCTCCTGTTGTATGGAGCCTGTTTTGTTTGCCTCCCACCTCATCTCTCTGACTTGAACTTCAGTGATTCACCAAGACTGGGTCTCGGGGCCAGTGCTGTGGCAGAGTAGGCTAAGCCAACACCTGCGGTGCCAGTATCCCATATGGGTGCCGGTTTGTGTCCCGGCTGCTCCTCTTCTGATCCAGCTCTCTGCTATGGCCTGGGAAAGCAGTGGAGGATGGTCCAAGAGCTTGGGCCCCTGCACCGGTGCATGGGAGACCTGGAGGAAGCTCCCGGCTCCTGGCTTCGGATTGGCCCAGCTCAGGCCATTGCAAACACTAGGGGAGTGAAGCAGCAGACAGAAGACCTTTCTCTCTCTCCCTCTCACTGTCTGTAACTCTGCCCTCAAATAAATAAATAAAACCTTAAAAAAAAAAAGACTGAATGTCTAAGTTTTCTCACCAGTCTACCTTTGAGTGCGCTCTTCCGTTCAACCGACTATTGTTCCACTCATTTAACAAACCCAGGTCTGGGTTCCTTCCTCTGTGGAAGCCTTCCTAGGCCCTCACTGTCGCAGGTTGGCAGGGACACCTGCCTCAGGCCCCGTGCTGGTCTGGGTCCACATGTCCACTGCTTTGTAGCAGACGGTGTCTGTGTAGCCTCTCATCGCACCTGCTTCCTGCCTGGCCCTGGTGAGTGGGCAACAAAGAGCTATGTAATGCATTATGGAAGTCAGTTATACCGTGGCTCCCAAGGAACTATGCCTTTCTAGTTTTTTTTAAATAAAAATATTTACTTATTTATTTGAAAGAGAGAGAGAATGATCTTCCATCTGCTAGTTCACTGGTTTGCTCCCCAAATCACCACAATGTCTGGGGATGGTCCAGCCAGAAGCCGGGAACCCAGATTCCACTTGGGTCTCCTGTATGGGTGGCAGGAGCCCAGATATTTGGGGTATCATCTACTGCCTTTCCAGGCACACTAATGGGAGCTGAACTGGAAGCAGAGCAGCCAGGACTCGAACAGGTGCTCCCATACGGGATGCTGGTGTTGCAGGTGGTGGCTTAGCTCCCTGCACCACAACACCAAGCCCAGAACTATACCTTTCTACACACATCATTATATAACCCTCTCTCCTTCGACTTGCCACATGTCACCCAACAGAATGTGACAGAAGTCGCCCCCAGCCAGCTCTGGCCTAAGCTTTATGCCTGAGCTCCCTGTTGGGGGAAGGCCACCTGAACTGTGGCACAGCAGGGTAAGGCATCATCTACAAGGCTGGCATCCCATATGAGCAACGGATCGATGCTGCCTGCCCCACTTCTGCTCCAGCTCTCTGCTGATGCACCTGGGAGAGCAGCAGAAGACGGCCCAAGTGCTTGGGTCCTTGCCACCCACGTGGGAGACCTGGATAGAGTTCCAGGCTCCTGGCTTTGGTCTTGCCCGTCCCTGGCTGTTGACGCTATTTGGGGATTAAATCAGTGGATGGAAGATCTCCCTCCCTCTCTCTGTAATTCTGACTTTCAAATAAATAAATCTTGAGGGGCCGGCGCTGTGGCGCAATGGGTTAATGCCCTGGCCTGAAGCTCTGGCATCCCGTATGGGCGCTGGTTCAAGACCCGGCTGCTCCACTTCCCGTCCAACTCTCTGCTATAGCCTAGAAAAGCAGTAGAAAATGGCCCAAGTCCTTGGGCCCCCGCACCCACGTGGGAAATCTGGAAGAAGCTCCTGGCTCCTGGCTTCGGATAGGCGCAGCTCCGGCCATTGTGGCTAATTGGGGAGTGAACCATCGAATGGAGACCTCTCTCTCTCTCTCTCTCTGCCTCTCCTCTCTCCTCTGACTTTCAAATAAATAAATAAATCTTTAAAAAAAATAAATCTTGAAAGAGAGAAAGAAAGAGACGACTCCCTGAGAAGCCACGTGGAGAGAGCCTGTGGAGGAACCATGTGGAGCAGGATCGCAGAAGCCAGGTGAGAGTGGGAATGGGTGCCCGGGGTACACAGCCTCAGATCCATGGCTTAGGTGCCCCTGGCCATGTGAGGGGTCCTATCTGATGTGCCAGACATGCAGGGAAGAAACCTTCTTGAATGTTCTAGTCTCAGCTAACATGGCAAGGGGCAGAGGTAAGTCTTCTCCACTGACTTCTACCGAAATCCTTGAGACACAGGTCAGTGAGCGGAAATGGACAAGATTACAGTTTTAAGCCAGTTGTGGGTATTTTATTATATGGCGGGAGGTACCCAGCATAGGATGAGTGAAATGTCTGTTATCCGTGGGCCTCACAAAGGCAGGGGAAGAAAGTTGTTCCCAACAGAAATATGTTCACTGTCCAGATCAGGGCTGGCCTGTTGTACTTCTTCATTTATTTGCTCATTCATTCATTCACCTCTTCATTTTTTTCGCCAGGTATTTATTGAGATCCTACCATGTCCCAGGCTCCAGGTGCTGTGCGTACACTTGAGTGACAAGACAGGAATCATGGCGTTCTTCTAATTTAAAGTGTGGTTGCAGGGTAAGAACAATCACCCTGGGTAATGTCCCAGAGGGGCTGGCCAAAGACAGAGCAGAGCAAACAAGAATATCTTCTAACAGAAGCAAAATGTCACGCCAGTCGGATTTATATCTCAACCATTTGGGGAGAAAATATCAATTTGGTGCTTCATCTTACATGGGAAATTAAGCTAAATTCCAGATGGACTAGAATAAAATGTGGGAAGAATATTATGCAATAAAAGTCCTGATGATGAAATAAATATTTAATAACCACTGTGTTGGGAGAGACTTTCTGAAGTTCAAAGTGAGGGAACACAGCACTAAAGAGAGGATCAATGCCTTGGACTATATAAAGAGTTGGATATTCCATGTGTCCACAAAGGGTATTATCAACATTAAAGCAGTGGTGCAGGGGCCAGCGTTGTGGTGTGGCAGGGTAAGCTGCTGCCCACGACACCAGTATCCCACATGAGCATTGAGCCCCTGCTATACCACTTCCGACCCAGCTCCCTGGAAAAGCACTGAAAGATGGCCCAAATACTCAAGTCCCAGCCACCCATGTGGGAGACCTGGATGGAATTCCAGGCTCCTTAACTTCAGAGAGATAGAGAGAGAGATCTTCCACCCACTGGTTCACTCCCCAAATGGCCACAGCAGCCAGAGCTGGACTGATCCTAAGCCAGGAGCCAAGAACGTCTTCCAGGTGTTCCACACAGGTGCAGGGGCCCAAGCACTTGGGTCACCTGCTACTGCTTTTCCAGGTGCATTAGCAGGGAGCCGAATCAGAAGTGGAGCAGCTGGGACTCGAACCAGTGCCCATGTGGCATGCCGGCACAGCAGATGGCGGCTTAACCTGCTGCACCATGGCACCAGCCCCAATAAAGCTTTAAAAAAAGCAAATAGTGGAGAGAAATATTTGCAACAAGTGTGATGGAAAAATGGTTAACATCTTGTAGGTAAAAATGAAGATATTAATAAATTGATTAACATGAAAAGCCAGTAACCCAAAAGAAAGATGGGTAAATATTAAGAGAAGATAATTCATGGGCCGGCCCAGAGGCAAAGAAGGCCAAACCTCTGCCTGTAGTACCACTATGGGCACCGGTTCGTGTCTTGGCTGCTCCACTTCTGATCCAGCTCTCTGCTAATGGCCCTGGGGAAATGAAGCAGAGGATGGCCCAAGTCCTTGGGCCCCTGCACCCATGTGGGAGACCTGGAAGAAGCTCCTGGCTCCTGGCTTCAGCTTGGCCCGACCTGGCTGTTGCAGCAGCCATTTGGGGAGTGAACCAGTGGATGGAGGCTCGCTCTCTCTCTCTCTCTCCCTCTCCCTCTCTCTCTCTCTCTCTCTCTCTCTCTCTCTCCCTCTACCTTCTCTCTCTCTAAAAAAAGAGATAATTCACAAAAGAAATAAAAATATCCCCCCAAAAGATCAAAGCCAAATTTACTCCTGGTCATATTTATTTAAGTGATTTGCTACATGAAATACTGCGACGCCTCACCAGTCAAATCAGCACAGATGTCTGAACTGTGATCCCCTATAGCTGAGGGGGCTCAGGGGCGGGGGCCTGCCACCTGCTGTGGTTGGGATATGAGGGGAATGACCTCGCTGGAGCAAGGCTGGGTGGTCTGAGGGCAGAGGCTGAAGTGTGCACCTCTGCTGATCCACCATTTACACGACTGGCAATGTAGCTCCTGGAAATAATCCAGCAAATGGGGAAAGATTTCACTACAAGGACTTTCAGAATGCTATTTTTGAAGGATAGAAAAAAAACCCACACAAAAAGCAAAAATAGAGACCAAAACCAAATGGGCAATAACCAGGCATCCTACCAGCATCTGAGAAAGCTTGGCAGGATGCTAACAGGTGCTTGAGGACACAGGGGCTCCTGGGTAAACAGGACGCGGGGAGAGCTGGCTGTGATGGCCTCAGGCGGGCTTTCACCACAAGGCTAAGAGGCTGCTGGAGTTCGTGAGAGCGGTACGGAGGGGGCCTCCTGGGTGTTCCGCTCTGAGTTTCTCTGGTTGGGAGCCCTGATCGGCTCTCCTTGGCAGCTCTCACACCGTCCCTTCTGCCTCTTTCTGTTGGCTGAATCGGGTCGTGAGATTGGCTCTGATTACAAGGTGGGGAAATAGATTCCACCCTTCAGTGAGAGTCGCTGTGACGTCCCATGGCAAAAAGGCAAGGAGACCAGGCAGGGGAGGTGGAAAGTGTGACCACTTTTGCAACTGGTCTACCACATTCCTTTCTTCGCGGAGCCCTGGCCAGCAAATAACAGCAGCTGGTTTTAACCATGGAACCTCCACACCTCAGCGGTTGACTGCAGTCCAGTCGTCACACGCAGGGTCAGGCAGTGCATGGGTGGCTCCGCCCCCACAGAGCTGAATGCTCTCCTGGGCTCCTTCCATCTGCAGCTCTGGCTCTCCCCCCCCACCCCGCCGCCGCCTTCAGTCATTGCTCCTTAGTGCGGGAGGGCCCTTAAGGGAGGCTTTTACCACTTGCCCACACATCTGCTCCCATGCCATTGGCCAGAAGCCAGATGGTGTCCGCAAGGGAGGATGGGAAAGTACTTCCCCACTGTGCGCGGGAGCAGAAGGAAGGAGTGTTGGTGAGTGATTAGCTAGTCTCTGCCATGCATTTTGAGACATGCAATTAAAAAAAGATTTATATATTTATTTGGAAGGCAGGTTTATATATAGAGAGAAATCTTCCATCCACATCCACTGGGGTTCACCCTCCTAATGGCCGGAATGGTGGATCTGAAGTTAGGAGCCAGGAGCTTCTTCTGGGTCTCCCATGCGGGTGACAGTAGCCCAGCACTTGGGCCATCTTCTGCTGCTTTCCCAGGGGCATTAGCAGGGAGCTGGATCAGAAGTGGAGCAGCCAGGACTTGAACCATCACTCACACGGGATGCCAGTGTCACAGGCAGAGGCTAGACTTTAGCTGCCATACCAAGCACTGCCCTGAGATATGTAATTTCTTGGAAATAGAGATGGTTTGAGTCCTGGCTGCTCCACTCCCCATCCAGCTCCCTGCTAATGGGAAAACAGCAGATGAAGGCCCAAGGGGCGCACCCCTGTCGCCCACATGGGAGACCTGGATAGAGCTCCTGGCTCCTGGCAGGCTTTTGCAGCACCAGCAGTTGGAAGTTCATTCCCCTCCCCCTCTCTCGGCCTTTCAAATAAACTTTAAAAAAAAAAAAAAATCCAGGCTGCTTCTCCCTTTGCCTGCACACCTTGAAGGAGTGCCCTGACTCCCATATGCCTGGCATACAGCTGACCTGAGAAATGAAAATTTAACTTTAGGGTTTAATTTATGCTGTCTTAAATAGCGAGCAAAGAGCCAATGCATAACACGGAGGTCAGGTCACAGGTCAGCCATCGATGGGACCACGGCAGCTCATTGCAAGTTAATACAAGTTGTTCATAAATCTGCAGCGGTGGCTTGGTCAGAATCTATAAATGTATGTCCAAGAGAAAGGAGAGGGAAAAGCTAATGACGTGCAAACAGGCACCTCCACACAGTAGGTTAATTTTCTCTTTCTTTTTGGTACTTTTCAAGTTGAGATAATGAGTAATAGTTATTCTATCTTTGAAACTCTATTGTGACCAATAAAACACCAGTAGAAAATGCATAGAACAATGAGTCACTGAGTAAACACAGGAGTCCCCTCTGATCCAGGGGTAATGTTCCCAAGACCCCCAAAGATGCCTGAAACTGCAGATAGATCAGAATCTACATGGATTGTGTTTTCTCCTGTTTGCCCCGCGGTGTTGCCACCTAGCGCCCGAGCTAATCTGTCCTTTGGTGCTTTGTGCCCTGCTGCCTCCTTGCGTCATTATCCTTGCGCTTCCGGGACACTGAAAGTAAACTTGAACACAAACACTGCAGTGCTGTCACTGTGATTTGATACCCAAGCTGGTTACCAAGTGACTAACAGGAGGGTAACATATACAGTGTGGAGACACTGGACAAAGGGGTGGAGTGGGTGTGACAGGGTGAGATTCTGTTACCAGCCTGGTGAGAAGGGAGGTCCTTGTCTCCCCTAAGGAAGGAATTTCAGACGAGAGAATGATGTTGGTAATCAGCAAACTAGCCAAGTTTGATGAAGCAACACACCCAGCCAATCACCCAGGCGACTGGGCAGAAAACCTAGCGCCCAGTCTGCGTATAGAGTGGGGTTTTTATGAGGATGGGGCACTTCTCCCAGCCATCTCCCCCCTCCCTTCCGGGATGTTGCCAGGTGGAAACCTTCCCAGGCCTGAGACTGGGACAGGATGATTCCCCTGGGACGTCCACTGGGGTGGAGGGGGGAGAGCAGGGGCCCCCTCCCCTGGAGCAGTCCTGAACTAGAGGGTTCTCCGCCCCCCACAGAGCTACAGGGTGTGGGACCCTACACTGTTGTAGGGCAGGACTGCTGGTGTACAAACCTTGGGCTGCTCTCAAGGCCTGCTTCTAAGACTTCTGGGTTCCTTCCCTCATTTAACCCCACAAACTTCCGGGTTTTTTTTTTTTTTTTCCTTTCTCTCTCTCTCTTTTTTTTCTCTGAAACACACACGGGCCCCGTCTGCCTTCCCGTCTAGTAATTCCATGACACTGCAGAGAATGGTGCAGTTTATAACGACGAGTTGCATACTTCTGGAATTCACCACTAACATTTGAGGACCAGTCTCAGGCAGGTAGCTGAAACCACACGGAGCGAACCTGGGAGCCGAGAGCTCTCCAGCAGACTTGGGGCCTTGGCCCTGCACCTCGCTCCCCCGGCTTCCACGCCCACTTTCCCATGAGCACCTGGGCCTCGTCCTCCTCAAGAAGAGGCCAAGGAGCACACGGTTGCGCTGCGCTCCAGGGGGCGGCACCATAAACCTGTCCCAGAGATCCTTTCCCACGCTAAATCCTGCCAAGCTCTACCTTATTTGCATAATCAATTGGGGCACCACCCCCACCCAATGAGGGGTGACTAAGCTGGGTGCCCTTCACGGCACGTGCGCCCTCTCTCTGATCTCTTCAGATAGCTCCGGCTCCCACCCTTACACCTCCCCTCTGCCTCTGCTTTGAGCCCCTCTTACTGCACAAATTCAACAAAACCTGGCTGAGAAGGGACTGCCCCACTCAGGCATCGACGGCCACATGGGTGTGTTCTGGAATGTTCCTGCCTTGCCCCTCTTTAGCCGCAGTGCCTGCTCTCCCCTGGTGGCCGCCCTCCTGGCTCTTCTCAATAGTTTTGCCACCTGCATATGCTCCCTAACTCACAGTCTGATCTGGGCTACTTAAAAACCTCCTGTAAATCAGACTTTGTATACAGCTGCTTTCTTCTTTCACCCAGCATTATCTTTATGAGCTAAAACCTCGGCGTGGCACGGAGATCCGGGCTCCTATGATGGGCGTCAGGTGTTCTCTGTGAGGGGTAGAAGGGAAATCACAGGGAAAGACGATGCTTCCAGACATGGGAGGTTTTCTCCCTCCCTTCTTTCTTTTCTTCCTTCCTCTTTCTTTCAGGTTTGTTTATTTATTTATTTATCAGAAGTTACAGAAGGAGACAAGAGACATAGAGAGACAGGGAGAAAGACAGAGAGAGAGATAGAGAAAGAGAGAGAGAGAGAGATCTTCCATCCACTGGTTCACTCCCCCAGGTACCCGGAGCAGCTGCCTACGGGCTAGGCTGAAGCCAGGAGCCAGGAGCCGGGGGTCAGGAACTCCAGGCAGGTCTCCCACGTGGAGGAACTCGGGTACCTCAGACACCTCCTGCTGCCTCTTAGGATCACATTAGCAGGAAGCTGGATCAGAAGTGGAGATGCCGGGACTCAAAGCAGGTACTGCAGGTACAGGAGGCAGGTGTCTCCCTCTGCGGCTTAGCCTGCTACACCACACTGCCTGCCCGTACTTCGTTAGATTTGTGACTAGGTGCATAACATTTATGGTGTATAAATGGTTATTTTCTTCCATTTCTTATTTGTGGCTTATACATAGCAATAAAATTGATTTTTGAATCCAACAACCTAGCTAAATTCTGTTATGAACTCTAATAAATGAGCCTATAGAGTCTTATAAATTTTCTATAACCACAATCATATCATCTATTAATAATGATGTTAATAACTTTATTTTCCCATGAGAATAAGGTCTCTAGGACAAAATAAACAGTCGTGACAACCAACACCTTAGTTTTACTTCAAATCTCAGAAGGAAAACTTTTACTGTTTAACTCTTGGTTGTGTTAATATTTAACCATAAATGATGTTCACCAAATAAAAAGTCCAATTCTGGCTTTGTGGCCCAGTGGATTTTTTTTTTTTAAGATTTATTTAATTTATTTGAAAGGCAGGGTGACAGGGAGAGAGAGACAAAGAGAGATCGTCCATCTACTGGTTCGCTCCCCCAGTGGCTGGATGGCCTTTTAAACTCTGTCTAATCTCTGTCGACCAAATCCATTTTAAAATTCAATGATAGTATTTTTCAGTTCTATAAATAAATGTTTTAAAAAACCCACTCAAGGGACCAGTGCCGTGGCTCACTTGGTTAATCCTCTGCCTGTGGCGCCAACATCCCATATGGGCACTGGTTCTAGTCCCAGTTGCTCCTCTTCCAGTCCAGCTCTCTGCTGTGGCCCAGGAAGGCAGTGGAGGATGGCCCAAGTGCTTGGGCCCTGCACCCGCATCGGAGACCAGGAGGAAGCATCTGGCTCCTGGCTTCAGATCAGTGCAGCGCCGGCCATAGCGGCCATTTGAGGAGTGAACCAATGGAAGGAAGACCTTTCTCTCTGTCTTTCTCTCTGTCCAACTTTGTCTATCAAATAAAAAAAACACTCAAGTTTTTATTTTTTTTTTTATTTGACAGATAGAGCTAGACAGTGAGAGAAAGAGATAGAAAGGTCTTCCTTCCATTGGTTCACCCCCAAAATGGCTGCCACAGCCGGCGCTGCACCCATCCGAAGCCAGGAGCCAGGTGCTTCCTCCTGGCCTCCCACGTGGGTGCAGGCACCCAAGCACTTGGGCCATCCTCCACTGCCTTCCTGGGCCATAGCAGAGAGCTGGACTGGAAGAGGAGCAACCGGGACTAGAACCGGCACCATATGGAGTGCTGGTGCCTCAGGTAGAGGATTAACCAAGTGAACCATGGCGCCGGACCCAAAACCCATTTAAGTTTAAAAATCTTATCAAGGAATTGGAAAATATGAAAAGTGAGAGAGCATATTAGAATACAAAACGAAAATCAATTCCTTTCTTTCTGTAGCTCCACGGAGCAAGAGAGAGAGAGGGAGAGAGAGAGAGAAGTCTTCCATCCTCTGGTTCACTCCCTAAATGGCCACAATGGCTAGAGCTGGTCTGAGCCAAAGCCAGGAGCCAGGAGCTTCTTCCGGGTCTCCCATGCAGGTGCAGGGGCCCAAGGACTGCTGCTTTCCCAGGCCATAGCAGAGAGCTGGATTGGAAGTGGAGCAGCTGGGACTCGAACCGGCGCCCATATGTGATACTGGCACTGCAAGCAGCAGCTTTACCCACTACACCAGAGTGCTGGCACCAAAAATTAATCTTTTTTTTTTTAAAGGATGCCAGCATTGCAAGCAGTATTTTAACCTGCTGCACCAAAATGCAGGCCCCAGTCCTCTTCTGAGTTTTGGCAAATACATACAGCCATTAATCACCACCAGAGTAATACAGAACTCAATCACCCTAAAAAAACTCCCTCATTTCCCTTTGTAGTCAACTTCTTCTACCTTCTACCCCTGGAAGCACTGATCCGACTCTGTCCCTGTAGTGTCGCCTTTCCCAGAGTGTTGTGTAAACGGAATGATGTGGTAGGTAGCATTTTCAGTGTGGTGTCTTTCCGTTGGCATGCTGTGTTTTTCAGATTTATTGGCTTATGCTGTTGCGTCTACCAACAGCTCACTCCTTTCTACTGTTGCATAGTATTCCATTGTATGGATGCACACAGTTTGTTTATTCATTCATCCTTTGAAGAACACTTGGGTTTTTTCCAGTTTCGGGCAATTTTGAATAAAGCCACTATTCACATAATGTTCTGGTTTTTGTGTGAACTTGACTTTTCACTTCTCTTCGGTAAATACCCAGGAGTGGGATTGTTGGTCTTATGGTAAGTGTGTGTTTAACTTTATGAGAAACTGCCAAACTGTTTTCCCAAGTGTCCAATGCAAATGACAGGCGTCTTAGCAGAAAACCCTGGCTGACATTTGCCGTGGAGACATGGTGTCTGCTCCCCGTGGCAGCAGTGGGATCTGCGGGGCCCCAGGGATGGCTTTCTGGCCCTTACAGAGAGCCAGTGGGTTCCACAACACCCTGGAACAGGTACCCTCTTCTGTTTAAACTGCTCGCAGTGGCTCGCATTGTGTGCAGCTCCAAATCCTGCCTGCCACGTTTGAGTCACTCCCGATTGCTGGGCTATCTGCCGGGGCTAGCGGTGGGCACAGGGAGTTCTCACTTTCCACCTGCAGGCTCTTTGAGAAGGAGGTGGGGACGGGGAGACACCATGGACGTCCGTGTCGGTCGTACTGTGGGCCCAGGGCCTCTCCTGCCTTCTGGGAATTACACTTCCTCTGTCTTGCATGGGCTCTCCCAGCACCAAAAGAGGATTCAAATTCAAGTCCATGGCTTGGGAGCTTCAGGAAGGACTGGAGGGGAGGACAGGAAGGAGAAGAGCAGATCAATGAGGGCTGTGTTATCTAGGACAATGGTGCTCAGTCTGCCCGGGGATTTCTGGAATTCAGGGCAAACTCTTCACCCTAGAGTTGTCTCACGCAGGGGGCAGAAGAACTGGGGTATTCATTCGCCAGCCCCCATCAGCCCCTGGTGGAGGGCTGCTCTCAGGGGCAACCACTCCTTCCTGCCTGCCCTGCCCTTGGGCAGCCTGGGTCTTGGCAGTCAGAGAGCTCTGGAGCAGAGCCACTGTGCACGCAGCTGGAAGCTGGGTGGTGCGCTGGGAAATGGTGTGTTCTGAGGGAAGGTGGGTGTGGTCCCAGCCGCACCCCCGAGGCTTCCCCAGGGACTGTTCCTCCCCCCTCTCCTCCTGGTGTCCTCATGGTTCCAGGCATTGCCTTGCAGACCCTGCCTCTGCTTCAGGGGTGGGCAGGCGATTTGTGCCACACCAATGACCGCCCTTCCCCAGGGCCATGATCTTTTTCTAAAAATCATAGCTCCTGGGGCTGGCGTGGCAGTGCAGCGGGTTAAGCCACGGCCAGCAACACCAGCATCATGTATGGATGCCGATTTGTGTCCTGGCCGCTCCACTTCCAGTCCATCTCCCTAATAATCAGCCAAAGAAAGCAGCAAGATGGCCCCAGTGCTTGGGCCCCTGCCACCCACGAGCAAGACCCGGATGAAGCTCCTGACTCCTGGCTTGGGCCTGGCCCAGCCCCGGCCATTGGGGCAATTTGCAGAATGAACCAGCACATGGAAGAGCTTTCTCTCTCTGTCCATTTCTCTGTAACACGTCTTTTCAAATAAATAAATAAATGCTAAAAAAAAAGAAATTGTAGTTTCTGCAAGAGGGTCCTATGGTGGCAGAAACTAACTGTCAGAAGCAGAGGGAGTGCAGTGAGAAAGATCAAAGTTGGCATACAGAGAAGTCTGTAGGCTCCCATCTGTGGGAAATCCCATCCCCCCTTTCCTCTGCCTGTACCATGCTCAGCCTTCCCTTAGAACGTGCGTGTTAACCTTGGGTTAACCTCAGGTTAAACTCGCTGAGTTCAAATAGGGCATTTGAAACCCGTGGTGTGAGGGAGGATGTGGGGTTGGCTGTCAGGACCCCAACCCAAGTAGTGGCTTAAAACAAAGATCTGTAAGTTCTCATGGTTCTGCAGACCCATTTGGTGGCTCTTCTGCCCTACGTGGTGTGGACCGGGGTCACTCAAGTGGCTGCATTTGGAAGATCCATGATGGCTCCGGGCACCTGGCGGGGCGTGGATGCTGCAGCGCCTCCAGGTGGTAGCGCGTCCTTTTAGGGGTGTGGTCTCATGCTCCAAGAGGGCAGCTTGCACTTCCGGGCAACCCTGGGCTGGGTTCTGGGAGGACAAGTGGAAGCTGTAAGTCTCCTTAAGGCTCCAGGCTCAGAACTGGCATAGCACCATTTACACTACATTCTTTTTGAATTTTAATTTTTAAAGACCTATTTGAAGGGCAGAGTTACAGAGAGAAGACTGAGAGATCTTCCATGTGCTGATTCATACACACACACACACACACACACACACCCAACAAATGGCCACAATGGCTGGGGCTGGGCCAGGCAGAAGCCAGGAGCCTGGAACAGCATCCGGGTCTCTCACATGGGTGGCAGGATCCCCAAGCACTTAAGGTGTCTTTCACTGCCTTCCCAGGTGCATTAGTAGGGAGCTGGATCGGAAGCGGAGCAGTTGGGACTCAAACTGGTGCTCATACGGGATGCTGGTATTGCATGTGTTGGCTTAATCCACTGCACCACAGCGTTGGCCACTCGATTGCATTCTTGGTCCAAGCAATTCACAAGGCCAGCTCAGATGAAGTGGGAGGCAGGGCGGGTAGAGTAATCTCTCCACCTTTTGATGAGAGGGACATAGGGAGCAAACATTCTTGGTGACCATCTTGGGAGACAGCCTGTCCCAAGTGGCCTAAAAAAAGGTAGAAGTCTCTCACATAACAGTCTAAGGCTGCTGTGACCCTGAAATCGTGGACAAGATTCCTCTCTCGTTGCTTAACAGCAAGCTTCCTGTAGCTGCCCAACACACTTACAGCCCATAATATTCTTTGTCACATGATCACCTGCAGTCCTGTAATAGTTGCTTTAGCTAGAAGGTCTGCTGAGCTGTCTTCCCAGGGTCCCTGATAAAACTGGACAGAACTGGCTGCAGCCAACCTTACAGTGAAGCCTGCGCAGATCAGCTCAGACTAACCAGAGAGCCCCTGTGGGCTTTGTCCCAGAGCTGGGTTCCACACCTCCTGGCTCGGGAGACCCTTGGAGCCTGTGACATGTGTGAACGCACCATCTGTCAAGGCATTCGCTCAAAGTGATACCGGGGAGGGGGTAGGTGGGAAGTTAGGTGAGCTGGGAGGTTTTCCCACAACTTGTATCTCTGCAGCGGGGTGCTGTAACTCCACCCCCTTACACGTCAATCCAGCACACCTGCTCTCCCAGGGTGCACCTGTGTCTCATCAAGGGCTGGGAGGGAGGGGACGCCACAATGGCCACATGGGAGTTAAACTTCACGTGGAGATGCCTGAAAACCTCACTCTCTCTAAACCGCACCCAAACTCCACCCTGTTTGTGTAGTCAATCAGGGACCACTCTGACCCCATACAAGGCGCAGCTGCCCCGGGGGAGTGGGCCTCTCGGCTTTGTGCCTGTCTTCATGGCCATCTCCTGGCTTCTTCTCCCACGTTCTCCTGGCAGGCAGCTCTCTGGCCTCTCACGGCAGGTGCGTCTCCTCGTGGGGTGGCCCACACTCACACGTGAATGTATTCTCACTCTCCCACTTTAAATAAATCCTGCTCTCATTTTTGCACCGCATTTATGTCTCCACTTTCAATTCTTGTCTCCTGTGGGGGCAGGAACTTGGAATAAGGACCAGGAACCGTATTTCCCATAACAAAAGGACTCTCCCCACCCCTTTCCTGCGCACCTATGGTGTTCTGGTCACTGTATTGCACCCAGTTCTGCCCCATTACTGTACCCCCGTAAATTCCCAAAGCCCTCTCGGTCTGGGGAGATTGGTTTGAGCTACTCCTTTATCCTGCAGGCCCACAGTTAATGATAAATGTTCTCTTTTCTGAAAGTGAGCTCAGCGGTTTTACCCCGGTAACCGTGTGCACTGCTCGGAGGACGTGCCTCTGATAACTCCTCCAGGCGGTGGGCCTGAGCTTCTCATCCTTACACGTGTTGCCTTCATCTGCTTGTCCCAAGATGCCCCCTCGAACCTTCAAATTACAGCTGCAGAAGGGCGAGTATTGAGCCGCTTGGACACTTGCATCCGGTGTCAGAGGCTGGTTCCGGTCCTGGCTCCTCTGCCTCCAGCCAGGCTTTCTGCTCATGCATGCCCTGGGAGGCAGACGATGATGATGGCTCAAGGACTCGAGTCCCTGGCACCCGTGTTTGATGCTGGGATTGAGTTCCTGGCTCCTGGCTGCAGCTTATGGCAGTACTGACTGTGGTGGGCATTTGGGAGTGACCCAGTGGACAGAAGTTCTTTGTCTCTCTGTTTCTCTACCTTTCAGGTAAAATGAAAATAAATAAATTTTAAACATTTTTAAAAAATTCCAGCTACTGGGAAAATCAAAGGCTATGACCGATAAACCATCCACTTCACTTCCCACACCACCTGTCAGCTAGAGTGAACTCGCGCGGCCACTCTAAATGCAAATGAAGCTGGAAAATACGATCTTTGGTTCAGTGTCCTTAGGCCCTGCTACAAATTCTGTGGCAGAGGGGCAACAGCACATTGGGGAGTGCTAGCATTCTTTATTTTTCAATTTTTAGAATTGCGGCAAAATACACACAACAACATGTAGCATCTTAATCATTTTTAGGAGTACAGTTTGGTGATATGAAATGGATTCATAATATTGTGCAGCCATCCCCGCCATCCATCTCCAGAACCCTTCTCATCTTGTAAAACTGAAACTCAGTCCCTGTTCATCACATTCTCCCCACCCCCTCTCCCAGAAGCCCCTGGCAACCACAGTTCTAGTGTCTGTCTCCATGAACTTGACTGAGTGTCTCATATAAGCGGAATCACACAGTACAAGATTCTGGCCTTCCTATCCCGCCCCGTGGTTAATTCAGGGAGATATAGCGTGTGTCTCTGGAATGTTCCTCAGCCTCTTCAGAGCTCAGGAGCCACAGGTAATTTAACCGCGGGCCAGTTAGTCCCAGATCCAAAGAATCCGGGTGAGCATATGTGAGCATATGTGTGCTGGGTATGTGACAATGACCAAGACAGAAAAGTCCCTGTTCTCGCGGAGTTTCCATTCCTTAGGAAATGGCAGACAGCAAAACTGGGAATACGTAAGTCAGAATTTCAGATGTGACAAACACTGGGGCGAAAACGAAACCAGAGTGTGGCCAAGTGACCTAAGCAGTGGTGGCCAGGGGAGGCCTCTGTGAGAATGAACTTTGCGCTGAGACCTGGAGGGTGCCAAGGGGCCAGGGACAGCAAGACTTTGGGAAAAACAGCTCGGATGGGGCAACTTGGCTTGTCTGCTGCTGCGAGGGCAGAAGGCCACAGGCGGGCAATTCGTCAACAGTGGAAGTTTGCTGGGCTCCACGATCCTGGAGCCTGGGGAATCCAGGGGCAGGATGCCGTCATCGTGCAAGTACCTCTCTGCTGGTCCTGATGTGGCAGGGGGCGAACGAGCCAGGGGGAGATGGAGAGGGAGTATCAGGCCGGCCTTCAGGCAGGAGCCAAGTGACGCGCTCCTGGAACAATGGCAGGTCTCACACAGACCATCTTGTTCCTCCTACGAAGTACATTGGCAGGAGAGTGGACTCAAGAGCCAGTGTCCCACCCAGATACTCTGATGTGGGATACGGGCACCCTCACTACCAGTCTCTAATCACTTCTTCTCAAAGGTGCACCTGTTCATATGTTACAGGGAAATTGGACTTCAACCTGAGTTTTGGAGGGGCTACTCCAACCATAGCTCTGGGAGGCCCTGAGGTGAGGGTGAGCATGGATTACCCAAGCAGCAGCCAGGACACCCAGGCAGTGAGTGAGTGTGTGGTGCGCTCGGTGAGGGGAAGAGTGGCAGGAGGTGAGGACAGAGAGGTGGGTGAATGCGTCTTTTTAAATTTCTTTTGGGTAAAGAGGTAGGAGCAGAAATCCTGGATCACTGGCTAGATGACTGTGTAAGTTTCCAATGAAGCACCCAGTTGTTTCCCAAAGAGGTTTCTCTCTTTGCCACTATGCAGTGTAGGAGATCTCCGCCTGCCCCACACCCCCGCTGGTCCCTCTGTCAGCAGTCACTCCGGGGGGTGTGTCCGATGCCCAGACACACTGTGGCTTCCCCTTGTATCTCTCCAGCGGCCAATGAGGTGGAGAACTTTCTCATATGCGTACTGGCCACCTGTGTCTCATCTTCTATGGCGTGTCTGCTCAAAAATTGGGGGGCTGTTTAAAAAGGTTTTTAAAAATTCTTTTATTTATTTTTTGACAGGCAGAGTTAGACAGTGAGAGAGACAGAGAGAAAGGTCTTCCTTCCGTTGGTTCACCCCCCCAAGTGGCTGCTACAGCCGGCGCTGCGCCAATCCGAAGCCAGGAGCCAGGTGCTTCCTCCTGGTCTCCCATGCGGGTGCAGGGCCCAAGCACTTGGGCCATCCTCCACTGCCTTCCTGGGCCACAGCAGAGAGCTGGCCTGGAAGAGAAGCAACTGGGACAGAATCCGGCGCCCTGACTGGGACTAGAACCTGGTGTGCCGGCACCGCAGGCAGAGGATTAGCCTAGTGAGCCGAGGCGCTGGCCTAATTCTTTTAATTCTTAATTTGCCTTTGATTTGAAAGGCAGAGAGCCAAAGGGAGATCTTGCATCTGCTGGCTCACTCCTCAAACGTGTGCAATGGCTGGGACTGGGCCAGGCCAAAGCCAGGAGCCTGGAGCTCCCCTCTATCTCCACAGCAACTGGAGCCACCACACTGAGGTGCTCCTAGGAGGTCGGGGGCTTCCCAAGCACCATCTTGACCACCCTGCCAAATGCCTGCCCCTGTCTGAGTTTCTTAAAAACAAAACAACACAACCCCTCTTTGTCCGGCAACTGTGGGGCGTTTGGGCTGTGCAGCGACAGAAATGGCAGCCAGGGGGGCGGGCAGGGCAGCTGCCTTCGCAGAGAGCCGGCCCGTGTCTGGAAAAGGCCTTCCCCAAGCCGTGGCCCGACGCCAGCAGACTGAGACACTGCAGATCCTGGGTGGAGTCCCCCAGCCCAGCCCCCTGGAGCCATGCCCTCCACGCCATCCTCTCCTTCACTGCCCGGCCCAGACACCAATCCGGCCTGCACGCCTCTGTGGTCTGCACAGCGGTACCGATTGCAACATCTCTGGTCCGCCACCACCCAGCTCCCCCTTCCCTCGCACTGCTTTCCCTTCCCCATATCCCAGCTACTAAACGGGGCTCCAGAACCCCCCTCCCTCCCCCACCCTGGCCACGTCTGTCCTGATTGGACGGTGCCCGGATGTCCTGGCCGCTAGGTCGCTAGGTCGAGTATCTTCTGGGGACAGCTCTGGTCTGGGGGGAGATGGCAGCAGGGGACCCAGTGGCTGGTGCTGTGGGCTGGAGGGAGGGGTTTTATCCAGGTGAGCTCAGGGCTGGGTGCTCATAGGACAGCAGCGATGATGATGATGATGATGATAAAGATCATGTCTTGAGCACACGCGATGCGCCACTCACTGTTTTCATACACTTCTCCACACACTCACCCTAAACCGGACCAGTGCAGTAGCCTGGGGCCCCCGTCCCACTCCTGCTCCCCCTGCCCACAGCCAGAGGGACCCTGTGAACCCAGAGTTGTGGCAGCGCCAGACTTCCAGTCCCCTCCCCTCCCGCACCAGCCACCCAGCGTCTGTCTCATGACCGTCCAATTTCCCCTTTCCTGCGCGCAGCCCTGGGGAGAGGCTGCCATGACGTGCGGGTGGGGGAGGGGTCTTACCGGCTCATCCCCAGCACTCTAACCTCAGGTTCCTCCTTCCTTCACCCCAGCTTGGGTTCCTGCTGGGGGGCTCAAAGACCCTGCCTCCCCTCTCCCTCTGGCCTCACTTTCTGCCACTTCCTCACCCTGCAGGGAAGCCCCCCCCCCCCCCCATGCCAAGCCTGGAGCCCCTGCTCCTGTCTCGGGGTTGTGTGTTTCTACACCATCTTTCTCCTCCTTGCTATTGTCACTCATCCTTTCTTTTTCTTTCTCCTTAAGAATCAAAGCTCTGTCTTTGGGTCTGGGGTTCCATTTCTGCCTTGCCAAGCACAAATGGGCATGATAAGAAGCGATTTAACACTTGGGATGGAGTGCCTGCATTAGGGCCACAAGCAGATGGCTCCTTAAAAAAATGGATTTATTTGAAAGGCAGAGTTGGTGGGGATGGGAGGAGAGGGAAAGAGAGAGAGAGAAAGATCTTCCATGCCCTGGCTCACTCCCCAAAGGGCCACAACAGTCAGGGCTGGGCGAGGTGGAGGCCAGGAGCTTCTTCCGGGTCTCCCACGTGCATGGCAGGGCCATCCTCTGCTCCTTTCCCATGCGTGTTAGCAGGGAGCTGTGAACTGGTGCTCATATGGGAAGCCAGCGGTCACGGGTGCCAGCTAAACCCTAAACCCGCCATGCCTCGACATGGCTCCCTCTTGATATCCCATGATGATCACAAGATCGCCATGATTAAAGAGTAGTAATTAAAGCTGATGCTTCATGAAAAGCTGACCGGCCTCGGACTTCTCGGAGCGCTGCTTCGCGTAAGCCCCACAACACACGGCGAAGTAGGCACAGCTTTCCTAACAACCCAGAAAGGTGGAGCTCAGTGGCCCAAGTTCGTCCGGCTGTGGGGAGGCAGAGCTGGCTCCAGCCCTAGCCACTGATCCTCCTGTTGCCATGGCACCGACACCGGGCTCGGGATGGAGGTTGAGGACTCACACGGTCACCTGAGCTTGTCGTGTCCGGCCCGGGCTGTCTAGGCCCGATTCTTTCTGATGTTCTCTCTCTCTGTCCCTCCTCCTTCCCCACTGTCCCCTCCTCCTCTGCCACCGCCCGCCTCAGACTTCCTCCTTCGCTTGGTTGGACGCTACGCCTCATCCCGCTGGCCCTCGGACGTGGTGTCCAGTCGCATGCTGGTGTCATGGGGGGCCTGGGAAGCTCCCGCAGGCTCCTGTTCCTGCCTTTCCTTCTGACCCTGGGGGGTGAGTTGGGGGATCTGCAGCTGTCTCCTGAGTGTTGGGGGAAGGAGCAGGGAGCAGGGTGGAGCGAGAGAACCAAAGGGGGGGTTGGACTGGAGCAGGTTCTCAGCCCCCCCAAAGCCTGAGGGTCTTTGCTGAGCCGCAGCCCCCCAAGATTCGGTTTCCTGTAGAAAGCAGGGGAGGAGACATCCGAGTTGTTGCAGCAAGACAAGGCCCTGTAGAGGTAAAACCCTTCCGTGGCCCTGCCGCCAGCCTGCCGAGTCCCGCCAGGCACTGCTCCCCCCACCCCCCACCCCCAGCCTCCAGACCTGCACTCCAGTCACAGCTCGCTGCCTCAGTTTACCTTCTTCTTCCCTCCTCAGGTCTCAGCCCTGTCCAGGCCCAGAGTGGTAGGTCTAGCCCTTACAATCCCTCTTCCTACCTCCCAAAGACATCCCCCTCTCTGCCCCCTCCCCAATCATCCAGGGCCTCCCTCTGCTGACGCCCACCCCCCAGTTCCCAACCCCACACTGACCTCCTCCCCACCCCTACCCCCGCTGTGTGCCGATTCTCAGAGTGCACCTGCTCCTCGTTGAGTGCGGGGGCGCTGGCGGGGATCGTGCTGGGGGACCTGGTGCTGACCCTGCTCATCGCCCTGGCTGTGTACTCACTCGGCCGGCTGGTCCCTTGCGGCCGAGGGGCCGTGGACGGTGAGTGGGACAGGCAGGGGTGGCCTGGGGTGCTCTGAGCACTGGCCTGGTGGTGGTGGTGGTGTTCTTGGTGGGGCAGGCTAAGGGCCTGTTCAATGGCGTCAGAGGGGTGGTGATGGAGGCTGCAAGGTGAGGACAACAGAATGATCCCAATTCACTGTCCTGCCCGTCTTTTGCACCCTGCACCCCCGCAGTGACCCGGAAGCAGCGCATCACTGAGACCGAGTCACCTTATCAGGTAAGGAGCCAGGCCTCTTCCCCGAATCTCACTCCTGCCTAGCAGGTGTCTGCCCTATGTACCCCACATGCCCTCCGGGGGACCCCCGAAGCCACTTTCTCCAAAGCTCCCCATGCCTAGAAGGCCAACGGGGGCATCTGTCCAAAACCGCATTACCTGATCCGCCCTGGCCTTGTGCTCAGCTGAACGCTCACGGAGGGGAAATCAAGCGAAGGCTTTGCCTTTGTCAGACAAGTTCAGGCCTTTGCAGCGGGCAGGCTCGAAATCGTCCTGGAAAATCCCCGGCCCCAGGACACCCTGATGTCTGAGAGCCACTCTCAGGAGGTTGTCGTGCAGCCTTTGTTTTGGGAGCTCCGGGGGGGGGGGGGGGGGGGATCGTGGGGGGGAGGTGGGGGGGATGCTATGTCCCTTTAAGAAGCTAATGGAAACCAGAGACTTCAGAAAAGTCCACTCCAAGAATCACAGGTGCATATGATCCAGGGACCGTGTCTGTGTCCTTGAACCCCTTCTTAGAAACTGTGGTGCAGACAGACGCAGCGGCCATGCCTCCGAGGCCTAAGCCAGCCTCCGAGACCCCGCCCGAGAAACGTGCACACACAGACTGGTCTTCCTATGAGATTTCAGGTTTCAGGGGTTCTGTGTGAGGCCGCCCCTTGCCCCATAGACTCCGCCCCAAAAAACCCCACTTGTGACCCTGCTCTGTGGAGTCAGGTGTGTGGTCTCACGTGGCCTGCCTGGCGGCTCTGGCTCACTCGTGAATACAGCTTCCTCCTAAGAATCTCGAGTTTGGCTCAGTGAGAGCAGGCAGGCCTTGGCGGGCTGGGAGTGAACTCAGGCTGTTCGGTGTGCCAGATGTGGGACCCGGCAGCGCAGCGCACCCTCAGCTGGGGAGACAGGCCAGAGTCAAATGAACAGACAGAAGTATTTTGGGACAAGTCACGAAGGAAAGAAAGTGAGCTTGTGTGACAGTGACTGGAGTGTAGGGGAAGGAACTTGATGAGGAAATTGAGAAATGCTTCTCTGAGGATGTGACGTGAGCTGAGACTTGAAGCTGAGGAGACTGAGAAAATGGCATGTGCAAAGGCCCTGGGGCCTGGGGAGAGGGGGAGGGACATACTGAATGGACTTGAATACAGACCAGGTTTCCACCATGGCTACGATGCTGAAGCTGCCAGGGCTCTGTGGGCCACTGGGGGAAAAGGGCTGGATTTTGTTTTGTGTTTATTAAGTGGGCCTGGTCCATGGATGGCTCCCAGTGTGTCCACTGATGGCCCCACCCCTTTAGGAGCTCCAGGGTCAGAGGTCAGATGTGTACAGCGACCTCAACACACAGAGGCAATATTACAAATGAGCCCAAACCGTGACAGTCCACAATGGGACGCCTGGATCCAGTGTTTCCTGACGGCCACCCAGCACCCCAGCATGCCCTCCCTGACACCTCTCCCCTCTGTTGCTGCCAAATAAACACGGAGCACAAAACTGCTGTGGCATGATGGTGGGGGCCTGGGGTGGGGGGAGGGGGCCACGCGGGGACCTGACCTGCGTGGGCCTCGCACCCCGACACAGCTAAGCAGGAGGGCAGCTTTGGGAATCCTGAAATTCTTTGAGGAAGAATCAAACCAGAGGCATTTCAGTGGCTTTATTCCAATCGACTGCACGGAAAGGGCAGTGTCACGGGGCCAGAAGTCTAAGGTCGAAGTGGCAGGAGGGTCAGCCCCGGCCCGGCATGTTCATGTAGATTTTGCCATCCTCTGGGGGTGGAGAAGAGAGCGCTGAAGCCTGACCACCCACCACCGCCCCAAATCCCCACCCCTGGGGGCCAGGGCTTTCCTCAGGGGTTCCCCCAGGCACCTCCCCCAGGGCTTCCCCAGCACTGCCTCCAGGGCTTCCCCTGGAGTCCCATCCCTGGGACCCCCTCCCTAGGGACCCCACCCACACTCCGGGCCCCGCCCCTTCCCTGCCCTCACCTTGGGTGGGCCTGTGACGTGGGCGGGCGCAAGCAAACACCACCCCCACAATCAGCAGCGACACGAAGGCGTCAGCGGCCACAAGGCTGGCGAGGAGCGGCAGGGAGAGGGGCCCACATCCGGAACAGGAACCTGGGGGAGGGGGCGAGACGAGGAGGGGGCTGAGGGGCGTTCCGGATCCCCAGGGCTGTGCTTCGGCCACAGGGAGAAAGGAAGTTCCCCGCAGGGGCGGGGGAGCGCGGATTCCCTGGAGTTGCTCTTGGGGAAGATGGAGCCAGGGCACCCCAGGGCCCCCATGGCTGCGGGCGGGCACGTGGGGTACTCTGAAGGAGAGGCGGGGAGTGAGGGCGGGAGGAGGAGGGAGGACACCCACACCCATCTCCTTCAGAGGGACACTCAGCACCCCCGCTGCCCACACGCAGCCGAGCCTCATTTCCCATCCTGCCCCAGACACCGCCACACCTTCCTGGAGACCACCAGGGCGCGGCAGCCCCACCCCCCAACCCCGCCTCCTTTGCATCTCCGGTCAGGCCCTGCCCTGAACACCACCCGCATCCTAAGACAAGGCCGGCCCACAGCCTGGGGGGCAGGTGGGGGGCTCACTCTCAAGGTTACCCACACCCCCACACCCATACCCAGTGTGCTCGCCCCCCTTTGCCTTTCACTAAGCCCTGTTCTTTTCTCCCCAATCTAAAGCTGCTGGTTGTGTTCTCACATGCCGGTAGACTAGAACCTGACAGTCTAGCTGCAGGTCCCTCCAAGCCCAGGCGGTGCTCTCCATCCCCACAACATAATGGGGGGGTCCCTGACCCTCTAACAGGGCCACTGACTCCCTGGGGTTTTGGTTACCCAGAGAGGGCTGTAGGTCCTCTGGAGCCTCTGATTTGGGAAGAGGAGAGGAGCTGATGGCGTGGAGAGAGCCGCTGCGGTGTGCTAGGAGCGCAGGCCAAGCGTTAGGAACCCAAGCCGCACACCTGACGCGCCAGGGCCAAAGGGAGGGAGGGCTGTCTCACCTGCGGACGTCTGAGCTGCTGCCACTGTAGAGAGACAGAGCGGGTGGATGAGGGGGGGAGGGAGATCCTCAAAGCAGGGTGCAGGGAAGGTCCCTGAGATGTCTTCTGGATCCCAGGAGGGTCGAATGGGACAGGGGTGCCGAGTGGGAAGAGGAGCACCCAGCCACAGACCAGCAGCAGCGGCTCAGAGACCCGGCAACGGGTGTGTGTGTGTGTGTGTGAACAGGCAGCTCCCCCGCCCCCCCCAACCCCCCGCCCCCCCCAGCCTCCCAACTGCACCGGGACCCAGACCCAGAAACTGAACGGAGTCTTTAGGAAAGAAAGGGCCCTGCCCTTAGCACCCCGCTGTTCAGATGTCACTTAAGACTGCTTCTGCCGCCCCCATCCCCACCCCCCCAAACGGCTGCCTTCACCTGGGAGGAAAAGCAGGAGCAGGATGTGTCCTGGAGGGACCATGGCGGGCTGGGGGCGGACGGGGCCTGGCCAAGACCCGTGTCCAGAGAGGTCCAGAGGAGCCGAGAGGGAGCCGAGAGGTAGCGGATGTCACCCTGCTGGCACCAAGGCCACCCACTTCCTGTGTGTTTATCTGGGGTGTCCTTGTGACCGCCTTTGGGGAACAAGCTGGGGGGAGGGGAGGAGAGCTGAGGAGGCCACTAGGACCAGCCAGGTGGGAGTGCAGGTGGGCCAGGAGGTGGGTGCTAGGGAGGTTCTGGAAGGATCCTGAAGGCGGAGCCGATGGGGTGGATGTGGCCAGGACTGAGAGAGCCCTCCGGCAGGACCCAGCCTTCGGGCCCCAGCAACAGAGGGGCGTCCGCTGACCAAGGGATCGGGATCGGGCACCCAGCAAAGTGCTCCCGTGACGAAACACATGACTTTCAGTGTTGAATGAATGCATGAAGCCTGCCCTGTGAGACGGGGAAGGTGATGTGAGAAAGGGAGCGATTCCAGCCCACCCAGGACTCAGATACGGAACTGTCCTCTTCTTAAAAAAAGAGAGAGAGATAATTAAAAAAATTAAATTCATTTTTATTTATTTAAAAGGCAGAGAGAGAGAGAGAGAGAGAGAGAGAGAGAGAGAGAGAGAGAGAGAATCACTTCCATTCCTGGCTCACTCCTGGGTCTGCCCACAACAGCCCGGCTGGGTCAGACGGGAGGCAGAAGCTGGGAGCCCAGTTGGGGTCTCCCATATGGGTGGCGGGGATCCAAGGACCTGAGCCTGCTGCCTCCTGAGGTGCGTGTTAGCAGGAAGCTGGAGCCAGTAACTCAAACGCAGATGGGATGCCACGCGACCCCTTAACGGGCAGAAGGCCAGCCCCAGGTACAGGGTGTCCGGACTCCCAGCCCCTCCCCGCCTAGGGCCCTGGAGTTAAGACCAGCAGCCCCTTCCCCCTACGTACACACTCCAGAAGCCAGGGACCTCGTCCCCGCCTCCTCCCCGGAGACCCAAGAGTCAGCAGCTCCTCCTCGCTAGGTTTGTTGGAGCGCGACGCGGGGACTCCCGGGCCTGTGGGCGGAGCCTTGCCGGGTCGGGGCGGAGCCCAAACTCCAATTTAAAAACGCGCGGGGGAACCCTGCTAAAGCTTGGGGACCCGGCGGCGGCTCCGCGGGACAACAGCGAGGCTGGCGCAGCGCCGAGGCCGCGGCCCTGGGGGCCCGCCATCCGCGCCACGGAATCCCCGAGGTAAGGAGCGAGGGCCGGGGAGGCGCGCCCAGCTCCGCTAGGAGCGAGGGGCTGGGGGCCGCACTCTCCAGTCCCAGAGAGACCGAACTGGAGCTTCGAGGCCCAGGTCCTGAGAGCGAGGGTGCCGGCGTTTGGAGGGACAGAGGCCGGGACTCTTGGGTCGCGACGCAGAGCGGCTGGGATTGTGGACTCCGAGTCCTTGGGGACGCAGGGAACTGGGGATCCGGAATCCTGGGTCCCAAGGGTGAAAGGCCTGGGCGGGGAGAGGGTTCAGACCTCTAGTTCGGACCCTTGGGAGGAGGGGGCTGGGGACCCAGGCCCCGTCCCATAGAAGGCCTGATTCGGTCTTTGGGGGTGTGGTTTCAAACCGGCCACTAGTATCGATTGGAAGCTTCGGCGCCTGGCCTTGGGGTCCCCGCTGGCCGTGACCCTGGTCCAGCCCCGGGTTTCCCGCACCGCCCCCGGTCCAGGGTCCCCGGGCTGGGCAGGAATTCCCCACGTGCGGGGATTCCACCAGTGCCACGCTTGGCCGCGCGCCCCGCCTCGGAGCAGGACACCTGCCGCGGGCGCTGGGAGGGGAAGGGGAGACGGAAGATTCCCTTGCGTGTGCGCCGTGACGTCGGTGCGTCGCGGCTGGGCTGTTTCCGAGACGGCCCTCGACAGCTTAACCCTTCCTTCGCCGGAACCTCGGCTCGGAAGGTTGAGGCTTGAGGGTCTGAGAGCTTCCTGAGGGGTGGGAAGAAGGGAGTTTGGGGACCAGAACGTCAGGGGGCTGAGGGCCCGAGCTCGGGGGGCCCTGGGGAATTGGATGCCGGGCTCTGGGACCGCCGCGTCTGCGGGATGGGGCCCTGGACCCCCAGACACCTGTAGTGCTGGGGGCTGTTGCCTCGTGGGAGAGGGATCGAGGAGGGCTCGGAGCCCTGGCTTCCGGTGGGGGGTCAATAGGGGGCTTGCCCCTAGAGCACAGGGATAGTGGCAACCCGGAGAGAGGCCTCCAGGGAGCGATGCCCTGAGACTCCTTCATGAAGCCTCCGGGCTGGGCGGGCTGGGGTGGGATTTTTTACGGAAGCGAGGGGAGCTGCAGAGGGGTGCCCTCCTCCCCCTTCCTCAGTTTCCACTACGCTGGTGGAAAGTTGGGTCGGAGGGACAGTGCGGAGCAAAGAGAAGGAAAAGGCGGGGGCGGGCGCCGCACCCAGAAGCTGCTGTTGGCTTTGGACTTCCTTCTCGGCGGCACAATGTGCCAGTTTTTCCGCGCGGGAGGGCGAGGAGGAGGCGCCCACACTCACTTCCCCCGCGCGATTGGTGACTTAAGGACCCCCTGACGACTTCCTCCCCTCCTCCTCCGCTCAGTGAGCCGGAATGAACGCAGCCACTGCCCGACTCAGACGGTGAAGAAGCTCCTGGAAGAACAGAGGCGCCGCCAGCAGCAGCCCGATGCTGGTGGGGTCCCGGTGAGGCCCGGGAGCCCTGGGAACGGGAGCGCTCAGGGGCCCGGGAGCTGTCCCACAGGGATTTAGTGCCTTGCTGGGTGGGCCCTTGGGACTTAGAGACTTGTGGTCCTGACTGGCAGGTTGCGAACAGAGGCGGAGGAATCTGCCATCTGCCGGAAGAACTGACCCACGTTCCCTTCTGCTTCTACCTTTACAGGGACAGTTCCCACCTCCCCAGCCCCAGCTGCAGCCCCAGCCCTCGCCCCTGACCCCAGCTGTGAATGAGGTGGAACCTGGTAAGTTGAGGAGAGCAAGCCGCTGGTTCCCCCAGTGCCCAGCCCTAACTGTTAGGACTTGGGGTAGGGTGAGGGGCTTGGAGGCCCTCGTTCATGCTGGGGCTCAGCTGGCCCTCCCAGATTCCCTGGGGACCGCAAGCTATGCCCCAGCCCTCCAGGGCCCCAAGCTGCTGGCATTTTGGTACCCCAAGGGTTCAGAGGCCCCACCAGTCAGTCTGGCAGGAGTCCAGGTGCCAGCTGCTTGATGTGCCTGGTTTTAGACCCCAGCCCTGGCTGTGAATTCTCCAGCCGTGGTAACCAGGCCTGTCCCTGCCCCCCATGCCCACTTCCTAGGACACCAGGACACCGTGGGCTCTGACCTTGGCAACCTGGCTCCCGTCGCTGGCTTTCCAGACTGGAACACCAGCATGCACACTGCCTACCCAGACAGTGCCTACTCTTACCCCATGTGTCCTGCGGAAGCTACCCTCACGCCTGATTTCCACCCATCCTTGGACCCAGGGCGGCCATGCCCTTTTCCCCTGGGGATGGAGGTGAGCTACAGGGTGGGGACAGCAGGCTGAGGGGCTCCGACAAGTTTTGAGCTGTGAGATGTCTGGGGCTGGATGAAGATCCCTTTCCCCAAATGTTCAAGGTCACTTGGCACAGATGGGACACCTGGCCACTTGACCAGGGCATGTGCATGTGTGTGTGTGTGCTGCGTGGTTAGGGCTGGGGGTTCTCAGCTGACTGCTCTCCCCATCATCACCTGCACCCTGCAGGACTCCCTGGACAACACTCGGCTGTATGCAGAGCCTTCCATACCACAGCCAGCATCCTGGAGAGTTTCGGGACTCCCCCCGGGACCCTCACCTTTGCCCGCTTCTACTGGGCCATCCCTGGACACAGCGCGCGCTCACATGCTGGCTTTAGGGCCTCAACAGCTGCTGGCCCAGGATGAAGAGGGGGACACGTGAGTGTGGGGGAAACGGGGTGCCCTGCAGGCTCCTCGCTCAGCCCAGGGGCTGTTCTCACTGCTGCCCCACCTGTCCTCAGGCTCCTGCACCTGTTTGCAGCCCGGGGGCTGCGCTGGGCAGCGTACGCCGCAGCCGAGGTGCTCCAGGCCTACAGGCAGCTGGACGTTCGTGAGCATAAGGGCAAGGTGAGGCCTGGAGTCCTGGAGGAGAGGGGAATGGGGCTCCTGGTTCCTGGCCCTGAGGGCACTGGCAACTGGGATCCCTCGTTTTCAAAGGGGAGGCTTCAGGGTGCCCAGACTAACTCGTCTGTGACCCTGTAGACCCCTCTGCTGGTGGCTGCCGCTGCCAACCAGCCCCTAATTGTGGAGGATCTGCTGAGCCTGGGAGCAGAGCCGAATGCCACCGACCATCAGGGACGTTCCATCTTGCACGTGGCTGCCACCTATGGACTGCCAGGAGTGCTCTCGGTATGGCCAGCTGGCAGGGGGTGGGGGGGGAAATGGTGGCTCGGGTAGACCAGTTGCCCAGATCCTGGCTTCTAGAGCTGGGAGGCCTGGGGAGACCCCCTTGTAATAGCACCCTGTCTTCTCCCCACCATCAGGCTGTGCTTAACTCAGGGGTCCAGGTTGACCTGGAAGCCAGAGACTTCGAAGGTAAGGTGGACGTGGGCAGGACTTGTGTGGCAGGTGGGGTGGGCGGGGCCGGTGCTCCAGTGTAGCTCCCTCACTCTCTCCGTTCTGCAGGACTCACTCCCCTCCACACAGCTATCCTGGCCTTCAATGTTGCCATGTGCCCACCCAACCTCTGTCCCCAGGGGCTGAGTACCCAAGCCCGAGACAGGCTGGCTTGCGTTCAGATGTTGCTGCACGTGGGTGCTGACCACACCAGCCAGGTGAGCTGGGCTGTGGGTGGCTGGCCCATGGGCGGGCGTATAGTGTGGGGCCGCTGACCTTGCCTCTTCCCAGCTGTGTGACCCTCATCGTGTTCCGTCACTTCTCTGTGCCCTGATGTCAAGCTGGCAATGAGGTTACTGATCTTAGCTTACATGTGAGGCCCTGAGTCATGGATTCTCACAAACACCATGTAAGACAGGGATTCTTACTACTTTCTGTATTCTACTGGTATGGAAACAGGTACAGGGAGTCAGAAATTTTCTTTTTAAAGATTTATTTATTTAGTTGAAAGTCAGAGTTAGAGAGAGATCTTCCATCTGATGGTTCACTCCACAAATGGCCGTAATGGTCAGGACTGGGCCAGGCCAAAGTCAGGAGCCTGGGCCTCCCTCCAGACCTCCCAGGTGGGTCCGATATTGGGTGCCAGCATTTCAAGTGGCAGCTTTGCCCACTGCGCCACAGTGCCAGCCCCCAGAACACTTATAAACTGTGAGTGTCAGAGAGGGGATTAGAACCCAGGAAGTCCGGGCCTAGAACCTGGCTCATGATTGATTTTCCTTTCCTGCAGTGGCGGCCTGTGAAGAGGCCGCAGAATCAAATGTCTGCCACGTTGTGTGATGGGACGATCTTAAGCTGATGTTTGCAATGTTGCATTTTACTTCCTATTTTTCGGTTTTAAAATGTTCTGATGTTCCTGCCTCATTCCCTTGTATTAAATACCCTGTAATTTAAGAGACAGAAACCATCCATCTCATTAAACATCTGTGCCTTTACAAGATAACTCTTCTAAAACAACAAGAAAAGATAACTCTTCTAACCCCAGTTGCACTGTAAAAACTTAATGATAATCTCAAATATCCTGGCTGTGCTTTGGCTTGGAAGCGACAATTTTTTTTTTTTCATTAAAAAAATAATCAGGATCTAAATACAGCTCCTCCATCTCTCTATTTTCTCTCCGTAGTTTATCTGGAGAGCAAACTAGGTTGTTTTGTCATTCCCCACACATTAGGGACAACGTGTTCGTTAGCATTCCAGACTGCATAAAGGCACATAATGAAGTTTCATTGTAGAAAATGTCTTTTCTTTCTTCTAAGATACAAGACAACAGCTCGACAGCCCTGGGTATAGTCTTAGAGCTGCGACTCCTGTTCTTGTAAACAGGGCGCGTGGTGCGTTCAGTGTGTTAAAAATAGGAAGTGCCAGCCTGGAGAGCTGCTCTGAGCCTCAAAGACACTTGGGTAGGAGAATCCTGCCGGTGAATGTACACTCTGTGAGCTGTCCCTCCCCTCCCACAGGAGATCAAGAGCAACAAGACGGTTCTGCACTTGGCCGTGCAGGCCGCCAACCCTACCCTGGTTCAGCTGTTGCTGGAGCTGCCACGGGGAGACCTGCGGGCCTTTGTCAACATGAAGGTGGGGGCCCAGGCTGGGACCTGCAGATCGGGCGAGAGCCGCCAGGGAGGGACAGCGGGATGCGGAGGGGGCAGTGGAGGTGGGCAGAGTGTAGGACAGACAGGGAGGGTGCAGGGGCCATGTGGGACAGGGCCGGGGGAAGTGTAAGGTGCCCAGGCCGGAGGAGTCCACATCCTCACCACTTTTCCCTTGCTGTTCCAGGCCCACGGGAACACAGCCCTCCACATGGCGGCTGCCCTGCCCCCTGGGCCACCCCAGGAGGCCATCGTGCGGCACCTGCTGGCAGCGGGGGCAGACCCCACACTTCGCAACCTGGAGAATGAGCAGCCTGTCCACCTGCTGCGGCCCGGGCCGGGCCCCGAGGGGGTGAGCACTGAGCCTGACCGCTGCCCCCACCCCCAGTCCCGCCTTTAGAGGGTGCCTTCTGATCCCCAAAGGTGACCTCCACCCCACCCAACCTGGCCTCCAATATGACCTTTAATCTCAATTTTGGGTCCTGTACCTCAGGAGAGTGACTCTGACCCTGACCTTAAAGTGGGACCTGTACTTGACCCCAAGGTGTGACCTCTGACCCCCTGGAACACCGGGTCTGAATCTCAAATATGGCTTTTGAGTCCTTGACCCCCGGTGGGGACCCCGAGACAGCAGCCCCTTTCCCTCCACCCCCAGTTCTGGCTCCTGGCCCTCTCTGGGTACGTTACTGCAGCCTTTCGCCTCCAACGCCAAGTCTTGAGTCTGGCCCTCTGGCCTTCGAACCCAGCCGACCCCTCTGGGCTTCTCCCTGACCCCTTCCTCCCCAGCGTCTCACTCTGCCTCGCTTGTCCACAGCTCCGGCAGCTGTTGAAGAGGAGCCGTGTGGCGCCCCCAGGCCTGTCCTCTTAGGACTCAAACCCAGAACCTGGACTGATTTTCCAGTCCCCACCGTCCTGTGGGACAGCCAGCGTATGCGAATGATGCAAATCCGTGATAATGTATGTGCAGTGTCCTGCCATTGGGGTCTTACATTAAAACCCTGAAGTGGCTGCTGGGGGGGCTGAGCAGTCCCCAATATTTGGGGGTGGTGTGATGCCCCTTTCCCACCCACAAGGTGCCTTCTTGATGATTTCTGTGAAATCGAGGCCCCTTGATTGTTTCTGTGAAACACCCCGAACCCCTGTTGCTTTACCCACCAGGATTTTTTTTTTGGGATCATCTCCCCTGACTGAGGTCTTTATACCTGGAAATTTAGATGAAATGTGCCCTACATAGTACTCGGGGCATCCCTATATCATCCCAGGAGGGCTCCTAAGATGGCCCCCTGACCCCTGCCTGAAACTCCCCATTAAACTCAGTTTGGACTAGAACTGCCGTGCTGTGATCTTTTCTGGGCCGCTGGTGCCAGGGAGTAGCTGTGGTGCCCTGTGGCGGGCTCGGGTTTGGATGAACGTTGCCTGGGTGGAACACATAGCAGACACTGTGGGTGCCGAGCCCACATCCCGTCAGCCTCACCCTGTACCCATGTGGTGGCTCGCCAGTGTTTATGGGAGCATTTTCGGACCACTGCCACTCTCTCTGCTCTGCGTATGAGCATGGCAAGTCTCGAACCAGGGAGTTCGTGCCCGCTTCTTATGCCAGCAGCCTTCAACCCATGACTGATAGGAGATGGCTTCTGAATGCGCCCTGTTCCCGTTGTCCCCGTTGGAGTCGCTCGGACATGAGTGTTCAACTCGGGCTCCCCACGCACCTGCACCACACTGCAGCTCCAGGTCCTAGGGTTCAGGCTCGATATCATTCCTTACCATCTCTGTGTCTTTTCTCACCTCCCCTACTGGCATTCTCCATCCCTTCCAAATAAACTTGTTCTCAAATCATCAGGCCTCAGTGCCTGCCACTGGAGTGATCCAAGTGGGGAACCTCCACAATGCTCCCGACTTGTACTGGTCCCACGGCCTCTGCTGTTTCCTCCGCCACACTCTAATCAAAGGGTCCTCACCCTGAAATCCCTGGGACCATCTGCTCAGAGCCTCTTGGTGACAGCAAACTAAGTGAATATGAGGGTACTTGAAAATGGTTGTGGAGAATTAGAATTAAACGATGAAGTTTATTTTGGTGTAAAAAATTAAAAATCCATGCATACTTTTTTCCGTGGTGCATTTTCTTAAAGATTAATTTGAAAGAGAGAGTGGCAGAGAGATGGTCCAACCACTGGTTCACTCCCCAAATGGTGGCAGTTGATGGGACTGGGCCAGGCCAAAGCCAGGAATCAGGAGCTCCATCCATGTCTCCTGCATGAGTGCAGGGGCCCAAGGACTTGAGCTGTCCTCTGCTGCTTTCCCAGGTGAGTTGGCAGGGAGCTGGATTGGGAGTGGAGCGAGACTCAAACAGGTGCCACATGGGATGCTGGTGTTGTAAGCAGTGGCTTAGCCCGTTGTGCCACACACTGGCCCCACATCATGCACTTTTCCTGCAAACCCTTGGAAGACCTCTTGAATAGGCACACTTCAGGGCATTTGCCTGTGTCTACACCTCGAAACTTAGGGGTTAGAACAACCACTGTGGGGAGCAGGCATGTAGTCTAGTGGTTAAGGTACCCTTGTCCCACATCAGAATACCTGGGTTTGATGCCTGCCTCCAGCTCCGGACTCCAGTTTCCTGCTGATGTGGACCCTGGGAGACGAGGTGATGGCTCCAGGAGTTGGGCTCCTGCCACCCTCGTGGGAGACCTGCGTTGCATTCCCAGTTCCTCCCAGCTCTGGCCCCAGCCCCATCCAGCCTTGGCCAGTGTAGGCATTTGGGGAAAGAACCAGCCAATGGGAGTGCTCTCACTCTCTCTTCCCTCTGCCCCCACCCTCCTCCCTCTGTCTCAAATGAATAAAAATGTCAGGAACCTTATCTGTTTCTGATTCTGTGATTGGGCTCAGCTGGGTCTTGCTTTGGCTGCTCATGGAGCTGTAGGTGCGAATTCCAAAACAGCTTCTGACAGCTCAGCTGAGATGCCTGGAACTGTGGGGGCAGGGGCGCATGCCCAGGGTGAAGGTTAGTCCTGTTATGGTGGTGGGAGGTCCTTAAGTCACTGGAGGCGTGCCCTTGGGAGGTGCCTCTTGCCAGAGGGCCGGTTGTATAAGCCCAAGTGGAGCCCAGCTGCTTTCTGCTTCCTGGCCCACCATATGACCTTCCTCTGCCCACATCCTGCGCTCCCTCTCGCTGTGAGCTCCTTGGCACCACCTCGGGACTTCCCCAGCAAGAGCTCCTTCAGGGGATGCCAAGCCTATGGGGCCACCTGACCTTGGACTGTGAACCCCCAAAACTGTAAGCCAAAGGAAACCTCTTCTCCTTGTAAAGTTAGCGTCTCTTGGGTATTTCACTGTAGTCATGAAAAGCTGACTAACACACCACGTGGCAAAGTCACATGACCAGGCCCAGAGTTGGTGTGGAGGCGCTCTCCAAGGGCACGGTTGTTGGGCAGCAGAGTTATCAGGGATGCCAGTGCGAAGCCTCCTATATCAGCTACTGTGTGCCAGCATGGGTGTTCCTACAGTGCTGATGTAGTGACAGCTGGTCCATGGAGAGTTCATGGGCATGTACTGTATGTCATTGATTCTAAGGAGAATGTACTTGAAATCCATCACACAATTGTGTGACACAATCTAATATTTACTTTATTATTATTGTCTTATTATCATGCATGGCATCTCAGATTTCATTGACATAAGATGGATATATTGGGCCAGCACCGTGGTGTAGCGGTTAAGCTGCCACCTGCAGGGCCAGCATCATATATGGGCACTGGTTCAAGCCCCAGCTGCTCTGCTTCTGATCCAGCTGCTTGCTAATGCGCCTGGGAAAGCAGTAGAAGATAGTCCAAGTGCTTGGGCCCCTGAACCCACGTAGAAGACTTGGAAGAAACTCCTGGCTCCGCAGCTCTGTCTGTTGTGGCCATTTGGGGAGTGAACCAGCGGATGAAAGATTCTCTCTCTCTCTCGACAGGCAGAGTTACAGACAGTGAGAGAGAGAGAGACAGAGAGAGAGAGAGACAGAGAGAAAGGTCTTCTTTCCATTGGTTCACTCCCCAAGTGGCCAAAATGGCTGGAGCTGCGCCGATCTGAAGCCAGGAGCCAGGAGCTTCCTCCAGGTCTCCTATGTGAGTGCAAGGGCCCAAGCACTTGGGCCATCCTCCACTGCTTTCTTAGGCCACAGCAGAGAGCTGAACTGGAAGAGGAGCAACTGGGACTAGAACCGGCGCCCATATGGGATGCCGACACCACAGGTGGAGGATTAACCTAGTGTGCCATGGCACCGGCCCCATAAACCTTTTTTTAAAAATTTAAAAAGATTAATATCTGGAGCCAGCACTGTGTCACAATAGATTAAGCCACCATCTGCAGCACTGGCATCCCATATGGGTGTGGGTTCAAGTCCCAGCTGCTCCACTTCCAATCCAGTTCCTTGCTAATGTGCCTGGAGAAGCAGTGGGGGCTCACCCAAGTCCTTGGGCCCCTACACCCGTGTGTGAGACCTGGATGAAGCTCCTGGCTGCTAGCTTTGGTCTGGCCCAGCCCTGACCCGTTGCGGCCACTTGGGGAGTGAACCAGTAGGTCTTATCTTTTCTCTCCCTGTCTCTGACTTTCAAATAATAAACACATCCTTTAAAAATAATAAAAAGGATGTATATCTGGATTGGTATGGTGATAGACTGCATTTTTAAAATTTTTTATTTTAAAAATTTATTTGAAGGGCAGAGAGAGAGAAAGAGAAAACTTTCCACTGGTTCACTCCCCAGATGAACACAATGGCTAGAACTGGATAAGACTGAAGCCAGGAGCTCAGAGCTCTATCAGGGTCTCCCACATGGGTGCAGGGGCCAAGTGCTTGGACCATCATCTGCTGTTTTCCCAGGTGCATTAGCAGGGAGCTGCATCAGAAGCAGGAGAGTGGGGACTTGGATCTCACTCGGGTGTGGGATGCTGACGTCGCAGGCAGTGAGTTAGCCTGCTGAGCCGCAGCCCTGGCCCCTGACTGCATGCTTGTGTCTCCACCTCCGAGTTCATATACTGAAACTGAAAACCTCAGTGGACTAGCATTTGTGGGGGGACTTTGGGAGGTGATTATGTCATGAGGCTGCAGCCTTCATCATGAGATCTGTGACCTTATGAGAAGAGATGTGGGAGGGCTTACTTCCCCTTTCTGTGCCATGTGAGGGAGGACACCGCGCCAAGATAGCAAGACGGCCCCCATCAGACAGCGAGTCTGCTGGCAGCTGCAGCTGCGAGAAATAGTGTGTCTTGTTTAAGCCACTCAGTCTGTGGTATCCTGTTACAGCAGCCTGCACCAAGACACACACACACACACACACACACACACACACCACTAACATGATAGCAGCTTTGCATTATTAAAAGATGAATTATCAGGACCGGCACTGTGGTGTACTGAGCTAAGTCTCCTCCCGCAGTGCTGGAATCCCGTAGAACACCAGTCTATATCCCGTAGAACACCATTTCTAGTCCCTGCTGCTCTTCTTCTGTTCCAGCTCCCTGCTATGGCCTGGGAAAGCAGTAGAGGATGGCCCAGGTCCTTGGGCCCCTGCACCTGCGTGGGAGTCCTGGAGGAAGCTCCTGGCTTCAGATGAGTCCAGCTCCGGCCATTGCAGCCATTTGGGGAGTGAACCAGAAGATGGAAGACCTCTCTCTCTCTCCCTCTCTCTATCTGTCTCTCTGTCTATAAATCTACCTCTCAAATAAATAAATAAAATATTAAAAAGAAACAGAATTATCAAAATCATCTTCAATGGGACACAAGAGCATCAAATGGAGAATAGAAAACTTATTTTCCTGCTGAGACTTAAATAACAGCATTTTAGTGCTCAGTATTTCCACGAATCTGCCAGCTTTCTTACAGCGCCACACACTGCCTGCATCGAGCAGTGTGGCCTTTCATTTCCTGCCCATCTGCTGGGAGTTTCTTGCCTGTTGTTAATCTATTTGCCACTCCTGGTTGTGGAAACACAAAGGCATCTTTTCCCCTTGCATGTGATGTTGATAATATATTTCTGCCAGGCACATCTGAGTAAAAGAAAAGGTGTAACCAGTACGGGAAAGGTGGTACAGTTTGTTAACAAAATGTGGCATTGTATCCGCCCCTGCATCATGAAAGCATCTTCCTTCTAACATCTACCAGGCGCACATTTAATATCAACCACTTACATCTGCAGGTATATGTTGTGAAGACTCACTGCTAGCCTGTAGGCTTTTGGGAGAATTAGAAAGAAGCACTCCCTGCCCAAACCATGTGGCAGAAAAGGCCTGTTGTACGGACATTCGAACATGGCACATTACTGCCATCTGCTGGCAAGTCTGCACCGGTCTGACCTGGAACTTCGCAGAGCAGAGTTTGATATCCTGTGAGACACCCTTGAGTTATTAGACAGCAGGTTGCAATGTGGCCAAGATTATGGATGCTGGGGCCAGGATGTTTGGATTGAATTCCTCGCTCTGACCCTTTCCAGATGGTGACCTTGACACCTGACGTGACCGCTCTGCCTTCATTCCTAATCAGTGGGCATAGTCACAGTACCATACCTACCCCCTGGAATGGAAGTAATGATTAAGATTGCCAAAGCATGGAGCCCTCAGAGCAGTGCCTGGCGCTGTTTGTTTGCTGTTACAACGTTTCAAAATGTAACAAATATGAGGGGATTTCAAAGTTTGTGAAAAGGAAGTTTATTTTGGTGCAATTTGCTACCCATGCATATTTCTTCACGACATGCATTTTCCATGAACTTTTTGAAGGCCCCTCTACTTGCTAAGTGGCAGTCACAGTTCTAATAACTCCTCAAATATCAGTCCTTTCCAATTCCCTTTAACAACCTTCTCGGGATAGGTAACAGCACACGCAGAGGGCTGACTCAAGCACGTCACACAGTGGTAACGTGGGAGCATCACTTCCAGTGTCTTGTAGTCGGCACATAGCCCTCTCCCGGACACGTGCCTGGAATGTCCACGCCCCGCGGGGACCCTTAAAGAGAGGTGAAGGTTTGGGGGAATGAGATAGGAAGGATAGTTCAAGAATCCCAGGTTCTTACAGCACCCGCAGGTTCGGGTGGATGCTGTGTGCTACTGTGTGAGGGCGAGTAGCGAGAATTCAGCCTCCTTAGAGCCCACGCCGCTAACCCACCGGCAGAGGCCTGGAAGGCGAGACCAGTTCAGCACCTTGGAAAGCTCCCGAGTAGGCGAGGGGAGCCAATCCCAGGTCTCTGGGCTCCGCCCCTGCGCGCCAGCCCCTCCTTAGACCCTGCCCAGATTTAAGGCTACGTGAGGTGAAGGGGCGGGTAAAGCTGCTGCCTGCAGTGCCGGCAACCCATATGGCTTCTGGTTCGAATCCCGGCGGCTCTGCTTGCAATCCAGCTCTCTGCTGTGGCGCGGGAAAGCAGTAGAAGATGGGCCAGGTCCTTGGGCCCCGCAACCTCACGGAGACCCAGAAGAAGCTCCTGGCTCCTGGCTTCAGATCAACTCAGCTCTGGTGGTTGTGGCCATTTGGGGAGCGAACCAGTGGATGGAGGACCTCTCTCTGCCTATGCCTCTCTGTAATTCTGCCTTTCAAATAAATAAATAAATCTATAAATAAAGAAAGAAAGAATTGAAGAAGGCCTGGGACAGATGGACACCAGCTGGGCTGTGATGCAGACACAGGACAGCCTGGTGGGTAAGAGGACTTTATTGGGATGTTAGTGGGGAAACGTGGGAGGGTGAATTTCAAGGAACAACAGACACTGGGACCAAGGAGGTGGTCACCTTAAGGTGCAATAAATTAACTTACAAAATAAATTAAGGTGAGGAGGTTCCCAGTGGGGAGGCAGCTGGGAACACCTGGGGATTTCTTAGGGGTGGGGATGGAATTGGAAAGGGGAAATAATTTCCAGCCCCTCACGAAGGGTATGAAATGAACTTTTCAAGACCCCTCTTCCCACTCTAGGCTGGGAGTCAGGTTCCGGGGCTCCAGGGAGAAGGGGGTCCGGGCTCAGCTGAGGGTGTGACGAGGGCAGGTTCAGGGTCGTTCCTCCAGGAAGCGGTAGGTGGGGTTCTCGTAGCCATGCCGCTGCAGTTCACGGAGCTGCTGCTCCTCCAGGGTCAGCATAGGGTCCACCTGCAGGAGGGGCAGGGAGAGGTCATGGGGCGCCAGGACCTGACAGCCCACGCGGCCCCCACTGCTCCCTTGTGCCTCTCACCTCCACCACTCCATGGCTGATGGCCCCATAGGGCTTCTTCTTGCGTAGGAGCAGCAGGGAGAGGACGATCAGGGACCCCCCACCTGCCCCCATAATCAGCAGGCCAGACACGGCCTCACGGGACACGCCGGTCCCTGCGGGTGCCTGCAGGGAGAAGCAGCGGAGCAGGGGACATCTGTGAAGCTCTTTTGGTGTGGCTGTGGGAGTCACAGCCTAGCCACTGACCTCTGACCTCTCCCCTTGGGTGCCCAAGAGCTCCCTCCTCTTACCAGCTCATCTCTCTGAATCTCCGATGAGTGGAAGGGAAAACCCCTTGGAATAGTCACATTCACCTGGGGGGAGATGGGGGGAGGTACCATGGGTCCTGGCTGTCCCCTCCCCCACCCCAGGGGCCCAAGAGGCATCCCCAGGTCCTCTTCTTTCCTAGGAGCCTGAAGTCCATGTCCTCAGCCCCTTCCTCCCACAGGCCAGGGAACGCCCTCCTCCCTCAGACCCCGGAGTGCAGCCTCCCTCTGTCCTGCAGGAGCCCACAGGTCTGACTCGCTTACCTTTTGCTCATACTGCTCCAACGGGGATGGCTTCTCTTTCCCAGGGGATGCAGCCTCTTGTTCTGTGGACCCTACCCCCCAAGTCGTTTCTCACCCTCGAGGGTCCAGGGGGATGGTACCCCCTGCCCGAGGAGGGAGTCAGAAAGGGCGGCAGACTGCACCCCAGGAGGCCTGGGGTTCCCAAGATTTGGACCCCGTTTCTATTGTGGGGTCAGGAGTTCAGTGGGTTGAGTGGCTGGGCTCTACTCTGTGAGACACTCACCTTTTGGAAGGGTCATGGGGGTGTCTGCTAGCAGCCAGCGGAGGCAAGGTGGGGGTGGGGTGAGGAGAGGAGGTCTTTGTCAGAGAGGGGTGGAGAAAGCCCCTCCCAGGTTGTGGAGAGAGAGCAGTGGCCCCCACAACCTTTGCCATCCCTCCCCACCCCTTCACTGCCGTGGCTGAGGGCTCCCAGATATCGGGTTAGAGATGAAGTCAGGGCCCTGCCTCCCCCAGAGTCTGGGGTTATCTACAGCCAGGCTCACTCACCGTCCTTGGAATCTGGAGGCAGCAGCCCACTCTTGTCCTCACTGCTGCTCCCGGGGGCGGGGGCTTCCAATTCGCTGGGACCCAGGCGTTCTGAGTGGAGGAGTTCCTCTGAGGGGAACAGGCTTGAAGTCAGCTGAGGCCGTAGCACAGGCATTTCACAAAACAAAACGGGGTGGGCGAGAGCCGCCCTAGCCCTGGAGCACTGGGGAGACCCTGCTGACAGCAGAGTCAGCCCCGAGAGCGGGTTAGCTGTGGGTGTGATCTGGCAAAGAAGGGAGTGGATGGAGGCAGCCCTGGCAGGGCGGGCGGAGGATGAAGCTCCAAGAGTATGGCTTACTCAGACACCAGATCTACGTTTAGGTGAGAGACGATCAGGAGGAAATTACAACAGACCTGGCAGCTGTGGCAGCTCACGGTTCCCGGCATTCATGCCGATGCGGGCCCCGCCCCTCTAATCTGTATTGAGTTTGCAACTTGCTTTAACTAACAGAAGGTGGGCAGGACCGGTGTTGTGGCACAACAGATAGAGCCGCCGCCTGGGATGCCAGCATCCCATAGGGGCACCGGTTCAGGTGTCAACTTCTATTTTTGTGCTTGGAGGGGGAGGTGTCCAAAAGCACCATATGTGACAGACAGCTACCCTGCTGGAAAAGCCACATCGAGATACTCCATGGAGAAGAGAGGCGCTGAGCTGACTTGGAAAGGGAGAGAGGCCTGTGAGGCAGAGACTCAGCCCCCAGAGGATCTGCTAGCAACACATAACTGCATGTTTAACTACCAGAAGAACCGCCCAGCTGAACCCAGACTAGAGGGCAGAGACGTGAACAAAGAACACTGGTTGTTGACTTAAATGTCTAAGTTCTGGGGTGGTTTGTGACACAGGAACATATAACTGACATAGGTGGGAGATGTTGAAGGCTAGGGGTCAAGGTCAAGGTCTCAGCCATCTAGAAAGGGACCAAAGGCAATGGGCACTCACGGATCTGGGGCCGCAGCTCCTGAGCCAGGTGAGGGTTCTGGTCAAGGAGTCCCAGGCTCTGGTTCATCCTCTCTTCAATCACCCGAAGGTGAGTCTGCACCTGTGGGGGAGGGGGCACGACCGGTGAGCTGGGCCATGCAGGCTGGCAAAGGGGAGACGGACGTGGGGAGAAGGAAACAGGGTCAGGAACTGGGCTGTAGACGGAAGGAACATGAAAACAGAGAAGCAGGACACAAAGCGCAGGAGAAGAGCTACAGAGGGCAGGAAGTGAGAGGCTTGGGAAAGGAAGTGAGGTATAAGCGAGAAGAGGGTTGCCAGGAAAAGTGGGGCACTGGAGACAAGGTGGGGTACACGGACTGTGGCGCAGAAGAGAGGGAGTAGAGGTGATTGGGGCAGGAGGGGCAGAAAGTCGGGTCTGGGGAGCAGGCAGAAGAACTGGGGACAGGAAGTGAGACTGGAGGGTGCATAGCAAGGCAGGCTTCAGAGGCAGGGCTTGGTGGTTCCAGAAGTACCAAACATTTCATGGGCAGGAAGAGAATGCCTGGGACAGACGCCCAAAAATCTGAGGGCACAGGCAGAGGAAACAGTGTGGTTTGGGACCAAAAGGGTTCAAGGTCAAGAATGAGGTCTAAGGCACAGGAAGGAGATTTGGGGAAAGGTGGTGGAAACCCAAGCGACTGGAAATGGGAACCCATGGGACAAAGGAGGCAGGGGGCCATGTCCCAGGATCAGGAAGCAGGAATCCAAGAGACAGGAAACGGAGTGAAGGGACGGGAAGGCGTCTCGAGGCGCTAAGAGGGGCCCAGGGACGGGAGGAGGATCAGGAGTACGCACCTGGAAGCGCATCTGCTGGGCTTTCTCGGGGTCCACGGCAGCCACGTGCTGGTAGTGGCGCAGTGTGTGTCTCTGCTCCTTCTGCTCCGCACGCAGGTAGCGCCGCAGGGCCAGCAGCACGCGCTCTGCCTGCGGGAGCAACAAAGGCTGCCCGGGGCCCGCCCCAGCCCTTCTCACCCTCTGCTCTGTGCCCCCCACAGGCCCCACACCTGAGGAGGATCCCCCTGCAGTGCTGCCAGGAAGCCCTCCAGGGCGGCCCGGCGCTGGTCGTTGATAAGGGCGATGACTCGGGTGGCGTGGGTCTCCACCAGGCGCTGTCGCTCACCAGACACCTGCTCCTCCAGGGTCTGCAGGATGGACTGGAAGTGCTGGTGAGGGGGTAGGCAGAGGGTCAGGAGAGATGAAATGGGTGAAAGCGAGTGTGCAAAGGCAGAGCTCTGGGGATAGAAGGCTGGGGTGCAGTGGGGCTCGGCCCAGGGCAGAGCCAACTTGGTGTTAGACTACGTCAAAGCAGACTGGCCAGAAGGGGTAAGGTGCAGGGTCAGGTAGAGTGGGGGTGGGACTAGGCCTGCTGGGAGCCAGTCTAAGGGTGCATAAGACTGGGAGGGACAATCTGGGGCCGGATCTGGCTAATGGCAAAGTGGAAGGGACCAAGTATGAAGAAGCAGTCCGGGCTCCAGATCTGGAGAGGGCCAACCTGGAGACAGGCTGTGCCTAAATGAGACTAACAGTGGTGAACCAAGAGCCAGAATGAGGGCAACGAGCGGGGTCTATGCAGTGAACACGGGGGCTGCTTGCTGGCAAGGCTGCTGATCAGTGAGATCAAGAGTTATGAGACCGGGCAGAATGAGGAGGGGCCAAGTAAAAGTGAGATTAGAGAGGGAGGCCAGAGTCCCATGGGGATGAGGACAGGCCTAGAAGGATCTGGGGATGAAGCGAGGCCTAGGAGGATCTGGCTACATCTGCAGCCGGTGGGGCTTGGAGGAGGACTCCAGGGTCAGGCCTCAGAGGGAAGTCAAGTCGGGATGGGGTGAGCCTGGCCGATCTCAGTGCAGAGAGCAGTGTCAGGCAAGAGCCTGGGCCAATCGTGGGGTGGGGCCGGGCGAGGCGGGGTAGAGCTGAGTGGGGCGGGACCATGCGAGCTCTAGGGAGGACCTGTGGGGGCCAGCCTACCTCATTGAGTGCCTGTCTGTCAGCTTTAGGCAGGTTCTTGGACTGGTTGTCTGCCATGGCCCATTCACGCATCACCTGGGGTGGGGGCAGGGAGCTCGGTGATCCCGGAATCCACCCTGAGCCCATCTGGTGGGTCCCCCAGCCCCTCTCCAAGTCTTTGGGAGCTCCAGGTCTCCTGAGTCTCACTGACTCGTGGGCCCCCAAGAAGGAATACGTAGAGGAGTTTAAGGTGAACAGTGCCCCGGGTCAGGATTCCCACAGACCCACAGCTTCTCAAGGGGTTTCTAGGGGAGTCAGAACTCCCTGGCCATCCTAGGGGGTGGTGCTGAGGGCTCAGGGTCTAAGGGGGCTTGGGGAGCCCTCGCAGGCAGGCTCAATGTGTCCCCGGGGAATTCCTCAGCACTTAGGGAGCTCTGCCCTGGGAGCAGGTCCTGGGCCCCCAGGATCTTCACCTCATTAATCTGGCGCATCCTCCGCTCCTCCAGGTCCATCTTGGCCCGCAGGAACCCCTCATGCTCGCTGATTTCCCCGGGCATGCCGAAGTAAACATCCACGCCGTCTGTGGGCCTTGGGGTGGGAGTGACTGCAAGACCAGGGACCAGATGAGCTGCTGACTGGCCTCCCCATCCCCTGTCCTACCTGGGGAACTACCTTCCCTAGAGCACATGGAAGACCATCATGCATCCGGGTTAGCTGGGCTGCTGCCTGGCATCATGGGATGTAGTTCCATTCTTGCAAAGCTTAGGATTCACTTAGACCATCTTCCAAGCTGCCCTAAAATGACCTTTTAGGGCCTACAAATGGCCACTCCGCTTCCAAGTACCCCCAAAGCACCCTGGCCTTCTGCACTCTTCACGGGCTAGCCCTTCCTTCTCTATCCAAGGCTCCTCCTGTCTCTTCCCTTCCCCCAAGCTGGGCCTGTGCCCCCACCATCCTCTCCTAAAGATACCCGATACCAAGGCTCCCCCAAATCACCCTCACTCTTGGGTGGGGAGGGCTGGGGATTCAGACACTGCCTCACCTTTGCTGGCCACTTCAGGGGCGTGGGAGCTTGGGGATGGGGCTCTGTCCTCTTCCTCCTCTTCAGCCTGTGGGGGCTCCACGAAGTAGTCATCTACCGGCTGCAGGAAGGGCTCCTCCTCTTCCTCATCCTCACCTCCCTCTCCTTTGCCCCCCGGGGGCCAGGCCCGGGTGGAGGGGTCACTGGGGAAGCAGCAGAAGACTTGGGCAGTAAGAACCTGGCCCAGCCCCCAAGCTCCCAGCCCCTGCTTCAGGAGCCTTGGGGTGGGCATGGAGGGTTCCCTCCCACTCACCCAGCGGCTGTCCCGGATGGGTCAGGGGTCACTGGAGGGGGGCAGCACACATACTCCACACCTCGGAACCGATCCGCGCCACAGGGCAAAAGCATGCCCGAGCCATGCAGGATGAGGCCTTGGGAGCTGCAGGCCTGCAGGAAGAGTGGCCCAGATGCCAGGGTTGGGGGGCTGCAGCAGGCAGATGGGGAGCCTGTATGCCTGGGCCGTGGGGGCTGGTGAGGCTGAGAGCCTCAGGGATCCCTGGTTGTGGCAGAAGAGGCTGGGGGTTGCAGTTTCTAGATCCCAGTGGGTACAGGCTTCTGGAGGTCCAGACCCCTGGGTTCTGGTAGGAAGGGGATTCGGGGCCTGGACTCCAGGATTTTGGGGGAGTGGATTGGGGGTGGATGGGCAGGCCAGGGTTCTGACCTCCTGTGCCTCCTGATGCCTCCGGGTGGAACTCTCGCACTGGTCCATGCGTTCCTGGTGTAAGAACCGACAGCCTTCCGGCACCAGCAGGGCCTCGCTCACAAATTCACCAGCTGGGGGATGAGGGACCCCAGGGTGAGACCCTTCCGTGGCCACCAGCCCCACCCTCCTTAGAATACAGATATTTTAGCATTGGAGGCATGTCTGCTCCACTTGAGATGCAGGCACCCAGTCCCCTAAGGTGGGCCCGAGACAGGAGCCCCGGGACAGGGGGCTCAGCATCTCACCCCAGGGAGGCTCCCACCTCAGTTCCTCCCCACCTCAGCTCGTGACTCACGCAGGCAGCGGAAAGGCACAACGTGGTGGTGGGGGTGGGCACAGCGGCCGCCCCGGGCGCCCCCGCACCAGCGCTCCATGGGGATGGCCTGTGTAGCCTGCTCCACACGAGCAATCTGCAGCTCCGGATACATCTGGTGGCCCAGAGAGCAGGTGGAAGCCATCAACCCACGGTCCCGCCCCTGCCAAGTCACCTCTGTCCGTTGTCCCTGTCCCTTTCCAGGGTAAGGACATCCCCCTAGGTCCTGCTTCTCAGGAGAACCAGCCTTAGGTAATGAAGCCCTCGGGCCCTCTAGCCACGCCCCCTAGCAACTTTCCCCGCCTCAGTCCCGGCTCCACCTGCGCATAAGCTAAACCCTCTAAGCCCACGTCCCGGCTCCCCAGCGGGTTCATCTCTCTAACGCCCAGCCTCCTTTAAGCCCAGTCTCCTTTAAGCCCCGCGCCGCCTCTCAGGTTAAGCATCTTGCTCTTTGTGCCTTTTCACAGGCACGCCCCTGAGCCCTCCATGCTCGCATTGGTCTCGGCTCCTCCTGCCTGCCGCTCCCTCCTACATCCGTACTGCCTACAAAGCCCGCCACAGATCGCTAAACCCTGTCTCTTCCCTAGCTATCTTCCTCAGCGGGTGTCTTTGCGCTGTTCGCTCCCTCTTGCTGATTCCGTTTCTCCAAACAGGTTCTGCGCTAGCCTCGCCATGCCTCGCCTCTTTGCTGGTCACGCCCCCTTAGATCCCCAGGCCTTAGCTCCCGCATCTCCCGGGACCACGCCTTTGCGAATCTGGCTTTCCTGGGGCTACTCCGCCCCCACGTTGGACCGGCTCTCCTGCTGACCACGCCCCTCCCGAAGGTCCCGCCCACCTGTCTGCAGTACTCCAGAGCGCGCTGCGGGTCCCGGAGACAGCGTCGGGAGAGCTGCGGGTCTGGCTCCCAGCGGCCGGTGCGCAGGTCCCGGTGAAGGGTTAGGCGCCCGCATAGTCCTGCCACTTGGGCCGACCCCGGGGCCTAGAGGTGGAGGCGGAGGGAACAGTAAGGGCCTGGAGGATGTTTGCAATTCGGGTCCCCCTGGTCCTTTGCTCCCTAGGACACAGCTATTCAGACCCCCACCCCAAGTACCAGCCCCCTCCCCCAAGCATCGCGCGCCCGCCTCCTTGGAGGCAACGTTCCCTGGGAAACAGCTCCCGTAGGGCGGGGGCGCCCCAGCTCTCCTGTTGCTATGGCGACCCGGGTCCCCCGGGATGCTCGCGGCCTTGTTGCCGCGGAGACAGGCTCCGCCCCCACCCCAGCGCAGCCGCGCTGGAGCCCGAAGGGGTTAAACCTGAATCGCGGGGGAGGAGGCGAGAACCCAGGCGTTCTGGCCCCTCCTCCCTCCAACCCTATCTCGGGCTCCCATTGCAAAGATGACAAGCCCTGGCTTCGGGGCCCTGCAGGCCTGGACACCAGGTCCTTGAGAACTGGAGAGCTACACTCTGGTCGGGGGCGGTGGTGGCTGTGAGGGTCTGGGCTTCTGGGTTGTGGGAGGCAGCGAGCGCTCTCGTATGGGTCCAGAGGATGCAAGGGGCCTGGATGCTTGGCTCCCAGTGCCTCGCTGCCTGGTGGGTCCTGAATTCAAGAGGGAAGGGGCTGGGACTGGGACGCCTTGGGTGCGCGAGGCTAGAGGGGGCGTCCCCACTTCTGAGACCTGGGGCTCAGGAGAACCCAGTTCCCATGCTAGGGGTGGGAGGGGGCTGGGGCGTCGGATGATGGAGGAGCTTAGATTCATGAATGCCTTGTGCTGTTAGGGACGCCTGGGGGCTAGCCACCTGGGTGGAAATACTGCGCTTTCTGCCCAGGACATGTCCGCGTCGGGGTCCGGAGGCCCGATCCCACCCCTGCCCCCTCCCCCACGACCCGGCCCGGCCTCACCTCGGCCGCGCCGGGGCTCCCACCGGTCAGGCTCCCGACGGCGAGCTGCGCGCGCAGAAGCAGCAGCAACAGCGGCAGCGGCTGCGGGCCCCGGCGGCGGCCCAGACCGCGAGCGGCGGGGCTGGCGGGCCCCATATCCCGGCCCTGGCTCCCTCACGTCCCCTGCACTCCCGCCTGGCCCGGCCCGGCCCCAGCGGTGACAGGAGCTCCCAGCGCCGCCGCCGCCGCCGCCGCCGCCTCCTCCCGCCACCCCCGGGCTGCGCCGGCGCCGCCAGCCCCGCCCCGCGCCGGCCCCGCCTTCGCGGCCAGGACAATAGCGTGGCAGCTCTGCGCAGAGCGGAGCGGCTCGGGAACCCCGGGTGGGAGGCTGCGCGGGCCCCCGCCCCTTGAGAGTCCAGGCGTCCCACCCCTTGCAAGCGCCCAGCCAGGGGTCTGGGCCGTGAGCTCTGCCCTTGGGGTTTGGGGCCTCCCTCGGGACTCTCATCCCAGCTCTCCTCCCTCCCACCCACCATCACCTTACTGCCCCTCCAGGGATGCCACATTGGAGCCTCCCTGGGCCCCAGTGCGTTTCTCCCTTGAGGTCCCAGGGATACAGACTTCCAAATTCCCCCCAAGCAAGAACACAGCAGTTGAAGTCAAGTCCCCTCCCCTCCAAGCCGGCCCATCTCCCTCAGGGCCAGAGGCTAAGCCCCCAGCCCTTTCTCCCTCAGACCCAGGAGTCCAGTCTGGTTGCCCTGCTTCTCTAGGGTAAGGGTTAAAGTTAGGTCCAGGTGTCTGGGCTTTTATTCCCAGCACAAGGATCCTGAACCAAACAAAGCCCCCAGGGGCCCCCCTTTGTTTTGAAATGTTCTTTTATTTTCATCTACTTGAAAGGCAGGGCAACAGAGATACAGAGAGAGAGCGAGAGATGGAGCTTCCATCTGCTGGTTTACTCCCCAGATGGTGCCAGCAATGTCCACTGCTGCATCAGACAGAAACCAGGAGCCCAGAACCCCATCCGGGTTTCCCATGTGGGTGGCAGCAACCCAAGCACTTGAGCCATCATCTACTGCCTCCCGGAGGCAATAACAGGAACCTGGATCAGAAGCAGAGTAGCCAAGTCTCAAACCGGCACTTTCATGTGGGATACTGGGATGTGGTCTTCCCAAGAGGCAGTTTAACCTGCTACACCACAATGCCTGCACCCCAGGATGCCCTGAGGGGCCGGTTCAAGACCCGGCTGCTCCACTTCCAATCCAACTCTCTACTGTGGCCTGGGAAAGCAGTAGAAGATGTCCCAAGTCCTTAGGCCCCTGCATCTATGTGGGAGACCTAGCAGAAGCTCCTAGCTTCTGGCTTTGGATCAGTTCAGCTCTGGTCATATTCATTTGGAGAGTGAACCATCAGATGGAAGACCTTTCTTGGTGTATCTACCTCTCTCTGTAACTCTGTCTTTCAAATAAATAAGATTGAAGCAGGCACCCAGCATCACATCCATCTAGAACCCCGCATCTCAGGGCAAGGTCTGGATTGTTGTCCTTGCTCTAGGGACCAGGGGTTTCCATCTGTCCACTCTGAGTCCCTCCACCCCAGATCCCCTTCAAGCCTCACCGCTTCATCTTGTCAAATGAGAATTCTGTTTTCCCAGGATATATTGGGGCAGTTCCACATGTGTGGCCAACTGTGTGTGTGATACGTGTGTGTCTACATCTGTTTCTCTTTGCAACTCTGTGTGTGCCTATTTGTGTGCAGACATAAATTAAGAGTCTAGAGTGCCAAACACATAGCATAGGTTTGTTCCTATAACCACCTCGTAGGCTAAGGCAGAGGAAGGACTTCGGGATCGGCTCGGTGGGCCTCTTCCTTCATAGAGGGTAATAACGGCAGGAGAATCCCTAAGACACATTAGCCTCTTGCACTTTTTTTTTTTATTAAACATAAATATCCTCATTCCCAGGTTTCCCTCCACCCCCACAATGATAGTTCTCACTCTATCCCCACTCCTTGGGTCCAGTTCTTTTGGAGTCTTTAAGGAAAGCAGAAGGAATCGACATGGTGGCCATCTTGGGTTCCCAAGGTGGAAGCGGCCACCTTGGCTGCCCCTCCATTGGCACAGCAAAGTGCCCCCAGAAAGAGCCAGGATTCGGTGGGGCCTGGTCTGCCCTCATTTTAATCTGTCTTCTGCTACCTTCTCAAGGCAGAGGGTCATGTTGAAATATCTCCCTTCAGTGGCAACTCCCATCCTGCCCCTAATCCCCATCCTCCCACCTCTCTTCAGAGGTCCTGGTCGCCATCCTGAATTCCATTTACACTAAGAAATAGGTGGGCACAGTGGCCATCCTGCCACACATCCCTTTGTGGCTGAGTTGAGTGTACAACAGCGATCCTGATGACTGTGATGACCTCCTCCCTCAGTGTCCAATGTTGGGAGAGGAAAGTAGCCGGTGTGTTCTGGTTCTTCAGAAGTCAGGGTGGCCTATGATGGAGGAAGATGCCGGCACTCCTCAGCTGGAGAGATGTCACACGTGCGTCTGAAGTCGAGGGTGGCTGGGGGTGGGGAAGGCTGCGTATGGAAAGGGGGGAGTCCCAGAGGCCAAATCTGGGGACCCGAAGGATGTGGGCTTGATGTAGCTGGTGAAGGCCCGAGGGTGGGGTGTGGTGAGATACCCTGCCCGGGCTCTGTACAGTCTGCAGGGAGGCATCGTATCCAGATGTGGGTTGAAGTCATAGAAGGTAGGGGTCCCCGGGGGCCCCAGGGGGGAGGTGGGGGGCAGGAAGAGGCCTCCTCCAGGGGTGTCACCAAGGCTCAGGCTCACGCTGACCCCTCGGACCTTGTAGTAGCCGTTGGTTGGGTCCTGGGGGACAAACGAGACTTGGTAAGGTACGCGAGGCCATACGGGGCTGAGAGTCACTGATGGAGACAATGAGGTGCAGACAGACCTAGAGAGACAAACAGGCAGCAACAGGAGCAGGCAAAGACCCAGAAACAGGGAGACATGCACATAAACCAGCAGGGACAGACTGAAGCAAAACCAGTGACTGGAGCCAAAGGGACAGAAGCGGGGAGGCAGGGAAAGCAGAGACAGAGACTAAATAGAGCATGACAGAGCCAGAAGGTTGTAGAGCTGCTGAAGGGTGACAGGGAGGAGAGAGATTCTCCCATCAATCACACAGCTCCTGGCTTTGATGCTGCGCTATGCCCTATGGCGCTGCTGCAGATGCGTCACCAGGAGAGACCTGGACCCTGTTTTCCCAGAGATTCCAGGCTAGGGGGGAGGGGCAAGACAGATCACAGGATGGGAAAGCACAGGAGGTGATGGTGGCTGTGCTGGGGTGCGGGGTGGGGGGAGCCGAGTGACCAGGCTGGTCAGGCAAGCCGAGGTCAGGATGAGGTAGAACAATCGGGCTGTGGATGAGCGAAGCATGGGTCTGAGAATGACAAACGTCTGAGCTGACATCAGAGCAACAATGGAGGGAATTGGGTTATTGTGCGAAGAAAGGTGGGAGGGTTCCAGGCCCGGAGAACAGCATGTGCTAGGTGTAGACCAGTGAGGGCATGGACCAGCGACAGGGGCTGTCCCAAGAGGGGATGCAAAGGAGGGACTCCCAGGAGTTTGGCGCAGGCAGGCCCGTGTGGGACCTAGGGGATGGAGGGGGCCTGAGGGCTGGGGCTGGGGCGGAACAAGAGCAATCAGAAAGAGGCACCCGGAGGCCTGGAACGGGACTGATGAGGTGCACACAGGCTGATGGAACCTCGGTCTAGGGCTCAGGGAGAGGCTAAGGCTGGGGCAGGTGTGTGGGCATAATCAGCAGCCATGAACACTGAGGCTATGGAGCTGAGGGAGCTGGCCAGGAGGCCAGGAGAGAGTTGGGAAGGAAGAATGAAAATGGCGGGACAGCAGCAGAGAGAGACAGCTGGACACAATGAGGGGGCCCCTCCTTCCCCACACTCACCTTGCTCTCCAGAGCCCCTTCCTCATCCAGAGCCAGGCCACTGTGGTCAGCGTGCATAATGGGGCCCTAGAACAGTGACTGTAGTAAGAAGGAGTGGCCAGGGGACTCCCCCTGCCCCAGAGCCGCCCCACAAGGACTTCCCCTTCAGGCAGGAGGGACCCCGGGCCCCTGGGAGCTAGGGTCTGGACTCAGGGGACATAGTGGGACTACGGAATAAATGGATCAAGGACATGTTCAAACTTGGGAGAATTGGTCTGTGATCACTGTTAAGACTGGGGTCCTATCTGAATCTGGGGGCCACACTGGGACTAAGTTACTGTTTGGGTCTGGCAGCGCAGTCAGGTCTGGGGAGCCCGGCAACCTACCGGGTCCTCGCTGCTGCCTGTTTCCTCCTCCGGGCACCTGGAGCTGGAGCTGTCGCTGCCGCCGGGGACTCGAACCAGGTGCTTTTGCTTGGAGAAAGAGGCTGAGTTGGGGGTAGGGGGGGCAGAGGTAAGTGATGGGGTAGGGCTCTGTGGAGATCAATAACAGGCAGAGAGAAGATCGGGCAATTGGGCAGAGATCCAGAGCCACTGAGAGCCTTGGCAAGGAGCGTAACCCCCAAGGAGATGGAGTTGGATCCTAAGGTGAGCCGAGCCCTTCACAGGGCTAGAGTCAGGGTCATGCCCAAGATGTGGCCATGTCAGCGGGCAGCATATGGGTGAGAACGGGGACCCGGTGGGCTCAGACACCGATACTTGCCGTGGCGCCAGCAGCAAAGGGCCACTCCGGTGATGACCATAAGGAGAGTCACGGCCGCAGAGGCCACTCCAGCCACGATCCGCACAGTGGGCAACAGGTCTGCAGGGAGTACAGGGGCATCCTGAGATGCTGGGCAGGGGCTGAGTGTGGACTGGAGATCACGTTTGCGATCCCTGGCCTCAAGGGGTTGCCAAGTCTGGGGATTCCCAAGGCTTGAACTCCCCCAGTCTGGGGTTTAAGGGCCTGTAGATTTGGGGTTCCCCACGTTTGAGAACATACGATAGACTCTGGCTTAGGGAGCCTCAGGGTTGCAGGAGTCTCTTCCCTTGTGGTCTCCCATATTTGAGAGGCCTCTTTTGGGGACCTTCTAAGTGTGAGTGGCCTCTCAGTTTCCAGTTATGGGGGCTGGTGCTGTGGCACAGCGGGTTAAAGCCCCGGCCTGCAGTGCCAGCATTCCATATGGGCACTGGTTCGAGTCCCAGCTGCTCCACTTCCAATCCAGGTCTCTGCTATGGCTTGGGAAAGCAGTAGAAGACGCCCCAAGTCCTTGGGCCCCTGCACCCACGTGGGAGACCTGGAAGAAGCTCCTGGCTCCTGGCTTCCGATCAGCTCAGCTCTGGCCATTGCAGTCATTTGGGGAATGAACCAGAGGATGGAAGACCTCTCTCTCTCTCTCTCTCTCTCTCTCTCTCTCTCTCTCTTTCAAATAAATAAATAAATAAATCTTTTTTAAAAAAATGTTTACAGTTATTAATTTGAGAGGGTTGATTGTTTTGGGGCTTTTGGATTCAAGGAACCTATAGCTTTGAGGTTCTCAAGATTTGGGAGGTCTCTGCATTTGAGGGTTTGGGGGTCTCTGTGCTTGTGAGGTTTGGAATCCTCAGATTCGGGGTCTGTGGAGCAGGGTCTCACCTCTGCGGCCCAGGCTGACCCGGGTGCCTCCCTCACCCAGCCGGTTCCGGGCACTGCAGTTGAAGCCTTTGCTAAAGTCAGACTCCTGGGTCCCAGAAATGTGCAGCACAGAGATCAAGCCTGGACCCTCTGTGGCTGGGAAAGTCTCCACCAGGAACCGGCCCCGGGCCCCTGCCTCCAGGAAGCCGTCATCCCAAGACCAGACCTGGGGGCACAACCCGCGGAGGGGGAAATAGGTTGGGCGGGCTGTTGGGGGTCAGGGATGGTCACAGCAGTTTCGGGGGCCGGGTGGGTCACGGTCGGCAGGACTTTGCCTTACCACGGTCTCCGGAGCAGGGGAGGCGAAAACTAGACACTGCAGGCGGGCGGGGCCCCTCAGAAAGGCGGGCGCAGATCGCAGGGCGGTCACTACGGGAGGAGCTGAGATGGCGATGCCGGATCACTCGGAGGAAACACCTTGCCCTTCTCGGAGCCGGTTCTCGGTAAAGCTAGGCCAGGCCTAGCCGCGCTCTGCTAACCCTACTCAGCCAGGCCACGCCCCTCAACGAAGGCGGAGCCCCCTCGAGGCCACGCCCCCAACAGGTCCGGCTCCAGTCACCAGGCCCCGCTGTCTACGACCTCCTCCCGAGGCCACGCCCACTCGAGTCAGACCCCGCCCTCGCCCCGCCCAGTCCCCCCGGAAAGCAGCCTTCCTCACCGTTCACCGTCAGCCTGGCCTCGGCCGCGCCGTCCCCTCGCCCCGGGAGCCCCGGCTCGGCTCTGCACACGTAGTCGCCGGCGTCCTCGGGCCCCACCGACGGGAGACGCAGCGTGGGGCCGAAGGCCAGCACCTGGGACAGGGAGAGGCGTCAGGGACCGAAGAGGAAGCCGGGTCCATTGCCAGCCGTCAACGCAGGTCCCAGATCGGGCTTCACCTGCGCGCCCCCGCGGCGGGTCCAGGTCACCCGTGGGAGCGGGTTCCCGCGCCAGGCACAGCTGAAGGAGGCGTCTTCCCCCACGTCCACGGACATGGACTCCGGCTTTGCCTCCAGAACCGGCCCAACTAGAGAAGGGGAAGAAGGGGTCACGTGGCCGGGCGGAATGAGACCCCTTACCTGGGGTCAGAGACACCCTCAAGGACCCAAGTCCACAACTCTCCGCCCACTCATAGACCCCACCCACACGCCCCGGCCACGCCCCTGCCCCTTCGGCCCCGCCCATATGCCCCAGACCTGGCAGAGCCAGATTCTGCCATCCGCCCCACCCACTTCTCCAGCCCTTCGCAACCACGCCCCCTTCGGCCCCGCCCACGGCCCCGCCCCAGCTCACACAGCACGTCCAGAGCGGTGCTGCGGTTGGCGCTGCCCACGGCGTTGCTGACCTCGCAGGACACGGGCTCGGTGAGAAACGAGGCGTCTGCCGCGATCTCCAATCTCGGCCCGCGGGCCCCGAGCACTGGGGAGCCCCCTTTTGCCCACCTGTGGAGATGGTAGCGCTGTCAGCCCTCCCCACGCCTGTGTTGGGGAGAGGTGGTCCCTCCCTGTCCTCACCTGTAGCCGGTGACAGGAGGCTGGGCTGTGGCCTGGCACAGGAACGTGACCTTCTCTCCCTCCTGCACAGTCTGTGGCTCAGCAGAGAGAGTTACCACTGGGGGGTCTGCGCCGGTGGGACAATGGTCAGCCTGGGCAAGGAACTGGGCCGCCTCCATGGCCGGCCTAGGAAGCCACCCCAGTCCCTCCACCCCAGGAAGCTGGCTCCCTGTTCCCATTCCCTTTGGGCCATGCGCCTGGGTTTCCAGTTCCTAATTCCTTCAGGTACCCCAGTGTGCTCTCGCACACCCGGGAGTCCAGCTCCCCCGCCCCCTCCTCTCCCCCAGGGTCAGTTGCACTCACACTGCAGGCTCAGTGTGACAGCTGTGTCCCTCCCTGTGGGCAGGGCCTGGCTCCAGGCCCGGCAGACCAAGGTGGCTCCGTCGTCCTGGCTGGAAGGCGTCAGGAATAAGGTGCTCTCCACCGACCCAGAGGTCCTTCCCTTCAGCAGGGTCTGGAAGTTACAGAAACTAACAATGCCTTGGCTGCCCTTTCTATAAACAGCATTTCCTGCATGTCAGCCACTCTTCCAGGCATTCCTTTATTTAACCTCACAGCTACCCTTGTTCTCCCCATTGTATAGACTGGGAAACTAAGAGCTTAAACAACTAACTCACCTACCACTGGCTTAGCCAAGATTTGAACCCAGGTGGCCTGGCCATAGAATCCTTACCCAGAACCACATTCCAAGGGTCACAATCCCAGAACACCTGCCCTCCCATACCCTCTTCCCTTCTGGATAAGCCTCTGGTCAGAGTGGACTCTAGGTGTCACTGACTGGGCGAGGGGGAGGCCTGAGGGTTTGGGCCTGACCTGGTGGAAGGTGGTCCCATCTAGCCGGACCCCATCTCGGAACCACAGCAGCTCAGGGGTGGGGCGGGCGTCCCCTCGGCTCCGACAGGTCAGGTTCGCAGGAACTCCAGCAACCAGAGACACAGAGGGGCCGCCCAGCACTTGGGGGGCTTCTGGGGGCACTGTGGGGGGGGATCTGCGGTCAGAGCTGGATAGTAGGCCTGGAAACCCTGATTTCAGCTCCAACCGACCACTCCCCTGGGCTCCCTGATGCTCCCAGCTGCTGCTGCCCCCACCCCAGCTCCCAGGGCACAGATGGGCGGGGTCCTCACCCAGCACGTGCAGTTGGGCTGGTCGTGATCGGAGGCCTGCTTGTGTCGCCTGACACTCATACAATGCTTCGTCCTCCAGCTCCACGGGCCTAATGTGGAGATCATGCTGGCCGCTGGCCACATTCCCTGATATCCAGTACCGGGACCACCCTGGAGTCAGGGAAGAGGCCATCGCACGAGGGTTCTGAGTTCCTGGCCTCAGGCCTCCTTTGCCAATCACATTCCATGAGAAAGTGTGCAGGCTCCAGAAAGACTCGAATTCCTCCCCCCACCCTCCCCGCCCCAGACTGGAATCATTGCAAACTTGGGGGTGCTAAAAGTCAGAACAGAAAGCAGACAAATGATTGCCTCAATGCAAGGGGGGTGAGAAGGAAGAGGGTTATGACAGGGGAAAGAGGCGTGGAGAGCTCTGGGGAGCCAGCAATGACCTCAGGACTGGTTATCTGGGTGCCTACTTAAAACTGGTTGATAACTTTTTCATTTGGGCTCACTGCACTTTGCTGCATTTACAAAACATTTTACAATGTAAAAATCCCGATCCTCCCTGGGTCACCCTCAAAATCAGGCCTCTCAAAAGTTTAAACTGAATCCTTCAATTTCCCAAACTGGGAATATCAAAACAGAATCTTCGGATACAGCCCAACCCCAGCATGCGTGCCCTGACCCCAGGCCCTTCCAGAACAGAGAGAACAGCCTCACCTGGCAGGTCCCTTTCGCCCCCCAGAGCCAGCCCATCCTTAGTCCACTGAACAAGCCCCCTGTAAGCGCCCAGAGCACAGGGCAACCGCGCTTCGCTACCCAGCAGCACCACCAGGTCCTCAGGTTGTTGCAGAAAGTGGGGCGAAGAGCCTAGGAGAACGGAGTGCAACGGAGCTGAGCTTAGCACATCCCAAAAGTCCTTCGGTCCCCAGTCCCAGCCGCCTCTTCCCTTAGCCTGGAAGCCTGGGCCGCCAGAGTTCTCGCTCAGACCCGGGGGTCCGAGCCCCCAGCCCACTTCTCCCTGGTAAAGCGGCAGAAGCAAACAACCGCCCCCAGATTCGTCCGTGCTCCCTTCGCGGTACCTGCGCGCCCTCTGAAGCAGAAGAGCAGGAGGAGGGCGGGGACCAGCATCCCGAGTGCGTGTCCACCAGCAGCCATGGGACCTGCCAACTTCTTCCTCCGCAGCCCACCTCCCAGACCGTGGCCCGGAACCTGCTTCGTGCCGGACTCTCTGCCCCTGGCTGGAGCCCCCTGTCTGTGCCCTAGAGTCCCCCCCGGGTCTGCTCATCCGCAGTCTCTTTCACTCTGAAACGCCTGCCAGTACGTGGCTCTGGGTCTCCGAGGGACCCCGGGGCGGGCCGGGTCCCGTTCGCTCCGCCCCCGCCCGCCCCCTGGGAGACCCGCCCCCTTCCCATTGAGAAAGTCCCGCGGCTGGGACGCCGGCGAATGGGGGCGCGCAGGGCTGGGAGTCCTCAGAGGGCGGGAGCCCCAGCCCAAGTGGGGTGTGGGAGCCGGAGCAGCTGGGTCCAAGGAGGTGGTCCCGCTTGGGTTGGACATCTGCGCCCTGCCGAGGCTGAGGGAGGCACGGGGTGAGGAAGTCGGAGGGGAGGGAGTGGAAGAAACTTGCTCAGCCCAGGTCCTGGAGGGACTGCGCTGAGTGGAAACGGAGCTATAAATGGGAGCCCCTGGGGTCCCGCCAGTTTCCGCGCCCTGGGGAGGCGGGCGCTGTTGTCCCCTGGGTCTACGGGTCGGGAAGAGGGCACCTGGATGCCTGGGGAACAGCTGGGGCGCCCAAGAAGGGGGGGGGGGCGCTGAGCTCTCCTGGCTTCAAAATACCCCCTTTGCCGCCTCGTTAGCGTGCAAACCATAGCGTGTCCTTGGACCCCGGAACCCAGGCCTGCAGCCCCGCCTTTCCCAGGCCCCTGCAGTCGGCGGCCCAGCCCCTCTCCCCATCCCGCCGGCCGGGCGCCTCCGCCGCGGTTGCCGGGGCGACGGCTGGGAGGCGGTGGTGCCTGGGCGGAGGCAGGCAGGGAGGCTGGGAACCAGGCAGCTTGTCCTGACGGCTGCAGGCCGCCCAGCTGGGGCATTCCCACGCTGCGCAGCTGGCCTGGCAGGTGGGCGGGACCCTGAGCGACTGGAGGGGCGGACGGGGGGGGGGGGGGGGGAGGCTGGGACCCCGGCTCTGTAGCGACTGGAATTTACACTCAGGTTCTTAGCTGTTGCTGGATTCAGACCCTTGTGTCCCTGACGGTCCCGGGTTTGGACTTCCAGGATTGTTAGGAGAGTGGAGGTTCAGACCTCTGCTGGCTGAGAAAGAGACGTGTACCCGTCCCTGGAGGATTTGTACACTCAATTCCCAGTCTGCGGCATGGTGCCGTTGGGAGAGGGTGACAGGGATCAGAATATCTGGTTTTAAGTCTTAGACTCAGTGGATTTAGCCACCAATCTCTCTCCCAGGAGGATTTGGAAATGGACTGTGAACATCTGTCCTGTGTGTGTGTGTGTGTGTGTGTGTGTGTGTGTGTGTGTTTGTGTAGGGCTGGACCCCTGCACTCCTGGGTTCTTAGAAAGGGCCAGTCTGGACTCGTGGGACTGAGAGGGGAGGGTCGTGAGGGCCATAATCTTAGCACAGAGGGTCTGGATGCCTGGCTCTGGGCTGCAGAGTCAGTGCCTGGATTTTGAAAATGGATAGCCTGGGGGCCAGGACTCCTGCGTCTTGGGGAAGTCGGGTAGCGAGGCTGTTTTTCAAGCAACCTGATGTTGCTTCCTCTTCCTAGGTCTCTGGGGCCACAGGCATGGAAAAATGGAGAGAGAGCCTGAGGTCCCAGGAGCACGCGGAGAAGAGTCCCCGCCAGCGGGGAAGTGGGAGGTTTGTGCTAATTAAAGGTCCCAGAAACTGCCAGCTCCACATCCTTGTCCCCAAGGTCACCATCTGGCGAGGGCCCCATGACAGAGCCCCCCAGGTCTGTACCCAGCCCCTTCCCCAGGAGGTGCGGGGGTGTGATTGGGAGTGTAAGTGTGGAAGGAGAGCAAGGAGTCAATCACGGGGTGGGGGGAGGTGAGAGAGGGCGTCCAGGCTGGAACCGTGGCGGCTCAGGCCAGATGTCTCATCCTGTTTCTGGAGGAGGACCAGAGGGGACCGTGGGGGGGGGTGTGGGGGGGTGAGCGGTTCAATTCCTGCAGGAGATAAGCAGGCAGAAGCGGCTTATCCCACAGCAGTGTGTTTGCACACTGGGTGGGGAGGGCGGACCAAGCAGCATATGGTTATGACATCCAGGGATGGAGGAGCTCAGGGCCAGAGAAGCAAATAAGGGAGTCAGGGACAGGCAGAGGTTGGCTGAGAACAAATATTTATTGAACTCCTGATGTGTGTGAGACAGCGTGTGGGGTTGGGGGAGGGGTAGCAATGAGAAGAAAGAAAAACAGAGACATGTAGGGCCTAGAGACAGTGGAATCGTTCAAGGCTGGTTGCGATTCAAACACTTAACAGAGAGAGAGAGAGAGGAGAGATTAAGACATGGAGAAAGAAAGATAAATCAAGATGGGCAGAGGGAGGGAAAGACACAAAGAAGGAGAGAAGAGATGGGGTGCAGCAAGAAGCAGAGGCAGAGGAAGCTCACCCAGCCTTTGCCAGAGGGTCCCCACGGTGGACTCCCGGCGACACCCACAGTGAGGCTTGGATGCTGCCACCTGCTACACACCCTGTGCCCTCACTCTCACAGCCCACTCTCCCCTTCCTTGCACTCGCACACCCACACCCACAGGCACACATACACAGCGTCACTCTCTCCTACACTCTCTTGGTTCCTTGCACACCCCCACCAGAGATCCCTGAGGGCTGGTGGCTACTCAGGGAAGGAAGGGACTTGCTGAGGTCCTGGGTGAAGGCAGGGAGGAGCTGGGGAGTGCTCCCCACGCCGAGCCTAGCTCTCTGCTGGCCAGGCTGACCTTCTCCCCCTCACCCCCAGCCTAAGCCAGGCCCATGGAGCTCTGGGGCTGGGGAGGGGCCGAGGAATGCACCTGGCATGTGCTGACAGGGGATTTCTCACTCCAGCTGCACTGGGAGGAGCCTGCTGGGCACAGGCTGGAACTGGAGGGACCCCAGGGTGAGCTCAGGCTGGGTCAGAGGACAGGACCCAATTCTGCCTCGGATGACGGCCTCGCTCTCCTGGGCTGTGAGTGGTGAGAGAAAGGAGAACAGGGCGGTGGGGTGGCAGGAGAGGAGAGAGAGAGAGTGACTGTCAGGCGAGGAGAGAGAGGGAGAGAAAGAGGGAGAGAGGGAGAGACAACGACTGATCAGCGGTGCGGTGGGAGACTCAGAAAAAGCCTTGGAGAGATAGAGAGGCAGGGAGGGAAACTCAGAGAGAGCCTTGGGGAGACAGAGAGGAAGAGAGACAGATAAAGAGACATTTACGAGGAGAGAGGAAAAGAGAGAGAGACGGAAAGAAGAGACAAAAAGGAAGGTGGGAGACTGCAGGCTCCAAGACTGGGACCCAGAGAGAGACAGCAGCTGACGCAGGTGGCAGGCAACAGGTACCATGTGTGCCATGGTCAGGGGACTTGGGCTGGCCCTGAGGACCCCCATCGGGGATGCACTGCTGCTCATGGGGCTACTGACCGCAGGTGAGTGGGATCCAGCCTTGTGTCCAGGGCCAAGTGGCTGTCGTTTCCCATCCCGTATGTGTATGGATAGACCCTCTGTGTCCGCAGGCCTGGTCCAGTCATCGGTCCCTGCCTCGGCCCCCCGAGGCTTCTGGGCCCTGCCTGCAAACCTGACTGCTGTGGAGGGGGCTGAGGTGGAGCTGCAGTGTGGGGTCAGTGCCCCCGGCAGCGCAGTACAATGGGCCAAAGATGGGTTACTCCTAGGCCCCGATCCTAGGATCCCAGGCTTCCCAAGGTACCGCCTGGAAGGGGATCCCGCTAGAGGTAAGGGACCAGAACCTGAGCCCCTGAGCCACCACCAGCAGAGACGTACATGGCCCTGACCTCGGGCCCCACCTGCAGGTGAATTCCACCTGCACATTGAAGCGTGTGACCTCAGCGACGATGCGGAGTATGAGTGCCAGGTCGGCCGATCTGAGACGGGGCCGGAGCTCGTGTCTCCCAGAGTGATCCTCTCCATCCTGGGTAAGGATAGAGACCCCCAGAACCCATGAATCCAAGCTCCCCGCCCCTCCTCCCTCAGACCCGAGGTACAGGGCTCATTCCACAGGCAGAGACTCAAAGCCCCAGCGTCCTCAGTGGTGGAGGCTTACCCCAGGCCCCCTCCCCAGTTCCTCCCAAGGTGCTTCAGCTGACCCCTGAAGCAGGGAGCACCGTCACCTGGGTAGCTGGACAGGAGTATGTGGTCAGCTGTGTGTCCCCGGATGCAAAGCCAGCACCTGAGATCACCTTCCTCCAGAGTGAGTGTGGGGGCAGCTTGAAGCCCCCGGAATGTGGAGGGAGTATGCTCCTGGGGCCCAGAAGATGTCATCCCCAACATGGGGCCCAGGAGCAGCCTTGTGTGGGACTCAGTGGGTGGGTGGGGACATCCAAGGGAGGTGTCCAGGGACTGCAGGAGTGCAGTGGCGTGGGACTGGAAGGCTCGAGTGATGAGGGTGCGTGATGCAGCCCAGCAAGAAGGTGAGGAGCAGGCAGGGACCCAGGAACCCTCGCCAGGGCTCCAGTGTCCAAGGGGACCTACAGAGCCGGTGTCCCAGGCCCTGTTCTTCCAGACCTGGAGGGAGGGGACATCTTGTCTACCCTGAAGACTTCCAGGCATGCTCCCCAGAGCATTTTGTGGAACCAGGCTCCCCTCCAGCCCTCTTGTTGCCTCAAGGTGGACAAACAGTGTCAGACGTCTCCGCTAACGTGAACGACGGGTCCCAGGAGAAACTCTTCACCACAGAGGCCACAGCTAGGTACCTAAGTGGGGACAGCTCCCCCCGCCGAGGCCCCACACTTCCCCCCCAAAACCCTCTGCCAAGGGATTCAGGCTTGGAAACCTGGGTTAAGTATGCACATTTGGGATCCGGTTCTTCACCTTGACACCCAGAACTTCTTCATGGGGACGCTGGGTCTAGGCTATCAAGCACAAAGGCTTTGGCTGGGCGTGGGTCAAAATTCTCCCTGCTGACCCCTCAGATATCTCCCATGGAACTCTAGAGGCCAGGACAAAACAGCATGGAGACTTAGACCACGCGTGGGAACCTGGGCTCCCCACCCCTCCGCCCAGATTCCCCGATTTTCACACAATGACTCTGACTCCAAGACCCCAACTTCCCATCCCAGGGTGATACCCCAGAGCTCGGATAATGGGCAGTTACTGGTCTGTGAGAGCTCCAGCCCAGCTCTGGACACGCCCCTCAGGGCCTCAATCACCATGAACGTGCTATGTGAGTGAAGAATTGAACCTATTACGGGCTCTGAGGACCGGGCAGGGGGTAGGAATTGGGACTCCTGAGAATCACGAGGATTATGGAAAATCCAGACCCTCAGGGGGAGACATGGAAATCCAGAGGCAGGCCATGGGGCCTGGATGGGCCTCCCAGGTTCACCAAGCGATTGCTGCTCCCCCAGTCCCCCCAGGAGCCCCTGTGATCGAGTGGCCAGGCCTGAATGAGGGACACGTGCGGGCAGGGCAGAGTTTGGAGCTACCGTGCGTGGCCCGAGGCGGGAATCCACCAGCTACGCTGCAGTGGCTGAAGGTGAGCACAAGAGGCAGGCACTGGGGTTCAGGGAAGGTGGGGGCCAGGAGCTGGCCCAGGACGCTCTCTGTCTCCAGAATGGCCAGCCCTTGTCCACAGCGTGGGGCACGGAGCACGTCCAGGCAGTGGCACGAAGCGTGCTGGTGATGACGGTGTGGCCCGAAGACCACGGCGCGCGGCTCAGCTGTGAGGCCTCTAACAGTGTCTCCGTGGGGACCCGGGAGCAAAGTGTCACACTGCAAGTCACCTGTGAGTTCTGATGCCAGCTGCCTGCCTGTCAGTCCATGCCCCAGAGAGCCGCCTGCCTGCGCCCCCAACTACAGCCATCTGAAGCCAAAGACCTCATCCCTGTCCGTCTGGGTCCAGCCTAGCCTCGGCTCTCACCTCTGTCCATCTGTCCTGCAGTTCCCCCCAGTGCCATCATCATCCTGGGTTCTGCATCCCAGTCTGAGAACAAGAATGTCACGCTGTCCTGTATCACCAAGTCCAGTCGCCCGCGGGTCCTACTGCAATGGTGGCTGGGTGGGCGGCAGCTGCTTCCCACGGAGGAGACGGTCATGGATGTGAGGGCAGCGCTGGGCTGTTGGGTCTGAGCAGGGTGGGGGCTGGGAGCAGGATTCCTGGACCGGGGGAGGAAGTTTCTGGAAGCCTGGAGGCTTTGGTCTCTAAGGAGTGTGGACTGGGGTCCCCGACTCCTGTGTCTCACAGAGGAGGGAATGCAGATGTGTCTCATGTCCCTGCTGTGGACTGGGTGGGCCCAGGCCCCTGGGACTGTGTGAGGGGCCATTTCCGGCCCCGGGTCTGAAGCTCGCTCCCCGCTAGGGCCTGCACGGCGGCTACATCTCCATGTCTAACCTGACCTACCTGGTGCGGCGGGAGGACAACGGTCTCACCCTCACCTGTGAGGCCTTCAGCGAGGCCTTCACTAAGGAGACCTTCAAGAAGTCGCTCACCCTGAGTGTGAAATGTGAGTCCCTACACTGGCCCGGGGATCCCCCAGTCTGCAGAAACCCTACCCTCGGGCGCCAGCCCAGAGCAAAGGGTCACTCTTTCGGCATCTCCCCTCAGATCCTGCCCAGAAGCTGTGGATCGAGGGACCCCCTGAGGGACAGCTCCTGCGGACAGGGACCCGGGTGAGGCTGATGTGTTTGGCCATTGGAGGCAACCCGGACCCCGCCCTCACCTGGCTCAAGGTTGGTGCCAAGCAAGGCTGTGAGGTGGCAGGGAGGACAAGGGTCCTTCTCTACTTCCAGAGTCCTGGGAAATCCTGGGAGAACCTGAATGGTAAAAACAAACTGGATCTAGCATTGAGTTTTGGTAGGGAATTGGAAAAGACCCAAATGCCATGAGAAGTAAATAGAATCCTAGGAATATTCTGGGAATTCTGGGAAAACTGAAGATTCCTGGGTAAAAGAAGGCATCTGGGATCCAGATGGGAAATCCTAGGGAAAAGGCGATTCCAGCAAAAGCAAAGGAAGTTGTGGTGCAAATCGTAGAATGCAGGCGAAACGTAACAAGTTTTAGGGAGAGACTAAGAGCTACAGGGAAAAAAAAGTCGGTGGTATTCTGGGAAGACCAGAAGTTGGGGGGAAGATGCGTGATTCTATAAAACATCAAAAATTTGCTAATATTCAGTTGAATTCTTGGGACGTGGAGGTAAGATATTGAAATTCTAGTAAAAGGAAAGGAAATGGTGGCAGAATTCTGGAAGAATCCTGAAAAGTTAGGGAGCTAGTGAAAATTCCGGGAAAGGACAATGGAATTCCATTTTGGATGGAATTCTGGGTGTATGCCTAGACTTGGAGCGGTACAAAGGATTCTAGTAAAAACTAGAAGAAGAAGAAGAATGCAGAAACCCCTGGAAAGACACTGGGATTAAGAGAAAGGGCAAAGGAACTCTTTGGGGGGAAAGTGGGCTTTTCAAGAAAAAGAACCACAGATGGGAAAAGAAGGAATCCCGGGCAAGGGTTGGAATGCGGAGGGAGTTTCCCAGCGCGGGTTTGCTAAATGAACCGCACCGGTGGATTTTAGGGAGTTGGGGCTGAAGGCTGGCCGGGGGCGGGGAGGCGGGATCAGATCTGGGCTCCCCGCGGTCCCCCAGCCCATCCCGGCCCTCAGGACTCGCGCACCGTGACGGAGCCGCGGCTGCCCCAGGAGCCGCGCCGCGTGCAGCTGGGAAGCCTGGAGAAGTCGGGCAGCACCTTCTCCCGCGAGCTGGTGCTGGTCATAGGGCCGTCGGACAACAAGGCCACGTTCACGTGCAAGGCGGGCCAGCTCAGCGCGTCCACGAGGCTCATAGTGCAATGTGAGGGCGCGCACGGACGGGGCGCGCGCAGGGGTGGGCGGGCGCGGGGAGAGGGCAGGAGCGGGACGCGAGGCAGGGCTGGGCCTGGGGTCCTGGCCGGGCGAAAGCGGGACGCGCCGGCGCTCTCCTGGAGCCTTGGTCTTCCGGCCCGCTCTCTAAGTTCCCCCAACGAACCTGACGATCCTGGCCAACGCGTCGGCGCTGCGCCCAGGGGACGCCTTAAACTTGACGTGCATCAGCATCAGCAGCAACCCACCGGTCAACCTGTCCTGGGACAAAGAGGGGGAGGGGTGAGTGGGGCGGCGCCGTCCCTCCCTAGTTCGGGTCCCGCCCCTTCCATCCAGGTTCCGCCCGCCGCCCTCCCTGTGTTCCCCCCAGTGGTAGCCCTCTGGCCCTGGTCGCACTCCCGCACCAGCCTTGGCCTGGTCCCACCACCCTCCGGCCCGGTCCACAGGCTGGAAAGCGTGGCCGCACCGCCCCCGAAAGCGCCGTTCAAAGGCTCGGCTGCAGCCAGGAGCGTCCTTCTCAGAGTGACATCCCGCGACCACGGCCACCACGTGACCTGCCGCGCGCACAGCGCCGAGCTCCGCGAAACCGTGAGCTCCTTCTACCGCCTCAATGTGCTGTGTACGTGCCCCGGCCTGGAACCCCTTCGCACCCCCGTCCTGACCCTAAACCCGATCCTAACTTTCATCATCAGCTCGGCCCTTGTTACCTTGTCCACCTTCTCAACCCTGTCTCGGCCACGACTTTAACCCTTGACCCTGTGCGTGAGCTCAGAGTTATCCCTGACCCCGACCTTACCAACAATCTCGACTCCCCTGGGCGCCCTCTCCCTCTCCGAAGACCCTCCTGAGTTCCTGGGGGAGCAAATGCTCGAGGTGACCACGGTGGAGCAGGGTGAGGCTCTGCTGCCCGTGTCCGTGTCCGCTAACCCTGCCCCCGAGGCCTTCAACTGGACTTTCCGTGGCTATCGCCTCAGCCCAGGTGCGGAAAGTGGGCATGGGGGGGGGGCGGTGCAGGGTCTCAGGGGACCAGGCGGCCTGTCAGGCCCCTTACCCTGCTCTCCCCAGCTGGCGGCCCTCGGCATCGCATCCTGTCCGGTGGGGCTCTGCAGCTCTGGAACGTGACCCGTGCGGACGGCGGCCTCTATCAGCTGCACTGTCAGAACTCAGAGGGCACCGCTGAAGCGCTGGTGCGGCTGGACGTGCACTGTAAGCTCCGGAAACCGGGGAGCCCTGGGAGACTCGCCCCGCAGTGGAAGCCACACCCACCCCCAGAAACTCGCTCGCTGGGAGGCCCCCAAGGTGGAAGCTCCGCCCACCCAGGGATACCCACCGGTCCGGGAGCCCTCCCGTTCTGGAAGTCCCCATCCAGCCCACTAGAAAGACCCAATATGGAATCTGCCCAGAGGGCACCTGCCCACTTGGGAACCACTCCCATCAGGACACCACGCCCACTAGTAGAAGCCCCGCCCCCAACTCTGGAAGTCTGCTGCGTCTGCTCTAGTCATCACACAGGGGCAGCAGAGGGCTAGACAACCTCACTAACCCTGAGAAGTCTCCTTCAAGAGCTCCACATTACACACCCAGACTCTCCTGGACACCTCTCTAAGGCACCCCTCCCACCTGGGGCCTTCTCACACCTCGACCTGTCTGTGCCCAAGTGCCTTCCCCAAGCCCTGTGCCTCCCACCAGATGCTCCTGTCATCCGCGCCCTCCAGGACCCCACTGAGGTGGATGTCGGGGGTTCTGTGGACCTAGTCTGCACTGTTGATGCCAATCCCATCCTCCCAGATATGTTCAGCTGGGAGAGGCTGGTGAGGACCCTGCCATTTGGCCCTCCTTTGGGGAACGAAGTTGGGGTCGGAGGATGGGTTTTCTTGGCTGGGATCTCCCTGGGAGTGGGAGCCATGTCTGCGTGATGCTGTGTGACTGTACGCTTGCCAGGGCATGCCCCAGGAACAAATAGCTGCTTGTGGAATGATGGATGAGTGGATAGATCGATAGATAAGTGGGTGGGTGAATGGACAGATGGGTCAATAGATAGGAGAGTGAAAGAACAGGTGATGTGAATGAGTGGTTGGAAGAGTGGATGGAAGAGGAGTGGATGGGTGGGTGGCCAGATGATTGAATGAGAGAAATGAGTGGGCAGTTCAGATTAGGGATTGATGAATGGACGGATACACCATCAGTGGAGAGATGTCTGTGGATGGATCAATGGATGGATGGCAAGATTGGTGGAGAGATGGATAAACAGGTGTGTGGATGACTGGGTTAACAGATGCATGTGTTTGTGGGCATGTGCATAAATGAGTGAATAGAAGGGGTGAATGGGTGGAAAGCTTTAAGCATGAATAGATGGGGTGTGAATGGATGAATGAATGAAGGATAAATGGATGAATGGGTGGAGAGGTGGATGGGTGTGTGGATAGACGGTCCCAAGGATGAGTGGTTGGATACAGGAAGGGGTGAATGGTTGGCTGAACCGGTAGATAAATGGATAGATTGCATCAATGTATGACAGAGAAATCTTTTCGTGGGTGATTCTGTGGAAGGTGATCGTGGCTGGGAGAATGAGGCTACGGGGGAACATAGTGCTGGGGAAGATGGATCTGGGGCCAGACTAGGGAACCAGCTTATGAGTCTTGGATCTTTAGGGGGAAGAGGAAGAGGACCAGAGCCTGGATGACATGGAGAAGATCTCAAAGGGGTCCACGGGGCGTCTGAGGATTCTCCACGCTGAACTGGCCCAGGCTGGTGCTTACCAGTGCGTGGTGGACAATGGGGTGGCACCTCCAGCCAGAGGGCTGGTCCGTCTTGTTGTCAGATGTGGGTAACGCCCCTATCGTGACTTCACGGCTTGCCACTGACAGCCTTCCAGTCCTCCCGCCTGCTCACACTGATCTCCCCACCACCCCAGATGCCCCGCAGGTAGAGCATCCCGCGCCTCTCACTAAAGTGGCCGCGGCTGGAGACAGCACTAGTTCTGCCACCCTCCACTGCCGTGCCCGAGCTGTCCCCAATGTCGTCTTCACCTGGACGAAAAATGGGGTCCCTCTGGATCTCCAGGATCCCAGGTGGGCCAAGGCCCAGCAGGCTGCACCCCAGCCCCAACCCTCATCCACAGCTCCAGTTGCCCTCCTAAGACCCCCCTCCCCCCCGCTGCCTTCTCTCCAGGTACACGGAGCACACGTACCACCAGGGTGGGGTCCACAGCAGTCTCCTGACCATTGCCAACGTGTCTGCAGCCCACGACTATGCTCTCTTCACATGCACGGCCACCAATCCCCTGGGCTCGGATCAGACCAACATTCAACTCGTCAGCATCAGTATGATGAAGGGTGTTGGGGGAGTGCTATTTGGGTCAATTCCCAGGTCTCTGGCTGACCCCAAGGTGGTAGAGTTCCTGAAACCTGAGAAGTGTTCATGAATGGGGATGAAGTTTTTGCCTGCCTTAGAAATCTTAAGGGAGGTTGGATCCCCAGGGAAATCCACAACAAGTATGAGAAAAGATGGCGGCCGGAGGGTGTCCTCAGGGACTCGAGTTTGAAAAGTGAATTTTCAGGAGCTGCTTTGTCTGGGTTCAGCTGTCAGCAAGAACTTCTCTCCTTTAGGTCATTTTCCTCTGTGTTGGCTTTAGTTGACGGCTCCTCAGTGGGGTCTGTTTTCCCTGAAGGAATAGAATTTGTCCTCCTCTTAACAGGTGGATGAAAATACTACAATTAAATGTCATTGTTTGCCCTTGGCTTTCAGCCCAACCCTGAACCAACCATGTGGTCAGGGGCAGGCAGCATTGATTGGCCTGGCTTGGTCACGTGTCCACTCTACCCAGAGTGGAGTCGCTTCCCTCAGCAGCGTGAGACTACGGGGTGGTAGTTCTCCAATATCAGGGTGTTGTCATCAGAAGGAATGAGGGGGTGGGTGTTGCACTGCGTGGAACAAATGTGTTCAGCTGATGGACCTATGTACTAAAGTTTATTCGCAATGCCCACATCAATCCTCGTCGAGTTCATGAGTGGAGTGTGGGAAGGTTGAGTCCCATGCCATTGTCCCACGTCCATGCACATTCCTAGCTGGGACTGACGAGGTGACGCTTTGCCTTCTTGGTTTGGCAGAGCTGTAAATGTTGTGGTTGTGTGTAAATGTTTGTCTGTTGTGCTGTAGACCATTTCCTTTCGTAGTTTGTTTAGTGCCATGGTTTTGCATTTTTGTGCTATTTATGAGCAGTTTTGCTGCTTAAGATGGCCTCGGAGCCCAGCAGGAAGGCTGTGATGTGCCTTCCAGAGAACATTCCTGCCTCGAATAAGCTTTGTGCAGGCACAGGGTATAGCACCATTCACCATGAGTTCTGTGCTAGTGCATTGGCAATCTGTACTCTGTACAGTGCCTTCGAATGGAAACACACAAGAAGCAAGATTACATATTGACTGATCGACTGATTTCCTGTTGCTGTGATGAGAGGTTTGGAGGGGACTTGCCTTATACTTCCCTAAGTGGTATCTGCTAATTCTGTGTTCCCAGAACTGTTACGAGGCGTCTTCAAAAAGTTCATGGAAATGTGCATTATGAAAAAACTATGCATAGGTTTCTGCAAAATCTTGCACCAAAATCAACGTATGTTCTAATTCCATTTTCCCATGAACCTTTTGAAGCATCCTGCAGATTACAACCACCATGAATAACGAAAATTGATTGTTTATTCAGAGTCATTCTTAGAAAGACTTTGGAGCAATCTTCTAGAATCCTTTTGTGTCCTCTGACTGCTCCCTTCATCCCTCTCCCCCAAGGCCGTCCTGACCCCCCCTCAGGGCTGAAGGTCGTGAGCCTGACCCCACACTCGGTGGGGCTGGAGTGGAAACCCGGCTTTGATGGGGGCCTGCCACAGAGGTTCCGCATCAGGTAGACCCTCGCCCAGGCAACGGGGGAGGCAGCCAGCGGGCCCCAGGGTGCTTTTCTGCGTTGACTGTCCTCCTGTTGTGCAGGTATGAGGCCCTGGACACTCCAGGGTTCCTCTACATGGATGTTCTGCCAGCCCAGGCCACTGCTTTTACCCTCACTGGGCTGCAGCCTTCTACACGCTACAGGCTCTGGCTGCTGGCCAGCAATGCGCTGGGAGACAGTGGACTCGCTGACAAGGCGATTCAACTCTCTGTGACTACTCCAGGTGGGAAGGGACTGCCTCGGGCAGGTCAGAGGGTTTCCCAGAGGACTCACAGGGATCGGGGATCGGGGATCGGGGAAGGCGGCACCGATGAAACACTGAGACCCAGAGGGGTCACGCAAATTGTTCAAGGTCACCCAGCTAAATGAGGCGGAGGGGGAAAAGAAACCGGGGAACTCCAGAGACCAGCTTTTAGCCACCAACCCGTGTCAAGGTCCTTCGAACAATTCGTGGAAAATTAAATTAAAAGATAAGTTTAGTTTTGTGCAAAAAATTGAAAACCATGCATAATTTTTCATCCTACACATTTTCCATGAGCCTCTGAAGACCCCTTGCATGCATGGATTTCCATTTTTTGTGTAAATACAAACTTATTTGTTTAAGATTTATTTTTATTTATTTGAAAGGAAGAGATACAGAGAGAGAGGGATAAAGAGGTCTTCCATCCACTGGTTCACTCCCCAAATGGCCGCAAGGATGAAGCTGGACTGGTCTGAAGCCAGGAGCCAGGAGCTTCCTCCAGGTCTCCCATGAGGATACAGGGACCCAAGCACTTGGGCCATCCTCTGCTGCTTTCCCAGGTGCATTAGTAGGGAGCTGGATTGGAAGTGGAGCAGCTGGGACTATATGGGATGCCAGCACTTTAGGCAGCAGCTTAACCCGCTATGCTACAACACCAGCCCCCAAAATTCTATTTTCATTTTATTTTCCCACAACCTTTTTTTTTTTTAAAAAAAAAATTATTTATTTATTTGTTTGGAAAGCAGAGTTACAGAGAGGCAGAGGCAGAGAGAGAGAGAGAGAGAGAGAGAGAGAGATCTTCCATCTGCTGGTTCACTCCCCAAATGGTTGCAATGGCTGGAGCTGGGCCGATCTGAAGCCAGGAGCCAGGAGCTTCTTCTGGGTCTCCCACATGGGTACAGGGATCCAAGTACTTGGGCCATATTTTGCTGCTTTCCCAGGCCAATACCAGGTAATGGGACCTGAAGTGGAGCAGCCGGGATTCAAATCAGCGCCCATATGGGATACCGGCACTGCAAGCAGCGGCTTTACCCACTACACCACAGCGCCAGTCCCTCTCATCCTTTTTGAAGCATCCTTATATGTCAGATCACTGTGCTTCAGTGTCTGAGAATAAGGCTCATCTAAGAGGTGAAGATTAAATGAGCTAAAACTTGTATATCTAAAGAGCTTAGAACAGGGACCAAGTGCCATGTGTTATCTAAAGGTTTAAAGAAATGGGGCCGGCGCTGTGGCGCAGCAGGTTAATGCACTGGCCTGAAGCACTGGCATCCCATATGGGCACCAGTTCTAGTCCGGGCTGCTCCACTTCCAATCCATCTCACTGCTAGGGAAAGCAGTAGAAGATGGCCCACGTCCTTGGGCCTCTGTACCCACATGGGAGACCTGGAGGAGGCTCCTGGCTCCTGGCTTCAGATCCGTGCAGCTCCAGCTGTTGCGGCCATCTGGGCAGTGAGCCAGCAGATGGAAGACCTCTCTCTCTATCTCTACCCCTCTCTGTAACTCTGTCTTTCAAATAAATAAAATAAATCTTTAAAAAACAAAAAAGGTTTAAAGAAATGCCCTTTGCTCACCTTCTCCGCTTACTTTGCCCCACGGAAGCTCACCCAAAGCTCTTCTTTACGTCTCCCCCTCCCTGCGAAGCAGCCTTCCTCTCCGTGGCGGTGTAAGCCCTTCTCGTCCCTGCAGTCTTCCCTGCTCTTCCCTCCCCCATCCCAGCCTTCTCTCTGACACTAAAACCAAGCACGGAAATCACCTCCCTTGCAGTAGAACTTATACCTCTATTAAGGGATCCGAGAGCCCAAACATCTTTTTTGGTTAATTCAACAAGGTGATAATTCAGATTAAAAGGGTAACAGACTCATCAATAATTTATTATTATTATTATTATTATTTCATTTATTTACTTGAGAGGTAGAGAGAGAGAGTTCCCACTCACTGGTTCACTCTTCAGTGGCTGAGACTGGGCCAGGGATGAAGCTGGGAGCCAGGAACTCAGTGCAGTCTCTCATATGAGTGGGGGTGACCCAATTCCTCGAGACATCACCGCTGCCTCCCGGGGTTTGCATTAGCAGGAAACTGAAGTCAGGAGCCAAATCCAGGCACTCCAATGTGGACTTGCACAAGAGTCTAAATCTGTGTCTTACACATAAACACCTGCCCCATTGTCACTAATGACGTCAGGATTGCTACTAACAGCATCACCCTTGTCATCAATTTCCAGCTCTCTTTGAAATATTCCTAAGAAGTCTTAGGCCTGAAAAGCCCGATAAGAGTCTGAGAAGTATTTATGGTTTATGTCGGGGTTTTGGTGCGAGTACATAATCTTCCTGTCACCTCCCACCCCCCCACTCTCAGGCCTGGACCACCCCTCTGGAATACCGGACCACCAGCCACCCACAGAGCAGCCTGCAGGCAAGTCCTTAATGCTCCCAGTCCTCCCCCTCTCTAGAGTGGAAACTTCCGGTCTCTGACCCCGCCTCCCGCACTGGAAGACTGAGCGCTATCTCAGCAGACCTGCCGGACATCCTTAGCTCTTCCTCTTGCTTGGAGTATCCGATTTTCTCTTACAAATCGAGTTGAATTCTGAAAGAATGCCCTGACTCCATGCTCTGTTAGCTCCGCCTGTTAGCTGGGGTGTAACAGATGACCCCATACACGGACACTTAGGGTGACACACATTATTTGTCATGGTCCTGTGGGTCGGCTGGGGACTTCTGGTCTGGGCTGGCTTGAGTCATCTTTGTGGTTAGCTGGCAGCTGAACTGGACCTGGGCGGTCTACAGTGGCTTCCTGCTCACAACTCCGATAGTCCTCGGGCTCTCAGCTGGGGCGATGGAGCTAACTGGGCCACGTGTCTTGCCTTGCGTTGTTCATATGGAGGCGGCCACAGGGGTCTCAGTAGCAGTGAGTCAAGCTCCCATCTCTCGCTCCTGACTGAGTCACGTTTGCTGTGGTTCCATCAGCCAAAGCGAGTCCCGTGGCTCAGCACGGAGGAGTCAGTGTGGCTACAAGAAGGGGAATTGTGACTCTGTGGCAAACGGCCCCTTCAGAGCCAGAGAAGAAGGTTGCACATGACGAAACTCAACTGCCGTCAGCCCTCAAATGGCTCATGAAACGGAAAATTCCCAGTGTGCCTCGGGGGTCCATCTGTGATCCCTTTCTGCCCCTGCTCTCGACTTCGCCTTTGTTGATGGTGGCATCTCAGGTTCTGCCATCGAGAGGGCAAAGCAGCCTGGGAAACGCCCTGAGTGCTCGGGCACAAGGCACCTTGGGTGGAACGCCTGTGTCTGGACCAACCACTGCGGGAAAGGGGATGGGTGGTCGGACTGACCAGGCGGGGCAGTGTGGCCACCACGGCATCCTGCCTGAGCCATTCAGGCTGAGAATGGGGGCGTGACTGTCTCCCCAGAGGAGGGCAGGTGCTGTGGGCAGAAGATGCTGGAAGATGTTTACTTGGAGGAGCTCAATCTTGTCCCCAGGGATATAGTAAAAAGGTTGGCCTGGTACTGGCTGGGGGGGTGGGGCTACCTTGAGATGGAACTTGAGGGGTGACTAGAAGTTGGAGAAAAAAAGGACATTTAAGGACAGATCTTTGACTACACCAGAAAGTACTTGAACTTGGAAACAGCCAATGACCAGTCTCTGTGGCTGGAAGTTCCAATGCCAGGGTCTGAGACATTGGGTGTGGCTGGAGAAGTGGGAAGAGGCAAGATGGTGGGAGGTCTCAGATGCCCGGCTTAGGAGCTGAAGCTGTCTCCTGAGCCCGTAGACGGGGCCCAGGCAAAGGCGGAACCTGCTGCTCGTGGCTGGAATTGAGAAAGGAGCCGCTTGTGCCAGGGCGGCAGGCGGGGTGGGGATGGACCCCCCCTGCCCAGCTGCTGCCCTGGCCCTGGAAGGAGGACAGGCCTGGTCACGGAGGGCTGCCTTCCGCCCCCAGGGCCCCCGGGGCTGCGCCTGCTGCCCGTACTCTTCGCCGTGGGGGGTCTGCTGCTGCTTTCCAACGCCTCCTGTGTCGTGGGAGTGCTCTGGTGGCGGAGACAGAGGCGTGTCTCGGAGGGTGAGCGGAGGCCCTTCCCTGCCGGGATGGGGGCCATCGGTGAAGGGGAACCCAAGTCGCTGCAGTTTCAATGTTTTGACAAGCCCAGGTGGGCTCCAGTGGGCATCTCCGAACCTTTTCCCCCTTTTTCTCTCAGGTATCTCAGAGAAGACAGAGGCAGGGTAAGTGGGGGATTTGTGAAGAAGGGAGAAGGTTTGGGGGTGATGAGTGGCAGAGGGCGGACCCCCGACTGCCCTCCACACCTCCATCCTGGAAGGTCGGAGGAGGACCGAGTCGGGAATGAATACGAGGAGAGTCAGGGGACCGGGGACAGGGACACTCAGAGCTCCACGGTGAGTGTGCGTGGCCAGGACAGCCCTGGTGATGGGAATGCCACCATCCACTTCAGGTCAGTCACTGCCATTTCCGTCAGCTGTGGGGCAGAGGATGGAAGGCCCTTATCTGGTGTGTGTGTGTGTGTGTGTGTGCGCGCACGCGCATGCGTGTGTGACAGGTTAGCACCGCGGAGGGAGACCCGTATTACCACTCCATGCGGGACTTCAGCCCCCGGCTGCCCCCCACCCTGGAGGAGGTGTCCTCCCCTCGAGGTGAGTCGTGGCCACACCAGGGCCTGCCCTGTTCAGAGATGCCCCTGACTGACATCCGGGTGGGGTGCCCTGATTGCTCTTCGCTTCCACTGCTCCAACTCCAGGCCTCGTGGGTTTTGAAGACGAAGGCCTGGTCTTTCCTGGGCACCTGTATGATGAGGTGGAACGAATGCACATCCCGTCTGGGAGCTGGGGACCCCTCTACGATGAAGTACAGACGGTGAGACGTGTGTGTTAGCAGCAGCCTTTCCTGCCTAGTGCTGGGAACCCACCCCCTACTGCTTATATGAATCACAGTACAGAGAGCTGCTGGGACAAAGAGATTTGGCCTCAACCCAGTGGCCTAAAGCAGGTGAGGGGCCCTGCTGTGGGCGGTTGTTCCTGAACCCCCGTACTTCCCATTGTGTTCTTCTGCCAGCTCCTAGTGCTTCATCCAAGCCTGCAGAGATGGGCTGCTCGGGTTTTCAGCTGGCAACAGGAAATAGAGGGTGTGGTGGAGGCCCAGGCCCAGAAATGGTACACATCACTTCTGTCCCCGCTCCACCAACCAACACGTGGCCACACCTGGTGCAGAGGAGGCGTGAGCTGGGGTCTAGAATTGGTCTGGCTTCAGTTCTGCTACTGTGGGAGAAGGAAGGCGTGCACTCTCTTGGATGATTAGCCCTCTCCATGGCCCTGGTTAAACAGATGGAAAGGATTTTCTTTTTGCTAGCCCAGTTGAAAAGTTAGGGAATAGAATTGTGTTCTAGTCTGGCTGGACCCAGAATTTCCTCCATGAAGATGTCCCTTGAAAATCCAGGAAGGGTTTGTTTCTTATCAGATTAGAAATATTCAAAGAAAGAGAAGGCCTCTGTTGCAATATTTCCAAGTCCCCAATGCTGACGCTTAGTGCAGCTCAGGTCACATGCTCATTGCTGGACCAATCACGAGGCAGGGAATATGCTAATTTGACGGGCCTGAATCCACGCCCCTGGGGTCGGGAAGCAGAGGCTAGCCCTCCTCTCTACACTGGACTGCGAGTGGGAGAGGGACAGCGGGCTCAGAGGGGAGTGCAGATGCTGGCAGGACAAGAACAACGTGCAGGCACTGGATCAGCAGCCAACCCCTACCCGCTGCTCCACAATAAGGAGGTGGGAAAGAGCCCTTGTCTTCCTGTATGGCCTTGGCTACTGCTCCGGCCCCTCTGGGCCAGGAGTTCCTCTCTATCTGGAGCACTGCTCTCAGACCACAGCTCCCACCAGTGGAGGAGTAACAGGCCCTGGATGCTGTCCATGGTGCTGGACCATATGTACCCTGGAAGCACAGATGGAGCCTGCAGGCTTTTTCTCTACATGGCCAGAGAGCAAATACTCTGGGCTCTGTGGGACATATGGTTTTCCTCCAAACTACTCAGCTGTTCCACTGGAGAACAACAGCGGCCACAGGCAATATATAAATGAATGAGTTGGGCTGTGTTCCAATAAAACTTTATTTTTGGACAGTGAAATTTGAATTTCATTTAATTTTCATATGTCACAAGTATTATTCTTCTTTTTATTTTCTCCCTGAAAATCTAAAAATATAAAACATTCTTAGCTCTTGGACAGTACAAACAAAGACAACAGGCCATAATGGCTCATGGACCAATCTGCTCTGAAATTTGTTGAGCTAAAAAAATGATTTTCTCCCAGCCCTAGACAGAGAATATCCCCAGTATGGTCTTTTTTCCTCTTCTATTTTGATGGGTAAATGTCTTGGGGACTCATAAGACTAACAGAACCATGACTCATATTCCACAGCTGCCACAGCTGATATCATGGGCTCTTAAAGATTTCACATTTCTGACACTGAAATAATTTTCCCAACATCAAATCATGTGATATCTTGAACTTGATTTAAAATAACCTGGTTGGTGAGTGGTGGGGATGAGAAGATGGAGGTTTAGATAAATCACTATTGGCCAAGGGTTGACACCGCTGAAGCCAGGTGATGGGTACAGGGGATTCTTGATGGGGGTTCATTTATAATCACTCTCCACTTTGCTGGGCTTTTCCCCATATTTAAGAGCTAACACCCTCCTTCCGAGTTGAGCATGAATGTATATCTCCCAGATTTACATGATGACTCACAAGGCATCTCCCCATAGTTCTAACTCCAGGTTTTGCTTATCAGGACCCCTATGACCACCACTGGCCTGAGGACAAGTACGAGGACCTAAGAGGAATCTACGACCAGGTGGCAGGAGATGTGGACACCCTGGGACCTGATTCTCTACCCTTTGATCTCAGGGGAGAGCTGGTGTGAGAGCTTCCTCAGTACCCTTCTCCTAGACCTGCAGGACAGCCTGTGGTCCTTTTCATCCAAGCGTGGCCTGAGTTTGTTCAGTGAGCTCCATAAGACACAAAGGGGGCGGGGCCTGGGCCTTTCCCGGAGAGGACATGGAGGGAGTGTGCAAATGACAGAAGATGATTCAGTTGGCCTCAAAGTATAAACAGAGTTCCCCTTGGGGTTGTCCTTAGAAGCTAAACTGCTCCAAACAGACAGTGAGTTGGAAATGACATCTCAAAAATGAAAAGCTGTTCTGAGGGTCTTCATTTCAAAGTAGAATTTTCACAAGTGGAGAAAGAAATAGCTAAGATCTCAGTTCATTTTGAGTTCCATTACATCAGAAACATAATAACAAGTGGGATAATAAGGGCCATTGTTATGTCCTATCTATTTGTATTACTTTCTATGGTTATGTAAAATGTGATGTATAAACTATGGCACACATGTAAACATTATTATTTCTATAGAAAATGAACAGATTCTATTAAAAGGAGCTATTTACAAAAGAATGTATTTTATCTGATATCATTTATAGAAATTCTAGAATAGAGAACACTAACTTATGGGGCCAGAGAGCAGATTATGGCTGCCTGGGGCTGTGAAATGGCAAATTGCAAAGAAGGCACGAGGGAGTTTTGGGGATGATAGAAATATTCTATATCATGATGTGGTGATGGTGACATAGGCACACAGATTTGCCAAAACTCATTGAACTGTAACACTTAAAATGGATTTTACTGTATACACATCATGCCTCAATAAAGATGATTTTTAAAACAGGCCCCATAATAAATCAGCCCAGTGAGACAATCCTTATTCTCTATGTTGAATAACAGGATAACTGAGAAATCTGCTTGATTCTATGAAGAGCAGAGTACATGTAGTTAGATGTGGTCTTTCTTTAAACCTTTGATTCTACTTGATGAATCATATTGATCAAAACTTTTTAGCTCAAGTGTTTTTTTTGTTTGTTTGTTTTTTTATTTTTTTTTTTTTTACAGGCAGAGTGGACAGTGAGAGAGAGAGACAGAGAGAAAGGTCTTCCTTTGCCGTTGGTTCACCCTCCAATGGCCGGCGCGGCCGGCACAATGCGGCCGGCGCACCGCGCTTGTCCGATGGCAGGAGCCAGGAGCCAGGTGCTTTTCCTGGTCTCCCCATGGGGTGCAGGGCCCAAGCACTTGGGCCATCCTCCACTGCACTCCTGGGCCACAGCAGAGGGCTGGCCTGGAAGAGGGGCAACCGGGATAGAATCCGGCGCCCCGACCGGGACTGGAACCCGGTGTGCCGGCGCCGCAAGGCGGAGGATTAGCCTGTTGAGCCACGGTGCCGGCCTCAAGTGTTTTTTATATGCTATTTTTTGTCAGTGCAGACAAAGTTTTTATACCACAGCACTTAGACACACAAATCCATTAAGGTTCAAATGATTTTGCTTGAAGTCAAGGGTTGGCATTGTGGTGCAGCAATTTAAGCCAATGCTTGAGATGCTGGAATTCGTGTAGGAGTGCCAGCTCTGGGAGCCCAGCCTGCTCTACTTCGGATCTAGCTTCCTGCTGATGCACCGGGAAGGCAGCAGATGCCACTCAACGTCCTTGGGCGGAAAAGAACTGGAAGCAGAGTCTCAAAGAGATACTCGCACATCCAGTTCAAATCAGCGTTGTTCACAATAGCTAAAGTATAGAACAACCCAATGGTCAGTCAGTGGAGAAATGATCAGCAAAAGATTCTCTATCCATACAACACACAATTACTCAGCTTTACAAAGGAAGGAAGTCTGGACACAGGCTGCCCGATGGGGGAATGTTGAGCACCTTCTACTAAGTGAAATGAACCCGTTGCAGAAAGATACATAGATATGGAATGATTCCACTTACCTGAGTGGCCCAGAGCAGGCAGAAGCATAGAGCCTGACAGCAGAATGGTGTTTGTTGGGGGCTGGGGGAAGAGAGGAAAAGGGAGTTATTGTTGAATGGGTAGAGTTCCAGGTTTGGGTTCTTTTATATTTATTTATTTGAAAGTCGGTTATAGAAAAAAAGGAGACACAGAGAGAGAGATCTTTCATCCACTGATTCACTCCCCAGATGGCTGCAATGGCCGGGGCTGAGCCAAGCTGAAGCCAAGAGCCAGGAGTTTCTAGGCCTCCCACGTGGATGCCGGAGCCCAAGCACTTGGGCCATCCTCTGCTGTTTTCCCATGGCATTAGCTGGGAGCTGGGTCAGAAGTGGAGCAGCCAGGACACGAACTGGCGCCCATACAGGACGCTGGTGTTGCAGGCAGCAGCTTTCCCCGCTACACCACAGCGCCAGCCCCTGAGTTCCACTTTTGTAGATGAACAGTCCTGGTGATGGACGATGGTGATGATTGCGTAACAGAACAACGCACTCACACCACTGAGCCACACATTCCAAAATGGTTATGATGGTAGGTTTTATGTTATATGCATGTATTTTAATCAAACATCCAATCAAAAATGAAAAAAAAAATGCCAACAAACTAAACACAACCGTGAGTTGTACCCGGACCATGGTAGCGGTTAATCCACTCTGTATTCCCGTGGTCTAGGAGAAAAAAGAAAAATGATCAAACAGACTGTTCAGGCACAACCATGGGCTTGTGGGAGAGAAAACAGGCAACCATTGTGTACAACTGTTCAGCTGTTATGTCCTAAACCCGCACACGTGCACAGCCTATGACCTCATAATCACATACCCGATGGAAACGCTGATATGTGTGAACAAATAGACCTGAACTAGGAGGATCTCTGGTGCCTGAGACTGGAAACAACGCGATGTCCATGACAGGAGAACGGATAACTCAACTGTACGTTCACCCAGTGGGTCTGTGTCAGTGAGGACGGACTACTGATACACCACGGTGAATCTCACAAGCGTAATCAGACGAAACGAGACCATACTGTGTGATTTCATCTGCTTCAAGGCAAAAACAGGCAACACTCCCGTGTGGTGTTAGAAGTCACGAGTGTTTCCCTGCGGGGGAGGAGGGAGTGCTGGAACTGGCTCCAGGAGGACTTCTGGGGGTGGGCGGTGCTGACGATGCTGTTTGTTTACCTGGGTGCTGGTTATACACATGTGGTCATTTTCTGAAAATTTACCATATTAAGCACTTAGGATAGGGACACATTTCTTTATGTGTATAATACATCATTAAAATTTTACACTATATCTTATAGACAGCATTGCAGTAAATGAATTTCTAGTGTGTGTACAATCCTCGCTACCATTCCAAACGGTAGCCAAAAATACAATCTTCGCTCAAATTTACATCATAACCTCATTTCAGAAAATGTCAATCTATTTTTTCCTCCAAATTCCTGGTTTAATAAGAACTTGTTTATTTTGAGAAAAAGGTCCCATCATTAGGCTGCTCACAGAAATAACCCACAATCAACTTTAGAAAACAAATATTAAGATTATTATACTACTTTTAAAAAAAATATGGAACGCTTCACGAATTTGCATGTCATCCTCGCGCAGGGGCCACGCTAATCTTCTCTGTATCGTTCCAATTTTAGTATACGTGCTGCCGACGCGAGCACAACGTCAATCTATTTTAAACCATATAAAAATTTTCCTTTATAAACTTTCTCCTTACAATGTTCAGAATGTGGACACACAAGTCCTTGATTTTTTTTTTTTTTTGACAGGTAGAGTTACAGACAGTGAGAGAGAGACAGAGAGAAAGGTCTTCCCCCTGTTGGTTCATCTCCCAAATGACCGCCACGGCCGGCGCTGCACCGATCCGAACCAGGAGCCAGGTGCTTCCTCCTGGTCTCCCATGCAGATCCCATGTGGGCCCAAGGACTTGGGCCATTCTCCACTGCCCTCCCGGGGCCCCAGCAGTTGGGACTAGATCCCAGCGCTCACATGGGATACCGGCGCCACAGGCGGAGGATTAACCAAGCGAGCCACGGCACCGGCGCCGGCCCAAGTCCTTGACTTCCACTTAAAAAGTCTGCAGCGCCGCACTGTCCGTGCAAATGTTGGTGCAAATTTCCAAAGCTGCCACCCGGGGGCGGTACTGCCACGTTTGAGAAGAACCCATCCAGCAGGAGCGGGTGAACCTGCTGGTGTATATCGGGTTCTGGAGCTCCGAGGAGGATGTGCTGCAGAGGAAAACAGTCTTCAGAGTGCAGGTGATCCTCAAACCCAATATTAGAGGCTGAGTAGGCGCTGAGCCAAAGAGGACCACGGGAGCACAGCGTGGGGAGGGATTTTCCTGAAACTGTCGCTGATGGATAACAGGCAAGGAAGGGATCGGTAGGAATTGGGACTAGTGAGACAGAAAAGGATTTTTTTAAAAGATTTATTTTATTTTTTTGAAAGGAAGAGTGACAAAGAGAGAATGAAAGACACACAGATCTTCCACCCAATGGTTGACTCCCCAGATGGCTGCAATGCCTGGAGCTGGGCCAGGCTGAAGCCAGGAGCCTAGAACTCCATCTGGGCAATCCACAAGGATCATTGTCCACTGCGTTCCCAGGTGCATCAGCAGGGAGCTGGATCGGAAGTGGAGCAGCCGGGACTGAATTGTGCTCTGCTATGGGATACCAGCATTGCAGGTGGCGGCTCCACCTGCTGCACTACAACGCTGGCCCCAGAGATGGACAGGGATAGACGGCCAAGGCCAATTATGTGACTCCTCCTGTCCGTGCCAGGAGCTACTGCATAGTTACAACAACAGGAACTCACAGCCAACAGGTAGGAGCTGCCCGTCCACGTTCCGAGTTCCTTATGCGCGCTATCTCCTGGAAGTGTTGGGGCCTCGCCTGAGCACAGCTGCTTTTGTCCTCCAGTGTCCATTCACCTTGTCGAGGATGGCAGTGTAGACTTTGCCTCGCCAGTGCCCAGGCCCTCGCTCTAGGTAAGCAAGCTTTGGGTCGCCGATGAGCTGATGAGCAGAGTTACAGAGAGGCAGAGACAGAGAGAAAAAGGTCTTCCATCCACTGGTTCACTCCCCAAACGGCTGCAATGGCTGGAACTACACTGATCTGAAGCCAGGAACCAGGAGCCAGGAGCTTCTTCCCGATCTCCTACGCAGGTGCAGGGGCCCAAGGACTAGGGCCAACTTCTACTGCTTTCCCAGGCCACAGCAGAGAGCTAGATTGGAAGTGGAGCAGCTGGGACTCGAACTGGCACCCATATGAAATGCTGGCATTTCAGGCCAGGGCTTTAACCACAGTGTGGGTCCCTCATTTTATTTGTAAATTCACCTTTCTGGGGCTGGCGCTGTGGCATAGCCACCATCTTCCTGGTTCGTTATGATGTCATGCTAGGAGCTCCACGGCCATGCTGTAGAGCTTAAGCGTTCTGTGGAGAGGAACCGAGAACCCAACCTTGACCGACCTCCCAGCAATGGCAGGCTGTTGGCACACCTGTGAGTACACCATCTTTGAGTGCATCCTGCAGGGGCCGGTGATGCTGGTAGCAAGTTAGGCCACTGCTATGGCAACACCATCCCGTATAGGGGAGCCCGTTTAAGCCTTGGCTGCTCCACTTCCAATCCAGCTGCCTACTGCTGTGCCTGAGGAGGCAGTAAATGATGGCCCGAGTCTGAGTCCTTGGGCCCCTGCCATCCACATGGGAGAGCTGGATGGAGCTCCAGGCTCCTGGCTTCAGCCTGACCCAAGCCTGGCTGTTGTAGCCCTTTGGGGAATGGACCAGTGTATGGAAGATTCTCTCTCTCTCTCTCTGTGTGTGTGTGTGTGTGTGTGTGTGTGTGTATGTGTGTGTGTGTGTATTCCCCTCCCTCTTTCTCTCTCTGTCACTCTGTCTTTCTCATAAATAAACATTTAAAAAGAAAGAAAGAAAGTGCATCCTCCAGCCCCAGGTTGAGCCTCCCACGTTCACTTACTAAATGCCTGCAGCAGCCAGAGCTTGGTCAGGCCAAAGTCAGGAGCCTGGAGCTCAGTCTGGGTCTCCCGCGTGAGCAGCTGGGACCCAACTGCTTGAGCTGCACCTGCCAGCGCGTGCATCTGTAGGAAGCTTGAATTGGAAGTGGAGCCAGGACCAAACCCAGGCAACTAGATACGTGACACAGACAACCCAAGGGGCATCTTTATTAATTTTTAAAGATTTATTAATTTATTTGAAAGTCAGAGTTACAGAGAGAGAGAGAGAGAGAGAGAGAGAGAGAGAATCTTCCATCCGCTGATTCACTCCCCAAATGGCTGTGATGCCTGGGACCAGGTCAGGTGAAGCCAGGAGCCAGGAGCTTCTTCCAGGTCTCTCACGTGGGTGCAGGGTCCCAAGGACTTGGGCCATCCTCTGCTGCTTTCCCAGGTGCATTAGCAGGGAGCTGGATCAGAAGTGGAGTGGTGGGGACTCGAACCGGTGCCCATGTAGGATGCTGGTACTGCAAAGGGTAGTTTACCCCGCTATGCCACAATGCTGGGCCTGGGGCTTTTAACAGCCTTGGTGCCTGAGACTGAGTCATCAAATTCTCTGGGAGTGAGGCCCAAATGTCATCGTTTCAAAAGCTGAGTGCTGCTGGGGCCAGCATTGTGGAGTGGCAGGAACAGCACGACACCTGTGACACCAGCATCCCATATGCGCACCAGCACGAGTCTCGGCTGCTCCACTGCTCATCCAGTTCCTTACTTATGCACCTGGGAAAGCAGCAGCCAAGGCCCAAGTGCTTGGGCCCCTGCACCCATGTGGGAGACCTGGAGGAAGCTCCTGGCTCCTGGCTTCAGCCTGGCCCAGCCCTGGCTGTTGCAGCCAGTTGGAGATTGAATCAGTGGATACAGGATCTGTTTCTGTGACTCTGCCTTTCAAATAAATAAATAAAATCTTTAAAAAAAAAAAAAAAGCGGAGTGCTGGCCGTGACGCAGATGTCCTTCAACAAGAGAGTAGATGAGACGCTGGGATTTATCCATCTTGTGAGGCACTAACAAGGAACAGCTATGGAAACCCGCAAGAGCTTGGGCAAATCTCAAAAGGCATAATGCGTAGTGAGAGAAGGCCGGCTCCAGGATTATGGACCGTGTGGTTCCGTATCATGGCGTTCTCCAAAAGACCAAACTGAAAGATGAAAGGTACTAGTGGATACCGGGGACTGCGGGTGAGGGGAAGGTGTGGTTATAAACAGGGACTCCTGGAATGATGGAACTGCGCTTACCCTCATTGGGTGGTGCAGAGAAGCTGCGCAGTGTTAAAATTCACTAACGGCGCATCGAAGGAGAAGCAGTTATTGTATGACCATTAGAAACATAACAGTGAAGGAGATCCCCGAGAGATGGCGCGGCGTGAACAAGGTAAACACTTTTTCATTACTGTGTAGTATTCCACTGCAAGAATGTACCCCAGTGTACTTAGCCAGTCTCCTGTTGATGGGAATCTGGGAGGTTCCTATTTGGGGCTGTGAGTAAACAGCAGTGCAGTGACCTGCTTCCTGTACTTTCTGTGTGATGCTCATGGTCAAGTTCTCTAGGATACATACTTAGCATGGGACATTCGGGTTATAGGTTGTGTGTGTGTTCTCTCAACAGCACCATACTGTTTCCCGTTTCAAGACAAAGCAACTACAGGGAGACGGGCTAGCTGGCTCACCCAAGATGACAAAGCCGCGTCACCTTGAACCCACAGAGCCTTGCGGCTGACCCTGTGCCCTCACTCAGTGCCTCCTGGCATAAGGCAGGTGCTCCATGGGTGTGCGGTGCTGTGCCGAGGGTCACAGGGGGCTGTTACAGTGGGCTCCTCTCCTGTTACCGTTACTCTGGACTCTGTCCCCATTGGTTAATGATTATCCGTGAGCTTGTGAGCCTAAAATTTCTCCCGGTTAATCAGTCACTGCCCCCTAGCTGGGTAAGGGGCTGTTGGTGCACCTGCAGCCCCCAGTGCCCCTCCTCCCAGCGCAGAAGTGGCGAGGGACGCATGATGCTGCAGGCCAGCCGAGCGCTGTCTTCCCAAGCCGGCCCCTCCACGCGCGGCTGGCAGCCCCTGCGCTTTGATGGGACGGCCTTCCACCTCAAGGGCACAGGAGAGCTGGCGCGGGCTCTGCTAGTGCTGCGGCTGTGTGCCTGGCCCCCTCTGGTCACCCACGGGCTGGCGGTAAGCAGTGGCCCCGGAGACTGGCCTGGAGGCTGCTCCGGCCGACTCTGAGCCCCTGCTCCCTGTCACCCAGCTTCAGGCCTGGTCTCAGCGACTCCTGGGCTCCCGGCTCTCAGGCGCGCTTCTCCGAGCATCCTTCTACGGGCAGTTTGTGGCTGGAGAGACGGCAGAGGAGGTGAGGGGCTGTGTGCGGCAGCTCCAGGCCCTAGGCCTCCGGCCCCTGCTGGCAGTCCCCATCGAGGAGGAGCCGGACTCGGCTGAAAAGACTGGGTGAGTAGGGGGCCAGGGCCCAGGGAGGCGGGGAGGATGGCAGTGAGCGGGTTCCCAGGCTCCCAACCCTGCTGCCTGCTGGCTGGACAGTGAGGACTGGTACGAGGCAAACCTCCGCGCCATGCTGCGGTGCGTGGACCTGTCGCGAGACCTCCCGGAGCCCTCAAGCCTGACTGGGAGCAACAACCTCATGCAAATAAGGATGACGGCACTGACCAGCCCTCGGCTCTGTGTAAGGCATGGGCAGGGGTGGGGAGGGGAGAGGACTTGGCTGCCCACCAGGCCTCCCCTCACCTCTGCACACACCACCCCATTGCAGAAGGAGCTAGCTTCACGGGTCAGCCAGCAAGGGGCCTCCTCGGAGCTGAGCCCCGAGAGGCTGGCAGAAGCCATGGACTCTGGGCAGGTAAGGACCGCGGGTGGAGACTGCCAGGGTCGAGGCTTGGACATCCCAGGCATCAACAGGTTCAGACTGCACAGCATTTATCATTTATTTAGGAGGCACACAGTCAGAGAGAAACTCAGATTATCTATTCATCTGTATATATATATATCTATATATCCATATCTATCTGGAGAGAGTGAAGGATCCTGTTGCTATGGATTCGTTCTGAGAGGAAGAGTGTGGTGGGGGGAAGAGGCGCAGTCACCACATAGACCCTGGGAGCCGGGTGAAAGCAGGCCAGAGGCGAGCAGCCCACAGACTCATTTATTTCAGTTGGTTTAGCAGCTTATATAGCCGAGGCAGCCAATCCGGTCAAGGGGCTGTTTATGCCCTAACCAATCACAGCCTGTTGCCAGGCAGTTTCCGAAGCCATCCAATCACAGCCTGTTGCCAGGTAGTTTCTGTTGCCAGCGGCCATTTTGGCATGGCCTTCTCATTCCACCACAGGATCCCATCCACTGGTTCATGCCTCCAAATGTCCACAATGGCCCAGAGTTGGACCAGGGTCCAAACTGAGGCTGAGAACTCACTCCTGGTCTCCCACGTGAGTGGCAGGAACTCAACTACTTGAGCCATCCCCGCTGCACTCACAGATCCCCAGGGTCTGCACTCACAGGAACCTGGAATCAGGAGCCAGACCTGAGACCCGAGTGCAGGCTCTCTGACTTTGGACTTGGGAGTCTCGGCTGCCTGCGCCATTGCTGCGCTAAGCACCTGCCCCCCAGACTGTACCACATTTAGCCAGCATCACCTCCCAGCTTGGAACCCGCAGGATAAGTGTGGTGCTGCTCTGGGGTGCGGCTGGAATGGACGGACTGTGGGTCACCTGGAGGTTAAGGGCAGGGGCTCTGGGGCCTGGCAGCTCTCAGAGGAGGGACTGGGACAGCAGCTGTTTGTGGACCAATAGGAAGTATGTCAATATTTTAACCATCAACTGTGCCACACCAGTGTGTGCTGCCTGGAGGTAAGCGCTGATTAGACCCAAGAGACTTCAGTCTATTCATTCATTCATTCATTCATTCCTTTTGTCTCCATATCCTCCCTCCTCTCCCTGCCATTGACAGCAACTCCAAGCTGTATAATGTGCATTTTTCTGTGATTGTGATCTCATTTTGTCATGTGCATACAAGAGGCTTAAGGAAGTTCATGAGGAAGAAATGAAATTAACGATAGTGTGTATCTTCCGTGAACTTTTTGAAAGCCCCTTTGTAGTGTTAGGGGGGCATGTTCCCCCCAATTTCATCGTAAAGAATTTCAAACATACAAAAGTCAGTGAACACTCACGTACCTATCACCTTTAACATTTAACTATGCTTGCTTTACATTATAGCTACTCTTCTAGTCATCCCTCTGTCCATCAATCTATCATTTCTTTTAAATTTATTCGAGAGAGAGAGAGAGAGCGAGCAGGTGAGCGAGCGAGCTCCTGGTTCATGCCTCAGATGCCCACAATGGCCTGGACTGGGCCAGGCTGAAGCTGGGAGCAGTGCAGGTCTCCATGTGGGTGGCAGGACCCCAACTACTTAAGCCACCCCCTGCAGCCCCCAGGGGCTGCACTGGCAGGAAGCTGGGGTCGGGAGCCGGAGCTGGGGAGTGAACCCAGGCCCCCTGACACGGGACAGAGGTGTCTTAACCTCTGGGCCAAACACCCACCACCATCTTATTTTTTGACGCATTTCCAAGTAAGTTTTAGACATCAGTATACTTATCCCCCTAAATGTGCCAGGATGTGAATCATTAATTAGAGTTCAATAATTAATTACAATGTTCTTGTTCCTTTTGAGGTTGAATAGACATACAGTGAAAGATACAAGTTACAAATGAACTTTGACGAATGCACACACCTGAGCAATGCAAGGTCTTATCAATATGCAGAAGATCTCCACCACTGCCCAGTGTCTTCGTACCCTTTTCTACCGGGGGGGGGAGGGGCATATTTTATTTATTTTTTACTTCTTTGGGAGACAGAGTTCCCATCGCTTGGTTCACTCTCCTTAAAGGCCCCCAAGGGATAGGGCTAGGCTGGGGCTGAACTCAATTGCCAGGAATTTAATGTAGGCTCCCACGCAGGAGGCCAGGATCCAGTTACTTCACCTATGGCCGCTGCCTGCCGGGGTTTGCAGTCACAGGAAGCCGGAGCGAGGAGCTGGAGTGGGGCACCACACCAGCACTGTGACGTGGGAGGTGGCGCTCCGACTGCTCCCTTAAACGGCTGCTCCACCGAGCAGTGTCCAAGTCTACACCACCCCCAACCAACGCGGCGCTAGACACTCCAATGTGTCTTCTCCTAGTCTTTATTTTTAAAAATTGTTTAAAAAGATATATTTATGTGAAAGAGCTGCAGAGAGAGAAGGGCAGACAGCAAGACAGGGAGCTGGATCAAAAGTGGAGCAGCCAGGACTCGAACCCCTGCCCACATGGGATGCTGGTGCTGCAGGCGGCAGCTTTACCTGCTCCGCCCCAGCGCCGGCTCCTATCTTCTTCTTCTTACAGAGAAAAAAACTGCTGAGGCCCAGAGAGGTCACACGACCTGCTCAAGGTCACACAGTAAGCGGCAGAGCAGGGTTCAAACCCTGAGTGTGACCCATGTAGTGTGCCCGTCCCATACAGCTGCGTTTCTGACGTCTGACAGTTCCCAAACTCTTCCCCTCCCTGGAGGTGGGGGAAGAGGAGACTCAGGCCTTAGAAGGGCCCTGGGGTCCTGAGCCCCTCTCGTCTTCCCTGCTGTCCCCTAGGGCCTTCAGGTCTCCTTCCTCAACGCCAAGCAGAACCACCACCTTCAGGCCTCTCTGAGCCGCTTGCACCGCGTGGCACAGGTAAGGCCTTGGGCGCGGTTGGCTGGGCTGCCCCGTGCGTGCGCACCCCCGGGGGGGGGCCCTGACCACAGTCCCCCCCACCCCCAGCACGCCCAGGCGCGGCACGTGAGGCTCCTGGTGGATGCGGAATACACCTTCATCAACCCCGCGCTCTCTCTGCTGGTGGCCGCCCTGGCCGTGCGCTGGAACAGTCCCAGGGAAGGCGGGCCGTGGGTGTGGAACACCTACCAGGCTTATCTGAAGGTGCGTGGTGTGCTTGGCAGGACCGTGGCTGGGGTTCCCGGGGGTCCCCACACCACCCGAGCCTGCCTGTGTGCCTCCCGCCCCCTCCAGGACACCCACGAGCGACTGGGGCGGGATGCGGAGGCCGCTCACAGGGCGGGCCTGGCCTTCGGCGTGAAGTTGGTTCGCGGGGCCTACCTGGTCAAGGAGAGAGCCGTGGCACGAATCCAAGGGACCGAGGATCCCACTCAGCCTGACTATGAGGCCACCAGTCGCAGGTAGGGCTGGGCCAGGCCGGCCTCGGCCAGAAACAGTAGTGACAACTGGAGCTCCCTCTGCCCGCGGGACTGCGAGCTGAGCAGGCCCGGGGCACCTCCGTCCTCCTCTCTCTCCTGGGCCCAGGACGCCCTCACTTTCCTGGCCACCACCTGCTTGTAGCCAGAGGAAGCCCGTTAATCCCCAAGTCAGGTCATGTGTCCCCCACCCCGTCACTCCCTCTGTAGCCCCCAGCGCCAGGTCAGTAACCCCTCAGGTCCCACTGTGTCCACAGGCGCCACATGATCTGGTCCCTCTCGCGCACTCACTCGGGCCCTGCTAGGCTAACCTCGTGATCCCCACCACCTGGAAGCTTCCTTCCTCCAGACTCCGTCCCCCACTCTCTCAGGGGGCCACGGGGGCTTGCTCAAGTTGCAGGGCAAAACTGGCGAAGCCAGGCTTAGAACCCAGGCTCATCTCCCAGAGCTGCGAGGCTGCCAGGGCGGCTCGCAGACTTCATGGCTGGGACCATTTGTAAAATTGAGAGATAATTCACATGCCGTAAAATCCACCCACTTTAAAGTGTACAATTCAGCAGAGTTTATTCAAAAGTTGAGCGACCACCACCACTGTCTAACTCCAGAACCTTCGTATCACGGCAAAGAGAAACCCCACGCCCATTAGCGGTCATCGTTCATCCTCTGGCCCCCTCCACCCCCCCGGCAACCACCGCTCTCTGTCTCTGTGGGGCTGCCTATCCTGGACACTTCACAGAAAGAGAATCCTACAATACGTACACTTTGTACGTGGCTCCTCTTACTTAGTAGGACGCTTTCAAAGTTCACCCCTGTCGTAGCCTGAACCACGACTTCATTCCTTTTTATGGCTGCATAATATTCCTTTGCGTGGATAGGCCACATTTGGCTTATCATTCATCAATTGGTGGACATGTGGGTCATTTCCCCTCTGGGGCTACTATGGACAAAGCTGCCGCTGTGGACATTCCGGGCAGGTTTTGGTGTGAACATACAGTTTCAGTTCTCTAGGGGACAGACCTCGGGTGGAGTTGCTGGGTCCTCTGTTGAACTCTCTGAGAACTGTCAGGTGGTTTTCCAAAGTGGCTGCAACACTTACATTTGCTCCAGCAATGCGTAAGAGCTTTCATTTTTCCATATCCTGTCCAACCTAGTACCGTACATGTTGTAATATAGATTTTGAATAAATAATGAATCCACGTGGTTCAAACCCCCAAATGGATTTCACTCCCACATGTATCCCCATCTAATTATGGGGTCTCCATGTCCCTCTGCCCCAGGCAACTACTTTAGCTTCTTATTTATTTATTTATTCATTTATAAGACAGAATTACAAAGAGAGGGTCTCCATCCACTGGTTTATTCCCCATTATTCCCCAACAGCCAGAGCCAAGCTGATCCGAAGCCAGGAGCCAGGAACTTTTTCCGGGTCTCCCATGTGAATTCAGGGACCAAGGATTTGGGCCATCTTCCACTGCTTTCCCAGGCCATTATCAGGGAGTTGGATCAGAAGTGGAGCAGCTGGGACTCAAACCGGTGCCCAAGTGGAATGCCGGCACTGCAGGCAGTGGCTTTACCTGCTACGCCACAGCATCAGCCCTTACTTTAGCTTCTTACATGTGTTTCCTGTGTTCCTTTCTTTTTTTCCTTTTAATATTTATTTATTTCAAAGGCAGAGTTATAAATAGAAGGAGAGATGGGAAAGAGAGTGAGAGAGAGAGATTTTCTATCCCCTAGATCACTCCCCAAATGATCACAGCAGCTGGGGCTGGTCCGGGCCAAAGCCAAAAACCAGAAGCCCCCTCCAGGTCTTCCATGTGGGTGGCAGGGGCCTAAGTACTTGGGCCATCTGCCACCACTTTCTCCAGCACATTAGTAGGGAGCCAGGATTCGAACCGTTGTCCATGTGGGATGTGCACACTGCAGGTGGTGGCTTAACTTGCTGGGCCACAATGCCAGCTCCTTCCACGTGTCCTTATGCATGTTCAGGAGCATACGAAGATTTTTCAACATTTTGTTTATTTTCTGTGCAAAAGAGATTATGCCTATACACACTGCTCCTTGCTTCTCAGTATCTTCTTTTTTTTCTTTTTTAGTAATCCAGTGCTTCTTTCTTTATTTTATTTGAAAGGCAGAGTAGGGGCCAGTGCTGTAAAGCTGCCGCCTGCAGAGCCGGCATCTCATGTGGATGCCAGTTCAAGACCCGGCTGCTCCACTTCTGATCCAGCTCTCTGCTATGGCCTGGGAAAGCAGTGGAAGACAGCCCAAGTCCTTGGGCCCCTGCACCTGCGTGGGAGACCTGGAAGAAGCTCCTGGCTCCTGGCTTTGGATCGGTGGAGCTCCAGCTGTTGCGGCCAACTGGGGAGTGCACCAGTGGATGGAAGACTCCCTCTCTCTGCCTCTCCTTCTGTGTGTAACTCTTTCAAATAAATAAATATTAACACACACACACACACACACACAGAGAGAGAGAGAGAGAGAGAGAGAGAGGCAGAGTTACAGAGAGTTCTTCTCTCCCCTGGAAATGGCTGCCACAGCTGGAGCGGGCCACACCCAGACTGAAGCCAGGAGCCAAGAGCTTCCTCTGGGTCTCCCATGCGGGTGCAGGGGCCCAAGCACTTGGCCATCTTCTGCTGCTTTCCCAGGCTACTTGCAGCCAAGAATTGAACCAGTGCTCGTATGGGACGCCTGCATTGCAGACAGCAGCTTAACCCGCTGTGCCACAGTGCACGCCCCTCCGATCGGTATCTTAAAGGCAGGGGAGTCTAGCGACAAGGAGCCCAGGCTCTGGAGCATCGGGCAGCCTGGGTCCCCATCCCTGCCCGGCCGCCTCTTGCCAGGTGACTTGGGAATAAAACACGAACTAAACCCATTCCCCTCTGAAAAGTGCAGACAACTCTGATGCTCCCATAGACCTTGGTTGGTCTGGGGAGTAGATGAGTGGTTAGATTTTTCCCACAAATCCATGCAAGAGGAAGGAAATTTAGCGAAGGGTTGAACTCTAGCAGTGTGGGCAAGGTCCGGGGAGCTTCCCGGGGAGGAATGTCCATTACCCAGAGCGGGGAGCCGTCTCCAGGCCTGTGCTGTGGCTGACGGAGGGCAGGGTAGGGTGGCCTTGCCGTCTTGGCAAAACACCAGCACGCTCTCTCTCCTCCTACCTTCTGACCTCCTGCGTGGGACTCCGGGGGCAGAGGACACCCCGGGGTGCAGGGAGGAGCGGCAGGGGGTGGCACGGGGCTGACCACAAGCTGGGCGAGCGCTGGCCAGGCTCTGCGCCCTGTGCCAGGCGGCGTCCCCGCTTCTTTCAGTTACAGCCGCTGCCTGGAGCTGATGCTGACCCACGTGACCCGCCGTGGCCCCCTGTGCCACCTCATGGTGGCCTCCCACAATGAGGAGTCTGTTCGCCAGGCAACCAGGCGGTACGCGGTGGGGGAGGGGGAATAGGCGCCCGCAAAAGAGCCTCCTCCCTCCTCTTCCCGCTCACATGCCAGGGACGGGCAGAGGGTGGTGGCCCTGGGACAGACAGGAACAGTGATGTGTTCTCAGGAGCATGTTAAAGATTTTGAAGCCCTGTCACGCTGTAGGTCCCCTAGCTGGACGAGACATTAACCCTTGTTTGCTGGGGCGTGGGGAGGTCCGAGGGTTCGAGGAAAATCACTGCGACTTACTCGGCTTTCAAAGGGCTCAGCCTAGTGGTCATGTATCACCAGGTTAAGAAATACTTCTCTTTTTGAGTTTCCGGAACAGGCATGCAGGTGCGTAATGGCCCCCGGGGCAGCTCTGGCTGCCGCCTCTGTCTGGCTCCCTAACGTGGCCTTTCCTGTAGCATGTGGGAGCTGGGCATTCCTCCGGATGGGCCTGTCTGCTTCGGACAACTCCTGGGCATGTGTGACCACGTCTCCCTAGCGCTGGGTAAGTGGCCGGCCCGTCCCCTGCGTGCCCACCCCCTCACTCCTCACCCTTCCCGCCAGTGCACGCAGGCTCCCAGCCAGAGCGGCTGTTTCTGCTGCTCCTCCACCGCGCTGTCCGGTTTCCTGTGGCTTTTGTTGTCCTGACCCGACACCAGACTTAAATTTTCTCTGCCAGGTGCTAAGGGGTACCAAGCCACTTTGCCCAGAATTCACAGCTTGAGGGTTCCTGAGACAGCCTCGTGTTGCAAGTTTGGGTTAACCATGGCCACAAGCTCCTAGACATGGATTTTCCAGTTTTCTTGTCTGCTCTGCTTATGGCCAAGGCCACCGTCCGTGAGGATAGGAAGGCGGGAGGGCGACTTGTGTTAACTCTTTTTTTGGGAATGTCGCTCTTCCGGGTTCCAGCTTTGCCGAGGAACGATCTTTGCCTTTACGGCTGTCACCTGAGTCAGGTTAAGCCCATGTGTAGCTTCTGCAACTCCGAGATCCCCGAACAGTCCCTGCTCCTGCACGGGGCAGGAGTGGCCTCCTGTGTGCCCCTCCCCGCTTTGGCGCCTCGCTGTGTCTTAGCGCTAGGATGAGCACATGCATTACTCTCTCGCAAGCACCTTCATCACGTTAGGGTTTTCAGAAACGTTTGCTGCAGGGGTTTTAGCCCTTGCACTGCGAGATTTTACGTAGCTCGGCTAAGTGTGCCACGTTCGCAGTCTCCAAGCCCGAGCCCGCGCCCCGCCAACACTCTCCCCCCAGGACAGGCCGGCTATGCGGTGTACAAGTCGATCCCCTACGGCTCCCTGGAGGAGGTGATCCCCTACCTGATCCGGAGAGCCCAGGAGAACCGGAGCGTGCTGCAGGGCGCCCGCAGGGAACAGGCGCTGCTCAGCCAAGAACTGTGGCGGAGGCTGTTGGGGGGAGGCCTCAGGGCATCCCGTTAGCAGCCCTGGGAGGCGCGTGGCTAACAGAGGTCCCAGCCACTGCCCGTGCCTCTGTCTTGCACCGCAACCGCCTCCTGGGGTAGTCATCCCCTCGCATCGGCCAGGCCAAGGGTGGCGGCTCTGCAGTTTGGGAGATCCTCCTCTTCAAGGAAAACAAAATAAAAATAACAACAACAACAGACAGCTATATTTATTTTCACTTTATTTGAAAGGTTAAGAGAGAGAGACCTTCCATCGGCTGATTCACTCACCCCCAATGCCCGAAACAGTCAGGGCCGGGCCAGGCTGAAGTCAGGAGGCAGGAACTGCATCTGGGTCTCCCACATGGGCGGCTGGGGCCCAAGACAAAAGGCCAGGCAGGGGCAGAGGCCAGTCAAACCAGTCTCTCAGATCCTAAGCATCGAATGGAGCCCCTTCAGAGCTGGGCTCTGAGGGGGACTGTGCTGGGGGCACAGCAGGGACAGCCCAGGCCCCGCCCCAGAGGGCTTAGTCCATGGGGGGAGCAGACCCCTACCCAGAGGCGGCACCTGATCCAGACCAGGTGGCGGTGATCCGGAGGGCGTCCCAGGAAATTCACCAGAGCAACCAGCGAAGATCGACAATTCAGGGGCACGCATGTAAACAGAGAAGTGTGACACAGATCGCACAGCGGGGAGACAAGGCTGGAGGGGCAGGAAGGGCCAGACTTGGGGCGTCAGGTCAGTCCTGGGGATATTGGGGAGTCAGCAAGATTTCAGGCAGGAGTGGGACAGGCTCAACCTGCTTTTAAGGTCTCCCTCGGTTGTGGCGCAGCGGGTCAAGCCTCTGCCTGCCACCCATAGGATCACTGGTTTGAGTTCCGGCTGCTCCACTTCTGATCCAGCTCCCTGCTGCTAGTGTGCCTGGGAAAGCACCCAAAGACCACTCAAGTACTTAGGGCCCTGCTACTCACACGGGAGACCCAGATGCAGCTCCTGGCTTCAGTCAAGGCCTAGCCACTGTGGCCATATGGAGAGTGAACCAGTGAATGGGAGGTCTCTCTCTCTCTCTCTCTCTCTCTCAACTCTGCCTTCCAAACAAATAAATAAATCTCGCTGGCTGGACTAGAATGTGGAGCCAGGCTGGAAGGCCAGGAGAGGCTGGGTTGGGGGGTGGGGGGCTGCCAGGAGGCCCAGAGGGGGCTGGTTAAAAGCACGGTTAGGAGGCTGAGAGGGGAGCCATGGGCTGCCAGGCCTGATGGCAGGGAGCTGGCCAGCGCGAGGCCAGAGCTCTGGGCTGGAGAGGGGGACAGTGGGGCCAACCCTGAGACAGGGCCCTGAGAGGAGACACAGTTATGGGGAGACACTGAGGCCAGGGTGGGACTTGGTGGGTACTGGGGGGGGTCTTTCTGAGGCTCTGGGGAGAGGCTGGGGCAGCCCCACTGGGAGGAAACAGCCCGTGCAGTGGATGAGGAGCATGGCAAGAAGACAGCCCTGGGGGCCGGCACTGTGGCATAGTGGATAAAGCTGCTGCCTGTGGTGCCGGCGTTCCATATGGGCCCCGGTTCAAAGCCCAGCTGCTCCACTTCTGATCCAGCTCTCTGCTGTGACCTGGGAAAGCAGCAGAAGATGGCCCAAGTGCTTGGGCGCCTACACCTGTGTGGGCGATCCGGAAGAAGCTCCTGGCTCCTGGCTTTGGATCGGTCCGGCTCTGGCTGTTGCTGGCATCTGGGGAGTGAACCAGTGGATGGAAGACCTCTCTCCACCACCCCCCCCCACTTCTGCCTCTCTGTAGTTCTGCCTTTCAAATAAATAAATCTTATAAATAAATCTTTAAAATAAATAAATAAGACAGACCTGAACAGACCCCCTGCCCCAAAGAGGTCCGCCCTGGATGGGTAGGAAAGAACGGAGGACCATGTAAAACGCAGCCCAGGGCTCTGGGGCAGACAACATGGTCGCTTCGCCATGGCGGAGGGACGTCGCTCCGAGGAGGGCAGGCGTGCAAACCGAACAGGAAACCACCGGTGCGCACCCGCGCCTGGGATTCCCGCCCAGTGCGCAGGGGTCACGTGGCAGTCACGTGCAGACCACTGAGCCCAACGGCAGGTGCACAGCCGACTGGGGCGGGATCTTGGCCTAGAACTTTCTTAGCGCTTTGCAAGCCCTCAGATCTCCACCAGAGCCCGCCCTGGGCCCCCGCCCTTCCTCTTCGCTCCTCCACAGCCCTCAGAGCCCCCTCCCACCTGGAGACCCCACCTCACCTCAGAAGCCCCACCTTTAGCAGACCCTGTGCCCCATCCCAAGGATGTGGCCCTTAGACCCCTCCCTAGTCCCCTACCCCACCTGTAGGCCCCGCCCCCGACATGCGCGCCCCTCCCGCACCTAAGTCCGCGCCCCCGCCAGCAGACCCTCCCCCAGCCGCAGGCGCTGCGGGCAGCCCTGGATCCCAGAGCGCCCAGAGCGCCGGGTGAGCGGACCCTCCCGCCTCTCTGATCTCCTCTTCCCGCCGGGAACCCTCAGCGCCCCCTACCAAGCCCTCGGACCCTAAGGCAGGCTCCGAGCGGCCCCTCGCTCGCGTCTCCCGCCCTCCTTAGGTCCCCTGCGGCCCTCAGACTCGCCACAACCGCTGCCCTGAGCCCCCCTTGAGCCCACCCCCTTTCTCATTCAGAGGCTGCCTTCCCTGCGGGACTGCCCCCTGCCTTCCCCGGAACCCCGGCCTGCCCGCATGAGGCCGCCGCGCTGCCCCGCGCCCCGGAGCTGAGCCGCCCGAGTCTGCAGCCCGCACATGCCCTCCCCGCCCCATCGCTTCCCGGTGGAGCTGGGCTCCGTGCGGGGCTCCGATGCCCTGGTGGGCCGCCTGCATCGCCTGGCCATGGCTGGGGGCCCAGGCTGGGGCCTGGCCAAGCTTCTGCGGAGAGGTGAGGGCTTGGCTGCTGGGGCCCCCTTGGGGGCAGGATCCAGGGGCAGCATGGAGGGCCCGGCTCCAGCTGTGTGCGGGGCACCTGCCCTCCGTGGGCCAGGCCCTGGGGGCTTAAGGGTGAACAGGACCGCGGGATCGCTGTGAAAGATCCCAGAGGAGAAGAGCTAATCATGCAGAAGGTGGACAGACTCCTGGAAGACAACAGCTCACGCCAGCGCCCTAAAGTCTGAATGAACCGGGCGTGTGTGTGTGTGTGTGTGTGTGTGTGTGTGACCGCAGGTCTCAGGGAGAGGGGCGCTGGAGAGGCGCAGGTCCAGAGACTAAAGAATGTAGGAACGTTTGCAGTTTGTTCCGTATGTGATGGGAAACCACCCAATTATAACCCAGGAGGCCGTGGACATGAAAAGAACGAGGCGTCATTTCCGGTCTTGCAGAATTTGTGAGCTGTGTGGGCGCTTTCTGAACCGATTGCCGATTCTTTGAGTTTTCCCTTTTGTTTTGTTCCATGCTGCTGGTGACGGTTTGGTGTTAGCCCTCCAGGATCTAAGCTCTGACTTCTTTTTGCTTGCCTTAGGGTCTTGGCCAGAACTCCAAAATCATGTTGTTGGCGACGTCTCTTTCCTTGTGTTTGATAATAAAACGAATTTATGTTTTGCATTAAGTCCAGGCTTTCTACTGGTTCGGGGTTTATAACTTTTTTTCTGGTCAGCCATTTCATATTTCAAACCCCCTCCCTCTTCTTCAGATCATGGCAATTTTAATCTATTCACTAAGCATAGCCACTGAACTCTGTTAACTGGAGAAAATGTGTCGTCAAATGGGAAATAGATAATTTTTATCAGGTAGGAGTTTTTTCCCCTAATTGCAAGTAGGTATTATTTTTATCAAGTGCTTTTTCTGTATCTAATTAGTTAAATGCCATTTTTATCCTTTGCTTTATAGATTTTCTAATGTTGAATCAATTTTACTTAGTGTTTTTGCATATATGATCATAAATGGAATTGAAGTATAATTTTCTAATTCTGGAAACTCATCTGGTTTTGAAATTAAGGGCATGCTAACCTCATAAACATATGCCCCCCCTTCTGTCTGTGTTTTGGAACACCTTGCGTAAGATTCCCCGCTCCCTGACATGATTTGTGTTGTAAGAAGATGGCCTGGTGAGGCTCTTGAAGGACTGCATTTGTGGGGATCTTGTGGCGGAGAACTCGCCGGGTTGGACCACACGGGAGATTGATTAGCTATGTCTGTAGGGGACCAGGAGAGGAGGCCTGGTGTTTGCCCTCCCTGGGATGGAGCCTGGAGGAAGAGGAAGGGGAGGGGTGGGGCTGGAACCCAGAGCTTGGGACTGAGGGAGTGGGCGCCGGGGGTGTGGGGGTGTGGGGGGGTGTGATTGGCACAGGTACTGAAGTGAGGGGCCCAGGAGCTTGCTGCCTGAATTTAACCCATCAATGAAGCAGCACCCAAAAATTGATTTGAGAGGTTTCCTGATAAAGCCCGAAGGACTTGCTTGTCTTGGTTTTGAACGGGGGCCACATGGGGCCGTGTGTGCACAGTGCTGAGTTAGCAATGGGTGGGGCCGCCTCAAGGCTCCTGCAAGCCCAAGTCCCCGTGAAGTCCATTTCCACCCGGCCCCTGGGAACCTGTCTGTGAGATGGGCGTGGCAGGTGATGTCACCTTGCTCCGACTGTGGATTTAATGAATTCTGGGGACCTGTTGAAATGTTCTGAGGCAGAGTCCTTGCTGGCTGGTGGGGGTCCCAGTGGAACCTGGGCAAGGAGGGACTCTGGAGGCTGGGAGTTTGCCCAGAGGCCCCCAGACCCCCTGCCCGGAAGTAGGGGCAGGGCCAGTCCTAAGCCTCATTGCCCCTCAGTTGTGCAGGTGGACAGTGAGAACTCCGCTGGGCAAACAGGGCTCTTCCTCTCCGCGCTGCTGGGCCACAGCTCTGCCGTGCAGCTCCTGCTGGCCTTCGGTGCCAACCCAAACCAGTGAGTGGACAGGCGGCAGTGCCCCATCCCCGGGGCCTGAGCCGGAGCCCCGGGAGATGAGAGCCACAGCTGTCTCCCTGAGGCCGTTCTTCCACCCCCTGGTCCTCCTGGGCCCCGGTGACCCCCGTTGTCCTCTTGTCTCGGCTCCTTCTCATGCTCCAATGACTGTTCCCACCTTCTGGGGGCCTCCTCTGCTCAGAATAACCCTCACCCCTTCAGAGACCCCATTGTGTCCTCGAGCGACCCCTCCCGCTCTGACCCCACCCCCTGTGTTCACAGCGCCCTCGCCCCGCCCCCTTTTGTCCCTGCTCTGCCGCTTTCCTAATTGGCGCCTCTCCTGCTCTGCCGTAGCCGCTGCCTGGATGGCAGCACCCCCGTGCACGCGGGGGCCTTCTCCGGCCGCAGTCTGGTGGTGCTGCACCTGCTGCAGGCAGGGGGCGACCTGCGGCTGCGGGACCAGCAGGGCCGCACACCCCGAGACTGGGCTGAGTGGGGTGGTGCCAAGCAGTGCTGGGAGGTGAGCAGTGGCTCCGGGGCTCGGGGTGGGGGCTTCAGGGCCAGCACCCGGCCTCACCCCACAAACACCCAACAGGTGCTGGAGCTGATGCAGCTCTGCCGTGCCCACGTGTCGGCCCTGGTGAGCGGCAGTGAGCTGGCACCTGCGGCATCGCTGGGCCTGTTGCAGGCCAGCCCTGGGCTCGGCCTGTGTGGCTCCCTGTCCTCGCTGTGGCACACAGACAGGTAACTACCCCTGGAGCCCCCGCCCACCACACCCCGCTACCCCAGTCTTAGCCGCAGCCTGCCTTTACTCCAGGATGAGGCCAGAGCAGATTAGGAGAGCCCCCCAAGCCCCAGCCTTGGGATTCGGCCAGGTGAGTGGCGGAGGCGGGGGGGGGCAGGAGCCACCCCTCTCCTCTTCTCACCTCATGGTCCCACGCCCCATCCGCAGCTGAGCCACCTGCAGCCACCGGGGCTGGTAACAGGCGTGCCCCTCGTGGACCCCAAGGAGCTGCTGCCCGCCCAGGGCGAGCCTGACCGCACCTATGAGAGCAGCTCCCACACCCTCATGGCCAAGTGAGAGCCCCTCCCGTTCCCGTCGCCCAGTCCGGCTCCCTGAGGCAAGCCCCCCAGTGCACTCTCTCCCCCTGCCCGTCCCCCAGCCTCCTGTGGAGGGGCCATCCGGTGACCGTGCGGCAGCTGAAGGGCCCAGGGACCCGGCCTGATGTGCTGCTGGCTGACCTCCAGCACTGCAGGTACCCGGGCCTGGCCTCCCCCAGCCCATTACCCTGCCCGCCTGGCCTAAGCATTATGAAAACAGAGGCCAGGGCAAATGAGCACAGGCCCGGTGGGAGTCCTCAGCCCTGGGCCTCACCTGGCGTGGGGCCCTCCTGGTGGAGGGGAGCAGGTCCCCAGTTCTGTGTGCTATGCAGGAAAGGGAGTGCCATGGGTGAGGTACGAGCTGGGAGCTGCGGCACAGGACTCGGGCTTTCTCCCGCCGGTGGCCGGTGCAGATGGCCTGCTCCGGCCCTTGGCGGGTGGTCCGGGCCCGGAAGCAGCAGGTGAAGAGCCTGCCCTCCTCCTCCCCAGCTCTCTGCACCACCCCAACCTGTTGCTGCTGATGGCACTGAGCCCCTCGGCAGACCTGTCTGGGCTGTGCCTTCTCTTTGAGCCCGTGTGGCTGGGTTCCCTGCACGGGGTGCTGCACCCACAGGGACCGAACAAGGAGGGGCCCCGAGCTGTGCCAGGCCTGCTGCCCGGCCGCTTGCTGCTGCAGGTGCTGGAGGCCCTGCTGTTCCTGCAAGCCCGCTGGCGGGCGCACGGCGGCCTCAGCTCCCACGCCGTGCAGCTGGTGCGGCCAGGCCTGGCGAAGGTGAGCAGCCTGGAGCACGGGCGCCCGCTGCAGCGACGCTGGCTGCAGCCCAGGTGAGTGCCTGCCCAGCCCGCCTGCCCGGGCCCTTGTCTCGCAGCCCCCTGGCTCACCAAGCCCATTGGACTCCACAGGCTGCAGCAGGGCTCCCCTTTGGGAGGGCAAGGCCCAGGGCTGCCCCCACCCCCTGAGCTGTACCCATGGCTGCCACTGGAGCTGATCCGCGGGGACACGCCTGCCGCCACCTCGGACCTCTACAGCTTCTGCATCCTGGCCCAGGAGGTCTTCACTGGTCCGTGAGTGACCTTGCCCCCTGTCCCACGGAGGCACCGCGCCCGTCTGGGTCTCCCTGATAGTACTTCCTTACAGGAGAGCTGCCGTGGGCTGGGAGAGAGGGCCCCGAGGTGAAGGCTAAGTTGGAGGCAGGGGAGGGCCCGGCCCTGGACCCCCTGGTGCCAGTCCCCTACCAGGCTCTGATTCGGGCTGGGCTGGGCCTAAGTCCTGCTGACCGCTGCGGCAGCCTGCAGAACACTCGGTACCTGCTGCGGGAGGCCTTGGCCCAGGTACAGGACGGGGCCGCGGGCAGGGGCGCAGCTGTGGCAGCCCAGGCAGGGCCCAGCCGCACCCTCAGCCTCATTTCCACAGGGCTCAGCTCCTGGGGTGACTTCCCCAATGAAGGGGAGCACACTGTCACCTGCAGCCCAGGATTTATCACCAGGTTAGAGGGCAAGGAGGGGCCGATGGCAGATCCCGGGCGCAGCTGGGCTGGGCTCCCCTAGTCCAACAACTGCTCTGTCCCCGCCAGAGAAACTGTACTATGAAGTGGCTCCCAGAGCCCAGACCACAGTGATGCCCCCAGACCCCATCCTGACCCAGGTAGGACTCAGGGCAGGGACGTGGGAGGCCACAGCACCTGGGCAGCCCATGCCAGCTCTCTGCTGTTGCTCTCTGCAGGCCACGAAGACTCCCACAGTTGTGGGCCACAGCAGGGTCCAGAGGGGTGAAGCCTGGGGCTCGGGCAGCAGCTTGGCTCTGTGCAGTAGCCCCAGCCCCAGCCCCAGCCCCACAGCCAGGGCCAGCCTGCACTGCTGCCTGGAGCCCAGCTCAACAGTATGGATATCCCCAGGGCCCTGCACCGCTGTCCCGTGTGCTCACCTTTGCCCCTCTGTCCCCCTAGTCAACAGCCCCACGTGCCCTGGCTGGCCCTCCTCTGACCAGGGAGTCCCAGTGGTCCCCTCACAGACCTGGGACCCCTGACCAACCCCGCTCCCCCAGGGCCCTGCCCTGCACGCCAGCCTTCAGGAAGCAGCGCCCCCGCTGGGGATCCAGAGCTCTGCGGAGCAGTTTGAGAGGAAGGTCTCAGCCGAGATCCCAGCCCTGCAGGGGCTGCTGCCGCTCACTCGCAGGGCTGCCCCGCTGGACCCCCAGCCCTGTGAGCTGCCCCGCAGGGAGGCTCCCACGCCCTGCCAGGGGAGGCCACCAGGGCAGGTGAAGCCGAGGGCCCGGAGCGTCTGCGCCATGGCGCCCTCCCAGGTCCACTGCCAGTCCCGGGCCACCTGGCGGCAGCTCTGCTGTTTTCTCCCGCAGGCCCCTGGAGAGAGTCTCTTCTCCAGCCTGCAGAAGTGAGACACGGGGCCCTGGTGGGGGCCCTGGGTCCCCTTCCTCCTCCCTGCGGTAACCCCTGGCCTGCCCCCGCCCCACTGCCGCCAGCATGGACCTGCTGGAGGAGATCATGGCGGAGCTGCACAGTGGGTGCCACGTCGGGGACCAGCCCGCCTCAACCTCGCTCCCGGAGCCCACGGCGCCCTCTGCGGATGTCGCCCCTCAGAGCCCCCCAGGAGCGACTCCCCACCGCCTGCCCCAGAGGAAGTAAAACGATAAAGCAGCCTTCCTTCTGTGTCTTCACTCCCTGAGTCGCCCCAGCACGGCAGCAGCAGCCACATTTCCACTGTTTATTAAGCTTGTCAGATGGTTTAGTGGGACGTGTGGGGAGAGGGGCAGGAGCTCCCCCCATCCCCTGTGCACAGGTCAGGACATGCTGGGGGCTCCTGGGAGGGAGAGGGGGCGGGGCGTCAGCCTAGCCTCCCCCGGCTTTGTGCGAGGGCCCCCAGGATGGAGGGTGGTGGGAGGATGGGCGTGCCCTTCAGCCCAGGGTAGGGACTCTACAATTATAGGTTAGGGACCCACATCAGAAGCAAGTTACAAAGTTAGAAACCTGGGGTATGGATCAGGGCTCAAGAAAAATACAAAACAAGGGACTGGTTGGGGGATCCCACAGGGGAAGGGGGAGAGGAAGGCCCTCCTGGCTCCAGCTCAGCAGTAGCTCCGGGTCTGGCCTTCAGAGTGGAGGGACCAGCTGGGAGTTGGGTAGGGAGGTGGGGGACCAGCCCCCTCTCCTCTTTGCCCCCCATTTCTGTACAAAGACCCTCGAGGGTGTTCACCCCCTCTCCCATAGGCTGGAGGGCCTGCCCTGTAAAGCAGGAGAGGCTCGGGTGGGCCCCAGGGCCCCGGCACCCTATGAGGGGTGCGGGGGCCCCAGGGTGCCCTCTGTTTCTGAGGGAGGCGGGGGGCTGGGGGGCCGGGATCTGAGCGGCTTCGGGGATGGGCAGGAGGGGAAGAGGAGGAGCCAGAGGAGGTGGGTGAGGGACCCCTGGGCCCTAGGGCTAGGTTGACATAGAGGGGCTCGGGCCGGGTGGGGCGCCGGGCAGGGTGCTGCGGGGCTGAGCAGCCAAGGTGGTCTGGGGGAAAGCAGGAGGGGGGCGGGGGGTAGCTGAGCAAGAAGTCGGGGGACCTGTGCAGGGGTGGCGACTGGCCAAGCATGCCGTAGGAGGCACTGAGCCTATCGGGGGGCATGGAGCGAAAGGGACTCCAGGACCGGGTGGGGCCGGAGTAGGGAGACCCCTCAGCTGCCCCAATCTCATAGTAGAGGTTCTCTCCCCTGTCCAGTGATGCCGGGGGGCCCCGAGAGCTCCTCCAGGCTGGGGCTGGGGAGCTGGGCTGGAAGGACGGGGGGCCCAGGGAGTGCAGGCCTGGTTTGGGGACCCCGAGGAAGGGTGGCAGGCACTCCCGGGGGGCTGGGGAGAAGAAGCCAGGAGTAGGAACCTGTGAGGAGACAGAACATAGGGACCAAGTTGCCATCTCTGGCACCCCCCTGGACCCCCCACCCCTGCCCTGAACTGGGCACTGACCTGGGCAGGGCCTCTGAGCCCCCTCCTTGAGGTCCCCATGGGCCGCGGGTTCCTCACCAGGCTCCCATCGCTTTGTTGCCTTGGTAGGTAGGGTGGGGGTGCTGGTGCCCAGGCTCCAGGGTGGCCTAAGGAGTGGGGGACTGGCCCACTCCCTGTGGTCCCCAGGGGCTCCCCACCCACCTCCAGGGACAGTGAGCGGCGGAAAGGGGAACGAGGAGCAGGTGGGGTGCCCTCACGCTCCTGCTGGCTCTGCCGCTCGGCCACCTGCTGAGCCCGCTCAGCCAGGGCCAGGGCCATGAGGCGTGCTGGATTCTTGGGGGGTGGGGGTGGGGCCCCTCCAGGGCGCAGGAGGGACAAGGGTGGGGGCAGCAGCGGTGAGTCCGCCCCAGGACCTGTACAGAAAAGGAACGGGAAGTGGTAAGCAGGGTCCTAGGGCGGCCTTGGGGCCCGGGAGCTGGGGGCGGGGGTGGGGGGCAGCCCTCACCGTGCTGGCCCTGGGGTCCCCGGGCCCCAGGTAGCGACAGCTTGCTGCAGAGCTCCTGCTGGCAGCTTTCGCTCAGCTGGGCCTCGGCTCCACGCAGCAGCAGGGGGATGAGATGGGGCCGTGGGCCTGCGCCAGGGCTGAGAGTTGGTGTTGGGGTGACGGAGACAGGCGTGCCCCCAGCCCCCAGCAGTTCCAGCACAGCGGGTGGCACTGACACAGCCAGGGGCTCTGAGATGTCCAGGGCAGTGGGTGAAGCAGGGCTGGTGGGCCCATGGGGCGAGAGGGCCTGAGGGGTCGCCCTGGGTGGGAAGGCGGAGGCAGGGGCCGGGGGGGCGGGGCTGGCAGGAGGTGCAGGATCCCCCGGGGTGGGGCTGCTGCAGCGAAACGTGAGGGGGTCGAAGTCAAGCCCGCGGAGCCCCTCCAGGCAGCGAGGGGGGCTGAAGTCCAGCTCGTCTCCGTCATCCAGCCAGGCTGAGGTGCGGTGCGAGGGGGAGCCAGAGAGAGCCCCCAGCGCAGCTGCCGACGATGCAGAGGCAGAGGACGAGGAGGACGAGGAGGACGAGGACGAGGAAGAGGACAGGCTCTCGCACGAGCCGGCAGGCGCTGGGCCCACCGGGAAAGCGTCGCTGCTGGAGTGCGGCCGCCGCAGCCTGTGTAGCCGCTGGAGGCCTGCGAGGGAGGGCAGTTGGGGGTCAGGGTCAGAACGTCAGGCTCATACGTCAGTGAGAACGGGGTGATCCCATGAAGAGGAACTTCCCTGGGGAGGGCCACGTGGCCGTGAATATGGGAAGGGACACAGACGACCATTCCAGACCCCGACACCCAGGCTGTGAGCGTGAGGCCAGTGGGGACCCCCACACTGGGACACACAGGACACTCGCTCCAAACACCTGGACCCATCCCGAGCAGTTAAAATGTGCAGTGTGTGGCCGGAGTGCAGAGCAGAGCAGTCTCCTGGGGGCAGGGGTGTGGTTTGAAGGGCCCCTGCCCTCTGGAGTTTACAGCACCCCATGGGAGAGCCACAGACCACCTGACAGCCAGTGGCTGATACGCTCAGCCACATCCACAGGAGTTGGGGGTGGCGAGTGAAACAGCCAAGTTCACAGGCACGTGGTGCCCCTTTCTCACACCCTTTAAGTCGCATTTGAAAAACCAGAAATGAACAAGCTGGGGTGATGATCAGCAAATGTAAAGGATGCCTCTCAGGGGGCGGCAGTGGCCAGGGGAGGTGCTCACAGGTAGGGTGTGGGGCTTTTCTGGTTCTGGCTAATGCGTTCATGAACGCTCATGAGTGAATTTTTTTCTCAAAAGCAATGAATAGGGGCCGGCACTGTGCCAGAGCGGGCAGAGCCACCACTTGCAGTGCCGGCATCCCATATGGGCACTGGTTCGAGACTTGACCCAGCTCTCTGCTGTGGCCTGGGAAAGCAGTAGAAGACAGCGTAAGTGCTTGGGCCCCTGCACCCCCATGGGAGACTGGGAAGAAGCTCCTGGCTCCTGGCTTCAGATTGACCCAGCTCCGGCCATTGTGACTATCTGGGGAGTGAACCATCGGATGGAAGACCTCTCTCTGCCTCTGCCTCTGCCTCTCTATAACTCTACTTTTCAAATAAACAAATTTTTTAAAAAAGCAATGAATAGATAAAAAGGTTGTTTGAGGGCTCCTTCCAAGGACCAGTGAGTACTTTGTGTAATGAACCCCAGGTGATACTTTGTCTGGCTCACTGCACCTAAAGTCCAGATCTTAAACTTTTAAAACCAAACGTTTGGAGTACATTTGGAGGCCAAACCAAGGCCCCACTTGCTCCCAGCTGCACTTGGTGGGCCCACCCGTGCTCACCAGCCCCGCTGGCCTGGGATGACAGAGACTCCTCACTCTTGGCGGATCTCAGTGTGACCGTGTCAGGTCTGCTGCCTGCAAAGAGAGGGAGAAGTAGGAGGCGAGGGCACTCCGCGGCCTATCCCGCAGCCCTGCCACCTGCATGGCCGCTGACCTGAGGGCTGCGGTGGGGCACGAGAGCCCCCAAGCCAGGGCAGGGGCTTCTTGCGGTGGATGTTGGGACCCCGGCCCAGTGCAAAGAATGTCTTCCAGCTGCTACCCCCTGGCTTCCGCTGTTTCTCGCCTCTCTCCCCTTTCCTCCTGGAGTTCGGGTAAGAAACAGGAGGCAGTCTGAGGAACCAGGGCCTCCAGGGCCCTCCTTCCCCTGCCCCTCCCCTCCTGCATCCCACTCACCTTTCCACAGGGGAGGCTGGGGCTTTGGGAGTGGTAGGCTCAGTGGGTGTCCCCAGCCGGCCCTGGGTGCGAGCCTGGGCTTCCTCCAGCGTCAGCAGGCGAGTGGAGGGGCCGCTGCCCGCAAGGGACTTGGGCCTGGGGAGGAGGCAGCGGCCTGGGGAGTTAGGAAAGGGGCCAGCTGTCAGCTCTGGGGCCGCTCAAGGCCACAGGCAAAGCCAAGCGCCACAGCTCAAAGCCCCGGCCGCGCAGCGTGCCCACCCGGGCTGGCAAGGCAGGGGGCCAGAGTGGATCAGGCGGGAATGGGTGCGGGCAGCAGGCAGGTGAGAAGGAGGTGAGGCAGAACGAGCTGATGAGGAGGCAGCTCCCAGCAGCCAGCGAGGGCAGGGCTCTGGCTTCAGTTACCTCGGGCCAGAGGGCCCTCCGACGAGCTGAGTCCTGACTGGGCTGGGGTCCGGGGCAGGGCGGGGAGTCTGGGCGGGGCCCGGGCAGGGTCAAATCTGGGGACCTCCCACCTCCTCCCTGGGGGACCCCTGGCCCCAGTGCCCCCAGGAGCTACAGGGGGTGGAGGAAGAACGGTGTCCGGGCGGGCGGAGAAGTGGGGATCCTGAGCGTAGGAGCTGAAATGAGAAGGAGGGGGCCGCGGGGAGGGAGAGGCCGGGGCGGGGTCCTCAAGGAGCTGGGAGGGAGGTCCAGCTTCCGCGGGGGTAGGGATGGGGCTGAGAGCCCACCTGCCCTCCCACTACGGCCCTGACGATGAGGGGCGCTAGCCAGGCTATCTGGGTGGGACAGGCATACCTGCAGGGCCAAGGCCAGCGGAGGTGAAGGTGTCACTGAACAGGACGTCCACATGGGTGAGCAGGAACTCCACCACCACCGACTGCACCCGAACCTCCCGGAAGGCGGCAGCCCCACCCAGCCCCACTGACTCCAGCTCCATGGACCTGCGGGGGAGGAGGGGAAGGCCAGTGCCTCGAGCCCTGGCTGGAAGGTTCTGGGTAGGCACTGTGAGGAGCCAGTGGAAGCAGTGACTGGCAGACTGCTCCCGCCCAGGGCTGGGTTCTCACGCTCCCCCAGACCTGCCCCCCCACAACCTCCTCAGGCTCAGTCGTGCAGTCTGGCTGGTGGTTCAGGCCAAACATGGCATCGTTCGCGCTCTCCCGCCCATGTTCAATCTCTCAGCAAGTCCTGTTGGCCCTACCTATACAATCTCACTCTTCTCCACTCCACTGCCCCCACCCTGGCCCAGCCCCTGTCCTCTCCTGCTTGGACATCCCAGCAGCCTCCTCCCTGGCTCCTTGATCCTCTTCTTTCCCCCAACAGTCCACTCCCTACCTGTAGCCAGAGGGAGCCTGTGAACCCCTGGGTGAGGTCAGGGCTTCCGCCCTGGCTGTGCCTCACTCCAGGTAACAACCAAAATCCTCCCCATGACCTATGACTCATGACCCATGACCCATCCGCAGGGTCCCTGTCATGACCCACACATCACCCATCCATAGGGTCCCTGTCACCTGACGGACCTCATCATCACTCACCCTCCCATTCAGCTTTAGCCTTCCTCCAACCTTGGGCACCACCCAGCCCGCTGGCCTTTGCACTCGGCTGTTCCCTCTGCCTGATTTCTCCTCCCCAGATGGCCACCTGGGTCCCTCCCTCACTTCCTGCAGGTCTGGACCCAAATGTTACCCTCTCAGTGGAGTCGTCCCCACACACTGACTGAAAATCGTGAGCGACCTTCTCTTTCTCTCCTCCTCCAGACTTCTTATGCGTGTCACCTGACATACAACCCATTTTACCTTTTACCTATCTGTTTCCCAGAAGAATGTGAACTCCTTCGGGATGGAGAGTGTTCCAGTCTTGGGCACCATCACCCCGCTGCTGGCCAGAAAAACTTACTGACCCCTTCCCCGCTCGTCTACCTGAAAAATCAGGCTGAGGCTGGACTTGTACAGAGCAGGTTAACCCCACCTACAACGCCAGCACCCCATATCAGAGCCTGGTTTGAGTCCTGGCTGCTCTGTCTCTCATCCAGCTCCCTGCCAATGCCCTTGGGAAGGCAGCGTTAGATGGCCCTAGTGCTCGCGCCCTTGCACCCACGTGGGGGACCAGGACAGAGTTCCTGACTCTCGGCTTCAGCCTGGGACAGACAGGTCTGTGGCGGCCACTTAGGGAATGAACTGATGTATGGAAGATCTCTGTCTCTCCGTCTCTCTCTGACGGTCACAAAAATAAATGTTTAAAAAGAAGAAAACTTCAAACAGCCAGGACACTTGTCCATCCCTCTCCTGCGTCCTGTCTCTCTAGCCCCACTCCCCACCCTATTTTCCCTGGTTATGCTTCAGCGTCCACTTCCCCCATGAGGAGGTCAGCCCCGGAGGACTGGGCTGCTCCCTGGGCGCTCCTTGATAAGTGAGTATTAGATGAATGAACGAGAGAACGAAAGTCCGGTGCATTCCTGGGGTGCTCGCAGGAGACTTGAGGCCCACTCCATGGGAGGGAGCTGCGGCGGGCAGCCTGGTGCGCTGCTGGCTTACCGTAGCAGGTTGGGGGCCCAGACGATGGCCAGGTTGCGGGCATGCATGCTGGTGTTGGCACTGTGTTTCGCCATGCGGGCCAAGTGCCTCAGCAGGTACTCCAGGGTCCTGGGGGCAGAGCGGAGGGGGACACCTGAGCCTCCCTTGCAGCCCCACCCAGCCCTGGCTGCCCTGGCCGTCTTGTTTACCTGTAGTGCGGCGGGGGCAGCTGCTGGATGACATCGTGGACCCTCACCAGGCGTTCCTCCTCGCCAGGCACTGACATGGCCTCCTGAGATGGCGGACAGCATGAGGCGGGCTGGGTCAGACGCACCCCACAGCCCGCCCCCTTGCCAGCTCCCTTACTCACACTGAACTTCCCATAGAGCTGGTAGGTGAGCAAGGGGTTCGGCAGCTCTCGGAAGTAGAGCTTGCAGAGGGAGGACACGCTGTGGATGTCCTGCAGGAAGGCCGGGCCAGACAATTCAGGTATCCTCTCACTGTCAAACTCGTGCCTGAGACCGCCAGGTCGGGGAGGAGAGACTGAGGTCAGAGCTGCTGTGCCTGGTGCAGCCCTCTCCCTCCACTCCCTCTCCCTCCTCTCCCTCTCCCTCTCCACTCCCTCTCCCTCCACTCCCTCTCCCCAGGTGACCACAGAGGGCTGCACCGCTCCTCCCCAGACCCTGTGCTGGGCTCTCCAAGGGCCAGAACCCTACCCAACTCCCTCAATGAGCCTGTGTGGCAAAGACAAGGGGGCCGCACTTTACACAGGCGGGCACGGAGCAGCTACCCGAGCTGGCCCGAGTGTGGCCCTGCTCCTACCATAAAGCTGTGGCATCCTCATCCTGGGGCGCTGAGGTTCCAGGGAAGCAGACAGAACCCTGCGCTCTCCTCTCGCGACTCCTCTCTGGGCCCCTGCTCACACCCCCACGACCTCCGCCTCAGTGCTCCCCAGCGGCCTGCGCTTGTCTCCTGGCCTCTCGGGAGCCCCTTGCTCTTGCCGCACTCCTTCCCACCTCCACTCTTGCAGGCCCCCGGGCCTCAGAACCCTCTCATGGATTCCCCCTCCCTTGGAGGAAAAGCCCCAGTCCTAACAGTTTCAAAATGGCTGCCCTGACGGCTCCCTGGCCACCGGCACCTGCTGCCTTCTCTGCACTGGCCGCTCCCTCCCCGGTGCGTGCTTCCCCCGGGCTCCGTGCGGCCTGCTTCCTCAGCTCCTCCAGAGCTCTTCCCCATGACACCCCTCTGCCCACGTGCTCTAAAGCTGCAGTCTCTTCCGTGGTTTATGACGACGGCCTGCCTTGCCCCACTGTTTTCCTCCATGGCACTCATCACTTCTAGGAAACCCTGTTCTCTCCTGTAGGGAGTGAGCCCCTGAAGGCAGGGCTTTCTTTTGTTCTTGTTGCTGTGATCCCAGAGCCTCGTACTTGGCACCTACAGGTGTTCAGTGAAAGCTGATCCCTCTGCTTAAAAAGCTACCTCTAGGGCCCATTGCTATGGCCTAGCAGGTCAAGCCGCCGCCTGCAGTGCTGGCATCCCATATGGGCACCGGTTCGAGTCCTGGCTGCTACACTTCTGATCCAGCTCTCTGCTATGGCCTGGGAGGGCAGTAGAAGGTGGCCCAAGTCCTTCGGCCCCTGCACCCACATGGGAGACCCAGAAGAAGCTCCTGGCTCCTGGCTTCAGATCGGCCCAGCTCCAGCCATTGCTGCCAATGGGAGAATGAACCAGCAGATGGAAGACCTCTCTCTGCCTCTCTGCAACTCTACCTTTCAAATAAATAAATAAATCTTTTTTTTTTTTTAATCGCTAACTCTATTGTCATCTTTCAGGTCTCAGCTCAAAGCAGCCCTCCCTGACCTTGTCTTGGTCCCCCGGGTCCTGTCCCTGTCTCCCCCACACAGTGTAGGACTGGAATGGAGACAGCACTCGGTCAGGTGCATGGGAGGCCCTCACCGCAGCCTCTGGATGTTGGAGGAGACGCCTGACAGCCGATAGATGCCGTCCACCACCCCGTGGGCCTCAATGAACTCTGAGCAGCAGCGCAGCACCTGGGGCACTGGGACAGGGCGGCAAGGTCAGGCTGCGCAGGTCGCATCCTGGGGGGTGCACAGGGAGGTGGGTGCCGGGCTCACCGTCCTGGCCTGAGTTGCTAAGGTGCTCTCCAAGGTCACAGCCAAATACCCTCTGTCGCAGGATTCCCCTCTGCCGCAGGCGCTGCCGAGAAGGGCGCGAGCGCATGAAGGTGCGGAGCAGACCAGCCAGCTTCCCACGTGGCCGGGGCACAGCTGCGAGGCAAGGGGGGGCCACACAGGACAGCGTTAGCCGGGGCTGGGGCAGGGTACGGGGCAGGCAGGGACCTGACCCCTTGTTTCCATTACCTGAAGTCAGAGAGGAGAGACCCTGGGGAGCGGGGATGCCGCACAGGGGGCCGTCAGCATCTGTGTGGACAAGGGATGGAAAGGGTAGACAGTGGCAAGAGGCAGCTGGGCCTCCCCCGCGCCCCCACCCCAGCCCGGCCCTGGCACCTACCTGCCTTTAGGCCGGGGCCTGGCCGCTCAGTGAAGAGTTCCACACATTCACTGGGGAAGAAACCGACCTGAGAAAGGGTCAGGGTCAGTGGCTGTGCCGCCCTAGCTGGCACAGGGCCCCAGTCCCACTGTCTGCCCCAGGCCAGGCTCACCTGGAAGCCTCGCTTGCCCCGCCACCAGCTCCGATCCTCCGTGGGTGGCATGTCGATCACAGAGACAATGTCTCCCACCTGGAGAGGGCGGGTGCAGGGGAGGAGTGAGAAGGGGGGGCAGGGAGCCCAGCGGCAGTCCGCTCCCCCACAGCCTCACCTCAAAGGACAGCTCGTCGGGCGCCTGCGCCGTGTACCGTTTGACCACGTGGGCGGCAGCCACAGCGGGGATGTTGAGGGAGGCCTCCTCGCTGAGCAGCAGTCGTCGGCCATGATTGTCCAGCTGAGATGCAGGCAGGATGTGGCAAGGAGAGGCCAAAAGAAGGCATCAAGAAAGGCACCCAGGGTTCCTCCGTGCCCAGCAAGGCCACCAGCTGTCCCTTGCCACCTGTCCCTCTCTGTTGAGGGAGTTTCGAGGCCCACTCCACGGGGGGAGCTGCAGGGGGCTGCTGGCTTACGGTAGCAGGTTGGGGGCCCAGACGATGGCCAGAGATACTGGTCAAACGCCTGACTTCTTGCCCCTCTGAAACAAACCACTGGTTCCCCTCATTTGTCTCAGGTCTCCCCTGCCTCCAAGACCCCCAGAACCTTGCACCTGCATCCTCCACAGCTGACATTGCCCACTTGCTGTCTAGAAGCCCTCTGGTCTGAGTCACTCTTAGCCAGGTGTTCTGTGAGTTACAGCCAGACCTATTTCTAGTGCATCAACCTTCAAATCTCCAGTTCCCGTAGCCCAGCACCTACTCACACACACACACACACACACACACACACACAGACACGCGCCCACACAGACACTGAAATACCAGTGCCTCCTCCACTCGTGCGCCTCCTTTCTTATGCGCACACACACTCACTGGCGGGTCCCCGCCCTCAGACAGCCGTCACTGGCTGCCAACTCCGAGGCCCCGGGCTCAGGCCCACCTCCATCCAGGTGAGCACAGGCCCGCAGTTGAGGTTGCTGTCCACCAGTCCTGACAGGGTCTCCAGGTACTGCAGCAGCAGTGGCACCAGCATCTGGGGGCAGGTTGTGAGGGTGGGCTCCCGTGAGCAGACCTGAGAGAGCCGGGGACCCCCCCCGCCTGCCCTCGCTCGTCTCTGGGGGGGGCTCACAGCCTGAATGCAGGGCACTGTGCACCTGCTCACTACTGAAACATGGTCACACCAGTGGGTAAACGGGCTGGGCAGGGCTCCTGAGTGCGCCAGCTGGCTGGGCCCTGCTGACCCTCCCATGGAACCCCTTGGACCTCCTCATGATCCCAGAGCCCCAGAACGCGGCTCCATGTCTGAGGCTCCTCCGTTCTCAGTGGTTGGAACTCGGGCTGTGCCAGTGTCGCAATATCTATCTATCCCCCTGCCTTGGTGGGTTCACAGGTGACAGATGGGAAGCTGGAGCGGAGACAATAGGCAGGTTACCTGGGCAGCTCTGGCGCCCTCTGGAGGTGGGGGAAGCTCTGGGAGGCAGGAGAACCTCCGGTCAAATATGCAGCGATGGAGGTGGGCATCCAGGGAGCGGAAGTCATCGTAACTGCGGAGGACTGGCCAGGATCGGCCCTGTGGCAGCAGGGAGGCACAGAAGGGAACAGCGGCGTCACAGCACGAGCGGAGGTCAGTGGTGGCCCGCCCGCAGGCTGGAGGAGAGGGGGGGGCTCACCTGACAGGTCACCTGCACCCCAAACACCAGCTCGTTCTCTCTGGAGAGGGTGGGGCCTTCTCGCTCTGGGGACAGCAGGAGCTGCCGAGAAACAAAGGCCCGGGAGGGTGAGGGCCTCATTTTTGTCCCCCTCCTGGGCTTCCCCGAGAATGGGGCCTGAGATGTCCTGGCCAGAACACAGGCCCCCGGCACAGAGCACGCACCTAACAGAGGTGTTCTTGCATGAACACAAGAGCAAACGGATGAATGAATGGGCAGCTCCCCCATCTGCCCACGTCCCTGGGCCTCAGACAGGACAGGAGCAGCAGCTCTTGGGGGCAGAGCTGCTGACAGCATCCAGCACCGAGCAGGATCTCCCCCGCCCCGCGTACCTGAATGTGGCCAAAGTCAACGTTCTCATAGTGGAAGTGGGCGCAGTCAGCCAGCCGCGGGAAGGGGCCTCGTGGAGCGGAAAGCCTGTGGGACAGATGGCACATCGCCAGTGGCCCCGTGAGCGCCCCCCACACTGAGCCTTCCCCTGCCTCACCCCTACCTCTTCCCAGGCTTCCCCTTCACACTGGGGCCCCCGGGGGCCGGCAGGGGCTGCACCGAGCCCTCTCCTGGGCCATCCAGGCTGTCGGTGCTGCGGGCCTGAGAACAAGAAGAGCAGGATCAGAGGCTGCCAGAGGCGGGCGCAGGGGGACAGCAGGACCACTGTCAGTCGTCAGCCCGGGCCAGAGGCCAGGGCTGCCCCACTCACTGTCCTGGACACGGGTGGCTGGGCGGAGGTGACGGCTGGAGGGCAGGCCTGCTGCTTCATGTGGTCGGGGGCAGGGGACAGGAGCGAGGCAGACGTCGGGAAAGAGTTGCTGTTCCCATCTCTCCCCACTGAGACCCCTCTGAAGTCCCAGCAGGGCACGGTCCCCTCGACCACGCTGCACAGTCACAGCTCACAGCTCCTCCGTCTTCCCAAGTGCACGAAACACAGATCCGGCCCCGTCTCTCTAGAGATCCTGCACCTCCACTGGCTCCCTGTTGTGCTGGGCTTGAAGTCTGCAGTCTCTGGTCTGACCGTCAAGCCTTCCCCAAGCTGGTTCCGTTTACCTCTCCAGCCCTTTCTCTGCCATTGCCCTCGTTCTCAGAGCACTTGAACTTCCAAGAGTCCAGCAAAAGCAGCACTGTCTCGCTTCCTTCTAGAGCGTCAGAAAGGCTATGCCCTGCGTGCTCCTGCGTCCACTTCCAGGAAGTTCTCCCTGGCCCCCAAGGCTGCACTCTTGTGGCCCCTCGCCATCCCCTGAGGGTCCTCCCTCCCAAGCTGCATGACCGCCTGAGCTTGCCCCGTCACAGCTGTGAACGCTCTGAGATGCCGCTGTCTGGTGACAAGTCCCTCTGCACCTCTGGACTTTGATGGCCCCAGAAGCAAGGCCCCAGGCTGAGACCCCAGCACGCCCAGCACAGAGTTGGGCACAGAGTTGGTGCCAGACTCCTCTGGGCCCCCAGTGCCCAGGGCTAGCCCAGTCACACAGTAGGGGCTGGGTCAAATCCGACAATAAATTAACCAGCTGCCAGATAGGGACGCACCACGCTGGGCTCCAGCCTCTCCCTGCCCTGCCACCCAGAGTCCTTGCCTGGGTCTCACCCTCAGGGCGTGTCCCCCCGGGCCCAGGAAGCTCCCCAAGGCAGGATGGGATCTGCCTCTCCCTGTGCCTGGAGCGGGGGGCCTGCACAGAGCAGGGCTCAGTGCGTGTCTGTGAAGCAAGGCAATGAGGCAATGAATGGATGAATGAGCGGGAGCAGAATGGTGGGCGCCGGAGACGATGGGGGAGGGGGAGGCAGACGAGAAGATGGAGAGGACCCAAGGATCCGCGCGGCCCTGGGGTGGGGTGCTAGGGGAGTGGCTGGAGAGGCCGGGGAGAGGCTGAGGCTGATGGGAGTGGGGGGCTAGAGAGCGACAAGGGTGGGCTGAGGAGAAGAAAAGGGTCCGGCTGAGGCTGGAGCCGGTGGGGGCGGGGCTCAGGAGCGCGGACGGGGTTGTTGGGAGGAGGAGGGGGCCGGACCCGGGAAGGGTGAATGCGGGGGTGGGGATGCCGAGGCGGCTCCGGGGTCCGGGCTAGCGAGGGCCCCGGCGAGCCGCGCCAGACCCCTGCGGGGGCCACTCGGCTGGCGCGCGTCCATGCTGGACCGGCCCCTGCTCGCGAGGGCCGGTCCTCGGCCGCTGTCACCCCCATCCTGGGTGTGGAGGGGATGCGAGCTGAGGGGGCGGGGTCGCGGGAAGGGCTCGGACCCCGGCCTGGGCCGGAGGACGGGAGGGACCGCGGCCGAGGGTGAGGGGCGGCGCGGGCCGCGGACTCGGGCGGGGCTGGGGGCGGGGCGCGCGGGGCGGGGCCGCGCCCGGACAGACGGCCACGCGGACGGACAGACTGACGGCCTCGTGGGCCCCTCACCACCATGGTCGCGCAGCTCCCTCAGGCCCCAGCCGCTCTCGACCCCTCGTTCGTCGTCCTCGTCGCCGCCGCCGCCGCCGCCATGGCGACACAAAGGGGAGGGCGCGAGCCTCGCGCGGGTGGCTGCAGGCCCCGCCCCTAACGGCTGCCCGTGGCCCCGGCGCGCGCCCCGCAGGGGCTGGGGAGAGCGGGGACGCGGCGCCGCTCCTCATTGGCTCCAACCTCGGCCCTAGACGACGCCCCGCCCATTTGGTGGCTATTCATTGGCTTCGCCTTGGGCCCCATCCTCGGCTCGGCCTTTTCGATCCCGCCCCCCGAAGTTTGACAGCGCCACGCCCATGACTGTTTTTCATTGGCTGTCGTCTCCCCCTGAGACACACCCCCAGGTTCTTTATGCTCTGCTTCCGACACTTGCAGCCTGTGCAGTGGGTCCAGCCCCGGTGACCGCTCCTCTGGCTTCCCCCACTGGACTCCCCCGGGGCGTCCCGCCTCCCTCCCTCCCTCAGGCATCTTTTCCAAGTCCTGGCCCCCCAGTCTCCCCCGGCCGTCCTGACCTGACTCCGCCCACAGCGCCTGAGGGTGCTTCACCCACGGGAGCCTTTCATCGGCTCCTGCACCCTCTCTGGGACAGAATCCTGGGCTGCCCGCGACGGGGCCTCGCTCTGCCCCCTGGACATTGTCCTTGTCACGGCTCTGCTTCGGCTCCTTGTCCTAGGAAAGGGTGGAGCCCACAATGCCAGCGACGCGGTCATGCTGTAAAGGCAGGTCCATATACTCCCGCCACCGACCAGCAGCGCTGTAACGACGGTTTTTCCTAGAAGGTTCTCTCCGCGGGCCCTCAACACGGAGGACTCGCCTCGGTTCATTCATTCATTCATTCATTCTGGCCACTGAATTGGTGGATACGTCAATATCAAAGCACGAAAAAACATATCCCGTCTTCACCGCAGTTCCAAAGCAAAGTGCAAGAAGATAGAAAATGAACGAAACAAATACTTTGCAATCTAGACTCTTAGGGGCCGGCGCCGTGGTATAGCGAGTGAAGTTAATGCCTACAGTGCCGGCATTCCATATGGGTGCCGGTTCAAGACCCGGCTGCTCCACTTGCAATGCAGCTCTCTGCCATGGCCTGGGAAAGCAGCAGAAGATGACCCAATTCCTTGGGCCCCTGCACCCACATGGGAGACCGAAAAAAAACTCCTGACTCCTGACTTCGGATCGGCTCAGCTCGGGCATTGCAGCTACTTGGGGAGTGAACCAGCGGATGGAAGACCTTTCTCCTTCTCTCTGCCTCTCTGTAACTCTGCCTTTCAAATAAGATAAATCTTAAAAAAAAAAAAGAAAGAAAGAAAGAAAGAAAGAAAAAAGAAAAAGAAAAGAAAAGAGGCCGGGCGCCATGGCTCAATAGGCTAATCCTCTGCCTTAGGCGCCGGCACACTGGGTTCTAAACCCAGTCGGGGCGCCGGATTCTGTCCCAGTTGCTCCTCTTCCAGGCCAGCTCTCTGCTGTGGCCCGGGAGTGCAATGGAGGATGGCCCAAGTGCTTGGGCCCTGCACCCCATGGGAGACCAGGATAAGCACCTGGCTCCTGGCTTCGGATCAGCGCGGTGCGCCAGCTGCAGCAGCCATTGGGGGGTGAACCAACAGAAAAGGAAGACCTTTCTCTCTGTCTCTCTCTCTCACTGTCCACTCTGCCTATCCAAAAAAACAAAACAAAAAAAGAAAAACAGCTGCAAATTCTTTGACCCTCCTGGTCCTCGAGAGCTGGAGTGTGTACCTGCTCCCCACGAATCCTGGAAAACTTGCGAAGCTTCCACCAGCAGGGAATAGTGGAAGTGATGCTGTGATTTCCAAGGCAGTGCAGTTGCCTCCCGGAGCACGGGGACGATCAGCTACAGAGCCAGGGCACCATGGGAGAAGCACGAGACGCTGTGGCAGCCATGCTGTGAGGTAGCCCAGGCCAGCGCAGAGACCACGCACAGGCATTACAGTCAAGCCTCAGCCTCTGAGTCACCTCAGCCCTGGTCCCAGGCTGTGAGTGGAGAAGTTCCAGAAGATTCCAGCCCACTGCTCTCAAGTCTCCTTTGAGTCTTTCCAACTGAACCTCCAGACACCATGGAGCAGAAGCAAAGTGTCCTGTCCAAATTTCACAGTACCTGTGAACATTGTTTTATGCCATTTAGTTTTGGGGGTGATTTGTTACCCAGTGATTATGCTGGCCTTTGTCAACTTCGATAATTCATAACTCTAACTCAGGAACCCTTCTAGGACCCCCTACCCTCCCAATTAAATCAGGTTCTACTATTATGAGCATGGTGCATTTCTCCTTATATCAAAACAGGTACTTCCTTCTTGTTGATTTCATATGGTCTGTTCAACTAAAAGGCTGAACATATTTACTGTGCTGGGACATAAAGAATCTGCTGTTAGAAATGTGCCCTCTTTCTTATCAGATATCAAACCCATTCTGGTGGCCTGTTCTCCATCTCTGGCCACAATGCCGGCCCTTTGGCACATCTTTAACTGGAGTTGAATAGTTTTTCTTTTGAGGTGGACCTTAAATACAATTAGATTCATAAATTTCATTGAGTTTGATAATCCAAACCCCTCCCCAACATGGCAACCAGGTTTTTTTTTTTAAGATTTATTTATTTATTTGAAAATCAGAGTTACACAGAGAGAGAAAGAGAGGCAGAGAGAGGTCTTCCATCCAGTGGTTCACTCCTCAGATGACCGCAACGACTGGAGCTGTGCCGATCCAAAGCCAGGAGCTTCTTCCGGGCCTCCCATGCAGGTGCACGGGCCCAAGAATTTGGGCCATCTTCCACTGCTTTCCCAGGTCATAGCAGAGAGCCACATCGGAAGTAGAGCAGCCGAGATTGAACCAGCATCCATATGGGATGCTGGCACTGCAGGTGGTAACTTTACCCACTATAGCACAACACCGGCCCCAGGCAACCAGGATTTTTTGTTTAGGATTTATTTATTTGAAATCAAGAGAGATCAATCTTCCATCATCTGTTGGTTCACTCCCCAAATGGCTGCAATGGCTGGGGTTGGGCCAGGGCAAATCCAGGAGCCAGGGGTTTCTTCCGGGTCTCCCACGTGGCTGCAGGGGCCCAGGTACTTTGGTCATCCTCCACTGCTTTCCCAGGCCATCAGCTGGGGGCAGGCAGTACTCGAGCAGGCACCCTCTGGGCTGCTGGTGAGCAGGTGGTGGCCTGCCTGTTGCACCACAATGCAGGCCACTATAACCGTCTTACATGCCTGTCATCTCCGCGAGGAAGCCAGGCAGACCCTATCGGCTGTATCTGTTACTGATTTTTATGGTCATTTGGTTTGAAAGGCAGACAGATGAGGGGGAGGGGGATTCTTCCATTCACTGGTTCGCTCTCCAGGCCAAAGCCAGGAGCCCTGAATGTTATCGGAGTCTCCCACACGGGTGTCAGGGACTAAAGCCCCTGTGCCTCCCAGGGTGCACACTAGCAGGAAGCTGGAGTGGAAGCGGAGCACCCGGGACTCAAGCCACGCCCTCCAAGACGGGATGTGGGCCTCTCGGGCAGCAGCTTAACCCCATGCCACACAGCTGGCCTGCCTACCTCTCCTCTAACTGAACTCGGGAAGCTCAGCTGCGCCACGTCCTCTGTGTTGTGTTTGTCAAGGGGCCCAGCTGCAAGGTGATGGAATGCAGACTCTATCTTTTGAGGGCAAGTGCATCAAAGCAAGTGCCGATATGTTCAGAATAAAGGTAAGTTTTCCCTAGTCCAGGGAGGAGGTGGTAACAGCCTAGACTTAGGTGAGGGCAGAGGAAGAGGGGAGAAGGCACTGAGGTCGGAACAGAGTTCAAAGGCAGAGAAGACAGGATCTGCTGGTGGAATGGGCGGGAGAGAGAGAAGTGCCAGGGACAACGGAGGCTTTTTGGTCTCAGCGGCTAGAAGTGGAGGAGGAACAAGTTTAGGTGGGAGACTGGGGGCTCAGTTTAGGGCCTATGGAATTTGAGATGTTCCTTAGGGCCAGGTGTAGGCTCGAGATAGTAATTTTGGGACTCAGCAGAGAGATGGGTTTTAGAGCCATGAGGCTAGGAAAGAGCGCCTGCGAGTGAGCGAGGGTGGGGAGAGAATCAGCCAGGATCCCGGGACAGGCTGAAGTTGGCCCACTGGGACCAGGAGGAGGCATGGCCAGAGAGGTAAGGAGATGCCTTCCGGGAGGAGGGGAAGAGAGCTGCAGGGGGAGGGCCCAGCTGCACCACACGTCACTGCTGCCACCCCAGCATGCGGCCTGTCCAGCACCCCAGCGGCCCCAGCGGCCCCCTGCCCGGACGCCAGGCCCTTTGCGTACATCCACTCCTGAGCTGAGCATCGACGAGTAGGTCCCAGTGTTGCCTCAGGTTTGGCCTGGAAGCGGCCCACCTCCGGCCAGGGGAGTCGGGGTGGGAGGGGCAGCGCCCCCTGAGGCCGCTGCCTTCCATAGCACCGTGTCTGCCCTTTCCAGAACAAGCCCTTTCCTCTGATAACCAGCAACCTGGAAACAGTGTCTCACCGGGCAAAACAGAATTTATACAACTCAGAGCCGCCTGGCCTCCAGGGAGGCTCCTTCCCTCCTCAGCCGCCTCCTTGGGGACCTGGGGGGAGACCTGGCTGGTGGCGACCACGACCTCGCATCTTCTGCTGAGTCCAGTAGGAGAGACAACTGGGCGTCCACTTTCCTAGAGAAAAGCCAGGGAGCAGAGGCTGGGGTATATGCTGAAGACTGGTCTGGGGCTATGCAGGGGGTTCAGGAAAGGGGGGTCAGGAGGGGTGGGCGCCCAACAGGGTCCCGGGGGACGCAGGGCCCAGGGTGGGGGGTCACCTTTTCTGCTGCCGCAGCAGTGCCCTCTGGGCTCTTAGCACCTGTAGCACGGGGTCATCCTGGAACTCGCTGCCATCGGAGTCTGGGGGGAACAGAGCGAGCTCGAGGGGGCGGGCTCAGGGCGGGGCTCCGGGAGGGGCGGGCGCCAGCGCGGGGCTCACCGTCAGCCGCCTGCAGAAGTTGGGCGGCCTGGCAGAGGACATCCTCAGGGCGGGCACGGGCCGCAGCCAGCGACCGCGTGGCCACAGCTTCAGGAGCGTCCACCTTGAACTCGGATGGCGCGGCATTGGCGAGCGCGGAGGGCTCCACCGCTGCAGGGGATGGGGCCTCTGGCCGCAGGTGCTCAACGTCAGTCCCGGGAGTGGTTTTGCCCTTGCAGGGGGCGGACCCTGCCTTGGCTTTAGAGCAGGATTCGGATAGAGGGGGCGTGACCCGGGCTCGGAGGGGTGTGGCCTTGGGTGGAGGTGGGCCCAAGGGGCGAGGGGGCGTGTCCTCCAGGCTGTCCCGGAACAGCCGGTCAGTCACTACCTGGTCGAGGGCGCCCCTGAGCTGTGGGTCAGGCCCCTCGTCAGCATCAACGGCAGAGACTTGGACAGCAGCCTCCCTGCACGGGGCTCTGCCCTTCCGGGGCTTGGCGCCCAGCTTCTCAAGCCGGACGGAGCTGCTCGGCTCACTGGTGGGCAGGCCCTGGGGAGCAGCTGAGGGTGTAGGGATGGATGACAGGGTAGCAGGGGTGGAGGTGGGGGGAGCCAGAGTGGGAGGAGCTGGGGGAGCAGAGGTGGGGGTTGGGGGAGCCAGGGGAGCTGGGGTGGGGGCAGTGGGCGCTGGGGTGGAGGCTGGGGGAGCAGAGTCAGGGGTCGGGGGAGCCAGGTTAGGGGCCAGGGGAGCTGGAGTGGAGGCCAGTGGTACTGCAGGCACAGTCCCAAGAGATACCCAGGGACCAGACTGTGGGGCCCAGAAAAACCCATGAGGATTGGGAGCCCAGAAGATATGTGGAGGGCACGCAGGGGCAACAGGAGGCCTCTCCACACAGAAGGCCTCCGGGGGACCAGGCCGGGCCACGCCGCCCCATGGTGGGACGCAGCTAGGCTGGGTCCCCAGGGGACCAGGGGTCACCGCAGGGCCAGACGAGGTCTGTGAAGAGATGGGAGGAGGGGCCTGAGGAGGAGAGGAGGAGGGCAGAGGGCCCGCGGGCTCCCCCCTCCTGCCGACTCACAGGAATGGTCTGGGGCAGCACCCAGGGGCCGTCTCCGTGGCCCCCTCTAGCCTGTTCAAGCTTCCGCCGCTGCCGCCACTGGTACAAAATGTCATCCTCTGGGCGAAGGGGTGCCTGGGAGGAGGTGGGGGCTGGCGCCGGGGCTGCAGCCTGGGCCGGTGCAGGGGCTGCTGGGGAGAGAGAAGGGAGAGGGTGAGGCAGGTGCAGGAGGATCCGCAACCCAGTGTGAACTGCACAGACACCTTCCACTGAACCAGGGGTCCCTCCAACGGCTGTCCTGCCCGGACAGCGTCCCAGCTCCTGGGGGAGGGGTGCGGAGAGGCGGGCACTCCTGGGCCTCTCGATCGCCGTCACTCACCTGTTCATGCATCCAGCACACACTTACTGAGCTCTTCCTCCCGGCCAGGCCCTGATCCGCACGTTGCGGTTACGCCAGCGAGCCAGCGTCTCCAGATCCTGCCTCTGCTAGCGCTAGTCCACCTCCATTCACCCAACGCGGTCTCCTCTCTGCTCACCCAAGTCTGTGCCCCAGGCACAGCCAGAGAGAGCGCGTGACCACCGATGGTTATGCCACCACCACCCCCCTGTCCCAGCCGCAGCTCACTCCGGGGAGAAGTGTGGAGGCCTTTGGCTCGTGCCTGCAACGCTTTCCCTCACATACCCCAGGGCTCCTTCACAGCCTCAGACCTTTGCCAAGGTCACCACCCCAGCCCCCCCACCCCGTCATCCCCCGAGCCTCACCCCCTTCTCACACCCTGAATGTGTGCTCACGGCCTTGTTTGGTGTTTGTCTCCCCTGCCACCAGGCCGGGTACGCAGAGGCTGCGATTTTTGTCTATCTTGTCTATTACCATATTGCCAGTGTCCAGAACCGGTCCCTGTGCAATCGGTATTTGTGGCATGAATGCAAAATGAACTGCTTAGTGTGCTCTGGGCCACGGCTCAGCCCTGGGGACAGCAGTGACCGAGGGCAGGGGCAGGGGCTGACATCAGTCCAGCAAGGCAGACACGTTCCATCATGCAAGGCATCACTGTGTCAGTCTCGATCAGTAGAGCTGCCCTCGTCCCTGGGGGCCCTACCATCTCACATTGCACAGACGAGGGGGTCTTCACCCCAGGCCTCTCCCGCTCTGTCCCCTCCCACATCCTGTGGCTCTACTTCCGGGCTCCTCAGCTCTGGCCCAAGCTAAACCACCAGCATCTCTCACAGGTGTTGGGAGCAGCCAGACAGAATCTGTCAACACCCAAGAAAGATCATGTCCCCTCCATGCCCACAACTCCCCCGAGGCTCCCTGGTGGCAAGAACAGAAGCACCAAACGCCTCGCTCTACCTGCACGGCCCAGTGTAATCCGGGCCCTGCCAACCTCTCCTCCCTGATGCCACACTCCCCTGATGCCTCTTGCTTTTTCTTGTCCGTTGTGGGCACCATGCTCCCCTTCCCTGCAGCCCCTCGGGTCCACTGTGCGTGCTGCAAGGCTCTTGTCTCCGCCCACCTACGCCCACCTGCATCGCTCAGGTCTCTCCTTCAGTGGCGTCTCCTCCAGGAAGCGCCCCCTGACTTGCAAGCTCCACAGTCCCCTCTTGTATGTCCTTTATTTCTGTGTGGTTCACCCTCGCTGTGGGACCATGTGACTGTTCTCAGCCCCACACCCACTACGCTGTGAGGATCCTGACGGTGGGATCGCGTGCTTGGTGTGCTGTGGCCTCTCCAGTCCTGCGCTCAGGGCTTCACACACAGTGGGATTCGATGCCAGTTCAATGAATGAATAAGTCTAACCGCAAAGCAACCGATGACGTAAGTAACCAACTTTATCCCCACTTTACGAATGAGAAAACTGAGGCTCGGGAAGGAGAGGTGAATAAAAGGGTGAAGACTCAGACAGGCGAGTCCTTGGGCAGGATCACACACACGCACAGATGTCTCTCTGTTAACCTGTGCTTGCCTCGCCCTGCTCACGGGAGCCCTGCGAGACCCGGACAGCAACTGTCCAGGCACCACTGCAGCCCAAGACTTGGGCACACAGTAACAGGAACAACAGTGATGGCGATAATAGTAACCCAGGGCCTTAACCCTGCCTCTGAAGTCCTGGGAGCGCCACAGCCTGCATAATTCAGCCAAGTGGCACAGTGTGCAAGGCACAGACCTGCGCCTCGGGCCGTATGCCATGCTCTGACACGCTGATGTCTAGCTGCAACATGAGACTGCCAATATTCCACTGCTTTTTCTCTACTTAAAAAATTTTCCAGTTGGTTCAATATAGCATATACAACAGCAAAAGGTATGAGTATTCGCTCTAAATGAGAACAATATAGATTAGAAATAGACTCATAAGGCGGCACTGTGGTGCAGCAAGTAAGGCCGCTGCCTGCAGTGCCAGCATCCCATATGGGCGCCAGTTCGAGTCCCGGCTGCTCCACTTCTGATCCAGCTCTCTGCTATGGCCTGGGAAAGCAGTGGAAGATGGCCCAAGTCCTTGGGCCCCTGCACCCCCATGGGAAACCCAGAAGAGGCTCCTGGCTCCTGGCTATGGATCACCCCAGCTCTGGCCATTGCGGCCATTTGGGGAGTGAATCAGCAGATGGAAGACCTCCCTCTCTCTTTCTCTCCGCCTCTCAGTATCTCTGCCTTTCAAACAAATAAATAAATATTTTAAAAAGGAAGCTCACTGCTAAGAAATGTAATTAAAAAAAAAAAAAAAGAAAGAAATAGACCCATGTTCTTTAGGTCAGAGTCTGCCGGCAAAGCAGAGGGGCGCCAGATCTGCCAACAGCCCTCCTGCTTTTGAAGTTTTGTGTTCAGAACTGCAGACCTGTTGAGCTCAGACGGCTGCTGTCGACAGAGCTGAGCTGAGCTGTGCTCCCCATGGTCTCAGTTAACCCTCACGACGCCCACAGGACAGGAATATAATTAGTATCCCCCCTTTACAGTCGAGGAACCAAGGCCCAGAGAGGCCCAGAGGCACCCGGCGGCTAAGGGGCAGCGCCGAGCCCTCCGTCCTTGCCTCCTAAAACTTACCAGGCTCTCGGGGGGCAGAGCCCTCGCCGGACTCAGGGGTGAAGGTCATGGAGAGGGCAGAGAGGCCATCGGAGCTGACGGGGAACGAGGCACTGCTGGCATCGCTCGGGCTGAAGGAGGAGGAGGAGGTGGAGGCCTTGCTGTGGGGAGAAGCAGAAGAGAGGCAGGGCAGCTCGGAGGCCGCTGCCAGCTGCCGGCCGCGGGAGCGAAGAGGCCGAAGGGCGCGGCGGAGGCACCTGCGTCGCAGCAGCTTGGCGGCTCTCCTTTGGAGGCTCAGCGTCTCCAGGTCCAGCAGGGATGAGTTCCATGTGTTGAGGCTCTGAGGGACGACAGGGGTCAGGGGCCAGTCCCCATCCCAAAGGCTGCTGGGAGAGGGACTCTGGACAAAGGTCTGTCCCTGCACCCCCGCCCCCGGCAATCGGCTTCTGCTCTTCCTCCCTGGGGAGCAGAGCCCCAGCTCTGCTCTTTGGAGCTACCCCCTTCATGTGCAGGTCCTTGTCGTTGGAGAAGGACTGACCCTAGACCTGCCTAATCCAAACACCCTATCCTCTGCTTCACTGCCGTTGGCTCAAGGATGAGTGAAGGAGAGTGCGTCCTGGCACTACTGGAAAAACTCCCACTTTCCACCACATTAGCTGAGTTAATACTGTGGGAGCCGAGAGCCACTGGAGGCCATCGTGGCTCCTCTGAGACTGAGCCCACAAGAGAACACAGAGCAGAGACAGCTGGGTTGTTCAGATGCCTGGATTCAGCCAGGCCTGAAAGCAGCTCCTTTTGGATTTCCCAGTGACATTTGCCAACAAACGCTTTTTCCCTTTAAGCGTCCTTGCAGTGGGACTGGCTCCACTTCTACCCCAGACCTGGTGCTGTCAGTTCAGGCAGACGAGGGAGGGCGCGGGTGGGGAGGTCACCTGCTTCATTTCCTGCAGGGGAGCCACAGCCCGGGACGCGCCAGCCGCCGTGGCAGGGGTCGGGACTGCTGGATTTGGTCTTTCCTCTGGCTTGTTAGTTCCTGCTGAAAAACTCAGTTGTGTTATGGAAGCGAAGAAGGGGAGCTGCGGGGGGGGGGGGGGGTGAGGGGGGCACTGATCGGGAAAGGTTTGAGGCCAGTGGTGGTGGGCTGGGTTGGAAGGAACCGAAGGAGGTACCTGCTGCAAGGTCATTGCTGGGGACTGGAGGCTCGGGCTGCAGCCACCAAAAGTCAGCATGGGTCGCACCTGCAGGCTGGCGCTCCTCTCGGCTGGTGGGCTGAGCTTGGCGGAACCTGTTTATGTACCTGTGAGCAGCAAGGGATGAGAGGCAGGGTTAGTGAGGTAAGGAGAGTAAAAAAATATATATATATAACGTTTACCAAGTACCATGGCAGATCCAAGCAGTGGTCCTTGGTCAGCTGTTTTCCCTTCATATACAGTAACACAAGTTTTTAGCTGGGCACACAGCCACTCATCTACGGAATGTACTGCCTGGGTCACCTGCAGTCCTGGGACCATATGATTAGGTTATGGACAAAAGGGGTCCGAAGAAGTGATTCTGGAAAGTCAACAGGGCTGGACGCCATTCTGGCCCGTGAATTACGGGCAATGGCTTGGGGATGGGACAGCAAGATGAAAGCCCTGGCACCTCCACAAGGGGCTGCCATGTCAGCGCCGGTGGCTTCTGCCTGGACTGGCAGACGAGGGAGACATAAACGCTACCTTGAAGCTGTGATTCATTTGGGGCTCTATTCCAGCAACTGAACCTGTGTCCTACAAATCCAGCTGCTCACCACGTGACAGGAATTGGTATAGGTCATTCTATACAGCATCTCACTACCAGCTCAAATTATCACTAGGGAATGTATGTTATTGAAACCCCAATTTGGGGTCAGTGCTGTGGTGCAGCGGGTTAACGCCCTGGCCTAAAGCGCCGGCATCCCTTATGGGGGCCGGTTCAAGACCTGGCTGCTCTACTTCCTGTCCAGCTCTCTGCTATGGCCTAGGGAAGCAGTAGAAGATGGCCCAAGTTCTGGGGCCCCTGCACCCAGGGGAGAGACCTGGAAGAAGCTCCTGGCTCCTGGCTTCAGATCTGCACAGCTCCAGCTGTTGCGGCCATCTGGGGAGTGAACCATCAGAGGGAAGACCTCTCTCTCTCTCTCTCTCTCTCTCTGCCTCTCCTCTCTCTGTGTAACTCTGACTTTCAAATAAATAAATAACTCTTAAAAAAAAAGATATAAAATAGGTTAATGTGTAACCTTAACAAAGAAGAAACCCCAATTTACAGAGAAAGACACCAAGGCCGAGATCGCACAGAGCGGCAGGACTGAAACCCAGGCTTTCTGGCTCCACAGTTCTCAATCACACACACGCCTGGCCCTACAAATGCACTGCACAAGCCGCTCTGTCTGCAGTGAGTATTACGGGATGCCTCCTCCCCCCCTTCAACCCCATCTCTCCTGTCCCACCAGGGCTGCTGGTACTTACTTGGCCACCACGGAATCCCCGCTGTCAATCAGGGGAGGTGATGGGGAGGCCCCCATGTGTCCCTCAGTGGTGGTGGGTGGGGAAGGGGTCCCTGAACTGGACGGCCAGGACTCCTCCGATGGCTCAGGGGAGGTGGGACCTGTGGCTGCAGCCTTGGGAGCCTGTGGGAGCCTGGACCTCTGGGACCTGGATGGGCTCAGGGTCTAAGAGGGGAGAAAACACAGGGAGAAAAGGTGAGGTCTGCCGAGTCATCCCTGCAGGGCAGTGGAGACACATGTGAGGTCTCCATCCGGAGGGGAGAAAACCCATCCTGAAGCGGTTACAACCTAGAGTGGCTAGGGCTGTGATGAGCTGTGGGGACCCATGGATAGGCTTGCCATGGGACCCCCCCCGCCATGCTGGGCTTGGCTTATAGCAGTAATGCGGATGTAGCAGCTGATTGAACTTTCCATCTAGCTGAGGATCTTGGTAAACAACAAGATGGCGCTGATGCCCTGCCTGCTGCGTGACTCCACAGCTGAGCGTGATCAAGTGCCGGATTGGAGAGCTCTGTGCATGGACTGTGATTAACTGTGATTGGTCGAATTCGGTATATAAGCAGACCGCGGGAGAAGGAGCGGGGCACGCCAGCTTTCCCCCTTAAAGAACGTGCGCGCCATCTCTCCCCCTTCTCCCGGTCCCCCACTCCCTTTCCCACTCCTTCTAAGTAAAAGTCTACTGAAGACCGATTAACTGCGAGCAGCATCGTTCCTTTTGCGGCCGAAGGAGCTGACAATGAGCGGTCCAGGCGGTCGAGAGCAAGACCAGCTCAAGGCTGTGGGGAGCGGGAGAGGGTCTGTCTCCTTAGCGCATCCCCAGCTGTCTCTAGGGCTCACTCCTTGCTCCTGGGCTGCTTCCTTACCTTGGAGCTCCACGTCCGGCCTCCAGATGACCAGTAGCGGCTTTGACCCGGGGAAGCACCTCCAGGCGCTCTGTTTTGGATAGAGAGAGCCGGCAGGCTGCTAAGGGGACAGTGGGGTTGGCAGGCTGAGCGTGGGCACCGCAGCCTCGGGCCCTGCTGGGGATGAGGAGGGCAGAGCCATGCGGCTGCCGTGGATTCCTGGAGGAGAGCGACTCTAACTTTCCTGGAGCACTCGGGACATTCAGGGAGGGGCGAGTCCCGTGAATCCTTGAAGCAGACTTAGAAAGGCCCAGGGCCGGGGAGCCGCTAGTTCTCAACCCAGAGTCCAGTCTAGAAGAGACACGCCGTTCCCCAGAGACCAACATGATCAGGTATCAGGAGGCGGGGCCGGCCAGCCATTTATTTTTGTTTCGCAGCATCCCAGGTGATTCTGCAGGGGAGCTGAGGTTAAGAACCTCGACGAGACCGTGCGGGACATACACGTTCCCCTAGTGTAGACGGACTCCGATCCCCATAATTCCCTGGGCTCCGCCTCGGCGAGAAAGTCCGAAGACCAGCACTCCCGGGTGTCGGGGGCCAGCTCCCAAGCTGCCCTCGGACACCCTTGGAGAAACTCTTGGAGCCACCCAGAAAGGGTAACGTACAACGTCTATGGAACCCCCCGGATGTTGAGGCTAAGGCTGTTCACTTCCAGTGCCGCTGAGCCCTGCAGACTCCGCGCTGCCCCCGTCCTGGGTCCGCCCCAGGTGTCCTGTGGTCTCTGGAACAGGGGCCGGCCTCACCTGCGGTCCATTCCGCAGCTACCTCAGCGCTTCCGCTCTTGGGGTCACCGGACGGATCCCGCCGGCATCTCGGTCGCTTAGCAATGTCCCATCAGCCCTGCCCCTTTCTGGGCGTGCCCGCGAAGGAAAAGAGTGGCCACCGAGGCGACCAATGATAGAGAGGAAAACATAAAGTATCTGGAAAGCGATTGGCTGTAACGTTGTCTTGCTAGAAAGAACATATTTGATTGGAGAATTTGCAGCGTGCAGTCGTAATTGGCAAGCTCTTGGGCCAATGAAGAAAAAGACCTGAGTCGGTTTGAGGTTGGCGGCGATCGGGCTCCTGTCTCCTGCAGTCTCGCGTCCTAAAAGTCTTCCCTGTTTCCGCTCAGGTCTAGCCGCTGTCCTACCATCTCAGGGGCAGTCAGGAGTCTGTCCCCTCCTTAATCACCGTCGTCCATCAGCTGGGCCAGGCAGCTGGCCCCGATGGTCATCTACACGCTAACCTCTTGCTACAGGGGCAGCTGGTCGCACCGGTTGCCAGGCCTGGGCTCCTGGCCGAGGTAGTGGGATCAAAACGAGCTATTTCGGGCCCCGGCGCGCGGCCTCTGGGGGGGCCGACCCGGAGTGCTGGTGCTCACGCCCCCTGGCCGCTGCGCACCCGGGGCTGAGTCAGAGGCACAGAATTAGGGCCGGCCTGCCTGGGGACTGCGCCCAAGTCCTGGCCGAGGACCGGGGTTGGTTCTGTTCTGTGTCCTCCTGACAACCTGGCTCAGCTACTGCATTCTCCGGAATCTGCTCCTAAGATCTGTATCTGCGTCATCCTCAGAGCTGCCAGGGGGTCGGGGGATGGACTCCCTGAGCCCAGGGTCCCAGATCCCGCGCTGTGCCCCCAATACCCGCCGCTTCAGCCTTAGCGTCCCTTTCCTGAAATTGGGGGATCTTAGTGACACCTCCCTGCCGGCCTTTACCGGGCACCCAGCAGGCGCTTAATAAATGGCCAAGTCATTGTTGGGGTTTCTAAATAAGGCTCTACTAATGGCCAGGCCTGGCTGCCGTCCCAGTGTCCCTGGGAGGCCCGCCGAGGGGCCGGCGCAGGGCGCACTATAAATCCGCAGCCGCACACGCAGGGGCACTGCGGGACCCAGGGCGGCGGTGGCGGAGCAGGATGGAGATCCCGGTGCCTGTGCAGCCGTCTTGGCTGCGCCGCGCCTCGGCTCCGGTGCCTGGGTTTTCCGCGCCGGGCCGCCTCTTTGACCAGCGATTCGGCGAGGGGCTGCTGGAGGCCGAGCTGGCTGCGCTCTGCCCGGCCGCGTTCGCCCCCTACTACCTGCGCGCACCCAGCGTGGCGCTGCCCACCGCTCAGGTGCCAGGCCTGGGGGGGGGCGGTAGCGACCGCTCGCAAGGCCTGGGGTCCAGGTCACCCTGAGGGAGGCGAGGGGGCCTTGTTGACTTTGAATAGGCATTGTGCCAGTCAGAAGCGGGTGGGGGGTCCCTGCCGCTCTGGGAAGGGGACGGGGTCGAAGGAAGGGTGTCAGGTGGCTTTGAGGGGGCGTGGAAGGGCTGGGCCACTAATGGGACGGGAGCAGTCACTCTGAGGGATGTCTCGGGATCCTAAAGGAGACAGACCGATTCTGAGGGGGAGGGGCGGGGCGGTGGCTGCAGAGGGGCGGAGAGTTGTTGGTGCTGGGAAGGGCTTGAAGGTTGTGCTCCGGGCCAGGCTGAGGGAGGGTCCGGTGCCTAACTGCTGAGAGGCAGGAGGTCCGGTTTCCCAGCTGGGAGAGTAAAACGAGGCCCCTGGGGGCTGGCGCAAGGGGAACGAGGCCTGGGTGACGTGAAGTCCTAGCGTAGGTCCCTGACCTTGGAGGGGATGGGGGCCCATCACTGTGAGGGAGGGGCGTCTGGTGATTCCGGGTGAAGAGGTCCTCGGTGACCCAGGGTAGGACAGGGGGCTCCCCAGTTCCGGGGCCCCGCCCCATGACAGCTCCGCCCCGGACGGCTGTGCGCAGGTGCCCACGGACCCCGGCCACTTCTCCGTGCTGCTGGACGTGAAGCACTTCTCGCCGGAGGAAATAACTGTCAAGGTGGTTGGCGACCACGTGGAGGTGCACGCGCGCCACGAGGAGCGCCCGGTAAGCGCGCCGGCGGGGCGGGGGCGGGGGCGGGGCCGGGACCTGTGCGCTCGCTCGCTCGCTCGCTCGCTCGCTCTGCAGGCCGGCGCCGCTCATGCCTGCGTGCCTTCCAGGATGAGCATGGATTCATCGCGCGCGAGTTCCACCGCCGCTACCGACTGCCACCTGGCGTGGACCCTGCCGCCGTGACGTCGGCGCTGTCTCCCGAGGGCGTCCTGTCCATCCAGGCCGCTCCAGCACCGGCGCAGGCCCCACTGCCGCCCGCAGCTGCCGCCAAGTAGGGGTCTCAGGCATGCCTGAGCCCCGGGAGCCTCTTGGAGCTCCCTCTTTTAAAGCCGATCTGACTCCGCCCAGCCAGAAGTCGTGAGCTCGCCAAGACCATCCCCACCAATCTGAGATCCTGCCTTGACCCCTCCCCCCAGATGCTTCCCCTGCGGCCCACACTCATCCTCCACCCCTCCACCCCCAGGTGTCAGACCCTTCCTAGCTTCCAGACCCTCACCCTCCAGTCTCCTGTGCACCCACCCCACTTTCTTGGCCCATCGCCCCCTCGAGACTCTGCTCCGCCTGACTGCTCTGTGAGGACATCCCCACACCCCACTCCATGCCTGCCGGTCCCTAGGCCAGTGGGACAGGCGTAATCCCCCACAGGTAAGCAGCCCCACCGCACAGGCCGAACAGCCTCGTCCCAGGCCTCTGCAACCCTCCCTGCAGCCAGCCACCCTACCCTCCTGTGGCCCCCTTTCTGACTTGAAACCCCCAGACTCCAAGTCCCTGACTGCCCACCTCTGGACACCTACCCTAGGCCAACCAGCACCCCAACCAGACGGCCTCTGCACAGCTGTTCCCAGCCCCCTCCCCACCTCCCACCAGTCTGTCTTGACCCCAGGTCAAGACACCCTAGACAACCACACTCCTCTCCTCCTCTCCTCCTCCAGGACCCAACCCACCAGCCACTCTGATTTCCCTCAACCTTTTGCCCTCTGTGAATCACTCACCAGCCACCCTGTTCCCCCCTCCCTTCTAGACCCTCCCCAATAAATGTGCTAGAGCTGTGCCAGCTGCCTTGTCTGGGCTGGTAAGGACGGGCAGGACAGTGTGGAACTGAGGGTGTTTATTGGGGCAGGAACGCTACTGTCGCTCGTACATTTCCCGAAGGATCTTCATGCTTTCTGAGTAGCGGAGCTGGTTCCGATGAGACGCCTCCTTCCACCTGGGGAGTTGGGGCAGGGTGGGAGGACTTAGCAAGTCCATCAGACGCCGGTGGAGGGGGCAGGTTGGGGGCCGCTCACCTCTGGCGGATGCGTTTCCAGCGCTGCATGTTGCGATAGATGAGCGTGGAGGGCGAAGGCTCGGGCTCGGAAGGCTGTGTGCACAGACAGAGCCAGGCTGGGTGGCCAAGCCCCCAGCACAGCCCCCTGAGCCCCAGGCCAGCCTTCTATACCCACCTCATCGTCGGCGGTGCCCTGGGTCTCCGGCTGCAGCGGGGATGGGATTCGGGATCTGCAGGCGTCTCCGGGTGGCCCAGGGGCCATGGGTGGAGGCAGCTTGTACACGTCACGACTCTTGCTATTGGTGACCTCTGAACCCTGGGATACAAGGGCCCCAAGCCGGGCCCGAGGAAGTCAGATAAAAGGGCAAGGAGTATCCGCTTCATCCTCCTGCTTTTCCCAGTGATGAGGGACCTGAAGGGCAGACGCCTTGCCCAGCCCAGAGCTCAGGTGTGTTTACCCTGGCGATCCGTTTTTTCTCCTCTCTAGCCAGGAAGCCCTGTCCACCCTCACCCAGGGACACCCATCTACACCTGTCAGCTTCAGAGATTCCTAAGGGGCCCCCTATGTGTCACCAAGGGACCCCTTCACGTCACTCCCCAGGCCAGGTGTCCCTGTCTGCTCTGGGGACTCCTACCCCGCCTTGAGAGTTCAGAGAGTCATCTCCGTACATCCTGGGGACCCCTGGCGGCCACCTCTACCCAGACACCAGAACCTCATCTACCCCTGCTCCCCCAGGCCACTAACAACCATCCAGCCTCTCAGCTCTTGGGGACCCTTTACCTTGGGGGTCACATCTATCTGTTGCTTTCCCCTCAGGCCAGGGTTCTGCCTGCCCAGCCTACAAGAGCCCATCTGTGTGCCTCACTTGGCCCTGCGTTCATTTGTGGGACACAGGGACCTGCGCCAGTCCCCCCCAGGAGCTAGGGGGAGGGCGCCCGTCTACCCACTGCCTTCCTGGCAGCTGCACTAGGGCCCACTGCCCGTCCCACCTCCTCGTCCTCGGGCAGTGGGGGCAGTGGGGAGCCGGGCGAGCGTTCACGCTCGCGCACTGAGGGGCTGTTGCGCATCCAGGCACGGCAGATCGGGTAGAGCGGTGTGTTCTCGCTGAACTGGGCCAAGTCCACGCTCCGGTCGAACAGCTTGATCACGTACGTGTCTGGGGTAGAGGGTGGCGGGAGGTACCTGAGCATCCTCGTGGCGCCCCCTGGCTCTCTGCCCACCCTCCAGGGCCGCTGCCTACTCACTGGACCGCTGTGGCCCTCCCTCAGCCAGCCCGTCATCCATCTCCCTCCTCTTCTTCCTCCGCTGGTGAGGGAAGCGCGCGGACGGCCTGGTGGGGAGGGCAGGTGTGTCAGGGCCTGGGCGGGGCTGGGGGCCTCTCCCGAGCTGGCTGGGGTCCCTGTTCCTTACCTTTTGCCAGTGGCTGCAATGGAGCAATCCCTGTGGGGAGAAGGGGTTTCAGTAGGCCGACCCCTAAACACACACTGCTCCGCCCACTGCCCCGCCTTGCCCTGGGCACCTGTGGACACTGGGATTAAGCCTGAGATGGCCACCTGACCCCGCCAAGCCCTGGGCCTCGTGTCCCACCCCACACTCTGCCACCAAGCATCTCTGTACGTGGGGGTGCTACGTCATGACTCAGGAAGCCCAGGGCATAGCGGTCAGGGCTCGGATGAGGCAATATCAGATTCCACCCAAACAAAATGCAACGTACTTAGCGTGGGGGTCCGACGGCGTCTTCCCAGCTTCCTCATCCAGCCGCTCTCTGGCAACAGAAGAGAGCCGTTGGCTCGGGGCTCCAAAGGCCCGGCGTGGGGAGGCAGCAGGTGGCCTGTCCACTAGCTCCCTTCCCCTGGGACCCGCCGGGCAGGAGAGGGTTCAGGCCGCCAGAGCTCCCCCTGCCCCCACGCCAGACCAAGTCCCGACCTGTCCATGTGACTCTTCTCCAGGAGACACTGTAAGACGGCATCCAGCTGGTTCCGGGCTTTAGCCATCTCCAGCTCTGCGGAGAGAGGGTACCAAGCAGGCGTCAGCTCGCAGCCTCGGGCCTGGGCCAGGGCTCACGTCGCCCCTGAGGTAATGAGTAGGCCCTGAGCTCCAGGGCTGTCGCGTGTGCCCACTGTGTGAGAGGAGGCAAGGCCCACCCCCTTCCTGGGCTGTCCCCGAATGACATATAGCCCACAACGGTGCAAGGCTTCATGAAGCTTCAGACACTTCCCCATCTACCAGGATGGGAAAATGAGACGTTAACCTGTTCAGAGTGCTCCCTGTGTGTCAGGACTGTGGGAGCACACCACGCGTCTCACCCACTGAGTTCTCACAATTCTCCAACGGGTGCCATTGGTAACCCACTTTACAGATGAGGAGACTGAGGTGCCGAGACACCCAAAGTGGCACTGAGAAGAAACTGTAGAATGAGCCCATCTGCTTCCAAAGCTAAGTCACATGTCAGAGGCTTATACGGCATCGTCAGGGCCCCAGACCCGCTGTGTGGCTGAAGGAGCTGACAACACTTAAAGATGGGAAATGTCATCTAAAACAGCCTTTTTTTTCTGACCCCTCTCCCCAGCCCCCAACTCCATGGCCTGTCCACTTGGCCTCCTGAGTGTCTCTCCCACCTATTCCCTCCACACTCTGCCACCTGGGTCCAGCCCAACCCCCTCACCCCCAACCCCCGGGACTCCTAGCCTCAGTCTCCCCTCCACTAGGAGAAAGAATCTTCCTAAGACGCCCAAGGCTGACCCTGCTCCTGGCTTAGAGCCCTCCACCCCTGCACAGCGCCCCTCAGCCAGGTGTCCACAGCCCTCTCCCCTCTCAGCAGTCAGCCCCTCACCACTTGGCTACTGTTCTGGGGGGGGGGAGGATTGGGGGAGAGGTACTTTGATTAACTCGCCTCTCAGTTCAAACCCGCCCTAGCCTCCTCATTCCGCTCAGAGCCAAATCCAAAGTGCTCACGCGGGCCCACAGGGCTCGCCGCCGCCCCCTCGCACCCTGCGCATCCGGCCATCTAGGGCCCCTGACCTGCCCGCCTCCTCACGGCCCCTGCTTTGTCCTAAGTCCCCACTTCATCCCACTGTTATTTCTTGTTTGGCCTCCTGTGCCTCTCCCACTGCCCCCATCAGCCTGCCCAGCCCCAAATAACTTTCTCTTTCCGAGCCTCAGTTTCCCCACCTTCCTACGACGGCCGGAAGACGGCGATTATGGGTTCGGGACACAGGCCTGACCCACGCCCGCTGCTGGAAATGGGGAAACTGAGGCGGAGCCGAGAACAGGAGCCTGCACAGAACTAGGAGTGGCTCGGGATGCTCTCACCGCGCCACGCTGCCCGGCCACTACCGGAGTGCTGGCAGCGACGATCGATGCTCGACATAGCGACAGCCGGATGTGCTGCAGGGAGGAGCCGCGCGGTCCGCCTTTTCGCGATCACCCCGCCTATCCGGACCCCTGGACCCAGATCAGCCCGGTGTTCCCGACAGGCCCGACTCGGCGTCCTCACCTGATTTCTCCACTTTCACCTTCACTGGGAACATGGTTTGGGTCCGAGATCTGGCTAGGTGGGTCAGAGAAAGCTCAAAAGAGCCTACGGCATCAAATCAAAGCTGGAGGCGGGCGCGGAGACGCAAAGACCAAGCTCCCGGGGCGACCGCGGGCCCGGCCCGAGCCGTGTCCAACCGCCACTGCCGCCGCCACCGCGGCCACCTCTTCCTCCCCTTCTGTGGGAGGACCCTTCGGGCAGTCGCTCTTTCTCATTAGTCAATGTAACTGCCAATCTAGTACCCCGACTTACAGACAGCTGCCGCGGTCGGCTCCCAGCCTTAAGCTCCACCTCCCTAGAGGGTCTTATTTCCGGTAACAAACCGACGACCCAGGGAATCCTGGGAGGTGTAGTTCCAGCCCCCGAGACTCAGCGGCTGTAACTTAGCTTGAGCCGCGCGGGGCACTATGGGAGACAAAGGCTCAGGCATCGCGGAGCTTCTCGGGACTTGTAGTGTCAGGTTTTAGTAACACGAATTCAGCTGTTCGCAGGGAATCAAGCCGGTTTCCTGGTTTCTGAGCACTCGCTAGGAGCCAACTACCTACTGGGTGATCTATTTTTAGGCACAACGTCATTCATTTAGCGAATCTTTATTAGGCTGTTACGCATTCATCTAGGTACTGATGAAAATCCTTGCCCTAATGAACTTATCTTGTAGAGGATGGAAGACAGAGGATAAGTAAAGCACTTCGGGGTGCATCCTGGGAGGCGGCAGGCGGATCTCTGCCAGCCACCCGGGAGACTTAAGGTTGAGTCCCTGGTTACTGGCTTCCACCGGGACGGACCCTGGCTGTTGATGGGATCTGTGGATGGAAACTCTGTGTTCCCATCTCTCTTTCAAGTAAAAATAAATGAAAGTTTAAAAATATAAACAAGTAGGGGACAGTGATGTGGCGGCACCAGCATCCCAAATGGGCACCGGTTCGAGTCCCGGCTGCTCGTCTTCTGATCCAGCTCCCTGCTATGGCCTGGGAAAGCAGTAGAAGATGGTCCAGGTCCTTGGACCCCTACACCCCTGTGGGAGACCGGGAAGAAGCTCCTGGCTCCTGATCCACCCAGCTCCAACCATTGCAGCCATTTGGGAAGTGACCCAGTGGGTGGAAGACCTTTCTGTCTCTCCCAGTCACTGTAACTCTCTCAAATACATAAAAGAAAAAAAAAGTTAAAAAAAAAAAAAACATATAAACAAGTCAAGCATGCTAAGTGAAACGTGACAGGACACAGAGTGTGGCCTGAGGGCAGGTGTTCCATCTGGTGGTCAAGAAGCCTCATCTCACATCCCACACTGGAGTGCCTGGGCTCCATCCACGGCTCCGACTCCAGCTTCCTGCTGATGCAAACCCTGCAGAGGCAGCAGCCGGGGCTTAACTCGCTGGCCTCCTGCCACTGCAGGGGAGAACTGGATGCATTTCCAGCTCCCTGTTTCGGCTTGGGGCAGTCCAGGTGGTTGCAGGCATTTGGAGAACCAGCAGCCGATGGGAACTCCATCTCTTTCTCAAAATATATAAATAAATAAAAAGAAAAGAAAGGCATACAGAGTATAAAGGTGGGGCCTAAACCTTTTTTTTTTTTTAAGATTTATTTTACTATTTATTTGAAAGGCAGAGTTACAGAGAGGCAGAGGCAGAGGCAGCGGGGGGGCGGGGGAGAGAGAGAGACAGACAGACTTCCAACTGCTGGTTCACTTTCCAAATGGCCGCAATGGCTGGAGCCGGGTCGATCAGAAACCTGGAGTTTCTTCTGGGTCTTCCACGTGGTGCAGGGACTCAAGGACTTGGGCCATCTTCCACTGCTTTCCCAGGCCATAACAGAGAGCTGGATCGGAAGTGGAGCAGCCGGGACTCGAACGGGCGCCCATATGGGATGCCGGCCCTGCAGGCGGCAGCTTTACCTGCTACGCCACGGCACAGGCTTCAGGGGCTGAAATTTTTAAATAGGATGGTGGAGAATGCTCTGGAATATTTCTACTGCTGGAGACAACGCTCCCTCAGAGAACGAACTTCATTACCACACATGTCCCAGCCCAGAGAGACCTCAGGGAGCAGCATCATGATCTGCTCTGCACCCTGACGACACGGAGGCCCGGAGAGACAAACTCAGGCTTCCAACAGCACAGCCAGGAGCGCAGGGCGGGAGGCCCCAGAAATGCAGGCAGGGCTCCTTCCTTTCTTGGCTCCTTATCTGCAAAACAGGTCTGCTGAGCAGGACGCTTCCTACTTCTGAGAGTCAATGTTTCAGAATAGAGAAAGCTCCTTCGAGTGGTATTCAATGCAACACACACACAATGTACAAAGTACCAAGCCTGCTACAAAACACGCACTCAATACATGTTCTCAAATATTCATCAGCACTTTATGCTTCAACCTCCAGAAGACCCCAGGGGGTCAATGTGGTGGGTTAGGGTCTTTTATTGGGGGCGGTGTCAGGACAGAAGCAAGTTTTGGGGCTTGAGATGTGCTTCGAGCCCATCCTGCGGAGGAAGCCCATCCGAGCCTGTGCACAGGCCGTCAGGGGGTGCCCAGAGGTATGGTGAAGGAGAGGTAGTCCCCAAGGGCGCCCCAGCGGGGCCGGTAGATTTGGAAGATGGTGATCCAGGTGGTGAGTACAATCACCCAGAACAGGAAGCCCACCGCCGAGCGCCAGACATCTGCAATGGGAAGCAGGAGGGGTCCGAGTCGGCCTGCGGCGGCTCGCTGGCCGCCCCCAGCCCAGCCCTCTCTTCTCTCGCTCTCTCCCCCGACCCAGAATCCTGCAGCCTCCATCACCCCCTCCCACCGGCCTCCCCTCACCCGCGTCCCACTCACAGCCTTTGATCTGGCTCTGCTCCGTGTAGGCCGGGGCCAGGAAGGCCTCTCGGAAGAACCAGAAAATGTTGACCAACCAGAGAAAAGGCAGGAAAACGAACCCTCCTGGGGAGAAACACACCACGCACACCCTGGGTCCCGGGCAGCGAGCTCCTCCTTGCAAGGGCCTCTCCCACACCCGAGCTCGGACGGAGGGCTCGGCGGCCTCCGGGATGCAGCACTGCCTCGTCAGCCCCCTCCTGGGGCCCAGGGCTCCGCTCCTCCGAGCCCCGGCCTCGGCCGGCCCATCCTGCGACCCCGCCGGGAGGCGCCTTACCGAGGTAGTACTTCCGGCACAGGTTCAGCTTCTCCTCGTTGGATACCCGCTCCAAGTTCATGCTTGCGTTTCGGCCGGGTCTTCCCAAAGGTCCGCGGGGCAAGTCCCCAGGCTCGACCCTCAGAGAGCCACGTCCCTATGACAACAAAACACAGCTACATGTAAGAGAGGGCGTGCTTTAAGTGCGCCCTCGCCCGCCACCAGCAAGCGGGCTGGGCTGAGAAGCCCTTTATGTCACTAGGCTGCGCCAGGAGACCCCCAGCTCACCTCCCCTGGGTGGGTCGGGGGATACTCCTCCTATTTTCCAACTACGGACGTCTGCGCGAGAGGCCGCAGGGTGCTCTGGAGTTTGTAGTCTGTTCGGGTCGCCGGGAGCAGCGCTGTGCGCATGCGCCCTCGGGACACTCCCGTCCCGGATTCTGCGGGGAGGGCGAGGGCCTCCAACACGCAGGCGCACTAGGGGGTTTCTGCGCGCGCGCGGAGCGCCGAACTACACTTCCCAACGCCCCTGCGCAACGGAAGTGACGTAAGAGCAAGCCGAGTCGGAGGGTTTGGGTAAAAATGGCTGAATATTTAGCTTCGATATTCGGGACTGAGAAGGACAAGTGAGAATGGGCGCAGGGGAGTGGCCTCTCAGGGGGCCGGGCCTGGGCGTTCGGGTCCCTGGTGGCTGGGCGGCTCGGAGCGGTGTTACCGGGGCGCTCGTTCCCCCCGGCCCTCAGGTCACCCGTGTCTTTGCACCTCTTCCAGGGTTAACTGCTCTTTTTACTTTAAGATCGGGGCCTGCCGGCACGGAGACCGGTGCTCTCGGCTTCACAACAAACCGACTTTCAGCCAGGTGAGACCCGGCACGGAGCCCTGGGGGTTAATGCCTGTCAGCCCTGCCCTTTCTGCTGTCCATCATCGCGCGGTCCCGCCTTTTCCGGGCGTGTGAGGCCCCGCCCACGCCCTCCCGCCGCGCCTCCCTCCGCCAGCCTCAGCCCCGCCTTCTCGGAGCGGGGCCACGCCCCGTAGATGCTGGCAACGCCCCCGCGCTGTCCGTCAGGGCCGGCCCCCGCCCGGTGCGCGCGCCTCCTCTGCTGTCCATACCCCACTGTCCTGCCCGCAGCACGCAGCCCTGCCCGCTGAGCTCAGGCCCCGCCCCTTTTTCCATTCTGCGCAGACCATAGTGCTGCTCAACCTGTACCGGAATCCACAGAACACGGCCCAAACGGCGGACGGCTCGCATTGTAAGTAAAGGCCCGCGCTCAGGGGCGGGGCAGAGAGCCTCGGCCCGCAGGCCGCCCCGTGACTCCCCCCTGGCCTCCCCCAGGTCACGTGAGCGACGTGGAGGTGCAGGAACACTACGATAACTTCTTCGAGGTGAGCAGCAGTCCCGCGCCCCCTGGGCAGGTGGGGTTTCCCCTGGGCCTCCGCTGAGCCCAGTCCTCCCGGTCTCGCCCAGGAGGTGTTCACAGAGCTGCAGGAGAAGTACGGGGAGATCGAGGAGATGAACGTCTGCGACAACCTGGGCGACCACCTCGTGGGCAACGTCTACGTCAAGGTGCCCGCCGCCCCCTCCGGGCCCAGGAGTGGAGGCCGCCCTCCGTGCGCCTGCTGACCCTGACCCATTTTCCCCGCAGTTCCGGCGGGAGGAGGATGCGGAGCGGGCAGTGGCTGAACTCAATAACCGCTGGTTCAATGGGCAAGCCGTGCACGCCGAGCTGTCTCCTGTCACCGACTTCCGGGAGTCGTGCTGTCGGCAGTACGAGATGGGGTACGGTAGCATGAGGGTGGGCGGACGCTGCCGGCCCAGACTCCTGTGTGGGGAAGGGCTGTGGGGGACCATGGGCTCTCCCATCCACCTGTCCTCTGCCCAGGGAATGCACCCGAGGTGGCTTCTGCAACTTCATGCACCTGCGGCCCATTTCCCGGAACCTGCGGCGGCAGCTGTACGGACGGGGACCCAGGCGCAGGTACTCCAGGCGCGGCCTGCTGAGAGTCCTCACGAGGCCCCTACCCCTGAGCTCCAGCAACATTGTCCCACGCCTTGTTTTTTTGTAAGATTTATTTGAAAGGCAGCATTACAGAGAGAGGGGGAGACAGAGATCTTTCGTCTGCTGGTTCACTTCCCAGATGGCTTCAATGGCTGGGGCTGGGGCTGGGGCTGGGAGCCAGGAACTCCATCCGGGTCCCCCACTTAACTTAGGCCATCTTCCACTGCCTTCCCAGGCACATTAGCAGGGGGCTGGTCTGGAAGTGGAGTAGCCAAGACTCCAGCAGATGCTAGTCCCAAGACTGTTGAACCCTAAGAATAGTCTCGAGTTCCATCTAGAAACCAGTCCTTAAGTCCCAACCCAACACCGGGCTGAAACTCAAATCCAGGGCTAGCTTGGCTTGCCAGTGTTGAGATGAGCCCGTGTGTCTCCCACCGAGTCCACCACGTGGAAGTCTCGTCCCTGTCCCTCGTGCCCTGCCCCATCCCAGGGAAGCAGGCCTGGGCTGTCTGCACCGCTCCCCAGCAGCTTTAGCCCAGCTCCCCCCGCTTTTGTCTGCAGGTCACCCCCAAGGTCCCACGCTGGCCATCGTCCCCGAGAGAGGAACAGACGGCATTCTCCAGACCACCGGCACGGCCGCTTCTGAGACTGGCTGCCTTGCCCTTCACCCTGACAGGTGTTCCCGGCCAGGATGCCTCTTCAAGCCCCATCTTTCCAGGCTCTGGGATTTAATCGTCTGTTGCCCCTCTCTCAAATAAAGTGGTTTAAGGCTTTGTAGGTGGAGCCTTGAGCTGTGGGTTGGAGTTTCCGTCCGCAAACGTGTCATGGAAAGAGGAAGCAGGGCTGGGTTCTAGCCACAACTTCAGCGGAGGAAGCACGAACAGGTGGAAGACTCGGACTCGGGACCCTCGTGTCACTGGTGGGCTGGAAACCTCGGCACCTCCATCGGAGGCTTCTTTAAGGGGGGGCGGCTTGGTGGAGCTTAGGGGGTTAAGTGGTATTATGGTTTGGCTAACAGCTTGGGTGTTCCCCAAAGGCCCAAGTGTTGGGGGCTTACTCCCCAAAGTCTTAGGTTAATGGCTAATGGATTAAGAGTGGGAACTTCATCCAACTGTCGCCTCTAGGAGGTGGGCCCAGCGGGGGTCTTTGTCATGGGGAAGTGCTCTCAGAAGGTCGCTCTAGGAGTCAGGGATCCGCCCTCTGCGGCCCGCAGCAGACGCCCGTCTCGGATTGTGAACTTCAACATGGAGCCAGAATAAACGTCCTTCCTGCCTAGGTGGCTTCTCTCAGGTGTCTAGTGACAGCGGTAGTGATAGAAACCGATATAGGAGTACAGGAGAGGCGGCTCGGGGGTACAGAGGAGTCCCCAGTGAACTAAGGCTGGGTCCTACGCTCACAACCCTGAGGTAGCAGTCAGTTGTACCTAACAGTTACATTGAAGTTACCACCGGCAGCTGCTTTTACTTGTAATAATTCTGATTTTCACAGTAACCCTGAGACAGGTGCTATCACCTCGCCGTGGGGATGGAAGAGGCTACGGCAGACATGGGATGTGGGCCCATGCCATCTACATCCAGAGTTCTTAGAGCCACCTGGATACCTTGGAGGCTTCCCTCGGGGCCAGGGGCTTGTATGGGTGTTGGGGCTTTGGAATTCTGCGCTCCCCATATCCACTTCCTTCTTCTGCCTGGGTTTCCTGCAAAGTGTGGAAGAGGCGCTGTGGTCTGTGATTCGAAGTCCCGTGGTCTCGTCGCCCGGGCTGCTGGCCCTGCCTGGATGGGGCCCAGACGCCTCTTCCTGGCAGCCGTGCTGTTGCTGGCCCAGGCAGCACCACCACCACCGGAAGCCTCCCAGTACTGCTGCAGCCTTGAGTACTGGAACCCAGACAACAAGTGCTGCAGCAGCTGCCTGCAGCGCTTCGGGCCGCCCCCCTGCCCGGGTGAGGAGCCAGGAGCCCCTGAGCCCAGGGGAGTCGTGCTAGGGAAGCAGGGAGGGAGGGGGCAGCTCACAGCTAGCATCGGTGGGCTAACACAGACAACAGGGCTGTGGGCTGTGGAGAAATCTGGGTGTGGAGGGCACCTGGGGCTGGAAGTCTGGGTAGAAGAAGGAAGGGGTGAGGGTGTACAGCAGGGCGAAGGGGAGGAAGGGGGGCTCTACTGCCACAATGGTGCCTGCGTCTCCCACTAGACTATGAGTTCGTGGAAAACTGTGGGCTCAGTGACTCTGGAGACCTCTTAACATACCCGTTCAAAAAGTGTGCTCCTGGCCAGTGCAACCCGGATGGCGCAGAACTATGCAGACCCTGCGGCACTGGAGCCCCAGCCCCTACTCCGGCTGGGCACTGTGGCAGAACCCAGCCACGCTGCAGAGAGGTGCTGGCGGGACTTGGGCTTGGGAGCTGGGAGGGCCCTGGGCCAGCGTTGGCTGGAGGTGGGGCAGGGCCTGGATCTAGGAAGTGGGAGTAACTCCACTGAACAGGGTAGGGGTGGGGCCATAGAGCTATTAGGAGAGGCCTGAAGGGGTTGAAGTGGGTTGGAGGTGGGTGGGGTAGGGCAGGACCAGGCAGGGGATGTGGCCCCTCTGAAGGAGCTTGGCGTAGGGTGTGGCCTCCCACTCTACTCCCACTTCTTTGTTCCCAGAGGCCTGTCCCTGCCAAGAGCCTCTGCCTCCCAACACCTGGAGAACAGAGCAATCCTACCTCCCAAGAGCCCAGCTCACCGGCGAGTTCCAGCCTCTTGTGGACAACTAAGAGCAACATCTCTCGGCCAAATTCTGTCTTGCCCTTGGTGCTGGTCCTGCTCCTGGTGCTGGTCCTGCTTGTGACCCTGGCAGTGATTGTCCTGCTCGCTCTGCGGAGGCATCACCCACCCAAGGGAAAAACCGCCGCCCTCCCCTGTCCTGGCTTGGATGGTGAAGAATCCAACACCTACCCGCTCTCCTTGCCCTCACCCTCCCCAGGCACCGTGGAGGCATCAGAGGCAGGCAGCACAGGGAAGGAGCTCTCTCTGCATGGACACTTGAGCAAGGGTTAGTGGGGGGGGGCCCAGGAGGTGGGAGGGGCCTGGAAACCTGCCTTCCCTTCCTCCCCTTTACTCCTCCTTATCTCCCAGAGGTGCCCAACCTGGCGTCACAGCCCCTGTCTCGCCTCCTGGATGAGCTGGAGGTGCTGGAGGAACTCATCTTGCTGCTGGACCCTGAGCCTGGGCCAGGTGGGGGAGGGACCTGTGGCACCACTAGACACCTGGCTGCGAGGTATGGGCTGCCTGCTGCCTGGTCTACCTTCGCCTACTCACTGCGGCCCAGTCGATCGCCACTGCGGGGCCTGATCGAGATGGTAGTGGCCAGGGAGCCAGGCGCCTCTGTGGGCCAGTTTGCTGCACACCTGGCCCAGATAGGGCGGGCTGATGCATTGCTGGTGCTGTCCAAGCTTGACTGATTTGGAGTTTGCTGGGCCTACTCGACTCAATAAAAATGAAAATTTGCTTGAAATAAATGCCTGCTGTCTCCATTTCTGATCCTAACTAAAACAACGAGATGAGAGATCTTCATCCCCTACCCTCCAGAGCCTTTGAGAAACCCAACTGCCCCCAAAACAGATCCCCCCCGCCCCGGCTCCAGGACAGCCCTGCGCCCAGAAACACAGCAGTACTGCAAGCTGGGCAGAGTAAAACATTTCTTGCTCTGGAGCCTGAACAGACCCCAAAATTTACTTCTACTTCTGGATGGCTTCTCACCTACCTATTGAGGCTGATGGTGTCCTTGGTTCAGGATAGGTGTAGGGCGTGGGCCCCAGCATCATACAAATGGCAAGACCACCTCTCCAAACATTGACAGACTTTATTGTGGGGGGTTCCCACCTGGGACCCCACCCTCTTAAATAAAAAAGTGCATAGAAAAGAAGGGATTTAGAAACCTTTGTACAATATCTACATCCTGGGCCCCGAGGACAGAAAGGGGACCGATGCTGGGTGGACTGGAGGGTGGAGCCCACGTCCACCCTGAACAGGAAGGTGGGAGTGAGATGCTTGGGGAGGGATCAGGAAGCCCCCAGGCTAGGGGCAGGATTGGGGGGTGGCGGGGACAGCCATGGCCTCAGTTAAGGAACCGACGACAGCGCTTGGCGCCACAGTTGCAGGGCAGCTTGTTACTGGCATCCTCGATGGGGAACTTGTAGTCGTAGGTGAGCTCCTCACCACGCAGGATGCGGCGCAGTGCAAAGATGACAATGTGTTTCTGGCCCTCCACATGGATGACACGAGAGAAGCAGTTGGGCTCACATGAATGGTTGATGAAGCGGGCAGCGTTGCCGTGCATGGTAGCATCCACCACATCAAAGTCATCCATGCGGAACATGTAGCACCCGATGCCCTACAGGGATGGGGTGGGGCAATCAGCTGCTCGGTCCCCACGAGCTGGCCCATCTCACCCACCTCATTCTCCCATGGCCTCGTGGAGCCCACCTTCCCGTCGTAGAACTTCTCCCGCTTGTCAGTCAGCACAGAGCGAATAACGATGCCGGAGTACTCGATGACCATCTCGCCAGCATCAATATTGCGCTTGCAGAACAGGCCTCGCCCGTGGATGGCTGATCTGCATAGAGAATGCACAGAGAACTCAGAGGGCAGGGACAGGAAACCTGACCAGAAACCCACGGGGTCCTCCCCTCTCAACCACTCACCTGTAGACACCCACAGCCTCTTTGGACGTCTTCTTGAGATGGCGAAAGCGCATGGCCATAGGCAGCTCCAGGCTGGTGGCACGTCTAGGTGGGGTACACCAGTGTCACACAGGCTGGTACCCAGGAAGGACCTCTCAGCCCAGGTCATCCTCTTTAGGACCCTTCTGGGCCAAACCGCAGCACCCTAGCTTGCCTTCCGTACCTGGTTGACCTGAGCTGTACCTCATCCTCTTCCTCATCACAGGTAGCTCCCTCAGGAAGCACCCGGTGCTGGGAGGCCAGGAAGTTGAACATGTCAAAGGTGCATTTCCTGTCCGTGAGAGGGAGGAAAAGAGGGAGGTTCATGGCCATTCTTTCAAGATGTTGCCCAGCCACTCTGACCTTGAGCCTACTGCTGGCAGAGTAGCAGAAACGCGAGATTGAAGGCACAGCAGAGAAAGAAGTGGGTGTAGTTCATTCTTCTGCTAGGAACTCCACAAATAACTCTCGGAGAGGCCTAGTATCTCCTCCCGGCTTCAGTTTCCTTCTGTGCAGACTCAATTCCCACCCTGGAGAGCTCCCACAGGGCCCTCACCGGAGATAGACCTCGGCACGGGCAGCCCCGTGGGGATTCAGCGGTGGCTCCTCCTGACCCTCTCCTTGCTGGTGGTAGCGGAACTTATAGTGCTGGCAGCGCTGGGCCCCAGGCAGCTGCTCTGCCAGGAAGATGACTGCATCGTGGTGGATGCCCAGGAGCCTTGCCCCACTCATGCCTGAGGAGGGAAGGGTATACCGGTCACACGGAGGATCCAGCTTGGAGTCATCCAAGCGCCCAGCATCCTTGCGGACCCACCACTCACCACTAAAAGAGAGATGTCTGAGCCGGGCATGCCCTCGGGCCTCTTGCACCTTCTCAATCAGCGTTCTCCAGGCCCCTAGAGAGGGCAGGGCCAGAGTCAGCACAGTGTTTCACGGGACACTTTCCTGCCACTGCTGACTCCCAACTCACCTTCCAAGCTCTCTGCTTCCACGCTGAAGCCGTCCTCACTGCTGATCTCAAAGCGCAGATGCGGGCCAGCTCGTTTTGGGGCATGGTTCTCTTTGTCCTCTGGGGACGGGAGCTCTTCTTCAGAGCTCGAAGCCTCACCTGGTCCCAAGAAGCCAAGTGAAGAGTAGGAGACAATCACCTTCCTTGGACTCAACAGCCCCCAGAGCTCCCCCTGCCCACCCAGCGTAAGCACAGATACTGGTGTCTCATGCCCTTGTTTCTGCCCCGATTGCCCAATAAGCCCTGCAGAACAGCTTATCATTTCTTCTATGGGGCTCGTGGTTCCTTTTCTGTGTACTTCCCGGCCAGAAGAGCAGTTCCACAGGGGCCTAGAGGGTTTTGGCTCTGCAGGACGTACCTACAGCTCTGTGATAGCCTACCACAGATGCCCACCTAGCCATCTTTATTTTTGCACAAATTTAAAAACACTGCAGAATTACGTTATACACATGTATTTTTCTGTAGCAAATATCTGTAAATTTTATATATAGGCTCACAGGCACAGAACCAAGCACTCTCTACATTATGAGCTACTTAGGGGGTTAACAGACATTAAAGAGAGAGCAGACAGGACTTGCTGATGTGGATGTGACAGTGACAGAGGTGATCGGGACAACTCTGAGGTTTGGGGCCTAAACAACTGGGAGAATCAAACTGCCACTGACCGAAGACAGTAGGGGCATGGGAGGAATGAGTCTGGGGTGAATGTCGCAACTTAGATTGGGCGCGCCTCTTAGAAGACACCCCCCACCTCCGCAACCTGAGGGAGGCAGCAAGCAGGCAGGAGTAAGGTAGGCAGGAGCCTGGAGTTCAGGGACAAGGCCTGGGCCAGAGCGAGCCAGCCATCTGACAACTACTGAATCCAGATGGATTTGGAGCCAGGAAGCTAGACGAGAGCATGTGGGATGGAATGCAGATGGGGAAGTCAAGGCCAAGGCCTTGGCGCCTTAGGACATACTGAAACTGGCAGGTCAGGACAAGGGGCAGGCATGACCAAAGATGTGAGAGGAAAACGGGGGTCCCGGAAGCAGGGAAGGGCGGCTTCAGGAGCGAGAATCAGCTGCACCTAATGCTGCTGCTGGCTCCTGACTGAAGACTGGCCACTGTGTCGGGGAGCAGCGTGGAACACGCTCTAGGAGAGCAGGCTCTCTCCCTCCTCAGGCCCACCCTCCCCACTGCCCAGCGAGACTCTCAAACGACCCTTGCCAGGCGACTCTCAGCAGCTTCAGACCTCAGTGCCGTGGCATCCACAACACCCCCCGCCCCGTCCCCTCCCCATTCTGTTCCCCGAATACAGCAGGACTACATCCAGGGGCCTTGTCCGAGCACCCTCACTGCTTGCTTCCTCATGGTGCTCGCTCTAACTTCTGCTATCAGCCTGTGGTCTGATCCCTAAGACAGCGACACCTGTCATAACCACTGTCACCTTCTCATGCTGACTCTTGGCTCCTTCTGCAAGGTGCAGCTTCTCAGTTACGCAGTCTCAGGCCACGTCACATCTACTCTACGCTCAGCGGCTAAACTCTAACCAGAAAACGCAAGCCTCTGGACAGGACTCGGCCACAACAAACTCTGAGCCTCAGAGCTCCCCAGCTTACCTGGCTGCAGCCCACTGACCACCCCCCACTCCCAACAGAGCTTCAGCCCACCTTTACTGAGTCCGTCAGGCAAAACTACTCCCAGTGCCCCTCCCTGTGGACTGACGGCTCCTCGCCCAGCCAGCCCCACCTCCCGCCCTCCCTCTCAGCACTCCTCGCACCTGCTCTTCCATCTAGGCCACCCTGGCCCTCATCCTTGGCTCCCGCCATCACACACCTCGAACATGCCACTCAGCTCCTTAGGCTGGATGTTTCTGCTTCCTCATCAAGCACTGTCTTCAAGTCTGAACTCTCGACAACACATCCCCACTGCCCGCCACGCCCCCAACGGCAGGCCCCACCCACTCACACCATACACCAGCCCTGATGCTCTCCGGGGCACTGGGACTGCTGCCCACACCCTTCCTTCAGCCTCTGGAACGCCACTTTCTTCTGACTTCTTCCTAGTGCTCCTGCCCCTGTACTGGGTCCCAGGTGGGCTCCATTTCCTCTGGGCAGTCCCCAGGTCATCTCTGGCTTTATGGGGGCCGAGCCCTCTGATTCTGGCCAACTAAGCTCTGAGGTCTGAGGCTCTCACCTGGGGTTTTGGGCGTGCTCGACTAAACACTCTCAAAGGACCTCGCACATGGAGCTGAAACGCCATTTCTGTGTCTTTCTGCAACGAGGCCATACGCTCCTCAAGGGCAGCTCTGTAACTCAAGCGCCTAGCCTCAGGCTCAGACCCGCTGGGTGTGCACTGGTGTTTGAAGGGCACCCATTTTGTATGTGTCAGCCACCCAGCTGAGCCACGCACGGGGAAGGAGGCAGTGACAGGGAAAGGCTGGTCCCTACCTGAGTAGTGGTGCCACTGGGACTCAAGCAGCAGGTCTGGGGGACCCTCAGGGGCCTGGGGAGGACCACCTTCAGGCAGTGGCAGCAAAGGGGACCGCTCCTGGAGGGGCCTGTGCAGAGAGACCTGTCAGGAGGGAGCAGGGACAAAGGCCCCAGAACCTCTAGGGAAAGGGGCTCGCTCACTCACCCAGGGCTCTCCTCCCCAGTGGGCTCCCCAGAAGGGTCCAGGTCGAGAACGCCACGCACTGTGGGCGTTTTCATCCTCACTCGGCTAAACCTGGTGGGGAGAGACCACGAGAGGGTGGAGCTGCCTTCTGCTCCCCTCCTTTGCCAGTCCCCCCAGCTCGGCTCCCCTCCTTTGCCAGCTCCCCCAGCCCGGCACACTTACCCACTATTACCAAGCCCTGGAACTTGGGGGGTATCGTCTAAAGACTCTCCATCTTCATCCAGCCGGAGGGTTTTGTTTGGGGGAGGTGCTGGCAGCGATCGGCCAGAGAATGTGGACACCCTCTTCACGCGGATGGCTTGTCGGGGTGGGCTTGGGGGGCCACTGCTGAACACCAGTGTCAGAGGAGGGGGAGGTGGGGGTGGGGCGGGGCGGACCATTCCTACCCCTACCACTGGCAACACACCCAGCAGAGGTCCTGGGGGCAGAGTCCAGGAGGTGGGAGCTGTGGGGGGAATGGCAGGGGGCAGGGGTGGCTGCTTCACCGGAGGTGGGGCAGGTTCGCCCTCCCCAGTCATCTTCACAAACACTTGCCCCAGCTTGTTGACAAGGATGATTTTGGATGCGGCAGGTTTGGGGGGCTCAGGAGTGGGGCCCAGGCTCAACACCCGGACCCCTGGGGCCCCAGGAAGCCAGGCAAATGTCCGGGAGGGGTCAGCTGGGCTAGAGGACAGGCCTTGAGGGGGCTGGCTGCCATTGGCCAGGGGTGGTGCCGGGGGGAGCGACTCCTCTCTGGGACCAGAACCCCCCTCTCCAGAGCCCCCTAGGTTCTTCAACACAAAATCCACAATTTCTGACGGCAGGTCCTCGGGAGGTCGGGACCTGTCCCCTACACCCCCAAGGACCCCAGCTCGGCCCACTCCTGGCCCTGTGGGAGGCGTCCCCTGGCCCCGAGGCTGCTGGACTGCCTCAGCCTCACTGTCTGTGCCATCATCCACTCCGTCCAGCTGTTCAATGCGGGGGGCTCCAGGGAGGGCGCTGGGGGCCAGGGCAGGGCCAGAAACCACAGTCACAGGGAAGTGGACGTAGTGGGTGGTGGGGCTGGCCTCCTCCTCTGAGCTGTCCCCTGGGATCCCATGGCTGCTCCCCACTGTCCCCGCAGCCACAATCTCTTCCTGGAAGGGCTCAGTCCCCAGCAGGCTGGCCGCAAAGTCCAGGTCAGCAGCACTCAGTCCCGACACCACCTCCATGTCCTCAAAGTCTGGGCCCAGGTCTTCCGGGGGCGGTGGAGATGGGGCCAGGCCAGGGGGAGCCAGCTCCCCTGAGGTAGGTGTGAGGGCTGTAATGACTGAGGTAGGAGGGGGCACCCTGAGCGGAGGGGAGGTTCTGAGAGGTGGGGAGGCCAGCCGTGATGGTGGCAGCCTGGGGGCCAAGGGACTGGGCCGACGGGAACGCCGAGGGGGAGCTGGGAAGTCCGGGTCTCCCACTGTAGGGATGTGGTGGGTCAGAGAAGACGGACTTCCTGCGGGCGAAAGGATCTCGTCAGCCGGCCACTCACACTTCCCCCTCCGCCCAGCCCTGGACCCGGCCCAGGTGCTCACCAGGGGATGGGAGGGGGCCAAAGGAGACACCCCCCAGGGGCCTCCGAGATGGCGAGTAGTTGGGCACTTTGATTCGAGCCCCTGAGAAGGAGCGGGGGGCCGGAGGAGGGGCGCTGCTTGAATCAGGCCGAAGTGGTAGGTCCAGGCTCGCAACAGGTGAGTGGCCCTCAGGAGCTCCAGGGGTAAGGGCATCTGTGTCTGGAGGGGGTTCCTCATGATCTGGGGGCTCTAAGAAGCAAGAGAATTGTTATCAGAGGTGGCAGGAGCTCCTCCTCCAAACCTCTCCTCTTTAACCTCCTTCTTAGCCTCCTTCCTTCTTTAAGCCCACTGCACTTCCAGAGCCCTGAAGGGTTGTACCGCACACTGCTTTCCAGGGATGATCCAGGCCCTGAACTCCACCAGTGGCATCTGCAAAATCGCACTCACACCTGGGCCAGGTCCCTCCTGGACTTCTCCGCACCCATCCTCTCCTGTCTCCCCACTCCCGGGCTGCCCACTGCTCTCTCTGACCCAGGCCCCACTTGCCATGAGGACAATGCCCTCCCTCCAGCACAGCCAGTCCTACCACTCTCTCACCTGGCCTGTGCACCCCTGCCACATCAAACACACCCACCCCACCCTAGCACCCGAGGCTCGTCATTACCCCGCCCTGCCCAACCTTCGCAAGCTCTCTGCCTCCTCCTCCTCCCAACACCCCCATTTCCCGCCAGGATGCACCCACCCTCCTGCCCTCTCCACTTCACATCGTGCCCCGACATGAGCAGAAACAACCCGAAGCTCTCCTGTCTCCTGCTCAACCCATGACAACCTCTCCCTCCATTCATCGCTCTGTGCCCCCCAGCTCCGGGCGCATCCCTCACTGCCAGCACGGGCAAGGGTAACAGTTTGGGAAGTGAGAGATCCGGATTTCACCACCGTGTCACTGGGCACGGCAGCTGCCCCCGTGCCCATCTCCCATCCTCGAGGCAGTATGAAGCAGAGCCTGCACCTTCCCTGGAGGGTTGGGGGAGCACTGTGAGAGCCAGAGGGACATACACACTGCTCCACAAGGCACTGCTTCCCTCAAACAGGTAGTACGCTGCTCTCCCTGCTCATTTCCTGTGAATGGCCCTTGGCACGGCAAACACAGCCAATACGTTATCTGTTATTGCCGTGACAACAGATCAAAGAACAGCAAACCTCCTGGGGTCTCTGGAGGGAAGAGGGGCAGAGGAGCGGCAGGTAACTGTTTGGAGAAGGCAGCATTCAGGGAAAATGAGGGGGTTCCGAGAGTCATACCCGAGGAAGGGGCGGGGCTGTGCACAATGGTCTGGTTCTCGTCCGCCGCCTCCAGGTGAACGGGCTCTTCCCTTGGCCCCCACGGCCGATACTCCAGAATTCGGCACCGATACCAGCAGCGCCTCCGAGCATCCACAGTGCTCCAGTAGAGGCGGGAGCACCTGGTCCGGGAAACCGTGCAGCAGGGCATTAGGATCACCTGGAAAAGGGGACCTGGCCCTGGAGCCCTCCAACCCTACCAACCGCCCCAGGCCTGCTCACTGGTAGCCAATGGGAAAAAGCCGGCCCTCGCAGTCGGAGAGGTCAGACAGGGTGCCCAAGGAGTCAATTCGGATGGAACCTACAGAGCAGAAAAGCAGTCAGGCGGGGCGGGGCGGGGCAGGCAAGCTGGCAAGGCCACAGGAAGAGAAAGGGGCTTACCGATGAGCACGTTGATGGCGTCGGGTTCAAGCCCCGTCAAGAACTTTCGCTTGAAGCTGATGCCCTCGAAGTCTACGTAGACTCGACGGAGAACATCGAAACCATCGGGAGTCACGATCTCCTGGGAGTTGGGTGGCAAATGGGATTGCTGGATTGGTGGTGGGGTGAGAGGAACGCAAGCGAAAGGCTCTGTAGGCAAGGACTGCGCAGTCAAGGGCTTGGCGGTACGGGCTCTGGGAGAACATACAAGGAGGAATCCCTAGACGCAGTAGGGACCAGGCCTGGGGACCCAGGAGGGCCCCGGAGCGGAAGGAGACGAGATAGCACTAGGCAGCTGTGTGTCTGCTGCGCCGGCCCACCTTGCCATCCAGGAGGTCCGTGTGTTTCTGGCAGAAAACTTTCTTGTCATCCTGGAAGATGCAGTAGCTGGCCCGGGCGCACATGAAATGGAAGTTGCTGAGGCAGGAGGAAAGGCAGCAGCCCACCGTGGCTCCAGGCTTCAGGCAGAGTTCACAGCGCTGCGGGTGGAAAGGGCTACTTAGGGAAGAAGCCAGTAACCGGGGCTCCGCATCGCTCAGCCTGGCACGGGCCAAACACAAGCACTTCCCCAAGTGTGTCTAGGTCGGGAGCAGCAGCGCTCGCAGAGATGGCAACAGCCAGCACTTCCCGAGAGGCACTGCCACCTCGCTCGGTGTTCCAGGCCTCAACTGCCCCCATGGCAGCTGTCCCCATCAGCGTGTGACACGCTCTTCAGTACTGGGCCCAGGCCTCCCAGTGAGGGGGGACCCTAACCCAGGGAAGGCCTCACACCTCCCAGGGACACAGTAAAAGCTGAATGCCACGCTGAATGGAAAGCATCCAGCACAGGTTCAACCCGCGGGTCCCCTACTGTTCAGTCTCCGAGGCTTCAGGCCCAGATATGGCCGAAAGGCATGCGTAGGACAAAAGCTGCTGTCACTGGAGGGCCTGAGCCCTGGGACAACCGAGAAGTGCACCCAGGGCCAACAGTAAAGGACATGCCCGGGTGGAGAAGGGGAAGTAAGAGCTGCCCCGCACGAGCAGGGGCCGCCCCTCACCATCTGCCGGCCGCGAGCCACGGCAGCGTGCACGTTCTTGAGGGAGCCGTCATTTTCCTCGAACACTTCAGCTGACCAAATGGCACAATTGACATGCGTCCACTCATTCTGCCCGATGTACAGGAGCCGCCCTGCCTCCTGGGGGCAAAGGGGGAGCAATGATGGGGAGGAGGGAGACTCCAGAGGCCAGGCCCTCCCCGCCCAGGCTTCACAGGCAGCCCTTACCTTGGAGTCTGCGTCCCCGTACTTGAGGCAGAGGGCACACTGGCGGGGGTCCTCCAGGTGTGAGAAAGCAGTTGGATCCTTCCCCTGGAAAGCTGGAAAGCAGGTGGGAAGGGAGGTCCAGGGATCAGGGTCTGGAGCCTGGCCCACCAACGCAGAGGCATGGCTTCCAGACCCAACATCCCAGTACCTGCCGAGGGGTCCCCTGGAGGCTGCCCCGACTCTGCAGTCTCCAGTTCCTGCTGTCTCCACTGAGCGTAGACGTGGTCCAGGGATGGGGGCAATACCGCATTGGGAAGGACGCCACTGTGGACAGGCAGAGTTAGCATCTGACACTAACAAGGGCAGCCGGACTGGGCCCACCACAATGCTGGCCTAAATACGCCGTGACACTCTATCCTCTTCTCCACTTGAGACTTCTCTCAGCGCCCCCCGAATAAGCCAGGCCTCTTTGACATGGGAGATACTGTTTCTCTTCCTCCGCATTTCTGTTCAGATGTCACCTCTTCCAGGAGGCCTTCTCAGATCTCTAGGTCCAGCAGGTGCTTCCTCTAGGCTTTCCCGTCACCACCCTGACCACCTGGGTCAGCAGTGTCTCCCCACCCCCCAGACATGAGCTCTCCAAGCAGAGTCCGGCCTTCCTTGTTCACTGCTCTTTCCCCACTTCTGCCTCATGCAAAACAGAAACAAGTGCGAGCCAAGGACACAGTCTGCGTCCCTGACAGCCTAGAACACTGGGGAACAGCACCTGGGTGCCCCCACCCTGCTCCAGTCTCCAGACCCTGAGTGCTTCTCATCCACTCTCTGTCCAGCCTGACCCCTGGGCTCCCCAAGTGCCCTTGCCTTTGCCCTCACTCCTTGGTTCCCCTCCTGCTACCCAGCCTTGCTCACTTCGGCAGCCGGGTACTCCGTCGCCAGTACTTGGGGTCGTGGGCGTCGAACCAGCCGAACGCAGACTCTAGCAGCTGGGGAGTGGGTTAACAGGATGAGAAGAACTGGCTTCCCCAGGAGAGTTGATGGGGCAGGTTCGGAAGGACCCACTCTCTCCCCCGCCACCACCACCCTAGAGGCGTTCCCCCGAAGAGTTCACCTTCAGTAGGAGCCCCTTCATCTGGCCTCCAGCCCGGCGCTCTGGGGTCTCCCCTTCTTCTGAGTGCCTCATCAGGATGCCTACCATGTCCTCCATGAAGCTGTGCTGTACGGGGGTTTGTCAGGATCTGAGTCTCCACCGCCAGCCCCACTCCCAGCCCCAGCCCAGCCCTCTCCTCCTGGCACCCACCTGCTCCTCCCCGTGTCCCACTCACCACGGACTTATAGTGGCCTTCCTCGAAGCGCTGACTCACAGCTTGCAGATCACAGGGCCCTGTGTGAAGCTGTTTCCCATCCTGCCCACACTGCAAGGAGGAGAGCGGTCAGGAGGAGCAGTGCTGGGGCTGGGCCCACGGGGCTGGGCCCACCCATCTTGCCTCCGGGTCTCTTCACACCTGGGAGCACAGCAGCAGCGGGCCCACCACCTTGGAGCTCAGCAGGCCCTGGAGCACCTGGCGCAGGCCCCCCTGTAGGGCTCCACTCAGAGCCTCCCTCCAGCGGGGCTGTGTGGCCCCAGCACATGGTCCGCAGGTGTACAGCACGGAGTCGGGCAGCCCTGACAGGATCTCATAGTCTTCATCTAGAATTGTGCAGCAGAAAAGCAGAATACATCATGGAAGGATGTGAGAGCTCCCCTCTAAGGCCTGAGGCGGGGCCGGGGCCTCTCAGGGACCCCCGCTCACCTGAGAGCCCCTCGCACTTGGCATGCACCCAGTGGTCACACTGTGCACACTGCATCATTTTGCTCTCGTAGTCGTTGTCCTCATAGCAGCGTGTGCAGATTGGGCAGTAGTTTCCTGGAGGGAGAGGGGCGGGAAGGGAGTCAGGGCGCTGGGGTGACTGTCTACCAATCCAGAGCCCCTGTCCTTGACAGCTGCATGCTCCGCCTCTAATACCCCCCATCTTGTGTCCTGCCACTCCCCGAAGGCTGGCTGAGGAGGAAGCAACTTCTCTAACCCTGCAGCCCCAATGCCTCACAAAACAGGACCTCGCGAAATACACTACCCGAACAAACCAGCAAAGCAGAGGTTTTCCAACTGCTCAGTGCAGACGAGGAGTATGGGCTCCCAGGCCCTCACTCCCACAGCCCTCAAGAGAGCTTGTGTCCCTGTTTTAGATACGGATGACTTCCGTGAAGAATGTCCTGAACTGAAGAGAAAGTTCCCCAGCCAGAAGGAGGAAAGTCACCTGCCTGTCTAGGAGCCTGGCCCACTCCCCTAGGGCCCCCCAGGGCCCACTCCCCTGCCAGGTCCCCACCTTTCTCATAGAGCTGGGTGCACCTGGGGCAGAGGCTGTAATCTCCAGACCACTCGACATCCCAGTTCTTGCCTGGAGTGGCCCCACAGCTCTTACAGCGTACGCAGGCTGAGCAGATCTGGGGGAGCAGGGCAATGTTAGGGAGAAGCCAGATGCCTGGCTGGAGCAACAGGAGGGGAAGGGGGCAAGGAGCAGTGGAGGACAGGCAGGAAACAGATGCAGACAAGTTAACAGGAAGAAAGAGATGCAGAGGAGACAAGAACAAAGAAAAGCAACAGGGCAGGAATGGACATCAGGCTAGAGCAGGGGATGTCTGAGCCTGGGAATATGGAATCCACGAGCTCCTGAAACCATTACATAGAAATTCTGCACAGAAGTCTTGCCTACATCAAAGTTTTGAAAAGACAATGTTTATCACACTTTCAAAAGGACCCCCACCCCACCCTCCTCATGAGAGCCTGGTCAAGAGCAAGAACGGGGTGGTGGTGGCACAAACAGAACACCACAGCAAGGGCTGTGGGCCTCACTCCTCACCCAGTGGCGCCGTTTGCGCGTGGCCCGAGTTGGGTAGCTGGGTCCTAGGCAGGCTGGGTGATAGGCATGGCGGCAACGCTCACACTCCAGGAGGTGCTGTTGGGTGTTAGAGAAAGGCGGCAATGCAAACTGGCTGGCAGAAGGGTGCCCCCTCCTCCACACCTTTACCCCATGCCCAAACCTTGGAGCCCCGGCCTTTGCGTCCACAGACGTGGCAGAATTTGCAGCGGCGGCAACACCAGGTGTCGTGATGCTGGGGCAGGGGCCGCTCTGCTTCCTCCAGGCAGAACGGGTGGAAAGGGTCACAGCAGACTTGGCAGAACACCAGCTGGGGGTGGGAGCAGGAGGAATGAACAACGGGCACAGGGCCAGCCCGGCAGGTCAGGGGAGGAGACTCACTGAGAGGACCCACAACCTCAGGCAGGAAGGGCCAACGGGGACGAGAAGTCTGGAAAAAGGCAGAGCTCCAACCTCGTGCAGGCCTTTGCTGGCGCACAGCAAGCACACCATCGGCGGCCCCCCGGGCACAGAAGTGAGCACGCTCAGGCCACCCATCAGCCACACGTTCTCGAGGTCACAATCCTCCTGGAGAGGAGGGAACACTGGTTCAGAGAGCAGCCCAGGACACCAATCAGATGCACCCGCAGAGCCCTGGCTTCTCTAAAAAACCAGATTTTTTTCCAGCCTCGGGTCCTGTATGACCCACCCCCTTCAGCACTGTACCTTAAAATCCACACGGACCCGGTGCACACCATCGGGGGACTTCTGTTTTCCAGTCCAGCCATTGGGAAAGGCAGCAAAGGGGCCAGGGGCCAAAGCGTCCTAGGGAGGGACGGTGTGGTCAGCGGCAGGCAGCCCCAGCCTCCACACTGCCCTGCTCACTACTGCCCCTCCCACCAGATCCTGCCTTTGGCCGGCTCCCTCCTTGCTTTCTAGGTGAGCAGGCCTGCCCCATCCCTCGGGCCTGTGCTGGGTGTAAACACACCACAACACTCAGGTGTGCCTGTCACCCTGACTTGCCAGGAGGCTCCTGGAGGGCAGGAGCCACGCCTCACACAGGGTCGGGGTTCTCGGAGCGGGCCGTGCTGACCTTGTCCAGGCGCCTTCGGGCCTTGAGCTGCAACACAGGCTGCAGGGTGGGTTTGCGGGGCCGGCTCTGTTCCTCAGGCTCTGGCACCGGCAGCTCTAGGCAGGACACAGCAGCAGTGAGGCTCCACACCCACTCTGTTCTACAGCCCCGAAATGTTGCCATGAACTAACCAAAGCCCACTGTGACCACCGAGACCCTCACAGCCTAGTCCTGCGTATCCACCTAAACCCGTCTCCTCTCCTGCCCAAAGCCCTGGGTCTGGGAGCCCCGTCTCTTCCACATCAAAGACACAGGACTGACTGCTTGACATGAAAGCACCAGGTGGTACGCACCACTTTCTCGGGGGGTCCGACGCCGGGGAGCAGGGGGACTCCCGGGCTCCGAGTCATCCGAGTCCTCGAAGATATCATAGGAGGGTCGCTGTTTGACGCAGCGCCGGGCTGACTTGCGCTGCAGGAGGAGGGAGTCCTGCTCCTCGGGCCCCGGGGGGGCCACCACCTCCTCCCGGGGCCCCCCAGCTCCCGCCCCCCGGCGTGGGCCTGGAGGACCAGGGGAGGCCTCAGGAGATTCATCGGAATCCCAGGGCAACAGCGTCTTCACTATCGTCCGGCCTGTGGGAACAGGGGACTTAATAGGATTTGAGCTTAGCCAGGGACACGGGACACTGGGATAGAGAAAAGCCAGGAGGAAATGGGGCAGAAGAGACAGAGTCCAGGAGAGATACAAAAGCACATGACAGAAAAGAACGTCAGCGGTGGACAACTGCAGAGGTGAGGGAGAGAGCAAAGACAACATGCTTCCTCCGTACCACACGTCTATGCAAGGTACGTGAAGGAACGCTCCTCAAACTTCATTACCTTTTTTAGCCAGCCGCTCCATCTTCCGAGCCTCTATCTTGTCACACTTCCGGTATCTGGGGAGGGGAGCAGCACGTCACCAGGGTAGGGGACTGGTGGTCTGGGGGAAGAGAGGAAGCTCTCCACAAGGATGCCGATCCCAGGCTCCGACTGGGCAGAAGGACTGGGGCAGAGGCCTGAATGACAGGTGACCGTGGGTGGGAACACAGGCTCCCCCCCAGCTACTTACACACAGCACTGCTTCTTGGTGTTGGGGCCCCCAAACTTGGGCTTGTCCAGGCAGTTGACACAGGACCCACAGTCCTGCACACGCAAGCAGCCCCGACAGTGTCCACAGCGGGCCATTCGCATCTTCTTGCCATGGTGGGAGGGCAGGGAGCGCCGGGGCGTATGGGTCAGGGCCCCTCCAGATCCTGCGGGTTCCAGGTCTCCCCCAGGCCCTGCTGACTCCACCTTTGCCCTCCGGGACCGTGGCGGGACACTCTCTGCCTCAGAGGCTGATGACGTATCTGTGGCAGCAGACAGAGGGGATGGAGCTACAAAGCCACCACGCACTTTACCTTATTTCCCTACTCTCCCTCGGATCTCATCCACTCGGCCCACAAGCCCCGATTTCCCCATCCTGACAGATTCCAGGTGTTCCCAAATCAACCTGCTACGGCTGAGACCGAGCACCCCAGCCCCGAGGAGCCCACTTAGCGTCCCCTCTCCTAGACTCCTGGTGCACTCACACCCCCCCAAACCCGACATGGCCATCAAGTCCCCCACAAGAGTGCCCCCTACCCTCCGTGGCGAGGTCCTGCCGATCCCGGAGAGGGAGCGCACTGAGGCGGGGGACATCCTCGGGCACCATGGCCCGGGCCTGACCCAGGGCCACAGCAGCATGGCGGCAGACGTGCTTGATGCGAGGGCCTTGCACAGGGGACTCTGGGCCCTGCAGGAGGAGACCAGGAGACGTGTGGGGAGCAGCCCCTCGCGCTCCTGCAGCCCTGCTCCTCCGGCCAGCCTTCTTCAGAGGACCCTCCTCCCACCGCATACCGAGGGTCTCTCTCTCTTAGTTTCCACTGATTCATCTTCAGACCTGACAGAGCCTTTGTCTGAGATCTGCTTGACAGTCCCCATGATCTCCTCCATCTGCCCGCCAGGGCTCGGCTGGTAGGAGAACAAACAGGGTCAGGGGCTGGAAGTGAGGAAACACGGGGACAGGGAATAGTCCAGGGAAGCATGGGACTGGGAAACACACACAGGAAGCTGGAGGGTGCAGGAGGAACTAGCACCAGGGGTTCCCTGCAAGGCTGGAACACGTCTAGACAGGCAAGAGGTTACGGGGTGGCAGAGAATGAAGGCTGGGCAGACCAGGGACCGGCACCTGGCCGAAGCGCCGTGCTCACCGGCATCGACGTTGCCACCTTCTGCTGCTGCTGCTGGTCTATCTTGAACAGCTGCACCTTGGCTCTCTTCAGCAGGCTGAACATTTTCTCTTCCACCCCAGACAGTGGCAAGGGACCCAGGCCTCCGATCCGGGCCTTCTCCAGCGGCGGTGTCTGCTGTGGCGACGGGGGTGGCTGAAGCTGTACCTGGGGCTGTAGCTGTAGCTGTGGTAGCGCCTGGGGTGGTAGCGCCTGGGGCGGTAGCGCCTGGGGCAGTAGCTGGGTCTGCAAAGCCTGCAGGGGCTGCTGGAGCTGAGCCTGAGGCTGCTGCCCATTGCTCAGAGCTGAAGTCCCCTGAAGGGGCCCCTCGCCCTTAACAGGAGTGGTGACCACGGGGGCGAATCGGGGCAGGCTGAGGTGGTTGGTGCGGCCCACTGCCCGTGGCTCGGGCTCAGCTGGAGAGTCATCGGCAGGAGGCGGCTCTGGCTCGGGAGCTTCAGGAGCCCCAAGAGGAGGAGTAGTAAGCACCGATTCATAGATCTTCAGGTGGGCTTCACTTGGGGTAAACTGAGGGGCCCGAAGGAGCAGGGGCCTCCGGGAAGGGGTGGGAGGGGCAGGAGGTGGGGACGGGGCTGGGGACGGGGCTGGTGGAGGGGCAGGAGGAGGAGGGGGCAGCTCCCGGGTCAGTGAGATCCAGCGAAACGTGGGTTCCCTTAGAATGGACCGTCTCTTCTCAGGGAGTGGGACAGGTGTCGATGGGGGAGTTGGAGCACGTGGTGGAGAGGGGGCTGGGGCTGGTTCCTGGGGAGCAAGAGGGGAAGTGGCAATGGGAGGTCGTAGAACAGGTGAGATATCCACCTTTGGGGGCTTGGGGGGGTCTTCATCCATGAATCGCCGAGGTGTCTTGATGACGCGGGAGGAGCGGGCACTCACCACAGGCATAATGAACTGCCGGATATTCTTCAGGAAGGTGGTACTTTTGGGGGCCACGGTGGGACTATCTTCTGGAGGGCCTCCTGCGATGGTGCTGGGGGTTGGAGCGGGAGGAGAAGTGCCCTCTGGCCCTGCCCGAGCAGCTTCCCTCTCTGCCCGCTGGCTGGGAGTCAGGGGAGGCCGGCCCCTCTTCCTGGAGCACGCAGCAGGGGCCACGGGAGGAGGGGACTCCTCCTGCTCCTCCGGGGCAGGAGGTGGTGGAGGGGACGGGAGGAGTGGGGGTGACGCTGGGGGTGGCGGAGGGCAGAGTGGGGGTGGCGGAGATGCTGACGCGGGTGGGAATGCTGGAGGGGCGGCAGGGGCTGGAGGAGTCAGGGGCGGCGACGGCGGCTCCCCCTCCTCCTTTTCTTTAGCCAGCATCACCTCTTCCTCGGCTACAGCTCTCTCTTCCTTCTCTTCTCCCTCCTCCTTGTCTTTTTCTTCTCTCGTCTCCTCTCCCGCCTCCTCCAGCTTCTGCTCCTGATTCTTCCAGCAAGACCCCCTTTTCTGTCCAGATCCAACTCTTTGGGAGGCATCCTGCCAGCCTTCCCCACGTTGACCTTGACCCTGACCTGATTCAAGTCCCAAGGACAGCTGTCCCATCTTCACTTTTTTGGCCTTTGAAACAAACTTGATCACCAGGGGGAGCCCGCCTCGGCCTCGCCCTCTGCCTCCACGGCCTCCTCGCCCAGACTGTCCTCCGCGCTTGGGGGCCCCAGGTCCTGGGCCAGGGCCCTCCTTGCACTTCCAAGTGCCAGTTCGGTGTTTTACTGGAACCACAGGAGGTGGGGGCTCAGATTTGGGGATTGTCACAGCTGCTTCTGCCACCACTACTGCTTGGTGCTTCTTCCTGCAGGGGCCTGCTGGCCGTCCTGGGGGCCGTCCCCGAGACCGACGGGGAGTGGAGGGCTCACATGTCTGGCTCCGGGGGGGTGGGGGTGCCTGGGCCCGCCGGAGAAGTTCAGTCAGTGCCTGCACCATCCGTTCTGTGCCCTCCTCACCCCGTTTCCGGGCAGGGGTCTTTGGGGGGGTAGGAGTCACATCTGCTAGACGAGGAGGAGGAAGGGGGGTTGTCTTATGCTTGCGGCCCCGACCTCGAGGGGCTCGACCTACAAGGAGAACAGGCATGGGGAGAGAAGGGTCAAGCTGGCCCTGCACGCTGAGACTGGCATCCCGGGAGGGAAGCACTGAGCCTCGCTTGTCTCCTGTCCCCCACAGCCCAGCCCAGCTCGGACTCTGCACACGAAAACATTCGGCAACGGAAGGAGACTGGGCCAACCGAGGAGCTGCCACGAAGGGCGAGGAGAACACTCCCGTAAAGCCAGGGAGGTCGAGTTTCCCCGTCACTCACCTCGCTGGGATCGGAGCGCAGAGCGCAAGGAACTGGGGGCCACATCTTCATCTGAATGAAAACCCTGAAACTCCTAATTTAGGGGGCCAGGGTGAGGGGAGAAACAGCAGTCAGTGCCACAGCCCTTGTTCCACCAGGTCTCAGATACTGGGGAATCTCCCCGGCTACCCCAGCCTCCTCACAGAAGGAGGAGTGAAAAACACATCCTAGGGATGGAGGCACAAGGTGTTCAAACCCCCAGCCCCAAGGCCACACCACACTGCACAGCCATCATGATGCTCTGGCCCGGAAGGCAACGCCACAGGCCCAACATTTAGGGCCAGTTCCAATTCAGAAAACTAGGACCTTCCAGGCCACGGTTTCTTTATGAATGAAGCTGGGACCAGGGACAGCCGAGTGGGCGTGGAGGGGTGGGGGAGAGCAGGACGCACTCTGAGCCCCGAGGTGGTTATTCATTGTCCGAGCTGACACGACCCGCACCTTCCTGCCTCTTCTGAAAAGCTGGGGGATACATTGCCAGGTGAACTTGACCCACCACAGTGCCCAGCCCCAAGCCTCGATGCCTCCACCCGTGCGGCAGGAGGAAGTCCTCCACCACTCTACCTTGGATCACAAGAACTGGGGCACTGGTGAAACCAGGGCTGTGTCAGGGTGGGAGGGCCGGCAGAATCGCCTGCAGGTAAGAGCCCGAACAGCTCTGTCCGGGGCCACTAGAGCCACGCTGCCGCTGTCAACCGCCATTGGCTGGGCATGCAGTCTCCATGGCCCCCTCGCCCAAACCTCGACCGCCCCAGTTTTCTGGGCTCCCCAGAAGGATCAGCCCAGGACACTTTCAGCAGGACCCGCCTGGGGCCCAAGTGCCTAGCCGCAGTTTCTCTGTCCACTTTCCGGGGCCGGTTCCAGCGAGAGCTCCATGCAACCTATCTCCTTCCATGCCTACTTCCAAGACTCCTCCTCTGCAGGGCCCCTGAAGACCCCACTTGCCCACGCCACCCCTCTGGGCCACCCAGACCCCTGTAAACCACTGGCCTCCGCCCCGCCGGGCGCCGGGGACGCCTCCGACCGCCTCACCTCATCGTCGGATTCCCCGTCACTGCTCTCCTCCTCCGGCACGCAGCCCCGGCTCTGGCCCCAGCCCCGGCCCCGGCCCCGGCCCCTGCCTCGCTGAACGCGCGGGCCGGCCCACAGGCGGCGGAGCCGGCGCAGGCCCCGGCGGAGCCCCAGCAAACGGAGCAGGGCCGTGTCCTCCCCGGGCTCGGCTCCGCCCGGCCCCGCCGCGCCGCCGCCGCGCCGCAGAGCTACCCGCACTCTTTCGGCCCCGCTGCCCCGTCCGCCGCGCCCCCCTCCCCCGCCGGAGCCCCGCGGCCGGCCCGGGAAGCGGCCCCGCGCGGAGCCAGGCCCGGGGCAACTGCCGCCGCCCGCCGCCGCCGCCATCTTGGCACCGTGAGAGGGGCCGGGGAGGCGGGGGGAGGGGCGGCCCGTGCGCAGGGCCGGGGGGAGGGGAGGGACAGGAGGGACGGGGCGGGGCGGCTGCAGCTCACGACAACCACCAGCGCCGCCGCGGGGCCGGCGGGAACCGGGGGCTGGGCTCCGCGCGCAGGGCACCACGGGAGCGGGAGTCCGAGGCCTGTCGGCCGCCACCCTCAGACCGCGCCTGAAGAGCACAGACCTCGCGTTGCGGCCAGAGGGGCGAGGCGCAGGGGCCTCCGGGAAGTGTAGTTCGGCCGCCCAGCTCCTTCCGCCAGGAGCTGGGGTGCGAGAGCGGGGACTAGGCGTCTCAGCCTGGACCCGGAAGGCCGGGTCTCGGTCTCCGGGAGGTGTGGCCCTCGCCCCAGGCTCCTCCCATTGTTCTTGGAGCCAGCGCCAAGCCCGGACTCTCTCTCCCAGGGTGCAGCGCGCTTCGGCCCTTGGGAACCCGGAAGACTCTGGGAAATGAAGTTCGCCGCTGGGGCGTGCACGCACGAGTGGGCGGCTGCCAAGGGCTAGTCTCAGTTCCTGGCGCGCCGCGGCGGCCCTTGCGCACGGTGTGCGGAGAAGACGCTGGCGAGCCCGTGGTCTTGAAACCCTTGTTCTCAGGGAGAGGAGCTGACTGACGTTATCGGGGCTAGAGCAATGCGGTCGTCTGCGGCCTCTGGCCGGGCGCCTACAAATCAGACTCGCGCGCCGAGGATTGCTGTGGAACGGGCCCGTGACTTGGGGGCTCACGGCCCCACACTCCCAGGGCCTGCCTCGAAGTTTTCCGGCACATAAGCCCTCGGGGTGACTGCCTTTGGGGGCAGGCGGGGAGGCCTGGCGATGGAGGCAGCGTCCGCCCTGCTGGGCAGCGGCCGTGGCCACCAGGGGCCGCTACAGGACCGGGGCAAGGCTGAGAACGCCGGCGCACCAACTGAAGCCAGGACTCTGCTTACTTGCCCAGAGCGAAAAGCACAGGAAACTCTTTATTATGGTGATGCAGCCGACAATCATACTGTTAACCTTCGCTCTTGCAGGCTTCAGTTCACCCGACCGGGGCTCGCTAGCCCAGCCGTGTGCGACCCTTTGAGGACTTCAGGGAAAGCGCGCTCGGCGCCCTTCCTGCAGCGCGTCTGGAGCGGAATTTGCCAGACCAATGCGGCAGCGGTGCCGGGTCAGAAGCGGAGCCTACCCGCCATTCATTCTTTAGTCGGACTCCTGGCTAAGGCCAAGGAAACTTCAGACAACAGCTTATCGGGCGGTGGAGGAAGGACCACAGGGAGAGGTCGAGGCCCGGGGCGGCCTCGAGGAGGAGGAGGAAGAGGAGGAGTAGAGGAAGGTGGAGCGAATGGTCCATCCGGGAGGGAGCTGGCTGGGCGAATGGCTGCGCATGTGCGCCTGCATGGAGACCAGGCTGGGGCAGCCCGCCCCGCACAGAGGGCAGCGGTAGGGAGCGGCCCCGTGCGTCCGCAGGTGCTTGGTCATGGCTGAGAAATCCCTGGAGCGCTGAGGACAGAGGCCACAGGAGAAGGGCTTCTCTCCTAAGGGCAGGCGGAAGGAAGGAGGGGTGAAGCCCGGCCAGGCTGAGGGTAGACCAGTCCACGAGGGAACTGCGCAGAAGCCAGGCGGTGCACACAGGGCCAGGCACCTGTACCTGTGTGCACTCGGTGGTGCGTCTCCATCTGATGCTTGAGTGAAAACCTCTTTCCACAGACAGCGCAAGAATAGGGCCGAGCCCGGGCAGGAGGGGGGGTAGGGCGTTGGCGAAATGGGTGACCTGCAGTGCCCTCCTGATCCATGCAAGTTGCAAGTGCGCCTGTGGGGACAGAGACGTCAAAGCAGGGCAGGGCCAGGGATCGCCCAGCGGAATCACTGGAAACCCAGCCAGAAGTCGGGCTACAGCCCGGCTGGAGCAAAAGTGCCTTCACCCTCCTCACCTGTGTGCCCCTGCTGGGACTCTTCAGTCTCCCCAGGGCTGAGCTGTGCAGGGCCCTGCGCGAGGGAACCTGAAAGGAGCCAAGTGAGTGCTCAGGCTGGCCCTGGGAGCCCAGGGAGCCCAGGACGTAGGGCGTGGACGGGACAGTGCGGGGCTTACCTGGGGTGGGGCTGGAGGAGGCCAGCTGGTTCTGACTCCAGAGCCCTTTGCGGGGGTTCAGGGACAGTGGGACCCTGGGGAGGTGTAGGGAAGAGGTTACGGCCTCGGTAAACCCTGGCCCTTTCCTGAGCCTTCCTCAGGGCTGGGCTTTGGCTTGCCCTGTGGTGGGAGCTCAGGAAACGCACAGCAGAGAGAAGACACTGAGTGCCCTTCCACCCGTCACGGCCACCTCCTCCCAGCCTGGAGGTCTTCCCTTGGCCTTGGACTCACCTCTGGTGCAGAGGCCAGACCTTCTGCCAGGCTCCCGTGCTGGGGGTACTAGGGGAGAAGGGTGGCCACGACAGCGAGGTCCATAGGGCAGGCTGGCCCTCCCTCAGCCACGGGGCCTCCGCCCACCAAGGCCTGGGGAGGTCGCTGGTTTGGAGAGAACCTGGTGGGGGAAGGGGGCCAGCGAACTCCCGCAGCCTTTCTTCAGAGCCCCTCTGACTCTGCCTCACCCACGCCACCACTCCTTGCTCCTGGCCATGAGGGCACCGGCTGCGTCTCTCCTCGGATCCCATCTGTGCCCACTGCCCTCCGCGCCCTGCCTCTGTCCTCTCAGGACTGGCTTCTGGTGCCTTGTGCTTGTGCAGTGTCTCCGGATCTCGCCTGGCAGTTCTAAAGCTCTCCGGTTCCTGATTCTCTTCGAGGCCTCCCAGTCCTCTCCCAGAGCCCCCTGTGGGTTTCTCCTGCTCCTCCTCCTGTTTCTTTAGCCCTAGGTCCAGTTCTTCTTTAGCCCTATCCCTCTGAGCCCTCCTGCATGCCTCTTCCAGGGCCTGTACCCCCAGGGCCTTGGCTGCCTCCTCAAGGGGCCCCAGCTCCCGAGACTGAAGCTCCACGCTCTCCCCATAAACAAAGCTCAGGAGGTGGGCAAAGGTGGAAGAGCTGACGCCTTCTGCCAGAGCCCACTGGCCCCTTCGGCACAGCTGCTGGCTCACGCCTGCTAGCACCAGGCTGTGGGCAGGGAACTCCTGGCCCCCTACCGTGATCAGGGTGTCACACAGTGCTGGCCGGAGCCTGGCTGCCAGCCGTACCAGCCGATCAGAGCCGTAGGGGCTAATCAGTCGTGGGGGCGACTGGGGCATCCTGCCTTGCCTGGTACCAGTGTCAGAGGCTCAGAGAGGCAGGCCACAACGAGGGCTCCGTGGCGGAGTGGGGAAGGAGGAACAGCATGTTCTCAAGCCTGTGGAGGTGAGTGGAGAGAGTGAGTTGCCGGTTGCTGGTCCTACATCGCAGCTCTGTCCTGAATGCAGCAAATAAACAAACCCAAGAGAGGACCAGAGCTGTCTAGAACAACAGAAGCCGGGGGGTGGAGCCGGAATGGTGGGGAAATGGAAAAAAAGATCCAATTCAGGACTTAAAGAGCAAGAGCCAGGCCATTAATGCAAATACCAAGCAGTGTGTTTAAAACAGGTATAGGTGGGCCAGCCAGCTGGCAATCTGACTTAAAAACAATGAAACTGCTCCCCAGGGATCCCTCTGTGGGCAAGACCACCGAGCAGGCCAGGCGCCCCTCATTCCAAAGGGATCACCACAAAAGCCCGGCGACGAGGATGGAGCAGGACATAGCTTCAGGGCAGAGCTTAGAAAGCTAGTGGGTCCTCCCTCCACGAGCCCATCATCATGCCTGAGAGAGAGAGAGAGAGGACAAGATGGGCCGGGGCTGCAGGGCCTGAGATGGACACTCAAGCACATCCTCACAGAAGGACTGAGACCAGACTGCATCTGCCGAGGGCGGTGCAGAGCCGGGGAGAGAGGCTGCTGGCCTGGTAAGGGTGGAGGGAGACTTCAGCTCTTGAGCTCTGAGAAAGTGGGAGGAGAGGGCATGGAGACACTGAGAGGCCAGGCTGTCTCCTCTCAAGATTAGGATAAAGAGATGGTTTAATTTTGTTTTTCATAAGCGAAAAAGTAAAGACCAGAAGGCAGAACCCAACAAGGCGGGGGCTTGTCACACACCAAAATGACCACACTGGCTTTTAAGAAGAGACCTGGAAACCCGACACAAAGAGAAAGAGCCTGAGCGCCTTCGCTCCCCGCAGGCCCAGTCCCTGGTACAGTGCCGCTGTGGGGAGGACCCTCGGGGACCCTCACTGAGGGGCTGCAGGTGGCAGGGAGTGGACAGCAAGGGCAGATGGGAGGAGAGCCTCATCCAGGGAGAAGCAACCACTCACCAGTTGTAGCTGCCTCCTCGACACCGACACCACATGCTCTGAACTGTTGGGGCTCCTGCAGGTCCCCCTCCCCCGGAGGAGCTAGTCCCGCCCCTGAGCTCACAGTCCTCCATTGGATGTCCCACACATCAGTCTGTCACAGTCCCCGATGGGGTGTGGCTTTATATCCCTGGCTCTAAGTGCAGAAAAAGCCCCTCTGCTGCATTTGTGAACTGCCTAGAGCCAAAGAAATGTAGCTGTGGCAAAAAGAACCTTGGAATGGTGAGAGGTGCATTGGAGCCTCTTCTCACCTCTGCCGCTACTAGCTGAGTGACCCTGGGCGGGCCGCCCAGTTACCCCTGCTAGAGGCCGGAGTAAAGGTGAAATGCCACCATGAGTGTAGATGTGCTTTCTCGGTACACAGCGACATTCCGATGGCTGTGCCGTTTCTTGAGGGTGACAGTACAGCTCTAATGAGGCCTCAGCAGTGAAAAGGGCTGGGACATCAGGTTCCAGGGAGAGGGAGTAGGAACGCCAGAGCGTGTGCCCCTCCCCTGGCTTGGTACTAAGAAGCCTCCCTTGCTCTGCAGGATGACCCCTTGTCCTCTGGGCCACCACTGAGGACAGGGTGTGTGAGTGACTCAGATCCTCCCATCAAGCTCTCAGAGGGGCAACCCCGGGAAGGGCCTGCGGTGGTCTTCGAAGAGAAAACCTCCATTTCTTGGGCCGATGACAAATGGCTTTTCTCTGAAATTAGGACTCAGGAGTTCCTTTCACTTCCTGCCGAAGGGGTCAGGGTCCCCAGAGACTTCCCCTCTTTTCACACTTTAGCACTCTTTAACCTGCGGAAGCAATGCGGTCAGAGAGATTCTGTCTCTTACTATCCCGTTATCCCTAAGAATGGAGGAGAGTGTCCCTTTGTTTAACAAATGTCGATCGTGTTATGTGTGTCACGCATGTGTACTAAGTAACTGGAAAGCAGTGCCAGGCTGCCTCTGATGACAGACAGTCTGATTCCTCCTAGGCCTCTTCCCCACATCCTGGTCCCCTCCTACATCCAAATACTTCGTCTCTTAGCCACCGTTCCTCCCTGTGGCTCAGGACTCCCGCGTCCTCAGACCCGCTGCTTTTCCTCCCATCTAACTTGGGTACAGGCAGGTGATGATCCTTCCTAGATCTGACAGCGTGTGTGGTGGGTGAGGCTGGTAGAGGGGCAACAGAGTGGGGAGAAGGGCAATGAGTCAGAGTGAAAGGGAAAATGCAAATGGGCAAGCTGTATTCATCTGCTACTGTGAATGTTAATTTTTTCCATTTCTGAGCATTCTAAAGCACATCACCACACCCAGTGACACAGTAGACACCTGTATCAAATACATAAATCATCCATCCCTCTAATATGTATGTAAACAGAGGGAAACAGCCTTCCTCCAACTCAGACATACACAACCCCCAGACACAAGTAGTAGGGAATGCCAGGAAGAACAGGCTCCAAGGAAAGTAAAGGGACAGGGATCTGAAAGTTACATCACCCAGCGCAGTGTGGTCCCCATCACCTCCCAGCCCCACACCATGTGCCTGTGACTCAGCTCCCCCACTGGTGTGGTTTGCCTGTTGATGATCAAGAGAGGCGCAGACTGCGCAAAGGGCAGCATACTCTCGAAGCAAAGTGCAGTTGCTGGAGTCAGTGGGCTGTCGGGGAACCCAAAAGGGAGGGAAAAGGGCAAGGGGACTCCCTGTTCAGTGAACAAAAGCCCCCAAGAATGGGAAACCCCATGCTGCCTCCCACTTGGTGTCTACCCCACCTAAGGGTATCCCCCTTAGAAACCGCCTCCTCAGAGCTCTCTGCAGGGCCCTCTGCACCTCAGCCCCTGTGCTGGTGACTCTACCCCTTTCTTTAGCCTCTCCTGACATGCAGCTGCAGCCGGGCCATCGTGCACTGAGCAGTCGCAGCAGAAGCAGCACTTTTGGTGTGGAAGGGTAGGGACACTGCTGACTGTTGGAGTTCCTGAAAGAGCGTCCCTCCCTAGTCTCAGAACCTGGTCCACCTCTACTTCCCAGGCTGATGTGGTAGGAATTGTCTTCAAGAGTTGACTAGCCTGGGTAGAAACCACAGGTCAGAACACAGCCTGCATCCCAGAGGAGAGATTAGGTGGCCCATAACTGCAACAGTGATGTTTATTTGGAGATCTGACTTCTGCCTGACAGCCCTCTACCATGCTCAGTAATAATAAGACTTTTGAAATCTTGTGTTTCTTCTTCCTGGCAAGGTCTGCCCAATCAGATAGTAAGGGGGACTGTGTGAGGTGCTCCAGCTGCAAGATCAGACCTTCCCAGCAAGCTCTGTGTCATGCGCTCCTCAAGGTACAACCCAGCTCTATGTACAGTGTCAACACAGCAATGCGAATATTGACAGCACTTAATATTAAGAATTAGACCATCAGAATGGACCAGGTGCCTATTCGTTTTACAAAAATATTCTCCCTTTATCTCATTTATTTTAAATATTGAGCCCTCTCCACAAGCCAAGCTGAACAAGTTTCAAATAAGGAAAATTATGTTTAAAAAATTCTTCCCAGAAGCACAGCTCTTTTTATAAATTAAGGTGCTTATATCCCCCAGAGCATTTTATATAGGTTAAGACCAATGATTCAAATCTTACATGAACAATTCTTGTAGTTAAGTACATCCAACACACACCAGAGAAGACATACCACAGGGTGAATTAGTTCTATCTTAAACCTATGCTGTACATAACCCAAGAGCCAGCTATGTCGTATTCAGGTGAGCTAAACCTACGTCATAGAGACCTTGTCATAGCAGACATTGTGTGAATTGAGGGGGAGTCAGAAGCAGGTTCCACTGCATCAACAAGGATGGCCCTTTTCTTGAGCCTTAATGCGGGGCTGCCTCCTCCAAGACCCTCAGACTCCTCATAGGGGCCGTGTCCAGACCAGGACTAAATACCAGAATTGACTTAAATCTGGGCAAAGGGCTCCACACTATCCTTATGGGCTGAGATTTCCAAGAGTATTTGTTTAGAAAGTGCCCACCTGGAAACTGCAAGGCTACTCACAAACACACTTCTAGACCATTTTCCAGAAACCCAGAGCCCTGGGTTTCCTGGACCAAATGACTGAGTTCACTTCCAAGACCTACTCAGGGCTCAACTCCGGGTATATATTCTCGAAGGTAGACTAAGGTACACACCCGAAGCTCTGACTGTGTGTGAAGGGCATGCAGACTGAATTTTGGATGTGCAGGGTAGTATGTGACCCCTACAAATGCGATCAAACACTGGGTGTGGGAAGAAAAGGAGAAGTCTCCACTTGTAGTCTGGCCAGGCCCCATAAATAGCAAAGAACACTACCTAATTCCAATGGTTCTTTTTTTTTTTTTTTTTTTGACAGGCAGAGTTAGACAGTGAGAGAGAGAGAGAGAGAGAGAGAGAGAGAGGGAAAGGTCTTCCTTTTTCTGTTGGTTCACCCCCCAAGTGGCCACTATGGCCGGCTCATTGCAGCCGATGCGCTGCACCAATCCAAAGCCAGGAGCCAGGTGCTTCCTCCTGGTCTCCCATGCGGGTGCAGGGCCCAAGGACTTGGGCCATCCTCCACTGCACTCCCAGGCCACAGCAGACAGCTGGACTGGAAGAAGAGCAACTGGGAATAGAACCTGGGAGGCTGGCGCCACAGGCAGAGGATTAGCCTAGTGAGCTGTGGCGCCGGCCCCAATAGTTCTTAACCTCTTAGGGGATCACCATCTGGCTGAGAATGTAAGACAAGGGACCAACCATGTTTGTAGAAAATTGCAGATGTGCAAACCATTGTGCATAGGATTGAATAATTAGGGATTCCGAGTCCTCAGAAACCCACCCCTGGACTGTGTAAAGAGTCCTTCTCACTGATCTTGTAGCTCCTTGTGGCCTCCCGGCTTCCCTAAATACATACATGCATACATTTTTTCTTATGATTTTCAGGAGCTCACAGACATCTGATGCCCACTCACTACGCCCAGCACCTCCTACCCTAACCTGGTTTAAGAACTGTGGGTGTACATGATAGTCCCCTGAACGTTTTAATGCCATTGAACAGCTGAGAGAAACTAGATGTCAACACCCAGCTCTGTGAGTATAAAGAGATCATAGAAAGGATGGGCGTTGGCTCCAGCAGTTAAAACACCACTTGGGATGCTTGCATAACATTTCAGAGTGTTGAGTTCAAGTCCTACTCTACTTTTAATTCCAGCTTCCTGCCAATGCGCACTCTGGGAGGCAGCCGGCGATGGCTCGAGTACTTGGGTCTCTGAGACACAGATCGAATCCCCAGCTCCCAGCTTTGGCCTAGCCCCGTGAATGAACCAGTAAATGAAATATCTCTCTCTCTCTGTCTCTCTCTCTCTTTCTCTGCCTTTGAAATATTAATGTAAAAGATCATATAAAAATCACAAGTAAAGACAACCTGGGTGATGTCCTAAAGAGCAGAACACCTCACACACCTCTTCCAGTGCGCCAGTACAACATTCATCTCTCCAGTGCCCCCGTCCCATGCCTGCTGTCTTCTGGGAATGACCAGAAAGGGCGTGGGGAAGAGTGAGGACAGAGAGTCTGGAAGCCACAAACAGCCCAGTTCCATCTAGAGCCACCATGGGACAAAGCATTTAACACAGGGCACAACGCTTGCCCAGGAGTAGGACACTTCCGCCCCAGAACGTCCGGAGAAGACTGCTGGCCTAAGTTCCTGGCCGTGTTGTTCACTCTGGACCCAATACTGAAAATTCGCCATGAGCACCTCAACCTGAAACCCAGCAACCCCCAGACGCCTTTGCAAACACAACTTCCAGAGGCGGCCTGGGTGCAATGACTCTGAAAACGTCCCAGCAGGTTTTCAGACTCTGCAACATTCACTCCCAGCCCGGGCTGGATCCAAAGACCCCGGGAAACCTCCCAAGGGTACAGGAGTTTCATCCCTTGGCCTGACCCCCTATAACCTCCACAAAGCCGAAGGCCTCTCTGCTCCGTCATCAGATCCAGGCTCAACCCAGCGACTCCAGGCAGCCCTCTCAGTGTGCAGAGACCAGAGCTCACGGCCAAAGACTCCATTTCTTTGGAGTCTCCAACTTCCCCCAGAACACACTACCAGCTCATGCTGGCCTCAGGGGCCATGGACCAACTCAGAGTCACTGCTGCCTTGGCTTCCGCCCCACCGAGGTCCAAAGGAACCCAGGAGCCCCCTCTCCGGGGCAGAGAAAGGATCCAGGGCCTACAGACCTCAGTCCACACCTTCCAGACTGTCCGCTGCAGCCACTTGAGCACCTGGGCCCCAGCTTGCCCAAGCCAGGCCCGAGCCCGAAGAAGACGAGTAAGAAAAAGCCATGGTACTCACCAGGTCAGACCCCGATCCTCCTCCCCATTCAGCCTCCGTACACTGGGGCAGTGCAAGCCCCAGCGGCCGTTGGCGAGTGGGGGGAGCGGCGCGAGGACCGGGCTGGCCGGCCTCGTGCAAAGCCTCGTTCGTTGCGTCCGGCTCCCGAGGCGGCCGCTGATTGGCTGCGGCGGTGGCCGCGCGCTCCTTCCTGTCCAATGAGCGCCGAGCAGCCCCAGAGGCTCCTGGGACAGCTGCTTCCTCCGATCCACCTCCGGCTGCTGAGGCTGAGCCTTTGGGTGCAGTGGGGCCTTGCGTCTGATTGGTTCGCGAACTAAGGCTTCGGGCCTCCATCGCCGAGGTCTCATCGGTTTCACCCCAAATGTTGACTGGCTGAGGAATGGCCCTTTCCCGCCTTCTCTGTGGAGAGGCAGGGCCCCGAAACCCCTACGCTTGAATAGCCTAGGAGGCCCCCTCAGCAGGTGCACAGGGGTGCCAGCCCTGAGTCGCCGTCCTTTTAAACTCTCTCGCCCCGGGTCGGCGTTGTGGCGTGCTGGGTAAAGCCGCCTGCGACGTCGGCATCTCGCCTGGGCGTGGGTTCCTGTCCTGGCTGCGCCATTTCCAACCCAGCTCTTTGCTAAGTGGCCTGGCAAAGCACCAGAGAACGGGATGAAGCTCCCGGCTTCGGCCTGGTCTTGGGGGCCCTCTGGGGAGTGAGATCCTCGGGTGAGAGATCTCTGTCTCCGGGGAGTGAGAGATCCGTGGGTGAGAGATCTGTCTCTCTTCCGGGATGGATAGATCTGCGGGTGAGAGATCTCTGTCTCCAGGGAGTGAGACATCTGTAGGTGAGAGATCTCTGTCTCTCTGGGGGGAATGAGAAATCCGCAGGTGAGAGATCTCTATCTCTCTGTGTAACTCTGCCTTCAACTAAAACTTAAACACACAGACGACCAAACAAAAACCCGTTGACCTCTCTCTTCGCCCACTGCGATCTGTGGAGACGTTGCAGTCTGAAGTCGGCATGGGTGGGCTTCAGGTGCCTGGGGGCTCTTGCCCTTTCTGCTTCGTGCCTTGCTCCACCACTGAGGGGCTGCAAGGCTCACCCTGCACGAAGACAGGAGAGGAGGCAGTGCCTTAACCCACGAATGGTCTAGATACTCGCACTTCAAATCCTGACACGTGGGCCGTCTGCTGAGCCAAGATTAACTGCGTAGCTCACGTACCAGCCACCCCCCCAACACTGTAGGGAGGGCGGCCCACGGCGCTGCCCCAGCGTTAATCGGGCCGGGGGTTAGAGCCCGGGGCTAGGGCTTTGGTGCCAACGCAGCGAGCTCGAAGCCTCCTTTTTCGCGCTAAACCCGCGGCGGTTGCACCGCTGATTGGCTGGCCTTCCTCTCTTCTAAGTGGCTTAGCCTTGGGCGTGCGCTCAGTGACAACCAATGAGGCACGAGGGCGCCGTGAGGAGGCGGGCACTGCTCGACCGCTGCGGTTTCTGGTTGGTCCCACGGACCGGTTCGCTTTTGATTGATCAGAAGACCGCTGCGACCGGAGCGGAGGATTTGAGGTCCCGCTGCTTGACTCCCCGCTCCGCCGAGTGCTACCCTGACGGCGAGCGGCGGCGCTGCGGCTGGAAGGAATGCCCACCTGAGGAGGGCACCGCGGAGGAGAGGCTGGGACAGCGGCTGCAGCCGCGAATCAGAGGGGAGCGCTGTCCCAGCACCGCGTCCCCGTACCCCGTACCCCGTACGACGGCCGTGCCGCCTTAGCCTCTGCGGATCAGAGAGATGGAGTCGCGTCCGCCAGAGTGTGCGCATCGCTGGGACTCGTTTGGTCCAGAGGCCAGCGTTCGAGCCACACTGCGATTTCGTGGGGTTGATGTTGACCGACCAGGTCACGTTGCACCTGGTCCACGAATGAGAGTTGAACTCTTTGGTTTTGTTTTGTTTGACAGGCAGAGTGGACAGTGAGAGAGAGAGAGAGAGAGAGACAGACAGACAGACAGAGAGAAAGGTCTTCCTTTTCCGTTGGTTCACCCTCCAATGGTCGCTGTGGCCAGTGCGTTGCGGCCGGCACACCGCGCTGATCCGATACGATGGCAGGAGCCAGGTGCTTCTCCTGGTCTCCCATGGGGGCAGGGCCCAAGCACTTGGGCCATCCTCCACTGCACTCCCGGGCCACAGCAGAGAGCTGGCCTGGAAGAAGGGCAACCGGGACAGAATCCGGCGCCCCGACCGGGCTAGAACCCGGTGTGCCGGCGTCGCAAGGCGGAGGATTAGCCTACTGAGCCCCGGCACTGGCCAAGAGTCAAACTCTTTGGCAATCTGCATATTTTCAAAGATGCCTCTTGAATACTGTAAGTTTGAATCTAGCCCTGCTCCCGATTCCAGCTTCCAGGCCGCGTATACCAACAATTTAGGAGCTTAGGGTCTGGAGTCAGAATGCATCAGGCCAAATTCAAATTCCAGCTCTGACAGCTACTCCTGGTGAGTTCTTAAGGAAATCAACTTCTCCACTCATTCTGTTTATGTGTCTGTAAAACGAGAGTAATAAGAGTAAACCTATGATAGAGTTTGCTGAGAAGATTCAACCAGATGGCGTAGACAAAGCACGGAAAACCGACCTAGTTCAGTGTAAGTAGCCGAGACATCATGAGGAGGCCGGTGCTGTGGCATAGCAGGTAAAGCAGCCACCGGCAGTGCTGGCACCCGTATGAGTGCCGGTCGGAGACCCGGCTGCTCCACTTCCGATCCAACTCTCTGCTATAGCCTGGGAAAGCAGTAGAAGATGGCCCAAGTCCTTGGGCCCCTACACCAGAGCGGGAGACCTGGAAGAAGCTCCTGGCTCCTGGCTTCGGATCGGCCCAGCTCCAGCCATTGCAGCCATTTGGGGAGTGAACCAGCGGATAGAAGATCTTTCCTTTTGTCTCTCCCTCTCTCTGTCTATAACGCTACCTCTAAAAAAATATATATAAATAAATCTTAAATAAATCAAAATAGCATCGGTAATTCCCCTCCCCGTCTGTCCACCTTGTGTAATCACGTTAACTCTGGGCTGAGCCGTGGGATTTGCTTTGATCAATGCAACAGCAGCAAATGTGACAGGAGTACAGACTTGAAAGTGGCTGTGCTGAGACTGGGCCTCTCCTGCTGCTCTTTGGAACCCTGGGTGAATAAACTTGGACTGGCTTGCTGTATACGTGACCCAGTCAGCACCATCACCCTACCCATTACTCCAATTGCCACACACGTGAGTGAGGCTGCCCTAGACGAAGCAGCCACCAGTTACCCCCCTAGCAGACCACAGCCGCATGACTGAGCCCAGACGAGACCAGCAAACCGCCCGGCGGCACTCCGCCCAAATAGTACAGCATCAGGGACTGAAAGCAAAAGCATTATTTTAAGTTACTGTTTTGTTGTTTGTTTGTTTTTGGAATTGTAACCAAAAACTGATATGTCTTGGGCCAGGATTTTTTTTTTAAGATGTACTTATTAGGGGCCAGTGCAGTGGTGCAGTAAGTTAATCCTCCGCCTGCAGCGCTGGCATCCCATATGAGCACTGGTTCTAGTCCCGGCTGTTCCTCTTCCAATCCAGTTCCCTGCTGCAGCCTGGGATAGCAGTAAAAGATGGCCCAAGTCCTTGGGCCCCTGCACCTGTGTGGGAGACCAGGAGGAAGCTCCTGGCTCCTGGCTTTGGATCAGCGCAGCTCTGGCCATTGCAGCCATTTGGGGAGTGAACCATCAGATGGAAGACCTTTCTCTCTGTCTCTCCCTCTCACTGTCTGTAACTTTGCCTCTCAAATAAATAAATAAAATCTTAAAAAAAATAAGATGTATTCAAAAAGCAGATTGATGGGTGGGGGACAGGGGAAGGAGCTGTCTCCCATCTACTGGTTCACTCCCCCAAATGCCCACAATAGCCAGGGCTGGGCCAGACCAAAGCCAGGAACTCCATCTGGGTCTCCCACATGGGTGGCAGGAACCCAAGTACTTGGGCATCCTCTGCTGCCCCCCAGTGTGTCAGCAGGGAGCTGGATAAGCTGGATTGAATGCAGAGGCAGGATTTGATCCCAGGCATTGTAAGATGGAATGTAGACTTAACCTGTTGTGCCACAATGCCCACAGCTGGGCACTAAATACCACTTGCCTTGACTCTGGGTATAGACCTTAAAAGTTCAAAACTTCTTCTGAAGTGGGCATTTGGCACAGAGATTAAGATGCCTGTTGAACATGTCTCCCACATCAGAGTGCTGGGTTCGAGTCCAGGCTCTGGCTCCCGACTCCAGCTTTGTACCAATGCAGACTCTGGGAGGCAGTGGCGACGGGTTCCTGTCACCTGCAGGAGAGACCTCTGAAGTCCCTGGCTCCCAGGCCAGATAGGAGCTCTTTCTATTTCTGTGTCTGTCTATTTCTCAAGTAAGTAAATAAAACTAATTTTTAAAAAAAAAATTTAAAAATTTCTTCAGTTTCCAAATTTGTTTCTTGAATTCTTGTCATGAATTATTATGAGATAAACTTTTTTTTTAATAGCAGGGATCTTCTTTTGATCATTTTCTTCCAGCAAAGCTGGAAACAGCTCTTTAAAAAACAAACAAAACAAAACAAACAAACAAAAAAACAAGGGCTGGTGCTGAGGCACAGTGGGTAAAGCCACTGTCTGTAGTGCTGGCATCCAATTTGGGTGCTAGTTCGAGTCCCAGCTACTCCACTTCTGATCCAGCTCTCTGCTATGGCCTGGCAAAGCAGTAGGAGATGGTCCAAATTCTTGGGCTCCTGCATCCCCATGGAAGACCCGAAAGACGCTCCTGGTTTTGGATTAGCTCAGCTCTGGCCATTGCGGTCATTTGGGGAGTGAACCCGCAGATAGAAGACCTCTTTCTCTGGCTCTACCTCTCTCTGTAACTCTGGGTTTCAAATAAACAAAATAAATATTTAGAAAAAAAGATTTATTTATTTGAGGGGCAGAGTTACAGACAGAGTAAGGGAGAGACAGAGAGAGAGGTCTTCCATCCTCTGCTTTACTCCCCAGGTGGCCTCAGTGGCTGGGGCTGGACAGATCCGAAGCCAGGAGCCAGGAACTTCTTCCAGATCTCCCATGAGCTTGCCTAAGCAGTTGGGCCATCTTCCGTCTTCTACTGCTTTCCCAGGCCATAAGCAAAGAGCTGGATAGGAAGAAGAGCAGCCAGGGCGGAAAACCGGAGCCCATCTGGGATGAAGGCGCCAAAGGTGGAGGCTTAACCTACACCGCTGCACTGGCCGGAAACAGCTTGTCACGAGCGTAGTAACGGCACTAAGGCAGCGTTGGTTCTAACAAGGATTTTAGTATGCAGAGGGAAGTTCACACTCTAATTCACACAACACACAGGGGAAACCAACCACCCAAGGTTCCCAGAGTACCTCGATGTTCACTGCAATGTGCTCTAAGCCACAGAGGATGGAGCTGCAATGTCCGCATGGGTGGTGCCTCTAGGCCCGCAGCAGGTCCGAATGAGTGGGTGAAGTCCTGGCATCGGGCTTCCGGGGCCTCAAAGTCAGGTGAGTGCAGGGCTGGCGGGGAGGCGTGCTCTCTCTCTCTCTCTCTCACATGCACACACACACACACACACGCACACACATAGGAAGGACCGAGCAGCGGCTGGTCCATCCGGGAGTTCTGGGAAAGAGCTTCCGCTCCACTGCTCTTAGGAGAGTCTGCTCAGAGAGTCTTGTCCGGGCCCCTTTGCCTGCTGCTCATACATGCTTTTTCTGCCCCACCATGGTTCTGTCCACTCGATGCAGACCGCTGTCCGTGGGTGTTCCTTACTGGGTGCTTGCAGTTCATTTTTAAAAAAGATTTATTTAGTTATTTGAAAGGCAGAGTTACAGACAGTGAGAGGGAGAGACAGAGAGAGAGGTCTTTCATCATTGGTTCACTCCCCAAATGGCTGCAATGGCCAGAGCTGGGCCGATCTGAAGCCTGGAACCAGGAGCTTCCTCTGGGTCTCCCACATGGGTGCAGGGGCCCAAGGACTTGGGCCATCTTCTGCTGCTTTCCCAGGCTCATTAGCAGGGAGCTGGACTGGAAGTGGAGCAGCCAGGACTTGAACCGGTGCCCATATGGGATGCTGGCATTGCAGGCGTTGGCTTTACCTGCTATGCCACAGCGCTGGTCCCTTCAGTTCATCTTCATCGAATAGAACAGGCCAAGTCCCCAGAGTGGAGTAAGTCTGGCTTTGGCTACTCTTTATAACATAATAATTTATAATTATAATTTTGGGGTGCTTCTTACACAGATCTTTTGAAAGGCCATTTTCTTGGGGTGGGCATTGTGGCATAGTGAGTTAAGCTGATGCTTGGAACATCCATAGCCCATATCTCTGTTCCTCTGCTTCCAGTCCAGCTCCCTGCTAAAGCTTTGGGGAAGGGCGCAGACAGGCAGGAAGGCAGCCCAAGCATTGAGTCCCTGCCAGCCACGTGGGAGACCTGGATGAAGTTCCCAGTTCCTGGCTTTGGCTTGACCCAGCCCTGGTTGTTGTGGGCATTTGGAGAATGAACCAGTAGGTGGACGATCTCTCCCTCTCTACGTCTCTCAGTCTCAGTCTGCCTTTCAAATCAATAAACACGTCCTTATCCCTGTACTTCCTCTGTTTGCCTCCTTCTATTTCCATTTGCAGAGGATCTAAAAAAGCAGTCAGTTCAGTGACAAGCAGTGATTCTGCTTCATGTTTTTAATAGCGCTCTTACTTGGGTTAAGCAGTGTGCCCCTAGCTAGGCCCACAGATGGAGGAGAGTTAAGGATGCCTGCAGACCACAGCACAGCAGACCCGACTCCTGCAGTGTCCCTCCAGCGCCCTCTACCGACAAGGCCTAACCTTGGTGACAGGTGCAACCTAGAAGCAAAGAAACCGCCCCAGTGAGCGATGGGGTTCCCTGATGAGAGTAAAGACAACGGTGATAGATGGCATTGAATTCTCAGTGCCTTCTCAGCCACCAAGCAGCTACCCTCGGGAGGAAGGTTGACTGGAGCGTGGGGGCTTCTCTTGGGAGCCCCTACCCTAAGCTCAGAGGCTGAGCCCACTCTAGGGAAGCAAGCGTGCCCGGCTCCCAGGCGACACTGGCACGGAGCTGGCTCCATCCCTGCTCCGAGGACAGGATGTGCCCCAGAGTGGGCAGCTGAGCTTCCCTTTCTGTGCCCCTGCACCAGGCGAGGGGACAGCACAGCAAGGAGTCAGGGCAGTGGGGAGCCACGGGGCGGGGTCCCCATACCACTGCGGGACGCTCTCGTACCCACTCAGGAGGCCAGTGTGATGCCCATCTCCCCGCTATGTGTCTGCTTATTTGTTTTTTCCTTTAGCACATATTATCCTCCAACTTGTCTGTTTCTCTTACTGGTTTTATTTTTTATTTCTTATGTTCCAGAGGGAAAGATTTATAGACACTGAGGTCTGATGTGTTCCCTGCTGGGTCCCTGGGACCTAGGCCAGTGCCTGAGGCGCATGATAAGCAAGCAAGAAATCCGTGAATGAATGAATGAATGAGAGAGTGAGTCGCTGATATTTACAATTTCCTTGAAAAATGGTTACACTTTGATCCCGCATGACAGGGGCTGCTGCAACCTGCCTGGCCGTGGCTTCCTGGGGCCCCAGTCCCCAGGGTACAAGAAATCTGTGATGTCTGCCTAAGACAGGCTCTCACTGGATATGAAAAGTTTACTTCTATAGCAGCCTGACCTTTGCGTGGAGTCCTGCACCAGCTCCCGACGCTGTGTGGCAGCCTGGCCTCGCCCTGCTCTCGTGGACATGTGGAGCGTGAGTCAGCAGACTCTGTCTGTCTGTCTGTCTGCCTCTCACTCTCTCCCTGTCTTTCTACCTTTAAAATAAATAAGACCTACCTATAAAAATAAAATAAGGGTGGACATTTGGCTCCGTGGTTAAGACACTGCTTGGGCTGCCCGGATTCGAGTCCCAGCTCCACTTCCAATTCCAGCCGCCTGCCGGTGGGCACCCTGGGAGGCAGCAAATGATGGCTCAAGTCCTTGGGTCCCTGCCCCCCAGGTGGGAGACACCGGAATGAATCCCAGCCTCTTCCTGGCCCAGCTCAGACTGTTATGGACATTTGGTTAACGAACCAGCAACCAAAGATCTCTTTCTATCTATCTTGCTCTGTCTCTCTGGCTTTTGAATAAAATGAAAAAAAAATTAAATACTCATCAGTTATGAAAGTGGACAATCATTCCTGAATTGAGGAAAATCAATCACAAAAAGAAGGCAATTTGCAAGGACACATCCTGTGCATACACAGATTTCCCTTTTGCTCCTCTCTCCTCTTTAGAGTTCATGAAAAACAGAAACGGGTTCAGCTTCTAAAAGCAGGCAGTGTGTTCGGGAAGACGCTCGGATCTCAGCGCTCACCCAGGGATCTTCTACCCTTCACCCAGTAACTCCTTGTGGGCCCGCAGTAGGCTCGTCAGAGAAACTCCCATGGGTGCACTCTGACTCCAGAGCTGATTCCAGCTGCACTGGTTTCTCCCCTGGGGGTTTCCTGTTCTCCTCCAGGGTCCAGTCTCGGATGCCATTTTGCATTTCTCTCATTGAACAACATGTCTTGGAGATGGCTTCACGCCAGCAAATACAACTGCGGATCCACGTCTCCGTGTTCCATGGGGTGACGGAAATAGATTATTTAGTGAGTTCCTTTGATGTGATTTAGGCTTTCTCAGTTACCGCTTTTTTTTTTTTTTGACAGGCAGAGTGGACAGTGAGAGAGAGACAGAGAGAAAGGTCTTCCTTTGCTGTTGGTTCACCCTCCAATGGCTGCCACGGAGAGTGCGCTGCGGCCGGCGCACTGCGCTCATCCGATGGCAGGAGCCAGGTGCTAGGTGCTTATCCTGGTCTCCCATGGGGTGCAGGGCCCAAGCACTTGGGCCATCCTCCACTGCACTCCTGGGCCACAGCAGAGGGCTGGCCTGGAAGAGGGGCAACCGGGACAGAATCGGTGCCCCGACCGAGACTAGAACCCGGTGTGCCAGCGCCGCAAGGCGGAGGATTAGCCTGTTGAGCCACGGCGCCAGCCTTTTTTTTTTTTTTTTTAAGATTTACTTCTTTATTGAATGGCAGAGTTACAGAGAGAGAGGGAGAAAAAAAGAGAAAGAGCAAGACAGAAACATCTTTCAATCGCTGTTTGACCTCAACGGCCAGGGCTGTTTTTATAATGATTTATTTATTTACTTGAAAGGTAGGGCCAGAGAGAGAGAGAGAGAGGAAGAGACAGAGAGAAAGAGAGATCTTCCATCTGCTGGTTCACTCCCCAAATGGCTGCAATGGCTGGAGCTGGGCCAACCTGAAGCCAGGAGCCAGAAGCCTCCTCTGGGTCCCCTACATGGGTGCAGGGGCCCAAGGACCTAGGCCATCCTCCACGGCCCTCCCAGGTGCACCAGCAGGAGCCAGATCGGAAGTGGGGCAGCCAGGATTTGAACCAATGCCCACATGGGACACCGGTACTGCAGGTGGCAGCTTTCCCCACCACACCAAAAATCAGCTTGCCTTCGCAGACGAAGCGTGAGCAGAAGTAGGTACAGTCAGAGGTGGCCGCCTTGTTTGATGGCTGTTTAACATTACAGTTCCTCCTTTCCATTCTGTGACCTCAGGCGGGGAGGGAGAGCTCGGCTCAGTGGGGCAGGAGAGGGAGAGAGCCAGGGGAGATAGAAAGGGGCCAGACCTCAGTGCCAGGCAAGGAGCCGGACTGGGTGCTGGGAGCACTGGAGGGTCAGAAGCCAACAAGGGCTGTGATCATGCAGGGGTGCGGCAGCAGCTGCCACCGAATGGCTGCTCTCGCCTCAGCGGTCTTGGCCCTGGCCTGGCCCTCATCTCCTTGCTCCCCTCTCACCTACAGAAGCCGGCCTCTGAGCGAGGGGCCGGGGGCAGAGGAACCTGTCCTGCCAGCTGAGGCCTGTGTTGGTCAAGCCACACTGCTGCCAGTCCGGCTGAGCCACGCTCTGCAGGTATGCGGCCAGACAGAGCCGGAGAGGGCTGGGGCAGCCCTGGGACATGGATGGAGCCTGCCTGACTGCTCAGAGGCCAGCTCGGCCCCACTTCTGGCAAGGCCTGGTTTCTCCTAACTACTCAGACGTTCGGCAGATATCTCTCAGCAGATATGCCACCTGCAGCTGTGGTGTTTGAATTAACACTTATTTTATGGGTTTTGTTGTTGTTGCAGGACAAAAGTAATTATTATCGTGGAATATTTGGGGGGCTGGCACTGTGGTGTAGCAGGTAAAGCCACTGTCTGTACTGCTGGCATTCCATATGGGCGCCAATTTGAGTCCCGGCTGCTCCACTTCTGATCCAGCTCCCTGCTATGGCCTGGGGAAGCAGCAGAAGATGGCCCAAGTCCTTGGGCCCCTGCACCCACATGGGAGACCCAGAGGAGGCTCCTGGCTCTTGGCTTTGGATCGGCACAGCTCCAGCCATTGTGGCCATTTGGGGAGTCTCTCTCTCTGTCTCTGCCTCTGCCTCTCTGTAATTCTGCCTTTCAAATAAATAAATAAAACTTTTAAAAAGAATATTTGGCAAATACTAACATCCTCCAGGAATGCAAGTGTCTCCTTTTCCTTAATAACCGAGGTCAACCTTTGGGAGAGTTTGTTTTCTTGTCCTTGCAATGCAGCCTTGCACATCTTTGTGACCTTATCAGAGAAGGACTCATACATAGCACGACTTCCTGGAACCTGCTTCTCTCACCTCATAGTTTCCCAAGTGTTTTTCCATACTATTAGATATCGTTTGCCATGTGATTTTTAAGGGAAAAACTTTTTTTCCCCAAAAAAGATTTATTTATGTATTATTTGAAAGGTAGAATTACTGAGAGTGAAGGAGATCTTCCACGCGCTGGTTCACTCCCTAAATGGCCACAAAGGCCAGGGCTGAGCCAGGCTGAAGCCAGCAGCCCAGAATTCCATCTGGGTCTCCCACGTGTGTGCAGGGGCCCAAGCATTTAGGCCATCTTCTGCCGCTTTCCCAGGCCATAGCAGAGAGCTGGATGGGAAGTGGAACAGCCAGGACTCAAACCGACACCCATATGGGATGCTGGCATCGCAAGTGGTGGCTTAACCCACTGTGTCACAGTGATGGCCCCAGAAAAATGGATTTTATGCTTATTGATCTGCATTAACTCTACGACATTCTTTAAAGACCCTCAACCAAAACCATCGTGGTAACTCTGACTCATGGTGGGCCCGTGGCCGTGGGTCAAGCATCTCCCAGTGAGAGCTCCAAGCATTTCCAGGATGCTGGACTTTCCTAAGTGCACATACCTGAGCCATTTTGGCAAATCAACTTCCAGAGGTCGAGGATGGGTGGAACTCAGAGATTGGAAATGGCGCTTCACTAGACGGTGGCAGCCCCAGCCACCTGCATTTGGTTCTGGTTACACATGACTGAGAATGTCTTTGATCCACGACAGAAAGTCTACTGTTTTCGGGCCCTGTGGGGGTTAAGCCGCCCACTTGCCATGCTGGCATCCCACATCCAAGGGCAGATTTGAGTCCTGGCTGCTCCACCTCTGATCCAGCTCCCTGCTCATGCGCCTGGGAAAGCGGTAGAAGAGGCCCAAGTGCTTGGGCCCCTGCACTGACGTGGCAGACCCAGAGGAAGCTCCTGGCTTCAGCCTGGCCCAGCCCTGGTCACTGTTTGACCAACCCTGCATGTGTATGTGTTTGACCAACCCTGCACATGTATGTATTCACAGGAATGAGAACACAACATGTAGTTTGCTATATTTCCTCCTCTACCTCTTAAAGGTTTGTCCACATTAAAACACAGGAATTTCATCCATTGGAGTTGGCATAATGGCACAGTGGGTTAAGCTGCCACCTGCACCACCGGCTTCTCATATGGGCACTGGTTCAAGTCTCGGCAGCTCCACTTCCAATCCAGCTCCCTGCTCAGGCACCTGAGAAAGCAGTGGGAAATGGCCCAAGTGCATGGACCCCTGAACCTCCGTGGGAGACCTGAAAGCAGCTCCTGGCTCCTGGATTCGGTCTGGCCCGGCCCCAGCCATTGCAGCCATCTGGGGGAGTGAACCAGCAGATGGAAGACCTCTCTCTCTCTCTCTCTTTCTGTCTCTCCTTCTTTCTGTAACTCTGTGTAACCTTTCAAATAAATAAATAAAAATAAAGCACAGAAATCCCATGCGTTCTCTTTTACTACTGTGCGGCTTCTGGGGTTCGGGTAGAGTCCTCTGCTGAAGGGTGTTTAAGTTCCTGCCAAGCACATCCTTTCCTGTGTCTCCCAGCGATTTACATCATCATGACATCTTTTATGTCTCTTCACAGAGCTAGCTCTTTTTTTTTTAAGATGTATTTTATTTACTTGAAAGATAGTTACAGAGATAGATATAAATAAAGAGAGAGATCTCCATTCACTGGTTCACTCCCCAAATGGCCACAACGGCCAGAGCTGAGCCGATCCTAAGCCAGGAGCCTCCTCTGGGTCTCCCACATGGGTGCAGGGGCCCAAGGACTTGGTCTATCTTCTACTGCTTCCCCAGGCCATAGCAGGGAGCTGGATCAGAAGTGGAGCAGCCGGGACTCGAATCTGCACTCATATGGGATGCTGGTGCTGCAGGCCAGGCCTTTAGCCCACTGCGCCACAGCGCCGGCCCCCAGCCATGGAGAATTCCAATCCAAGGATGCAACATGAGTTGTCCAACCGCTACTACAGGCAGATGTTAGGTTGTTAGATAATGACCTCTTTGATCATACAGTCTTAAATTTTATTGATTTATTTGAAAGTTAGAATTACAAAGAGAGACGGAGAGAAAGAGGGAGATCTATCTGATGTCGCTCCCCAAATGTCTACAACAGCCAGGGCTGGGCCAGGCCAAAGCCACGAGCCAGGGTCTCCATCCGAGTCTCCCGTGTGGGTAGCAGGAATCCAAGCGCTTGAGCCACCTCTGCTGCTTGGTCAGTGCGTTTGCAGGAAGCTGGACTGAAGGTGGAGGCAGAACTTGATCCCAGGTGCTCCAAAACAGGATGCAGGTGACCCAAGTGGCAGCTTAACCTGCTGTGCTGCAAGGCCCGCCCCTCACTACAGACTTTTAAAAGCATATTTTTGGGGCCGGCGCTCTGGCACCCCAGCCTGTAGTGCCGGCATCCCAATAGGCACTGGTTCAAGTCTCTACTGCTCCACTCCAGAACCAGCTCCCTGCTAATGCACCTGAGAAAGCAGCAGAGGATGGCTCAGCTCCTTGGGCCCCTGCACCCACGTGGGAGACCCGGAAAAAGCTCCTGGCTTTGGATCGGCTCAGCTCTGGCCGTTGGAGCCATTTGGGGCCTGAACCAGCAGATGGAAGACTTTTTTCTCTCTGCCTGTCTCTACCTCTCTCTGTAATTGTCTTCCAAATAAAAAAAATTTAAGTATATTTTTACTTGAAAACATTTGTCTATTTTATGTACTTGAGAGACAGAGAGGGAAGGAATGGATTGACTGATAGACAGCACCCATCTACTGGATCACTCCCCCAAATGCCTGCAATAGGTCAGTCTGGGCCATCAGCAAGCCAGGGGCCAGTAACTCCCACATGCCCCAGGCATTGCAGACCCTAAGTACACAGGGACCCAGAGAAACCTCATTTGATCAGGAGGGTAGCAAGACCCCTCTGGCCAGGCCTCATGGCTGCATCGTAGCCAGAGGAGGGCCTGCTTCAGAGAGGGCAAACGCGATCCTTACACTCTGCTTCCTTGGAGACCTTGCTGAAGCTGCAGCCCCCAGGAGGAGGAAGTGCATCTAGGTGCCATCTCAGCAGCCCTGCGCCCTGACCTCCCTTTGAGAAACTCTGCCCCTCCCCAGCAGTGCCACAGCCAAAGGATGAGCCTGGACCCTAACCCGGGCCAGCGAGCTTCAACTCCTTACCTGGACTGAAGAGGAGCGGAGGGAAGAGGCCCCTTCCCACTGCTGTGTTTCTCAGCTATAAAGATGCAAGTCTGGGGGCTGGTACTCCCCCACATGGCCGCAACAGCTGGGGCAGGGCCAGGCTGAAGCCAGGAGCCAGGAGTTTCTTCCAGGTCTCCCCTGTGGGTAGCAGGGGGCTAAAGACTTCAGCATCCTCCACTGCCCTTCTCAGACCACCAGCAGGGAGCTGGATCAGAAGAGGAGCAGCCAGGACTCAACCTGCACCCATATGGGATGCCGGTGCCGCAGGCGGAGGATTAACCTACTGCGCCACAATGCTGGCCCCACAAATATCATTTTCTGTTTTCCAGAGAGCCAGCTGGATTTCTGCCAAAAGACTTATTGCTTTTTAAAAAAAAGATTTTTATGTATTTATTTGGAAGTCAGAGTTACACAGAAAGAGAAGGAGAGGCAGAGAGAGAGAGGTCTTCCATCTGCTGGTTCACTCCCCAGATGGCCACAATGGCTGGAGCTGTGCTGATCGGAAGCCAGGAGTCTGCAGCTTCTTCCAGGTCTCCCACGCAGGTGCAGGGGCTCAAGCACTTGGACCATCTTCCGCTGCTTTCCCAGGCCATAGCAGAGAGCTGGATTGGACGTGGGGCAGCCAGGACTTGAACTGGTGCCCGTATGGGATGCCGACACTGCAGGCAGTAGCTTTACCCGCTACACCACAGCGCTGGCCCCCAGAAGACTTATTTTTCATTCACCCTCACCCCAGAGAAAACAAATTCATTCCGTCAGTCAACCGGTGTTTATTGAACATCTGCTCCACGCTCAGTTCTGCACAGGATGGTGCTGGGGACAGTAGAGTGACAATTGTCCAGCCCCTGCAGAGGAGGCCCTGGTGTGCACGGGGCCTCTCCTTCCCGTCCTCAGAGCGTCGTGTAGAAGTACATGGCTATCAGCATCACCGGGAGCTGCGAGAGGAGGCGATGAGAGGCGGCTCCCCAGCCGCATACCCAGACCCGCCCCGCCCAGGGGCTCCCGCCGCTCACCGTCCACATCAGGATGGCGAACCCAAACCACGAGATGCCCCACGTGTAGCTGTCAATGGCATGGCCGATGTGCTCGAAGCAGCCCTGGCAGGGGACAGAGAGGGTCTGAATGATGCCTGGGCAGGCTGGCAGCCGAGGGCAGGAGCCACTGTGCCCCTGGGAATGTCACTTCCTTCCTTGGCTTTCTCACCTGGGCAAGGGGGAGCCCAGGACCTGTGCAAGGAGGAGCTGCCCCGATGGGGGCTCTGACCGTCAGGGTGACTCTGATTCGAGCCAGCTTCCCATGCTGCCCACGAGTCACGCTGTTAGGATTCGTCCAGTCTGGCACCTCCGAATTTGGAGATGAGCTGGAGCGTGGCTGAGCCCCACGCCAGAGACTCCTGGCCTGGGAGCAGCGCCGACAGAGGGTCAGGGTGTGGAGTCAGGCCCAGGTTGGGAGCCCAGCTCTGCCGTGTCTCCCCTTTAGGGCCGAAGGATGATCCCAGCCCTCTGGGCCTCAGTGTTCGCCTCTGCAAAGTGGACATCTTGATAGCACTGCCTTTGAGAGCAGTGCCAGAGCCCCCAAGAGATAAGGCAGGGGAGCTCCCTGCCGGGCGGGGCTCCGCAGTCACCGTCCTGTGGCCATCGTGGGCGTGCTTTGCACGCGGGCTGCCCTCGCTGCGACACCTGATTTGAGATGCGCCTCGGCAGGATACCCGGCAGCTATAAGCAGCTGGCGGGGCGTGGAGGCCGGTTCTTCTCTTAGTCTCAGCTTGTGGCTTCTGTCGCTGCCTCTGCACCTGCCTTGCTGTAATTAACGCCCCTCACTCACTGGGCCTGACCGTGTGAGGTCGACTCCTAGCTCTTTCCCTTCCTGGTAGGCGACCTCTTCCTTTTATCATCTGAAAAGTGGGGTAATCAGGGCCGGCGCTGTGGTGTAATGGGTAAAACCTCCACCTGCAGCGCCAACATCACATATGGACGCCGGTTCTAGTCCTGGCTGCTCCACTTCTAGTCTTGCTCCCTGCTAATGGCCTAGGGAAGCAGTAGAAGATGGCCCAAGCCCTTGGGCCCCTGCACCCCTGTGGGAGACCCGGAAGAAGCTCCTGGCTCCTGGCTTTGGATAGGCCCAGCCCTTGGGCCCCTGCACCCCTGTGGGAGACCCGGAAGAAGCTCCTGGCTCCTGGCTTTGGATAGGCCCAGCTCCAGCTGTTGCAGCCATTTGGGAAGTGAACCAGCAGGTGGAAAACTTCTCTGCCTGTAACTCTGCTCCTCAAATGAATAAACAAATCATTTTAAAAAGGAAAAATTGGGTAATCATAACCTTTTCCTTGTCAGGTGGTGGTAAGGATTAAATAACAATGAAGACTTATGGCACAGAGAGGCTCACTGAATAGCACCTGTTATTGGTTGGGCTGCTGTTAGCACTGTTTTCTCGTATTCCCAGATAACCTGAGAAAAGCTGCAGGTGCCAGGTAGTGGCCAGACAGACCCTATGAGCGTCTCACTGGTTTGCAGAGAGAGAGTTGGAGGGGGAGAGCGGAGAGAAAGAGAGAGGAGAGAGAGGAGAGAGAGGAGAGAGAGGAGAGAGAGAAGGAGGGGGCACAGGAGGAAGAAGCAGAGAGCGAGCTGAGATTGGAGAAGGACGGCCAGGTGGGCAGACAGGTGCAGGTGCAGCGGCGGGAGAGGACGCACCTTGATGAACAGGTAATCCACGTGGCCCAGGCGGCAGCCCTCTTCGTTGACAGGGATGAAGTTTCCAGTCCGGCGACAGCACAGTGGGGGCCAGGGGAACACCACCTCTGGGGTGGCCGCCCGGAAGGCTGATGTGTAGTTCACCCAGTCCATGGGCCCGGAAGTGCCACAGCATTCTTGCTGGGGGTGGGGAGGGTCAGGCAGGCATGGGCTCAGGGCACACAGCTGTTGGCCCCACGGCATACGGCAGGGAGAGAGAGGGCTGCCCCCACCCATGGGCCCGACTTCCCCCTCGCCTGGCTGTGTGTGGGCCAGCAAGGATGAGTCGAGATTTCTCCCAGGGATAGGAGGCAGGTGGGGAATCTGACTCAAATCCACATTCATGGTTTATTTTTTAATTAGTTCCTCAAAAGCTACCCTCACAAAATCACACACAAAGGCAAATTTCTGGCTTTTCCTGGCACCAGAAGGTGTTTAATCGGTGACCTCCAAATCCACTATCAAGGGCTCCAATCCTGGCCAAGTGGGGACCTCAGTGTCCCCTGGCTACTCGGTTCCTTTCTCTTCTGATGCAACACCCTCTGGGGTCTAATTAAGAGCTCCACTCTGGGGGCTGGCATGGTGGTGCAGCCGGGGAAGCCACCATCACTTGGTACGCCAGCACACCATATAGGGGCGCCAGTTCGAGTCCCAGCTGCTCCACTTCCAATCCAGCTCGCTGCAACGCATCTGGGAAGGCAGCAGAGTTTGGCCCAAGTGTTTGGGCCCCTGCCACACTCACAGGGAACCCAGATGGAGTTCCAGACTCTTGACCACAGGCTGGTTCAGATCTGGCTGTTGTGGCCATGTGGGGAGCAAACCAGTGAATGGAAGATCTCTCTCTCTGCCTTCCCCTCTTTCTGTAACTCTGACTTTCAACTAACTAAATAAATCTTTAAAGGTAAGTGAATTAAAGTAAATAAATGGATCCTTTAAAAAAAGAGTGTATGGTGGAACCTGGCACCTGGGTTTGAACCTGTAGCTTTATGTCCCCTGCCAGCTGTGTGACCTCTGGCGGCTTCCTTACGGGGTGGTTGTGAGGGTTATGTAAGTTTTATAATTTTTTTTTTTTTACCTAATATATGTATTTGAAAGGCAGAGTGACACAGAGAGGAAGGGAGCGAGACTTGCCATTTGTGATTTACTCTCCAAAAGTTTACAACAGTCAGGACTTGGCCAGGCCGAAGCCAGGAGCCTGGGAAGCCATCCGGGTCTCCCACGTGGATGGCAGCGGCTCAAGCACTTGGGCCATCTTCCACTGCTTTCACAGGCACATTAGCAGGGAGCTGTATGAGAAGTGAAGTAGCTGGGGCCAGCACTGTGGTGCAGCGGGTTAACGCCCTGGCCTGAAGCGCCGGCATCCCACATGGGCGCTAGTTCTAGTTCCGGCTGCTCCTTTTCCCATCCAGCTCTCTGCTATGGCCTGGGAAGGCAGTAGGAGATGGCCCAAGTCCTTGGGCCCCTGCACCTGCGTGGGAGACCCAGAAGAAGCTCCTGGCTCCTGGCTTCGGATTGGCGAAGCTCTGGCCATTGCGGCCATCTGGGGAGTGAACCAGCAGATGGAAGATCTCTCTCTCTCTGTCTCTGTCTCTCCTCTCTCTGTGTAACTCTGACTTTCAAATTAATAAATATTTTCTAAAAAGTGGAGCAGCCGGCCGGCACAGGGCTCAATAGGCTAATCCTCTGCCTGTGGTGCCGGCACACCGGGTTCTAGTCCCGGTCAGGGCACTGGATTCTATCCCGGTTGCCCCTCTTCCAGTCCAGCTCTCTGCTGTGGCCCAGGAAGGCAGTGGAGGATGGCCCAAGTGCTTGGGCCCTGCACCTGCATGGGAGACTAGGAGAAGCACCTGGCTCCTGGCTTCGGATCAGCGCGATGCGCCAGCCACAGTGGCCATTGGAGGGTGAACCAACGGCAAAGGAAGACCTTTCTCTCTGTTTCTCTCTCTCACTGTCCACTCTGCCTGCCCCCCCCCAAAAAAAAAAAAGTGGAGAAGCCAGGACTTAAACTGGCGTCCACTTGGGATGCTGGCTTTGCAGCTTAATCTGTGCCACAGTGGCAGCTCCAAGGATTACATGCGCTTCCAAAGTGCTTTGAACAACGCTAAACCAAAAGCCGTGCTCAGGAAATGGTTGCTATGATTACCGCTGTTATCCTCACTGATGAGCAGCATGTGTATTGGCTGAGAGCAGGGGTCCCAAATCCAGACAGCCAGCACCAAACAGCAGCTCTGTCAACTGCCAGCTGTGCCAGCCCCGGCAAGTGACTGTCCCTCTGGCCCCACTTATTCACCTGGACAATGGCGATGACCAAAGCCCTGCCCTTGTAGGGCTCATATGAGTGCTTTTCTTTAAAAAAAAAAAAAATTATTTGAAAGGCAGAGTTACAGAAAGAGAGGGAGAGGCAGACAGGGAGAGAGATCTTCCATCTGCTGGCCCATCACTCGCCCCACCAAATGGCCACAAAGTACTTGGGCCATCTTCCCAGGTGCATTAGCAAGGAGCTGCATCAGAAGTGGAGCAGCCGGGACTTGAACCAGCACCCACATGGGATGCCGGCACTGCAGGTGGCGGCTTAACACACAGTGCCACAGCGCCGGCCCTGGCAACCCACTGGGGGCAGCATTTGGCCTCCCAGGTGAGATGCAGCTCAGGACCTCCCAGTGCCAGGTGCCTGCCTGCCAGTGTGCATCGGTGGGGCGGGGGCAGCAGGTGATGGCTCCAGAGGGTGGGTCTCTGCCACCCACAGGGGAGACCCCGAGGGAGTTCTGCCCCCTTGCTTCAGCCTGGTCCAGCACCAGCTGTTCTGAGTCCTGGAGAGCGATCAGTGGACGAAAGACCTCTCTGGCTTTCTGACTCTCAAATAACAACATAAATACATTTTTAAAAAATGTGTTTAAGAAGCACTCACTCATCTTCCGTGGGCACTCTGGGGGTGCTGCTATGCCTGTGGGCAGAGCCCCAGGCCCTCCCAGCCGCCCACTGGCCCTCACCCACCTCGATCATGATGCGGTCCCAGAGACGGGTCAGCTCCTGGCCCTGGTCCGTGTTGGCACTGTAGAACGTCAGCATTTGCTTGGTGATCAGCGACGGGTTGGACACCATCTGCAGGGGCCAGCGGAGGCCGAAGGTCGACCTCGCCCCTCCCCCTGCCCCACTGCCCCCACTCCCGGGCCACACCCCCCGCCCCTGCACCACCCGGCTCACGTAGTCCCTGTGGGTGTAGGAGGTGATGCAGGAGGCGCACTCGAAGATGTAGACGATGAGCATGAGCACCAGGTACTGGGGAGACACCGAGGGACGGGGACACCGGTCAGGGGGAGCCAGTGACCTCACAGCCCCTTGAGGGATCAATCAATGGGAAGTACAGAACAGGGGCTGGCATTGTGGTGCAGTGGGTTAAGCTGCCACCTGTGACTCTGGCATCCCATGTCAGAGTGCTGGTTCGAGTCCCGGATGCTCAACGTGTGATCCAGCTCCCTGCTAATGAGCCTTGGAAAGCAGCAGATCATGGCCCATGTGCTTGGGCCCCTGCACCCACATGGGAGATCCAGAGGGAGTTCCAGGCTCCTGACTTTGGCCTAGTCCAGCCCCAGCCTTTTCAACCCACCAGGGAGTGCACCAGCGGATGGAACACCTCTCTCTCTCTCTCTCTCTCTCTCTCTCTCTCTCTCTCTCTGCCTCTCTGTAACTCTGCCTTTCAAATAAATAAATAACCTTTAAAAAAAATGCAAAGGGTTTCCGAAAGTGAATGAATGGCTTAGAATCTGCTCACTGTGCGAGATGACTCAAGACATTTCTCCAGACAACCAGGAACCTTGAGCTCGGCTGGGTACTGGCGGACGGAAGGAAGGAGTGAGCTCTGTGGGGTGTGCCGATGGCGTGGGGGCCAAGCAAGCCCGAGGGGCTCAAGCCTTGGTGTTGGATGAAAATGCTTTTCAGTCCTCACCCTCATCCTTAGACACGCCCAGCTGTTGTACAGCCACGTCCTTGTCACTCAGAGCCATGTGCAGCCCAGGAAGGAACAGCGCGGGCGGACAGAGGGTGAAGTAGAGGCCAGCCCGGGCTGTCCCCACGAAACCAGGACGCAGGTACGCTGGGCTAGAAATGCCACCGATCTACGCTCCAATCTTCCCTTAGTACATTCTTAAAAATCCTATCTCTTAGTTAATGAAAAACTAGTAGAGGAGACAGACACATAAACAAAATAATTGAGTGAACATCTAGGGCTTTGGTTAAAATGTTCTTCTGGAGAAAAAAGAAGGAAGGAAAGAAGGGGGGAGGGGGAGGGAAGGAGGAGGGAAGGAAGGGGAGAGGGAGGGAGGGAGGCGTTCCTCAGCTCCATCCTTCTCAGGAGAGCGCCAAAGCCACCTGATCACCCCCCTTCCCTGCCTCCCCCAACCCCCAGGCACCCTCCCTCCCTCTCCCCATTCCTCCTCCCTACCCCCTCCCTCCCTTCTCCTCTCCCCCCTCCTCCTTCCCCTCCCTCCCTCCTCCTCTTTTCTCTCCACCCCTCTTCCCCTTCCCTCCCTCCTTCCTCATCCTCCTCCTCCCCCTTTCCCTCCCTCCCTCTCCCTCCTCCCCCTCCTCCCCTCCTCCGCACTCTCCCTGGCTGTGAGACCTTCCCTTGCCCTTCCCCACTCCTGACCTCCTTCCCCATAGCACCGTGAACCCCCCTCCATCTAGGACTTTGCTTACCCCTCGCCCCAGTGCCCAGCCCAAGGCTCTGCACCTGCTTCCTGCTCAGTAGCCCTGAGCTGGTAGGATAAGCCCTGCTCCCTGGAACCGGAAGGACGCCCTGTAGAGGATGCCTGGTGCAGGGGGCCTGGGCGGGACTCCCGGCTCTTCCAGTCACCTCACAGAGGCTGTGGGCCTGTTCAACCTCAGTTTACCCACCTAGCAAGTGGGTTGAAAAGCACTAACTTCTGGAGAGATCGCGGGAGCTCATTTTCAAAGCTGCTCACCCTAGTGCTGGCCCGTGGGAAGTGTTGGTTATTGTCAGCAAAGAACGGGAGCTCAGACTCCGATCTGTTGACGCTCAGATTCAGACTGGTTCTGCCACTCACTTGCTGTGTGACTTTGGGTAAGTGAATTCACCCCTCTGAGCCTCACTTTCCATTTCCATCAAGTGGGGTCACGATGATGCCCGCCTCGCCCCCCCCATCCCCACACACGCCCTGGGGCGTCTCACCGTGAGGATCATGGAGCGGCTGCGGCACAGAGCGGCGCCCACACCGAAGCTGGCCACCACAAAGAAGGAGAAGCCGCAGAAGATGGCGATCCAGGCGCCCGCGAAGACGTCGTCCTTGCCGGAGACACCCATCAGTGGGTACACGCGGTACTGGTCGGCCGTCACCCACACCGTCTCGGCGAACAGGGCCAGGCCTGACAGCTGGACACACAGGGCAGAGGGCTCACGGCTCCGGGTGTCTCCGCGAGTAAGTCCCTTCCCTGTTCTAGCCTCCCCTGGCCTCTCTGTAAAGCGGGCACACAGCAGGGCTGGGGCAGAGGCCAGGAGGGAAGGGAGGGCCCAGCGGGAGCCATCCCAGGGAGAGCAAAGCCTGGCGTGGTGCCGGCTCCCGGGAGGTGCATCAGCCTGCCTTCCCTTAATGTGAGCAGGCTGCAGAGGCCTGGGGAGCCGCGGAGTGGGGAGGTCAGGTGAGGGACAGGTGTTTGGTGCAAGAGTTAAGACAGGCTTGGGACATCCACATCCCAATCCAGAGTGCTGGGTTCCGGTCCCAGCTCCACTCTCCACTCTGGGTTCCTGCTCACGCGCACCCCAGAAGGCAGTGATGGCTCAAGCGCTTGGGGCCCTGCCACCCACCCACCTGGGACACCTGGATAGAGTCCCAGGCTCTGTCCTGCCTTTGGCCTGGCCCAGCCCTGGCTGTCTGGGGAGTGAACCAGCAATGAGAGATCTCTCTTTGTCTCTCTGCCTTTCAAATAAAATAAATATATAAATACACTTTTTGGGCCGGCATCCCATATGGGCACCGGGTTCTAGTCCCTGTTGCTCCTCTTCCAGGCCAGCTCTCTGCTGTGGCCCGGGAAGGCAGTGGAGGATGGCCCAAGTGCTTGGGCCCTGCACCCGCATGGGAGACCAGGAGAAGCACCTGGCTCCTGGCTTCGGGTCAGCGCAGCGCCGGCCGTAGCGGCCATTTGGGGGGGTGAATCAACAGAAGGAAGACTTTTCTCTTTGTCTCTCTCTGTCTCTCTCACTGTCTAACTCTGTCAAATAAAAATATATACGCTTTTAAAATACATACATATACATATATATATATATATATATATATATAAGTTTATTTTGCTGCAAAAGAGTTGAAATCCACACACAGTTTTTTTGACACGCATTTTCCACGACCTAGAAGTGTGGCTACTTCTCAAGGAGGGGAACTTGGGCTATGAGCATGAAAATCACAAAGGCAGCGGCCGTGTGGCCTGGCCTTTCCCCGGCGTACCAGTCCCACAGATGGGCCCGCTCACGCAGCCCGTCACTAAGGGATGGCTCCCGCAGTGGCAGGAATCCCCCTCGCAGCCAGGCAGCTCTCCCTGGCCAGCTTCTGATCCAGCCCCCTGCTGCTGCACTGGGGAAAGCTGCGGAGCACGGCCCAAGGGCTTTGGGCCCCTGCCACCCATGTGGGAGACCAGGATGGAGTCCCTGGCTCGCAGTTTCCACCTGGCCCAGCCCTTGTTAATGGTGGCCATTTGGAGAATGAAACCATGCATGCAACATCACTTTCTCTCTGTCTTTCCCCCTCTGTCACTCTGCCTTTCAAGTAAATAAAAACAAATCGTTAAAAAAACAAACAGTAAAAGCTGGCCCCTCGCGTGCTCACGGTAGCTGCTTTATGGGGGACTCGTATTTGTCTCCAGCCGTAGAGTGCCGTTGCTCTGGTCGGTGCAGACGGGAACCTCGCACGCCAACATGACCCGAAACAAAGGAATCCAGCGACTCTCTCTCCTCACAGCGGTGCTAACTCCGCTCCAGCTTACCCAAGGGAAAACCGAGGCCCAGGAAGTTCTACCGTTGTCCCCAGGACCCACAACTAGAAAGTGGCGGGGCCGGGATTTGAACTTGGGCAGCCTGGCTCCAAAGCCATGTGCAAGCATCATCTTTTTTTTTTTAAAGCATCGACATTCATTAACGACATTGTTGTTATTATCATGGGCATCTGTGCCCCAAGTGGTCACTTCACGTCCTCGGTGATATCGATGATGATGGCTGGCTTGTGCCCGGTGCTGTCTGGCCAAGCGTGGAGGAATGCACAGAGTATAGACAGAGTATATAGAGAAAGGGGGCAGAGACGAGTCGCACTGCTCAATAAGGTCCCTTGGCTGGGGAGAGGCGGAGCTGGGATTTGAACCCCGGGTTGCTCTCTTGAGAGTCTGCAGCGCCAGCCTGCTGGGGAGTCTGGGACCCTCGGGCCCACCCCTCCGCAGCATGGGGGAGGGAGGTGCGACTCACCAGGATAATGATGTTGCCCACGACCAGCAGGCCCACCACCACCGGAGACCCCTTCTCCGCCTCTGCTGCTGCTGGAGCCATGGTCCTGCCTGGGACGCAGGAGCAGAGGTGAGTCAGTGCAGGTGCGGGAGGGCACGGAGGGGACAGAGGGCCCACCCTCCCCAGCAGGACTACCCCGTCACCCCGCAGACTGCTCCCGCTCTCTGCAGGCCCCAGGCAGGCGGTAAGGGTGTGCCCGGCCTCCCCCAGTCCTGGTGGTGGGCTCTTTAACAGAAGGGGAAACCAGGCTCAGCACTCACTGGCCTCTCTGAGCCCTGGGAGAGAGCCCCCTCCTCACCTCCTCGGCCCAAAGCTGCTATGGGCCAGCCCCTCCCACAGCACCTGCCTATGTAGGCCCAGGCCCCTCCCTGGACCAGTCCCCAGGGAAGGGGGAAGGGTGGCCAGGGGAGGGGAGCAGAGGCCAGGTAGGCCGGCCGGGAGGGGCGGGCAGTTCTAGGAGCTCCCTGCCACCCAGCTGATTTATAGACTTGAAATTCCTGATTGTGCGATGGTCCCCGGCAGGCCGATGCACCTGTGGCCTCTGGGGCCCAGGCTGCCTGCACAGCTTTCCGGGTGGGGTTGGTGAGCTGAGCGCCCCACCTGGCGTCTCTGCCTCCACGTGGGCTTCCCGGGGAGCCGCATCTGAGCCCAGAATCCCAGAACTGTCTCCTTTGCCGGAGCGCGACCCCGGGCAGTGGCTCCCGCTTCCCGAGGTCAGGAGTCCCCAGCCGGTGAGCAAGGGGCTGCGCTGGGGTAAGGGAAGGTGACAGGATGGCCAGTGAGCCGGGCGTGTGAGGGCAGGCGGAGGAGACCAGAGCACAGAACACAGGGACAAAGCCGGCAGTGCACACTGCTTCAGATCGCAACACTAAGAGACCTAGGGTGCAAATCCCAGGGCGGCCTCTTCTAGGCCACGCGGCTGGCCGTGGACATTTGCCCAGCTGCCGAGGGGGTTTCCTTGGACCGCTGTCCCGGGGGCGGCGGCGGCGGCAAGCGAGGTCCACAGCCGCGGCCTCCCGCAGGGCCGGGGCGCCTCCGAGCGCTCTCCCCGGTGGCGCCCCCTCGTGGTTCCGCGGGCGCGCCGCAGACCTCGCCCGGGACGCCCCAGCCCCCGGGGCCGCCCGGCGCGCGCGAGCTCTGAACGCCCCGGCCAACTCGTAGGCTTGGCCCTAACCTTTGCTACAACCACCAAGGGAGGTGGTTCATTTGGTTTTCAGTCAACCCGCTTTGGGTTTAAGATCCCTTTTCTCTCTACATTTACATATATCTTAAAGCACTAAGCAGAAAATTTAAATAATAATGACCTTCAGGTACATTTGATGAGTTTAGCTTAACAAATTTGCAGAACAATAGGGCTATGCAAATACTCATAATCTGAAATATGCATACGTATGTTCAAATGCTTCCTTCTTGCATTTGCAAGTTATAGGAGACATCCACAGAGCAGAAAGTTGTCCTCAGTGGGGTGTTAATATGCCGCCTGTCAGAAAGGGATCCTTTCCCTCCAGAAACAGAAAGCCAAGGAACTGTGATGCCAAACTTGAATTTTCACTACTGTTAGGTAAGTCAGTCTTCAAGACAATAAATGTTGGGGCCCAGCGCTGTGATGCAGCAGGTTAAGCCGTTGCTTGAGTTGCCGGCATCCCATCTGGATGCCGGTTCGAGTCCAGGCTGTCCCACTGCTGGTCCAGCTTCCTGCTAATCCGCATGGGGAAGCAGCAGCAGATGACCCAAGTGACTGGGCCCTTGCTACCCACACAGGACATCCAAGCTCTTGGCTCAGTCTGGCCCAGCCCCGCCGTTATAGCCATCTGGGGAGTGATTCCTTCTCTCTGTCTCTCCCTCTCTCTCTGTCAGCCTGCCTTTGACATAAGTAAATATATCTTTTTTAAAAAACTATAAATGTTGAAGTGCTGATTGCTTGCTAATTGCTTCCTTCAAGTAATTACAATGCCGGGGTCCCCTAACAATGAACACAGGGTACCCTGTGGTCCAGCCATAGGTCTCTGGGAATTGCCGACTCCTGTCCACCAAATTCCACGAATGTAATTCCTAGTGACCCCAAACTGGAAACCACCCCATATGCCCCCCAGCAGCAGATGGCTGCGTCCATATGGCCCCTGCAGGCCATGGATAATGTTCAGCAAAAAAAAGCAAATGAACTCTTGATGGGTGCAGGTACAAGGGAGAGTCTAAAATGCACCATGCAAGATATGAAAAAAGCCACAGGAAGTTCCGGAAGAGGCAAAAACCAACCCAGGGTGACAAACGTCAGAGGCAGTGGTTTCCTTTGGGGACAAAAGCTGGGGGAGACTTCTCTTCCTAGACTTGGAGCCCTGCGATGCGGGGGCGTCCAGATTGTGAGAATCTATTAAGCCGTCTGAAGTAGGCAGGCATACAGGTTAAAATTGATCAGATATGTGAACTGGAAGACCATGCCCCTGTGTGACCTCATGCCCCTACCTGGCCACACCTGGGTGCCCACCAGCCAATCAGGTTAATTAACCACTCCCCTTTGGAGTGGGTTAAAAGCCTAGGGCACAGTGTGCCCGGGGCTGCTCTTCTTCCCTGGCCTCTCACCCGCGCCTTCAGGGCGCGTGGCCTTTGGGCCATGTGCTCTAGGCTTCCTGGCCTAGATGCTCTTCCACGTGGCTGGTTCCTGGTGTTCGGTATGAACCCCTATTCACTTCTCTCTCCTAAATAAAGCTCTCACTCTCCTATGCATCTTTCTCACTAAATAAAAGCTTAAAACGCACCATGCTGCCTCGTTTATCTGTGCCAGTATTTAGAATTCTTCTCTAAATATCAGGCAAGAACCCTCTCGGGCTTATTAATATCGAGGATTCAGTAATAAGCCCATGGTGAAATCGTAAGGTGCCCCAAATTCCGGTAACGCGTGTGGCACCTCGGATAGCATTTCTAGGGAACTTTAAGAAGTCACATTTTAGGGTAAATTTTAGGGGGCCTTTTCCGATTTCATGTCCGCTGCAAAGAAGTGTGCTTTTCTGTGTGACCTACCTGGGTCACCCATTCCCTGGGTCCACGCCCCCACCGTGCGGCGGGCAGGCCCACACTGAAGCCCAGGTGGTGGGAGAAAGCTGGTGTTGACTGCAGAGTGCAGAGCGGGGAGCTGGGCAGCGCCTGCTTGTCTCCTCGGCTGGAGGGCTCAAGGGGTTAGGGCTCCTGGCCCCCGTGGATTGCAGCTGGAGTTGAGAAGTGTGTGTTCAGCGTGTGTCCAGGTCCCTGGGTGGTCTGCGGTGCTTGTGGTTCTCGTTTGATGGCTCTTTGAGGGCTGGGGGGGGGGATGGGGGTGGGGGGTGGATGGCACAGTGGGGTTTGCTCAGTCAGCTGGCGGATGCTTCCTGCTCAGGGCTTGGGAGTCCTGGGAAAATCCCTCAAGGTAAGAGGGACCATCTGTGGGAAATAAGTGACCTGGGGGTCTGATCAGCTGCAGTTGTGCCACTCCCTCCATTCAGTTCATTTCAGTAAGAGGTTGTTTGCAACCCTGAAGGCAGGGCCGGCTGAGGGAGGGGGGCTGGGAGTCCTAGGAGACCGGGCATCCTTGTGAGTGCACCAAAGGCGCCCCAGAGGGATTCGGATCCGCTGCTCCAGGGATGCAGCCCCGCTGGCCGCGCTCGGGGCAGGGCCAGGGCTGTGTAAGGAGCAGCTCTCTAGCCCTGCTTGGGGCTGGCCTCGGCGCCGCAGGCCCCGCTGGCAGCCTTCCACTGCTTAGTTCTGACATGCTTCATGTTCTCATGCTCGGTGGAAAACATCTTCTAATTTTAAAAAATTATAAAATTTTAAAAAATTATAAAATGTTCCAAGTAGGCAGAAAATATAGAGGATAATGCAACAAGCATTCACATACTTCCCACCCAGCTTTATTAAATCTAAATTTTTATTTTTAAGATCTATTTATTTGTTGAAAGGGATGGTGAGAATGAGAGAGGGAGAGGGAGAGGCGGTGGGGGGAGAGAGATCTTCCGTCTGCTGGTTCACTCCCTGAAGCCGGGGCCTGGAGCTCTACCTGGTCTCCACTGCACGTGAGCAGGGAGATGGCTCAGAGCAGAGCAGCTGGGACTCGAACCCGTGCTCTGATGTGGGATGCCGGTCTCACAGGCTGCAGCTTAACCCGCTGCACCTGTAAATCTAACTGGTTTTCAGTAGCTGCTGCAGCTCTTGTGTGCTTTTACTCACGTCGCAGGTGTAGTGGAGGCCACTTGCTCTCTGGGCAGAGAGCTTTGAGATCGATGATCTCACACCTACCTCTTCCCTGTCGTCCTGTTTAACTCCCAGGGACCCCAGATTGAGTCAATCGCAAGCCCTCTCTGGCTGGCTATTCCGCACGAGACACCTCCTGTTTTACACTTATTTCATTCTTTTGGGGACTCCACATCCCACTCTTTTGGCGCCCCCTACTGGCAAACGTTGTAATATGTTCAGTATGCAAAGGTACTTCAAAAATTTCGTGGGAAAGGAATTAAAAGCTAAATTTATTTTGGTGCAAAGCATTTAATATCCATGCATAGTCTTTTCATAATATGTACTTGCAATTAACTTTTTTTTTTTTTTTTTTACAGGCAGAGTGGACAGTGAGAGAGAGAGAGACAGAGAGAAAGGTCTTCCTTTTGCCGTTGGTTCACCCTCCAATGGCCGCCGCGGTCGGCGCGCTGCGGCCGGCGCACCGCGCTCGTCCGATGGCAGGAGCTAGGAGCCAGGTGCTTTTCCTGGTCTCCCCATGGGGTGCAGGGCCCAAGCACCTGGGCCATCCTCCACTGCACTCCCGGGCCACAGCAGAGGGCTGGCCTGGAAGAGGGGCAACCGGGACAGAATCCGGCGCCCCGACCGGGACTAGAACCCTGTGTGCCGGCGCCGCAAGGCGGAGGATTAGCCTGTTGAGCCACGGCGCCGGCCTGCAATTAACTTTTTAAAAAAATATTTAATTTATTTTGAAATGCAGAGTTACAGAGAGAGAGAGAGGCAGAGATAGAGATTTTCCATATGCTGGTTCACCTCCCAGCACCAGGCCAGGCTGAAGCCAGGAGCCAGGCACTCCATCCAGGTCTCCCAGGTGAGTGCAGGGGCCCAAGCACTTGGGCCATCTTCCACTTCTTTCCCAGGCACCTTAGCAGGGAGCTGGATCTGAAGTGGAGCAGCTAAGACACAAATCAGCACCCATATGGGATGCCAGCACCAGAGGCAGCAGCTTAACCCACTACACCACAGAGCTGGTCCCGAAAATTTTTTTTTTCTTTTAAGACTTATTTATTTGAAGCAGGAGGAGGTCTTCCATCTGCTGGGTCACTCCCCAAATGGCCGCAACAGCCAGGGCTGGGCCAGGCCAAAGCCAGGAGCCAGGAGCTTCATTGTGGTCTCCCATGTGGGTGGCAGGAGCTCAAGCATCTGGCCCATCTTCTTCTGGCTTCCAGGTGTGTCAACAAGGAGCTGGCTTGGAAGCAGAGCAGTGGGACATGGGACGCCAGCGTCGCAGACGGCGGCTTAGCTCACTGTGCCAACGCCAGCCCCTTCCAGGAACTTTCTGAAGACCCCTGGGCTTCCCCCTCCCCCCAGCTTTGGTGAGGTGCAACTGCTAACAATCAGACAGACGTAAGGCACGCGACTTCATGTGATTGTGAAATGATGACCACGGTCACTCTGTGAATACCTTTGCCTCCTGTGCACGCATTTTTCTAGCTTACACGTCCACGACTGTCTGTAGCTCTTTCTGGTCTTCCCTTTCTCCCTCGACACCATGACTTTAAGACCCATCTGTGTTGCTCTGGACACACGGAGTTGCCAGCTGCTGATGGCCACTTGAACCATCCATGGTGTGTATCATCCATAACTGACCATCTCCGCCCTGGGGAGGACTCACGGGCTCCAGCCAGGGCTGTGGTGGGCATCTGGGGAATGGGCCAGCATGGATAGGAGCTGGCTTGCTCTAATAGATAACTAAGAATGTAAAATGTCATTACATTGTGGCATAACGGGTAAAGCCACTGCCCGCCACACTGACATCCCACATGGGCACCGGCTCGTGTCCCAGCTGCTCCACTTCCGATCCAGCTCTGGCTAATGGCCTGGGAAAAGCAGTGGACGATGGCCCAAGTGCGTGGGTCCATCACTCACGTGGGAAGCCTGGATGAAGCTCCTGGCTTCAGCCTGGCCCAGTCCCGGCCATTGCGGCCATCTGGGGAATAAACCAGTGGATGGAGGCTTCTCTCTCCCTTCTGTAACTCTGAGTTTCAAGCAAATAAATCTTAAACAAATTCATGGTAAGAAGTTGAGAGAATAACATATTTGCACAAGCTTTTAAAATCCCTGCTCTCGGGGCCGGTGTCGTGGTGCCGCTGGTTAAGCTGCCCGTGGGGACCCAGCGACCTGCATCAGTGTCCCCCTGCTGATCCAGCCTCCTGCTCATTCATCCTGGTGGGCAGCGATGATGGGTCCAGTCCTTGGGTTCCTGCTACCCGTGTGGAAGACTGGTGTGGGGCTCAGGTTCCTGGCTTCAGTCTGACCCAGTCCTGGCTGTTGTGGGCATTTGATGAGTGAACCAGCAGGAGTACCCCTCTCTCTCTCTCTCTCTCTCTCTCTCTCTCTTGATGAGTGAACCAGCAGGAGTACCCCTCTCTCTCTCTCTCTCTCGTTTGCCTTTCCAATGGATAAAAACAAACACTTAGAAGAGGCTGGAGGGGGGTGGAGCAGTTAGAGCCCCACTGTGCCGCCCGCACCCCACACCGGAGTGAGCAGGCTCTCACTCCTCCCGTCCCAGCTCCTCTGCTTTCCGTCCAGGTTTCTGCTCACGCACACCTTGGGAGGCAGCAGATGATGGCTCAGGTACCTGGGTCCCTGCCACCCACAGGGGAGAGCCATATGGAGTTGTGGACACCTGGCTTTGGAGGATGAACCGAAGATGGAAGATCTCGCTCTGCCTTTCATTATGTTTCAGTGATTGGGGTGGGAAGCAATGGTCAAGGACGAGCAAGCTCATGTGTGTAATAAATGGGGTGTGTATTGGGGGGGCAGTGTAGGTTAAGCTGCCAGCCTGCAGCGCCGGCATCCCACAGGGGCACCAGTTCAAGTCCCTGTGTTCACAGCCCCCTCTCCTCATGGCAGCCACTACAGAACATCGCTCCCTAAGGCCACCTGCCCAGGTGGAGGACCACCTCTGCCCACTTGAGTGTCGGGACACGGGCGCTGGCCTGCAGCTGGCATGTCTGCTCCCTCTGACAAGTCAGGTGAGGGCTTTGGGCTGCAGCGGGGGGTCCCCTGGGGGGCCTCGAGTGTCCCAGATCAATGTGAAGGAGGGGGCATGGCACCCAGGGAGACATGACCCGAGGCAGAAAACTGCTTCCGGGAGATGGATTCGTGGGGCCAGCGTTGGGGCACAGTGCATTTAGCTCCACCTGCATCACTGGCATCCCAGTGGCACACAGCTCCTGGGAGACAGTGAGTGCTTGGGCCCCAGGCACCCATGTGGGAGACCTGGAGCTCCGGTTCCTGGTTCCAGCCCAGCTCTGGCTGTTGCGGGCATCTGGTGGATCTGTGTCCTTTCACTGTCACTCTGCTTTTCAAATTAAAAAAAAAAAAAAAAAAAGAATTCATCATTAATTTTTTGGATATAATGATACTATGATTATGCTTTAAAAAAATCTCTCTTATTATTGAAGAAATACACATAATTTCTGGATGAAATATAACCTCCAGGATTTGCATGAAAATTGTGTGGGGTGGAAGTACACAGAGGTGAGTGAAACGGACTGGCCAGGGTTGAGAACAGCTGGGGGCGGGGGGGGGGTATCCCAGGCGCTGCTCACTCTTAGGGCAGGTACACACCCCAGCGGCAGCCCAGACAGGGACGGGAGCTCTTCTGGTGGCCGTCTGGCTGGCCGAGAACAGTTAGCAAAGCAAAAGCGAGACACGACAGGAGAGAGGCACACTGAGCCCCTCGGAGGGGCAGCCTGCGGACCCCAGCCGCCCAGCTCTCCCAGGCACGCACAGTCTTCCAGGGCTCTAGCGAGTTTTTATTATTAGCTCAGTCATGACTCAGGGTCCCAGGGCAGGTCCACCTTTCCCACCCTGGGAGCGGGACGGAGGTACAGGAGTGGGTGGGGCCAGTTCAGATCTTCCCAGGAAACGTGCCTTCGGCGCGGCGTTCGTCCCAGGCGGAGACCTGCGGGAGACAGGTGGTGTTACTCTGGGGACACCAGGTGGGTGGGTGGCCCAGGCCCGGGGAGCCAGCAGGGAGGCCCGCTCTCCTGAGTGGCTGGCACGCTGCGGCTGAGGGAAGGCACACCTCGCAGACACTGGATGCCTCTGGGCTGGTTTTCTTCAAACAAACGGAAGGCCTGGCAACCCCCCTTTAAGCAAGCCTGTAGACCCCATTTCCCAACAGCTCACAGGATCATTAGCGATCCTTCACCAAGAAAACACCTTTGCATTATATTGTCTTGATGAGACTGGAAGAGAGAAGGAGAAACAGAGCGCTCCCGTCTGCTCCTCCTTCCCTAAACGCCACAACCGCTGGGACTGGGCTGAGCGCAAACTAGGGACTCCATCCAGCGGGGATCTGATGCTGACGTCAGCACTGCCGCCTCCAGGGTCCACTTCATAGGAAGCTGGACACCAGGAGCAGAGCCGGGGCTGACCCTCGGCGCTCACACAGGGCACAAGGACTTCCCAACCGGTTTCTGAGCCAGTTGGCCAAACAACCAACAAATACAATATAGTTTTAAAAATACTTATTTATTTGAAAGTCAGAGCTACAGAGAGACCTTCCATCCACTGGTTCACTCCCCAGATGGCCTCAATGGCCAGGGCTGGGCCAGGCTGAAGCCAGGAGCCAGGAGCTTCTCCCGGGTCTCCCACATCGGTGGCAGGGGTCCAAGCACTTGGGTCATCTCCCACTGCTTTCCCAGGCCACAGCAGGGAGCTGGATGGGAAGTGGAGCAGCCGGGACATAAACAGGGCCCCCACAGGATGGCAGCATCGCAGGAGGCAGCTCTGCATGCAACAGCCCGACGCCGACCCCAGTATTTCCCAATCACGGTGTGTGAGGATACGCGTCTCTCTCTCTGCTTTCAAGTTTAAAAAACAAAGAAAAAGACACAAAGGTCCACGGCGGGTTGTTATTGCTCCCTAAATCCTAGAAGTAACACTCTCTGCTCTGAGGACCCTCCTGCAGTGAATGACAAGCATGGCCACGTTTACACACTCTCTCACACCTACACACTGGGATGTCAGAGCCATCTGGGTTGTGAACCAGCGGGTGGAGAATCTCAGCCTCTTTCCCTGTCACTCTGCCTCTCAGATAAGTAAACAAAAACAGATATGGCTACCTAATAACTTGGTAGATTGTGCTGATATGAAAACATATAAAATGCATATTAAGTAAAAAAAAAAAAGTAGAGTATGATATGTAATTGGATTCAAAAAATCACATGGGGGCCAATGTTGTGGCACAGTGGGTTAAGCCACTGCCTGCAACACCAGCGTACCACATGTGTGCAGGTTCGAGTCCCGGCTGCTCTCCACTTCCGATCCAGCTCCCTGCTAACGTGCCTAGCAAAGCAGTGGAAATGGCCCATTGGGACCCTGTACCCCCAAGGGAGACCTGGAGGAAGCTCCTGGCTTTGGCCAGGCCCAGCCCTGGCTGCTGAGGCCATTTGGGGAGTGAACCAGTGGATGGAAGATTCTCTCTGTAACTTTACTTTTGAAATAAATAGAGGAGGGGACCAAGAGGCTTTCCCTTTTGACATCAATCTCCTGTTTTTCAAGATTCTACAGGAAGGCAGTACTATTTTTCACAGGAAAACTAAAGATGTTTTTAAAATGGAAAAATAAAGAGTGGTTGGAAAAAATGATTAAAATGCTCACCTTATAGGAGGAGTGAATTCTCCACATACCCAGCTCTGTCCAATTACTGCGATTGGAGATTTATTTTTAATTATTTATTTTTAAAGATTGGCCTATTTATTTGAAAGGCAGAATTACAGGGAGAGAAAAATCTTCCACCTGCTGGTTCACTCCCCAAATGGCTGCAACAGCCAGGGCTGGGCCAGGCCAAAGCCAAGAGCCTCGTCCTAGTCTCTCACATGGCACTTGGGCCATCTTCTGCTGCTTTCCCAGGCACATTAGTAGGGAAATGGATCAGAAGTGGAGCAGCCGGGACTCAAACTGCCACCCATAGGGGATGCCAGCATTGTAAGCAGTGGCTTAACACACTATACCACAATGCTGGCCCCTGGAGATTAATTTTTTTTCAAGATTTATTTTATTGTATTTATTTGAAAGACAGTTACAGAGTGAGACAAAGAGAGAAAGAGAGGTCTTCCATATGCTGGTCCATTCCCCAGATGGCTGCAACTGAGCCAAACCGAAGCCAGGAACCAGGAGCTTTCTCTGGGTCTCCCATGCAGGTACAAGGGCCTAAGGACCTGGGCTATATACCACTGCCTTCCCAGGTGAATTAATAAGGAGCCAGATCAGAAGTGGAGCAGCTGGGACTCGAACCAGCATCCATATGGGATGCCAGCACTGCAGGCAGTGGCTTTAACCCGCTGTGTCACAGCACATCTTAGGAGATTAATTTTTTTAAAGATTTTTATTTATTTATTTGAGAGTTAGAGTTACAAACAGTGAGAGGGAGACAGAGAGAAATATCTCTGTCCATTGGTTCACCCCCCAAATGGCTGCAACAGCCCGAGCTGCGCCGATCCAAAGCCAGGAGCCAGGAGTTCTTCTGGGTCTCCCATGCAGGTGCAGGGGCCCAAGCACTTGGCCGTCTTCTACTATTTTCCCAGGCCACAGCAGAGAGCTGGGTAGGAAAAGGAGTAGCCAGGACTAGAACTGGCATCCATATGGGATGCTGGCGCCACAGGCAGAGGATTAACCTGCTGTGCCACAGCACTGGCCCCCAGGAGATTAATTTTTTGAAGCTTATTTTCATCTACTTGGAAGGCAGAACAGAGGCAGAGCTAGGGACATTTTCCATCTGTTAGTTCACTACCAAAATACCCCATCAGCCAGGACTTGGCCAGGCCAAAGCTGGGAGCCAGCATCCGCAGCTTTCCAGGATGCATTAGCAAGAAGCTGGTCAGGAGCAGAGAAGCCAGTGGCTTAACCCATCTCACTATGATCGGGCTAAGCCTCTGCCTGCAGTGCCGCATCCCAGATGGGCATGGATTTCTGTCCCGGCTGCTTCACTTCTGATCTAGCTCTCTGCTACAGAGAGAAGTGAATCAGTGGATGGAAGACCTCTCTCTGTCTCTACCTCTCTCTGTAACTCTTCCAAATAAATAAATAAATAAATGCTTAAAAAAAAAAAAGGGCAAAGAGTATTTAACACCAACAAAAGGAAGATCAGATCAGAACTAAAAGACGGGCTGGTGCTGTGGCGTAGTGGGTAAAGCTGCCACCTGCAGTGCCGGCATCCTCTATGGGCACCGGTTCGAGTCCTGGCTGTTCTACTTCCTATCCAGCTCTCTGCTATGGCCTGGGAAAGCAGTAGAAGATGGTACAAGTCCTTGGGCCCCTGCACCTGCGTGGGAGACCCGGGAGAAGCTCCTGGCTCCTGGCTTCGGATCGGAGCAGATCCAGCCATTGTGGCCATCTGGGGAGTGCACCAGCAGATGGAAGACCTCTCTACCTCTCTCTGCTTCTCCTTCTCTCTCCGTGTAACTCTGACTTTTAAATAAATAGATAAATCTTTACAACAAAAGAAAAAAGCCCTAAAGGGCCTGCCCTCTTGAGTTCCTATTTTTGGCAATGCATACAAAGCAGGGAGAGGGGGAAGGACACGACTGGGACTGGCTTCAGAACAGCTCCGCAAGGAAAGAGGAGGAGGGGTACATGAAGGAGGTGTGCAGAAACGCTGGTGACTCTGCATCTGGGTGACGGGTGTATACGGGGTCACGGAGCTGTGTACTTTATACACGATGTGCAAACGTCCAGAACCGACAGGATAGGACTGCACAGGCGCAGGGCCCTGGCGCTCAGTCCCGGCACACCCTGCAGATAGGGTGGTGTGGGTTCTAGAGCACAGCAATAGTGAGGCACACCATTTTGTTTTTGGTTCTCAGTGCAAATAAAAGATATGTTTATACCATACCGCAGACTGCTTAGTGCACAATAGCATTGCATCTTAAAAAAAAACCCTACATAACTTTTTAAAAAATATTGCTAAAAAATGCTACCACTTGGGGCCGGCACTGTGGCGCATTGGGGTTAATGCCCTGGCCTGAAGCACCAGCATCCCATATGGGCAACAGTTCTAGTCCCGGCTGCTCCCAGGAAGCTCCTGGCTCCTGGCTTTGGATCGGCACAGCTCCGGCCGTTGTGGCCAATTGGGGAGTGTACCATCAGATGGAAGACCTCTATACCTCTCTCTGCTTCTCCTTTCTCTGTGTAACTCTGACTTTCAAATAAATAAATAAATCTTTAAAAAAAATGCTACTACTCATCTGATCTGATGGGAAAACGACACAGACGGCCTTCACCACCCTCCCCAATCCGGCATCCTGGAGGCCCCAGCGGGAGGAACATACCCAGGAGATGGGGCAGAGAGACTTGTACACACGCCGGTACCATTCGCACACAGAGACGTCACCCCCTTTTGCGGTCATCGCCTTCTCGCAGCGGTGGAAGTCTGGGAAGAAGGAGATTCGGGCTCAGGGCGGACCAAGGACTGGAAGCCAGTTTGATCAAACTCCACGAGAAATGCCTTTCACTTCACAATCGCTTGTACACAGACAGGAAACAAAAAGCTCACCTGAGCTCTACTAGCGGCTAAGTTCATTTTGTGACCCTTAGGGCAGGGTTGAGGAATGTTTTTTTTCTGTCAAGGGCCATCTGGATATTTCTAACATCATTTGTGGGCCATACAAAATTATCAACTAAAAATTAGCCTATTACAGATTTATTTATTGAATTTCTTTTTTTAAAATGATTTATTTTGATTTTATCTGAAAGGCAGTGTTGGGGATGAGGGGGTGAGAAGCAGACAGAGAGATTTCTCTATCTGCCAGTTCACTCCCCAGATGGCTGCAGTAGCCAGTCGGGGCTGGATCAGGCCTGGGCCAGGAGTCAGGGGCTTTACCCAGTTGCACGGGCCCAAGTGCATGGGCCACCTTCCACTGCTTTCCCAGGCCCATGAGCAGGGAGCTGGGTCAGAAGTGGAGCGGGCAGGACTTGAACCGGTGCCCATATGGGATGCCAGCATCATGGCAGCTTAACCCACTGTGCCACAGCGCCGGCCCCAAGTATACCGAATTTCGAGCCCACCTGCAGCTGCCTTGGCAGGGCCAGGTCAAATGATTTCAGGGGACTCACACGGTTGCCTGCAGGCCAGACGTCCCCACCCCTGCCGTAGGGACGCTCGGTGTGAAAGCTGTGGGGTCAGGAATTATAGGGAGCATGAGGAGGGTGTGTGGGATTATGGGAGTCCCGAGCCAGGACAAGGAAGAGGAGGATGGGTCTCCATGCTAAGTCTTAGACAGGAAGGCAGGTTTTCAAAAGTAGACAATTAAAAAAGGAAAACTGCTGTATTCTACTCCTTGGCCTTTTCCCCAGAGAAAAGCATGCACACAGACATAAATTATATTTATAGGGATGTTTATGGCAGCGGCACTCCTAGGAGCTCACAAATGGAACACACAATTGTCCATGAACATAGTATGTGCTGGGGAACCACACAGTGGAAATGAGCAAAGTACACGCCACGGCATAGATGAACCTGAAACCCACTGACGAAATCCAAGCACCACAGAAGATATATGACCTTTAAAGTTCACAAAGACGCAAGTTAGATGAAAATAAATGAAGCATGGTCACCCTAAGTAGGCAAGGTTACAGTTCTAGTGGGGAGGGTAAGGCCTTGTGTTCCAGATGAACCAAGAAGTTGGCAGGGGAGACGGCAGCCTGCAGGCAAGAGCTATTTTTTTTTTTTTTTAAGATTTATTTATGTGAAAGGCGGAGTTACAGAGAGGCGGAGGCGGAGGAGAAAGAGAGATCTTCCATCCGCTGGTTCACTCCCCAGATGGCTACAACAGCTGGAGCTGTGCTGATCCAAAGCCAGGAGCCAGGAGCTTCTTCCAGGTCTCCCACACAGGTGCAGGGGCCCAAGGACTTGTACCATCTTCACTGCTGTTCCAGGCCATAGCAGAGAGTTGGATAGGAAGTGGAGCATCCAGGACTCGAACTGGTGCCCATACAGGATGCCAGTGCTGCAGGCGGCGGCTTTACCCACTCTGCCTCAGGGCCGGCCCTGACAGCAATTGTTCTATTTGAGTTATGGCTGTGAGTTCACTTTCGAATTATCATTTAGCTGCATGTTTTATTTACTTTCTGTATGTATATTACACTATGGACATACACATGCACGCATACACCTGTCTGTTTACAAACAAGTCTTTGTGGGGCTGCTGTAGTGGTGTAGCGGGTTGAGTCTGCCTACAATGCTGGCATCCCGTAAGAGTGCCGATTTGGATACCAGCTGCCCCACTTCCAATCCAGCTCCCTGCTAAGGTGTCTGGGAAAGCAGTCGAAGATGGCCCAAGTGCTTGGGCTTTGGTCACCTGCATGGGAGACCCAGATGCAGCTCCAGGTTCCTGGCTTTGGCCTGGCTCAACCCTAGCAGTTGTGGCCACCTTGGAAGTGAACCAGCAGATGGAAGATAGGGAGCTATGTCTCTCTGTGTGTCTCTCCTTCTCTTTCTGTAACCCTGTCTTTCAAACAAATAAATAAATGTTAAAAATAAACCATTGCGCACTGCTGGTAATGAGGGGCAAGGCTGTCAGAATGAAAGTGGGGAGGCCAGGATGCCTGGATCCCTGGGGAGGAGGCCAGAGAGGAGTGACCTGCGGTGTGGGTGCAGGGGAGGGCCTGTACCTCCACCCCCATGCACTGCTCACCCAGATAGTTCTGCCAGCAGTTCCTGGTCTGGTTCTGGTTGGGGAAGCGGCTGTCAAACGGAGCGGTCTTGTAGTTCTTGATTTTGGTCTTGATGTCTTCTGCCATGGTGCTGACTCCTGGAGGCAGAAAGAGTGGGTGTTGGCAGGGGCTCTGAGCATGGGGAGGTCAGACCAATCAGGCCCAGCGGAAGAGGACCAGAGATGAAGGGGCTGGGTGTGAACAAACCACTGCCTCTCAACACACACACACGCGCACACACACACACAGGACCAGAGAGATGAAGGGGCTGGGTGTGAACAAACCACTGCCTCTCAACACACACGCGCACACACACACACACACACACACAGAGGACCAGAGAGATGAAGGGGCTGGGTGTGAACAAACCACTGCCTCTCAACACACACACACACACGCACACAGACCAGAGAGATGAAGGGTTGGGTGTGAACAAACAACTGCCTCTCTCTAACACACACACACACACACACACACAGGACCAGAGAGATGAAGGGGCTGGGTGTGAACAAACCACTGCCTCTCCCCACACATGCACACACACACACACACACACACACGCACACAGGAAGGGCGGGAGAAATCCACACACCAGAGTGTGGAAGTCATAGCAGGATGGACAACTACTCCTTAGCAAAATCAGCCCTGATCCCCAAACGCCAGGTACCTCGCTGTACAGACTTTACGTGGACACACCCTAACAGGCAGGAACTATCCAGGGGAAGGGACGGTGCCTAACTCCCCAAGGTCACACAGCATACACAGGGCAGACATGCTCCATCCTGGTGCAACCTACACCCCCCCTTCTTTTTTCTTTTGGTGCCACAAACTCCTCAGGAGTCTGGTGAACCCACAAACGCCTTTCACAGAATTTGTTTCAATGCAGCCAGCCAGTCACGGGAGATTCTGTAAGCACCTCGATTTGAGGCACTCCTCCGTGTCAACGCTCTCAGGGGAGCCCTGGAGCTCTCAGGAGATTCTAGAATGTTCGCCGCCTCCGTTCCTAACGGGAGGACCCGCTCCGCTGCAACCAGAGGCTACTGCAACAGGGATGGAACCCGCCCTCCATTCCAACGCCAGCACTCCTGGAACTCCCCCGACCCTGGAGCTGTTTCTCTTAAGTGGAGCCGACACACAGCTCTCATCGGCGCAGTCCGCAGCGCCCGTGTCCCGCAGAATCGGAGGTGCCAGGGGCGAATGCAGGTCCAGGTGGGGTGGGGGCTGGGGCACTAACCGAGCCGGAGGCGGGGGAGGGGCGCCGGGCCACACACGCAGTCGGGGCCGTGGTTCCGGGCGAGGATGGATCGGCGGTGACCTGCGGCCGCCCCAGCATCCACGAGGGACGAGGACACCAGGGAGCCAGGCTGCGGCCCCACCAGACTGCAGGCCGGACCTCCGAAGCCACAGCCCGGTGTCCTCGCCGGGAAAGGGGCTCTCACCAGCGGGAGGGAGGGAGGGATACATGCAGGATGCAGCGGGCTGTGCCGCCTGGTCGGAAGGCTCAGCCGCACCATCGAGAGCTGTTCCTAGCAGCGGAGCAGCCGGGGTCCCAGGGTCCGCAGCCCCGCAGGCTGGAAGCTCCGCCCGCCCTCGGGGAGGCTGCGCTCCGGGTCCCCGAGCCCTCCACACTCACCTGACGACGCCCCTGAAGCAGCTGGCCGCTCAATGTGACCCTCAGCAAAGACGCCGATGGCAGACAGGAAGCGGAATTAGGGCCGGCGGAAGCTGGGAGGCGAGGGGCCTAGGGGAGTCCTCCGGCAGCCTAGAGCGTCCGCGGGCGGGTGGGCGGTCCCTGAAGCGGGCCACGCCCGCCAGGAACCGCGCCCTCTGATTGGGCGGGATGCCTGTTCATCATCACTCCGGGCGACGGTGGCTTCGCGGCGCTTGCAAGGGGTCTCGGCCCCTCTCCAGGCAGAGGAGTTCAAGATCGCGGGATTGATTGGAAAGTGGGGGTGGGAAAAATGTCCCCGCGGAAGTAATTTGATTAATAGCTGCCCCTGTGCCAAGCCGCCTCCCCCCATTTTAGTACCAACGTCCCAGCAACCGCACATGGCAGGCTGCTGCTGAGGGCATAGGTGCGTGATTGGAGAGGGAATGCGGGCAGGGTGGAATGTGCAGGAATCGCTGGCCAGGCCGCGGTCCACACAGGGAGCCAGCAGCCACGGAGGCCACACAAGCTTGGCTGCAGGCCAAGGAACCCCACGGAAGCTCGGGGCAGGCCCGCTGCACCTTCTTCATTGAACAATATAGGATGAGGCTAGACATGAGTTAATTACAAAAGTCGTATTTATAAAAACCTGTACACACATTTGAAAAACTCACAAGACTGTCATCTATGTATCACAAGTTGCTAGACCAAAATATTAAAAATGGGTAAAATTATACATTTCTCTATTTTCAAAAGGCTTAGTATACATTTATTTGAAAGGCACAGTACAGAGAGAGAGTGGAGATGGAGAGATCGTCCATCGGCTGGTTCACTCCCCAAATGGCCGCAATGGGCTGGGCTGGGCCAGGCCGAAGTCCAGCCAGGAGCTGCTTCCGGGTCTTCCACAGCGGTGCAGGGGCCCAAGCACTTGGCCCAGCTTCTGTTACTTCCCCAGGGAGCTGGGTTGAAGTGGGGCAGCCGGGACTCGAACCGGTGCCCCTATGGATGCAGGGGCGTAGGTTTAGCGTGGGCCCCGTGGCACTGGCGTTGGTTCTTCCCACGTCTCCCTCAGGCTGGGCACTCGGTGAGCTCTCGGAGGGTCTGGGTCTCCCAGCCCAGGAAGTGGGCGTCTCCGCACCGCCCGAACTAACTCGGGGGACGGCGAGGCGGGGCCCGGGCACCCGAGGGGGCGGGGCCTCGGAGACTGGCAGCGAGGGGCGGGGCTTAGGCGCCCCCGAGGGGAGGGCCCCTGGGGGGAGAGGGGACAGGCACTGGCCAGGGATTCCGTGAGAGCGCTGAGGGTGCCCGCGTGTCGGGGCGCACACGCAGGGCGCCGGCGGGGAAGACGCACAAGCACGCGCGTGGGAGGCTGCGCTCACTGGGTCTCTGCCGGCTGCCCGTCGCCCGCACAGGCCACGCAGGCGAGGCCGGGCACGCAGCCCCCGAAGCGGTACGTGTACTTGCGCCCGCCGCTCTTGCGCACGATGTCCCGGCGGTAGTAGTAGCGCAGGCCGCGGCTCAGCTTCTCGTAATTCATGCCGGGCTTCCTCTTGCGCTCGCCCCACAGCCGCGCCACCTGCGGCGGAGGCGGGGCTTAGTGGCGAGGGCGGGGCGGATCGGGGGCGGGGCGCGAGCTAGGGGTGGGGTGGCGGGAGGCTGGGGTCCCGGCGGGCTCGAGGTCTGCCAAGGGCCGGCCGGGGGGCGGGCCGAGGAGTAGGTACTGGGCACGGCGGGGCTTGGCGGGCCGGGGGAGCCGCCTCACCTCTTTGGGGTCGCACAGTTGGAACTCGCGGCTGTTGCCCGTCCAGCGGATGCAGCTGCTACGCGCCCCGTCGTGGAGCAGCTCCAGGAGGAACTGCCACAGCTGAATGGGACCTGCGGGGTGGAGGCAGGTGAACACCCGGCGTGCACCGGGGAGTCGGGATCCAGGACCTGTGAGCGCGTATGTGCCCCCCTATGGCGGACCCAGGAGTAAGCGTCGGAGGCCCACACGTCTGCGCCCTCATCTCTTTGCTCTCACATAACCCAGGAGCGCGAATCCTCACCGCCAGTGTCTTAGTCCTCTTTTCCCAGAAGACCCTCTGCCCTCGAGCGCGCAGGTCTCTAACCTCCACCCCCTGGACGTCAGTCTCTGCGGATCCCGCCCCCTTAGGTGCCCAGGCGCCGGCTGGTGCGTGCACATTGCTTAACTCACCTCGGTGGTTAGTTTTGGGGAAACGAGCCAAAGTGGCGCGGTCCGGCTGCTGGCTCGGTTTGGACGGAGAGGTGCTGGCTGAACTCTGGTACCCCGAAGAGGTGGCGCAGTCCGTGCGCAGCCCCGTGTTCCAGGAGGGCGTACAGTCCGAGCCCGCGGGCCCGCCCCACGACCGGGTGCAGTCGGCGCCCGGCTCCCCGCCCTGGCCGTTGCCCCAGTAGGCGGCGCCGTCGGAGCCCGCCGGACAGTCCCAGCTGGTGGTGCTCCGGGAGGCCTGGGTGCGCGACCACGAGGTGGTATCCCCCGCCGAGGGGGCACAGTTCTGGCCAGCCACCCCTGCGGACCCAGCCCAGGGGGCGGGGCCCAGGGCCTGGGCGAAGCGGCTCCAAGGGTCCGAGGCGGCGCACGGCGACTCTGTCCAGTCTGCGGGCCACGCAAGGGCCTGAGGGGCGGGCTCTGTGGGGAGGAACAGCCCGCGAGTGAGGCGAGCCCAGGGGTCCCGGTGCCTGCCCCCTTCGAGGGTGGAGGAGGCCCAAGCTCTGGGACGAGGCGCCTCGGACCCGGGACTCCTGGATCCAGGTCATGCCACCTTGAGGACGCCGGTGTCCCGGCGCTGGACCCCTTTCTCCACAAAGCCTGGGGGTTGACACTCTGGGCCTCTGTGTCTCAGGAGCCCAGCGCCCACCGCCCATCGCGACCGCGCTCACTCACCAGCGCCCCAGGAAGCGTCGGGCGGCGGTACCGCGGGGCTCCAGTCCGGCCCTGGGAACCCTGCGAGGCATCAGAGCGCAGCCGGGATTAGGGGACAGTGTGCGCAGTGACTTCGGGAGGCACGCAGGGCCTCGGGGAGCCCAGCCCCACTCAGCCCGAGTGCAGGCACGCCCCCTTCTGCCTGAAACCTCGGAACCCTGCCACCCTTCTTCCTCAGCCCCCAGGGGTCCCAGCCGCCAGCCACCTGTCCAGCTCGGCTCCGCTGTTGGTGTGTCCCCTGGGAGCGCCAGCTCAGGGAAATAAAGACTAAATTCGGCTCCGTCTGCAGACAATAAGGAGGATGTTAGGGTCGGGTCAGGTGCCGGCCAAGCCCCCCCACCTGGGTACCTGCCCTCCCGACACTGCAACAGCCTCAGCCCAGCACCTACCCAGCCCCGACAGCTTGGTCGCGGGGGGCACTTCCTGCGGTGATGCGTCATCCCAGTTCCACAAGTCCATGGGTGCGCCTGAGCGTTCTGTCGGGATAAATCCACGGGGCAAAGGATGAGCCCGGGGTCTGCCCGTCCCTCTTCCTCCCGCAGACCCAGGAGTGCAGCCTCTCTGGCCCTTCTTACCCCACACATCCAGACCCCAGCTCATGGCTCACCTCTGGCGGGTTCTTCTGCCCCCAGCCAGGGGTTTCAGCCCCATTTCATACCACACACCCCCTCCCCTGGGGGTCTGGGCAGGGGGAATTTTCCAAGACGTCAGAGCAGGGGGTCGCAGCCTGGGTCAAGTTGCAGGGGTGGGGGCGGGGCCTAGCCGCGCCCCCCTGCCTCAGGGATGGGCACTGGCCTCTGGGGGCTCTTCTGCTGTAGGGGTGGTTTGGGCTTGGTTAGGGGCTTGGAGAACAGTGGGTTGGGCGGGACAGAGGGGCTGGTGGAGGTTTATGGGGTGATGGGGGCGGGGTGGCCGGCTTGGTGACAGGCTCTCCGTCTTGGGGACTTGATCCTGTGACATGGAGGGGGGTGGAGGAGGGTCTGGGGTCAGCTGGGCTGGTCAGGCTTATCTGCAACAGGAAGAGGGATTTCCTGCCAGATACCACCCCCTTTGCCGACGTCACCTTCACCATCGGAGGGTGCCTGCTCTGGTGGGGAGGGGGTGGCAACCCAGAATCACCTCCCTACCCCCACCCCACTCCAGGCTGAGTTGGGGATGGTGCCCAGGGCTGCTCCTGGGAAGTGTCAATAGCATCAACCATAGAACAGTAACCATAAGAAGCGCTAACATACAGGAGGGCTTCTCGCTCGCCACCGGCTCTGCAGTGGGCCTGCCTTTAACCTTTTAGGAGGCAGGTACAACTCCTGCTCCCACTTTATAGAAGACGACGTTGAGCCGGCTTCCTCCCGCTTCTCTTCTTTGGCAAAGCCCAGACCCTTCCATGCTATCATAGTTTGGGACAACTCGGGGAATTCTGAGTATGAACTGAGTATGAGATACCATAGAATCGTTAATATTCTTAGATGTAGTAATATATGAAAGATGGCTCTGTCATAAGCAAATGAACACTTACTGTTACAACTGTTACAATGTCTGTAACTTGCTCCAAATGATTCAGCAAACTAGAGACATTCGAGTGTGTAGCATATATGGACACACTATTTGGGGCACACCTGTACTACAAAGTTATCATCTGAAATTCGGAACTAGGTATTCTGTTTTTTATTTGCTAAGTCTGACAACCCTCGTTAACAGCTAACCTGGCTTTAGAGACTGTCCATCTGCTACAGTAATAAGTAAATTATATTATCATTGAAAGTATTTTAGCATGGACATTCTCGAACATTCTCTCAGCTTTGGTCACTGACTGCTTGGCATTCTGGAGAGGAGGCCGACACTGCTGCTCTATCTGTTTTACAGAAGGGACACCTGGCCTCAGGTAGCAGGGGTAGGAGCCACAGAGCCCTGGGTTGTCATGGCTCCCTAAATCCTGCCTGGCCCCCAGGCCCCAGGCCTCCTCTCCCGGGGTCTGGCCTCAGTCGCACCAGGCCTGACTCCAGTGAGGCTGTGTCATCCAGTCTGAGAGCCCCGAGTTTGGGCCTGCCCCTCCCATCTCTGAGGGCTCTCCTGTGCAGTCTCCTCCGTGGGGTTCTCCCACCTCCCTTCCTGTTGTTGCACTCTGCCTCCCAGGCTCCCTCCCCTGGATCTCATCCCTGGATCTCCCATCTCCAGTGTGTGTGTCCTGTCCTCAGGAAGATGCCTGCACCTCTGTAGACCCCCTGGCACCATCCTGACGCCTCGCTTGCTTGCCCAGGGGTTGCAGGGAGAAGGCAGTTTAGGGGGACAGGCGTCTGAAAGTCCTGGGGCTGGGTGGTCCAGGCCAGGTGGCCGGGGGCTGAAGGGGACTTCCTGCCTGGGAGGAAGGCCCTCACCCCTCTGACCAGACTGGAAAATGTGACGTCAGAGAGGGCAGTAAGGAGGGGGAAAGACAGGAAAGGAGGAAATTTGATACCTCTCCTGGGTGACCTCCTTCGCCAGACGCCTTGGTATTGTCTTCCTTCCTGCCATGCCCCCTCCCAGCCTCCGCTTCTGATGGCCCTGTCCCTGGGAGCCCTCACTTCCTCCTCCCGTTGGCCCACGGCGGTGGCCTCAGGGCTCTTTTGAAGGACCGAAGGACCGTAATGCCAGTCCCCTGCCTTCGTAATGCCAGTCCCCTGCCTTCGGCTTGAGAGCTCTGTCCTGGCTTTGCGGGGCTTGCTGCTGCCCTTAGAGTAACGTCTACGCTCTGGGCTGGGAGTACGGGTCCTGTATGGACACATTTCAGACAGGTGGAGGCCAGCCTGGAGCTGGGAAGAGAAGAGCGAGCCACCAGACTCAGATATGGAGAAAGGGACACAGGAACCCACTGAGGTTCACACAGGGTTTGACTGGGCAGAGAAACACACCAACAGTCTGACACCCAGAGGGTAAGGGTGACAAGAGGGAATCTCCGAAGTGGGCAGTTCCTTGGGGAAACCCTTCCTGGCCCACAAGCCAGCACCCTGGGCTGCCAGCCCTACCCTGACCTCTCTGGGCTCCCTCTGGCCTAGCTTCTGCCACTGGACCACGAGTGATTCCGTTGTCGTTCTGTCCCATCTCGTCCAGACCCTCAGTGAGCGCTTGCAGAAGAGAAAGCCCAGAATGCGGTGAGCTCCAGAAAGGCCGAGCCTGGACTGCCCTGCCTCGGCGCTGAGAACGCAGGCTGCAGGCAGCTCCGCCTGGCCGCGCCCTTGTCAGAGCCGCACTCCGCCTCTGGAACGGTCGTCAGCATGGACTTCAGAGGCTGCAAGATGGACCTGCACACAGGAGGGGCTCAAGAGTGACCACGTGCTTGGGACTGCCTGGCCCCGGCCCAGGCCTCCTTGCCTGGAGACTGGCCTCTCTCCTGTATCACGCCTCTCAGCGTTCCCACTCTGGCTGTTGTGTGCGTGGGTGAACTTCTAGGCCCCCTCTATCCTCAGGTTGGGGTGCTGAGCCTGTTCTGCACAGTAGTCCCAAGCCTTGCCAGGGATGGAAAGGAACATAAATTTATTGAAACTGCTTTGGGGTGAGTAGGTGGGCAGTTGGGGGTTTTCCAAAGGGAATTGTGGGAGAAGCCAGGGCCCAGCAGGTGGGAGTGGGTGCCCAGCCACAGACCCTATCTCAGGCCCAGTTTCTTCTTTTCCTTCTGCTTCTTACGGACCACGTCCAGGTTCCGGTCCTTCCACATGCTCTTGCGAAGCTTGATGGGGCGCGAGCCCACATACTTCCCTGTGGAATGCAGGGTTCAAGGTCAGGAGGGGGCGAGGCTTGGGCCAGACGCCTGCCATGCCTGTAACCCCTAGGGAGGCCTCACCCACCATTCATCTCACGCATGGCGCGCACGTAGTCGCTGGGGTCCTTGAAGCTGACAAAGCCGTAGCCCTTGGTCTTGCCTGTGCGCTTATCACGGATCACCTTAGCCTTAAGGAAGGACGGGAAGCGGCTGAAGGCGCGTGCCAGGATGTCATCATTTACCTCATTGCCCAGATCCCCACAGAAGATCCGGAAGTCATCTGGGGTTGGGAGAGAGAACACGTCAGAGAATGCAAACGCCTGGCCTGGGCTTCCCCTCTGTGAACGATCCTACCTTCGCTGGCCTGTCCCCCTAGCCCTCTTCCCTCTCAAACCCCACAGCTTGCCCAGGGACCTCTTAGAACAGCCACAGAGATTTGCATACACTAGTGTTCCCAACTCCTTCACTCTAGGGATAGAGGCCAAGTCGCTGCCCCTCGTTGGGACACGAGCTCAGGATGTGGCTGCAGAATCCTCACCTTTAGCCCCCGACTGTGCTGTCCCTCCCCAGGGCCAACTCACCCATTCCCATGAAGGCCCTAATTCTGTGCTGGCTCTGGCCTTCCCTCGGAGCCCCAGCATCCCTGCATCGCCGGGGCCCACCATCACCAGCTCTGCTTCACCTGCAAAGCCCACCCTAACTCTCCCCTGAAACCTGAACACTCTGCCTGTGCTAGGGCACATGCTTTGGGGTGGGCCCCGCCTCTTCTGAACAAGTTCAATTCCAATAGCTCCCCACCCCCATGAGGTCTGTATTATTATTCCCAGGAGGAAAATGAGGCTTGAAAGGGTAAGTGACTTGTCCAAGGTTACAGAACTAGGTTTGCCGGTCTGCACGGCCCCACCTGGGCTGAGGCTACGTGACCGTGGACGGGGTAGGTAGATGATCCCAGGACAGGAGCAGGCAAGGATTGGGTGGGAGGTGAGTCTTTCCTCAGCTATCACTTAGTTGCCCCAGGGCTTCTGTGGCGATTCAGGGCACTCTAACAAGTGAGGCCACTCCAAGACTGAACCTTCTACGTGACAACTAGCCTAGACACTTGACAAAAATATTATGCACACGTCAGAGGTGGGAGGGAGACCATTTTCAGTAAGAATCCTCTAGAGGAGCCAAAGCTTTGGCACAGAGGACCAAGCCACTGCTTGTGACGCTGGCATTCCGTATCAGAGTGTGGGCTCGAGTCCTGGCGGCTCCGCTCTGCTCCAGCTCCTTGCTAGTGCACCTGGGGAGGCAGTGGAAGATGCCCAAGTAGGCCCCTGCTGCCCACGTGGGAGACTGGATGGAGTTCTCGGCTTCTGGTTTCCACCTGGTCCAACCCTGGCCGCTGCAGCCATTTAGAGCGTGAACCAGTGGATGGGAGATCTGCCATTCTGTCTTTCAAATGAACAAAAATCAATCTTTGAGAGAGAACTAGAGACATAAAACTACATACAAGGGGCGGCGCTGTGGTGTAGTAGGTAAAGCCGCTGTCTGCAGTGCTGGCATCCCATATGCGTACCGATTCGAGTCCCAGCTGCTCCACTTCTGATCCAGCTCTCTGCTATGGCCTGGGAACTCCTGGCTTCAGATAGGCCCAGCTCTGGCCGCTGTGGCCATTTGGAGAGTGAACCAGCAGATGGAAGACCTCTCTCTTTCTCTCACTCTAACTCTGCCTTTTAAATAAATAAATCTTCCAAAAAAAACCCAAAACTGCATACATCCTAGTTTGGAGAAAAATAGCTCTAAAAGTTCTGGGACAACTGGAGAAATCTGCATATAAACAACTACTGAATTCTGTAACAATGAACAGGATTATTAATTTTCTTAATGGTATTGTGATATGAAAGAAAATGACTCTTAGGAGATGAGCACTAAGGTGTTCAGGACTGAAGTAACAGCTTCACTTACAATTTACTTCAAATGAGCAGAAACCAAACCAAAGCTCCCATCCACACAGAGAGAAGCAGGGGGAACACAGCAAAATGCTAACCGCTAGACCTCGGTGGTGGACAAATGTCCACTCTATTGTTCCTGTTCAAAATGTTTTTAGGAGGCTGGGGGAGGGGCGGGTGGTAAGTCGCAGTGAAAAGCCCATGCCCCACACGGGAGTACCCAGGCTGGAGACCAGTCTCTGGCTTCTTGATAACGCAGACCCTGGGAAGCAGCAGCGATGGCTCGAGAAGTTGGGTTCCTGCCACCCACACGGGAGACTAACACTGACTGGGCTGGAGTCTGGCCAGCCACTGCATGCATTTTGGGGGAGTGAACCAGTGGCTGAGAGCTCTCTCTCTCTCTTCAGGTAAATGGAAAAAAAAAATGGGGAGAAAAAAAATGCTTTGACTATTAGCAGAGGAGGCGCTGCCAGAGTGAAGAAGCCCTCATACCACCCCCCTCCACCGAGTTCCGGCCCACGTGGGTGAGGGAGCTGCCCGACAGGAACGTGGTCTGGACCTCTGTGAGGGCGCCTGACGGCAGCACCTGTCCTGCACTCCTGCCGGAAGCGCGGAGTTCGCCGGCTCACCTTTCCCGCCCACAGCCCCTCCCTCCCCTGCCCACAGCCCGTCTCGTCCCTGGCTGGGCGGCACGAGGCCCCGCACTCTGGCCCCTCACCTGCATCCCACTCCAGCAGGCTGGGGTCTTCCCAGCTGCTCCCGGCGGCTGTGCGAATGCAGCGTTTCAGCTTCTCCGGCTTCCCTTTCTTCTTGTCTTCACCCAGGGGCTCTGGGACCTGCGGAAGAAAGTTGATGGGGTTGGAGTCTCCCACCCATGGCCCGCCCCTTGGCCCTCCTACCCCGACCGCAGAGGACTGGATGTGAGGTGCAGGTGTCTGCCTCAACCTCCCCCATCCCGAAGGCCCCCCAGGTCTGGACAGAGCAGTGTGTGTGCTTCTGTATGGAAAAGCTCAGGGGTCCCTGTCTGCTCCCAGCCCCTCTGGCCCCTCACTGCTATGCTCCCTGCTTACCTCGAGAGCCATGAGGCCAGGAGGTGGCTCCGGCCGAGGGGGCCGGGGTCTTGGACGCAGCGACAGGAGTTCTGGAATGCGCAGAGGAGGCAACAGGCCACGTACTACCTCCAGAGGCAGGGGCAGAGGCTCCGGCTCCGGCAATGGCATGGCCAGGGCCAGCGGAAGGCTGGGCCCAATGACGGCAGGGCCTGCCGCGGCGCCTCCTGCCCCCACAGCCACCGCGGCACTGGCCTCCTCCAGCCCAGCTGCCGCCACCACTGCCTCTTCCTTCTCTTTCAGGCCCAATCCCAGGCCTAGGCCCAGCTCTCGGGGTGCCGCTGGCTCTTCCTGAGGGTAAGAGGGCACGAGTGGGGTCAGATCACAGGAGACCTTACTTCCAGCCCCATCCTGCACAACAAAGCTCGGGCGTGGGCGCCAGAGAGCAGGCAAGAAACCAAGGCAGAGAAGGGAGTCTCTGTCAAAGACAAACAGAAGGCAGGCAGAGATGGAGAGAGAGAGAGACAGGGTGAAATACAAGCGATCAGACAGAAAAGCAGAGTGGTGATCGAAGGAAACGAGGAGACACAGCATTACTGTGAATTTCTCAGACGTGGGAGAGGATATGTCTTTCTTCTCAGGAGACGAATACTGAGGTGTTCAGGATGGAAGAAACAGCTTCACTTATAATTTGCTTCAAATGACTGAGCAAAAACCCAACACCCCCCTACATACACAGAGGGGCATAGCATGAATATAGCAAGATGGACAGTGTGGGCTTCTTGCTATACTCTCTTCATAAAAGCAAAGAAGAAGATTTGGCCAAAGAAAGAAACAAGGAAAGACAAAGGCAGAGACAAGTCAGCAAGTGAGAGGCAGAAACTGGAAACCCGAGAGAGGCGGACTTGGACACAGCCCAGGAGGCCTGCGTCGAGGGTCTCCCCACCCCCTGCACCTCGAACCACAGTTCCCCGCCCACACTCACCAGGGGAGGCCTCAGAGCAGCCATGGAGCCCAGGGGGGGGCCTGGGGCCCGGGCCATTGGAGGCAGCATCATGGGTGGTCCAGGGGGCCCGGGCAGAGGGGGCCCCACGAGGGCCTGGTGAGGGGGCCGCAGGGCCATGGGGCGGGGAGCACCTGCTGCAGAAGAGAGAGCAGAATCTGTCAGGGTGTGAGTGGGGGAGTCCGCGGGCTTGAGGAGAGTGCCGCGGAGGGATGACGACCCTGGCCCCTCACCTGCTCTCTGTAACACATGAGGGACGAAGGCTGGACGCAGGATAGGGGCCACAGCTGTGGGAGAGAGAGATGGGTGTGTGTGTCATGGGCCTGGGGACTAGGGGCAAAGAGTGTGTGTGTGTGTGTGTGTGCGCATTAAGAAGTCCTGGAAGGGCCGGCGCCGTGGCTCACTTGGCTAATCCTCCGCCTGTGGCATCGGCACCCCAGGTTCTAGTTCCGGTTGGGGTGCCGGATTCTGTCTAGGTTGCCCTTCTTCCAGTCTAGCTCTGCTGTGGCCCAGGAGGGCAGTGGAGGATGGCCCAGGTCCTTGGGCCCTGCACCCAAATGGGAGACCAGGAGAAGCACCTGACTCCTGGCTTCGGATCAGCATAGCACGCTGGCCACAACATGCCAGCCATAGCAGCCACTTGTGAACCAACGGTAAAAGAAGATCTTTCTGTCTCTCTCTCTCTCTCACTGTCTAACTCTCCCTGTCAAAAAAAAAAAAAAAAAAAAAAAAAGTCCTGGAGAAGAGTTGGAGGGACCTTCTGGAAGATGTGGGGTTCTTTCCTCTGCTCATCTGGCAAACTATCCACAAGGATCTCCTCTTGGAGCTGTGGCGGGCAATGCTGGGAACACAGAACGAAGCTTCCCGGGGTGCTGTGCTCCAGGGCAGGAGGGAACAGACCCATCCCCAGAGGGTGCCAGCCGAGTGATGGGGCTGGATGACAGAATGCCCAGGCTGAGCGATCGGGGCCAGGAAGTCCAGGGAGTTGCGGGAGCCCAGGGCAGCCCCATGACCCGGCCAAGCAGGCCTGGAGAAGGACTCCTGGACAAAGGGACTTGCGAGCTGAGACCCACAGGATAATGAAGGATTAAAGAGGCAAAGGCTGAGTAGAATATTTTGGCTGGGAGTGCATCTCTAAGTGCGCTCTCTCCTCCTGTTCACTGTAGCGTGACTGTAACTGGGAGCTCAGCCAGCACTGCGAGCGGGGTGGGAAGTCGCTGAGCCCCTAACCACGGCCTTCCCGGCCACGCAGTGGACGTCCTCCTGAGGGCACGGGGAGCTGGCGCAGTCTGGGAACTGGTCAGGGTCACTAAATCAGACCTGCGTTTTGATCAGAACATACTAAAGAGTATTGGAACTTCTCGGATACCGTCGGGTAAAAAGTTGTAACAAGATTTAGATAACATAACCAACAAGTCTGACAGTAATAATCATACTAGAATCTTACATCCAAATGAGCAGCTATGTCCTGTTCATATCAATAGGAAGTTACAGCACAGAAACTGACGATGGGGTGGGGGCACCCGAACAGCAGCTGTGATGTGGAGAACGGGCTGTGGAAAGGACAGGCTGCAAGATGACAGCTGGGCAACACGTCCCTGCTGGCGCAAGGCTCAGGGCAGGATGAGGGCGTTTGTTCTGCAAGGAGCCAGGTTACAGAGGGTCTGTCTGCACTGCCAGGTGAGGAGCTGGCGTGTGGATGATCTGTTTATCCCAACAAGAGACAGCGTGCCATGCTTACTACATGGCTGGTACGTGGCCTTCTTGCATTTTAGAAGCAACGGTAACCGCACTAAGCGACGGCTGTGTTAAGCGCTGTGGAGGAGCAGAGCACAGGTTTGGGATGACCAGGCTGAGGCCAAACCGACTTGAAATGGTCAGGAAGTGCATAATCAGGCTGGTGCTTTAGAAAGATGACAACATCAGGATGGGGAGGAAGCGGAAGTGACTTGGAGCAAGATTAAGACAACAGGCGGAAGTTGTCTGCATAAGAGGACTTGGTTAAAGGGGTTGGGGGGGGGGGTGTCTGGCCCCAGCTCACCTGCTCGCCGCAGGAACATGGCTTCTCGGGCCTCTGGACTGTCCAGGTGACTCCGATCACCAGGGCCAAAGCCAACTGTTGGGAGGTGAGAGACAAAGATGGTGGCGAGACAGTCCTGGGCCGCCCTTTTTACTACCCTCCGACTCCCCAGCTCGTTACACCTCACTCACCTGGGCCCACAAAAGGGGGACCCCCGACCATGGGGGAAACGACCGTGGCTGCGGCGGCGGCCCGGGCCTCCAGAGTCTGTTGGACCTGTTGGGAAGAGGTCAGGGTCAGGGGCTTGACCTAAGAGCCCCTCATCTGCCTTGGCTAGCTCAGCCAAGAGGCCGGAGTTTCCTGCTCGGGCTGTGTGGGGCTGGCTATTTACCAACCCGCAGCTCTCAGCTGAAGCACCATTTCTCAAGGAGACTCTCGGGTCACACAGCTAACGCGGTCCTTAGCCCCTCTCAGTGCAACCTCTCTCACCCCCCTTTATCTTCCGCATAGCACTCAGTAGACCTGAAATCACGTCCGACCTGTGCTCTGTCGCCACGGCCCCACCCGGGCCAAGCCCCCTGGATTGCTGCCTACGTCCTCGCAGCACCCTCTTGCCTGCTTTCCTTGACTTGTCCTTGCCCTGTCCAGTCCACTCTCCAAACACCCAGAGCACTGCCGTCACCCTCTGGGCGGGACGCATGGCCCCTGCCCCATCACCCTCTGCAGTGGGATACACGGCCCCCTGCTCCGTCACCCCCCGCAGTGGGACGCATGGCCCCTGCTCCGTCACCCTCTGGGCGGGACGCATGGCCCCTGCCCCGTCACCCTCTGCAGTGGGATACACGGCCCCTGCTCCGTCACCCCCCGCAGTGGGACGCATGGCCCCTGCTCCGTCACCCCCTGGAGTGGGACACACAGCCCCTGCTCCATCACCCTCTGCAGTGAGACACACAGCCCCCTGCTCCGTCACCCTCTGGAGTGGGAAACATGGCCCCCTGCTCCAAGCCCCCAGCAGCTCCCCGTGGCAGCACAGCAGCCGGGTCCTCGCGGTGGCACACTTCTGTCCCCTCCACTCCCCTTCTTGATCGGGCCACGCTTGTCCCGGGTCAGGCATGCAGCTACCTCGGGCTGGCAATGGCGGCTCCCCCGGGGAACGCTCTTTCCGCAGACACATGCATGGCTCCCTCCATCCTCTCCTCTGTGTCTTCTGCTAACTCTTACCTCCTCCGCTGCCAAGCCTCTGCCCTTCTTACTACCTGTCTCTCCCTAGTAAAACATAAAGCCCACCAAGCCAGCGTTTGTTTTCCTTTTTCTCTGCTAGATGTCTAAGGCCTCCAAGCGCACAAAGGTCATGGAGGCATTTACTTCCATTCACGTAGCAGTCTTGCTCTCTCAACTAGGCATCCGCACAGCTGGCTACTGAGTACACGAAATGTATTTACCGAGAACGAGCAACTATGTAACACTATGTAACGTCAAAGACAAACTCTGAACATGTGTAGCACACTCCTGTCACTGCAGGAAGTTCAACTGGACAACGTGTCTATCCATCATGCTAATGAACCAACAAGCCCAAAGCCCGGAGCGCTCTGAATACAAACGCTGGGTGCGAGGCATCCAGTTCTCCGACTTACACAGCTCGGCTCAGCCATACCTGCTGGTACGTGTTGGTCGCGATGATCGGGCGGATCACAGGAGCCGTTGGGACCTGCATCGCCTCCACCGTGGGGACCGTGGGCACTGCAGGTACAGCGGTAGGGATTCCGGTCACCGGAGCCCCCAGAACTTCCTGCTCAAACCTAGAGGCAAGAACATAATGCCACAGCTCAGGAACTCGCGCCAGCCCTGGAACGCTGGGCAGATCGCGACAGCGCCTCCATCCCTGCCAGCTTCGCCCCCTCTCCCCGCCCCCACCATCCCGAAGGGCCCATCTTCCCATCCTAGTTAAAAATCCGGCCTCTCTCGGCCTGGAAGCTCAAGCGTTCGGTGGCTCTGCCTCTGGGAGTTTTGTTTGTATCACGCCCCGTCGCGGGCCTTACAGGGCCATCTCCGCCTCCATTTCCTTCAAGCGCTCCTCGCCGCTCTTGCCCGGGAGGCCGGCACCAGGGCCCGGGACGACGGGTCCTCCTGCCCCAGGGAGTCCCGGGGCTGGCCCCGCCCCGGCCATTGCTGCTGCCGTCGCTGTCGCCGCTACTGCCGTCTCGGTTTGGAAGCCGCCGCCTATTCAGCTGTGTACTCTCTGCCTTCGTCGGGGTGGGCGCCCGAGGATGACCTACAGGCGAAAGCGACGGGCGCCAGTACGTGACGTTATACATCCGGGAGTGCAGGCCAATGAGGCCTGGCCACACCCCCCGGGGAGCCCACGGATCAATCAGAGGCCGGGAGGAGGGACTCGCGGAAGCGCCCGGGCCCTATAGGAGCGCTGCGAGACGCGGTGGCCACGCCCTTGACGGAGGGACGTACGCAAATGAGGAGGAAGGGAAGTGGCTGGTTGCCATCGGCTGGTGTGGCGTCTGGAGGCTCGGAGCGCCGGAGCTGACCCGCCGGAAGTTTGGGCGAGGCTGGCGACCTAGCCGGGGCCGGAGGGAGATAGGCTGCCCGTGATTGCCTGGAAGGCCAGGCGCTTTAAGGGGGAAGCGCGAAGAGAGCCTGGCCGGGCTTGCTCGGGGAGCCGGGGGCCTCGAGAGAATTAGCATGTCGACTCAGAAGTGCTGCAGTGTAGGTTTGGTCTCTGCTTTCTTGGGGCGTAGCTGGCCTGTTTTTCCCCTTTGTGGTCTTCAAGGCGTTTCATTAAGAATATTCTGGGGGCCTGCGTTGCGGCGCGCAGCGGGCTAAGTCCCGTCTGCAAACCGGGCATCCCATGGGGGCGCTGGTTGGCAATCCGGCTGCTCCGCTTCCGATCCTGCTCCCCGCTAATGCGCCTGGGAAAGCAGCAGCAGATGGGCCAGGTGCTTGGGCCCGGCACCCACGTGGGAGACAGGGATGGAGTTTTGGGCACCTGGCTTTGGCCTGGCCCAGCCTGTACAGTTGCTTAGGGAGTGAAGCAGCAGGTGGAAGATACCCCCCCCCCCCAACTCTGCCTTTTAAATAGGTAGATCTTAATAAGCATTTTTCAAACATACGGGAGTATTTTCAAGCATTATTACCCCATATGCCTCTCAAAACAGTATCTTCTGCTTGCGGTGTCATCACCCCATGTTTTTCTTTTTGACAGTATGTTAAAGCAAATTACAGACATCTGTCAATTCAGTATGTCTTGTTAGTAGATAACCCCCCCTCCCCCCAGGCAGTTAGAGAGAGAGACACAGAGAGAGAGGTCTTTCTTCCGTTGGTTCACTCCCCTAATGGCCGCTATGGCCAGCACTGCGCCGATCCGAAGCCAGGAGCCGGGTACTTCCTCCTGGTCTCCCTTGCAGGGCCCAAGGACTTGGGCCATCCTCCACTGCCTTCCCGGGCCACAGCAGAGAGCTGGACTGGAAGAGGAGCAACAGGGACTAGAACCTGGGGTGCCGGCGCCGCAGGCAGAGGATTAGCCTAGTGAGCCATGGCGCCAGCCAGATAACCTTTTTTTTTTTTTTAAAAAAATGCCATTCTGTTGTAGGCATTTGGGGAGTGAGTTATTATTATGCAGATGGTATCTCTGCATCTCAAATTACCATCAAATTAATTTCAGAGTTATCATCTCATACCCAGACCATGCTCAGTTTTTCTTATCTTGCTTGGATGAAGCTCCTTGCTCCTGGCTTCAGCTGGGCCCACCCAGTCCTGGCTGGACATTGTGGCCATTTGGGGAGTGAACCAGCAAATGGAAGATCTCTCTTCCTCTCTCTAACTCCCTTTAAATTAAATGAATAAATTAAAAAAATTTTTTCTTGAAAACATCTTTGTACAGTAATATTGTCAATCAGCATCCAAAATAGGTCCGTATGTTGCATTTGGTTAGGCTGGTGTGGTGGTGCAGTGGGTTAAGCTGCAGCCTGCAATGCCAGTTTCCCATATGGGCATCAGCTTGAGTCCCTGCTGCTCTACTTCAAATCCAGCTCCCAGATAATGTGCCTGGAAACTCCTGGGTCCCTGCACCCAACATGGGACCCTGCTGCAGTTCCAGGTTCCTGGCTCCCTCCTGGCCATTTGGGCAGTGAACCAGTGGATGGAAGATCTGTGTTTCTCTTTTCTGTAACTTTTGAATAAATAAAATATTTTAAAATATATCTTTTAATCTTTGTAAGAAAATGGTGATTTTCAACACAGAAGAGAAGATTACTGTTAGCTGACTTGCAGAGGTAGAAAACCTTGCTAGGCAAACAGTTATGGAGCAGCCAACTCACAAGAGGAAACTAAAGTACAAAGAAAGGGGGCCGGTGCCATGACATAGCTGGTAAAGCTGCCGCCTGCAGTGCCACCATCACATATGGGCACCAGTTCGAGTCCTGGCTGCTACACTCCAGTCCAGTTCTCTGCTGTGGCCTGGGAAAGCAGTAGAAGATGGCCCAAGAGCTTGGGCCCCTGCACCTGTTTGGAAGATGCTCCAGGCTTCTGGCTTTGGATCGGCACAGCTCCCACTGTTGCACCCATTTGGGGAGTGAACCAGCAGAGGGAAGAACCCCCCCCCCCCGCCGCCTCTCAAATAAATAACCTTAAAGTACGGAGAAATGTGGTGGATTCGTTCTGAGAGGAGGAGCATGGTGGGGGCAGGAGGCACGAAGTCCCCACACAGACCCCCAGGAGCCGGGTGAAAGCAGGCCAGAGGCGAGCAGCCCGCAGACTCGTTTATTTCAGTTGGTACAGCAGCTTATAAAGCCAAGACAGCCAATCTGGTCAAGCAAGGGGTGGTCTATGCCCTAACCAATCACACCCTGTTGCCAGGCAGTTTCTGAAGCCATCCAATCACAGCCTGTTCCCAGGCAGTTTCTGTTGCCAGCGGCCATCTTGGCATGGCCTTCTCATTCCACCACATTTCCCCCTTTTCGTTTATTTTTGAGCAACGGGAGGCATGATTCTTGGACATACTATTGTTGACCCCATTTCCATGTGGTCGCCGTGCGCGGCTATGCCTGTCTTAGGTTGTCCCCCAGGGGATCTTACCCGTCATTGACTAACCAGCGCTCAAAACAGGAGACCACAGGAGTGCTTGCTCAAATGGTGGTAGGAATGAGGAACAATGGTAATCAGGAATGGCGTGCAGGCTGTGGGCCGTTCGAGTGGCTGACTAGAGCTAGTGAGGGTATAAAGCATTAATGGATGTGGCTATGGGCAGTTCCTCAGGGTAGGATGATAGGGCAGGTGCATCCACTAATAAGGCGGCCCCTCAGTCTTGTTCAGCTGGCTCTGGTTGGCTGTCAGTTGCAGGCTTGATGTTTCTGGCTGGTACCCAAATGGGCTGTCCCACATTCTCTGGAAAGACACAAGCATATCCTCGATCCTTGGTTAGCAGAAGCCTTTTTACAGGTGTTGGAATCCAGGGCCTGAATTCTGCATCTGTTCCTACATTAATGGCAAACGTGTGGGTGGGATGGGGTCTAGTAGCTGCCCTGAAGGCCTCGGGTGCCTGGGGACTGCCACAAATGTGGGGATCCTCACTGGGTGCGGATGGGATGACCTCGCACGGGTTATCACCTTGAAGTCATCTAAGTTAATCCCACGGATATTTGGGGGGTGGCTGACCAGGCATTGCTACCTTGTCTGCTGTCATGTCATTTTCACTGTCAGAGCTCTCTCTCCCTAAGTCATCAACTGTTGTCTATGAGACAGGGACGTGGAATGTCAGACTCTTCTCACTCACAGATTCACTATGTTTGGTAATCTGCGCGGGATTCTGAGAGGGGGGTATCTTTCCCATGTCTGAGCAGTTACGAGCGGTGCGCCATGCCAACTCTAGCCAAAGGAAAGACGTACAGCACTGCTGCCATAACAAAGCAAATTCCTAGCACCTCAGCGGCTGATGGCATTTTGCAGGAGGTTCCCTACATTAGACCAACAGACAGTGGTGTATCAGATCATATGTATGTCCTGTGCTTAGTGGGGGACTTCCTTGATTCGTTAGGTCAAGGCTGTGTGCACACACCGTGTCTCTGGAGCGCCACCTCTCTCGAGTGAGGGAAGATGACTTGCTTCCAAACTCTGGGATGATCAGTCCCTTATGTGAATTCACCAGGTGAACCAAAAGTAAAAGGAGGAGCTGAGAAGCGGCATTATGCTTCTGTGCAGTGTGTGCCTAACTTGGGGTCACTTAGACTGAGGACAAGGACAAGGAAAGGGGCATAGAGGGGGTTCTGCGCTCACCCTCACAGAACTGAACAGCACACAAAACACCGAGGGGCCTTCTTGCCGAAATCAAGGGGGGACCTCGCTGAGTCCGACATGCTGTCTCTCAGTCATGTTGGTGCACCAGATGTTGCTGTTGATTTCTTCTGAGAGGAGGAGCGTGGTGGGGGCCGGAGGCACGCAGTCACCACACAGACCCCGGGAGCCAGGTGAAAGCAGGCCAGAGGTGAGCAGCCCACAGACTCGTTTATTCCAGTTGGTACAGCAGCTTATATAGCTAAGGCAGCCAATCTGGTCAAGGGGCAGTCTATGCCCTAACCAATCACACCCTGTTGCCAGGCAGTATCCGAAGTCATCTAATCACGGCCTGTTGGCAGGCAGTTTCTGTTGCCAGTGGCCATCTTGGCATGGCCTTCTCATTCCACCAGAGAAGGAAGGAGGAGGGCAACTTTGCAACTTAAGCAGCTAGGCTGTAAACCCCGCCCCCCCCCCCCCCCAATTCCCAGGCAGTGAGGAAGCAGGGCGGGACCTGTGTGCTAGGATATAAGTTGCTGTGGCCTGCTCTGGTGTGCCTGCTCCTGCCACTGATCTTTCAAGACTGATGTAATGACGTCTCACTTTCAACACACTTCCTGATTCCAAGTCCATCTTGAGTGTTCAGATGATATTGCCCACAATCTTTTTTTCTTTTTTCTTTTAATTTGACAGGCAGAGTGGACAGTGAAAGACAGAGGGAAAGGTCTTCCTTTCATTGGTTTACCCCCAAAATGGCCACTGCAGCTGGCGCACCGCGCTGATCTGAAGCCGGGAGCCAGGTGCTTCTCCTGGTCTCCCATGGGGTGCAGGGGCAAAGCACTTGGGCCATCCTCCACTGCACTCCCTGGCCACAGCAGAGAGCTGGACTGGAAGAGGAGCAACCGGGACAGAATCCGGCATCCTGACCGGGACTAGAACATGGGGTGCCGGCGCCGCAGGTGGAGGATTACCCTAGTGAGCCGCGGCACCAGCCACCCACAATCTTTAAAAAGCAATTTTCCAGGACCCTGGAATTCCATGTGGGCCTCCGAGGTGGGTGCAGAGACCAAAGCACTTGGGCCATCCTGGCCTATTTACCCAGGCATTAGTAGGGAGCTGGATTGGAAACACAGCATCTGGGACTCAAGCCAGCGCTCATATAGGATGCCTGCATTGTAGGTGGCAGCTTAACACCCTGTGCCACACTGCTGGTCTCCCAAATATTGGTGTGTTTGTTTCTGAGCTAAAGATGTGGTAAGGAGAGAACTAAAGTCCCCCCCCACACACACACTGTTACTAAAGTCCATACTTTGAGTGTTAAGCTAATATCCCTTTTCTGTTCCAAATCTCATGCAGGGCACACTCCCTGGAGTTGTCTTACCTCCTTGGGCCGTTCTTGCCTGTAATAGTTTCCCACACACTTTTCTTGTCTTTGATAATCTTGGCAGTTTTGAAGAACGCTGGCTAGGTGCTTTGTAAACAGACTCCACATCTGGGACATGGCTATCTATGGCTAAGGTTTTTCTCATTATTAGACTGGGGTGATGGTTTTGTATTTTGTATGTGTGTGTGCACAGGCCACAGATGTATATAAAGATTCTTTATTTGAGGTAGAGTTACAGACAGAGGTCTTCCATCTGTTTTACTCCCTAATGGCCCCAACAGCTGGAGCCGAGCAGATCTGAAGCCAGGAGCCAGGAGCTTCCTATGGGTCTCCCATGTGGGTGCAGGGGCCCAAGCACTTGGGCCATTCTCCACTGCTTTCCCAGGCCACAGCAGAGAGCTGCATCAGAAGAGGAGCAGCCGGGACAAGAACCTATATGGGCTGCCAGTGCCGCAGGTGGAGGCTTTGTCTACTGTACCCCAGGGCCAGCTCCAAGAAGTGCAACTTTCATCCCGTATCAAGGATACACACTGTCCACGACTTATCTGCTGACACTGACTCTGGGCACCTGGCTGAGGTAGCGTTCGACTTCACTTCTCTTTGCGCACCCTTTCCATGCTGTGTAGAAGGGAAGTCACCCTACACCACCTATCTCCAGGAGGAGTTAGCCTGCCTCCTGGCGAGTGGAATGTCGACTTAAGTTGTTTGGAATTGTGTGGGAGATTTCTCTCGTCCCTCATTTATATGCAGTGTGGACTTATACCTACTTTATACTTTGGGTTATAATTCAATACCACCTTACTTATTATTGCCCCAGCTTTTAAAATACTATCTCCTTAACCCATAAAGTTCTCACTTTCTGCCTTTTTCTTCCTCTGTCTCTCTCTTCCCCCCATTTTGGGCCTTCTTTTAATTGAGGACACTAGATCAATTGTCCTACAGGGCGTCCCGCATTTGGCGATTAATATATCCTTCTGATTTTCTTGCAGCTGATTCTCACTGCCTCCTTGCCCTTCTGCCTGCAGTGAGAAGTAGAAGCTTGGTTAGATTTAGGGTGACGTGGTAAACGGATCTGGTTGTCCTGTGGTGTCCTTGGGAGATCGGTTCTGTGTGGCTATCAGCTTCCACAAGTGCTCCCTTTGTGTAAAGTGGTGTAGTACTGGCATGGTAACAACTGCACTAAATGCCTGTGCCGGTTGCAAATATTTTTTGACAACTCCATTTACATTTTTTCTTTTTTTTTTTGCTATGCAAAACATTTTTATGTTGTCAAATTCATCGATACATTTTTACTTATTTATTTGAAATGTAGAGAGAGACCTTCCATCTGCTGGTTTACTCTCCAAATACCTGTAACAACCAGCACTGGGCCAAGATAAAGCCAGGAGCCAGGAATTCAATCTGGGTCTCTCACATGGATGTCACAGATCCACATACGTGAGCTGTCACGGCTGTCTCCCCCAGGCACTCTGATGTGGGATGTGGGAGTCCCAAGCAGCACCTTACTGCATCTAGACTTGACCGTATTTAGAAAGTTCTTCCCAACTTCTAGTTTATAAAGGGATTCCCCTTCATGGAGTGCACATTCTATTTAAGGGAAAAAATACAAGATACATGTAATTAAAGTAAAAACAATTCATGTTAGAAGGTGTGCTATGGGGAAAAATTAAGTAAGAGGCTAAGGTCCCCTATATTTGGAGCTTAGTAGGGCAGTGGGGGCTGGGAACGGTAATGAGGAGAAGGAAGGGAGACTACAGGGATTGTGTGGGGGACAGCAGATGTGTAAAGGCCGGGGTGAAGCAACCAGGGCTGGAAGGAAAGCTGGGAGTGAGGGGTTCAGCTCCTTAGAGGAGCTGTGAGGAGGGAGGTGGACAAGGTTCAAGACGGCAGAGACGGCAAGTGGTCATCCATTTGTTTTTTTATCTGCAGCTAGGAAAGTTGAATACAAATTTCTCTTCACTTGGGAGGAAAAATTAGCAAGGAAACGAGGAAATTTTGGAAAGTAAGAGCAAGAGGGCAACCAGCCGTTTCAGATACAAGATATCACAGAGCCTTCATAGCCAAAGCACTGTGGCAGTGCCGCGTGGAGAGTTAGACGCACACAGACTGCCCTGTTAACCATGGGACTCAGCGCACGAGCAGGTGGCGTCTCAGACCAGCGGGGGAGTCTACTTCCTACTGAAGGATAGTCCACACAGTGAGGCCCACAGGCCTGCAGGGTGCAGCCACCTGAGTCCCGCACACTCCACTCCATCACCCAGGAAACTGCCCTTTCTCCTCACTGACCTCTGCGGCCCACCCTTCCCTCACAGGCGACTGGGACTCTTAGTAAGTGCTGCAGGGATCCGTACTCACATACAAAATAAAATACAGTTGGTTCTGCTTGCCGATAAGTCCCACATGGCCCAGATTTAAATGTAAAAACAGCAACTGTAAAACTAGAGCACAATCCCACCTCTCCCCTCCAGCCCCGCGCGCCTGGGCCTCCTCGATGGCCCCGGCACCAGCCTACTTCAACTCGGGGCCTTTGCTCGTGCCACAGCTGCCACCCACAGCCCTTCCTTGGACACTCACGTGGCACGGGCCTCTGCAGGGTAGCTCTCTATTTAGAACCACACTCCCAGCCCGCTTGGTTTCTCTATGGCAGCTACCGCCCAGCATTCTTTCCGTCAACCATCACACGCACTGTCCTGAACAGCGCTCCCCGAAGGCAGGGGCTTGCATGCTGTGTGTTTCTTTCAGCGCTGTAGCCCCGGCCTCTGGAGCAGGTGCTCACTTACTGTGAGAGTTAGAGTGGCAAGAGGAGCCTCAGGGGTGCCCAGAGTGGTGGGATGAAGCGACGGGCAAGGGGCTAGAGAGGAGCGGCAGAACAGCACGTGAGCAGCTGTGCGCAGCAGGGGCTGCAGTGTGGCCAGAGACAAGGGGCTGCTGGGTCGTGCAGACGCTTTCTTCCAAGTGTCTCTCGGAGTCTGGCTCCTGTTCGAGCCCCTCTTCATCTGCACAGCTGCTGTAGGGCCCCCTGGGCCTGGACCCAGCGCAGCCGCCACTGGGGCAGGGACAGGCCTTGGCAGAGCTCCTCGGAGAGGGCAGCTTGGCCCGGCTGCTCCCACCTGGGGAAAGGCAAGCATCAGAGAAGAGGCCTTGCCCTCCGGCCGTCACTGACCTCCCCTACCGCCCTG